>OX421970.1:44495684-45775295 GCA_949128135.1 Parasteatoda lunata
CGCTCGACCTATTTCATAAACCAATTACAATTTCTAAGATTTCCCTGAATTGAAACATTTTCGGATTTTACTTTCCAAGATTATCCCTAACATATAACCGAGGAGCGCAACTTTTCATACACACTTTTTCATGCCTGCTATAAAGTCTAAAAATATGAAAAAGATAATTGATTGGCAAAAGCGTGAATAAAAGTAGAAATATTTTAAAAAAATAACGGGTTAGCAAAAGCATGAATAAAATAAACTAAACACATAAAGAGATAAACAATAAAATATAAGCAGACGATAAAATTAGAAGTCAATTTTTAGAACGAGAGAGTTGTTGGTTTTTCTTTAGATTAATTTTTGTTTTTGGAATTTGAGTTTCCTTATATCCCGTTACGGGTACTTTATATTTTTTACTGTTTGTGTAATAAAGTTTTTTATAAAAAAAAGAAAATTAACAGTTATTTATATAGCTTATGATACGTTACACTGCTATGTCTAATTATTAATAAATATATTTTGTACCCTCCTTCCCGGCCTAAGACCTGTGTTAATCCTTCCACTCGGCAACGACGTTATATATATATATATATATATATATATATATATATATATATATATATATATATATATATATATATATTGCAAATTTATTTTAATATAAAACAAGCAATTAAAATTGCATTTTTTAACTACAGTTACTTTCACTTAATTATCTTAAGCTAAACTCCATTCACATTTTCTCACAAATTTCATCTCAGCATTTACAACTTAAGATGCCAAAATTGTTTTATTTACTTATTTATTTTTACGTCTGTAAAACTCGTATCGTATCCTGTCGTGCATTTTTGTTTATCTTGTGTTTCATATACATTCTCGATTGGTCAGAATATGTTTATCCGGTTTGCGGACTATCCAGTCACCTTTTCCCCATCCCAACCAAAATATGGAAAGTTACATAAAAATCTCCTCACAAGAAGATTTCGAGAAAACTATTGTTTTATTGTTTGGCCAAGAAACGGCCGCCTGAATACTTCTATAACATTTAAAAGCGTTCCCGTAACAGATCATGTGGGACAAGGAGTCATAGAGGTTGAGGTTCCACAATTTCGTGACCAACGGCATGCTTATGATATTATGACCATCATTGCGCATAGGCCGCCTTTACTTCGCAGACAAACTGGCTTTTTGGAGCTAGGTGGGCTTCAAGCAACCACTGGGAGTCGAACCCTAGTTGTTAACAGTGATAGTTCTGTGTCTGAGTCATCGCGACTCTTTGTGAAACATTTAACACATCATTTATATTCATTCCATTTCTTTTGTATTGAATAAATTATTCATGACCTCTAGTATAATAACTTTGCATTTTGTGACTTTTGTTTTAATTTTAATTAAAACTCGTATTTATTTGTTTATCCGGAACATTCGTTTATCCAGAGCAAGAAATTTTCCAACTTTAGGGGAGAAGCTCCGTTTCCTCTTAACCTTTTGAAATAGAAATTCACAAATTTTTTTACCCAGAACAATGTAAAATTAATTTTCGACTATATAGCAGAAATTATCATATCAATGACAATTCCTCTTTTGTGTTTAATATCGCACTCTTCGAGATTATCTCATTATTATTTTGACTACCAAAAACAAGCTACTTCTTAACAATTGCGCACTAATCTCAATTACATTTTTAATGAAGAAAGCACGCGATGACAAGTCAAAAGCCGAAGTAAATAAGGTTCTTTAATAATAAAAGCGAAGGGAGTGATGATGTGTGTGACTCAAATATGTGATCCTGGTTTGGCGTGACAGGAGGCTACTTTATGGTTGCAACTACTTACTTCTGGACACGAGGTCCCTGGGAGTAACTGGGTAATGAATTATTTCTGTTAAATAATGAAGTTTTCTATTGTAGGCGGAGCAGAAAAGTACAAAAGCAACTCGCCGTTATTTTGTGTAGAAATGTTTGGAAAAAGCCTGTGGTTGAAATAGATAGGTAACTAGAAAAAAGTGATTAACAATTTGAAGCTGGTTAATTAACATCAATTTTAGCTGCTTCAATAAAAATTATTGTAAGGATTTGAATTGGGAAAGATCAATCGATCTTCACACATGCAAAGAATCAAGGATCTTCAATAATGATAATTTTTGCACTTCTTTTAGGTGTTTTTCTCACTTGCAAAACTGGAAAAAAATGCATAAGATAGATTTAAAAAATATTTTTATTTTTGTATATACTTAAGTCAAAATTGTGTGTGATGAAAACTATTTAAACGCCTGCTTGCTTTGTTCAATTTTTTTATGATGAAAACGATCGAAATTTTCTAAAACATGTCTAATTTGGCAAAGTTTTGATTTCCTCTGTAGGAATGAATATAAACTATTGCTTTTTATCACAGTTCTGAAAATGTGAATTGTGAAAAGGTTTATCAAGTACTTTTATTAGTATCAATATTAATTAAAGGACTTTTTATGGTTAGAAAAAAAAGTTTTCTTAGAGCTCAAAAGCTTAAAAATAGTTTTCATGAAAACTCTACTGCTATAGTGATCAAACTTAAGCTGACCTTTTGAAAAGTTCAGCTATAGTCTTAAATTAGCTTTATAAAATGCAAATAAATAAATTACGACTCTTTAGTTATCTTTTCTCCGTACGAAATATTTGCAATTAATACATGCTGGGTGTTTCGTAATAACCATTCTTAATATATTTGTTAATTTTTATCAAAATTCTACGCACCATTAGGGGACAGAAACTGATAATTAAGTGAAGAAATTGAAGGAATTAATACTGAGTAACATGGAAGCGAAAATATGAAAGCCTGTTTGATTGCCCGCGAAAGTAAGGACAAAAAGTTACAACTAAACATTTTCAAGTTTTATCAAGCAGGCTTTGACATTTTCACGCCCTCGATCCTTTCTCAACAGGGATTTGTTAACGTGTGTGGTTTTTCTTTGCTTAAAAGTAAATTTGCAATCCCTAATGTGTATACATTTAAAGAAGTCTAAAAGTCAAAACTAGGAGCAGCCATTGAAGAAAATTCTGTATATATATATATATATATATATATATATATATATATACAGCAAAATAAATAAATACAAAAAAAACAGAAAAAATTAAGAAAAACAATAAGTATCATTTATTGCGCATAAGCTGCAAGTAAATAGAACTCATAAGATATGTTCAAAATGAAGATAAAACAAAGGTAAATTACAGACAAATGAAAGAAATATATATATATAATACAAAAAATACTTTTGTATTACTATATTTCAAAGGAGTTATTTTTAGAATCTTTCGCTCTTTCACTTCCATATTAGGAAGCATTAAATGATTATCGATGATGCGTAGAGTTACAAGCTATGCAGTGACTGCGACTTTTCACCTTTCTATTAGTATATAATGCAGGAGCAATTGTTTTTGCGTGTCTTTTGCTGTATGATGTTGCCAATCTAACCTTCGCCGCTACTGTCTTGATATTGGTCCACCCCCCTCCAGCTGGGAAAGTGGGTGAGACTTCTGCTTCTACCATCGAACAATTCAATAAAAGCTTGTAAAGAAGTATGGCCTTCTGAATTCTCCTAATTTGACTAATAACAATCCAAAAATAACGGGGCTGGAACCAAGTTATTACAGGGTTCCCACGGTCCTTAAAAACTGCTTAATTTTTATTTTGGAAAATAAGGGCCCTTAAAAGTACTTAATTTTGCTGCAAGGTTTTTAAAAGTCCTTAATTTTTGAGCATCACTATAGTAATAGAAAAAAATTTTCAGTTCAATTTTTTAAAACAAAAACTCCTTCTTTTATCACCTAGAATTAGTCCATGCATCGAAGGCAAGAGGAAGAAAGCATGTCTTTTCATTAATATGTTGGTTCTTTCATTAATATGCTCTACCTTTTCTCTAGAAGGATACTCTATGAGGAGAGTGAAGCATTCTAAATAGTGCTTGTTTATGGGGGGTGGGGCAGTTTTAAGGTACTTAAGTAGAAGACCTACACTGACATTACAAATTGACAGAATTCAAGAAATTCAGTTCTACTGGTAACACATCTGCTTGTAGGAATAAAGTAAAACCCCAAGAAAAGGAATATCAGAAAAAAAATTGTGCACTATAATCCATAACAAAAATTATTTCCAAAATTCTTGAAGAATTAATTAAAATTGTATAATATTTCACTGTGTAATAAGTAACTGTAAATTTATAGAAAGCAGTAACATTTTTTAAAATTCATGATTATACTAAAAATTAAACAGATCTGTTATAAACATGATTTGAAAAATCCCAGCCAACCTAGATTTTTTATCAAAAACCTGGGGTTGATTGGGTTATGATAAAAACTTTGTATTTTCAAAAATGCTTAAAATTTTTATTCCTGACAACTAAATAAGAATATATAATTTGCTTTTAATAAAAAAGTTAAATATTTGGTAACTATTTATAGCTTGTTTTGTTGAAATGTAAAATTTTTTTTTTAAAGTTTTAGATTGTTATGGTATTATTTTTATTTCTTAAGAATAAGCAGATTGTTACATAAAAATTTAAATCTACTCAATTGAAAGATCCCAAACTTTTTAATAATAATGTCTATTAGAATAAAATTCAAACTTAGACTTTAATAATTATTTTATTCAGTTAACATTGTAACTTAATGTACTTTTTTTTTTAATTTATATTTTTATTCAACTTTTGGTTGCTTTAAAACTAGTTCATGTTTTTTGCCAGATTGTTTATTAACATTATGTATAGTTAATTCCTAATAACAGGTTTGGCTGGAAATAATTTTGTGTAAAGTTCGTCATAAAAGTAAATATAATACATTTGCTGTTCAGTAATAATTTTAAAATTGTGAAGTTACATACCGTTTTTAATATGTTTTTCGTAGAATTTTTCATTATTTTTTTACAAAACGTTACCTAATAAGGTAATACTACAGGATTATTTTATAATAAAAGAATATTACTTCCAGTTTTAAACTGTTAATTTGCAATAAAAATAAATTATCAATTCATAATAATAGTGAATAATATTAAGAATGATAGAGGATGTTAAAAAAGAATTACTAGTAATCCATGAATGATGAAAAAATAAATAATTTATCAGTATTTGTTAATTAAAAAACCTTGTCAATTTTCTGGCCATAGGAATGTGTGTCTGAAAAATCGTTTTTGACCCCTTTATTTATATGTTTCACCGAGAACTAAGAAAAAACATATTGGTTTGAAAATTATAAATCTTCACAAACGTAATGTATCTTTATTCTCTAAAATTTTTAATAAAAGTATTTATTGCAATGAATGTAAAAATATATGTATTAAGTTAAGCCTGATGAAAAAAAAAGGTGGAATGATTTAAGGTGCTTAGACATTAGTATGGCCTATTTTTACTTGAAATAGAAATTTATTGAACATGACATAATTAAGAAAACTATTCTCATGCATAGCTCTAATTCAATTTTTTAGTATTAATTCTTTTAATTTATACCATTATAAATGAAACATTTGATTAATAGAAAAGAAAGAATTTTTTTGGCATTACAGAATATTTAGCAAGATTGACCCACAACTGAATATGTGATGCAGGTCTAGTAGCGAAATATAAAAACTTATTGTAATAATTATTTAAATGTTTTTCCCAAATTTATTTATTTATTCTTTTTTTGTAATAAAATTGCAAATCTTAATTTCTGCACTTAATTTTGCAATTCAATTACAATGAAATCATTCAAAATGAATACGGATTAGTTTCATACATGTTGTTAACTTTTAACAATCTGAAAATATTTTTTTTAAAAACCCGGCCAGGGTTTGCAAAAATTGCCTGGTACTACTTTGGCGAGTCCTGTTAATTAATACAATTATATCAGTGCTTTACTTTATAATAAAATTGTTTTTTTTATTTATTGATTTTTTTTTTTTTAAGAAAGGTAAATAATTGGCACTGTCACTGGTGGTATATGTATATTCAATGATGAACAACATACTATTTTTAAGGTCCTTAATTTTTTTTAAAAAAAAGTCCTTAAAAGTGCTTAATTTTTACTTTGTTAAAAGAGTGGGAATCCGGTTTTTTAAAAAAACTTTATCCTTTTTTTTAAATTAATTAATTCTTTTTTCTTTCCCCAGTTGTTTTTTTTATTATTATTACCCCCCCCCCTTTTTATTTTCATTTGTCTGTAATTTACCTTTGTTTTATCTTCATTTTGAACTTATATATATATTATTTATATATATATATATATATATATATATATATATATATATATATATATATATATATATATATATATATATATATATATATATATATATATATATATATATATATAGCATAATAAATAAATACAAAAAGGACAAAAAGAAAAAAAAACACGAAGAAAATTAAGAAAAACAATAAGTTTTATTTACAGCTTATAACAATAAATTATAAGCTGCAAGTTAACAGAACTCATAAAATAAGTTCAAAATGTAGAGAAAGCATGGAAAAATTACAGGGCAATGAAGAAGGGGGGAAAGGAAAAATAATAATCAAAATAATAAGAAACCAAAAAAAAAAAAAAACCGAAAAAGGGAAAAAATAAAAATCCGGAAAATAAAAGTTCTAATCTTTTCATCAGCTCTCACGATTAGGTCCGTAAAAAGGAATGCTTTCTAATATTGTATCAATATAGCCAAAGCAAAATATATCAATACAATAATGTGAGGAGCACTCAAAAAAAATTTTTTTACAACAAATAAAATAGAACACATTATCACATAACATATCACGTAAAAACAGAAAACAAAATATAAAGAAAAAACAGAATAAAACATGAAACGAAATCTATAACGCGAGTAGCGAATTCAAATGAACTTGCATGAACGGGAAATTTTTCAAGAATGATTTAAAATATTTTCGTAACAAGATTGCCAGACTGCAAAATATGAAACCAAAAGCGCAAATTGAGGTAAAAACTTAGAGGGATTTTGTATTAAAGTGCGTTCTTACTGCAGTACTGAAGTGCGTTTGATTTGTTATTTACCAAGGATTGGCCCGAAAATGGATGTGCGCAAGGTAATATTATACTGGATAATTTAAAGAAGTTGACAATTAATAATTTTAGAAGATTAACATTTATTTAAGAGAAAAAAATAGAAAGGAAAAAGAAACATGAATTGCCTGTTTTGCGCATAAATTTTGCCCCGGATTTGGCCGAAATGGATTTGCACATGGTAAAAATTATATAAATAAACAAATAATTTTTTTGGTAAATTTATTTACAGTATTCAATGATAACTCAATGATTTTATATAGAATTTAATTACTTTAGTTGGGTATCCATTGTTTTTTGGATAAATAAATATTGCTACCTATTCTTTTAATTCTATTCAAAGAAAAAATGATAATTTCCTTGTTCATTAATTTCGTACTGTGCTTTTCCATTAAAAATGATAATTTTTTATGATGAAAAAGGGATACAGAACTAGCTTGAACTCTGGCCCCGATACAGTTTTCCATCCATTTAAGTTTCTCGTAATAAAAGAAAGTGTTCTAACATACGGTTGAAATATTGGCACATTTACAAATCACATTTTCCTGTACCAGGGGAAAATGTTTTCACGTTCAACTAACTCACTTTTATTGATTTCATTCCAAGAAAATTTTCTGTTTGGATCAGGTGCTCGGAAAATGAAGTTTTTGTGTTCATTCTGAATTTCTTCTTTCCTCCACTTTTTTTTTTCGCGTTCACCCCGTAATCAAATTTTATTTGAATTTTTGTTCAAAATTTAGTCCAACTACGTCCGTACCTTACCAGCTAGAATGTTGACTCTTAGGGTTCTAGTATATTTTAATTTTTTTTTTCTTCTTTTCCTTTATCAGTTGGAATTTAAAATGTGAAACTTTTCTCTTTTTAATAAGACTTGGATTATGATGATTGCCAAAACGTAGCCCCGAATAAAATTACTTAAGTTTTTGGGAACTTTCCAAACCGTTCTGGGTATAGTAAATGAGTTAATGGGGGGGGGGGGGGATTTTTCTTCTTCGTCTTTAACGAAATTTAGAGATCTATTTTTTTTTCTTTCTTTCATAGTTATTTATTCAGGTAAATACATAAATATTCAGTGGAACTGTCGCTGTTGGGAATGTAATGGTTCCGGATATAGTTCTACTAAAAGTACTGTCGGTAGTTACTTTTAATTTGAATACATAATGCATTAACTCACTAAATAATCCATGGTATTCGGCTAACACTGTCTTTAATATACATTTTTGTGGAATCCGTGTGAAAAGGACCTGTAAATTTGAACATTGGTGCTAGTGTCAATATGTGGCACAATAGCGTGATAATTGTGACACGCGAAAATACAGCCAAAAATGATAATGTTTTTTTTTTTTTTTTTTTTCGTCTCGATTTTGGAGGGGGAAATATTTATACATTTCTCATTAATCCAGGATTTAACTACAAAAGCCAGTAATTTAATTTATTTTTTGTAACGTTGATCGTTTTAAGTTGGCAGATACGCTTTTATCTAAACCTAAAATCGACCTGCAATTCGAACTACGATAAATTTAAAATATTTCTCTTTTGTAGGATTGATCGTGTTAAGTTAGCTAATAGCTTTTATCTAAACCTAAAATCGACCTGTAATCCGAACGACGATAAATTTAAAATTAAATTTCTCTTTTGTAGAATTGATCGTGTTAAGTTAGCTAATAGCTTTTATCTAAACCTAAAATCGTCCTGCAATTCGAACTACGATAAATTTAAAATTAAATTTCTCTTTTGCAGGATTGATCGTGTTAAGTTAGCTAATACGCTTTTATCTAAACCTAAAATCGACCTGTAATCCGAACTACGATAAATTTAAAATTAAATTTCTCTTTTGTAGGATTGATCGTGTGAAGTTAGCTAATAGCTTTTATCTAAACCTAAAATCGACCTGTAATTCGAACTACGATAAATTTTTACTAGTGTCAGAGTTTACTCCCTGAAGTTAGCTAAGGTAAATTTAGCGTGGAAGCACCCACCAGATCATGATTGTTATGCCGCCAAATGCCCCGAATTATCCCTGCAGTGCACTTGTCCTAGATTTGCTCAAACAGCCTTGTCAAGTCTTAGGACCGGCCATATTAAGTGTTTGACCTTGAGAGCGAAAGAAAAGACTTATGTCTATTGTCATTGCTCGGCCATCGCTTCTCCATCTCATCTTTTGGATTGCATTGGTGCCTCTGTGAGGCAACTGATGAGTGATGGAGAGACTGTCTTTGACTTGCTGATGCGACATGATCTTCTGGACTTGGTCTAGACCAAGGGGATAAGCAACAACAACAACGATAAATTTAAAATTAAATTTCTCTTTTGTAGCATTGATCGTGTTACGTTAGCTGATATACTTTTATCTGAACCTAAATTCCACTTGAAATTCGAACTACGTTAGATTTAAAATTTAATTTCTATTTTGTAAAATTCATCGTGCAGGGCTCTATCGGGTCAGGGAAGTAAGTCTGACAGAAACTCTCATGCTTCTATCCTCATTCAGTAATATTTATTTGCTCACAAAATCTAATATTTGACATTACAAGTAAAGAATCAAAATTGTCTGATGAAAAATCTCATGATATAGATAAAATATGGTTAGGATTTTCATTCAAATTTTCCTGATATTCCTGTAAAAGTCAGGATTTTATTTCTCCTGAAATTGAGTAGTATCTCTGTCGTTAAGTTATCTGATACGCTTTCATCTAAACCTAAAATCAACCTGCAATTCGAACAACGATAGATTTAAAATTTAATTTCGATTTTGTAGGGTTAATAGTACTAAGTTAGCAGATACGCTTATATGTAAAATTGACCTACAAAGTATGAAATGATTAATATTTTACTCATTATGTCTGCGTTCTGTATAATGACTAGGCTAAGTATATAATGATTCTTATCTTTCATACTTTGCCCTAAAAGCATCTTATTTTGTTCCCCTTGTTGTTTAGGCCTCTAACTTAAATTACGACGTCATACTATCTCGTTACACAGAAAACTAAGTGGCGATTATAATATTAGGTTTGTACCGTGATCACGCAATAGTCATAGCAATTGAGAAATAATAACATCTCATTTTATTTAAGTACATTTATAAAAATATGACAAAAAATATTTGGAGGTTGCTTGAAATGAACCTTGAAAATTAGCATGTTCTAATGATATCAAATCGCGATGCGTTAACTATCTGTAATTCGGTTTGGCAATTAATTTTGAATTCTATAGAATTTTTTTTGGAGCCAAAAATAGAAAGTTTAAAGAGTTTCTCGTTTAAATTAATTAAAAAATAAAATTTAAAAAGGAAATGGGCGATTTTTTACTGAAATTAAATGTGGAGGCGTATTACTGATCTATAAAAAGTGGAATAACTTTTCAATGAAATTAAATTGATTAAATGTGTCGAAATATAATTTCAATACGTCAGCGATGCTAAGAATTCACTTCTCTTACTTTACATGACTTTTGAAACTGAGAGAGAAATTTATTTGGTAAGTAATCAAATTATACTCTGATTTTCTCCAGGCATGCATGTTTTGGAAAGGTTATTAATCCAACAACTTTGAAAAGTATATTCTTTGCTTCTGTGCTACGGCTGTTTCTAACTATATGCTTACAACATCAGTCTTTCTAAACAAATGCTCCCAATTATTTTATATAAATTACTTCTGTTCCTTTGACATTTAAGCCGTTAGCAAATCATTAATTTGATCTGCCTGTTCCAAAAGGACAAGAAATATATGAACTGATTAAATATCGTTTCAGCCGAATGGAGAGTTAGCTACTGAGGATAGTTCCCAAATCGCTTGTTTCAGAACTTCGGCTGAGAACAAATCAATTGTGATTAAAAGTCGTTTAGGCCCTATTTCACTTGCTGAGAGCTAAACAACTGCGGAATTGAAATATTAATTTGCTGAAAGAGAATAATTGAAAAATTCTCTAAAATTTCAACTTAATAAATTTTCCAGAACGCAATTATTATGCACGGCTGACTCGCTTTGGAAACTGGTATTCGAAATGGCGATTGGAATTTCGGAGGAAATAGCGTAATTTTAATCGAGATACTATTTAATTCTGAAGTCTGGAACTGTGAAAGTCAATGTTGCAGGGTGAATAGAAATTATTTAATCAACTTTAATACGTAAATCAATGAGTTCAAAAATCAGTCATCTCCAACCAAATTAGTTTTACAGGAGAGACCAAAAACTGAATAGTTAAGTATCAACTTGATACATAATGCTTTTTTTTATTTTTTGATATTAAAATATGGTTGTTTACAAAATATTTTATTGCAATTAAGTGATAATGTCACTTCTATTTTAAGTTAAATAATTAGAGCTTAGAAATGGCCGGTTTTCGGACAGAACCTTAAAACGAATACTAAGCATTTTTTCCAACAAGCGAAGATATTAATAATTTGTCATTTTGAAATGGAGTCTTGAATTACTTGTTAATGGATATTTGTTTGGATTCAGAAATCTTTTGGATTATGATGACTATCTGTACTGGGCTTCTTACAAATTTCCTTATAGAAAAAGAAAAACTCATTTAGTTCATATTGTGAAAAAATTTTTGATGTTAGCAATTTTCTTGTGGTTTCCGGGTGTTTTTTTTTTTTTTTTTTTTTTAATATATTTTTAAATATGCTCCTTTTACTGGTTATAGTGCCACTTTTACGGTACTTATTTTGTACTAATATTAATTTGCATAAGCCACCAATGAAAGGAGATACTTCAACATGTAGTACTTTTACAACTTCACGTGTAGTACTTTGATAAGCAAAATTTTTATAATGTGACACCTGAAACCTTTGTTTCTTTTTCCTTGCTTTTCCATTGGAGCATTTTGATGACACATTTTTCTTATGAAGCTCCGGCCACTAGCTTTTGAAATCAAGCATCATATCATTTGTAGTCGCTTCCTTTACAGTTCGACTACCATCGGTATATTTTTCAAGTTTATTCCAAGAATATGCAATCTACAGGATATGGCCTTTTTTTTTCGGATTAAATTTGAATTTCACTGCACGAAAATATACTATACCAGGTAGAAGGACATGAAATTTTTTCTCTTCTAATTATTTATCTGCATCATCCAGCTAAACTTAAAAATCCAAGATTAACAATTTTGAAGAAGAAAAAAAAAAGTGGAAATGACTGGTTATCGGACTTATTAATTCATATATATCTTTTAAGTGTTAATGAATATTAAAAATTGGACTAACAATTTTGATTCACCTATGGATACTGCCCCAATTCCATCTTTTCCCCTCCCCTCTCTCATTTTCTCTGAGATCGGAAAATCTCTACTGAACAATGATTTTACAAATAAACTTTTTTTATAAGTTTTTTTTTTTCTCTTAGCGAAACTAGCACTTTCGGGGGAAAAAAACTTTCACCGGGAACGTCTAAGTAGAGCGTAAAGTAACTTTAAAATATATTTTGTTAAAAATCCCACATATTGATTACATTATTATGTTTAAGATAAATGAAGAGAGCTTAAAATAAATAAAAAATAAATAGCTAAAGAGAACTATATTGACTACACGTACATTAGTTGCACAATATTGACTACACATGGTGTTATAATCTTTAAGGGTTGCTTAAGAGAACTAATTTGAAAACTGTTTCATTCCCCAAATGTTTGATGATGGACATTAGTTCAAATTCAGGAGTCTGCTGTTTGAAAAATCTATTCATAACAATACATTTCCCCCTTTGACACATTGATGAATCATATCCATAGAGGTGATATTAACTCCCTTATATCACCTCTATGATCATATCAATTGTTATGACCTCTATATATCACCTACTAGCCTCTACCCCACCTGCAGGATGGCATTTCCAGGACAGGACATGCCTGATACCGAGATCGTCACACTTTTAAAGTCTTAGAAAGTAATTATTTTCTTTAGCTGAAAAGATATCTAACTTTAATAATATCTATAAGAGCTTTTCTAAGGAAAAAGAATTTTTTTAAGTGTCGCTTCTATCAATGGTATACTGTTCCACCACTTCTAATAATAATGTCAGTTGAGAACTGGTTTTTTCCCCTTCTAACAATACTCATTCACATAAAACATTTTTTAATGCAAGAAACTTCCATTAGTATCATCATTTTGGACATAAGCCAACGGGCACGTATTCTTTATGATGGTATGAAAATTCGACATGGAAAGAAAAGAAAGGGAAGGAGACCAAAAAAGACCTCCATAAAATCCATAATAGGCAACTATCATGATTTAATTATACTAGGCTTCCTTAAAAAATATGATTGATTGTAATACACTTGTCTATGCGACAAAAGTGAAAATGAGTCCGGTGTATTTTAATGTGCAATAAAATGTGCGTGTGGTGCTTGACAAGTTCATTTACCCAAAAATAATTCAATGTAACATGTTATAGTATGTGTTTCTTTTTTTAATTAAGATGATGTAGAAAGCATTCTGTATAAGTAATCTTAATAGGATGGATTTTATCAACTTTAATATAAAAGGTGAGTGTGTAATAATGTGTTAAAAAGGCCATTTCCATTTAATTGATTGAGTACTAGATTTATCACTAAATGTTATAAAATGAATAGTTTTTATTTTATCCCAGTTGTTTCACAATAAATTGTTTGTTGAAATTTAATTAACTAGATAATGTATTTGATAAAATTGAAGGGGATAATTGTTCGTTTAAAAGGATTTTCCATCATTTTTATGTTTGTTTTTCTTAATCTTTTTAAATTTCTGTAATTATTTAAAAATAAATAAGTGATTTAATGTAATAAAGGAAACAAAAATTTTATGTGTTGAAACAATTTTGTACAATTTTTTCCTTTTTATTGTTCATTTATTGTGTTTTATTGTTTTCTAAATATTGAAGGCTTTAAAGCTTTCATTCTTAGATTTTATATAATTTTTTTAAAACTGATTTTGACTAGCTCTGCTCAGTAACTTAATGTGTAAATAGTTTATACATATCAGTTCTATTTTGTGAAATTTTGCATAAACTACCGTCTGAGTATATTGATTTTACCTTTTTTGTGGAAGTTTTTTCTTGTGAGATTAATTTTTTTAGCAGAAAGTCATTAAAAATTACTACTTCACTACAACGTCTTCTTATTTATATTTAAAACATTAATGAGTGTTGCGATTTTATATCATTTTGATTTTATTAAAATTAAATCTTTGATCATTTTTTGTGATCTTAAAAAACCTGCAACGCAAAAAAAAAATCTATAAAAAGTAAACAGAAAGCTGTATAAGTAATTGGCAATTTAGCTAAGATGATAGAGAAAAACTTTTTTTGATACTATTTCCGGTAGTCTGACCGCTATGTAGAAAAATAACATCATTGACGGTTAACGAAAATTACCACGCTTACATATCGCATAAAATAAGCTTTTAAAAAAAAAGAAAGAAAAAAAAATTATATAGAGATGCCAGGTGTGCGTAATATTTGCTACTTTTGTTTCATGTGACGGAAATCATATCGACGACTTTAATCCAAGCATTCATTTCTTTCAAATAAATCCATATCGATTTAATCTTTTTCCCCTATAGTAAGCTTGTTAGATTAAAAAGTTTGTCACCTTATTTTTAAATATCATGATAAAAGCATCCTTTAAAAATAATTAAAAGTTAATCATAATTAGTAATGATTAGGCATTTCGCGGATGTGACCCTAACAAGAGCAAGTATGATTATTTTAATATTCTGGATAATCAATGTTGCATATCAGATAATATCTTCATGATGAGTATGCTGCTTGTTTTCAAGATGACAACAGATGATTAATGGCTTGGTCAGTTCGCTGAGGTGACCAGCACTTCATTTGATACGCCTATTTATTTAAAAAGACAAAAAATAATTAATGACTGAGCAAGTCTCTGAGGTGACAGTGAGATTCAGAGCAAAAGCAAAAAGGGAAAATCCAAATTGAAAGGGAGAATGATTATTGAATGAACTGTATTATTTTACTTTAGTATTAGGTGTGTCCAAGGTTGTGACGGCATAGAAATGTCGTGTCCGAGATGTTACTTATTTTGTTTAACTAAATTTATTTTTAAATGTTGATCACCCGTCTAATTATTTTTTACATCAAAAACCTTTCTGTGACCATAATATGAACCATTTTAACATTCTGAATGATCAAATGTTCATGGCAGTCAACTTCTCACGATGAGTGTGTTGTTGTTGCTTATATTTTTCTAGTTGACGACAGTTGATTAATGTATTAAACTGGTTGCTAAGGGTCACTAACATAAACCAGCATGTTTAATACTCGTATTTTGGATGACCAAGTGTTGCATGTTAGTTAACATATTCATGGGGAATATGCTATTGAGACATCTTAATTTCAAGATATCAACATCGTTCATTGGATAGGAAGAATACGTGACTGGTTTTATGTACACGTTATTGCCTCTCGATTGGCCCTTAAAATCACCTGACTTAAACCTCATAAAAAATGTGTGAGGTGTGATGAAAACGCTTTTAAAACATTAAAATAGCTAAAATTGGTCAACGGATTAACTTGCGCATAACAGCGGCGTTATCACACACTACACTAATGACTGTGGAAAAATGACTTTTTTAAGGGAAACGATTTAATTACTACAAGGCTGTAAAACTGGCCTTTCGAGTTTCGTCTGCCTGTGTTTTATACCAACGATTTGTACAACCAACCGCTTAAATAGCAAAATTACATCGACAATATGGGTGCATATTTTAATAGATAAAATAATTCCTTACATTTGTAAGTTATCAACAAACTTTGCCGTTTTTTCTCTTCAAATTTTATGCTGATTGACCTAATATTTTTAACTGTAAGCTGTTAAAACACCTCATTTTTCATCGAATTAATTAAAATTTATGAATTGCAGCGTTCGATCTCGGCTAATATCCATTACAAACTATGCGATGCCTTAAATCAGAACTTCAGAAGCTTTTTAAAATAAATATTTAAATAAAATACGTAGTAAATATTCATACGCACAACAAGAATGTTACTTTACGGTCGTTAAATTAAGCTACGTGCATTGTTTTCCACGTTTAAAAATGAATGAACCACTAATTTGAAATTTTCTGTTTTAAAGGAATATTCGTCAGTGAATTTTTAATGTTAGGCATTTCAGAAAGCAGTCTACTAGTTCTTGAATTTAAATCAGTTTTTCTTAAGTGAACTAACCCTACTTCAAACCAAATATGTTATATTATAACAACAAAATGATGCACTTTAAATTCTTATGTAGATATCAAATAAATGAGAGGTTAATTCCTTCACTAAAAATAATTGAGGAAATAACTCAGTTTTTAAGTAGTAAAATTAAAGTTTTTAATTTATTACACTTTTTTGTGTCAAAATTTTTATTCACCGCAAATGTTGATTTCTATTTTCTCATGAAAATAAAATAAAATCATGTGTGCATTGTTGTTCCCCAGTGAAAGCCATATTTGTCGATAAGTAATTACGAGATTTCGTTTGATAAGAGTTAAATGATTTTTGCATAATGACGCAACTGAATGAATTTCTTTTAGTCATTCCCTTTGCTTCTTTCTTCTCTCTCTCATTCAAACTTAATGATGGGTGGAAAAAGTTATTTGAATAATAAAAGCCGGATTGGAACACGTACTCTTCCAGAATGGTTTTAATTTTCATTAAATGATCTTCATTTTAATGAAGTTATTGTTTATTTTTAATGCATAAAGTTAGTTGGGTTTCTTTATTTCTCAAATTGTGCGAGTGAAACTCTCAATTGTATAGTAACGAGTTAATTATTTTCAATTTGTAAATTAGCATATCTGTTGTCGGCTTTTGTTTTGTTAATTATAAAAATGTTTTGATCTTTGGGACAGTTTTTATTGTCTCAATTTTTTAATTTTTTTTAGTTTAATTAGGATTTTATGTTTTTATTATATAGTTAGCTTCCATCGCCTTTTTTAAACCTCTACAAAAATAAAGATTTTAAGTAAGTGTTAACGAGGTTTATTTGTGGCGATTTTATTTATATATATATATATATATATATATATATATATATATATATATATATATATATATATATATATATATATATACATATACATATATATATTCTGAAGCTAATTTAATTTTGAAATTCGGTACATCAATTATCTCTTTTACTAAATTAGCTATTCTATTTAGACTAATATTTTCTCTTCCACATAATATTTTGACGACATCTCTTGCATGCCCAACAATTTTTCTTTTGCTTTTAAATATATCTCTAACCTTGAATTTCGTAATGTAATATTTAGCAGTTTTTGATTAATTTAAAAGTAAAACGAATCTTTGCAACGTTATTTTACTTTGCGCGATTCAAATATATGACGTGATTTAAAAGGACTTCTGTATTAAAGCTTTAATTGTTAAAATTCAGCTATAAATAAAAGAAATGCACCTTTGGTATTTAAATTTCTTATCATTCGTTGTGGCAGTATATAAATACATAATTCCTTTTAAGTTTAATCTCGTTTAGATGTATGTTTGCCAACTTTAAATCTGTGCCAGAGAAAATTTTATTTATTAAGTTATGTAGTCTTTAGCAGTTAGTGAGTTCCAAAAGTAAGTCACGTAATCTTCGCTCGGAGAAGATTATTTATTTTTCTAAGAAACTCTCAGTTTTCTTTTTTAACTTGAATGAATATCACAAGTGGTTTTAAGTTTTGAGGAACGGATTTTAATGTGCATAGTTTAGAGCACCCCCCCCCCCCCGAAAAATGATTAAAGAATTTGTTATTTTCATCCTGGCATAAATTAGCATTAATATATTTATTCTAATTTAGTGCTTTTATGTTAAATAACTATTAATGATACCAGATTATGCATCTTAACACTGTGTTTCTTTTCTTTTTTTTTTTTTTTTTTTTTTCTTTTTTTTTTTTTTTTTAAGAAATATTGATAGATGTTAGTTTGCTTATATTTTCATTTGAGAAATAAATAATAGATAAGTAACATTTTTGTAGTTCGTTGTGACTAGCGATGAATTATATATAGCGTACCTATCCCTACAATTTCAGCAATCCTGAAAGAAAACTAATACCTGGAAATAGCTAAAGAAAACTAATAGCTGGAACAATAATTGTGACAAAAAATCACTAAATATCATAAATCATTTATTTATTTTTTTACAAAACAATTCGAGAGTTTGACTTTTTAAATTCTGAGAATTGAAAATTTGATAAAATTCTATTAACAGGATTCAAGCTAAAACTGAATAAAAAAGAGGGTTGTTTATCATCGAATTGTTATCAGGAAAAAATGACAAATGGAGGATGTTAAGTCCATCAATAAGAAAGATTTGTTTTCTTTTCCCTTATCTACTTGTCAGACGAAATAGCTATTTCATTTTAAACTCCTGTGAAAGTGTTTTCACTGTGAGTGACGTTTAAGTGCAGAAAAGCGAACGATTGGGCTGGCACTTTTAGTTTACATCTAACTTTTTCTTAGTACCTGCTTAAATTCTTTTTAAGTTGGCCGGTAGATTATTTTATGTACTAGTACTTTAAAAACAGAAATACATTTGAATAGCCATTTATATATACAAAAGAAACTTGTATTTTTTTTATCTTTTATCAATAAGTATCTATTTTAATTTAATTGAAACCTTTTCTAATTTTTAGACAATGTTTCAAGTCAAGATAAAAAAATTGATTCTATGTAGAAATATTTGAAGATTTTCTTTTTCTTTAATCATTCTTCAAATGCAATTGCGTAATAATAAAAGCAATAACAAAAAGTCATTCAAAAATTTAAGTAATTAAAGTAAGCATAACGTGTATGCCAGTTTATATCCAAAAAGAACTATATGTCTATTTAAATTGAGCTCAGGTAAGATGAAAACAATTTGCTTTATGCAGAAATATTTTTCGCTGTCTTGAAATATTTAATAAATTTCGTTTTATTACAAGAACATTCATTTTTAGATATATATATCTAGATTTTATGAAAAAGGAAAACCTGAAAAATAGTTTTCATATAATTACTAGTTGACGCAGAAACTTTCCATTAATAAAATAACAACTGTTTTCAAAGTTATTGCATATCATTATGTAGTACATATTATGTACTTTAAGTATGGTATATTACATATTGAAAGGCATTACGTGTGGCATATTACGTACTTTGTTGCATTATATATGACATATTACGTAATTTAAGACATTATAAATGGCATATTACATAATTTAAACGAATAAATTCTTTATTGTTTTGAATAAAAAAAACAGTTCTTTTTAACTTTTGACACAGAATTTTTATTAAATATATCTTTCATACTTTTTTCATTATTTTGTATTAATTTTAGTCAAAATAAGTGAAAAATTTTATATTTAGCATTTAAGAAATTTATCGTTATGATATACGGCCTATAACACCAGTGTATTTTTCTGTGTTAATAGACAAACAATAATTTTTCAAATTCGTACTTATTTGTAGTTGTTTAGATGCAAGAAAAACAGTTATTTATCATTGAAATTTCTTTAATTTCAAAATCAATTTTAAATTTTTGAATATTAATGGAAATTTTCAAACTACTTTCTTCGGATTTTAAATTTTAATACAAATATAGTTCCAATAATCTAACAGGATACCGGTGTCCAATTTATAATAATGCTTTAAATAAATTTTTGCTTTAAATCTAACTTTTTTTTAAACTTTTTTTCCCATTAAAAAAAAAGAATAATAATAAAACTTGATATAAAGCAATTTATAGCATTGAAATATAGTATGAGAAATAAGACGATGAATTAGTAAAAACAACTTATGTAACGGGAAAGTTTAAATGATATAAAGCTGTTTACATACTTGCATCGTCTGCTTATCTAAAATACAAGTACTTTTGTAAAGTAACTTTTCGATTTTTTTATGAGTTATATTATTCGTACTGTAGGATGCAAATGATAGACTAAGATAAAAAGAAAAATAATTTTTATCTTGAAACTTTTTCTAAAAATAAATAACTGTACCAAAGTGAATAAATTTGGAAAAGGAAAAAAAATCAGAAATGAAAGAAAGACTAAATTAAATTATTGAAAATTAAAAAAAAAATGTCACCCAACACTGTGACAATAACAAATGAAAAAAAGCTTTTAATTAATTAATAATTAGCCCTTATTTTAGTTTTTAATTACTTTTTTTCCCTTTATTTAAACGAAAATAAATTAGCATTAACGAATAGTTCACTCTTTAATCCAAGACATAGTAAGATGCACACGCGGTTTCAAAATGTGGCTTTTCTTACCTGACCGTTATTAGCTTCTCATTTATTTCAGTTCAGCTTAGGCGTCCTTTCACATTTCACCTAATTAATTATTGCGGTCTTTCTTTACATTAATCTTTTGACTCAACAACAGATCTCTCTGAATGAAAGTATATTCTTTAGCTTTACTTGCGCATTGGCGAACATTAATTAATTCCGAGATAACAAGCCACCCTTGGTGATGTAAACATCTACATCGTTGATGATTCTGATGATAAAAGTAGGATATATTGCCCTAAGTACAGTTCTTTTTTAGGAACGCGATGACATTTTTCATCAGGTCATTGCTACACTATTTCACCGGAATTAGACAAGCTGTCACATTTGTATGTCTCTCAAGGAATTTCGTATACGATCCCCAACCAGTGAAAGTAAAAGGAGCAAGGTCAGAAACTACATTTGATCCAGCTTTGCTAAGACTTCCGGGGCTGTTAATCATCTCTTGTTCAACGTTCGGACACTGAAGATGAAAGACGAATGTTGTGATTTAACGTTGTGAATGCCAATTTAGGTGAACTCTGGCAGCGAAAAGAAAGTGAACGTGATCTGATTTCAGACTGTGGTGGAAATAAAAGTTTGTTTGAGTTAGAGAGTTATTCTTCATTTCTTTTGATGAGATTTCAATGTCACTTGTTTTGATGTGCTGTGCGTGGATTGTTTTTTCAAAATGGGCAGTGGCCGGTATGATTAGCTTATATTCTGGCAGAAACGTTGAGTGCATTGTCTTTGCTTAAAAACGTTTGTTTTTATTTTTCATTTCATCCTTGTCATTTTACTTTGAGGTGTCGCGTAAGAAATCTTGGAAAATTGTTGCATTTATTTTTAGTTTGCTAAATTAACACTTTAATCCCAGTGTTTATCAAATTTAGTGCTTATAAATTTATTATTTTATGTATGCTGCATTTTTATAAATTAGTTTTTGTCAAAACAAGTACTGCTCTTTTTTTCTTTTTTTTTTTTGGAACTCTTTTTCACGACAGTTTCTAATTACAAAAAATAAGGTTCCAATTTTTCAGTGACAGTCAAACCAATTTATAAGCAATTTTATATAACCACTAATATTAAATATAGTAATGTAGTTTTATAATATATACCATACTTAAAAATACACTTAAAAATACAGTTAGTTAACAAAATAAATATTTTAGTTTAAATTTATTAATTTAACTGCTGCATCCAGGACTAGGTTTTTCATGATTAAAATATATATATATATATATATATAATATATATTAAAGCGGGTTTCATTCCTTCTCTCAGGCTGTCACAAATAAGTACCATCCTCAATAAGATAACGATTTGATTTAACATTGATTAGATATGTGATTAGACTAACATTGATCTAAGGAAAACAAAATTATCAATGCTATTTAAGCTACCGCTCTAAACTTTTCCCCATTCTGATTTTATACGAATACCCAATATAAATCGCCCATCCTGAAGAGGTTAATGTAACTAAATAAATGAATAATGAAATAGTTATCAGTAAACACCTTAAACACGTGGATAAACTTTAACTCTGAGGAAAATCGGTTCAAGATTGAACCGTAATATCACTATTTTGAATCATGCTGCCTTAATAAATTTAAGCAATTTAATAGCTCAATAAGAATCAAATTTGAGAAGTATGTATGGTTTAATTTAGCACATATTAAGGTTGCAGCAAACTATCGATATGGCGATTTAACATGCTCTAGAATTTCAAAATATGTATTGAAAAACCTAGATAGGTTTGGAACGTAAGCTATTTTTTAGGTATCTACAAAACTGCTTAAAAAGTTATTTCGTTTATTTGAAAATCTTAAAAATCACTTTTCTAATCTTGAGCATTTATTTCCTGTTTTAAACCTTTTTACTCCGAGTACTTTTTATTGCTGATTGATCTAATATCAGCACTGTAGCATTTTAAATACACAATATAGTATTATTATACAATTTTAAAATTCTTATAATAATGTGGTTACTAATTATTAAACTGTAAAATATCTTAATTTTAAAGTGGTGACTATTGATGGTGCCTCAGTGAAGACATCGGAGTTCAAAATTCTTATAATAATGTGGTTACTAATTATTAAACTGTAAAATATCTTAATTTTAAAGTGGTGACTATTGATGGTGCCTCAGTGAAGACATCGGAGTTCAAAATTCTTATAATAATGTGGTTACTAATTATTAAAGTGTAAAATATCTTAATTTTAAAGTGGTGACTATTGATGGTGCCTCAGTGAAGACATCGGAGTTCAAAATTCTTATAATAATGTGGTTACTAATTATTAAAGTGTAAAATATCTTAATTTTAAAGTGGTGACTATTGATGGTGCCTCAGTGAAGACATCGGAGTTCAAAATTCTTATAATAATGTGGTTACTAATTATTAAAGTGTAAAATATCTTAATTTCAAAGTGGTGACTATTGATGGTGCCTCAGTGAAGACATCGGAGTTCAAAATTCTTATAATAATGTGGTTACTAATTATTAAAGTGTAAAATATCTTAATTTTAAAGTGGTGACTATTGATGGTGCCTCAGTGAAGACATCGGAGTTCAAAATTCTTATAATAATGTGGTTACTAATTATTAAAGTGTAAAATATCTTAATTTTAAAGTGGTGACTATTGATGGTGCCTCAGTGAAGACATCGGAGTTCAAAATTCTTATAATAATGTGGTTACTAATTATTAAAGTGTAAAATATCTTAATTTTAAAGTGGTGACTATTGATGGTGCCTCAGTGAAGACATCGGAGTTCAAAATTCTTATAATAATGTGGTTACTAATTATTAAAGTGTAAAATATCTTAATTTTAAAGTGGTGACTATTGATGGTGCCTCAGTGAAGACATCGGAGTTCAAAATTCTTATAATAATGTGGTTACTAATTATTAAAGTGTAAAATATCTTAATTTTAAAGTGGTGACTATTGATGGTGCCTCAGTGAAGACATCGGAGTTCAAAGGGTTAAAAATAAATATAGGATTATTATTAAGAATTTTAGCAATCCAGCTTTCATTTGGTTAAATCTAATTAAGTTTGATTTTTTTTAAAGATCGTTGTTCAACAGTTTTAATTTCGATTCGTATTTCAATCATGTAAAAAAGATAGTTGGTTAATAAATAAAATTTTTATGATTATAAAAATAATAGTGAGAAGTTTTCACATTTTATCTTTTCAAAGCATTCGAAACTGCCTTATTTCCTTTAGAAATTTGAGAGCAACGCAATTCAATAATTCTTTAAAGCTAAGGTGGTTATTTAAATATTCACTGAATAATGGGTCGCGGAATTTTCAAGAGGATTGAATGAATTCCCCTATTGAGTTCGCTAGTAAACCATTTTTGAAGAGGGCTGGTTTCGTTACAAATTTCATTATTCAGCGACGAAACTGATACGGTCTGATGAATATGCTTTTAGCTCTCATATCCTTTTTTTCCCCTCCTTTTCATCTCAAATATTTACCGCCCCTGCGGATATTTGTAAAGCTGAATTTCAATCAAGCATTTTCTATGGCATGTCAAATAATGCTGCTTTATTGAAATGTCATTTGTTTGGGGAGAGTTATTTATTGTAACTTTTTAAAAATCCCAGTAACTTTTATTTTAAAAACAAACTGTTTAAAAATTCCTTTGTATGATTTTTTTACTTTTTTTGCACAATATGGCAATTGCAGCCGCACAATCAGAGGCTTACTTATGGACAGTCCTCAAAAGGTGAAAGCATGTCAGATTTTAACTTTACGCTTTGACAATTTAGTTTAAATTTAATTCTCTGTAAAAAAAAAAAATTTAGAGTAAATTTATAATTCTGTCTAATGTCCGAAATTTACATAAAATATTGCAAAAGTTTTCGATAAATACCTTAAGAATATGAGAGTTTCACATATATCTTAACTTCAAGCTTTGCCAATTTAGTTTAAATTAAATTCACTGCAAAAATTGAGTACATTTATCTTTCTGTCTCTTGACAAGAATTAACTTAAATTATTGCAAAAGTTTTCCATTAGTACGTAAATAATAGTTGTTTTTTTTTCCTATCAAAAAGACCAATTTTGTACAGTTACTTCAACTTTAACAGTTCATGATACTCGGACTAAAAATCGAATCTTTTTTATTTTTTTTTTATTCCATCAAACTCCCAGTACTCTTATCTACACACCTTCATATTTAAGTCTTATAGATTTTGCGCAGCAACGCAAAATGTAACGTTATCGAACATCCAAAACAGCGGTGGCAGCGGCCCTTATGATTTTTTTAATATAGAGAAATATTTCTGTAATAGAAGGTCATCTTACTCCTGAAATATGGGATAATCAACAAAAAAGAGTAACGTACGAAATGTTGACGGTTTTTTCCCATAAATTTATTGTTTAAGATAATTTGATGTCCTAAAAATCGATAAAAAAGTTATTATAGCGTTAATTTTATTTAAAAGTCTGTTGCGTAAGTAGTGAATATCAATTTGTGTTTAAAATTAACTGCTATTGACGCTTATTGTTCTCATCTTTTGAGAAGTACCCTTATACCTCGTCATTCTAGCTTGGAGCTAGCAAACAGCTTCATCTCGCTCTATGATTTTTAACGATCTTTCATTCATTACTAATTGTCCCGCGGGCCCATTCATTTTAAGGAGCTTATAAGTTCTAGAAGTGCTTAAAATTAATAAATCATGTAACGTAATACAAAGACACATCAATTTTTTTGAAGTAGGCACTCGAGTTCGGTAACATTGTATGTGGAACGAGTCACTCATTTACATTATACATTGTATTATGAAAAAAATAATTTAATTAAAGCTGTTATGGAAAGGAAAAGTCATAACAATAGTCAAAAGTAAAATCATATAAAATGGTCACATTTATTCATCGCTGCTAAAAGTTTTGCTAGAAGGGGAATTACTACAATATATAAAAATTACTGCAATATATATATATTTTATCGCCTTTTCCACTTTTGCTTTGTCAGCATTTGCTAGCATGCAAGTAACCCGTAGAGAACAAAATGATGCGCCACAAGAGGTAACTTATTAAAAACTTATTAGTTATTACCTAAAATCAAAAATGTTGTCAAATGTTTTACCCTCGTTTTAGGACTTTCTTTTCTCGCTTGAATTTCACTTCCTCTCTAGTAGAATTATTGAATGAATGAAAATGGAATGCCGATAAAAAGAAGTTTCTTTTTTATTTCCTCGTGGCATTTTATAAATAAGAAAAATAACACTGATATGCTGAAGTCGAACTAATAACTATCAACATACTTGTTTCTCGATAAGTGTTGTTGAAAACCTTCTTTCATCTTGACAGATAAATAAATGGGCTTTATGGTTTTGAGATATTGAAAAAATGCGCCTTATCAACAAAACAATTCCAACATTTTGACACGGCAATACAACATGGGGAAAAGAAAAAAAACTTATTATAAATATTGACATTTTCTGAGATTGGTCTTTATATTTATTATTATTCGTCGTTTTCCATTTATTTACTCTATTATTTTTATTGTTTAAGATTACTTATCTGTTTATTAAATAATTTAGTATTATCTATTATTATATTAATTAGGTTTCATTTAATCGCTTTGGCGATTGTGAGAGTTAAGTCTTGCAATAGAAATTTCCTTTAGTTTTCGACTAGTGCTAGAGCTCTGAAACTTACACGTGAACTCCGTGCCTGGTGGCAAATGCAAGTTTCAATAGTCTACGTATCACATCATGCAGAATTTATTGCATTTTATCGCCACCGAGAATTTTATTGCGAATCAAAATTCTGACCACATTCTAGCTAACTGGTTTTCTCAAATCTCTATTCTGTGTCTGATGGCAATTTAAGTTTTAAACGCTTTCTGGCCACTACAAACCAACATCTTCTGGAAGAGAGAAGGCCAGCTAAAGGATCAATTTTGTAGTCCTATGCAATGAACATTACTCTGCGCAGTAGGGGAAATTAAGAAAGATGTCACAACGTTCCGACTACTATAGGTAACTCGTGCGAAGGAGATGTTGTAGGAACTGAATTATTAAAATGTAACTGTTCTCGGAGATGTTGTCAATCAAATTAACCGATTAGCTTGAATGCTCATATATTAACTGGAGCTCTCTACTTGATGCTTTTACAAGTTTTAATTTTTTCCCTCATCGCTACAAAATAAATCTTATATCAATATAATTTATATGCCAAAGAGAATTCATTGACAATTTAAATTTTGCATACTTTCCGACTAGCTATAACGCTTAAATTTCAACTAGAGTCCTGTGCCTAATGCCAAATATATATATATATATATATATATAAATATTTAATAAAAACTGCAAACACAATTTATCGCCAGTCAAACTTTACGACAAAAACAAATTGCGCGTTAAACAAAAAATAAAGCAAAAAAAAAAAAAAAAACTATGCTTTCCAAGTTAATTAAAAGAAGACTGAATTTTTTTTTTTTTTTTTTTTTTTTTTTACTACTTGAAAGAAATCATACTTATTGTAACAAAACAGAATGAACACGCAATATTTTGTAAATGTGTATTTAGTTGCATTAACTTCCTCTTTCTAAACGCTGCTTTGGTTAAAAATCGCCTTTCCCTACATATTCCACAATTTAAATTTAAGCAGAAGTTAGCTCGCCAGTGTTTCACGACGACGCTTAAGTTGTTAAATGTTAAAGAGTCTCGTTTAGAATTTATGTCAAACTTCTATAAATCACACAGGAACTCGCACGCTCATTCTTCCAAATCGGCATGTTACCACCAAGTTTCAAAATAAAAATATGTAACGCCAAGTTATTTCGCCAAATTTAACCCAACCAATGCTCACTAAACGGGCAGGCAGGCAGGATCCTAAATAACAGTTCGTGCCACCGTCTTTCCATAATAATAGTGCTCTCTCTTTCTCAGATATCTGTAGTTTCATTTTCGTGAAAACTCTACCTTCATTATGATGCATAATTCATGAAAACGAGAAATATGTAAATTTCTTGCACCCGTGTCCTCTTAAACTCCTCTGCATTAACATTAATGCATAAAATGACAGTGACTGAACAGCCGTTTCAAGTTGTATCAAAACAATAGGCAGTGCTTATTTTTTTGTGTTTTCATGAAACATTTGATTTCTGGCATTCATATTCCCAAACCGATGTAGTGTACCGTTCAAAGTTAAAATTTATACAGAATTCGAAATTTCAATGTTTTGTGAGAGCATTGATTTCCTTGCTCTCATAGTTTGTTCATTGCGATAAAAAATATTATATAAGTTGGATTAGTAATTTCTTTTTAATTTTTTTCAGAGAGCATAGGATTCTATACATGTTTCGTATCTGTGCTAGAAAGATATTATAGCCCTTAGTTTGATAAAATTTGTACTCTTGCGAAGGAATAAAAATATTATATTGGTTGGATTAGTATATAATTCCCTCTTGGTCGAGAGCATAGAATTCTATACTTGTTTCACATCTTTTCAAGAATGATATAATTGCCTGCGGTTTAGTAAGATTTGTACTGTTGCGAAAAAATAAAATTATTATAAAAGTCGGATTAGTAATTTTTTTTTTTTTTTTAATTTTTTTCAGAGAGCATAGGATTCTATAGATGTTTCGTATCTAAGCTGGAAAGATATTATAGCCCTTTGTTTTGTAAAGTAAAATTTGTACTCTCGCGAAGGAGTAAAAATATTATGTTGTTTGGATTAGTATATAAATTCCTCTTGATCTTTGTCGAGAGCATAGTTACGAATTTCTGCCTGACCTAAATAGGGCGTTGTAAAATCACTCACAATAATTGTGTTATCACTTATGTGGCAGGCAATGGGTTGAACTGGGTGTCTTATTGGAAAGCCCTATTTCGTACCATCATATTGTTTTGCTATTAAATTTGTTTGCTATTAAATATGGTTTCTTTATTCAATACTTCATTCGCTACTGAATCATTCTGCAACATTCTATATTTGTATCGTATCTTTGCAAGAATGATGTTATTGCCTATGTTTTAGCAAAATTTGTACTCTTGCGAAGGAATTATTCGATATTTCTGCTTTTCGTACTACAAGTTCGCTGTGACGTATAATAAATGCAAATTGCAAACATAATTACTTTAAACGATAATAATAATGGAAATTTTTTTCTAACTTTATCAAAGCTAGCAATTTAAACGGATATGAATGGTAACTATATATACATGATTAGCTTTACTTAATATTGGGCTTGACACTTTAGTCGTATAATCTGTATAAAATTTGAAAGCTGATAGGATGGCTTGTGAAAAAGTTCGATTGATTCTATGCAGTAGTTATAGGTTGGTGCCCTTTCAGATGCAAAAAAAGAAAATATCCGATGTGTATGGAGAAAATGTAAACAGGACTTCAGGGCCAAAACTGGTTTGCAAAATTTTAATTCGCCAAAATTTCATTTAAGATATTTACCTATTTAAGATATTTACCTATTTAAGCTGATGAAGATGCAATAAAGGGTATTAATTTATACAAACTGGCGAATAACAAACAACTCGTGAAATCGTTGAGAGATTACGATCGTGCAGGATTGTTCGAAATGCTTAGATTTATTCTCCTAGCTCGACATATGGGGTTCCACATTTTCTTACGGAAAGAAATTTATGCCGCCACGTTTGATGTCTGTGATTTGCTTCTTTAACGTTAAATTTTTAAAGCTCATCGTCTCTGTGGACAAGAAATGGATTGTCTACAAAACTTTTTAGACGGTCATACCTTTACTCCAAATAAGGGGGTTAAAAAGTCACCTGGATCAGTTTTTTTTTTTTTTTTTTTCCCTTAAAGAACAAAAACTTAAGACATATGTCAGAAAGATGGCAAAAGGTATTAAACCAAAATGGACGATACAAAATTCAATGAAATATTTATCCACTACAAGAAAATAGTCTTAAGGAAAAAACGAGTTACTTTCCGAACAACGCAATAATAATGGAAATTTTTTTCTGATTTAATCAAACCCTTTAATTTAAACGGATATGAATGATAGTATTCTTTACTTTACTAATATTTAAAATTAATTTTTCCAGTTGCAAATAAGAAATGTTATATTCGAAAAATACATCATTCTTGAAAAAATTCAATTATTTTGTATTTAAAATACCAGTAACTTTTCTAATACTTAGTTAAATAAAATTTTATTAATGAACTACTTTTAACAGAAATTAATATTCAGTTTTTTTTCTGGCGGAAAATAAAAAGTTCATGATTAAGGGTTCTCCTCTTCAGACAGAAAAAGGAATCTACTTTCTCCTATGGCGAATTATGTGAACGCTATTTCCTTTTTTTTTTTTTTTTTTTAATCTAATTTATATTCTGGGATATTTAATATAGTTTCATTTAATTTATTGAAATGTGCTCAGTTGAGCTTAATTACTCAATTTTAAAAGGAAATAAAAATATAGTAAGATATTTATTAGTTGCTTCCAGATGAGTTATCATTCTCCTAAAGTTAACATCGCAGAAATAGAATCTTTTTTATACATGAAGTTTTTTACTTTTGCTGAATTTATGTTGATTAGTTTATCATGTATCTTGAACACACTATTTTCAGGGTACATAAAAATCTTTTCAATGTTTTTAAATTTAAACTGGATTTTCGGGGAGGGAAGTTTATTTTAAGTAAATTTGAATATTTTTGCCGCGCAAAACACATTTCTAGTTTGTTTTTGAAATTATGTTCTTCAAAAAAAAAAAAAAAAAAAAACTAAGAAATTGGAAAGAATTAATTAATGCAGCAATCAGGGTTGTAGTTTTTGCCGGCAAAAAGGGTTTTTTGCCAGGACAGTGGCAAAAACCTGGTAAAAACCGGCAAAAACTGGCAAAAACGAAATTATTTAAATTGCTGATTAAATATTATTACAAAATACTTGAAGCAAATTTAAATCAATCACAAGGAATAATAAGTTTGATACATTACATGAAAAAATTATTTTTAAAATATTAATAATTAATATAAAGGTAATAATTTTTAAAGAATTGAAAGTTTTTGACCTCTTTTCATTTTAGAATCCTTAAATAAATGTTTTTTTAACAAATTGTATTTTTTTTTTTTTTTACTTCTTCGTAATAACTTTTGGTATGCATTATTTTACATATCACTCTTACACTATATTTAAAGAGAGACATAAGAAAGCTAAGATGGATGTTTTATTAGATAGATTTTGATAATCACCTCATTTCTCAATATTACTTCAAAATGCAAACAAAACCACACAATTTAAATTCTTTTGAAATTTCCAGTGAATTTTGGGAATTAATGTCTCATTTACACTCATGTCCTTCTAGTAGTACTGCCATTGAAAGAATGTTTTTGAATTTTTCATTTGTACATTCAAAAATTCGGAACAAGTTGACTCTAAATAATGTTTCAAAACTAATGTTCTGTTATGCTATGTTGAGGCAGCACAAATTGTATTGTGATGATTAATAAAGTCTTGAATTTGGGCAAATTTAAAAAATTGCATTGATACTTGCATATTTTAATTAACTACACATGTTAATAGATATTTTATGTTTTAAATTATAGTTATATTAATTTAAAATAAGTTCATTTCACTGGAAAAAAGAGAATAATCACTAATTTTCCGATCAATAATGTTTTAAACTACTAAAATGATATATTAATACATTATGATTTAATTATGGAATAATAATTTTGTTATTTTTTTTTTAATTATATATATTTCAATTAATAATATATATTCAATTAATAGTATATATTTAAATTTTAGGAGTAATTTTGTATCAAAAATGTGTTTTTGTCCTATCATTTTGGAAAATATAGGTTTTTGCCACTTTGCTTGGCAAAAACCTGTTTTTGCCAGGACGGTTTTTACCATGGTTTTTTCCACCAGCGACAAAATCTTGCCAACCCTGGCAGCAATTAAGAACAAAATGCTTATGGGTCATCAAAATCAAACTATCTTCGTTCTATTAAGTAAATAATCCCAAGAAACTGTAGCGGTAAAATATAACTTAGTTACAAGTTTCAAGCGCTCAAAAAGAGGCGCTCATTTTCAAAACTTGCCAGTCGTGAATGGGAAGGAACATAACTTATTTAAAAAGTAAAGTTACCGAAGAAAAATGAAGAAATACGGGTGAGAAACAAAACTAGAAAAACTACAGTAACCGAGAGAGAAAAAAAAAGGGGGGAAACAGAACAAGCGACCACAGTGGCCAAGAGAAGCAAATCAGGATTAAATGCATTTCTACTCTCTATGGTGGTAAGAACTAATGCCGTTAGCAAGTGAATCAGCATTAATATGAATAAAATAAGGTTCCAGGGTATCAAGATGAGCAAATGTGACTGGTGTGTAAATAATTTTGACATTGTCGAAATTTAATTTATGCCCAAAATTTCAACAATGTGCACCAATCGATGATTATTCGAATTCTCGATAATGGACATATCTATCGTGTTCTTTAAGTCTAAATTTTGTTTGTCGACTGTTATTTCCAATTTGTATATTTTTAAAGCGAATGAAGTTTTTAATCAAGCAATATCTTCGGTCTATTTTATTAAAGCATTCCCGGTCCCTACAAAATATTTTATATGCACATCACGGCCAATGCTTTTACCGTGTTCAAAACTAAATTCCAGTTTAGAAAGAAAAAATTAATCGTAATTTTATTCTTTAGCATCAAAGAAAAGCCGAAATAATTTAGCCTCTATCTCGTGACTAACATAACAGAATCACGCAGAATGATCTAAACTTCAATAGTCTTAATATTGAGTGAGTAAGAAGCACTGCTAATTTTTTGAGGGAAGGAATTGGATATATTATAATTTTATTTTCAAATGCCTATCATGCAGACAATATGACTTAAAATCATTGGAGCTTCATGCCTGTTCATGACAAACTAGAACATTTATTTTCATTGAGTTGTCACAAACATTCGTAAAATCGGAAGTTGTTTTCATTTTACTGGAGAAAACATAGTGCTTTATATCAATCTTCTTATCTGTCCGTCGAAATGCTGAAATGACCCTTTTTTATATCATTTACTTCAAAAAATCGGGCGCAACTGTCTCGTAAAATGAACTTAACTCGTAACTTTTCATTTGTATGTTGCGTCTCGTAAAAATGAAATTGTTCTTACGTCTGAGGGTATGATTGTGAAAAGCTTCCGTAAAACTTAGTTTTTGTTTCGTATTTTTCAATTTCAAATAATTTTGAAAAAGGAACAAATTTTTATTAATTGCAACCGGTTTTAATCTTTGTCAAAAGCTTTTAACGCATGAGACGAATTTTACACTACCTGACTACTTTGATATTTTAACTTACACACTCGGATCTTTACTGGAAAGAAATAGAATAGTTTTTAAGAATATTAATGAAATAAGGAATGTTTTTTGTATAATGAATAAAAGCGGACGTATTTTGCGAACATATACATAAAACTGTGTTTCCTAATGTTCAAGTATAGAAAACACTCTTCATTTATATTTTCTGTAAAGAAATATGTTCATTATTTTACTTTTGAGTAACATAGAGTTGTGCTACTGTTAAATAATTTATATCCACTAAAGACCTTGATTCACATTATTTCATTGAAAAATGCTTTGCCTTTTTTTTTTTATTATTATTATTTAGAAAAGAATTCGATTAATGGCAGGATTTAGACTCTTATTTTAATTTTTCATTATAAGTATTTGATGTTTAATAAAATAAGACAATTTTTTTAGTAACGAAACTTTTAGGATAACTTGTACCGGGTGTTTCAACAATGATTTGAAAAATCAATTAAATGAAAACTTTTGATAGAAATGTACAGGTTTTGTTATGCAAGAAACTAGGATCTCACCAAGTTTTAAATTTTGTTGCGATGTTTATAAACAAATAGCACTGCTGACCACTAAAAATCTATAATTCATTTTAAAGTGCGAAAATAATAAACGTCCGTACTATATTTTACTAATTTGAATGATCTGACATACAGCAGAACATGGTTTAGTTCACTCAATCAGCAGCGTCGATCATCTGTTAAAAAACTTTGTTATTAATCGTGAAACTTGGTAGAGATAAATAATAATACGGTTTTTAAAACGCAGCAAGTCTTAATTCTGTTTTTTTTTTTTTCTTTTTCCTCCATTAATTTTTCAAATCTTTGGTTATTTTGAGAAAATTCAATTATTTCATCAAGTCAAAAATTTAGCTAATTCTAATAAGATCTAATTTTGCAAAGTATGTCTGGCAAATAAACCTTTTAGTAAATATCCCAGCCTTAAAGAATTTTCGAGGACAAAAAAAAGATTTTGTTTAATATTTGTCTTTTAAATATCCGTCTAAATTTGCAACTCAGGATCCATCTTATTTTTTAAAATTAAATTAATAAGGTTCCACTAACACCTAATTTTTTTTCCTCCCTCCTCTTTTGAACAGACAATGATATCTTATTTTTATGACTTTCTCTTTCTTTAGGAACTCTCAGAACGTTCACCATGCAATTGTGTGACGGGGAAGAGCATAGGATAGAATGTTGGCCCAACACTGTGATAAGTATCAGCAAAGCAGATTACGGCAAGCCTGTCATGGGTGATATTCAGTGTCTTGAACAAAGGGATCCTCCCAGCTTGGATGTACTTTCCAAACCAGGTTGCCAGGCGCAAGATGTGAGAGAGGTTTGTATGCCATTTTTTTTTTTTTTTTTTGTTAACATTTTTATAACATCATTTCATATTGGCCAATTTAAATGTGTAATTTGTATAAACATTTATTTCCCCCTTTATTAAGTATTAGAAAGATAATACACTTTCACGTTAGTAGATTCTGCGCAAGCTCTGTAGAGAACAGAAGTTAATCAACTGCTCAGCACAGAATTTACGTAAGGGAAAATGCAAAATCTCTCTGATGAGGAAGAATTAAAGCTCTTAGAACTTTATGATTTGATTTTATTAAATTTGTAGTTTAAATCATCTTTAGATTAATCAAATTTTTGTTGAACTGAGGTCAGTATAATTCCTTTTACTGTTCTAGAGTGTTTATTCGATCTTAAAAGTAAAATTGAATAGGTTTTTTTTAATGAAATTTCACTTTGCCTTGCTTATTTTAATCTACACGTGTTAGCGTGTTATTTAATTTTAAATATCGTGTTATTATAAATAATTTTTTTTTAATAAAGGATTTTTTTTATTTTTTTTATGTTTGATTTTTAGTAATAATTTCCCAGCCTAAACGTTAAGAATTTTACTTTTCCCAAATGTGTTTAAATATTGTTTCAATGACTTGACATCATTAATCTAATTTTGGTATAAAATGGATTTTAAAAAAATTAATTCGCACTAATTCGTAAAATATATTTATAAAAGATAATTATTAACAAAATTTATTTTGAGCTCTTATAATTCAAATAAATTGATACTATTCTTAATACAATATTATTATCCACTTCAAGGCTTGAAAGAATATTTTAAATCTTTACTTTTTGTCTGTTAAATAATTCTGAAAATGAGCTGCATATAAATTAGAAATATAAATTTCATTTCAATGATTTTTGAGCGAAATAATATTTTGCATACATAACTGTTTATAAATGAAATAAATTTTTAAGAAATATGTATTTTAATTGCATTGCTTTTGAAAGGAAAATCTTTATTTTTTATTATGATAATTTGCATTTTAGACCATATTTTAAAAATGAATTATTTCTCTGTATTAGTTTCTTTTAAAACGTTTTCCTTTTGTACTAAATTATATTGTCTTATTTTCTTTTGTATTCAAATGAATTGTTTTAAAATATTGTTTACATTTTAATGCAGGGCTCGAGAAATAAATGTTCAGGGCTCTTTTGTTAATTATATTAGAGTTAAATTTTATTTTGAAAATGTTTAGAAAATCTTAATTTGCAAAAATAATGATCAATGCATGGGCTGATTATTAAATTGGATTTGTCAATAATGATATTGTGAGCTATATTTACTCAGAGTGACAGGATATCAAAATCACACAACCAAATAAACAGGAAAACTTTATGGGTTACATATTAAAATTCTCAAAGATACCACTTTTGGCCTTATTGCAAAACAGTAAACATGTCTTTTATAAGCTGCAGCTTACTTACCTATATTTTATTCTTTTTTTTACAAAAAGAGATTTTTTTAGCAAAGTTTTATGCAGGCAGTTAAGCACAGACTCTAGTTTCAAAGATGGAAAAAAAACAAAATTATTGGGTTCAAATCTGGGGAATAAAGTGGCCATTCTTGTTCTGTTAAAAAGTCATGAAAATGTAACTTGCTCCATTTTTGAGTGACTTTAGCACTGTGTGCGAGAGCAAAATTCTGTTGAAAGGTACTTTTTCAGTTTCTTGGGAACATATATGTATGTCCAAGGAAGCCTCGCAACTTTCAAAATGAGTTTGTAATATGTTGCAATACCAATGTATGTTTTTAAACTTAGTTTAAGTTATTTTTTGTCAACTTGTAATTTGATAATCTTTTTCTTACATAATTTGTAAAAAACGTTCTCAAAATATTTAATTTAAAAGTCTCACGCTTTATGAATCAGTGATTATGCCAAGCCCATCATACGCTGGCTTAATTATTTTCTTATGAAACTTTAAACTCATATTTCTCAATAGCATATTTTTTCTATGTAAACGCTCATTATTCATAAAGCTTTTCTGAAGGAATAAAATATAAATTCAATGCAGTCGAAAAATAAAAAAGAACCCTTCAACACTGTTTGAACATTTATAAACTTCAGTTTGACCACACATTATAGATTTAGTGCTTTCTATTTATATCTTGTTTGTTTTTCAGCGGTTGCAAACTCAGTGTAAAGAGAAGCAAGAATGCTATGTAAAAAGTACTCCTAAAATGTTGCAAGAAGATTTGTGTCCTGGCGTTCAAAGACAGCTTGAAGTTGCATACAAATGTAGACCAAGTAAGTGAATTTATTTATAATAAGTTGATTTTTCTTATGCTTTTTTTCTTCTTGTTTTAGGCTTTTCAATGATTGACCAGCACACAGGAGAAATAAAGTCAAAGCAGTGTATTTAACTAATGAATATACAATTATGCTCTCAGAATCCTTCACTGGCTCATTTTTTTTATTTAATTATTATTTCTCACTAGCAGAATACATCCAAAACTAAAGTAAATTACAAAGATGGTGAGCATCTTTTATTTAGCCCAAAAATACAACATATGTATTAATGCTAAGAACAGAAGTGTTTTACTTATAAAAATGTGACATCATCTGCTAACTGATGTCTTAGCTATCTTACTAAATTCTTAGCCAGCTTTGACAAGTTAAACTGATTTATAAAATGTATTCTCCTTTCCCTCTTTCTCCATGAAACTTATAAACAAAATAAATAATTTGGAAGTTTTGAATTGAAAAAAAAATTCTTTTTGCCTAAACGTCTCCTTTTTAAGGGTCAAACATCCTCAAAAGAAAACAATCAAGGTTGGTTAGATTCCAGAAACCCTGAGCTTTTCTATATCCTGAAATTTACTGTCTTGTATTTTTATTGAGAATAAGTTTTTCCCCCTTGACAGTCTGTATGAAAATAATGTTATACTTTAGAACTTAAAAATTATTAATGCTTTGAATTTAAGATATATTTAATAAAATATTTTTGTTTTGATTTTATTATTTAGTATCTTTTGAGTGCAATTTTAAATAATATTGGCTAATTCAGGATTAAAACTAACATGGAAGAGAGAAAAATCTGGTATTAAAACAACCATTCCTTTTATAACTTGTTTTCGTTAGGAATAAAATGTGTCAAGTTTTTGTGTAAGTAACAGCTGTATAAATTGTTGCAGAAAGGCCATAAAACAATTAACAAATATTGTTGTACCTAATATAATATATAATATTGTTATAGCTAATAACTACTTAATATTTTGGTTGAAAATAGATGAAATAAAAAATCTGATTAATGTAAAACAAAAAACAAAACAAAAATCTTTTTTAATAAAACAATATTGATTTTTTTTTTCTCATTAATTGTGATTTAATTTTGTCCATGTCAAAATTGGTTAAAAACTTTTAAACATGTATTTTATTTATATTGAGCTCAACATTTTTACTCATAATTTTTTAATTACACAAATTTTTTTTTAATGAAATATTTTAATGACATTGCTTTTTTGATCGTATTATCAATGTATCAATATTTGTTATGAAATAATTTGAATAATGTTGGGTAAATGCCAATTAAGCTTAGCCAAGAAAAGTGGGTTTAAAAAAGAGTTAAATTTGTTTCAAAGATTAGTCTCCTGATTAATTTCTTTCTTTCTTATATTTCAGATAAATTTTTTACTCGTGTGGTGTGTGAGAATGAAAAAATGAAGTTGAGATGTAAGAAACCCTCAAGAATCATTATTTATAGTGCATTCTTTGGGAGTTCAATAGCTGGTGCAGAAGAATGTCCTGAAGATGCTCATAAATATTATGAAGGTAGATATTATTTTTAGATTATTATATCTTTGAATTTGAAGTCTTATCCGTAATTTTACAATTAAGTCATTATATTTCATTTTTGAAATCTAACAAGGGCCAAACTGGGGTTTAGATAAAGCTTATAATAGGACAATGTACCCTAATAGCAAAATGACTTGGGGCCCTTGTTGGACTAAAATTCATGAATCTTGGCTTGATAAGGGTTTAAAAGGCTGTTATTTTTCCAATATTGGCCCTGTATAGAATCGTCCAATTTTGCTGTCATTTTGCAACCAGTATCAGTCATATATGGAATTGAAAGATTCATCAGATATTTATTATTCAGCCATTCTAGGGCCAATATTAAAAATCTAGACATTCCCAATATTGGTCCCTCGGTGCATTTTCTTATAGGATGCATATTAAGCCAATTTTGAGCCCGATTAAGGCCAAGGTAAAACTGTTGCTAGGGTATATGTGTCCATATAATTTAAAACTAACTTCAAATCCAAATGATATTTCGAAAAGAAAAACAAAAACAGTTACTTTTTTGTATGTTAAATTAAAGAAATTTTTTTCTGAAATTTTACAAATAAATATTTTGTTTATAATTTGATATTTAAATTTTAAATCTTTCTTTCTTTTGACAAAAAAAGCATATTGAAAAGTTTCTGATCTTAAGGCTGTAATATAATTAATTATGTAGTTATAAAAAATGGGACAAACATCAAGCCAAACAATACTTAGCTTAATTTGAAGAATGATCTAAATTATCGGTTTCCAATTAGCCAAGAAGCAACTAATAACTGACTTGAAATATTTGCCTTTTTTTTGTTGAAGAAAAAGAAGTAGAAGAAGAAAAAGAAGAACCAGATTTGGCTCTATCCCTTAAATCTAACTTTTTTACCTGTCAAAGAACTTTTTATTGTGCCTAAGTTGTGTAATTTATTAACGAACTTTTTATATGCTATGTATCATTATTGTATTTTTTCCCTGGTAATAATTTTCCTAAAATATGGTTATTCAATATTATTGATGTTTATAATAAATTCCTTGAAGAGTTAAAATTAGTTTTTAAAGCAAGAAAAATAATACTTATCTATAATTTTGAAGTTGTGGTAAAGATATATATCAGTGCACTCCATGTTCCTATGGGAAAAGTTTTGCTTGATTTTTTTTATTTTATTTTTTTTTTTTTATCAATTCTGGCTCTCAACCGATTCCAGATTGTTACTTGTGTATCATAACTCTCTAAATTGTGTTTCGAGAGTAGGGAACCCAAGCAACGATCTGTGTTTAAAAGTAAGAGGTCTTACTTGATTCAATACATAACAAACAAGTAATATTAAATAAATGTTTACTGGTTGTTATCAATTATAGGACATTTTTCGAAAATTCAGACTTTTTGGAAATTCCGGAATTCTTAATCTGTGGCAATTGTTTTCAGTTAAATATGTAGAGTCTACTAACATCAATGTTTTATAACAAGATATAACATTTGGATTTGTAGTTAATTTTAAATTACAAGTGGGTGAACTACTCATATACATTATCCTAATATGAGCCTTTTTTAAATCCTAGCTTGGCTCTCCCTTAATTTTCCTCTTAAATCTAGAAAAACATATTTTATTCTTACTTTATGAGTATACTATTGTATATAGATACTAAGTATGTATGAATTTTTTATACTGGTATAAATAGTCATGGAAATGAATTAATCCTCTTTTGTGTGATTAATGTAATTAAAAAATATTGTCATTTTTTTCCCAGCTATCAGCATTTTTTCCTCTTGTCATGTTTTTTGATGAATTGTAGGGAAACAGAATTCTAAAATAAGCTTTGCAATCTACAGTATTGGAAGAGACGTTCATTAATATTTTATTTCATGCTGTCAATTTAAAATTAATCATAATACATTTTTTTCTTAATAACATTTGAAAAATTTAAAAGCGAATTCCAAATTTGTTTAATTTAATCCTTCAAACGTTGAGCTCGTGTTCAAATTTTGTTCTGAAATTTTCATCTCAAAAAGCAGAAGAGTCAGCAAGAAAGAAATTTTAAAAAAACTTTACTAAATATTTTGCTGAAAATTAAAATTTGATTCTATTAAGAAAAAAATAATCCTAACTCAAAATATTAGAATATCTAACAAATTCAGAGTATTGTGTAAGCTACTGACGATTAAAACTTCATAAATTTGTTTAGATTGTGAAGTGAATTTTGCAACAGAGGCTGCTATGAACAACTGCCAAGGCAGACGGAGATGCACATTGTCTGCTGATTCGATTGCTTTCGGTATCACTGGCTGCTCTACTAAAGCTAAAGTTTTCTTGCGAGTTGTTTATACTTGTGGTAAGCTTCTTCTGCTGTCGAGTACTTTTTTTTATAAGTTTTAAATTCCATACTACTATTTGTTTAATAATGGTTCTCTTTTAGTTCCTAAAGATTCTTTACAAGATATAGAGTTTCAAGAAGAAGCTGACTTTGACTATCCTAATGTCTTCAAAGAACCAAATGTGTCTGAAATATTGCATAATCTGAAATCTGAAGACAGTATTAATATTAAGTTCACCACACCATCCAGCTATCAAAATGTTATACATAAAGGTTGGTGCTTTTTCACTAAGTTATGAAGGTTTTTTTTTTAATATTAATCTATAATATTACTTGATCTATATATATATTTTGTTATTGTTTTTTTAATAATATTGTTTTCAAGAAAGTTCTCAATTTTTACTGGAGACCATTATTAACTTCTTTTTTTCAAGTAGTCATAAATTAATGCTGTAAATATATTTCAGCTTGCAGAAATAAACACAGGAAAAATATATTTCATTAACCTATGTATATAGCATGTCATTTATGTTATCATAATGAATGGTCACAAATGGTATACTTCTTAAAGAAAACATCGGAACATGTGTTCCCTAGTAGGGCACATATTCTAACAGCTTCTAATAGAAACTTCAGAATGCTTGGTGTAGCGCATCTTTTTGATGTTATCTTTAGAAACTAAATGGACAGGTAGTGGCATTTTGTAAAGAAAATTATAAATGGTATGCTAGTATATTCAATATCTTTTACGGTTATACGGAAATCTTTTTTCTGTGTGTAGAAAAATTATCTTCTAATCATGTGACCTTTCTTTTTTGGAACATTTGAAGCACTTTTCCTATTGCATTGATAATAATATATTTTTATTAACATCCCAGTCCGTTCTTGAAAATTTTTTTTAAAATGCCTAGTACCTACTATAAAGTAAACTTGATTATTAAATTATACGTACTTGATTTAGCTTACCTCCACCCTATTATTATATTGTGAGTAAAATCATAAACTGGCTTACATCGTGATTCAATATTATTATTTATTGCATAAAAGTTTCATTCTTAATTTTATGCAGTAGGCTGTCTTAATTTAAAACTTATAATATAAAATTCGTAAGTGACATCACATCTAAATGTCCTTTACCATTCCTCTGCTGCAGTGTTTCCCAAACTTATGACTTTTGTGTACCCTTTCGAAATTTTTCGCAACGCTGTGTACTTCTAATAAAAAAATGAATGTATTTTTTACTGTAAAAAAATTGCACAACAGTTAAAAATCACTACTGGTTCTTGACACCGTTAATTATCAACAGTTAACTCTGCAAAAAATAGCCAATAGAAAAATATGTAATCGTAAATTTTCATGGATAGCTTTGTTCTTAAATGAAATTTTCGTTTGTTGCAAGATATTTCGCATAAGAACGCGTACCCCCGCTAAACTGTTCCTGTACCCCTGGGGGTATGCGTACCACACTTTGGGAAACACTGCTCTACTGTATGTATCCCCTGCATTTGAATAACTTTTTTTTTTAATCTTTATCCAAATTGTTGTTATTGATGTATTTTAATATTCATGAATGTTTTAGATATATCTGATTTAACAATTGTTACGACAACAAAGAAAGCAGATGTTCAAAGTGATGAAACTAGTGATGATTTAACTGATGTGAATTGTACAGTTGCTGATGACAATCAGAAAGTTGTTGGGTTTCTCTCCGAGTGGATAGCAGCTTATAAATTTATCACAGGTAAAGAAATTTTTTTTGTATATTTTTATAAATAGGTTGAAGTTTAATTATTTAAACTCATTTAATGCCAAATAAAAACTTAAAGTAGTAATAAATAAAGAGCCAATTCTTTTCATTGTGCAGTTCTGGGTGTTGGCAAGTGATAGGCAGCAGTAGGCTTAGCCCTTTAAATAATTTAAATAAGAGAACATTAATTTTGAGTTACTTCATGTGAAAGCTGAAAATTTTTTTTATTACCCCATGTAATTTAGTTTAAAGAAAATTATTGCCATATAAATTCAAATCCCTTTGATGTCCAAGAAAAGAAGGATAAAGATTAATTCAAACAGCGAATTATCAAAAGTAATTTTAAAATAATCATTTTTATTTCATTTGCTTATAAGCAGTTTTTATTTTGTTTATTGACTGGAAAAATTTGGTATAAAATAACATTTACTAAACATATTTATATCTACTTTATTATTAATCATTTTTTTTTTAGTTTTTAACCAATGAAACAATATTTTCATTTTAAATCATGATTCGCTGAATATTTTTTGTTTGTATTTGGTATTGGACAAGATTTACTGATTACGGCGAGATTGCTTAGTTATTCAATTTGTGAGACAGGGAAAAATTATATCTTCATCTTAGCTGAGAATTAAATTTTTTTTAATATATTTATTTATCAAATGGTACCTTATTTATTTTATTTATTGGCTATATATTTATTTTATTTATTGAATTTCATTCGGCCAAATGATAATCCCCCCCCCCCACATTCCCAAAACTATAAGTTATGCTTTTCATATTTAAATTTTTTTTAACTAATTGGTTTTCTTTTTCTCTTTATAGAAAATAAGGAAAAATTCATCTTATATGTGACATTAAGTTTAGGAGTTGGTATCTTACTCTTCTTATTAGTATTAACAGTGCGTCTTTACTCGCAGCAGCAACAATCTCTAAAAAAAGCTAAATTAAATATTTCTGATCCCTTACCCCTTGGTTTTGATGAGGATTGTTCCGATCTGGATCAGTACGATCCCCGTCAAGACCAGAGTGTAGAAGTCGTTCGCTACACCAACATGTCAACAATTAGAAGGCAAGACAGCACGAACCAACCACGTGCACCACTGTCTCATTCCATGAATAACTATTATTACAGCTAATAGTATTTCAATGGTTTACACAAACTGTGTTCTAATTATTGCTGGTCAATTTTTTACTTAGTCTGAACCAATCAATGTGCGGAGAGTTTGTGGACATTTAGAGTTATTTTATTTTATGTGAGTGCCTGTTTGATACAGATAGCAAAGAAATCTCAAATTGTTTACTTATATTACCGGTAGCAGAAACTCCAACACGGATGCGGGTGCTGCAGATTATTTTTAACCTAAGACTTTGAGAGTCTAAAACTTCTCTAAATTTGTTTTTAATCTAAATAAAAAAAAGAAGTGGAATTGAGAGAACACCACAAAGAACAAAACTTTTTTTCTCTAAATTGATTGCAGACTTAACTGTGTAGGAAATTATAGTATCATTATAAAATTCAACTTAAATTTAAACATCATAAAGTTTTTATGTATAATTTTTGAAGACATTATAATTGCAGGTTTTGACACATGTATGGTATATCAAATCTGAACTTTTATTTTTACAATAAAAATTGCAGAAAAAATTTTATTTATAAAAATAGTGCTGCAGATTCACTCCGTAAATTCTGCTACCTGGTTTATATTGAGTTATATAGGAACAAATAATGTTTCATTCGGAATATTATTCATTGTGTATGCCATATCATTTCATTTGACTCATTTGTATGTTTATTCATTCATAAATTATCTATGAAGAGATGTAATGTTAGCATATATTAAGTTTGTAAGATATTGTTATAGGCAAACTGAGACTTAAAGCGTGAATGGAATTTGTAGTATGTAGCCATGTTCTTTTACCAGGTCCCTTCTTACATTTCTGATATCCTGAATAATGTTCTTGATATGAGGAGATAAATTGCATTATTATGAACTGGATATCATAGGTGTATTAATTGACCAGATGAAAGAAGAACTTTTTAATACAAATAGTTAAGAGTATTCAGTCTTTTATTTACAATGTTTTGTTTTATCTATATGCTCTTGTTAGTTGCAATTTTTTTTTTTTACAATTATATATGCAGTGTTTTCCTAATTATCCAGAAATGAAAAAATTGAATAAAAATATATCAGTAAAATGTGAATTTTAAAATAGAATAGGTTATGGTTAAAAGAAACTTGTTTTTGAATTATTTATCTACAATGAATGATAAAGTAATCAAAACACTTATACAATAACAGAAAAAATAATATTTATTTATAACGACTTGTTACTTTCTGTCTCCCACTGTTTAAATTCTTTTCGATATCAAATATATTTCCCATTTTAAAAAGTTTTTATTTCTTTGCTTAATAAAAGATTGTACATGACATTAGCCATTTTTTTTTCTAAAATTTTAAATTAAACAGTAAAGTCGTATATTTTAAAAATAGATGATGCTTAATGCCAAGTTTACACTTGTCTTAACTGAAAAACTCATTTCAGTTAAGACAAAAACTCATCATTAATGAAAAACCCATGATCATTAATGAAAAACTCATCATTAATATCCCCCAACATTTAAAATCTGTTTTTTTCATTAACCTGAATGCAAACACATCTATCTGTCTGTAGATAATCAGGACCACACTGTATGTATTATAATAGTTTTAAAAGGGATAAATCATGTTTCAGGAACATAATTTGTTATTGAGTGAAGTTAAAGAAAATGTTTTTTCTTTTTTTTTTTTTTTTTTTTTTTTTTTTTTTTTTAATCTATACTCAAACGATAAAGTGATGATTTTACTGTTGAAAAAAATTATCCAAACTTACTTAACTGCAAATTTTATTTAATAAAAAACCATAAAATGGTTATACTTCTGAGCCCCGTGGCAGAAACAGGGCGACACGGCGACATTGTCGCAGAAAGCGACAGAGTTCTTGCAGAAAGATTTTTTTATTTGGGAAAAAAAAAGTTTTGGTTTGGCAGAAATAAAAGTTCTCAAAAAAGATTCTGCAGAAACAAAAGCTGTTTTACAAAAAAAGAATTTTTACAGAAACTTCTGCAGAAGCAATAATGGTTCTGCAAATTTTTTTTCTTACTGAATAGTTTTTAAATAATTGTTTTTCGAGCGTACCGCGGAAGGGGAAAGTGATCTTCCGTTAATCTCCAACACAGTTACTGGATAAAAAGGGGAGAAAGTTTTTCCCCTTTATTAAGCTATTTTTGGAAATTTGCCGACTTCGGCCTCTATCGCTGGCGCAGTAATTTGCTTTGTGTTTTCTTTTTGCACTTATGTGGAAAATTTCATGCGTAAAAAGATTCTTTTATCTTTTTTTAAAAAAAATCATGTCTAGCGAAAAGGTTATTTGTTGCTCTTGTGAAGCAATAATAATTAAAAAAAATTTGAAAACTCATTTTTCAAGACGGTATTCCGAAGAACAAATAAGATGGAAGTCGACAACATCTAGCGATGTCAGAGATATTTTTTCAGGAAAGCGACAGGAAAAAAGAAGAGAAGCTTCCCCCGCTACTAATATTTAAAAAAATAAAAAAAAAAACGTTTTAGATTCGAACCAAATATTCTTACTAGTAGCGATGTCGATAGTAAGGATGAAACAGCATCTCCAACAAATCAAGAAATTTTAGAAGCAGTCAAAGGTAAAAAATAACTATATATATATTTTTTAAAGATAAAATGCCTATATCCTTTGAATTAAGTCGTCGATATAAAAATACACTCGCAATCTGACGATAAATCAAATAAAGCCTGATAGATATCTCACTATCTACGATTTTTTGGCATGCGAATGAAAACCAGATTGGTGGGAAATATTTACTGGCGAATCACTAAGGCGAATCAAATAGGTTTCCATACGTATTCGAAAAAAATCGCATCCAATGAGTATGGCTCTAATACCGATGTTTCAGTACTGGTGAAGACGATTTCGTTTCGAAATGTTGAATAGACTTGAGCGTATTGAGTCGTAAACCGCGTCTGCGTACTTCGTGGGAAATCAATGCTATATATGTACACATTACAGTGCGACTTCTGTTACAAATCACAAGCGCTGTGTATTTTTTTCGTTCTGAACTTAATCTGATCACGAAAAAAGTTTTATTTACCTCCTTTTTTTTAAAAAAAAATCTTTCAATAAGTCAGCACAATATTAATCGAATCTAATTAATCTGTAATTGTTTTCATATAGAAAAAATTGAAACAAAGATTGCGTTAATATTTTTTCTTGTAGAATTCGGATATAGTCAATCCTATTTTATTATTTTGATTACTCAACTTCAATATTGATTTTTTTCACCTGATTTGTTTCTGTACCTGATATAACTACTATAATGAAACTGTTAAATCATACTGTTTTAAATTGATACTTCAAATTCAGTTATCTTGTTTTATAAATTTAATCTTTTTGTCCATTCTTAGCTATTTTTATTTTTCCATCTTATTACAGGTTCTGGGTAATCTTAATTTATGCTCTAGTAAGCATTTTTGTCTGCAGATCTATACATTTATAATTTTTCTTTATTGCCAAAGATTATGCAAATTTAAACTTAAATAATTTAAACTTATTAAGAAATGTAAACTTATATTATGAAATTAAGAAAATAAAATCTACACAGTTTTATTCTATGCATGTAGGCTTTTTTTATAAACACGAAGTGTATCTATTATTATAAATTCATTACACATATATTTATAACGTAAAAAATATTTTGCAGAAAGATATATTTATAACTATCTTGCAGAAAGATATTGGTTCTATTTAGGTTTGTCGCAGAAAGCCAGAAAAAATTCTGCCACAGGGCTTCTGAGCAAATTAACTATAAACAGTTATATTGCATTCATTGAACAAAATCATTTATTTAATATGCTTTTATGAATAAACCAACCTATAAATTATAATTTTGAAAATTTTTTGTTAACTTAAATATTTTATATTAGTGATCAGTTTTTGATGAAGTATGCTTTGAGTCTATTTAGGTTGAAAATTACTGTTTTTCAAGTCTAGAAAGTTTTGAAATCCTGTTTTTCGAGTGAATAACAGCAATTATTTTTGCACAATGTTAAATTTCTTTCATAAAATGCTAGTTATTTTTTCGAACCTAGTACAACTTTAAGTACAAAAATATTTTAGAATGAATCATTTCAAAATAATAAATTACATATTCATGAAGTTAATGTTTTATCTTGTACATATGTTTATATTTTATCTGCCTCATAAATCAGATGAAAAAAGAAATTGTAAGGTTAATTGATCTTGCATATTTTGGTTTAAATAATATGTTATTGTTAATTTTGTTATTTTAAAAGGTAAAAAAAAAGTACTTAAATGGTAATCTTAAATGCATTAGTTAATTTCTAAGATTCAGAAGAGTTCATAATCAAAATATTATATTGCTTTTAAAACTTCATTTCTATATTTTTGGGTTATATACTAATGTTTTAGCTCATTTGGAATATTATAAAATTCTCTACAGATGAAGTATTTTCATTAGAAACTAATATTTTCATTTTTTATTATTATTCTACTGGTTCTTAATTAAGATAATTACTTAAACATATTTTGTGTTTTGTCTACATAATTTTGTGCTGCAGTATTTGAAAATTATCATTATGATGATTATATTTTTCCCCTAACTTTTAATTCTTAATGTATTTTTTTTCTTTCCAAGGTTTATTTTTTTCCTCTTATTCCTCTCACAAGAAATCTAATATTCAAAATATAAATAAGATCACTATATATGCACTCTTACTTAGAATTTACTTTATTAAACACTCAGTTCATGAATGAAAATATAGTTTTTATTGTGAATATAAAAATAGAATAATAAAATATTAACTTTAAGTTATAAAGATAAATTTTTCACACATTAAATTATTGTTGCCTTACTATTAATATACATTTCTAGTTGAATATATACTCCTTAATTCTTTTTAGTATTTTGGTCCTTAATTTTTCATAAGTTTTAATTATTCATTAAAAAATGTCAAAAATTATCAGATTTTGAAATTAAGCTAGATTTCCAGAAATAAATATTCTTTTGTAACATCTGCTGCATACACAGGGCTGCCAACTTTCTACGCTTTTCGTAAAAATTTATTCCAGTGGTACCAAAGTTTTTGCTTTAATGTATTATTTTTTATTAATTTGAACTTATTTTCCACAGCACTTTATATAAATGATTTAAAAGTTTATATACAAGAGTCATTTTATTCCTGTTCTATTGATGTGAAGCTTTGAAAATGTTAGCAAAATTTCTGAAAGCTTTAATTATTAAAAGTCTATCTCTATACAAAACATTTTGCAAAAAGAGTAGTAGTTGGCAGGTCTGCTTACAATTAATTACTAACAAAACAACCTAATTTTTTTTCTTTTTAAAAATTTACGATCAGCTATTTTTGAATCAAACTTGAATTTAAAAGAAGCTACATTAGAATGCAAACCATTATATAATTTAATTAATATAATTTTTTCCTTTAATACAATTTTTGAAAAATCAATATTTAATAAAAATGATAATAATTATTAGCAAAAATAATGCCTGTGAGCTTATGCGATTTTAGAACCGTTTTTAAAAAGAAACTTAGGAAAATTAATATAACTTCTTTATTTTATAGTACGACATAGTGTTTAATGACAGACAATAATATGAACCTTAACTGTTTTATGGTCAGTTCACAAAATGTTGTGAAAAACAATCTTAATTATTTAAGGAAAAAAGGAATTTCAAAGATTCATTATTTAAACTCAACCAATTTTTTATATTTTTGATAGTTTTTCAAACATAAAATAATGATTTTAACAATTTGTAAATAACTACTTAAATCAAGTGTTATTTTAGGTAATAAGTTTATTTTTCTAGCCAACAAAATATTCTTTCAAAAACTACAATTAAATCTCGAAGTAATTAAAAAAAAATTTTGACAATTTAGTATTTGTTAGGTAATATTTTACTTATGTTTTCTGAGATAAATAATTCTGATTAATTAATTTTATTTTTAAATTTCATTAAACTCTCCATAAATGGATTGCATATTATATTTATTTCCTAATTCCTCAGTATGCAGTAATAATTTGTGTTAAAATATTTGCAATTCTGGTTATCTTTAGATTAAAAATCTTCACCGTGAAAAAGTTTATATATAAATTGTATCTGTAACAACACGACAGTTAAGCTTCTATATTTATATTGCGTAACAAGACTATCACAATATTTAAAGAAAACTACATAAAAAGTTCTGTGCCTAAAAAAATCACACTGTATCTATCATACAATACATATAATTGACAACCACGTAGTATAAATATTTCAAGAAAAGGGGAAATTTAAATAAAGGTTACAAAATATATTGCAGGTTTTTCTAACTAATTAAAATGTGTCCACGTAGTTAATTGTAAGACTTATTTTAACTACTGTATACGGATAAATTTCTCTAATGTTTTTGTAATTTATTGTGAAATTATTATTTTTTTTTTCTTTTTTAAATATTACTATAAAAAAAATTTCCAGCTCTAACAATTAACTAAATACGTTTTGTTTGCTTAGTTTACCGTTTGAAAATGATACTTATATAATACTTAAATTGATACTTAATTGATTGAATTAATACCTGAAATGTATCTATATAATGAAATCATTATATTGGTCTTAATGATTTTTTTTAATTTATATGGTGTTCAAAATTTATTTCAATGTATGCATTTAATAAAGAGTTTCTTTTAACCTTTACTCAATGCATTAAAATGCAACATTAAAATGCATTTAATTAAGTTTTCTTTTCATGTTTGATTTATTGCACATAAACTTACTTAACAAATTTGTATGCCATTTATTGTTGAAACATAGCAATTTTTACTGTTGTTTTTGTTTGAAATGTGTATTCAATAGTAAATTCATGAGCTCTATGTTTTTATATTAAGTACAAAACTCAATATAGTGAGAAAATTGTTACTTAAAATATTGTAAAATGTGTATTTAACTTTTTACATCAGTGTGAAGTTGCAATTCAATATTTTCTTAATTATTAAACTAAATTGGGATAGTTTATATTTGCATCTAGTCCACTACCCTTCTTGAATTTCTTGCAGTGCATTTATTTTGACAAAATGATGCATAATGAAGTTTTTTTTTTTTTTAAATTCAAATTTTGCTGTTGGATGTCAACAGTGTACAGTTTTATTTATTTCACTGAAGAAAATTGAGAGAATTTTAAGAGCTTTGTTGTATTGTTCGTGTGTGTGTAGTATTATGAACAAATTCTTGTTTAAAACAATATTGCATTTATTTGAAACATTCATTTTATTACACTGCAAGGATGACATTCACCTTAAAGGTTTTGAGGCTGGACCTCGTTTATAAATATACATTAATAATTAAATTTTTTCATAAACTGTGCTTTTGAAGAACAATTGTGATTTTTTTCTCCATCTTAACATATTTTTTCAGTGCAAATAATCAAATTATGTGTGGAGGCTATTTGCATCATAGTTGCCTAGTACAAGTGTTAATTGTATTTAGATTTTTGCAATCGAAAGTTATAAATATGTGAATATAAGGGCCACATACTCTATAGTTGGGTAAAATACAGGCATGTGATTCTTCCTCTAATTCACAGAATTCCTCAAATCTCAAGGCTCTTGATTCGTGTGGACTTTTGCAAATCAATTAATTTATATTCTGATAAAATTTCCATTAATCTGAAATATAATTTTTTCTTCCGGAGATTTGTTAGAGAAAAAACACAACTTCTGATAAACTTCAAGATCTGAAAAAAAAATTCCATTATAACTCAGTTAAAATTAATAAACTACTGAGGCAAACACAAAAATATACAATTAATAATCTAAGAAGTAATTCCAAAATGGCAAGCATTAAGATCTTTTTATAATCAATCTTTTCTCAGTTACTGCCGTAGATTTCACAATTGTTTTTTTTTTTTTTTTTCCTTTGATGTGATAACAATTTGTAAAGTGCAAAAAAGTAGGAATAAGTAATTCTTTCAATTGTTATATTCTTTTATGTGTTAATGAGAATTTTTTTTCTCTTTTTAAATTTTATAAATTTTACTTTTGTGCATACAAATTAGTCTTTTATTTGTCTTCTATGAAGAAAAAAAAATAAAGCACTAAAAAAAAGAAAGGAGGGGAAACCTATATAGAAAAAAATTTCAGATAATTTCTTCCAGCAATCACATGTCTGAAAATAGATCATCATGTTGATTTATACATTTAAATTGTAACAATCATGAGTCAAGTGGTTTTTTGCCAATTATTGGATTCAATCTTTAAACCACTGATTAAAAAAACTCAAACTTAATCAACGAATTTCTACCACCCAATAAAATACTTCACATTTACTGATTCAGTCAGCCAAATAAGTGTCAAAATAAATCTATGGACATGGATTCGAACATTGATTCATAATACATTAACCACAATTACCTATTGGTTAGTGTGGATAATTCATAAGCATTAATAAATTAAATATTTGTAAAAATGTTAATTTTAAATTATCTTTTATTTTGTTTTTATTTATTTATTTTTTTAACATTTGTTTACAAAAAATGTCTTCTTAATAATTTTTACAAAATAGATATTTTAATTCATTAAATATCATCTTTAGATATGATAAATGTATCTTACTAGACAGCTGTCTCAATTGGCTATTTCCACATATTTAATTTGATTAGTTTGTGTTGTTTAAAATATGCTATGTAAAAAAAAAACAATAATAAATTATTTGTGTATATATTTAAATTTTGTTCTGGTTTTGATGTTAATGTATAATTTTTCAACATACTTGACTTTTACTTAGTGCTATTACCATGATTATATTTTAATATATTTAGTGAATTAAATGAAATTTTTTTTTTTTTTAGCCTTTTAGTGTTCAAATTTTGCATTTTATCTAGATATTACTTGAGTTTGTAAACTTGTAGATTTTAATTTATAATTTTTTTTTAAATGAACCAATATTTTTTCTGCATCTCAAATTAGTAATAATGTTATTAAGCTTAATTTGGCAACATTTAATCAATCTCAACTTTTATTTCAATAATTTGATTTTGTTTTATAAATTTTAGGAAATCTATATTTGATTAATATTAATTAATCTGTATAGCTATAATTTGTTTTTAAACGAGTTATACAAAATGAGTCATAATATATATTACAAATTCATGTTGAAATTTTTGTAGAGGTAAAAATACATATTTTAGACAAATATCAGTCAATCACTCACTTCTTATTCAGAAACGATAAGCTTTGGAGCTACAATATATTTAAGTGAAGAATAAATACATATCAAATATTGCATATTTATTAAAACTTTATGAACTGTTATAAACTTTTTTCCATACAAAGTATAAACAAAATAAAAAAAATAATTTTTCTTTACACTATGAATTTTAAAAACTGAACTCTAATCTCACATTGTGCCTCACCTTCTAATTGCTCAAATTATTAAATTTCCATATCAATCTCTCTAAAATAATTATGAATTTTGTTTTCATTTTTTTAATGTTAAAATATGTATTTCATATGTGCTGAGTTATTTTCCTTCAAATAATCACTAGGTAATATACTGAGCATACGTAAGCATAAGATGCATTAGATGCATTTAAACTGCAATAACAAATTTTTCAATTTTATTTATTTTTCTAGACCATGCTAACTTTGAAACTACTTTGGTATCTTGCGACTGCAATGTTTGGTGAATTTTTTTTCTTCAATAACTATTTTTTGTCTCCAAGTAGGGTCATAAAGTATCTAAGATAATGAAAGTCAATTATAACTATTAAAAATGACTATGTGCATTGACAATAATACTATTACTAGTAAAATTAAGCCATTTTACTAATTTATAAATAAGCCATTTATTAATTCTAAATCAGGCATCATCTAATCCTAATACAAAGCATAGTGGCATTACAATTTACTGTAGTTTTGCACAATTGGTAATAATTCATCTTCACTGTGCCATCAAAAAATTGCGCCAAACATTGATGCATGGTACTAAGGTAGACTAATCTTAAATTGTGATTGTGTTTATTTGAATGCCTTTGTTTCAGAAGTCTAATTATTTTGTTTCATATTGATTCAGATGTATAAAATAACTAAAGATTGGGAAATAATATTATTACATAAGAAATTATGCGTATAACTTTTGTAGACCATTTAACATTATTTGTATTTAACGTATTAAAAATATCATACTTAGATTTACTTTTTATTTATTTATTTAATTTTTTTTTGAATATTTCTCGGCTTTAAAAAAAATGAATGAAAAATTGTTTCTTAACTTCGTAAATTTTATCATAACCTTGATGCGTTGTAGTTAGTTTCATATGCTGTCGAACAAATTTGTATAGAAAAAGTTTTAACTTAGAAACCACTTTCATTTTCTATTTAATTAATATAAATTTCTTTTTAACAATATTTTATTTTCGGGCAAAAATATGCAAACAATCATAGATTTTTACTCAATATATTGATACATTTATATTCCATATGTATAGATCAGTAAAAATTCTTTTTTATGTAATTCACTCTCAAATTTTGTTTTAAATGTAGGAAAAATAAAACTGTAACTTAATGTCCATAATTTAATGAGTTTTGAATAGAATATTAACATTTAGCTTTCAAAATAATTTACAAATCAGTTATACTTAATAATAAATATAATTCTTAACGAGTAAACATAAAATTAAAAAAAGTCAATAAGAATTTTTTTAAAAAATAATAAGAAGGTTCATGAATTTCATTGATTAAGTTCTTATGTAACATATTTTTCTAAAATTACAGGTTCCAAGAAATCATTCACATTTGTGTACAATTTCAATCTATTAAGAATGTAGAACAATTTCTAAAAAAAAAATATATAAAAAATTTCATAAAAGATATGAAAAATTTACAAATTTTTGATGAAATTTAATTTCGAATTTACAATTAATAATTTTTATTGCAAATTTGTAAACCATATAGCAAAAAAGTACATAATAATGCATAATTAATAAAATCAGATTTACTTTATTTGACACTGATCTATTAGGAAAGTTTTTCTCGAAATATTTGCGATTTTATTTCTAATTTGAAACAAATTTATTATTTCTTCAACTAATCCTACATTAAAAAATAATTTATCTTAACTTTTTGTATGAACTCTTAAAAGATTTATATATAATGCTAATGAAAATTATTCACTTATGTACTTTTCTTTATAAGACTGAAATCACCCTAAAAATTCATTCTTTTTAATTTTTGATTTTGTTAAACTTCAGGCCAAGTTAATAAGCAAAAATGTGTTGCATAATCAATCAACATGTTTATCATTTTATTAAATGGGATTAATGATTTTGTGACTGTGCACATGTATGCGTGTTTTTTACAGAACAGATTAATTCATGTTAAATTGCTAAAATATTTGTATATACTATTGCACTATAGTATGTAGTTACACGTATTATGATATATATATATATTACTATAGCAATAGAACCAAATGTGTGTAGCACATTGTAAAGTAGACTATCAGTTCACATTGTTGTATCAGATGGTAAATCTATAGAACAATCTAGAAATGAATGATACATATCAAGAAACCCCAAGAATGCCTTATGTTAATGTAAATTCCTGCAATTCACACATGCAAATTATTGTTAATCTTACACGATGATTGCATGTTACTGTTAAATCACATAATTGTTACAATTATACACTTTGCAGGGGAAGTTTTAGTTTAATGTTCAAATATATGGTTTTTTATTCACTTGAAAATTTTATAAATATTCCTTTTGGGATGTGTGTATATTTTATACATTGAAAGTAAAAATATCTCTTAAAATTATATACTTTATGCTGTTAAGTTTTCCTCTATCTGTCCTCTTAAACAAAAGTACCAAGTAAAAACTATTGTTTAATGATAAACCTGTATATTAATTGTCAATGCTAAAGCATTTGTTTTCTATTGTCACAAAGTTGCTTTGATTATTACTTAGTTAAATTTTAATCTACACTACTCTACAACAATGGAAGAGACACTTTCAACTTTTGACATTTTTTAAGAATTTCTCTAGAGATACTTGTACGATTATTTTATAGCTTTAGAGGTGTATAGGTCCTGTGATTTTTCATACTTAGGAATAAGGTTTGAGGGACCAGCAATAAATTGCAAAAGAAAACAAGTTTTTTTTTAACACCCTATGCTAGAAAATTAAGCAACAAGCTAGTAACTTGTATCGATTACTTTGGTTGTTATTTGCAACAACTACATAAAATTTCTAAGAGTTATTTTATACTACAAGAAAGTTCAAAACGATCAGAGGTTTTGCGCAAACTTCATGTTGTATTATATACATGTTGTATTATGTACATGTTGTATTATGTACATGTTGTATTATGTAATTTGCAATTCTACAAAATGACATTGAAAGCTTTAAACCTTATTAATAAGTATGAAAAATCTCATGAACCTCTTAATTTACAAAATATTCCTCTAATATTTTTCGAGAAATGAAACTGTTTCTTCCTTTATTGTAGGGTAGTTTATATTAAGTTATTAATAATTTAATATATTAGTGTTATTAGCTACTACAAGTTTTTATTTTTAGAGCAATTAGTTTAAGTAATGTTTACTTGTTTGTAATAAATATGAATTTTGTTATAGTTTAGATGTACGTTAATGTAATGTAAAACTTTAGTTATAGAAATTTTGTTTTAAAAAATTTTTGGTATCTATCTAAAACGTGAAAATAGTACCCCCAATTCCTTTACTGACTTGTGTCAAAGTAACGATATACAATTATATCGTGATCTATTATAAAATATGCTCATGTCCTTATTTTTAGAGCAGAACAAAGCCATTTTTTTTTTTATCGAATTTCGGAAATAATAAATGAAATAATATTTGAAGTTAACCAATTTCTAATTAATAATAAATTTCTGTTAGAAATGATAGGTTGGATAAAAAATTATTTTTATGCAGATTATTTATTTTTTTCATTGTTGAATATTATAAAAATAGTACCTTGATGGAGTGTAAGTGTAAATTTACTTAATATTTTTTTTATCTTTTATTTGTAATTTTTTATCTTTTTTTTTGCACACTGTTACATCTTTCAATTAAAAATTCACAAAAAAAAAAAAAAAAAAAACTCAAAGCAATTCTTCAAACTCCAAAATTAGGTTTAAATGTACCTCTAAAGAAAGATAGTTTTATACACCTTAATACTATTTTATGGCAAATCTATGTAATATTACAATACATCTTAACTTCCAGCACTGTGTGCATCTATGCAGGACCATCACTTTTTTGTCATACTATGTATTAAATGTGGCATCTGCAATTTTGCAAGCAATTTCCAATTTTTCGGGGTATCCATCATTCGGGTATTGATGAGGGGTATTGATCAATATTTATTAAATTACTATTTAATAACGACAAAAAAAATTACTTAATTTTTTTTTCTAATTGATATATTTTAACTGCTTAACACATTAGGGAAAGGACACATTAAAGCATATGACCTGAATTTCTACGTGTTAGTTATTTTAAATGATTAAAAAAAAAAAACAATAACTGAATTGGATTATTTCTGAACTGTGAGGTCTTACAATGGGTGAAAAAGAATCAATAAATGAATTTAAAGATTTTTAAGCTACCAGATTTAATGCAAGACTAATTTGTATGCTACTCAACGCATTAGGAGCATATGGCCTGTACTTCTACTTTTTATTGTTTTAATAATGACTGTAAAGATTTAATTTATAAATTGAATGATCTTCTGGCTTCCAGTCTTTCTTGAAAATAGTAATTTGTTTGCTACTCAATACATTGAAGATGACAGGTTTTATGATAATGTAATGATTTTCAATAAATGATTCTCAAAGTATGAGATTTGATACTAGATCATATAAGGGGAAACTGTCATAAAAATAATATAAAATATACAAAATGGCAATTAGTTAAAACTTGAAAGAGGCAAATTCGCATCTACTTTCTTCAAAAGTAAAATAATAATAATTTTAATGAGCAAATTTTATGTTGCACTCAATGTTGGTTATTTTGATTTAAACTTTGTATTATAATTTACTGTTTTGGTTTGTTGCTTTTATTTTAACTTTTTTTAATTAGCAAATGGCCATCAAGACAAACAATATTAGTGATCAATCACTTAAAGTTTATAAATTAGCTCTATAAAAGCAATCTATTTATTCTCATCATGGAGGATATTGCTATATATAATGACCAAGTCTATAAATGTTAAGTAAGATGACGTTGTATACAATTTTTATTACTTGATTGAGAATTGTTAGTAATTTTAATATTGATATCTGTTACGATTTTAGTAGTTTGTTTTTTAAAAAGATATTAAAAAAAAACTATTAGCTTGTTTATTCAGTTACTTTTTCTCTTTTATTTTTACTTTTTATATTTATTAATTGCATTTCAATTTTCTTTCAAAAATCTTCCCTTTATGTCCTAACATGAAATTTTACTACATTTAAGATGACATTTTTTAAAAAAATAATAATCACTCATCTTGTCTATACTATTAACTTGTTAACATGAAATATTTATCTAAATATTTATCTTATTAAAAATATTCAAATATTTGTATGTTTAAAAACTATTCTATTTCTGGTCAATTCTGGCTGAAAAAAATTATGATCAAAATTTCAATTTTTTATTAATAATTTTACTATGTTTTTTAACCGAAAAATAGTGGTACAATCTATTTAATATACAGTAAGACTTGTGTAAGTTGACCACTTGTGGTGCATTGTCTTAGTGGTCAACTTATAGAGGGGGTGGGTCATTGTTTACTTTTTCATTTTCTATATCATGTTGCTATATATTTAATTTTTTTTTTTTTAATGGACTTAAAAATTTTATTTAGCAAATAACCAAATGAATATCTTAAGAAATGTGTTTAAACCTGAATGAACTTCAATTTGTTACATATACATATTTCTAATATTTAACTAACTTTTTTTAAAAAATTAACTGTTATGCATGTGAAGTGTTTAATAAAAATAATTTCTTAAAATATCAGAACACGAAGACATGTAATTTGAAAACTTTAACAATACAAAATTATTTGAACACTTTAAAATTTATTCTGTTTTTACTACACTTACATACCTATCTGCTCACTATTGCAACTGAAAGAGCAACTTTCCAACTAACACACCTGTTTTCAATGAATAAATGAAAGAAATGGTCAAAAGCTGCCCCCCTAGTTTCCCCAGATGGTCAACTTACAAAAGGGTTTAAATTTGCTTTTTACACTATTTCACCAAACAAGTGAAATTTTAACATACATTGCAAAATGACAGAACATTTTCATTTTTTTTTTTTTTTTCCTGGTCAGCTTATGAGGGTTTTAGAATAGAATTTCATAATACTCCTAGACAAAATTAACTTATTTCAGTAGTCAACATACAAGATAGACAGGTGGTCAAGTTACAAAGGTTTTGCTTCTTTATATTATATAGGAAAAATTCCGTTCTTGATAATTGAGGTCAACTTATGCAGGTGCCCAACTTACAAGGACGGTCAACTTGGCAGGTTTCACTGTATATGATTTGTAGGTTTTTTTTTGGTTTTTTTTTAGTAATTTTTGAAAATTTATGAATACATTTTTCTGGATTCTAAATCATTCATAAATATACTTTTTTATTCTTCCATAAGTAATACATGGCTGCCAATTTTTATTAGTATTCCTAATTTATAAACCTTTTAATTGGCATCAAAATTTCCTTCTAAATAAGATTTTAAAATTAAAAATATAAATTAAAATACATGCAAGTTTTTTTTTTTTTTTTTTGGCTCTATTTATTTTACTTAATTTCACGAAAAATATTTCCTCTATAATATATTATTTTTTTAACATTATAATGCAAGTTTTAAAGTAATTAAATATTTTCTAATAGTAAAAAGAAATAATAATTTATAGTATTTAAACTAAATTTTGGCTATATCTGTCTAAATTATTATTAAATGCTCAAAGGTATGATTCTATGCATATTTGTAAGAAGAACCAATGTCAATTTATGTATAAAGCTAAAATCTGTATTCCTTTTTAACCATAACAAGGGCTGAAGCTAATTCTGAAAAGAATGTAGTCTATTTTATTAAAAAGTCGTAAATACAAAGTACTTATAGTGATATTTTTCAACAATTTTAAGCAATATTAGTTCCCAATATTTTGACATTGGTGAGTCTTGCATAAAGTAATCGAATCAATTTTATGCATTGCTTATTTCATATGCTATATTGAACTAGGATATAGTTATATATTGTCTGAATTATTCTCTGCTCAAATTGTTAATTTTCTGTTGTACTTCAATTTAAAAGTTTTTTTACAGTAGTGCTCAAATTTAAAAATGTTTTTAAAAAAAGTAATTTTTTTGTAGTATTTTAATTTTTATATTTATTTCATAAACATCTTTATTGTAAGTTTTGGATGTTTTTCTATGTTGTTGATACCGTTTAAGTAATTTAAATTTAAAAGCACTTGAATATAAGCGTACAAGTATGTAAGAAGAAACAAAATAACTATGGAATCCCTAACTATTAAAATTAAGGCTATTGAAATGAGAAATTTCTCTACCCAGATTTTTATTTCACTAAATTTCAAAAAATTATAAGTAAATTGAATTTATACTTTCATTCTCTTTTATCAAATTTTGCATCATAAAAATGTTTAAAATTGCTAACATTTTAAATTGGATAGTAATAATTTCTCAAATATTTGTTTTAAATATGTATTTAATTATATGTAAATAAACAGAGATTTAATTTTTCTAAAAAAAATTACATATGTTCTACTTTTAATATTTTTCATGCTCTTGAATATATTGTGTTGTAAAATATATAGTTCAGAGAATAATTCAGATCATTTCCCATTAAATTTATTTTTCTTTTACCGAAACTATTATAATGTGCTAAAATTTAGTGAACTATAAATAGTGAAGTTTTTGAGCTACTTGGTACTCTACTGAAGTGATCATAAAACATATCATATACCAGGTTTTAGCTAAACTTTTAAATACTAACAAAGCAGATTGTGAATTTTAGATTAATTATTTAAGTACAAAGGTATTTTTGGACATGTTATTTATTGTATATTATATTTCCTAGTGACTCTCCTACTCATATTCATGCCTTGTAGCAGGAAAAAAAAATACCAAAAGAATATAATGTATCGTTATAAATGCTTATATATATATATATTAATTGAGAGAGTGAAAACTGCCAATAAATATGTACACTAGAAGAGAAAAAGGCATAGCTCTATATAAAATGAAATAGAACATACTGCTTGAATAAATTTAATCAAGTTTATATGAAATTGTTCGATTGTAACAGATATATAGAAAGTCATATAAATAAATTAATTAATGCTTTGTGTTTTATACATTTGTTTATTTTCATTTACAAACATACATAACCATGAATTATTCTTTATTTAGGTGATATAGTTGGTTAAATTATGAGTAAAGGTCAACTGAAGCAGCAATGAACTAAATTTGAATGAAAATGAATCACTAATCCTGATGCAAAATTCCGATGATTAAGGGAAAATAACACCTGTACTACATGAAAAATATCCTTTAAATGAAAATAACAAATTTTTGTGGTGGGGGGGGGGTGGATTCTATGCACCATTTTCACAAAGATCCACATTTTTGTCTTTTAAATAAGAAAAAGGAAAGGCGTTCTCATTGACAGTGGAATCGTTGTCGACTTTGCGATCATTTTGGTGACTAAAGAATTATCTACCTTATCGAAGTTTCGAGGCTTTAAACGCATTAGAAAGCGAAATATCCGAGAATTCAGAAGAAACTAGGACCCTTTTCTTCTACGAAAGCGGGTACATGGTGGATAAGTTTGGATTTTGATACGTGAATCAAAAACCTTTTGTTTGTGAGCTAATTAGAACCGCATGATTTCAGCAAAAGGATGGAGCAAACGTTCGAGTACAGCGAAATCGACTATTTAATGTAGAACTTTTATCTAGATTTGATTTTTTTTAAAGCTTACTTAGCATATACTTAAACATTTGTTTTAAAAAATTTCTGATTTTTTTAGAAGCTTAGAGATTGACGTGAAGTTGTGTAATATGCAACCCATACAAATCTTTTCTCATTTTAATGGCGTTTTCCAGAAAACCGTACTTTACACCTCGCATCTCAGAAACTAAAAATAGTCGTGCACAACATTGTAAAGTATTCGGTTCTTTATAATTTCAATTTAAAAAATGAATCATCTATGAGGTGTTGATGAGATGAATTGAAAAGTATAATTTCCTTAAACATGGTAATTAATTGGGACCGACTCACGTTTGTGAGAACGGGAGTACAAATCCAGCCGGCCGAAGACTTCCAGTGTAGTAAATGGTGACTGGTGCATGTTAAATCTGTCGGATCACAAAGTCCTCCATGTTCCCATAATAAATTATACCTCTGGGAGAACTGGATTGGAGATCGATCGTTCTCTCGTTCAGGTCAAAATTGCGATTTGTGGATCGATGTATGAACGGGTGTGACAGAAGTCTTAACTCTTGGTCATAGATGGCTTCACTGGAAAATAAGATAAATCGCACCACCAGGACCTTAATGGCCTACGGCAACAACCTGTTAATTAAGATTTGAATGGGTTGCATGCTCCGCAACTAACCAAAAATTTTAATTTTGAAATTCATTTAAACACGTAACTTGGCATACTTAGTTTTCGTAAAAAATCTCGAAAGAGTCTATACTGTTGTCTTTATTTCAAGCAATGATATCTGAAACATTGCTTTCGTTTCCTCAACAATAGCTTTAAAGTCCTAAATGCACATTATAGATATATCCTTAATAAAGGAGACTATTTGTGTCCCTATTAACAATCAACCCTTATGCAAAATAATAAATTATTGACTTGGAATCAATATCTACTTTTTTGAATGACACTTAATATAATGCAGAGAATAGATCACTCTTGTTCTTTCATTTTAAAGGTTCTATTTACAAAATTGTCACCTGACCCAACTCTTTCAGCTGAAATAATGGTTGAGATCTCTGCCCGTATTAATGGGTGCACGTGGAAGCACATCACTGTCTTTCCTTTTCATGGAAGCTGTGTAATTGTTGACTGGTAGCGGCAGCGGTTCTGGAGGCTCGAACTGGTCCAAATCACTGTCACTGAAAAATTGATCTTCTGTTTCTGGAGTAATGTGAATAACGTTGTCGTCATCTGATTTTGTTCTCATTCTGTTCATGAAAAGCCGTCCCGCCAAAACGGTTATGAATAGCAAGAATCCGACACCTAAGCTCACGGTGGTGTATAAAATAAATTTATCTTTATTCCCTGAAAAGGAAAAGCTGAATTAAACTCTGATACCGAAACATGGGGATAAATAATTGTCATTTTGTTCAATGTTAGCTCATTTTGTAACGGGATACATTTACATTTGATTGGGTATGCTTTTACAAAGTGCTCCGTAACTAACCAATACCTCCTAGAAGAGAAAAGGCCTCAGCACGGGTTACCATAAAAAAGAAGTTCGATCTTTTCAGAGATGCCAACTGCTCCGGACTCGCCAAAATAATTTTTAAAAAAACGGTAAATAACTATAAAGTAAATTTTTCAAATATTTGACTATTTTCGCTTGCTTTTTAAAAGGCATAGCATGACATAAGTACTATAAAGTGGTGAATTATATAAGCCTACGAATTATTTAGAAATAGTGGTGGATAAAAATCTACTAAATGGAATTTATTAAATCAAGAATCACAATTGATAAACTACCACTTTAAAATATATATTTGCTGCCCGAAGCAAGTTGGTATCTCTGCTAATAAATTGATCTGTTCTGATGCCTTCTCCCTTCTAGGAGGTGTTGATTAATGAGCTTAATTTATATAGTATTTTCGCAAAAAGTGCTATAAGGAAACTATGGGCTCGCAAATTAATATTTATAAATTATAATGAAAAATATTGCCAAAATCAATATTGAAAAAGGCCGGCATAAAAACACCAAAACCTGTTAGAGTGCCAGTGGAAATCGTAAGGTGTTTCTAATTATCGCCTTTCTGCCCCTGTTTTCTCGCGCAATCGAATAGACTGTGATATTTTTAACACTCGGAAGGCCGAATATTCGGTATACCCAGAACGGCCATAAGCGGTCAAATTGACCGTTCCTTAAAAACAGCGATAAAAATTGAATGTTAAGGTATATTAGGTTAGAAATTGTTATATAGGGTTTGAAATTTTTATTTTCATGTAGTTCTCATATGAATCATTGTTAAAATATTTAATTTTACTCATTTATCGGGAAAAAAAACATATTGAGTTAGTGGTTAAATGATAAAAAATAATTGTAAAATAAGATTTAATGCATTTTAACTCATTTTAAACACAATAAGAGGCTTTGAGGCTAATATCTATTTAATATTTAACTGTGGTACAATCATTATTTAATTGGGATATATTAACAGTAATTGGGGAAATAATCAGGATACATAATAATTAGGATACATAATAATTACTCATAATAATTAGGATACATAATAATTTACTCACAAAAGCGATAGCTCAGTCTTTTTTACATGAGATACATACACTAATTTTTCTCACTCTTGCGGTGCATGGTCCACAGACATATTTCTTGCAGTTTTCACACATATGAACTGTTTTATTATCTTTACAATTCTCTGCTACCTAAAATTGTTTCCCTTTTATTCCACACGTTTTGGGATCTGTTGAAATGTCCTTTTTAGGAAATATTTTGCGCATGTCAAGATGTTTGTTTCTCAACTCATCTGATAATTTCAAAATAAAGTCTCTGTGATTTATGTTTATATCGATAACCTTATATAAAACCCATGCATTTATGGTTGATAAGTCAAGAATGTTGAAGAATACATGAACTAGCCAGCGTCTTGAACAGGATTTCACAGAATATTTTTTTGCCATCTGATCTACCACATCAACACCATATTTCGTAGAGTTGTAAAATGTTATGACTTCCGGAGTCTTTTCCCTGTATTTGATGCATTCAACTTTGGATGGAGGGAGCTCAGAAGAAGGACAGTTTTTCTCTTTTTGCACTGGTATGAGGTTAATGTTATGCCATTACTGTGCACTATTTTGCTGGAAAAAAGTTCATCCTTTGTTTTCTTGAAACTCCTGCCAAACTAATGCTTTTTTGTTTCAAGTTTTGAGCTAAATTCAGGGAAGTAAAAAAATTGTCCGTTGTAACATTTCTCCCACTATTATAAAATGGTTCCATCAACCTGTATACTGTATGCTCTCCAACAGTCATTGGAGAGCATACAGTATACTGGTTGATGGAGCCATTTTAACAGTCATTGGAAAGCTTCAAGACACGTCTAATCTTTTCCAAGATATAAAAACGCATTCGAAATGTATTTTGATACCACATCTGTTGATAACCAAAATTTTATGCTAAATTTTTTGGTTTATTTGGCATGTATTGAAGAAATTTGCATCTGACTTTAGTTGGAAACTGTTGTTCATCAATGCTCCAATTTGCTCCTTGAGTTAGCAAATTTTTTCCCACAGTTCTCCGGGACATTTTGAAGTACAGAAAGAGAAACGATAAATAATAAAACGATTTATAGATAAAAAAAAAAGCTTTCCAGTTAATTTGCTCACTTAGTTAGAAATAACATATCACAACCTCACAGTTCAAATTCAATAGTCTAAATATGATGTACGCCTTCTGAAGCAGACAAATGAACATTCCAAAAATTCACGCAGATTATTTTCAAACAGGTGTGACTGAAAGTCACCCTCTATCTTTCTTTCTACTCTTCACACCCTTTCATTTTAGTGTAATTAATAATGCTTTAAAAACGAAAGTAACAGAATTATTTAAAAACGGTCATTTTGACCGGTATTGGCCGTTTTAGGTATATTGTAAATTTACAAAAAACTAATCAAAATAAATGAGTAAAACTTTTTGTGGATGATGTTTATTAATATTTAGGAAAAGTCAGAAAAAATCAAAGAAATCGGTGAAAACCAAAAAAAATTAAACCTGTTTTAAATTGTTTTGCGATCAAAATGATCGGTCTGGCCGTTCTAGTGTTAATCCGATCTTCCTTAAGAAGACGCTTAGCATCAGGAGAATCTTTTTTCATGCTAAATTCTCTTTCACCTAAATTGATGTTTTAAAGTTCAAAGAAAAGTGGGTTCTGGTAAACCATGTAATTTCAAATGCAGAAAAGAAAATACAAACAATAAAATCAATGCACTTGCCCAAAATTTCGTGATTTACTCTAGGCTTGACTGAACTTACTTTTAACTTTGATTTTTAAATTATTAATATAGGTGAAACAGAATTTATCATTCCTGTTCTCTCAATTGTAAGTGAGTACTAATTCGCGATTAAGTATTTTATAATTATTTTACGTCATTTTTGACAAGGATTCTAAAAACATACATTGAAAGCCGTTATCACGGAATACCTTGTAAAAAAGAATTTTCCATGTAAAATGTAAGGTTTAATGACAAAAAGTAAAACTTGTTGCACTAAAACTGCGTCGTTTGTCTTCATTTCACAATTTTAAACTTTTTAGGGTCTCAAATTTAGAAATGCAACTTCAATAATAACGAATTCAACTTAATTGCACATGTAATATGAAAAGGTAGAGGTTTATATTGAGTAACCATAACCTAGTGGCAACTAAATAATCTGAGATCATAGTCTATGTAAGTACTAAATTCACAAATACTACAGTATAAACATTTTAGTTTTATTGAAGAAATTATTTTTGGAGAAAATCCTACTCAAAGATTGTTACATGATTTTTTATTAAATCTCTATATCTGTTTTAATAAATTGATTTTAATGTACAACTATTAGAAAAATTTAGCTTGAATTCATACAAGATTGAACCTAAAAAAAAATTTTTTTAAAAATCCTGAAACTTTACGTTTTGATAAACTAATATTAGTTATTTCTAATGTGTTTTTCAAATCCACTAATTTTAAGGAGAAAAAAGAAGTATTAAGAATCAAGTGAAATTTTCATTCCAATTATAAATATAAAATTTAATTACTCCAAAAATATGATTTTTGATTTTTAAAATATGAAATTTTATAACCATAGTAAATTTTTAGTTGGCAGTCTAAAGTTCTATGGCATTAAGAAGAGAACGCTCTCCAGTGTTTAGTGACATTTCTTGTAAAACTAATCCGTCTTCTGTTATAAATTGAAATCTCGCGTTAATCCCCTACGTGAAGTCAGAGTCGTGAGTCTCTTTAAAAGGTCATTTGTTGTATAAGTCATTTTATAATTTATTTGCGTTATAAAATAATGTGTTGTGAATTATAAATAGGTTCTTTAGATAGAAAAAAAGATTTTTCTTCCTCCATATTAACATACGGAAAATTAAAATGTCCGGAATTTCCTTTTTACAAAGTTAAAGTTTAAAAAATACTTACAACCTTTAAATTTGAAATCCTTCAATTTCGAACACAAATGAAACAAAAAATTTTCAATATTATTAACTAGTAACTAAATAAATAAGAAATTTTTATACATATAGAAAGTAAAATCCTTTTTCTGCTCTTAATTTATAAATATGTGATAAAGCACTGTTAAAAATGCTGTACTGCATTCTTTAATTGATAATTTAGTTACATCAACACAACAGCAGTCTGAAAGCATAGTAATTGAAAATTATTATTATTTTTACGACAGGCACTGAATTTTCATTCTTTATCTCGGAAGACACCGGAAGTGTTGCTCATTTATCGTTGCCCAATGAACACCTGTGAACCTAAGTCAGGGAGTCGAGCAATATTACCCAAGCCACACTGCCATAGATAACCGTTTATAGGGTGGGACACATCACACAACAAAGAGAGAGAGAGCGATAGGAACATCCATACCCTGAGCGGAATTCGAACCCGCAACCATTTGCTTCACAGTCAGGCACGCTGACCGCTCGGCCTCCTAATTGAAAATTATACTTATAGAATTTGCGCAAGAAAGTGTTTTATGCTAATTAATTTTGATTAAATAAATTGTCTTTATATTTACTGACGAAATTAACTTACCTTGGACATATTTATGAGCGGATACCCATCCAGACATAAAACCGACTATCTTCCTTTTCTCTGTCGTACTTCCTGTCTTATAATAATCGATGGGCACCTCATCACTTTGCATTTCTGATTTTAGTAAGTCCGATGATTCGGTCGTTCTTCCAATATAATTACCTGCTAAATTTAAAAAAAAAAAAATTTAAACATTTGGTGAATTTATTTACGTTTAGCCAACTTTTATAATAAGCTTCTTTTATATGGAGAGGGAAAACAGGTCATTGTGGTCCACTTATGAACTTCTCGAAATGTCCTAGAAAATTTAAAGTTTCATCAACCTGGAATCATTCCTGGATGTACTTCAAACATTTAAGCTCATTCATACTTTAAAACGTTACCTTAAATGACTCTTCGGTGATGAGTGAGTAACGTTTATCGTTATTTATGTAACCCTTTGGTTTTAATTTAAAGTGTTTTAAGTGTTAATTAATTTTAAGTGTTAAAAGTAAAACAGCGTATGGTCTTTTTTTCTGGGAACATAAGTTAAGTTAGCTACAATTGTTATAGAATTAAAATGAAATCTTGTTGTTTGTTACATTAATTGTACAATCAATGGGTGACAAATTTTCTTGCACTATTTAAGAAATTATGGACATCTTTTCATTTCGTAACGTAGCGGAGTTAAATGTTAACCGAGCTTAAAACCAAAACATAAATATTTGTCTCGGCTTTGTCCAAAATCTTAAACATAACGGCTAGGAAATGTGTTTGTTCCGCTCCGAGCAAGGCTTTTTAAGTTACAAAACCGTTTAAACCTCCTTCCTGGCTTCGAATAACAACGAAACTTAAAGTAAATATTTAGAGAAAGTGGATTAGTTTAGAGGCTCCACCCATGACAAGTCGTGCATTGTTACTTGTATGAGTATCAGGCAGGAGAGCTTCAAATGAAATTTGAGCTATCTAGCTAGTAGGAAAATGGTCACATTTATATTAATGACGAGTTCTATTGAGCAGTAAAACTGTAATATAAACTCCGCTTAAAACTGTCGGTAAATTATTTGAAACAGCCACAAGGATTTAAAAGAGATTTGAGCGCTCTAGTTAGTCAGAAAGTGGTCAAAATTTTGATGTTTTTACTGCCACCAGCCACAGAGTTCAAATAGAGATTTAAGTGCTCTAGTTAGTCAAAAAGTGGTCGAAATTTTGAGTTGAAAGATTTCACCCTTACTAACACGACACGAAAGAGAGTTGTGAATGAACTACATTTCATTTAAATATACTGAAAATGGGTATTATATTTTTAATACTCGTATCACCATAAATAAATGAGATGAATTATTACATGATTGAAAAAAATTAAAGTATTCCAATGGTCCACATTTTTTAAAAGGCTTATTTTAATTTTATGTTTGGTAAGAGGGGTCCTAAAGTTTAAAAATTTATAAAATATTTTTAAAAATTAGGGAAAATTTGAGCTTAACTACATTTTTTTTATAGCACGCTAACAAGTCCACAACAAATTGCAATGCATTCGTTTCAAATTAATTTTTTTTTCTAGATCAACAATGTGACTACCCATGTCTTGAATCTTAAAAAGAATTTTAAAAAGACAATAAAATAAATTTAAATATATTGTTTAATCTTGAATTTTTCAAAAAAAAATTCTAAATGTTCTTAGTTAAGGCTTGATAAATATAACAAATTCACGCTTTGATCCTAGCTTTTAGTTCATAACATCCCTAACAATATAAAGAATCGACATACAAAATTTCAAAGAATTAAAGTTTATTACCTGTTATAACCTTTCATAATCGTTTTTTGTAATGTGTGTTAATAACGTAGCGTCAAAATTTCGAAGTAAACATTTTTCGGGAAACGAAACGAAGATTCTGAGAACAAAGAATTAATAATTCATAAATTAATTCCTAAAAATCAATTTCATTGTCTTAAAAATAATAGTTTATTCACACACATACACAAAAAAAGATTTAAATACTCAAAGCAAGAAATATTTTAGTTCCATTTTCGGGCCTTTACTTTAGGTTTCGTCTGTCAGCATTAAAAAAAAATAATAATAATAAATAAATAAAATAACAATACTATTACTTTATATCTAAAAATCGGAAAATAAAAAGCGTTTTTGAAAGCAAATAAATTAGGGGTCAAATATGAATAATACAATAAAATAAAAAAAAACAATCGAGATAGCCGATTTTCATCGAGTCGGATACCTTAAACCACACATTTCTTTCAAAGACCGACTTGTGGCAATATAAAATAATGTGAAAGTTTTGTTTGAAGGGGCTCTTATGATAAAAGATGAGAGTGAAGAAATGTTTAAGAATAACTTACGAGGCCAATGATTGGCCTGTTTGATTGATTGATCCTTTCCACGGAACCAGCCGGGAAATGAAGTGGTCTCTATACTCTCACCCGTAGACATGCTGCTGCTGCTGATCGACTGTTTCACCAGAACCATTTTTTCAACTATAAATAGAAAGGACAAAACATACATACTTATGATAATTTTAGATAATTATTACTGTTTTAATTTCAAATAATGTGAATGTGACAGAGAAAATGCAATAAATCAAGAAAATATGGTGTTAAATGTCATAAACATTTTTCAATATTTTATATTAATAATATTTAATTAGGTCGAGGTAGCCTGGTTGCCAGGGAGTTGGTCTCACGATTGTGACAACAGGATTTCGAATCCAGCCGGCCGAAGACTCCACGTGTAGTAAAGGATGACTGGTGCTCGTTAAATCTATCAGGTCACAAAGTCTTCCGTGTGTAGAAATTACCAGGCAATGACTCTGAACCTTAAAAAAACATCTCTCTAGGGAATACGAGGTTATGTACTACACATCCTTGGTCGAGTTATTATTCCTTTTGTTCCAGTGATTATCAATAATATCCTCGTCTTTTTTTAATTGTGACAAAAAAGAATGCACATAAATCACATTGCTCGGTATTTACTACACTGAAATTTATTTTATGTGGCCCGTATACTCTTAATAATGATGTATAACAAATATTCCGGATCTTCAATATAGCTCGAAAGTAGCAGACATTTGCTAATTTTAATCTCATACAAATATAAAAGGAAATCTAGCCAGAATCCATAAAGAAACTAAATCTATCCTAGATATTTAACAGTGACAGTAATTTACTTGCTATCTACAAAAATCAAATGATTCAGATAATACCTGAACAAAGAAGAGGCCAATTGCAATTGTACTCTACATTACTTTTTTTTTTTTTATTTAAAGAAACTACATTTATGACAGCCATTTAAAATATGGCACAAATGTTAGAATTTTCCTAATTTGTGATGACTTATAGTTCTACTTGTTCGACATTATTTAATTTTTGCTCTGCAGGGTATTTCTTAATAACCGTCCTAAATGTATGTTTTTCGAATATTTTTTAATAGTCCAAAAAGAGAATATTAGTTGTTGGATTTAGAGATGGTAAATTATAATTTAAGCCCAGAAACAAAATTAAAACAGTCATTTAAATTTGACCAATATGCTATCGAGAAAGACTAGATTAAAAACCACCAAAACCAGTTTAATTGTGTGATAAAATAGGAATTGATACACCATTTTCATACGGCAATCAAGCTAGTTTTGTTAGCAATCAAGCTAGTTAATACCCCTTTCAATTATAGTAATCCGTTAATATTGCTCAAATTTTTTTTTTGTCGGTTTAATATTAATTTGCAACCTCTAATGTTTTTACTTTTTTAACTTCATTTTATACAAGAATTCCGAAAATACATAATAGTTGCGATTATTAAGGAACGCACTGCATACAGATTCCAACTTTCTAAATCTTTGTATTAGGATTTGCTCTTAAAGTAAAATTAATATTAATAAGTATTTAATTAATTAAATTAATTAGTAAAGTTTAAACAATCAGTTGGAATGAATACATGAATCGTTCTCACCACAACTATACTTGACTTTAAGATGCTTTCTGCCTTTGCAAATTGGATCACCAAATGTAAAAGTATCAGCTAACAATGAGCAGTTCTCCTTTCCTGAACAAATTCTATCAACAGTCTGATCTGCGTAACTGATCGAACAATCTAATTGAACAAATTAGAACTGTCAGTATGTTTTTAGAAATGAGTTTTTGTCAGAAAAGGTGTAAAGACATTACCTTCAGTTTGTGTGTTGTCAGTTTGTGGACAATCGATGACATCCTCTTTTGTGGTACCAAAATAGGCCGATAAAATTATGATGACTTGACCAGGTGGACATTTTAGATAAAGATTTTTGTCTTCGCATGCTACCTTGTTCAAAAACTCTTCTGTAAATACAATAAAAATATAAGTATTTGTTAATCTATCTCATTATTTCATTTTAAAATTATTTGCATTTAGTATCAATTTATTTGCAATTTAAACAATTCTAAAATATAAATAAATAACAACAGTCTAAAAATTTTAAAAGCATGTTCCATTTTGAATAGTTTAAAAACAGGGTTAGGGTTTTGGATGTCCTAAACTGGTTTTGGACAGGACACGTGGGTTTTACCGTCTTAAACTGGATAAAACTGTCTTAAATTGTCCAAAACCTTGAACTTTGGTAAAAGGTAAAAATTCTATAGGTGTAACCATTGTACACACATGTATCAATAAATATTTGATATTTTTTTGTACAATTTACTTTAACTTATTAAAGGAAAATAATATAATAGGAAAAGGTTTATAATTTTTGAAGCTCCACAATTCATTGAACAACAAAAGTGAATACTTAATCCTTTAAATATAAATATGCTTTTAATACTGATAAATAATGTTTTTGAATAAGGATAAATAATGCAATATTATAAAATAATAATAATTCTTTTAAAAAAATACTAAATTTGTTTAAAAAAATGTTATAATTTCTGCATTACAGAATAATAAAAAAGACATCTATTTTTAAAAAAATATTTTTAAATATAAATATATTAGTTTAAATTGGAAATACAAAATAAATGAAAAATGTATTAACAGATTTGAAGGGCATAACATCAGTTTCAGTTACTGACACTGGTGATGTATCTCCACTATGCTAAAAGAATGGAACATGAATGAAATAAAAGTATTCTTGAATAGTACTAAGATAAATAAACTTGTTTATGACTAACCAAGCACTTAGTCCCTAATAGCTTAACCTGTATGACAAGGTCAAACTTCAGTTATGTACTATTGAATGAAAGGACCAATTGAACTTGCTTACTGATTAATCTTCCTTTGTTTAATGTTTAAATTGAAGAGTCAAACATTAATAAAACATTATACTTTTAAAAACAAATATTCTCTAGTAGATTTAATTATCAATATGTTATTAGTTCTATGTTTATTTTACCTTTTAAATATTGTTTCTGATAAAATTGTGACATAATTTGAGGAAAAGGGTTTTGGACAGGACGGTTTAAACCGTGGATTAATCCATTCTGTCCTAAACCTTGCCAACCCTGTTTAAAAACCATTCCCTTTTAGGTAGTGTTAAGTAAATTTTCAACTCGTATTATATTGGGCAAAACCTAGTTATTCTAATGATTTATTTGTTGAATTTTCTTCTAACAATCAAAATGTTGAGAGTAATTTTTTTTTCTCACCTCAAATATGTAAATCAAATGATACATTATCCGATTTTCTTACTTTATAAATCTGAAATTTGTCCGTTTGCATGTTTTGTGGTACTTTCAAAAATAAAAAATATCAAATTAATTTACTAGAAAGGTCTTAAGATTTTCTCTTGAAACTACCTGAAAAAATGAACAAATAAAAGCAGCCACGATACAATATTAAACTAAAGACAACACTTTGATTTTTATTTTAATCAGAGTATTTTCATTTTCTTTTTTCAAAAATAAAATATATTGAAAAAATTATTTTACCACATGAGTTCGTTTTTATCATAAACAAAAAACTCCCTTTATTTTTATTAAATCTTATAATGTCATCATAAATTTTAAAATTTATTCATTCGCGGCAATTTTTTTTTTCTCAAAAAAAGTACATTTTAAAAATAAGTGCAAAATTATAAGCGCGGAATAATCTCAAAATTAAAATGTTTGACGATTAATTAAACAATATTTATTACAAAAAGAGGATTAAAATTCATCAAAATAAACAATTTTTTTAAATGGCAAAACAAAATCAAAATTGCAAATTTAAATTGTATACATTAGAACGCCATTATTACTAAAATTAACCTCAGTGTAAAAAATCGCGAGTATATTTAAAAACGAATACCATCCGTTTTTTTTTTTTTTTTTTTTTTTTTAAAGTTGTGTAGCAAATTACTTTAAAAAAATCATGTGACATCTATTAGTTTCGGCGCAGAAAAATTATACTTAAGGTCTTTTAATATCAAAGAAATTTTCATTAATTTCGATGTCATGTAAACACGTGTTGCCTCTATGAAAATAGGCTCATGTTACTAAATCAATACGTATTACATTTTTACTCTTATGTAACTGAGTAACACATAGCGTTACAAAAACACACTTTTTTGTGCCCACTAAATCTGGATAAGATCCTAAAACGTCATTAATGGTGGCATTCTAAGGTTTTTTTCCTTCTTCCAACTAATGAATTGACGGTTATAAGTTTTGCTTCATTATGAATCAACTGATGCATTCACCAACATCCGTTTTAACTGTTTGATAGTGTCTATTTAATTTTTTTTCATAACTCTTTCTCTAGATATTAAAAATATTTTCAAAATTCTTACTTGTCCAAAAGTCATTGCAATTTAAAGCGCTTGTTAGCTATGTTTTGATAATTTTTCAAATCCAGGGAAATCATTTATTTCGTTAAGATTACCATAATAAAAGAATGTACTTACATTAAATTATAATAATTTTACTTTTTATTATAGGGTTCACTCCTATATGGTGACAGTTGCCGACTTACTGGATCACAGAATTATTACGAATTAAAAAAAATTGAATATAAGAAAGCAGTAAAACTAATCATGTTAATAAAGCGAGATTACAATTTTCAAGTTAAAACATTGGGAAGATACGGGGCCTTTTGTAATCACCGCTTTTACTGTAAATATTCAGAATATTTATCAAAAGAAAAGTATCTCTGTGCATTAGGATTTGTAAATTGATATTTAAGCGAGGTATAAAACAAATACGTTGTTATCTTGGACATATTTATGAATGCTGAATCGCTAATGAATAAGGCGGGATGTTAAATATCAAAACCAATTTGATGTTCAACTCCGTAGTCTTGTAATTTTGAACCCAATCCAGAAGACAAGGGAACACCAGGATCGAGTATTAGGAGAAATTTGCTTTCATGGATGACTTTTTGATGAAACTAACCCGCATTTGCCTTACATGGAGAGGAAGACCACATGAACCTCCCACGGTTAGCCTGGCGGCAAGGGGAATCTAACCCGTGATCCGTCTACCACTGAGGATATTTCACGTCAGCACTGCGGTCGAAGCAAGCCGGTTGCGGAATTCGTGTCGACTGGGATTCGAACCCGGTTCACCGCATTGGAAGGCGAACGCTCTGTCCCCTGACCATCGCGGCTCGATGGCAAAGTTTTGATATTTTAAGTCTCGCCAACCTCAGTAGTTAAGTTCCTTAGAATTTACTTACTAAATAATACCTTATGAACAATACCAATACCTTATGAACAAACTTTTTTTGACTTCATTTCAGAGAAAAATTCTTAAAACATTAATTAAGAATGGTTGTCAATACGGACCAACCTAAACTGACACTTATTTTGCACCGGATTTATGAAAAGAGTATTTCAGTAATAACATAAAACAAGGCATCGAAATAAATTTGACAAAAGAAATGGCTATGGTGAAGTGGCAATAATTTAAAAAGGGTACTTTTTTTCTGAAAATGATTAAACTATGTGAAAGTGAAATATCAAATTGTCAAAAAGAAAAAAAAAATCTATACTTCGATAGAAATGGCGAGTTGAAAGGAAAGAAAATTTACAGTAACGAACTTTTATGCAAATTGATCCACTTTCTTCGAAAATACCTGCAGAGAATAAGAAATATCTTATGGGTAATAAAAATTGACGTTCTGAATTTACATTTCAAAAAGTGTGGGGAGTTTATCTTAAAAGTTATACTGAAACTTTGTCTCCGATTTTTGCCTTTTATGAAATAAAGTTTTTACTACGGTTGAATGGCGTAAAAAGAAAAACTTTATTAGAGTTAGATTTTCTGAAACTTCATCAAGACCTCAATTGTCTTTTAATCGTGATTATTTGTAAAGTGTTTCTTTTCTTCTTTTTTTTTTTTTTTTCAATGTCCACCTCGATATTAACATACGTACATCATTCGAGTATCAGAAGGGCAGATTAGTTGTGTTTCAGGGGTGCCATATTAGCAACGTTGCTCCCACAGTAAGAAGGACAGATAGTAAACAGAAGAGAAGGAAGGAATGACTTAACGAGTTCAAATCCATTTTTTGGTCAAGGAAAAATTTATCTCTTTTTTTTCACCACCAGTCGTTCAACTGAGACTGTAAAATTTAAAACGTCAGAGAACTTAACTTTGCCGATTTAGACTTTTGTTTTAATTCTCAGCAAAATAATTTGAAAGGAAAAAACTTCAACTTATGAAAGAAAACACAAAAGTTTTTGAGGCGTTTTCTTTCTTTTTCTTTTTTTTTGACAATAAACTGCATAATTTTTATACAAAATTAAATTAAAACTGTATAAACGTTGATGAAAAATTATGGAAAATATTTTATTAATGAATAAATTATTTTTATTTTTAAGGAATATTAATTTTATTGCATTCAAATGCTTAATTTTATTTAGGATTCATTTTTATTGTACTTAGGACGATTTCAATTCGAGAGCCTACCTTTGCAATCAGCTGACTATGCGGCAAACTAATCATAATATAGAACTTTATTATGGAAATTAGTTTTCAATGATTAATAATATTGGTATATAATAACTGATGATTAAAAATTTGAAAGTTCAAAATCATTAGTGTAAAAAGAATAAGTTCGTTAGAAATAGCAATCTATAAAATTAAGCGATAATCATTACATTTTGTCCACGAATATAGAAATTGTAATAAGATTTATGATACTTTATGAAACATTTATTTACATTTATGATACTTCAAACTGATAGATTTAAAGAATTATTTCTGGTGTACGTTAACATTGATTTTCCAGAATAAATTTAAAATATTTCTATTGATTTTGTTTCATTACAATTCAACTTAAAAGTTCAACTTACAAAAGGCATAAAGTGTATCGATATAATCGAAACTTTTACCAGTAAATTCATAACTTGCCTTTCCAAGTTGAATGAGTAAGATTATTTAAAAAAGAAAACAGATGAAAGTATTGTAATTGTCATAATTACTACAACAAACGATTAAATAAATGCTATTTCATAGAAATAAATCAAACTTTAATATCAGCAAAGAAAAAATATGCATATTTATTAAAAGAAACCGTAAGAAAGTTGATTGTTGAAACAACGTGAAAAAACTTAGCCTACTTATTTTTTGACGCCACTGCTTATTTTAGACATTATTTGTGCTTTTACACGTCGTTATCGATCCTTTTGTAAAACTTTTTGTGCTTTTGCACGTTGTTATTTGTCTATTTTGTTGAAACTTTTGTGCTTTTACAAGCTGATTTATATACTTTTGTGGAACTTTTGTACTTTTAAGCGTTGCTTTATATAACTTTGTGCTTTTACAAGTTGTCTTTCTTTGTGGAAATTTTTGTGCTTTTATAGGTTGTAGTCAATTCTTTTGTAACATTATTTATGATTTTACATCTCATCTTCAGTTTATAAAGTTCTTAGTTAACTTTTTTTTATTTGCCAACATACACATATTGCTTTTTTTAGAGATGTGTGTTAAGATTAGGTAGAATAATGAAAAGTACATCATAATAAAAAGTCTCATTAAAAAATAGAGTAATAGGTAGTACCTGGTCTACATTTGTACATGACTTCGGCGTATTTTTGTACCCCACGACATGGATCACTGGGAAACATATCGGGATATATGAGAAGCCGACATACTTTTCCAGTATGACACTGAGCTTGAATAACCTGTGCCAAATAGATTTTAATTATTAAAACAAGGATAAAGGAATAATTGACAATGAGCTTGAATATTCTGTGCCAAATAGATTTTAATTATTAAAACAAGGATAAAGGAATAATTGACAATGAGCTTGAATATTCTGTGCCAAATAGATTTTAATTATTAAAACAAGGATAAAGGAATAATTGACAATGAGCTTGAATATTCTGTGCCAAATAGATTTTAATTATTAAAACAAGGATAAAGGAATAATTGACAATGAGCTTGAATATTCTGTGCCAAATAGATTTTAATTATTAAAACAAGGATAAAGGAATAATTGACAATGAGCTTGAATATTCTGTGCCAAATAGATTTTAATTATTAAAACAAGGATAAAGGAATAATTGACAATGAGCTTGAATAACCTGTGCCAAATAGATTTTAATTATTAAAACAAGGATAAAGGAATAATTGACAATGAGCTTGAATATTCTGTGCCAAATAGATTTTAATTATTAAAACAAGGATAAAGGAATAATTGACAATGAGCTTGAATAACCTGTGCCAAATAGATTTTAATTATCAAAACAAGGATAAAGGAATAATTGACAATGAGCTTGAATAACCTGTGCCAAATAGATTTTAATTATCAAAACAAGGATAAAGGAATAATTGACAATGAGCTTGAATAACCTGTGCCAAATAGATTTTAATTATTAAAACAAGGATAAAGGAATAATTGACAATGAGCTTGAATATTCTGTGCCAAATAGATTTTAATTATTAAAACAAGGATAAAGGAATAATTGACAATGAGCTTGAATATTCTGTGCCAAATAGATTTTAATTATTAAAACAAGGATAAAGGAATAATTGACAATGAGTTTGAATAACCTGTGCCAAATAGATTTTAATTATCAAAACAAGGATAAAGGAATAATTGACAATGAGCTTGAATAACCTGTGCCAAATAGATTTTAATTATTAAAACAAGGATAAAGGAATAATTGACAATGAGCTTGAATATTCTGTGCCAAATAGATTTTAATTATTAAAACAAGGATAAAGGAATAATTGACAATGAGCTTGAATAACCTGTGACAAATAGATTTTAATTATTAAAACAAGGATAAAGGAATAATTGACAATGAGCTTGAATATTCTGTGCCAAATAGATTTTAATTATTAAAACAAGGATAAAGGAATAATTGACAATGAGCTTGAATATTCTGTGCCAAATAGATTTTAATTATTAAAACAAGGATAAAGGAATAATTGACAATGAGCTTGAATAACCTGTGCCAAATAGATTTTAATTATCAAAACAAGGATAAAGGAATAATTGACAATGAGCTTGAATAACCTGTGCCAAATAGATTTTAATTATCAAAACAAGGATAAAGGAATAATTGACAATGAGCTTGAATAACCTGTGCCAAATAGATTTTAATTATTAAAACAAGGATAAAGGAATAATTGACAATGAGCTTGAATATTCTGTGCCAAATAGATTTTAATTATTAAAACAAGGATAAAGGAATAATTGACAATGAGCTTGAATATTCTGTGCCAAATAGATTTTAATTATTAAAACAAGGATAAAGGAATAATTGACAATGAGCTTGAATAACCTGTGCCAAATAGATTTTAATTATCAAAACAAGGATAAAGGAATAATTGACAATGAGCTTGAATAACCTGTGCCAAATAGATTTTAATTATCAAAACAAGGATAAAGGAATAATTGACAATGAGCTTGAATAACCTGTGCCAAATAGATTTTAATTATCAAAACAAGGATAAAGGAATAATTGACAATGAGCTTGAATAACCTGTGCCAAATAGATTTTAATTATTAAAACAAGGATAAAGGAATAATTGACAATGAGCTTGAATATTCTGTGCCAAATAGATTTTAATTATTAAAACAAGGATAAAGGAATAATTGACAATGAGCTTGAATATTCTGTGCCAAATAGATTTTAATTATTAAAACAAGGATAAAGGAATAATTGACAATGAGCTTGAATAACCTGTGCCAAATAGATTTTAATTATCAAAACAAGGATAAAGGAATAATTGACAATGAGCTTGAATAACCTGTGCCAAATAGATTTTAATTATTAAAACAAGGATAAAGGAATAATTGACAATGAGCTTGAATATTCTGTGCCAAATAGATTTTAATTATTAAAACAAGGATAAAGGAATAATTGACAATGAGCTTGAATATTCTGTGCCAAATAGATTTTAATTATTAAAACAAGGATAAAGGAATAATTGACAATGAGCTTGAATAACCTGTGCCAAATAGATTTTAATTATCAAAACAAGGATAAAGGAATAATTGACAATGAGCTTGAATAACCTGTGCCAAATAGATTTTAATTATCAAAACAAGGATAAAGGAATAATTGACAATGAGCTTGAATAACCTGTGCCAAATAGATTTTAATTATCAAAACAAGGATAAAGGAATAATTGACAATGAGCTTGAATAACCTGTGCCAAATAGATTTTAATTATTAAAACAAGGATAAAGGAATAATTGACAATGAGCTTGAATATTCTGTGCCAAATAGATTTTAATTATTAAAACAAGGATAAAGGAATAATTGACAATGAGCTTGAATATTCTGTGCCAAATAGATTTTAATTATTAAAACAAGGATAAAGGAATAATTGACAATGAGCTTGAATAACCTGTGCCAAATAGATTTTAATTATCAAAACAAGGATAAAGGAATAATTGACAATGAGCTTGAATAACCTGTGCCAAATAGATTTTAATTATCAAAACAAGGATAAAGGAATAATTGACAATGAGCTTGAATAACCTGTGCCAAATAGATTTTAATTATTAAAACAAGGATAAAGGAATAATTGACAATGAGCTTGAATATTCTGTGCCAAATAGATTTTAATTATTAAAACAAGGATAAAGGAATAATTGACAATGAGCTTGAATATTCTGTGCCAAATAGATTTTAATTATTAAAACAAGGATAAAGGAATAATTGACAATGAGCTTGAATAACCTGTGCCAAATAGATTTTAATTATCAAAACAAGGATAAAGGAATAATTGACAATGAGCTTGAATAACCTGTGCCAAATAGATTTTAATTATCAAAACAAGGATAAAGGAATAATTGACAATGAGCTTGAATAACCTGTGCCAAATAGATTTTAATTATTAAAACAAGGATAAAGGAATAATTGACAATGAGCTTGAATATTCTGTGCCAAATAGATTTTAATTATTAAAACAAGGATAAAGGAATAATTGACAATGAGCTTGAATATTCTGTGCCAAATAGATTTTAATTATTAAAACAAGGATAAAGGAATAATTGACAATGAGCTTGAATATTCTGTGCCAAATAGATTTTAATTATTAAAACAAGGATAAAGGAATAATTGACAATGAGCTTGAATATTCTGTGCCAAATAGATTTTAATTATCAAAACAAGGATAAAGGAATAATTAACAATGAGCTTGAATATTCTGTGCCAAATAGATTTTAATTATTAAAACAAGGATAAAGGAATAATTGACAATGAGCTTGAATAACCTGTGCCAAATAGATTTTAATTATTAAAACAAGGATAAAGGAATAATTGACAATGAGCTTGAATATTCTGTGCCAAATAGATTTTAATTATCAAAACAAGGATAAAGGAATAATTGACAATGAGCTTGAATAACCTGTGCCAAATAGATTTTAATTATTAAAACAAGGATAAAGGAATAATTGACAATGAGCTTGAATAACCTGTGCCAAATAGATTTTAATTATTAAAACAAGGATAAAGGAATAATTGACAATGAGCTTGAATATTCTGTGCCAAATAGATTTTAATTATCAAAACAAGGATAAAGGAATAATTGACAATGAGCTTGAATATTCTGTGCCAAATAGATTTTAATTATTAAAACAAGGATAAAGGAATAATTGACAATGAGCTTGAATAACCTGTGCCAAATAGATTTTAATTATTAAAACAAGGATAAAGGAATAATTGACAATGAGCTTGAATAACCTGTGCCAAATAGATTTTAATTATTAAAACAAGGATAAAGGAATAATTGACAATGAACTTGAATATTCTGTGCCAAATAGATTTTAATTATCAAAACAAGGATAAAGGAATAATTGACAATGAGCTTGAATATTCTGTGCCAAATAGATTTTAATTATTAAAACAAGGATAAAGGAATAATTGACAATGAGCTTGAATATTCTGTGCCAAATAGATTTTAATTATCAAAACAAGGATAAAGGAATAATTGACAATGAGCTTGAATAACCTGTGCCAAATAGATTTTAATTATTAAAACAAGGATAAAGGAATAATTGACAATGAACTTGAATATTCTGTGCCAAATAGATTTTAATTATCAAAACAAGGATAAAGGAATAATTAACAATGAGCTTGAATATTCTGTGCCAAATAGATTTTAATTATTAAAACAAGGATAAAGGAATAATTGACAATGAGCTTGAATATTCTGTGCCAAATAGATTTTAATTATTAAAACAAGGATAAAGGAATAATTGACAATGAACTTGAATATTCTGTGCCAAATAGATTTTAATTATCAAAACAAGGATAAAGGAATAATTGACAATGAGCTTGAATAACCTGTGCCAAATAGATTTTAATTATTAAAACAAGGATAAAGGAATAATTGACAATGAGCTTGAATAACTTGTGCTAAATAGATTTTAATTATCAAAACAAGGATAAAGGAATAATTGACAATGAGCTTGAATATCCTGTGACAAATAGAGCTTAATCATTAAAAACGGAATAAAAGGCTAATTAACATATTAATAAATTAAGTTTTATTAATCTTACTTATATTTTTTATTTTGAAAATATAATAACACTAAAAAGTTCATCGACGAATAACGCAGACTAATAATCATTGTATTTGGGTAATAATTATCGACTAGAAGAGTGTATATGTAACTCGAAGTCTCGTGATTTCTATAGTTAAAGTAATTGTATGAAGAATTATTTTAAACTATTTTTATTGCGTATAACATAATAATATATAATTACTGTTTTATTTATTGTGAATTAATTTTACTTCGTGCCAAAAATTAAATATATTGCTATTACCAAAAATTAAATACATTATAATTTTTTTACCGTTATTCGTTCCCTTAATTAACATCAGTGCTCTCTAGTTGGTCGGTGGTTGGACCAGTTTAATTAAAAGAATCATATTACATTACACATCATTAAAGCCGAATATTCTTTTCAAAAATAAGACTTTTTACCTGTCTTAATCTAATGCAAGGAAAAAATCTCCGACGCTTCTGTTCTTTTCTTCTGCTATATATATTCTGTTCTTTTTTTTTTCTTTGCCAAATTTATTATTTTATTCGCCAATAAATTTGCTTTAAAAAAGCTTTAACGTAGTTTTATATAAAAGTAGTTAAGATTACTACCTGCCTGGCATCCCAAAAATGACCAACGATTTGAAAATCAATTACAGAAGATGAAATTGTACAGTTTGCTGCCCTTTGCTTAGGAAACAGATAATTCTCTCAAAGTTTGAAAATTAGTTTCAAAACTCGTCACCAGATGACGATGTTAAAATTTTTTTAACCGTCGTTGAGTAGCCGACCCAATTTTGAGCTTACGACTACTAATGTTCATCTCCGTAGCCTTGTAATTTTGAACCCAATCCGACAAGGGAACTCCTGGATCAAGTATTGGGAGAAATTTGCCTTCGTGGAAGACTCTTTGATGGAACTAACAAGCATTTATGTTACATGGAGAGGAAAACTACCCACGGTTAGCTTGACGGCAAGGGGACTCTAACCCATGATCCTTCATGATTTTACGTCAGCACTGTGGTCGGTGCGAGCTGGGTGCGGAATTCATATCGACCAGCCATCGCTGGAAATCGAACCCGGCTCATCTCATTGAAAGGCAAACGCTCTATCCTCTGAGCCACCACCGCTCGACGCTGTTAAGACGTTATAAGGCTGGGATAGCCTGATCGGTAGGGCGATGGGCCCATGTCCGAGAGTTCGTGGGTTCGAACCCCGCCGGCCGAAGACTCCCCGTGTAGTAAAGTGACTGATGCACGTTAAATCTGTCGAGTCGCAAAAGTCCTCCATGTTCCCATAACAAATCAATACCTCTGGGGGTACTGGATTGGAGATCGATCGTTCTCTGATTCAAGTCAAAATTACGATCTGTGGATGAATGAATGGGTCCGCCCTATGAACGGGTGCGACGTATGAGTGACGTGTGTGTGACTGAAGTAGGATTCTTGGCGACAGGATGGCGCCACTGAAATAACAAAAAACGCACTCTCTGCCTTAAATTCGCTCGGTTATTACCAAGCAGGCTTGCCAGTGTGGCAAGTGGCATAAAAACCACCACCACCACCAAAACGATAAGAAACAATGTTTTAAGATAAACTCTTTTTACAGTAACAACATGGTGCAGTTATAAGACAAAATTATCAGACGCCCTTGTAAATATTTAATTTAAAATGGTCTGGCATGAACCAGAAATCATTGTTTTATAATTTTATTAGTCTGCAATGCTGGCGAAATTTGTAATTATTTCTGAAACTTGGTAAAAAAAAAAAAATTTAAAAAAAAGACATTTATGAAACAGCCCATTGTGGACCAGGAGTTCATGGAGGTTAAGGCTCCACAATTTCGTGACCAAAGGCATGATTGTGGCAATGTGGTCAGCATCGATCACAGGCCGTCTTTACTTTTCGGACAAGTAGGTAACCATCAATTTGAAGCTGAGTGGGCTTCAAACCGACCACTGGGGATTTCTGAAGCTTGGTGAAAATATATATATTAGGTTTCTAAGCATAACACAGCATATTATTTTTATTTTCTTCTGTTTTTAATATAATTTTTTTAAACAATCTCAGTTATTTCAGGAAAACTCAGTTAATTATAACATAAAACTTGACACATTTTCGTATTACTTTGTTAATATATCAATATTATCAATAAATTGGAGTAGAACAAACAAAAAAATGTCTTTGACATACTCTTAAAGCGTCTTGGACGTTACAAGAACTGTAATATGGTTTCTGCCCAGGGCATAGTTCATTAGATGTTGAATATCTTCCGTACTGTACGAACTGTACACTAATTACTGTATTTGGAGTACAGGTAAGATTTAATTGTTCCCCATCACAGGCATGAGCTTGAAATGATGTCAGCTTACTGTACAAAAAGTCTGAAAATTCAAAATAGAAAAATGTAACTGCATGCTTATAAAATATAAATTTATAATCATAATATTTTATACATTTGCTATAGTGTTAATAGAACGATTCTCTTAGAGATGCATAAATATTTTGCGCACACTTTTTGAGGAAGCTATTTTTCTTATTTCAGACATTTTGGCGATTTTTCTTGTCTGATTTGAAAGGCGTGTGCTCTACACCTAAAATAATATTTTGTCATGACCCTCCCAAACACAAACTATACATTTTCTCTCTCTTGCAAATTCATATATTAGTGGAAAAAAATTCAAGATTTTCAGATCATTCGTCACAGAACAGGAAATGCTTTGAATCCACAGTAACAAACAGCGGGGTCTAAAAGTTCATGACAAATTTAAAAAAAATTAAATCAATTAAATGAAACAGTGGGATTTTTGCTGGAATATATATCCAATACAATTTTTAAATATAAATTATCATACTGTTTCAGCATTTCACCTTCTTCCCAATAAAATGCAACAAACAAAATAATTTTATCTATTTAATATCAAGTAAAGCATAGCTAATTTTCATAAACCACCTCATAACAGTTTATACATAAGGAAAAAATGAAATATTTTCCTTTTTTTTATTTATTTGATCTATTTAGTTACTTTTTATTTATTTTTTTTTATTATTATTTCTTTATTTTGAAGATTGTTTTAATTTCCTTATTTTGCAACTTGATCGTTTGTTCGTTCAACATTCTTTAACGCATTCCTCACTTCATTTTTTTCCTTCGCGTGCGAAAATGAAATCTTAACATCTATTTTTATTATTAAATTATTATATTAAAATTAATAAAGTAATTAAATTGTGAAACGCAAAAGGTAAGCAGTAATAAAAAAAAAAAAAACTAAACATAATTTGAAATGAAAAAATATTACATTTTCCACTTTTAGTACTCGATTTTCAGTTCTTAAGCATGATTCATATTTTAGTTTATTACCTTTGCTGAACAGCCGATCCAATTTTGAGTACCAAGTGCGTAGCCTTGTATATTTGAACCCGATCCAGAAGACAAGGGAATTCAAGTATTGGATCAAATTTGCCTTAGTGGAGGACTTTTTGATGGAACTAACACGCTATAAGTTACATGGAGAGAAAAGCCTTCCGTGGTAATATTGATGGCAAAGGGACTCTTACACATGATTCGTTTTTTACCAATGGCGGTATCTAACGTCAGAACTGTGAGCCGGATGCAGATTTCGTATCAATCAACCATCACCGAGATTCGAACCTTGGCCATCTCATTAAAAGACGAGCGCTTTATCATCTGCGGCCAAAATATGATTCATAGATTTCATTCATGTAACTGTTATCTCTCTTAATAATAATAATGAAGACTTTATCGTATAATAATGATTTAATAATTAGGGCTATAAATGAAGATTACATCACATAAACCGAAACTATATCTTCGGTATTAATACTAAAACTTAATAACTCAACATCATATAAATTACGCTCGATTATGTATACATTAATTATGAATTAAGGTATATACGAATATACATAGTTATAAATTTAAAATACTACAATTAGATAACTCTGCATCTCACCGATGTAGAATGAAGCATCAGTCTCATAATGTTAAAGTAAATAGTAAACTCTACCTTTATAATTTCTTTAAGAGATATTTATTATAAAATTAGATTTCCTAATTTTCAAGCAGCTTACAAAATTTTGTTTTTAAGCAATTGTATTAAATTCATTGTATTTATGGGGTGGAACAAATCATATCAATCAAATCAGTTCACTTATAATATTATAGTGGAGTCACTAATTCAGATCAATGCTTAGGGTCGGTCCAAATAATTGATTAGAATCAGCCCTTCCACTTACTACATCCACATCAGTGATGAAAATAATCAAATTAATTTGCAATTTAAACCTGTTTAGGTAAACAGTGATTTGATCTAGTCATTGAATCAAGTGATTCCAATCAGTTTTAAGATGATTTGGATCCCCGAAGAGCGAATTGTACGAAACAATAAATCAGGAACTATCAATTCTACTCGGCATACTATTAGTTATCAAAAATGAGAAATTGATAAAAAGAAATGGTTCCGTCAATGATTGGAAAAGATTCCCAGTTAGAATATAATTCCGAATATTTACTTTTTATGGAACCATTTTCATAAAGAAAAAATATATTCTTTTCCTAAGTCTGACTGTTCTATTTTAAGGGGCACAGTTAGACTGCTTGTGAAACGAATAAATCTATAGCTACCACTGATCGAAATTTGAAAACTAACTTTCTTAACATTTAGATAAAAACAGAAAGTAGTGGAACTGCATAATAGCAATTTAATGAGAAAAATGAATTTTCAACACAAGTGTAACAAAAGCTAAATGTGGCAAAATATGGTTTTGTTTTAATTAAAGAATTATTTCTTTTTCTTGATTATGTATCATTAGAGCAAGACTTAAAAGTTCAATTTAAAGAAGAAAAAAAAATTTGACATTAAACTTCGTTGCCAAAATAATTAAAAATCACATTCGCCAACAAAATTTTACACAACTACATCCTACATCAAATAATACGAAATAAAAAGAAAATGAAGAAAAAAGAATTTTCCGGTTAAAAACTTCTATATAGATTCAATCTAAACTGTCTGTCGAATTCCAGACCACAATTTTAAACCATTCTCATAAGATTGCCAGCATATTTTCTCCCTTACTTTTAAGAAAAATAAACTTCAGCATAAATTTAACGTTCCCTAGTTTCCGGTTAACAAGAAAAGAAAAATAGAAAAGAAAAAAAAAAAAAAAAAAAAAAAAAAAAATAAGGAAAGAATCTCTTACTCATAGAACATTTATCGCAAACACATCTTACTTGGCGTAAACTTAGTTGGCGTTTGTTTATATGACCACGTGGAACTATGGTTGAATAAAAAAGAAAAATAATAATAAAAAGGAGGAAGAATCCTTATAGATTCCCTTCAAATTGTATTTTTAGCGATAACCAATTCTACTTACGACATGCTAAGTGTTAACAGATTAGGTAATTACGATTCTATCAGATAAAGCACTGGAAATCTTCATGAGAAATAAAAGACATTATTGCTTGTTTATTGCGTTTGGTAGGCTATCCATTATGCGAACAGTTTGTAAACATTTAAATGCCATTTTATTGTGGCAATCATGACGTAAGTTTATGTGTGCAGTTTTCAGAAGGTTACAGAAGGTATTTTGGCCCAGTTTTCTGAAGAATGCCAGAATTTTTATGTCCACTTTTTAGACATTTTAACTGTCGACAGATTTTATTTTGTTGAGAAAATTTGTAAAATAACTTCAGGAGGAATTCTGAAATTTTCTGCAAAATATAAGCTTAAAAAGTGGTTAGAACACCTCCAAATTTTCTTTCGATTCCATTTTCATAAAAAAGGAAAATTAGTAGAATATCATAAAAGGAATTCTGAAATTTTTTGGCGAAATCTAAAAAAATGGGCTAAATACCTTGAAACTTTCACCGCATTCCATTTTTATTAAAAAGAAAATTTGGAGAAGATCATTAGGAGAAATTCTAAAAAAATTTGTGAAAAATACAAAAAGTGGATGAAGTACATTCAGATTTTCTTTCGAATTTTTCTTTATTGGAAGGAAAATTTTTAGAATATCATCGGAATTCTTAAAATTTTCTGTGAAATCTAACCTTAAAAAGTGATACGAATACCTTAAAATTTTATTTCGAATCCATTTTTATAAAAAGGAAAATTAGTAGAATATCATTAAAAGGAATTCTAAAAATTTTCTGAAAAATCTAAAAAATGGGCCAAATACCTTTAAATTTTCTCCGAATCCATTTTTATTGCAAGGAGCATTTCTATTGCAAAAAGTCATTAGAAGAAATTCTGTAACATTTTTTGCAAAATACAAACAGTGGGCTAATTACATTCAAATTTCCTTTTGAATTCATTTTTAACGGAAGGAAAATTTGTAAAATATCTTCAGAAGGAATTCTTAAAATTTAACCTTAAAAAGTAGTACCAAATACATTCAAAGTTTCTGGCAAATTTATTTTTATTAGTAGGATTCAGAAACTAGAAAATTTTTTTAAATACTCCCACAATAAACAGGCATCACAACTAAAGCATGATTGTGCCAATGTGTTCGGGATTTCGATCAGAATCAACACATTCTGAAGAGATCAGGACATTTTAAAAGGAAAGTTTTAAAATCAACTAAAAACGTCTTAGAAGACTCTGCAGACATTTTAAAGAAAAAGTTTAATCCTCAAAATATCTTAAGATTTATAAAGAAAATGGCGTTTTCTGAAGAAAACTATTTATTTTTGTATAGGGTATTAGTTGTAGTTGACATGTCCTGTCTGAAGAAGGCGTTCTTTAGAGAAAGGCGTTCGGGACATTTGCCCATGGCCACAACTTTTGGAAGTACATTCAGTGACGTCCAGAAAGTAAGGTACTGCCCCGAAAGTCTAGGCAAAAGAGAAATCCAATCGCAGACTAAGGATACTAAAACGTTAAAAAAAAAATTTTTTCGTTTTTTTTTTTTTTTTTTTTTTTTGTTCCGTTTTTTACTCTCTCGGCTATTGTGGTTTTTCTAGTTCTATTTCCCACCTTCATTTTTCCATTTTCATTGGCAACTTTACGTTTTATATTTAAAATCTCTTTTGTTTCTTCTCATTCTTGCGCCTGGCAAGTCTTGATAATGGTCGCCTGTTTCTGTGCGTTTAAAACATAACTGTTATTTCCAATTTGGCAATGAAAACGAATGAAGTTTTTAACCAAGTAAGTACTTGGCATATTCATTCAATTTAACACGAGAGACATTCATAAGTATTGTTTATCACACAATGGTTATATTGCAATAAAAGAAAAACGCATAAATACATTGCAAAATTATTATTTTAAATGCACTATTAATTTGAAATGCAAGTTTCAATTTTTAAAAAGACACAAAGATGTCGCGGTTTTGCAAAATTATGGAAATAGTGTTAGAAGTTACTGATAAAAACTTTTTTTTTTTTTTTTTTTTTCGTTGTTCTGTCATTTAAGTGAAAACTCAAAAAAAAAAAAAAACAAAAAAAAAAAGAACAACGCTTAGAAAAGATTTTGGGATATTATTAATAGTATATTGAAAATCATTTATTTGCTATTTCAATATGTATAAACATAATCTCTAAATCTACAATGTATGTTTCCGAAATTTCATTTTAGTTAAAATTTTGTCAGAATCGGCGAAAAATATAACACGAAACAAACTTTGAAAAAATTATTATTATCGGAAGCAGTAAATGAAATAATTCTGTAAACATTAAATTATTGTCATTACTTATTGAATATTCGATATTATTGTTTAATTATTCAATATTTGTTCACTCTGTTATGTCTTTCAACATTCTATCAAGTTTAGCTCTTCACTTTTTTCATAATATCTCAAACCAATGTTTAAAGTTTGAATTTCAAAAAGGATGTTTTGTCTGCACAAAGTTCTATATATATAAAAGCTAAAAAGATTAACGAATTTTTATTATTTTTTTTAAAGTCGTATTTTTAAACTAAGTATTCGACCTATTTCGTTTAAATTTAGTATTTTTTCATTTCAAATAACACAGCTTAAAATAAAGTAAAAATTTTTACAAAAGTTTTTTTGATCATTTTTAAATAAAATAGTAAATAAATAATAATTTTTTCGATGCAATTGTTTTTCGGTAACAAATTTTATAATTAAGGACAATTTATAATTTGTCCAATTATTATATTTTGATATAGTGAGATAAGAAAAAAGGGGGTGAAGTAGCCCAACTTTCGTCCTCTCTCCTAACTAAACTATTGGCACCATCTTTACCAGATTATGGATAATCGCCATATTTTGATGTTCAAGAATCCAAATCCATCGAAAAGAAGTTTATATATATATATATATATATATATATATATATATATATATATATATATATATATATATATATATATATATATATATATATATATATATATATATATATATATTATATATATATATATATATATATATATATATATATATATATATATATATATATATATATATATATATAAAAAGTAGGAATTTGAGTTACATTTTTAGTTTTTCATCTATATTATTGGCGATATTATGAAGATTATATTGAATGTAGACGAAATGGCTACCTTCATTTTTAAAGCTAAATCTTTAGTCTTGAAACCATAAACAAATATTGAAGTACTACTTCTTTTGATTTTTTCCCATTTAATAAAAAAAAATAAGGTTTAGTATTTCCCAGTTTTTATAGTGTGAGAAAAACTAATATTTTGTTTAAGAGTTTATTGAAACTTTATTTTCAAATAATGTCTACTGGGGAAAAATATAAATAAATAAATGAAATAATAGTAATAATAAATAAATAGTTAAAATAAAAATGTTTAAAACCCGTAAAATTATCAATTTCTTATTATTAGACACATTCCTTTAATTAAATTTTGGGTTTGGAAGACCAGGAAGTTGGATACACAATAGAAATTAGTGACTGAGTTTCTTTAACTGATTTCAATATTTGATCTGCTGATTCAAAATAAAAAATAAAAAAAATTCCTACGTTAGTTTTCATTTAAAAGTATCAGCACTGCTAAGTTGTAATTTGTTCTATTTCCACTCATTAAAAAAATCTCCAAAATTCACTATAGTCTGTCAGGCGTCATCTGTTGAAAAGAATCAAGATTGTTAAATTTTCTCTTTTGGATGACATTCGATTACGCTAAAGATTTTCTTGCAACTCATTGCCTTACCAAATCCCTGAATAAAAAACGGGACAGACCAATTTTGTGTTGGTTTCATCAAGTTTTATTGTAAGACCAATAAAACTTTAAAGAAAAATAATCATAATAATCGTTTATGGAAATTCTGTTTTTCTTAAATAAGATCTCCGAATATAAGCCTATGGAATGGTTTTTAATCTTATCAGCCAATTCATATTCTATAAGTATTCCAATGGCAAAATGAGGCTAGGAAACTAACCCCGAATTTAAAAATATTCGAATAACGTTTGAATTTAGAGATCAATTTTCTGAAGCTTTCTCGTGATTTCTGGATCAGACAACGAACGATAACAACCATCTGACAAATTCCCAAGAGTCATGCTGAGTTTATATGGGATGAAACAGATGTCGGCGCCCTGGCTTTAGTTGACTGAAATGTATACATTACCGCATGGGGCCCCAGCATCCTTCTGAAAAATAAATTCCTACCATTAGACCACTTCGATTTGGGGGCCCCTTCTCTAGAATCGCTTCAAACGATACATTATTTAGCTTTTCTTATATTTTTAGTGGAAAAAAGGAAGAAAGAACAAAGAATGACTCTGTTGTTAGATTAGAAGATTCCGCTTCCCCACCCCCCTCCCTTCCTTTTTCTCGGCTCTATTTTTATGTTTGCGGCTTGAATTGTTGAAAAAATATATTTCTATATTTTTTTTCCTGAGAAATATTAAGATATGTTGGTAAATAGTATCCTTACTATTTTTCCATTAAATAATAATTTTGCAAAATCATTTAAAAACTGTAAGACAAATAAAAAAAAATAATAAAAACTTCATATTTGCCTTTATTGCTTCTTACCATACTTTTGTGCATTTTATGATTGTTTATTTTGAAAATTTCTACACTTATCAGTGCTATTAAATTTTACTTCTCGATGCTATATTTCGACCAGCAATTATAAAAATAGAAAATTATTTGAATGTGATTAAAAAGACACATATTTAAACAATAATTGTAAAATATTAAATGAGATGAATAATTAGATACCAATATCAAAAGAGTAGTTACATAAAAAAATATCAAATAATATGAAAGATTAAATATCAAAATCAAAAGAGTAGTTATATAAAAAAAAGTCAAAGGATATGATTGATTGGATATAGCTACATTCATCAAAAGAGAAATTATAAAAATATGAAATTACATCGATGATTTTAAGCAAATATAAAACCCATAAAAATATAAAATTATATGAATGATTGGATATCAATATCAAAAGAATAATTATAAAAATATCAAATAATGTGAATGATTTGATAGAAATAATAGTGTAATTTATATAAATCAGGTTCAACCCCTTGTACACGAGAATGTACTTACAAGAAGTGTTCGAGAACTAAAATTCGAAACTTTTGGTGTTCTGTTTGGTGTTTGTTTACGTCTATATTAAAGGTAATAAATAAATTCTTTGAATTGGTGACCAATTATTGAGGTTATAAACATTTTAATATATTATTAATAATATAAATTTGTTCATTTTGACAAAAATTTTTATTTAGGTTGGTAAATGCAAAAAAAAAAAAAGGGGAATTTGTCAAGTAATAAATAAGCAATGCAATTTAATGAGTGAAATTTTTTTACGTATTTTATAACAAATAATTTGATTATAAAATCATTTAACACAATGCATCTATTATATTATATTTCACTATTATATCAATAAAATTTTAGCAAATACAATCACTAAAAAATGTCAATGAGAGTATAATTATTTTCCTGGCTTTAAATATTAGTCAACAAATTGGTAGACAAAAATGAATAAGAAAAGTCAGTTGATTAACTAGTTAAGAAGATAAAATAAATAATTAATTAAGGAATCATTAAAACAAAGGAATAATTAGAGAACAATTAAAATAACTAAATAAAATTAAAATTTGGAAATGTTAATTATCCTTAATCTACTCTCGTTTCTTCATCTACTTAATTGTTAAGCACACGTCATCCACTTTCAATTACTATCACTGACTATGAAACTAAATTATAATTACATCAATTGGTGTTCTAAAATCAAAATTTCTTTTCTTATAAGTTATGGTATAAATAAATCATTTTTATTTTGAGTAATATTTAGGCCAAATATAAAATATCATTGAATTCGGTGAGCAAACTCTCCCTTATCGTTTAAGCATATTTTTTATTCATCTGAAAATCGGGATTAATCCCACTTATTTTGTTTCTAAAATCAAACGAATAACGCTATCTTTTTAAATAAAGAAAATGTTTTCATCGTGTGTATTTAAAACTGAGTTTAAGATCTTTAGTTCTTATACATACGTGCCAAAATATAAATTTTGAAGGCAAAATAATCTGTCTGCACTAAAATTGCATTGTTCCAGCAGAAAGAAAAGATTTTTTTTATTTGTACCCTTTAAGTATTAATCCAGAATACAGTGCCTAAATTGTTTAGCCAATAATAACCATTTATTAGCACATCTTAGGGAAGATAACCTTTTATGCGTTAAATATCTGCAAAGATTTTTGATATCTCACCATTGCAAGTTAGTCAAAAAGTCAGTGAAGTTATGTTTCTTTTATCAACAGAATTAGAATAAAATCAAAAAATGAATTTAAAAGAATCAAAACAAAATAGAGCCAAAACAATATCTAAATGAATTATATTAATTATTTAAATAATTTTTATACAAATAAAGATTAAAGAAGGCTCGGCTTATTATCGGCTACGAGGGTTGCTATTTATATTTCTGGCCTTGGCAACAGTAAGTGTTGTTAGGCGACCGCAGACGATTTTAATCGAAAGTTTGATATTTTTAAACATAAATTCAGCAGACGATTTACCATTATAGCTTCATTTGTGTTGTTGACAGTAAATTGAAAAGTTCTTCTCTTTCAAAAAATGGAATTGAATTCGCGATCGCAGCGCTCGAGTACGCCATCTAGCGGGAGACTGTAAATATCGTGCATTAGTTCCCACATAACCATTGGCAATGTCGGACGCCATTTTCTTAGCATCAAAAAAGAAGCAAAATTTCCCTAAAGAAAAGGTAAAACTTCTTGGAAAAACTAATCAGAACATGCCAAACATTGAAGCAGAACACGCCAAGCATTTGAAGAACAACTTCTCAATAATTTTTACCTTTCCATTACCAACAACATAACATGATTTCATGATCACTTGCTGTTACAGATGTGTGTATTGCGGTAAAATAATTTTTCTGTCTTCAATTCATTACAAGTGAAAGTGAAGTTTCAACTAGAATTCAGCTATTCTGTTTTTAAGCTACATATTAAAATTCATATCGAGATCTTACAATTATAAAATTTTGATGTGTGGTATGTTACCTAAAAGTAATGAAGGGATAAACTATGTATATATTATTTGAGAATAAAGTTTTCAAACAAAGAACATATCATTTTGGAATTCTCCGGACTTATAAATCAGGTAAGTATTATGATTTTTATAATAAAAAATTTGCTTGTAAATAATTTTTTTTCGTACTTGATCGTTTTCTACAAAATGTTTTTTTTACGTCTGATTAAATACTATAAGAATTAAAAAAAAAGAAACAATACGAAAGTTTTTATTGAAAAATGAGGAATTTTTAAAATCGTTTTTATCCTAAGAATTCTTCATTTTACGTTTTTAAGTTTATAATTTTTTGATAAAATTGTTGTCAAAATACTTTTTTTGAAAAATTAAATGGTATTAATTTATGTGTTTATGTATACTTCTTGCATATTCTAATATTTGAAGTAATATGATTCAGAAAAGTATGGAAGAAAAATTCGGTACTTACGTATTAACCACAGCTACAGATTTGGCAGATTTTTAAGTGCCGCCAATCTACACTTAAAATTTTTGGAAAAATCTTAAAATGAAACACTTTGTTTAAAATCAAAGTAGTCAGTCGGATTTCGGTGAAAATGGGCCGATATAGAGTTTAACATAGATTCAAAACAAACTTTTCTCTCACATGATTCTATAGCCATTATGAACTCTAATAAATAAGATTCAAAATGAAATAAGATTCAAAATGAAATAACATTTCCAAAACGGACGTTTACTAAGATCCATGTTATGGACATTGGTACATTTTCGTTATATTTCACTCCATAAAATATTTCGCTCCTAAAAAAATAAAATTGCATCTTGTTTTGTTTTTGGCAAGTCCCAAAGACGCATTTTCGTAACACTAAAAAATGGCGACAAAAAAAGAATGGTTCTTTTTTTTTTTTTTGTTTCGTAAGCATTCTTTATTTTACGTTAAAATTTAAATGGGCCTTTCATGTTATACCATTGAATTTAGTAAAACTATTTCTCAGGCATTAGGTTTGAACTCTTATAAGAATATACCTATTTTTTTCTCTTTATTTACAAATATTTTTCCGATGTTTTCTGGATGTTCCTTCCCTAAAAAAAAAAGATACCATTTTGTTTTCGTTTGCATAAGAAAGAAAACAAGCATTTTTCTTTTTTAAATTTAATCAGCCACAGTAAAGAAGGAACGTTACAATGCTACATGCTGCATTAAAGACGTCTCCAGTGCAACTGAATGACTGTTCATATGGAAATCGCAGGGATTCGGCACAAAAACAACAACGCCCCCTATAGTTCGTTGCGATCGCGAATCGTGAACATTTTCGTGCCATTATTTTTCATAACTTTCGACGTGGATTGTCAAGACAGGAGTGCTTCGATGAACTTAATTCTTTATTCAGCGATAAAGCGCCATCCTACAGCACTGTAAAAAAATTGGTATAACGAATTTAATCGTAGTCGATGTTCGATCCAGGACGAATCCCGTGCAGGTCGAATCCCGTGCAGAAGCACATCGAAACAAATGATTGCCTATTTCTTCGGCATTAACGGTCATGTGGCAACAGTGGCGTTAGAGCAATGCAGGACGGTCAATTCTGAATGGTACACGACCATTTGTTTGCCAGAAGTCATCGGAGAAATTCGAAAAAAGCAGAAGAACAGGCGAATCATTCTTCATCATGACAATGCGAGCTCTCACACATCGACTCAAACAAAGGCATTTCTGAAGGAGCGAAAGATCGAACTGATGGGTCATCCGCCATACAGCCCTGATTTGGCACCCAATGACTTCTTCTTATTCCCACACATCAAAAATAAATTACGTGGACAACGATTTTCGACCCCCGAAGAAGCAGTTGATGCATTCAAAACGCATGTTTTGGAGTTACCTCAATCGGACTGGAAAAAGTGCTTTGAAAATTGGTTCAAACGCATGCAAAAGTGTATTGATCATCATGGAGAATATTTTGAAAAACAATAAAACCAATTTCGATCCTACATATTTGTTTTTTCATTATTAGGCCAGAAATATAAATAGCAACCCTCGTATAAAAAGCATTTTGATACACTTCGCTAGATTACGATTTCGCAATGGTACGTAAGTATATTTTAAATAGAAATGAATCTGCAAACAAAATAAAATCATAATAAAATATAATAAATACAATATTTAAATTACCTATAATTTTATCAATAATAATTGTATTCTTATTTAAATCAATCGTAAATAAATGAAAAGTAGATTCTATTTATTATTTAAATATGAAGTTGACTATTGTTTTGTTACTTTACGTAAGTTTAATGAAATTACGTCAGAATACGAACTGTTGTGAAATAATTCGTAAATATGTATTATGAAAAAATGAATCTACTCCCACAAGTCCAAATTTCCGTAATGTTTGAGAATGATCTTTTAACTGAAGCAACAAGTGTGCATATTCTTCACTAAGCAACCCATTTACAGATTGTAATTGTATTAATTTACATTTTCATCAATTACATAAATTATAATTATAATGTTTATGATTTAATTATATTATTATTATATGTAATTATAATTGCCTTTGTAGTGTGTCTACCACTACAAAAATACAATTTCAATTCACTAGAACAGTGGTTCTCAACCTTTTATTTGTCGCGGCACACTTTTAACGATCACAAATTTTGGCGGCACACAAAGAAAAATATAAGGTTATAAGTGGTTTACTTACCTATAATACACTGTGTAATATAGTTTATGATAATAATTTGGAATGTAAAATAAAATAATATAATACGTATTACAAAAACAACAGTACGTTTATTAAGGGATTAATTACAAATGAATAATATAAGAATACTTTTAATGCGAAATTTGAGCTTGATGTTTTTTGATAATTTCATTTATATTTGGTCGTAAAAATGACAATGCTACTCTCATATCGTCTTCTACATTTAACAATCTCGATATTATTTTCGTTTTTATGTTGGCTAATACTGAAAATCTGAATTCACACAAATAACATGTAGAAAATTGTAATAATCTTTTTTAAAGCTTTTTTGGCTATCATGGGATAATCGCATCTAATGTTAATCCAAAATGAATTAATTGATTCTTCCGAATATTTTAAAATTAAATCTCGATTGTTAGGAAGCGAAATTAGTACTTCCTCTTCATTCAAAGTTAATTTAAATACAGAAGTATTCGTTATCACAAATGGATTACGAACCCAATCAAATTTTTTTATATCTAAATTTGGGAAATAATGAATAATTCTCTCCTCTAATGTTGTCAATAACAATTTTATGAATAGTTTTATTAAAATCCTTTGGGACTCTACTCGTAATAAAAAAGCATTATAATTTTTACCATACACATTTCTAAAATTTGGCGGCACACTTTAAGAATTTGGCGGCACACAAAAGTGCCTCGGGAAAGTGGTTGAGAATCACTGCACTAGAATATAAGACTTGTTAACTCGATTCTATGTCGGGGATATTTTCATGGATGAAGGTTAACATGGTCGATGACTACTATCCCCACACCTTCATTATTTAAATAAATCTTAAATGAATAAATACTAAACTCCCTTATTATTTGAAAGTGAAGTTGATAGACTATTGAGGATTGGTTACATTAAGTAAGTACAATGATATTACGTCTGATAACGAACTGTTTCACAACAGTTTGTTGTAAAGATTTGTTTCGGAAGAAGAAAAAAAAAATCTCCATCCAGAAATCTATATTTCCGTAATATCTGAGAACGATCTTTTAACCGAAGCAACAAGTGCGCATATTCCTCACTAAGCAACCCATTTACTGATTTTATCTTCTGATATCAGATGAATGTGATTTTGTTATGGTAAAAAAAATTTATTTTGCTCTTCAGAACAAACAAACAAAAAAAAAAAAAAAAAAAAATCGAACAATACGAATTGAACATTTATCAAATTTTCCTGCAAAAATGAAGTCACTAAACTCCAAATATTAAAATTGTGACGACAATTTCTTTTCTATATATTTTAAGTATGACAGTCTGGCGAGCTGGTTAAGGACACAGCTCAAGGCTAATTATTAAGGCACAAGGTTAATTATTAAATAATTTTGAACAGCAATTATTTTTTTAATTATTTCAGGGATCCTCTTTTAAAGTTATATTTGATAACTAATCGTTTCTAATGATACTGGTTAAATCTTAAACAAAAAATTATATTTTCGTATTTACTAATAGATGCGTTATCTCACTGCGCCACTGGCACAGCACTTTTGCTGTACCTAAGCTTTTTTTTTTAACATTTAAATTTAGGAGGTACTAAAGTTGCCTTAAAATAAATAGTAAATACGACTTAAAATCTGTAGAATAAAAGTTTTGTACAATATCATTGCCGCTGGTGACATTTTTGTTTTTTTTTTGCCAGTATTGATCGTGAAATCAAAAGATATTGATTCACGAGAGTTGATTCTTCTATTCAGAGAGTTGATTCTTTTTTTTTTTTTTTTTTTCTAAATAGGAGCTGGTTTTTATCTCTCTTGCATTAAGTTTTTCTATTTTTAAAAATTTTAATATAAATTTTAAGATTTATATGGGGCAACATCGAATTTCTCTTCTTCGTTTTGTTGCTTTTTACATCAACTCAACTGCGAGATTATAAAATAAAGATCTTTAGAGAAACACAATTCTTCCACAATCAATCAATAATAATACTTAAAGCAAATAATCAATAAAATAATCTCAATAATCGATAATAAAAATGTAAATGATCAATATTCAAAGCAAAAAGCTGAAGAAAAAATTCACGAAAAAAGCATTCAAAATTTCAATAACTTTCGAATAAATTGGAATTGCGAAAGAAAAAAAAAAGAAAATCTCATGCTAAGTTTAAAAACAAAACTGGCTCTTTCAGAATCTCAAATTTTAATTCAGCTTTCACATTTCAGAGGTCAGTAGATCAGCCCACATGGTATTTTTAACTACAATTTCATTCAATAATTCTCGAACTAATTATCGAATGTTGCTTTTATTCCGTTATAAGTTTTTAAGAGTGATTATTTTTGTGCAGAAAAACAAAATGTAATGTAAAGTAGAATACCCAAAAAAGTGGCAATAGCGACGCTGACAATTTTTTTAACAGAGAGAGAAGTAATATTTTCCTAATCAGTACGACTTGAGATATTGTGTAAATCTTTAATTTAAAAATGATAATTAATAACCGAGTCTCAGTTTTCGTTAAACTATACATTAATCATTAAATCTTGGATGATAATAAATGGTCTATATTTGTGAATCTCTTTCCCACTCATTTTTATCTTCGCCTTCTATCATCGTTCAACAAATGCACCTACAGCATCGATATTGAAAATTTTCAATGAATTCTTAGAGACTGAGGATTGTTTTTTATTAGATAAAGTATAGATTCTCTAAGTTGATTGAACTTGAATAGTAGTTTCACTTATGGAACTGAAGCAAACTTAACTAAACTGTTCAATTTTTTTGCGTATTATTGTGGAAACATCGGCTTTATAATCTAGCGTAAGTCATGTCGTGGAAAATTGTTTATAAAACCAAATTTCCCCCAAATGATCGATGATTTTATGAAAAACGGTAAGAGAAAGAAAAGTGCAGTTATGCTTAGGAAACAAACTTATTTATTTTCACCAAGCCTCAAAATTAGCTTCAAAGTTCGTCAAGAGATAACGCTACTATTTTATTTTATAACCGGCGTTGAACAGTTGACCCAATTCTGAGTTTACGACTATCAATATTCAACTCCGTAGCCTTGTACTTTTGAACACAACTCAGAAGACAGCGAAACTCCTGGAACAAAAATGGGGACAAACTAGCTTTCATGGAGGACTTTTTGATGGAACTAACCCACATTTGCGTTACATGGAGAGAAAACCACGAAAAGACTGGTGGCAAGGGGCTTTTAGCCCATGATATTTTTACCACTGGGGATATTTTAGGTCAGCACTTCGGCCGGTGTGAGCCGGGAGCACTACTATTTTATAACCGTCATTGAACAACCGACCCGATTTTGAGTTTACAACTACCACTGTTCAACTACGTTGACATGCAGTTTTGAATCCAATCCAGAAGACAAAGAAGCTCGTAAATCAAATATTGAGAGAAATTTGCCTTCGTGGAGGATTTTTTTGATGGAACTAGTCCGGATTGTTTTTTCTAAACTGTTTTGATTTCACTTTTACTGCTGCTATTTCGAAACGAGGCATATTTTAGTTGGGGGGATCATTTTTTTTCAGTGATAGTGTAATGAGAATAGAAAAATCGATTGCTGGCAAAAATATTTTGTATTTAAGTACACCAATTTACAATTATCAAGCATTTATATTTATACATGTTTAATTTATTCAGATATAATGGGGGTTAAAATAATTCAAAATAAAATTAAAATCGTAAAGCCAAGAATGAAACAACAAAGCATAAGGTTCGCTGTAGCTTTAAATATGAAAAACAAATTTTCGTAAAATTTTGAGAAATCTCGAAAAATTATAGTTGTTCATATATAATAATTTTTTCTTTCGGTTTTTTTTTAAAGATATTTTCTCTATATCTTATCGTCATTAATGAGACGAATAAATTACTTTTACAATGTACTCTTTACGCCTATAAGCTTAATTATTATATTATAAATATTCAAATATTATAAATATATTTGAATATTAGCAGGAGGCTTATTAAAGATGCAAGAATTGTTAATAAAGGAAAATTTAAACATAAGCTATATTAAAACTAACTTTCAAAAGAGGTTAGGTAAACATAATTAGTCCATAGAATGGAACTAAATTCGAACTCTTACGAGTTAGTTACATGAAACTGGTTATAAATTAAATGTTCGAGGTTTACTTTGAACAATGTAAAAATATTTTAGTTTGATCATTTATGAAATAAAAAGAGCTTAGTAAGTAAAAATTCTCTTGTTTTCAACAAATCAGAGAAGTATATAACCTGTATTTCTATATACTTATTTATAAAACAATTATTTAAAAAAATTCAATGAATGAATTCGTCGACTAAATTTGAGAAAAATCAATTTGAATTAAAAAAATTAGCTTGCCCTTTATAATTATGTTGGGCTACGAGTAATAGAAGATATTTCATATCAATTCGCTCATTTAATGTTTGGTCGCTTATTCTAACTATAAAAGAAAATTTTTGGTAAAAAGAGCTCAAAAATTTATATACTGATTTTCTATTTTTATTTTTAAATTTAATATTGTTAGATTAACGGCGATATAGTATGATTTTTTTTATTAAAATATCTTTGCAACAGGGAAAAAAATAGTTTTTAATTGTTCTTTTGTTCAGGCGTTTAAATTTACAAACGTTATTCCTAAATGTGAATTTCGCAACTGTAAATAAGAATATCAAATATTCCCGATTTCATTGATAAACAAGGATTACAAATTCTTATACCTCTATAATTTAAAGCTAAACTGTGTGCATTTTTGTGGGACTACTTGTTTTGCCATTTTATTTATTTATCTTACTTATTGAAAATTATTATTTTTTTTTTGTGAAAATCAAATTTGCATAATTTTTCCTTCGGCGTAAGAATTATAGTTAACTTCTGAACAAGCAATATTTAGTTTTTTAAAAAGGAAATCAAATATTGCATATTCAGGAATGAAATATCTGAATATGATTATGAAGGAAAATATCAAGAAATTGTGTAGATTACTGAAATGCTAACTTCATATGCTTACACATGTACCAATAAAGCCATGTTTTATTAAAATATAAGAACCTGTTTATATTCTAAATACAAATTATAGTTTCATATTTAAGGTTCGATTATACTGATGAATATGTTTGAGTTGTTATGGTGGGGGGGGGGGGTGTATGAGTTTATAGTCAAAAGAGGGAGAATCCGCTTTAAATTGTGCCGAACGTAAACTTCAATATGTAAGTCATTTGAACGGTATTCGAAACAAAATGTGACGAAAAAGAGGAGGAAAGATCAAAGGGGTACTTTCATTAGGGTCATGGGATACGTGTTTACTTAATAACCCTGTAAATGTTTTAGTTTACGAACTTAAATATGATTAAACAACATGTTTGCTTGATTACACAGCATGCTTACTGTAAAGTAACACAACATTTTGATTTTGCCGAGATTTAATATTTGATGAATGGGATGTTAATTTATTTGATCAAGCGAATGCACTTAATTTTTATTAACGTTATAATTTTTATAATGTTAATAAAAAATAAGTTAATATAAAATTGAGTAAATAAAAATTATGTTAATAAATGCTAATGAAAATTATTATAAATTTTTTTTATTTCAATAACACTTAATTTTTAAATAATACACTTAAATTATTTGAAAAAAAGACAACTAAATTTTACAAAAAATAAAAATAAAATTAGTTACAAATGTACAAAATAATAAAAAATAAAATTTGCACAAAAATTTAAAAATCAATTCACAAAATATTAGCTTTTAATTTAATGTATAATTACACAAAATAATTATTTACTTTTGTCATTAAATTTTATCCTTCGAAATAAATATTTGACGAATATGTTTGTTAAAACACTATAATTTACTTAATCGTTTTGAATAATAATCAATTTCATACTTTGTATTTATTATAGTTACTTAGTTTAAAAGAATATACGCTCACGTACAAAACAAATGTTATTTTTAGGTGTAACATTTTATAAACGCGTAATAATAATAATGTATATGTTTCATATGTTGATCAATGTTAAATGAATAAGGTTGATTATACATGCGAACATAATTTGATTTGTTTACACCAATGTTAAAAATACATGGTAAGCATGTATGTAAAACAAGCATCTATATAATTAATTAAAATGTATGAATATATACAGATCTAAAAACTAAGTTTTAAGAAAAAGCAAAATCAAACGTATAATTAATTTTAAAATTTGCTGTAACGATTCCGTTTATAGATTTTTAATTGAAAGGAAAAATTACTTACTGAAATCATCTGAAGAAAAAGAAAGTCTAACGACACAGAAAAATACAAAAAATAAAATAAACCTATTCGCAACTTCACTACTTGAATACATATTTTAAATATTTATGGATCACAGTCGAATAACAACATATTTTTCTCCCGATCTGCATCAGGAGCAAGAGATCATTTTGAATGGAATGAAGAAGAAAACACGTGTGTGTTCATTGAAGAGAAGAGGAAAGCCAATTGTCGCCAATAAGCCAATTTCCCTACTTCATTCTCTCTTCTCTTCAGTTTTTCAAATTGATAAAGCAAACGATTTATCTTATAAGAAACGATAAACGAAGCAACATTCATTTTAGTCGAAAAGAAAATCTTGTTGATTTATTGGGGTGATATAAAATAGGGTTGATAGTAATACAGTCGGACTTCTATTTAACGAACTTCCAAATTACGAATTTCTCTATTTCACGAATTTTTCTGAGGAACCGAGAACATTTTGGAAATTTCTTCGTAAAATAACTTCCTAATAACGAAGTGATTTTTCTATTTAACGAACTTTTCATTGAGATCCACTTTCCCTATTTTCCAAAATATTTCTGAACATTTCAAACTTGTTAACGCATTTTATAGGAGAAATGACATTGAATTAACTTTCGAAGACACTGCTCTATGAAATGTTATACTGTTTTCTCTAAAAATTATCTTAGAGAAAGCAGTAAATTCCCTTTTTGTTTGCATTTCAAACGAAAAACTCAGTTCAAATTAACGGATTTTATCCTTATAGCAATTAAACTTAAGAACGCATGAGGTAATGTATGTTTAAAATTACTTTTATAATAAATGCAGCTATAATTTTACACATAAATTTAGCCTTTTCTTAGTTGAAAATTAATATAGCATAATAGTGTAACACTGGATATTGTTTTGCTCTATTCTTGCTTTCCATGCAGATTTCTTTTATGGATAAAATTTATAAAATAAATAGATACTAGTTTACAAGATAAAAGTGCATCAATTTGTATTTAAATAATTATGTCTAGTGTTTATGAATTTAAAACCTGTTTTGTGTTTTTTAAGTATTTTAAAAGGTGATTTTCTATTCAACGAATTTTCCATATAACGAACTTATTATCGGGATTTAGCGACTTCGTTAAACAGAGGTTCGACTGTATTTAAGACAGTTACTTTCCTTTATCATCTAGTAACATAAGACGTAAACTTGTGTGTATAAACGGGATTCCCGAAAATATATTGCTACTAGTGATATGATTTAACTGGTACGCACGAAGACGTTCTTACAAGTTCTACGTACAGGCTCTTCACAATTCCTGAATTAAACAAAACATAAAAAATTATTTGAAAATCTGAAGTTTGCAGTTAATTAGAGCATTTTTTTTAATAAGTTTATGTAGTAAAAAAAAATCCTTTCGTAGTATTTAAATCGAATTCAATATATTACGGGTTTTTTAATTGGAAATCTTAAAAGCAAAATATACATAATCTTAAAAATTTAAGTTCTAAATCATGAATTAAATTTTAAATGCATTTGATTAACTCAATATCTTAATTTAGAGTCGTGGGGCTTCAAGGGATAGAACGCTCGCCTCCCAATGAGATGAGCCGGGTTCGAATCCCAGCGATGGCTGGTTGATTCAAATTCCGCACAAGGCTCGCTCCGACCACAGTGCTGACGTAAAATAGCCTTAATCATAGACATATTACGGGTTACAGTCACCTTGCTGTGAGGCTAACCGTGGAAGATTTTCGTGGTTTTCCTTTACATGTAACGCAAGAACGGGTTAGTTCCATCAAAAAAGTCCTCCACAAAGGCAAATTTCTCCCAATATTTGATCTTGGAGTTCCATTGTCTTCTGGATTGGGTTCAAAATTATAAGGCTACGGAATTGAACATTGGTTGTCTTAAACTGAGAATTCGCTCGGCTGTTCAACGACGGTTATAAAATATTATATCTTAATTAAGTTTTTTAATAATTGAACAAACATAACTGAATCTTGTTTTTTGAAGAAATCTTTGGTGACAAAATAAAAAGTTAATGCCTTGCTGCGTTATATTATTATACGATTACCATAACTACTTACATTTATTTAACTGTCTATAAACAACGCATTTTGGTTAAAATTTAATTAAAAAGGAACTTTTTAATTAGCAGCTTTGAAAAACCATACTTTTAGCTTTAACTTTAAAACTAATTATTATTTTTCTTAAAAAACTTGGTACACAGACTTCTTCCAATGCTACCAATATTTTGTTAAAATTTTAAAATGATCGAATAAAAATTGCACTTTTTTTTGTCTTGAACGCTATGTGTCCCCTTAACCTCTGGTCCATGGAAGTCCCCTTATCCTCTCGTCCATACAAACCAGAAAGAAATATATCATAGTAAATAATTTAATGTTCTACGTTCGGCCCGGGAATCGGGGACCACTCTGGTAGAGAACTAAAGTGAATATAATCGGCATTTCCTTTACATCAAACGCAAAAGATTCAATATTATATTAAAACAAGGAAGAAGTATCGTTAACAAATGTTAGTAATAAGAAATTTTTTTTTCAATTAAAAAGGTTGTTTATTTTATACCAAAAAACCAGTTCTTTTAATACCTATCATAAACATTGTATAGAATTTACAAATTTATTTGAATGTTCGAAGTACATGCAGATCATTTATGCATAGGGTTGACTAATAATATCAAAAGCTTCTAGAGTACCTATGGATACTATATAATACTTATAAAAAAAAAGTAAAGCATTTCCACAACAGCCCATTGTAGGGTCCACAATTTCGTGAGAATAACGGCATAAGGGTGATTCTTTTTAAACATGACAATTCGGACCAAAAAATTTCTTCAAATTTAAAGTCTTCAAAATAATCCAAAAATTTTTTTTGTATACTTCTTTAGTTACACTTATTAATATCTTACAAACAGCAGTGTAGTTTATTGACATTTGCTCGAGAAAAAAAATAAAATAGAAATTCACCAAATCTTGAAAGCCAGGAAAATGACATATTAGCTTAGAAGTTTAAAAAACAGTCATTTTAAGTTAATAGTAAGTAACTCAACTTAAGCTTTTATGTTAGATGGACCATAAATTGCTTAAATTAATTCTTTTTATCCACTGTAGAAAGAATCAAAAAAAATTTTGTCGCTGATATGTACAGAATAAAATTGTGTATAATAATCAATCATTAAATAAATAAATAACTTTGATTACATCCAAGCATATTACAATCATACATAAACTTGGTATTAGGTTAATATTTGCTTTCCCTCCTTACAGTATTAGCAATTAAAAAAAAATTACTGGTAACACTTCAATGTCCTAGCATTCATAAGCCAGGAAAATGACAGCCAGGATAATGACGAATTCACCATTTTATAGCATATAACTTTACTTTAATATTTTGGCCCAAGACGTTTATATTCTACAGAAAACAACAGGATTTCTTAAAATAAGTCAGAAAAAATCTATGTAGTTTATGTTATTAATGATTTCAAGAAGCCAGGAAAATAACACAAAAACATACTTACCTTGAAAAAATTTTTGAAATAGATTTTGAACCAGAAAATTGGTTCTTTTTTCATGCATCAAGACATGTTCACATAGGAGGGTATCTAATAACATAAGATATTGATTGCTGGCTCTACCTATTTTGGTTATAAATCACTAAATAAAAGTATGGAAAGGATACCAGGAAAATGACAGATTTTTTTTGGGACAAACCAATTATTGACGTAAAAAATTATTTTAAACGAAGTTTTTGTACCCTCTGCGTATATTCTAGAAATGCTTACACCTGTTGAGATAAAAAAAAAAATTAGATATTGAAAAATTTATGGGAAGTTTTGAAGCTAGTTATTATTGGAAACATCGTTTGTGACATGCCAGAAACATGACATTTTGAAGTTTAATTAAATTTTTTAACTATACAAAACAGTCACTGCTAGTGCAAAGTCATTTTAAAATGCTAACAGCAATGCTATTTATTAATTTTTTTTATATTATAGTATTAGATCATGGAGCAAGGGACAGTGAATTGTCATATTTCGTGAGAATCACCCATAAAGGTGGCAACGTGGTCAGCATTGAACAAGATCGCGTCTTTAATTTCCAAACAAGCTGGGTCGACTTTTCAAGATGCGCCCGGAGGATTGAAATTCAGTCCTTCAAAATGACAGCTCAGTGCTTAAACAGCAGTGTCGTCGCAGCCAAAAGAAGACGACAGCATATTTTTATAGACATTCTTTCAGTTTTCACACAAATTGTAATTATTATTATTTTTTTTTTTTAAATAATAACGATAAGACTTTTGATCTAACACAATGGTTACAGACTGGCGGCCCACGAAGCAGGGTTGCCACAGAAAAAAAATTAACAAAATAGTTGCTTTTAGTAGCCTAAAGCATGAAAATAATTGCCTAAATAAAAACAAAAATTCAGCAAAAATAAGACTAAAGTTTTATTAAATTACTTAAATGTCATATACCATGATCCATTTAGTCAAGTTGGTGGCAAATATGATAATTCTTATATAAACGTTAGTGTTCTAGCACTAAATTTGTATTAAAAAAAAATTGCATATTTGCAGAAAATTAAATTCTTTTAATTTCTATAATTCATTCAAAGAATGCTTTTCCATTAAAAAAAAAAAAAAAAAACACTTTTTCAAAGAAATTTTTCCTTTTATCAATAATTGATATAATAAATATATATATATAGTGAAAAGTGATAACCCAAATTCGAAATTCATGCATCGTAATATCGTACTAAAAATTAGGTTTTTCAAAATCATGCAGAATTTCATAGCAATAACCGTTGAAAAGGCGATCGAGAAACGAAAGACTTGCGATAGAATCTGTACCAATTGATCGCATAAAAAAGTGAAGACTCAAATTTGCAATCCAAATTTTTTAATTATTATTTTATTTTTAATTTTATTTTACATTTTTTAAGAAAAGAAATTCAGTGTGTTCAGAAGATTTTGCGGGTCGCAGGTTTTCAATCCAATTTATGATATAAAACATTGCTAGTACAGAAAAGTCTCCTTTTCCTGAAAATAGTTGCTTTTTTTAGCCTTTTCAGGCAAAAAAAAGTTGCCATAGTCGCCTCATGCTGAAAATAGTTGCATTTTTGTCGCCTGTGGCAACCCTGATCGAAGCCTTTTTTTGTGGCCCGCAGTCTAAAATATATTATTTATCATTTTTGTGGACAATTTTCGTAAAAACTCTATATGGGTTTAAAATACTTTTCCTTCGCTAAAAAAAAACTAATTTCTACGTTTCTGTGAAATTTAACATACCAACGGGGCAAAAAAAAAATTCCAATTTTGCATCCAAGAAAATATTTATTCAAAACAAAATTAATCGTGTATGTTTCCCTTTTTTATTTCGTTTTTTTTTTGTATTTTGTGAATATAATTTAGCATGTGAGTAAGAGATTTTCTTGAAGAAATTGCCCGATTTAACTTTTTGAAACCACTCGTTTTGGACGAAATTATATAAATTTGTATATTTTGTGACCAGAATTTTTTACTATGCAATAAAATATTTTTAAAACTCTACTTCTTATTTTAATTTGTAATTCAATACTTTTGTTTCATACAACTTGATATAAATCTGAGAGTAATATTTAATGTTCCTTCAAACATAAAAGAGTTCTATATAAAATTTTGATGAAGTTGTTGCCCGCCATTTGACTGGTGTTTTTAATTGCAACCCCCGGCCTCATGTGAGTTGGAAACCCCTGATCTAACATATTAAATTTAAATTTCTTGCATGCAATAAAAGTCAATGGAAATTATCTGACCAATTTATACATGCCTGAATAACTTTTGATTTAATTATGAATTAATAATAATACAGTGGTTTGTAAGTACCTTATTTACGTCTCACTAGAGCTGCACAATGGGTTATTGGCGAAGGTCTCGGAAACATCCCTGAGGATGATCCGAAGACATAACAATAAAATTTTGATCCTCTAAAGAGACAATTCTTTTATAGACATGATATTAAGATCCATTTTCAGACATAATAGATGTACATAAATAAAATAAAGCGTACAACTTTATAATTGAAAGTTTTTAAAAACAGTGAAACAGTCAATAACTATCAATCTATTTTATTAAATTTACTTTGTACACAACATTTTAATATGTCAACAATAACAAATAAACAATTTTATATACAAGTAACCAGTATAACATTAGATGATTAAAACAATGATTCTTTGAACAAGTGCAATATAGATTTAAAACAAAGTTAATGATTCCCTAACAAAATCATCTATCTATTTACAAACATATACATTTCTGGTACAATACCTTGATTTTAGAATATTTGGCAAGAATAATATAATTTGAGTAACATTTTTAAAAAAATTGTTTTGCTTAGTCATTAATTTAATAATCAATCATACTTTGACAATAAACAACTTCAAATGGGTAAAAAAAAAGACATTTGCTGACCAATCTATGTCAAAAATCATACGCAGATAAAAGTAAAGCTTTTAAAAAGCAACAAAATCTACTTGGAATTCTAACTCAATAGCTTAGCTAAGTTTACGGGAACATATTAAGTGTTTTTTTTATATTTTATTTCTGAAAAGCTTTTGACATTTCTGACACTTTCACAAATACACAATTTTTTTACAAACATTTCTCTCTTACGCAGAAATGCCAACTTTTCCACTTTTTTCAAAACATTTTATAAAGTGGTAAGGAATTAAAAATTGAAACTTCAAAAATTTTTCACAGTTATAGCAAACATCTTAAAAGGTTCCCCATGAGATAACTATAACAAAGTGGCATGTTCTATAAGAAGAGCCCCAGGCCATGGCCCAGCCTGACCCAATGGGTAATCCGGCACTGGGAAGTGAGCATTATATTCTGATCCACCACGGCTTTTCTATAATTATGTAAAAAAAATGGTAATTTTTAAGTTCTATTATAAATGCTTTCCATTTCTTGGTGTAACTTTATATATTTTAGAATCTGTAACACTGAAGAGTTACATTGACAGAAAGTAAAGAAGACAAGAAATTTAAGCAGTATTATAACATTTAAGCTTTTCAAAGGTACCTCCTACATAAAAAAATTTTTTGAAAAAAAAAAAAAAAAAAACATCCAAACTAAATATAAGAAGTCAAGAACAAATGTAACAAGAATGGCATAGTTCAAGGTTTGTAACTAGGAAATGTATACAGGTTTCAGTGAAACATTTGTGTTACAGTGTATGAACATTACTTTTTGTAGCCAGTATTGTGGTAATTAAATAGTTTTGGGCATTTAACATGATATGCTATTATTTTGAACACTGTTAATGAAATTATTAAACAACTTCTTCAGAGGTGTTTAATAAAAATAATTTTGTACTATGAATTTACTGGATATGACTGATAATATGATTATTTAACAAAAACACAATCTAACAACTTAATCAATTTCTTTTGAAACTATGAAGATTAAAACTCAGTAAGTAAAAATGTTATCATGAATAAGTGAAAAGTTAATCACAGAACATTATTTATTTTTAGTTAACTAAACAAGTATGTTATTTTGCACCTAAGAATGGCATTTTTATACAAGCACAACAATACTGAAAGAACTTAGGAAAATTAAGTAAGAAATGTGAAGGAAAAGAAAAGATATCTAATAAATGTAATATGTAACAGGGTATGTAGCGTTTTTTTTAAAAAGTGCTTAAAGGAGCTCATTTTCGAATTTTGTTTTTTAAAAGCCCTTAAAGGTGCTTTTTTCATTGGGTGTTTTTAAAAAGTGCTTAATTTTCCCTTTTTCAAAATAAGACTTTTCCTTTACTATGCTGATTTTCACTTCGAATTATGCAAAAAGACAGTTAATGTTGTTCTATTCAATGTTTTCACAATTAATTCAACCCCAATCAATTTCGGCGTATTGTCAGTCCGTAGCGTATGCAAACGTCATTCGTTTTACAGTATTCAAAATTTCATGATTTTTGACAATTGTCAAAAACAATGCCAAAAGGTTCTTTGACTTGACTGTTAAAACAAGATAAAACTGCCAATTGTCAAACTTTCCAACCCTGCCTAATTATATTTTTTAAAGTGCTTAAAAATATTTTTTGAGACGTGAAAAGTACTTATTTTTTGTTAAATAATTTGGCTATGCATCCTGTATATATATATAATTACAGACTGGAGTAGAACGAGATTTGCTAAACACTTTGAATTTTACATTAATATGTTTTTACAAAATTTTCAATACTATTGTATGCTTGTCCAGTTATTTGCAATCTAAAACTAGAATACATTTTGAATTTCAAGGCTCTAAGAAATTTTATATATATACTATCAAGTATTTATGAATAACAATGAGAAACAAGTATTCTTGATTCATCAATTTCGACCATGAAGCGCTAAAAATTTGAGATTTGTATTTTAAACTAAATTCATATTCTGAAATAATACTAGTAGTTCAATCCAGTATATTTTAATGAATACTTGAACAATAAGGTACATTAGTTGAGCAAAAAATAAAAAATAAGAAGGCATCTTATAATAAAAAGAAGGTTTTAAATGAAAATTATCAAGAAAAAAATTATCACTTTTTTCATTTAACATAATTAAAAGTATTTTCAAAAATACAGCTTTTTTATTAAACCTGTATTTGTAAATTAAAGTATATAGTAATTACCTATTTTTTCTAAAAGTACAGTGTACAAAAAAATAAATGGACCACCCTGAATAATTTTGATCTAAAGACTAGATCTTCACGTTCTAGGACTCAAATTTAATGGTTAGAGGGGGTGACTTCAACTAGGTTAATTAATCAATGCAGATGATATTTTAAGCTATGAAATCAGACACAAAGATGTACATTCTCTGAAAAAAATATACCTTTTTTTTATATCTGTACCCAGATTGCAGGGTAGCGTCAATCTGGGAAATATTGTCCTAAAGTTTAGTCAGGAGAGCGGTTCACAGTTTGGACCCATTAATGTTAATTTTACTTTTTGCATATTTCACAATATCTCAAATTTTTTTCAGTGAATCGAAAAACAATTTGCACACAATTATAAAATTTATTTATCCAATGATAAATTCACTTAAAAAATAACTTTTTTAAATAGTTATTAAATTTTAATATTTTATTTAAACACAGCCAAAACAATAATTTTACAACGCAAAATACAAAATTAGAGCAAAATTGGTCGGATAGTTTCTGAGAAATCAAACTTTGAAAAAGTTATATATTTAAAATTTGATTTCACATAAACAATTCACCTGATTTCGCTCAAACTTTGTATTTTGCCACATAAAAATATATTCTTTATAATTATGTAAGAAACTGCATACCTTGAAATTCAAAATTTTTTCGACTATTATTAAATAAAATAATAAATACTTACTAAAATTTATTTTGGCATGGGATTATCTTTGGCTAAATGCATTTTATAATTTTGCACAAGAATTTTTCAATTTGCAATAATTAATCAATAAGTTCTCAAGATATAGCGAAAAACTCAAAAAATAAAATTAACATTAAAGGGTCCAAACTTTGTACCTCTCTCCTGACCAAACTATGGGGACTATAATTCCCAGATTGTGTGATTCTCCCTATATTTTGAGGGTCAGAAATCCGAATTCATCTCTAAAAAGATATTAATTTAGGAAAATCACGTTTTTGTGTCTGATTTTTGTAACTGAAAACATTGTCGGCACTAATTAATTAGCTTTTTTGAAGTCACCTCCTCAAACCATTATGATTGAATCCCAGAACATGAAGATAAGATCCGAGCATTATATCATAAGTTATTCGGGGTGGTCCGTTTATTCTTTTTCAAGCTGTACATATAAATGTAATAAGCAAATAAATATTTCAAAATTATCATAGATAAATAATTATTTTTTAAATTATTGTTATTGATGCCTAAATCATAAATTTTTGTAAAATCTAAAACACTAACTGATAAAAATAACACAGAGCACCCATTAAACAGTAACAAGAGGACACACATATAACCAACTAAGAAGGCTGCCAAAATGCTCGGTTAAGAATATGCATCACTTAAAATATTTATTCATAATATATATATAAGCAATATAATTACGAAACTGTCTTAGACTAACACCCAATCCTCTCCATTAGCCTTATCCGAACTGTTGCTTCTCTGCCTTTGTTTGCTTCGGATGATCTCTAACTGAGTTTTCAAATTTTGTCGCAGTTGTAAGAGGCTATCCTGCATTACAATAAAAAACATTAAGACTGGCTGACATAGAAAGTGAACAATAACCAACAACTGGGGTAACTTTGGACAAACAAACAAATAAAAAATTTAGTGGGCTGGCTCTAGATAAAAGAGTGTTATAATCACTATTTAATACAAGAGCCAGAAGATTGCAACAAATATTTGATAATAATGTACTTTAGCCAAAATACAATGCATAGAATTTTCATTTGTTGGGCATAAGTTACTCCATTTGATGCAAATTAACAGTCAATAAAAAAAAAATTTCTCATTTTTAGTCTAATTGAAATTAAGTTTTTATAATTTTTATTTCATTTTACCATTTTTTTCTTTCTGGTTACGTATCTTTCCAATAAATTTTGCTTTCAACACTTAGGGAACAAATGTTATAAATGTTCTTTAGTCAAGATACAATACATAGAGAATAGTTTTCAATTGCTGGGAAAAAGTTACCCTCATTTGATGGAAAATGAATAGCCCATATTAAAATATTTTCTCATTTTTCTATTTGAAATACTTAAGTTTTTTAAATTTTTATTTCATATACCATTTCTTACCAATAAATTTTGTTTGCACCATTTGAACAAATGTAATTTGCATTGATATCAGACTTGGAAGTTCAGTTTAAAGTTGAACATTCTAGCTAGTCAGAAGATGATAAAAATTTTGATTGACAATAAATTTATTATTTTGCTAAAAAATTCTCTTCAAAACAATCGAAAGTTGAATTATCATCTGAGACAGAATTCCGGTGGAGATTTAAAGACTTCTAGTCAATCGGTTGTAATCTTAATGAACGCAAATACCTTGATGCAATATATTTTGCTTTGAACTGCTTTGTAACATATATTGCTATCAGATGCAGAAATTTCTCTGGGATTCCAACTGATGATAAATACTTTTTGAAAATAAAATAACAATTTATTCTGTTTGAACAGTCAGGAAATGCTTTAAACTTGCTTTGTCATCAGGTAAAGAGTTCAAATAGAGCTTAAATTGCTCGAGTGCAGTGGTGGAAAACAGTGTTAAAAAAATTTAGTACTTAATCCAAATTCAAGTGACTCTCAAATCCCAAAAATATCACATGTGGCTCATGAGCCACAGTTTAATGACCATTGTTCTCGTAAGTCAGAAAGTGTTCTAAAGACTCCACCTGACTGACGCTAAAGTACGGCAAAAGTACACCCGCATTGTAAAATTTATGTAATTACAAAACTTAATGACATTTTATAATAATAATAATTAAAGAAAAAGTCTCAGTCATTTCACAGAGTAGTTATTACATTTACTGACACTGCATGTAATAAAAAATTTGAACATGTCAAGTTTAAGTAAAATATATAAATAACATTCATGCTTACATTCTCTTTTTTAAGTTGAATAAATTCATCAATATAAGAGTTGGAATTATCACCCTCCTTTAATTGGGCTTCATAATCATTCCTGGAAACAGAAAAAGCCACATTAAAATGCTATTAAATATATCACTTATCAAAATCATGAAAGCATAAAATGAATCTTTGAAAACATCAAGCAGTTGAAAAATCAGTTTGATTTATGCCTTTAATTATGAATAGACAATATACTTATTACAATATGAAGTGAATTAAAAACAATAAAGGATCAATAGTTTAGATTTTGGGATGAGGCTTCCAAAGGAATCAGGAGGAAAATAAAGAGGACTACTCTTTTTGAGATTAGGATGAAGTCTTATGCCTAAACAATTCAAAACTTAACATAACAGTTTGAGTTTTAATTTTTTACTCTGTTTATTTATCTATTTAGTTTCAGTCATTCAAAATGAGGATAAGATACAGTATAAAAAATATTAAGTGATATAAAATCACTCCAAGAAGTTTAATTTTATCTAAAAAGCATATTTAACATTATTGAACACTTTTATAAAAAATGAAATTAAGTTAAAATATAAGCAATAAATTAACATTTAATAGTAATCAAATTTATATGATGCTTGAAAATAAAGTGAAGTTTTTGACTCTTTATAAAATTTTGTAAATAAATGAATTTAAATAATGTTTCTCTATTTAGTTACTTTCTTATTCTTGTATTTTTCTATTACTACTGTAGAATACAGAAATTTTTTACTAATACCAACTAGAACGAAAAGAAAAATTTCAACTTTGGACAAAATACTTTTTAGATCAATTTTAATGTCAATATTTGTCTTATTTATTTTAATTCCTGAAAAAAATATTTATTCAACTTCAGATCTTACAATTAAGTAAAATCATATCTTAGTAATAACATACATAACAATGAAAAGAAAATTAGCAATTTGAACATGAAATTAATAAAAAAAAGTAATTACAAAATTAAATTGTAAATTCATATTATTAATTAAACACGAAATTCATCAACATATCCAACACAATCTTCAGAAAAATATTAAACAGAAAACTAGAAAATTGTTTAAGTTAGTAAAAGCAATTACAAATTAAAACATAAAGAAAAAAATATGAGACCCTATTTGAATAGTGATTCAATATCACCTTTGATCATTTTTGTAAAAACAGAGTCTTAAAGTCTGGGTGTATTTTTTTCTCTTCGGCTACCTGATTTGAGGGGCTCTTCTTTAGAGGTTCATAACTAATAAACTAGAAGTGTATTAGTTATGAAATAAAAATGGCAATGTCCTGTATTAACATGAAAATGAAGCTAATTACTTTTTTTAATAAATGAAGTTAAACCACAATTCAAATAAGCTCATCATATAATTGAAATTTACTTTTTTTCAGTTAGTAATGTAATTTCATTGAGTTGTCGAAACAATTCACGGGCAAGATCTAGATGCTTTTCATAAATTTCTACAGATTCTGGGCATTGAGCAGGTGGAAGTGGCTGTTAAGATAAAGAGAAAGATAAAGAAATTTTTCACACATTAATAAAATCACAGGACTTAATAAAATTATTATCTTACTTGAAGTTTTGGTTCTAACAAGAAAAAATAATTTCCTGAATATGATATATTATTCATCATTTCCTCAGAAACTAAAAATAAATAAATGAACAGAAAATGTTATATACATTAAAAGGAAAACCTTTTTTTAACTATTCATATTATCAAGAACTACAGTTAACAAAAATTTACTGTAAGTAACAATCCTACGAAAATTAGGTGATTAATTTTTAAATACACACAATCATAATTAGCACCAGCAATGAAAATTTAGCGGCCGAATAGGAATCTCGGGGATGAATAAATGCAGGGATAAATAAATAAAGGAGGAAAACAGAAAGCAAAACTAAGAAAATATATTAGAAATTAATCACCTAAACATTATAAAATTTAAAATAAAGTCAGTTCTAAACGAACAAAAAATATTATTTCACTGATGAACAATCATACTGTCAAGTACATGAATACAAAGCAGAGCACAACATGTAAATGCGATATTTCAACATTTAATTAAAAAAAATTTCGTACCAGACACTTTCAGTTATTCCATTTGAATTCCATACAACGCATAGAACAATACAATTAGTAAAAAAAAAATTTTTAGAATGTTTTGAATTCAATGCAAAAAATTATTTTTCCTTAGCATTTTGTAAATTCCAAACTCATATCTGGGAGACAAATTTATTGCTCATGCATATGATTTTAGCAACATTTGTAGAACATTTGGCGACAATTGTCAGTGTACTGACGTGAAATCTTATCATTATATATTATTTTAGTTTTTCACAATTGAAAAAAATTTCAATATTTTAGGCAGTTTAATGCTTGCAGCAATTATTTTTTTAAAAATTTAAATTACGGATGTAACAAATGGCGATTGGGCCTAATAGCAACATTTAATTTTAAAAGAAATCATTAATAAATATTATTTTTTTATAAAGAAATAAGTTTAGTCATTATTGAAAAATAATCAAAATTTAGCAGTATTATTGGTTTGGGGTAAAGAGAAAAAAACGCTAATATAAATTTATTATATCCTAATATAATTAGGATAATAAAGATAATGAGATATTAAGATACTAAGATATCTTTAAGAGGAAAAAAAACTTACTAATAAGTATTAAAAAAAATTTAAGTTTCAAAGTTTAAAAAAAAGAAATAGATAAAAAATTTCCCTTAATTCCTAAAACAAAGATTTGATGCTGAAAAAAATATTTTCAAGAAAACAAATTTATCCATATAACATTAAAAGAGATAATGTATATCAGAAACGCATTTAAAAATCCAGCGCTATCATAAAAATGCCTATAAAAAAACAAAGATTTCATAATAACTTCAAAATGATTACAAAAGCAAAACAGAGAAAATAAAAATTTATCTTAATTTTTGAAAGAAAATTTTACAGCTAAACATTACAGTTTTCCAACTACCGCTATTTCAAGAAAAAAGTGATGATTAAAGTCTAATAGAGACCCTCTTAATTGCAGAGTCATAATAAAAACATTTATAAAAGCCTAGGTTTTTTGAAAAAGAAAAAGCTAGCTAGAAACTTAAACAAAAATTGTTCTTAATTTTTAAACTATAGATTTAATGCTACAAATCTTAATTTAACTTTTTCACACAGCCGTATTTTAAGAAGAAAGTGACCATAAATGAAATGATTAGAAAGGCTCTTTAAAAGATGCTGTCATAATAAAATTGCTGATAAACAGTTAATAAAAAAATCAAAAGAGAAACAGAAAAAAATTGTTAGTTCTGAAATGTAACTTTAACGTTGAGAATCAAAGTATTTTATGTTACTAGTTTTTACCATACAAGAAAAAAATTACGATAAAAGAATAAAGTCGATTTGAAACGCTCTGTTACTTTCGTTGCTTTAGTTAAAACAGAAAACAAACTAAGCAAAAAAAATTCTCACTTATTAAAACATAAAAGTGCTTAAAAAAATTATAAAATTCATGAATATAATGAAAAAAAAAATCAGAATTAATAAAATTTATGGTTCAGTATAAAGTAATCTAGTTTCAAATCTCCCCATTTCGCTTTTCCACGCGTCTTTCATAACATAAATTAACAAGTTTTAGGAGCTTAACAAATATGTGTAAAAACCATTTCTAATAACATACAGTAAAAAATACGATGTTAGATTATTCTTTATTAAGTCTATTAAAATTTCCCCAAAAAACTTCCTTCAAAATAATTTTCCAATAATACTTTACCGAATATTTGGCCAACCGAATATTCAGCAAAAGGGGCGAATACCGAACATTCATTACATCCCTAATTTAAATTAGCATTTATGACAAGTGACTAAACTTCGAAGGACAAAAATATCACTTACAATTGTTTTTTCCACTTTCTTCACTTAAAACTGGAATTTGAAAATATTCTAAATCTTTAGGAAAGCTACTCAAGACCTCCGGTGGTTTAAGATGTGGTGAATCACATGATCCAGATCTCCTATGACCTAAAAATAATTTTTAAAAATATATTAATTTGATCACATAAGTAGCATGAAGAAAACGGCTCAATCATCATACAACTTTAAAAAATACAATTATATATAAATAAAATATGATAAAGTGACATTTTTCAGACATCTGAGAAATAAAAAAAGAAGAAGAAAACATTAAAATTTAAGAATTTTATATTTTCAAGAGTAAGGTATTTGAAACAAATTTAGTAAGCTTAAAACTTAAAAAAATCTTACGTTTAGTATTATTGATAACAATATTTTTTCAATATTTTACTCTGTAATTAGTTTTTCATTTATGTCAAAAAGACATAAAAATATGAAAGTTACTAATTTAAACACACCAAAACTATAATTGAGAATTTAAATGAAGTAAGACCTGTTGCTCATTTTTAGATATGTATGCCCAAAAGCTGAATTATATTATCTATGATATGCAACAAGACTTAAGGTAATTTCAGATGTCCTGCAGGTATTATCAAAAGTTAAGAAAAAACTGTCACAATTTAAAGTGAGGAATTATTTTATTTTGCAAATGAATTTTGTAAAAAAAAAAAAATAGATAGTAAAATATCACTTTATATTTGCCATTATAATGAAACAATTCACACCATTTAGACATAAATTGCTCTGCACAAATTTAGATTGTTTTGCAACCCTTATTACAGTTTTGAGCACTTTTTGCTTTAGGAGAGTACATGGTTAAAAAAAAATTTTTTATGTCTATCACTAATACTTTTAGAACTACTACTTTACTGAACTATGCAGCATAAAAAAAATATATATCATGACAGAATTTGATTTAGAAACTGCAGTAGCAATATTTTTATATCAAAATATTCTTTTAACCCTTTCGCGCCCAACGGGACACATACGCCCCAAACAAATTTCAAAAAAATCTTTTGGGACAGAAACGCTCCTCTGGCTAATGGGAGACTTTTCCACCAGTCTTGCCAATATTTTTGAAGGTATTTTCATTCACAAAACATATATGGTACTGCTGTACATAATGCTGCTCTACTCATAGTTTATGCTACCAAAAATGTTCTGTTGTAAAAAAAAAACTCGTCGCGAAAGGGTCAACATTTATCTATTATTGGGCAGAACTTTAGATTTCAAATAGTTTTAGTGTTACAGGAGAAGCGTGTGCAGCCAAAATATTTTTAAACAGCAGCAATGTCAATAACACGGAAATTTTTATAACAAATAGAGACAGTTTTGAGTTTTTGAAAAGGTGAAAATATTTGGAAACATAAAAGATAATAAACTAGAAAATTTATTTACACTGAAAGGAGGTTAAGGGGAAAAAAATTAGAACTAACCTAAATTAGTAGGCAATTTTATATCTGAATTAGAAAAATCAGCTGATCGACGCTTCTTCATATCTTTTGCATACTTTTCTCCAGCATTTTCGACACATAAAAATTTACTATCAACCAAACTAGACAATGGAGATCCAGGTATATCCTCCTAAAGATAAAAAACTTAAACTGTAATAGAGTTATTATGATTTTAAAAAGAAAATAATATCGATTATACACTATTAAATTAACAGTTAGAGAATTTAACTATAAGTAAATGTTTATTATGCACATTGAAGTATTTTAGTGATTTATGTTTAATCAATTGATTGAATTGTATAAAATTTTATTTCAATTTAAAGTGTCTTTCTATTATTAAAGCTCACTTTTGCTTGTATAAAAAATTTTTGTTGAAAAATAAAACAATCTAATTTAGAAAAGAATTACTCAAAAGAACTGCTAAAATATTTTATGTATCTTTATTAAGACAAAAACTTGAAGAATTAAAAATATAACCAAAATAATTACAATAAAAATATGAACTACAAGCTAAACTAAAATATCAGATTTCATAATGTATAATAGTTTTCGTGTTTCTTTAGATTATTATTTTGTAAGGTTTTCTCACGACGCAAGTTTCAAAACATATTTCAAATTAAACTGTGGTGAGAAATATGAAATACAAGCTTTGCTAAAATGCTGAATTTCATAATGTTTAATAGTTTTTATGGTTCCTTAGATTATTTTTTTTAAGGTTTTCTCAGAATATAAATTATAAAATATAATTCAAAGCATACTGTGGCAAGAAATACACATTACAAGTTTAACTAAAATGTTTGATTTCATAATGTATATTAGTTTTTGTGTTTCCTTAGATTATTATTTTGTAAGGTTTTTCACAATGCATATTTTAAAATATAATTAAAATTTTACTGTGACAGGGTAGCCACTGGGCACGTTAAGCCTGAAACTATGGACTGTAGTTTAGATATCTTTGCAACTTTAGCGCAGAGCAACAAAAAAGTAATATACATTGTTTTATGATGATGAAGAAATGAAACATTATTAAATTTCATAGACTTTTGAATCGCTTTTTAACAAAGTAAAATAATGAAGTAAAAAACTTTCTATGTAAATAAGATGAGAAAGTTTTAAAGATTTTTTGAGGGAAAAAAAGGCCTTAATACCAGTTTTTGTGGAAGAACAGTCTTATAACCAGAACTGCCAGTCTCCGGTTTTGGAGCAGAACTTGTGGTTGGAGTAGATTCTTCGCTAACACTAATTTCTAAATTGAATGGATTAATGAATTAAGATGTAAAAAATCAATAATTCTGATTAATATGAAAACACTTAAGAAATAATTTTGGATAGGCTAATAATTAAATAATTAGAAATTTACTTCCCATCCATACATTTTGCAAAAGTATGAACATTTTAGGTGATGCTCACAAAATTTTTAAAAGTTAAAGTTACTTTTCTTATAATTTTTAATTAAAATTGTTTAATCTTCTGAACGTCAGTCTTGACTTTTCTAAAAAATTTTACTGAATGTTTTCATGCACCAAAAAAAGTTTTTATTTTCTAAGGAGAAAGTATTGCTTAGCGAGGATATTGTAACATAATTTGGAAGATTAATGAGAAATAAATCAAAATTTAAAAATTAAAACACTATTATGGACTAAAAAAAATTTTGAATTCCGCATTTTAGTAAAAAATTTATAGTAACTAAATACAAAATTTTTTTTATTGAAAAGTATGCCTAAAAAATAATTTAATATAAAAAATTATTTTGCCTAAAAACGTCTTCATAAAAATGCAAACAATTCTAAATTGAATATTCATATAATTAAAGGAAAAAAAAGATTATAAAAGAATTGCTTAATTAGAAGGGAAAAAAAACACTAATAATTAGTCATAAAAGTGTTAATCACACAATATGAAATCAATTCATGTCAGAAATAGAAAAACAAAATTCAAAACTAAATTTAAAAACAATATACCACTTTTACAGAATTATACTTTTTTTTATACTACTGTCCTTTAAACTGATTCTATGAAAGTGTATAGAAAGGCAAAGCATAATTATGAAATTTGATTTATAATTGATTTGGTTATGCTTCTTTAATCTTATCTCGCAAGAATTTTCTTCTAAAATTAATCTGCATAGAAAATTTCGAATTAGAATACTTAGAGAATTTGTTTTAGGACAAAGAAAGTACTTCTAAAAATAAAAAGTGTATTCCTGTAAAACAAGAAAAACTCTTTAAGTTTAAAAGCAAACATGTTAAAAAAAAAAAAAAAATAATGGGTGATTTGGTTGGTTCTTATGCCACTTGCCACACGGGCAAGCTTGCTTGGTGAAACCGAGCAAATTTAAGGCAGAGAGTGTGTTTCTTGTTATTTCAGTGGCGCCATCCTGTGGCCAAGAATCCGACTTAATCCACACACACGTCACACATACTTCGCACCCGTTTATAGGACTGACCCATTCATTCATCCACAGATCGTAATTTTGACCTGAATCAGAGAACGATCGATCTCTAATCCAGTACCCCTAGAGGTATTGATTTGTTATGGGAACATGGAGGACTTTTGCGACTTGACAGATTTAATGTGCATCAGTCACTTTACTACACGGGGAGTATTCGGCCGGCGGGGTTCGAACCCACGAACTCTCGGACATGGGCCCAGTGCCCTACCGACCGGGCTATCCCGGCCTAGAATGGGTGATGCATGTATGTAACGCTAGAGTTAAATGAGAAAGAAACACATCATTCCTTTACTGTTTACATTATAATTATATAATTCCTTCCTACTAAAACCTTACATTTCAAATTCCCGTTACATTTTTATGTATAAAAAATAATCTGTTATAGGGCAATTCAAAATTCCAAACAATATATTAAATAAAGAAGGTTCAAAAGAAAAAAATACTCTAAAAGGTGTGAAAAAATAACATACAAATATGGTTAAGTGACTAAACATAAAAAAATGATGCTGGCAAAAACTAGTAATTGGAATTATATTACATATTAACATAGTTAATTTTTTAGGCTCGTTATTCATAAGGTTTCCAGCCTGGAAAAATATTAATTTAAAATTAATTTTTAGTTAGAAAAAAAGGTGCTGCATATAAATAAACCATTCAGTCATATTTCCTATCTTTGCTCAATTTGAGCAATCGTAATTTAAAGTTATACCAAATATTTAACATGCAAGTGTGGGGAGAATCAAACCAGAGAAAAACAATAACGCTCTAAAATTATTCTTGAAACACAGAAACATTTTACAAATTATTTTATTTATTAATTAAAAATTTTAAAGCTAAATTAAGTGTATATATATAAAACTATAAGAGATATCTACCTTGTGGTGGTAAAAACGTGATAGGTTTATCAGCTCCTTCCATAAATTGAAATATTTTAGCTAGTTCATTTTGTACTTGTGTCATAGATGGCCTTGTCACTGCATCTTTGTCCCAACATCTGAAATAAAGTTTTTATACACAAAATTAGGAAATATTAAGAATTTATATTTAAAATTGAAAATATAACTACAAGGAGAAGAGGGAGAATAAAATAAATGTCCATATAAAATAGTTGAAATAGAAAATAGAAAATTTACTCATTTTTGTTAAACAGCTTTACAATTAGTCCTTTTAATATTTATTTTTTCTTTATTTCAAACTAATAATAATAACAATAACCACTGCTCTCTATCGGGTAGCTGTGTTGAAGATTTAATACTTTAACCAATGTTGGTAGAGAACAACAATGGCGTCAAAAAATGGGATCAATGTATAAAATTTAACTTCAATAATAATTATCTCTAATGATGTAATTATGTGTAAAAACAAAATATGAATGATAGAACTATTTTAAATAAATAAACAATTATGTATTTTGTTTAAGCTTGATTGTATTTTGTTTAAGATTTTATTTTATATCATAAAATTTGATAGAACTATTTTAAATAAATAAACAATTATGTATTTTGTTTAAGCTTGATTGTATTTTGTTTAAGATTTTATTTTATATCATAAAATTTAGTTACCTCCCCCCCCCACCCCCACCCCCAAAAAAAGAGAAAAACATTGCCTGTTTGAAATGGTTTTTTTCTAAAATAGCTTTTTTTCCTAATTTATTTGTAAATAAGTTATTTGATGCAGAATTTTGCATAATTTGAATATGACTTCAGAGTAAAATTTATATTGATTACATAATATTAATTTAAGAATGATTTAAAATATAGTATTAATATAGTATATATCTTTTTAAATTTTTATATTATTAATAGTTCTATTTTATGAATAAGAACAATTAAAAATGCCATTCGTAATCTTCCTATTACACATTACTTTGTCTTTTCCTCTATATAGACTATTTTTTATTGGGCAAGATCTATCATCTCACTAATTAACTTATATTAATCATTTAATATATTATATTCTTTGCTTTTAAATTTTATAATTAGTTCAAGAATCGATTGCATTTCTTCTTTCATTTTTTCTTTAGAAAAATAAATAAATAAAAGTTTGTTTAATTATTTAGGATCTTATTTCCTAAAATTACAATTGGACAACTGAATTGAAAATTTAATTCAATTTAACCCCACCCCAATAGGGGGCATCTGCGGAATACTAAAGTCTTGAAATGCGCATCTGTGTCTTATCAGTACAAGAAAACGAATAGATTGTGATGAACAAAGAAGGCCTTCAAATGAAACAACCCCGAAAGTGACCTTGCGTTGCAGGGGCAGTTCTCAATGTACAGATGTTAAAAGAATTGGGGGAAAAAAACTTTTCTAATGTGTTATTGTGACTACACTCTGTATCATCGAGGATTTTTTTCCCCGTGAGAAAATTTTTTTAAGTGCAGCAACAACTACTAATAATAATTTAGGAAATAAAGAAATCTTAGGAAAATTTTTATTTCATTCATAAGCATTTATTTCATATAAATTGACCCCATTGAATATAAAACAAAAGCAACCAAAAATTAAAGTGTTATTTTCTAAAATGCAAATAGATAAAAACTTGTATACAACGTATCTGTGGTTACTCTAACCTGGGGCACCATCAGGTTAAAGTTAGTTAACTCTAAGTTAGTGTAACTGGCAACTGGTAGAAAATTTAAAAATGAAACATTAAAAAGTATCAGACAATTTTTATTTACCTTGTCATAAGACTCTTGATAGGTTTTGGGCATCCTTTTATTAATGGTGGTCTTTTGCCTAAAATATAAATATTTAAAAAAAAAATGATAAGAAGAAGAAAAAACATTTAAAATAAAATACATTCAAATAATTATATAAAGAAGCTGCTGAAATTTAATTTTTTTTTAAATTTAAAAGAGGGTTAAGATTCAAATAATGATTAAAATCACAATTCAAATCACTTTATTATTTTTTTTTTTGAAATCATTTATTTAAATTATTAGATTTTTTTAAAAATTATAGATTCATATTGACTGTAATTTCTTTTAAGAAAATCCTAATTTTAGGCAATTAATTTTTTAGAAATATATTACAAGATAGAAAATATTTTTATAAATTATTCTTTATGGTATGATTTTTTATTCTTATTTTATTGATAATGAAGGCTTTATCCAAGGGAATAATGAATGCTTAAAATAATATATTTCAAAATAGACTAATAAATAAGCATTATTACAGACTAAAAGTGAAGTGTAATTTTAAACCATTAAATTATGATTTTCCATTACTTGTATATAAAATAATTTACTGGTAACGAACATATTTTAACTATACCCATTTAATTTTATGTTTTACGTGGTTTAAAATCATATTAAATACATAGTTATTGTTTACTAATATTGAAGAAAGACTTGTTCTGCTCAGAGAAACTTAAAATATATTTTTTTCTTAAATGTATTCTAAGCTAAACAATCTTACTTTTCATTGAATATCTATCCAACTAATTGCCTTCTTGTCTTTATAATTTTAGGATATTTAACTTGAAAAAAAATAATAAATATTTATTCTGAGATTAGTTTTACAATAAATAAATAATAATTTTGAAACATTTTAATTAGAAATATCAAATATTTTAGCTATATTGTTGTTTTTAAATAATGTTAAGTACAATTAAAAAAATTTATCACATGATTTGGTAGGTAATATTATAAGTAATATTTTATCACATGATATGAATTGCACCAATACTGAATTCTATTATTTATATAGTCAGGTTATAATTATTAAGATTTTAAACTACGTAAAAGGTAATTGATATTTCATAAAGCCTTTGTCATAAAAAAATATTAAACTTGCCATAATAAAAGAATATTTTGTAGAGCAAAAATAAGATCTTTTAAAATGATTTTTCCGCAAAAAAAACTTTTTTAGTACAGTACTTTTCCAAAACATTTTTTGAAAATAAAGTTTATATAAGGAAAAAAAAAAATTGATCTTCAATTCTTGAATAAACCAGCATACGTAATAAAATAATAGTGATCAGAATATATTGAAATAGTAATAATTTATGTAATTAAATTTAAGGTCCCACCTAAAAACTTATGGAATATAAACTAATAAATACAGAATATGACATATGCTTATTACATAATGAAAAATTTCACAAAGCAAAATATTTTAGTGATAAAAATTTTTGAAGGAATTTTTTTAGATTAATAATTTCCCCATGACTGCCTGAATTTCTAACAAAACCTTGTTCATGCAATTAGACATATTCAGCTTCCCAGCATATAAGAAATAACAAATATTGAGAATAAAAAATATTTATAAGTTGTGATCAGACAACTAATGGCAACCACTTTAATTTTACTTCATCTAAAAATCTGCCTAAACTGTGACATATTATAGACATATAAATATAACTGTGACATATATGACATAGAATTATAATCAATATTTAGATGGATAATAATTAACTCATATTTATTACCTGTAATCTAAACTGAATAGTTATAATATTGCAAATAATATGGATCATAAATTATTAAGAGTACTATGTTTTCTGAAAAACCAATAAATAGTTTTTAATAATTTTGGTTATATTTTTTACATGATCATAATAAATCATAATTATAGTAGATAATGCAAACATTGTTCATCATTTAATATCTAAAAAATGTCCCCAATAATAAAAAAGAAACTTTCCCCAGGTTTTTGACACTTATCGACAGGTTTTTGGTGTGTCGTGTAAAAAAACCAGTTTTTGACTTCAAAAACCCAACCATTCAACCATCAAGCCAAACGTCATTTATTTTCTCTCGAAGTAATTCAAATTTTCATTGATGATATAAGCATTCGACTGTACTTTATTGAAAAAGTAATTTTAATAAATAAAGTACAACTGAACCTCATTAGCATAAATATATTTAATGTGAACTTCTTTTTAAGTGAACTAATTTCTGATTCTTGATTTTTACATTTTTATTAATTACTACATAATTCTTCATTGTGAAGGCAAAAAAGAATAAGAGACTGTTCTGAAATCATTAATAGTACAGGGCAGTTTTTAATGAATTAGAAAATAACATGAAACAGAGGGCTTATTAAAATAATTATATAGCAAAAGATTATTTTGTTTTGAAATCATTAAAACTATAAATCAATATTTAACAAAAAAAGACAACAGCATATGGATAGTTAATTACCATTATGTACAGCCCACATGATACCAAAAGCAGTAGCACCTTCACCATCGTGAAAAGGTTTTTTTCTGGTCAGAACTTCCCATAAAATAATGGCCCAGCTAAAAACATCACATTTCTCACTATATGTAGAGCCTACAAATAAATATTAAACAATAAGTCTTTAAAATTTCAATATTATAAATATGATAAACTAAATATAAAAAAATCATTTTTTTTTTACCCTCAAAGACTTCAGGTGCCATCCAAGCTGCACTGCCTTTACTATTAGTCATATTTGTGTGTATATCACAAGCTGTACCAAAATCACAGATTTTCAAAACAGTTCCCCCATTTATTAACAAGAGACTGGAAAAAAGATAATAAGTAAAAGGCCATTCAGTAATTTTCATTAAAAAAAATATATCACTTCATATAAATGTCTGCAATATAATATTTATTTTATCCAATGACTAATAGTTGCTCCCCCCATTTCGATCAAATAATCCTTTCCCAATCCTTTGGATTTTCAATGTAACAGCGGTTAAGATACTGAGTTTCAATCATGAGGAACCCTTGCTCTTTTTGTGGTGGTGGCTTCAAGCCCAAACAGCTTCAGACTAATAGGTAGTTAGCCTAGAAAATAAAGGCAGTTGGTGAATAATGCTGCACAAAAAGCCATTATCAATGTCAATCTCAAGACTGTGGAGCATCAATGACCATGATATGCTTGGCTGATGGTGTATGTTACACAAGTGCATTTCAATAGTCCATGATAAAAAATAGAATCATTTACAAGTTTTTTTACTTGTTAAAAAGTCATATTAAATCCCACAATGTATGGATTCTAAATAAAGGCTAATGTAATAACTCCTCTATAAAAGTAAAATTATAAATTTAGATATTAACCCCTTAATGATCGATTAATTTTCAAGAAAACGGTCATAAAAGTGCCTATTTTTTTAACATCTAGCTTAAAATAAACTAACTATCTACAATAACCTTAAAGATATCCTGGTACTGCCATCTGGTGCGTATAATGAGAAATAAAATGTTTTCCGGGCAAAAGAAATGAATTAGTTTTATTCTTATTAGTGCATTACTACTGAACAGTCCAGCCCGGAAATTTCACGGAAGCGAGAAATAGAAGGCGAAACCTCACCTCGTCATTTTCCCAGGAGAAAGAAGGAAGGGGTTAAAAGAATCGAATCTATTTATTTATATGTTAATAAAGATACTTTACTAATTGTTAGTTTGCAAGAAAAGAAACTATTGAAAGACACATATCAGACTTCTTAAAATACATCATGATAAAAACACAAACCTAGAACTTTCAGAAGATTGTTTCACTTTCACAAGAAAAGATATTGTGAACCAAATGATGAAGAAACAGTCTTTTGAATTGCATAGCTTTGTGACTTTTAACCTTCATTCACTTTAGGAAGTACATTAAACATTTAATGTTTACTTTAGTCATAATGAAATTATTTACTTAGGTGGTTTAAGGTCACGATGAATAAGAGGTGGCTTCATGTTATGAAGGTATGCAACACCATTTGCAGTTTGGAGAAGCCAGCTAATAGCATGAGCAGCTGTGTATACCACTTGTTTCATACAGTGCAGAACTAAAATGTAATCAATTTACCCAAATATAAAAACCATTTCATAACATTTCTTTAAAACAAAAAATATTAATATCAACTTTTATTTTTCTTATTGTTAATTCTAACACCAGTTACAAAATTAATGTTGCAAATATTAAGAGGAATTAAATATCTATTGGATTAAAAGTTAGTTTGCAGAGCAGAATTATTTTTTATTTAAATAAAAACAATTTAACCAGTTCTGACAAGGCTGGAATTTATAATAAAAAAAAACAAAGTTTTGAAAGTGTTTATTGAATATTTTTAATGTAAAAATTAACTTACAATTTAAAAATCATTTTTAAAGATCAATTTAAAGATCTATCAACTTAGTAAGTAACCTTGCATGGAATATTCAATTTTTGGTCATTAACATGATTCTAATAAATGTTTAATATAGTTAATCAATTTTTTCCTTCCAATAATTGTAGTTTTTTTTTCTTATTAAATAAGATACATTGACTGATAATTTTACTTGACCTCTATGGATTTAAAAGCAACCAAACAGGGTAATACTTATTTAGACATTAGAATTTTTGTTCCATTCATTAATTATTTAAAATATTACCTACACATTTAAAATTTATTTTATTTTTATATGCTGACACAAGTGATTATGTTGACATAAATTTTTGTTGCATGAAATAAAATACTGTGCTTTTCATTCAATATCGATTAACCCTCGGAGAGTGTTAAAGTTTGGAGAAATTTGCCTGATTATTTTTTTCCCATTGGTTCATAGAGAGAAAGTAGTTTGCTTTTTTGGAAAGCAACTAGGTTATAAATTGTGAAAATCTCATATTAAATGCTCAGAAAGTTAAAAATAAAAACTAATAATATATCTTTAAATAAAAAGTATAAATAACTTGGAGGAACTTTAATATTTTAGTTTTTTGCATAAAATTCATTGTTGAATAGATCCAATTAAAAAATAGACTTGATAAAGAACAACATAAAAAACAATGATTTTTAAATAAAAATCATTAATATATAATAATTTCTACTGTAAATAATAATTTCTACGTGTAAGATAGAACCAGTTAAAAAAAATAAACTAACCATTGTACAAAGAACCACCTTCAGCATATTCCATAACTAAACATACCTATAAAAAAAATTATCCTTAATTAAAACTGCAATTTAAAGTGATAGATAAATGAATCTTATTGTTAAAAAAAAAATTTACTTACTGGGGTTTTTGTACAGGCTCCATACAACTTAACAATATTTGGATGATTAACTCTTGACAGCTGTTGCACCTTAAAAAATCAGAAAACTCCTTTTAGGAATCATGATCTTTTTATATCATTACAATATGTAGAGCCGAAAACTGTATTCTTAGTATTACCTCAACAATAAAAGCCTTTTTTTCTTGTTCAGTTTCTATCATTTTTATAGCCACAACTAAATTTCGCCATTTTCCTTTGCGAACAGTTCCGAAGGAGCCTTTTCCAACGACCTGTCAAAAGTAAATAATTTAATTATCTAAGCGGTTTATATCTGCATTGATTATGCTCATTTTAATTTCGTTAAAAATTATGAATTTCAAACAAAGGATCCTTTGTGTAGAAAATAAAATTTTTCTGCTATTTTAGAAACAAAAACAAAATAGATTTGAACAAGTACCAAAAAATATTTTATGCACTAAAATTATAAATATATGAATATATACTAAGTGCATGTCATTTCAACTTAATTTTATTTAAGGATCAACCCAGTACTCAGTACTGCAGTCGTGAAAGCTCATATTTTTTAATAGAAGCCTAAATTTTTATTGAGTTTTAGAGAATGAATTTTCTAGGTAATGTGTGAGTGAAACCCAATCATGATTTTTAAGCCTTTTTTCTATTGTTTTGAATGTCATTTATTCAGTTAATAATTCTCTATCTAATATTCTAATGTTATTATTATTATTTTACTCCATCGTACTTCCTATAAATTTTTCTAAAATCCATTGTAATTTCAAACTTTTAAGTTTTTGCATAGCATAATAAAATATAAAATAGAGCAAAAAAAAAGTAAGAAAATTTTCAAAACAAAACACTTAAAATTGCAATAACTTTTGAATAAATAAAAAAAAAAAGTTTTTTTAAAAAAATGCTTGTGTTGATTCTTAAACTAATCATCAAATGTTACATTTTTTAATTTCATTGTAATCCTTGTACATTTTTTAATTTCATTGTAATCCTTGTACATTTTTCAATACGAAATCAGTTTCAAATTTCTAAATCTTTAACTTTTGCACAATAATAAATGTAATGTAAGTTTGAAATCTCATCAGAAAGGCTGCGCTTATGAATTTTTAATATACAGAGATATTTATTTGATTACAAGTTGCAGAGCGATTTATTTACATTTTTAAAAGTATGAACATTTTTAAAAGTACGAGTTTTAAGAAGTTAACATAAATTTCTTGTTTTTAATGTTTATCCAACTAATATATAAAAATCCTGCTATGTATACATAAAATTAAGAAGAATTTTTACAATAATCTCTGACTGGCTGTATAAGGGTCTAAACCAAATTTGAACTTATGAACATCATCACCTAATCAGATATGGGCCAAGTGAGGTTATGAATTCTGAGATACAGGTTAACTCAGTAAATTGTGCTACCAGGCAATAAACTATTATAACCTGCAACACATTATTAACATATAAACAAGCATTAAATATTTGAATAAATGTGAATAGTATATTCCCATCTTATGTATTGACTTTTTAAACCTTTTATAAAGGAAAATATGGTCAAGCTAAATATGATTACTTATGATAATAATTTGTAAGATTACCGTATAGTGATAACTTGATGAACATTTACTATCAGAATAAGTAAACAAAGTATAAAATAAAGTACACATAAAAGAATTTTGGGGAGATTTCCGTATCCTGATCTGTGGCAGAATAATCGCCAAGTCTTGGAAACTTCTGGGCAGTAGCCCACGAGAAACTAGAAAAAAAAAAAAAACATCACAGAAAGGGACCAACTCGAAAGATATAACTCGTAACCACCCCTGGGCAAACATTTACATGTTATTTTTTTAAAAATTTGCAAGTTTAAAATCTATTTGGCACCTTGGCGATTGTAGTTGGCTCGACAGATCCTGATACAGAAATATCCCCATGATACTTTAGTAAAAAATAATAATAAAAAGACCATCTTACTCAATTTTTTTGTAATTAATTAATTTTTTCAATTTCTAATATGTAGTATAAATCAAACACAAATGATCTTTTAAAAAAATTTACCCCTTGCAGCTTTATTTCTTGAAAGTCAATCTCTTCCACAAAAGGATTTGTAGCAGCCATCTTTTCTTGAGAGTTTATAACTCAACGAAGCCACATGAGGGTTTTAAAATCTGAAAGAAAAATTATACCTATACAACAAATTAAAGAAAAATATACAAATAAATATATATGAAGAGACTTGGGCATATAAGGTTGGCAAGTTTCTTCCCGAGCAAAAAAAAACAGTTTTAATCATGGATAAAACTGTCAAGTTAAATACTGTGAATAATAATATTTATACCTACAAAATTACATTTGTAGGTATAAATATTATTATTCACATCTTAATTAACACATTCAATGTAATAATTAAGGTTAAATATAAATTTTTTTACAAATACAAACTACTTTATGTTGAAACGAGAATGTCTAGAAAGAATTTATTACATAAATGTACATGGTATATCGCCCACTAACTGCAAACAGGAGATCTGCTTTAAGGTTTTTAACTAATTCAGTATTGCATCCTCCTTTAAAAAATTACTAAAAATGTTCCACTTCCAAAGAAACTATTCGAGTCAAGTTAACAGCATCCAGAAATTCGCAGCTTTGGTCTTTTGCTCTAGATTATGTAACACTCTTTACATAGATACACTCTTACATTATTAATGATTTAAAAATATATAATATATATTATTAAATATATATTCTCATTGTTAAAAATTTTTTCTTATCTTTTCATCAGCTTCTCTCAAGATTTTCATAAGTTCACAATGTCTTTTGCTTCTTTCATCCTTAATATGTTCTATTTGTGTTTTATTTTGCATTTTTCTTATAATTTTACTTGATAAAATTATGTTTACGATATGGTCTATTTATTTGGTGATCTTCACACTATTGTTTTGATATATTTTGCTTTTGTCATAGTAATACTATATTCGAAAACACTATTTTTTTGGATATAATCGTGTGAGCTGATGACAAGATTATATCTTTTCATATCATGGCAAAATAAAATTATTGTCCCATCACTTGAATATTTTAAAAGCAAAGGGGAAAAAATCAATAAGTAAACAGAAGAAAATATTTTAAATAATATTTAATTGAAAATTTTATTAATACTTTAAAAAAAAAAGATTATATCTACAATTATAAAGAAATATTAAGAATTTTAACTCTTTATTGTAAAAACATCTTTGCATAACTTAAAATTTTTTACATTACGAAAATTAAGACCACATTTGGTATGCAAACACAGTGATTTTAAGCTAAACTCTTAATTGTTGTTTTTAAATGCATTTTTGTCTACCACGTACAGACAATAAACTCGAAAACACCTTGTTTTTGTTTTTTTCAAATTTAAAATATTTTTTCCTTAACCACACTATTTAATCGATAATAATTAAAAATATAATAGATATTGTTAGCTTTACATTTTAAAATATAATTGGTCAATTTCATCGAAATTGTTGATGGTTTAGAAATTGGAACAAATTGGCCTTGGTGGCCTATATTAAATTACATATAATTTAATTTTCTTTTATATCTTGTACATGCAAACAATAAAACTTTTCATCTAAATAGCCTAGTAAAATTTTTTATTTGAGTAGAAGTTTATTCTTGTTTTTATTGCCTCTTTTTGTTCAAAAATTAAAAAATGTCAAAAAACTGAAGTTGTAAAGTTTTATAATGCTTTAAGATTATTTTTTTTTTCTTTTATAATAAAATTCTTATTTATACTCACACCTTTCTGTTTTTTTTTTAAACCTAAATTTGGCGATTTTTTTAACTGATACTTGGGAAAACTTGTCTTGTGATTGATCCAAGGAAAAACTTGTCATTATTACAAAATAGTAACAAAAACACAACTAAGCAATAAAATAAGCTAGTTCAAACGTTTTCTAGATACTGATTGTTACTTGAGCTAGACAACAAATATAATTAAAATTAGAAAAAAATAAAAAAATCTCCAAGTCTTAAGTTTACTGTTATGTGTTTCTTTAAACTTAAAAACAAAATTTCTTCAGAGATCCTAAAAGGGACACAAACCCCGTTCCATTTCTATTCGAACCATAAAAGTTAATAAAAATTTATGGCTAATATCTTTTTATCTCTTGTTATGGTTTTAAATAAAGATGAGGGAAAAATTTGATTCCTATAAATAAATATGAACTCTGGCATTATGCACACACAAATATTGAATTAAAAATAAATGTTAAATTTCAATTAAAACTGAAACACTCTTAAAAATTATCAGAATAAGAAATTATTAAAACTCGATTTTTAATAAGGATAATAAGCTTACACAAATCCACATCAGGCGATTGAAAGAGAAACTCTTCACTTGTAATTAATTCATTGCGTACGACGTGCACATAGCTCGTGTTGGTAGTTGACAGCTGAGTATAAAAGAAAGGTTTATTCAGTTTATTGCATTCACTTTGTTCAAAACGTTTTTTCTGGATTCAGGAGCTTTGTTGAAACACAACAAGCCAAGGCCAAGGGAACTACACTTATAAGGCTGTTGCTTGGCTGCCCGACTTTTTAATAAATAGAGACATTTGATTGGTCAAAAACACCATCGCTTTCATCTAGTTATTTTCAGGTTTACTAGATTGGCAGTTTTAGTGTTTTTATTTGGCGCAATTTTACTAATACGCATGCTCGGTTTGATAGTTTATTCAAACCAATCGAAGTACTTCTTAGACAAAGAATATAGAGGCTAGTATCCCCTCCTTTGCTTGTGTGCACTCTGACAAAGACATAAAGGAAGAAAGATCAATCACTATACCAAACGGACGTCACGGTGAACTTTGACATCACTGCTGGTCTCTACTTTAATTTTTTTATTTGGTTTTTTTTAATTGTAATGATTAATAACAACATTCTGTCTCTGTGCCAAAAAAATCTGAATTTCGCAAATTTTATGACACATATTTTTTTCAATTTTTTAAAGAATTATAATTTGTAAGTCTTAAAATTTAAAAAGAAAAAACTAATACATTCTTAAAAATTGATTTTTATATCGTTCTGAAATTCAAATGCTTGAAATAATAAAATAAACAATTTAAGTGCTTATAAAAAATAAATAAAAAAATTTAAAAAGAACTTTAAAAAATAAAATAAATTAAAGAATATTTTCGTAAGCAATCTAAGCTGGCCAAAAAAATAAATTTCATGAAGAACAATAAACTGGAAAATGTTCATAATTGCTGAGATAGAGTCTCATAATTGTCTGCTAGCTTTCAATTAGTTTGTTATTAAAACGTGTTCATGGTTTTCATTTGTGGGTAATGTAAGTTCTAATTATTTTCACTCTAAAAGTCTTTCAAAATCTAGTTTCATTCCTGTATTTCACTTACAAGTAACCTTGATATCTGGGTTGTGTACAAAAATACAAAAAAGTACAAATATAAGAAGAGCTTTTCACAACATTTACTAAGATGTTAGGCTATATTAAAGATAATATTTTTAAAAAAAATGATTGATTATTAAAAAGTGATTTCATTGCTATAATGAAGATTTAGATTTATCCCAATATTATCAGAAAATCTAAAAACATTTTCGTGGTTTTCCTTTGCTTGTATCGCAGTATTTGATTTATGTAAATTTAATTTTACATAAAATAGGTTACTACAATAGCTTTTATAAATATGCTTTTATTCTGATACTTAAATTTCAAGTTACTTTGATTTCTGGGATGTGTTAAAAACTAAAAATATAAGAGTGTTTCACTACATTCACTAAGAGGAGAGATAGTCTGTCAAGGATGATAAGAAAATTATTGATTATAAAAAATAATTTCATTGCGAAAATCAACATTTAGCTGGGATCCTATTACCATTCAGCTATCTGAAAAAAAAACATTTTCGTGGTTTTCCTTAGCGTGTAACGCAAAATTTGGTGATTTAATTTAAAATAGGTTATTTTTATAGCTTTCATAAATATAATTGTACTTCCATACTTAAATTCTGACTTACTTTGATTTCAGGGTTGAGTTACTAAGACGAGCTTTTCCTTATATTCAGAAAGATGGTATCCTATCTATTAAGGAAAATAATTAGAAAAAAATGGTTGTTTACAAAAAATAATTTCATTGAAATGAGGATGAACATTTAGCTGGAATCCTATTATCCCCAATTAATTTGAAAAAACATTTTCGTGGTTTTCCTTTGCGTGTAACACAAAATGTGATTATTTCAATTAAATCTTAATTAAAATAAATTATTTTTTTAACTTTCATAAATATGATTGTACTTCGATACTTAAATTGCAAGTTATTTAATTTAATATATCAATAAAAACAATCATTTCATGGAAAAACATTTTCATGGTTTTTCTTAGCGTGTAACGCGAAATTTGATAATTTTAATTTCAATTTAATCTTGATTAAAATTAATTATTTTAATAACTTTCACAAATATGGTTTTACTCCAATACTTACGTAGTTTGATTTTTGAATTGAGTTAAAAATTACAAAAATATAAAGAGCATGTCGTTATATTCACAAAGATGAGATGCTAAAAAAATAATTCATTATAAAAAATTAAAACAAATTTAAGAAATTCATTGCGATTACTGAGCATTTAGCTGGAATTCTTTAAACGGCAAGCAATCTTAAAGATATTTTCGTGGTTCCCCTTTACATGTAATGCAAAATATGATTGTTTTCTTAAAAAAAAGGGGGGGGGAATTATACCACTACTAGCCACTCCAAAAATCACGGTAAATGCTTTATTATAAAACTGATACGCCAAAGATTTGGAATTATGAAGAACTTGCCTCTATGTTTTGATTCAATAAACTGGTTTCTTTTCTGTTTCCCTTTCAACAATTTTATTTTTAAGTGAAAAATGAGATGAAATTTAAATAATAACTTATATCAGAATAATATAAGTTGTTATTTAAATAATAACTTATATAATTCTGACAAATTTAAGTAAGAAAAAAAAAATTCTGTTGATTTTTCTGAAATATACTTGGCTTTCGATCACAAACGCCTTAAATCTTTGCTCTCGATTAAATAAATTTCAGATGATTTTAATCCTTCATCTCTTATTAACCTCGTTATATAATGTTCTTGATCAGAGTTCAACAGAATGTTTGTTCATCATCTCCTAAATATTAATTTGATCCCTACAAATATTTTTTTTATTCCATTTCTCATAAGGATTCGTAAAATATATATTAACGGCCAGAATTAGGAAACAACAAAATTATCTTCTTCAAAAATGAACATTATTTAATTAAAAATTTAATCTTTTTGTGAGTGCTAACATCTCAGTGTTAACCATAACAGTGTCACGTATCAATGACATCTGATAAAAATCTAAATGTCAATGTACTAACTGAGCTAAAGGAATTGACTGAATGCTTAATTAAATAAGGAATTAAGATAAGAGCTTCCTTTGATGATATGTTTTTTTAAATTAGTGGTGAAATGGTCTAATAATTATTTTTTAAAAATCGTAGCAAGAAAGGTTTGCAAGAGTATATTTTTTCAGACACATGCGACTTAATTTAAATCAAATAAATGTACTATATGTTTATATGTACTAACTTTTCTTTTCTAAAGGATTCCAACGAATAAAAGAGTATACATACTTATCAAGTTTTAATATAAACTTTAGTTTATCTTACCCAATTATAGTTTCAACAAAACTTATCGCTGATCAACTGAATTTTTTTAATAGTTCTATATTAAGTCTATTTTGAAAAATGTTTTAAATCAAATTGCACATACTTTTTTATTACATACAAACGAATATAGTGTAAGTTTTAATATCAAGATTTTCATGTACATCAAAAATCGCAGTTTATAAAATTTTAGCTAATTCTTTTATAGCTGTCAAAGTAGCAGCAAAACAGGGTGATTCTGTAACTGATATTTTAAAATTATTGTTTCTCTTCCAATGACTAAAAATAATATTTTAAAAATAATTTTTTTAATTTACCAATTATAAATGATCTAATTCATTTATAATTGGCTTCGAAGCTCACATCATTATTTTTTAATATCTCTCTTGTATCAGTTCTAAATCTTTCAGCATACCTGATTCCAGTTCTGTTGTTTGACATCGGTCAATTCATTTGTGACAAGAAATGACTCCTTATATTTTTTGCTTTGAATTAGCCACCACTTGTGGTTCAGTGCATATAGTTTTATTTTTGTGGGATATGAACTAATGTTGTTTTCAAAGATTCTGTGACGTTTAATATCGTAGTTGTTTTCTTTTATTTATTTTTTTTTTTAATTCAAGCGGCAGCACTCGATGTGTACATCATTCGCTGGATTGTAAAAACACTCCTCACAGACACATAAGGAATAACAGCAAATTAAAAAAATTAAAAACATTAAAATATTCGAATATCAACACTAGAAATAAAAACAGAAAATCAGTCAGTTAGCGGTGCCTGCATCTGTTCCCTATATTGTAGTTTATTGTCCATATTTTATGAACTAAAATTTCCTCATTCCTGAGGCCAGACTTACGAAGTAGAAGTTAGGGATACTCGATGCATGATCCCTTCGTACGAGTAATAAAACTGCCCGTCGACTTCTGTTACTTCTATTTTTTCGGCATCTTTCATAGTTTTTTGAAACTAAGTTGAAGGCATACGTAAGTAGCTTTGAGTACAAAACTCAGAAGTACAAAGCTCAAATTCCAAGCTCAGAAGACCTGGCTGTCAAAACTGACTTCGCCATATCCTTATTTCTTTCATATTTCTTAATAAATTTAAGAGAATGAAGAAATTTTCGATGAAATTGCTCAACGAAGAAAAGGGCTTGATGGTCGTCTTTAATTTACCATTCATACACTCTAGTCTGTTGTTAGTTTTGTTCAATAGATTTCCATATCTTGAGCACATAAGGGTTCATTCTTAAAAAACGAACAATTTATATGAATTGAAATTTCATTCTAATAAAAATGTTTAATTATTTTAAACTTAAAAATATAAGCTCAGGATTTTAATTTAAACTTTAAAACATCTTTTGAGATTTTATACCTTCCAAATAAGGTTTTTTAAAGAAAAGAAAAATTGCACTACTGTATTTATATTTTGTATGGACCAAAAAAATAATATAGATTCATTACCTCTGAAATTTAAAATTGAAGCCTTACTAACAGAGCAGAATTTCACAACGAGTTGTGATAAGAGGCTTGTAAAAACTTACGATACGACATTACATACGAAACGATAAACATACGAAAGTACGATAAGACATTTAAATACAATCAGTTGATGCCGTTGTTCTTCAAATATAATTAAAAGAAATCGTTTTACTAATGAATTTAATAAAAAATAATTCTGTTTTGGTTATATTCTTCAATTTTTATTGCTAACTAATAATATAACTAATATACTTAGAGAAAAAACTTTTTGAATCTTGCATAATTTTCAGAAAACCACTGATGCACACATAAACCCTATTTCTTATAATCATAGTCATCTGTATTTTATAAAACAAATCGAATACGAGGTTGAATTTCCAGTCAGAATGAGAGGAATACGTTTTGAAACTGAATTTTGCGAACATGTTCTTCCGTTCAAACCTGCTCAGTATGTTCTTTTACTAAGTTCTTGTCACACAATGGACTGATCGTAAAGACACGGTTCCCAGTAGAACACCGAAGTCAAGCATCACTGGCTGCTGTCAGTAAGCAGGTGGGTGACCACTTAACTTCCTCAGGAATGTTTCCCAGACCGTCCCCAATAGCCCATTGTGCAGCTCTAGTGCGACGTAAATAGAGTAGCTACCTACCACTAAGCTCTTTGATTGCGATGAGTACTCATTTATCATCAAATAACGCTACTAAAGTTTCTTTGTTTTGTTCCTTTATTTACAAACTCACCATCACCACCGACATCTGATACGATAGCCTCATTTTAAGTAGAGTTCGTAAGGTAAAGTAGAGTCCAAAACTAAGAAGATGTATTTTATTATGTTTATAATGACCACAACATTTAATTTCAAAAACTTGTAAATTCGTGGTAGCGAAATATCAGGCTTCAAAATTTTAATTGTATTACCACAGTTTTCTTACTTTATTAAGGATAATATAAGCCCCGTTAAAATACATATGTTTGCTACTACAAGCATGAAAAGTTAATTTCTGTAAATGAAAGTTCAGATTTACAAATAAATAAATAAATAGAGTTTAAAATTTTTGAAAAAATTAGAATTCGCCAAAAATTGACGTCGACGCCTTGAAGGCTCTAGTAAATTTCAGAGTGAATTTTACTTATGGTTTTTCGTTGAGTTTTGCCATTGTAGATTATTTAGAGATTTGCAAATTTTTATTAGAGTTTTACTAATTTTAATTGTTAAAGTATAGAAAACAATGTTCCCCTGCTCCGACATTCTAAAAGGAAAAATAGTGGCACTTTATGAAGATGGAAAATCCATCAGAGAAATTAGTTGGGTATTGAATATTATACAGCTAGAAGATGGCATTTCAGTTAAATAAATTGTATTTTTAAGTTTAAAATTCATAATTGAAAGGTATATAATTTGAAATAAATTCCTTACTACTTAAGTGTATAAAGTTGTAATCAGCATCTGATTTTATTTTAAATTTTTTATTTATTGTTGTAAAAAAAATTAGTTTCTCAAAACTATTTGCATTATTAACTCTTTAAAAGACCCCACTTTTGTTTTAGTAGTTTTATGTTAAACTAAAATTGAGATTTATTGGTAAAATAAAAGTTCATGGAACCTATTATATTTTATAGTTTGCCTAAAATTATTTTGATTTTTATAATCTTTGATGGGTTGTAAAATTTTACCTATAGTAAAGAATTGATCCTTCTGTGCTTATAAATAACCAGATTTATCCAATAAAATTATAAATAACCAGTTAAATATCCAAATATGTTTAAAAAAATGTTTATTCAGAGAAGGTACGTTTCTGTGTCAGATTTCGTAACTTAATTAATAGTTAGCACTAAATAATTTTCATATTTGAGGTCACCCCCAGGAACCATTAAGATTGACACTTAGTAGGTGAAAATCAGATAATTAGAACAAAAGTTATTGAGGGTGATATCTTTTCTTTTTTTTTTTTTCGCCAACAAACAATACCAACATGAATTCACAGATATACAATTGGTAATAGTTTTAGTAGTTCCTGTACTTAAGTGAAAAAAGAAACATTTTTCAAAAGTTTTGCAAAAATGAGTTTTCTTTTTTCACAAAAGAGAGAAGAAAATTGTCTAAATGTAAAAAATCCTTAAGTCGTAGCAAAATAAGTGGATTTTCTTGTGCAAAACAGTAGAGTATGATGTAGTGATGAGGAGGGAGTAGTGAGATAAGAGTTTTTTTAATATATTTCTCTCAGACATTGAATGTTTTTATATGCAATCAAATTAAGAGTAATTGTCTCTAATACTGGAAGTTGATTAATATTGTACCTGAGTGCTTTGAAGACTTAGTCAACAAAATTTTGAAAAATCACAAAAATTTCAGGACATCTATTGAAATGTTTAATAATTAAGAGCACTTTCTCTTTTTCAAAGGAAATTAAGGATAACTTAGAGCCCGGATTATGTATTACAGAAAAACAGTTACAAATTTCAGTACATGAAATATTTTGTTATAATTTAAATTTCATAATATTTTAATTATGATTACTTTTATAAAATTTAATTTAATCAATTATGAAATTAAGTTTTTAAGTAGCTTTAAAAAATTAAATTTAAGTTAAAAAATAGTATTACATTTAATTTCATAAATTTTTTTATAAAGCATAAAGAAAAAAAAAGGGACTAAGTCAGTAGGAAAATCATTTATTTATTATAAAATGGAAACAATCTAGACATACCATACATTTGGATGAAAAATACCACAGCTACCTACATTATAAATCCAGTAGATTTTGCAGATTAAATAAATATAATAAAATTTTCAGTCACTGAACAATATGTAAAAAACTCCTTTTATAGGAGCTTTTTAAAAGCAGTTAAAATAAATAAAATACCAAAAATAATATTTTTCAAATAATATTTACAATAAAATAAAATAATATTTACAATAAAATAAACAATATTCATTGAAACTCAAATACTCATTAAAAAAAAAAAGGAACTTATCTTATTAAATTTATTACAAAATTTTAATACAGATTTGCGAGAAAAAAATAGAACTTTGTAGAAATGAATGTTGCACACCTAATATTTATAAATAAATACATTGCTATGAAACTCTGCATATAAGTCATTGCATGCTATTTTGCAATAATCCTAAAATCTTCACCTGTATTTTGTAAAACCATCAAAAGTGCTAGTATTTTTTTATTTTCAATCTTAAGACACTTTAGGTAATAAAATGAAACAAAACATTCTAAAATACTATTTATATTGTAATAACAGAGCTATCATAAGGTCAGAGGAAAATAGAGCCATTTGACTAGATCTCCATGATTTTAAACAGAGATCAGGGTTGTTCAATAATTATCAGGGTAAACCCGGAAAAAAAAAACAATTGGTTTAATCATTGCTTTTTATCTCTAGCTATTAAGTTTATAATAGAATAATATTTATATTTCCATCACTTCTATATTCTGCACTTTAAATTTTTTAATTAACTTTTTAAAAACATTTAATATTAGAAAAGTGAGATAATATACTAAGGTGTTCTCATAAAAATTTGAGATACTCATTCACAATGTAAAAATAGGGTTAATATAAAAAAAAAAAACTACTATATACTTTATTAACTCTAATTTACCCAAGTACTATTAATTATATCATTAAAACAAATCAAATGTTCAAAACATTATTTTAATCAACATTACTTTCAAGTAGTTAAAATGTATACTAATCCAATCAGCTTTCTTCATAATATTCATTTGGGTCACCTAGAATTTCTATTTCTATACTGAAGGATCAAAACTGGATTTTCAACAAGAACTGACCTGGCAGTCGTGACAATACTCAGGTCAGAACTGTGAAAAATTCAGTTTATGCAGGAGCCTTATTTCCACATGTAACTGATGATAACAACCTAGAACAAAACTAAAAGCATTGCAACTGGATATACAAAACACGAAGAACAATTTGTGTTACAATACAACTTGTGCTTCTCAATATTATTCTAAATTTTAAAAATATCAGTTATAGTAGTAATGTTATTACAGCAGCATCAAACAAATCATAAAATATGTAAACAGAAAACTTTAATACATGTAAGCTAATTTTTAAAACCAATAATATAATAAAATGCAAATCAATATTTTTATTTTAATACCATTTAAGCATATTCATACAAGGTAAGTTGATAACTTTAATGGTTACTTTAAAATTACTGTGCAAAATTTTATTAATTTAACCTTTTACTCATAAGAAACAAAAAAGTGGCTTCCTTCCAACCTTGTATTATTAAAGTTATAACTTACATGTCATTCATATTTCCTTTCAAATAATATTCAAGAGAATTCAATACACACAAGTAATTAATTCGAAGGTTTCCATACTATTATAACTATATCCAATATCAAAATTAGGAGCACACACACAAAAAAAAAAAAAAAAATGCTTCTAATAAAAACCATTCAACAAATTCCACATAACTCCCACTTAAGACATACAGGCACATTGAGGCTGTTGAAGGAGCTTTAAAAGGATGCAATTTATTTGTTGATGACAAGAAAGTCAACCAATAACAAAACACATCATTACAATTGTTACATATTTGTGCTCCCTATCAACTAATCAAATTTTATTCTAGTCCTTTCATATTATTCCAAACTATAATGTCAGTTTTCAAAATGTCACTTATAGTAATTTTTGATAAGCAGAATCTCACAAATAGTAAGAAATGTAAACTATATAATATATTAACTCTAATTTACCCAAGTACTATTAACTACATCATTAAAACAAATTAAAATGTTTAAAACATTAATTTAATCAACATTACTTTCACGTAGTTAAAATGTATACTAATCCAATCAGCATTCTTCATAACATTCATTTGGGTCACCTAGAATTTCTATTTCTGTACTGAAGGATCAGAACCGGATTTTCAACAAGAACTGACCTGCAGATACAATACTCAGGTCAGAGCTGTAAAAAATACAGTCAATGCAGGAGCCTTATTTCCACAAGTAACTGATGATGATAACAACCTAGAACAAAACTTAAAACATTGCAACTGGATATACAAAACACGATTTGTGTTACAATACAACTTGTGCTTTTCAATATTATTCTAAATTCTAATTTTAAAAATATCATTTATAGTAGTAATGTTATCACAGCAGCATCAAACAAATCATAAAATATGTAATCAGAAAACATACGTAAGCTAGTTTTTAAAACCAATAATTTAATAAAATGTAAATCAATAATTTTATTTTAATACCATTTAAGCATATTCATACAAGGAAAGATGATAACTTTAATGGTTACTTTAAAATTACGGTGCAAAATATTATTAATTTATCCTTTTACTCATAAGAAACAAAAAAAATGGTTTCCTTCCATTCTTGTATTATTAAAGTTATAACTCATTTGTCATTCATATTTCCTTTCAAATAATATTCAATAGACACACACTAAAAATAATTTTTATAATTAACAAAAAAATATTGTTGCTTTAAATAAAAACACAGATCCGACAATAATGCTACGAAAATTGATGAAAATGATACCTGCAAAATTACTGATTTCAGTAGTGAGGTAGCACCAAGAGCTATTTTATATTAATTCATCAAGCGGTGCAATACTAATGTCTAGTATCCTTTGAATCTCTTTGCATGAAAAAAATGTATTTCCTAGCGTATACGTTACATCCAACGAGGTTACATCACTCCCGCTCAAACGTTTTCGCCATTTTCGCTCACGCTCAAAAATCGGGCATCCAAGCTCTTGGCGATAGAATTCATTTGGCAATCACCCATTTCGGCTGATCGCCAAAGTTTAGGGTTATAAAACGGCTGGCATTCAAGACAGTGCGCACTTATAATACTTTTACGAACATAATTTTAATCTTACTTTTACCATTTCCTTGAATGGCAACTGATTCGGATTACTGATTGGCGAAAGTAGAAGATCCCGGCAATTAATTCGTTTTTATTTGTTTATAATATATTTATCGTATTAAAATTAATATATTTATTAACTATTGAAATTTTCTAGTTTTAAGACTGGTCAATTCTTCGACTGAAATTGTATCATCAACTTATTATTTATAAAATATTTTGGACAAATTTGAGTTGTGGTAAGTAGGCTTACATGCGAAAACAATTAAATCACGAAAGATGTATTTTCTATTTTAAAATTGAGATTGATTCTCATGTTAATTTCCCTTCTTTGTTTTCATGATACTTTGATTTTCTCATTGTTCACATCTCAGATTATATCGTCTATTTAAATATGTTTATGAGTTCCATTTTTCTTAGTTTTCATATCATGCAATCCACTCCCGTCTTCCAAACGGAAACTGACGTTATAATTGCAGGGGTCTGTCTAGGTTTTTTTTTTTTTTTTATGAGGTACCTATTTTGTGAAAATTTAGACATAATTTGTGAAATTTAAAAATTATGATAAAAAATAAACACAAAAATATGATTAAATGAGAAAATATTTTTTTTAAGTATTTTATGAAACTATCGTTTTTTCTTGAGTTGAATGTGTGAAGGTACCATTAAACGTTAGTAAATTTGCCCTGGACAGACCCCTGAATTGGAAGTAGTTATATCGTCAGCGCACGTAAATATCCTACATATTTAATCGCAACTTAGAAGTATGCAAATAATTTTGATTCTTAACATATTTTTATAACATTTAGACATACCTGTTAATATTAAAAACAAAAAATATTTGCTGGACACAAGTACTTTTTTTTAGTATAAATTCAGGGACATGTTAACAGTCTAACATCTCACTAAAATGATGAGTGAGATTTTCTAATAAGAAAAATATAATTATTTTGTTTAACTTTTGACAAGAAATTGAAGATAGGATTTTTCACCTGATAAATTCATGTAGGTCAACATGCTGATTTCTGCAGGACATTATGATATTGTCTTTATACCATAAATATTATTTTTTTAAAAATGCTATATTTCACTAACATTTTAAATATAGATCAACTGTTTACTAGGTAGATCTACTCTTCTCTCATTTCATGGTAAACTGAAGATATTTATTAGGGGATATGAAGATATCCATATATGAAGATATCCATATCCTTATATGTGGCAGAATAATCGCCAAATCTTGGCAACATCTGGGCAGCGACCCTCTGGTAACTAAGTACTCACCACTCACTTGCCAGCCCCAGGCAAATCTCTACATGTTTTTTTTTTTTTTTTGTTGTTTTTTATGTCATGCCTTGGTACCTGCCTAATTTGGTCCCTTGGCGGGCAGATCATGATATGGAATTATCCCCAATTAGTTGTGCAGCATTATACGAAAATGGTAGTTTCAATAGTTACAGAAAAAGTTTTTAATTCAAATGTCTCATCAAATGCATGTTGGAGTGATTTTATTAAAAATCAGAAGGAAAAAAATGAACTGAAATTTCTGTCATATTAGGATGAAAATTTCAGTTCAGATGTTCTCATGGGTATTAAAATATAATTGTATGTATGGAATACCTAACTATTGTTAAAAGCTTAGCATTGTCGTGGAAGTTTCGTAATGAAGATTATAGTATGTATTTAATTTATTAGTATTTCTGTTTAAAGATTAACACTGGGTCTTTAACACTATGTTGACGGGCAGTTTTACGCAAAAAATCTTTCAAGTCACTGGCTGTTTTTTTGCCATTAAATGTAGAAACAAGCAAAAATACTCTATATATGGATTTCACAGCCAAGCAATGTTAAGTGATGGCAAGTTAATTTGACATTGCAAGTGCAATGACGAGTTAACTTGTCATCAGTCGGCAACGTTTGAGTATGGAAGGAGCAGTTTACTCATTGCCAACTAACAATTTGTTAAAATCAAATTATGTTTTACTTGGTATATTTTCATTTTCGGACACCTTATAATAATTGTCAAAAATATTTACACTTGTGATGCTTAATTTTAGTGGCATATATACGTTACGACACGGAAAATTTTGATAGCGCAAAATTTTAAAACATTTCTTTTTGTTATTGAAATATATTACCAAATTTTAAAATTATCTTAATATGACATGAGAAAAAACCTATAAATAATTGAAATTAAATCTGCCTTTTATGTTTTTTTTCTCTCCTTTATAGAACTATGTAAAATAAATAAATTTTGTAAATTATCTTTTTAATAGTGATTCTGTAAAAAGTTTTTATGAATATTGTACGAGACGAGTCTAAAGATTGTATTAATATATTTAAAAATATTTTAGTTATCTTTATAAAATTTAATTGTTAGGAAAATTTAATGCCTTTTCTCAAAAGAAAAAAATAAAACACTTTAATCTGTATGAAAAATCAATTTATAATTAGTATTATAGTGAATTTTTTAGTATAAGAAAGATGCTTATAGAACTTAGTGGTCAGTTTTATGAATTATGTGAATAACCTTACTCTTTTCTTAGTGCATTTTAAATGATAAATCGATGCTGTTTTTTAATGATATAATAAAAAATTAATATATGTTTTTGTTTTTAGAACTTTCAAGTGAAATGGATGAAAAAAATGGAAGCAGTAAAAAGAAAGGTAATTATTTTTGTTTTTCTCTTGTGCACAAGTGATGATTCATTTTTATTTTCTAACCTACCATCATTTTGACAATTAGTTTCTAAATAATTAAAATAAGTTTCAAAATATTTTTATGGGGCAATATATTTACAATATATATATATATATATTTTTTTATTGGAGCTAAACTAAATGTAAGTTAAAAAGACTTGTGGAAAACATAAGATGGATACAAACGAGATGAGATATTGAAAGCCAGGCTCAGAATTCACGACTTGTATGTATTTTTTTGTTGTCTGTATTCTATCTTGTAATGTATTTCTTTAATAGTAAGTAAGAATTCTTTTCATTGATGATTTTATGTCATTCTCAATTTATTTTCCGTAACTGACAATTGTTCTGATTTTACTTCCTTGCATAGATACAATTTTAGGTCAAAGTATTCTGATTTTTAATGTTTTAGCGTCTTTTTTATTAACTTCCTCTAGAAAGATCCAGGAAATTCTGTGATTCTGGAAAAATCGGGGAAAATTTTTAGGCCAGAGGAAAATAATCTTTCCGTTTGATTTTTGTTGAAACTTAAAAGTGCTCACTCCCGTGCACTGATTTTACGCCTGCTGTTAGATCCACCCCACTCATTGATGAGAGAATAGAAAGGGTGCCTTAGTCAATAATCTCTCGTGGGTGGTATTTTTTTCTGATTCTATTCCGTAAACTCGTTAATTTCTGCCCTAGTGTTTTTCCCCCCTCATATTTATAAAAAACGTAGTCTCTTTGAAGCAAAATCTATTTTCTTATCTACACTTCTTATTAACGCAATTTGAAAATCACACATAGTGATTCGAATGATTTAAATATCTAATAATGCAATTCATATTTTCAAACAAATCAAAAATTGTGTTTCACATTTGCATGTTTTAAAATTTATACATCATGATTAGTATTCATATGGTTTATAAATCGAATATCTTGATTTGTATCCAAGCATTTTAAAAATTAAACGTAATTCATATTTATTTGATTTACAAATAAAACTACTTGATTTGTATTCATGCGGTTTAAAATTACCCATCACGATCTGTAGTTATGGGTTTTAAAAATCGCATATTGTGGTTTGTATTTATATAATGTAATGCATTGCGATTCATAATCACAGGATTCTGAAATCACAATAAATAATTCTTCATTCCATTTACTTCATGGAATATTGGATTTTTAAATCATGATTTGTAATCCTGCAATTTAAAAAATTCAATACCTTGATTCTTGTAATTATTAAATCAAATATCCTTATTCATATTTACCCAGTATAAAAGTCAGTCATTGAGATGCGCATTTGCTTGATTTAAAAGCTGCTTATTCGCATTATCTGTTTTACTAAGTTTGGAATCACTAATTCTATGGAGAAACATCTAATTAGAATTGGTTTTGTATCTAGCCTGTTTATTAAAAAATGTATCAATATCTTTTCATTTTATTAAATTTTAATTAAGAATTATAATTTACCTAACCCAAACCTTGACCACAGTTAGTATGAACATTGACTTTTTATGTATACTTTTTTCTTGCTAAAATTTCGGGTATTTTTTTGTGCAATCACTATTTATCAGGGTGTTCCATGTGTATCCTGGAATTTCAGGTCAAAATTTTTAATTTTTAGTCCTTTTTCCATTTATTAAGCCATATCCTCTGTTGCTATATACTTCTTTGATGGTTATTATCTTCATTAGAGATATACTATTGAGCCCCAAGTTTACTCAATACTCATGATTGATGTAATCAGTGACTTTTTAAAAATTTATTAAGTTACAAAGTAAGGGTCTGTCCAGGGTAAATTTAATGCCGTTGAGCAATGCCTTCACAAATTCAACTTTAGAAAAAATGGTAGTTTCACAAAATGCTTTTAAAAAAGCAAGTTCAAAAATTCTCCTCCCCATCTCTTAAAAAAAAAAAATTGTCCCCATGACAAACGATAAATCCTCAATTAATTAAGCATATACGAAGAGGTGACACATGCTTGGTTAGCGCTTACGCCATTTTATTATACAGGTTTTTTTTTGGTTTTTTTTTTTTTTTTTTTTTTGCTGAGTGCTCCGCCTGTAAGCTTTACAGGAAGTTGAAATTTATTCTGAATTTATTCTATCAGACTTTTTTTTCTCTGTGAAACTTTTTTCTATATGACCCCGGAGAAATGTTCTCATAATGAAAATAACTTTTAGTGCAAGTGCTGTTAAATGCGTGATTTTTTTAATATTCAAGTTGAATTGAAGTAATTTAACTATAGATAATGATTTTGACGGATTTTTAAATTCAGATACAATTTTGAGCCCAAAATTTTTACAATAGCAAAATTATTTATGAATATATGGGGAAAATATATATAAAAATTTACCAGTCATAAATTTTTTTTAATTGTAGTGACAATTTTTGAAAATATCTTCTAATTGTACCATATTTTTGCATTGATTTTTAATATAATTTTTAATTTTCATAAATGATGCCTAAATTTTCACAAAATATGTACCTCTCATAAAAACCTAGACCAGTGGTTCCCAACCTTCTGTGGACCATCTCCCCCCTCTTGGGGTTGGCTGACACATATCGCCCCTTTCTCTTTTTGCTCAAAAACCATTCATTGTTGCTTGTGAGCAACCAAACACTGAAAATATGCTAAGTTATAATTGATTTTCATCTAAATTGTAATGCAAATAGAGAGGCAATTTTATCTTGTCATTATTATTAATTTTAAAAAAATTTAGCATCTTCAAATGTACAAAAACAGTATCTAATAGAGTTTTACTTTAATTAACAGAAAATTACTTTTATGGGGGTCAATGGAGATTTCGAAAAATTATATAGGGGTTGATGATCAAAAAAGTTTGCCGACCCCTGACTTAGACAGACAGACCCCTGTAAAGTTTTGATACAGTGTAGAGAAAAGAAATATTTTCCGAAATTTGCACTTTTAACATATGTAGCTTTTGGGAATAAATAAAACTTATTTTTGTTACAGTAAAATTATAAAGTATTTCAATACAAATAAGATATTTTCTATTTTTGAAATTCTGTTTGTAATTTCTTTTAGATTCTGAAGAAAGTAAAGCAGCTGAACTAGAAAAATATTGGCAAGTTGTGAAAGACAATCCATCAGATTTTACGGGATGGACATATCTGCTTCATTTTATAGAAACAGAGGTAATACAAATTATTCACACTTTTTGTTTTTCTAGAGATAAAATACCACTGATTCATTTTCATAATTCTTGGCATAAATATTGTGCATTCATTTTTTTACAGTTATTAACAAAAATGTTTCCATGTATCTGCTTCCTATGAAAAATTTTACCGCAAAGACAAAAACAAATGAGTACCTCAACAAGATGAAACCTTTGTTTCAACCAGTTTTTTGTATATGTATCTTATTGAATTTTTTGCTTAATTTTTAGTGTAAGAGGTCTCTCTATATTTTTTTCACAAATTAGTGCTTTATATAATTTTTTAACTTTTTATAATTTATTTGTTAATTATAGAAAAATATTGAAGCTGCAAGAGAAGCATTTCAAGCTTTCTTCAAACATTACCCATATTGCTATGGGTATTGGAAGAAGTATGCCGATATGGAAAAAAATTTGAACAATTTCGATGCTGCTCAAAAGGTAAGTTTAGTTTTTGTTTTGAATTATTTTAGATAATTATGTGAAGTATGTTATCAGTTTTAATATCACTTTTCCTTCCATTACTTATTTCTTGTTAAAATCTAAAACAAGCTAATATCTTTCACTGTTCTCCTTTTATGCTAATTGGACAATAGAATTCTATTTTTACCATTAATCAATATTTTGATTATTAAATATAAAGTCCATAATGATTAATTATATGTTAAATTAGAAGCTGTAGTAATTCCATTTAAATATATATTTTTAGAAGCTCTCTAATTATATGTTTTCACATACTAATTTTAAAATTAATTAGCTTCATTTCAGAAATAAGATTTTCTATAACAATTTTTACATATTAAACAAAATGGCTTTTTTGTTTTAGATTTTTGAAGAAGGTACAAGTGCAATACCATTAAGTGTAGATTTGTGGATTCATTATATTAATTTTTACAAGACTCAGCAGAATGGCAAAGATGATTCTGAAGAAAATATAAAAATGTAACTATAATATTTTATTTTTTTAAATATAAATATTTTCTTTTTGTGTTATTTTTAAAAGTTCTGTTTGTTATACCACACTACTACGGCAATGTCAAACTTCATCTATCAAAAGGTACTTCAATATTGAATCGAGTTAGCATCTTTTATATACTCCTAAATTGATATTTAATTATTGTAGTGGTAGTTCTTAATCATAATAATCCAGCACTATTTTTAAACTTTTTGAAATATTTTCATCTATATAATTGAAATGACATCTGTAATAAAACTGACTTCCGTGTTTCAAAATATTAATAGACTTATGAAGTAATTTAAACATTTTTCACTTGCTAACTATATTTTTCATGGCATAAAATATCTTTATTTGAAAACAATGGTTAATTTGGTATTAGGTTTGCTTGTCGCTTTAAAAACATTTTATATCATTCATTGTTAATTCTAAATAACCTGTGTGGTAATTTTTTTTTCTCCAATTGATAACAATCTTAAAAATATTTTCAATGTGTATTATTTGAAAACTTTCTAGGCTATTTAAAAGAGCGTTGAGTGCAGCTGGACGAGAATTTCGATCCGATAGATTATGGGATCTCTATGTGGGATGGCTAGAGGAGAACAAGAATTTGAAAGAAGTAACCTCTGCCTATGATGAACTGTTAACCATTCCAACACAATTATATTGTCATCATTTTGAAAAGTATGCTTTTAATATTACTTGAATGAATTGGCTGAATAGTTCATTTTAATAAGAGCAGTATTTTTTTTGAAAATGAAATTATTCTGTCATAGTTAAACATTATTCAACATGAAAATTCATATTTTACCATATTGAACACTGCTTAAGCTATTCAACAGTTTTCTTTTCTTTTTCATGTTTTTCAGTTTTGAATTATTATTTTTAAGGAGAGTTTAGTTTCCCATAAATATATTCGTGACAGTTTTTTTTTTTTTTTTTTAAATTTTATTTTATGTACTTTTTTTTTTTAAAAGTGTAAACCAACTCGGTACAAGCCAAAAAGAACGTGAAATTGTTAGCATAGATTTTTGTTACAAAATAAAAGTGTATTGCTTTTTATTATTACTAAACTATGGAAAACTATTGCAATAAACTTGGAAAATGACCATCTTGAAATAAATCATCAAAAAAGAACCCAATGAGGTTCAAAATAAATAATGCTAACATTTCTTTCCATTTAAATATTTGAAATAAAACTTTATTGCTGTGTTAAAATTAATTATATAAAGAGCATAAATATTGCAGAAAAAGATTTTATCAATCTTTTGCTATTTCTGTATATCATTCAAGTTTTTTTTTTATTTATTTATTTATTAATAAATGCGTAACATTTTCATAATATTAAATTTATAGTGGAAATTAAATTCAGATTAAAATTTTTGAAGTTGTACTTTTCTCTTATGTTTTTTCAAGAAAAGTCTACTAATCAGAAGATAGACAATTTGAATATGGCCAAAGTACTGTCTAATGTGTTTGTTGTGCAAAATAAAGGACCACTCTGAATATACATTGATCTAATGATCAAATCTTCACGTTCTAATACTCCATCTTAATGATTCAAGGAGGTGATCTCAAATATGCTAAGAAAGTTTATTATATTTATTTAATAATACTTGAAAAAATTTTGAATTGTAAGGCATAAAAATTTTTAGAATCATTTTAAAGAAAGCATTTTTACATGTAGAAATACAAAAAAAGAGGAAAATCGGTCGCATAGTTTGAGAAATCAAGCTTTGGAAAAGTTTGAAATTTAAGTGTGCTGGGACAGTTTGTCTGATTCGCTGAAATTTTTTATTCTGCTACGTAAAAATATATTTTAAAAATATATTATGTAAAAAAAATGGCATACCTTGAAATTCAAAATTTTTTCAACTATTATTAAATAGAATTATAAATACTTACTAAAACGTATTTTTTGTATGGAATTATCTTTGACTAAACGCATTTTATAATTGTGTGCAAGGATACATCGTAAAATACGCTGGTCAAACTATCGTAGCCATATTTCCCAGAGTGTTATATTTTAAGTGTCAGAAATCCAAATTCGTAAAGAAGTATGTTTTTGTAAGCTTAATTAATTTTCATAACTTAAAATTAAGTCTGCACTAATAAATTAGCATATTTGAAGGTCACCCCTTTGAACCATTAAGATTGAGACCTGGAACGTGAAGGTGGTCATCATTGGGTCAAAAGTTATTCAGGTTGGTCTGTTTTTTATTTATTTATTTTTTTATTTATTTATTTTTTTAAATGTTATGCACAGTACACTAAATTCTGTTTCTCAGAAGAAAAAATGTCAGTTGCGCAAATAATTACACTTAAAATAGGGCTAATTTAAAAAAAAAATAATCTTAAGTTAGCATTGGATAGGATTTGCGATTTGTTTATATTCTGTGTCTTTCATCAATAAAATCGTACTTAAACCTGCATCCAAAACCGAGAATTCTTATATCAATGTGTACAATTTTATGAATTTCCTAAGATAAAATACTTTAAAATGTGCTTCATGAATTAATTTTTTTTTGTTAATACAATGTACAATTGAGGAGGGGAGTTTTCTGATGGGTGACCATTTTAATACAAAGTTTAAATTAATCGCAATATATTTTACAAAAAAAAATCAACATTTCCATGTGTAGATTTATTTCTTAAGAAATTCACAGTAGATTATTTGTTTCAATTTTTAAAGACTTGGCTTTATTTGCGATTTACTTATATTTGGAAAATTATGTTTTAACAGATGTTTTAAACAGAATATCTAAAATTTTCAGCAAAATTCACAAAAAAAAAAAAAAAAAATTCTGGTTTATTCATCACTTTTTTTCTGGGATATGATATTAAAACTATGTGATAATCAATCATTATCTGTAAAAAGTTGTTCAGTGTTGACTCAAAAGTTTGTTGAATAATATAATTTTATTCTTGTTTTATAATAAATAATTTTTATTTATAAATTTTAAAAAAATCGAATGCAATGTAGATAAATATCTTATTTGTATAAACAATCATTTTTTATATGATTAAAATTGTGCAAAGAGCAATCAGTAATCGAAAGTGGCAACTGTTTTTCCCCACCGTTCTTCCGAAAATGTCACCCTTCTCTGGCGATGCTGTAGATAGCTCGCCTAACACGTTTTAAAAATTAAAAGAATACAAGTAATGTAAAATTTTAAAAGACTCATTTAAATACAATAATTAACTAAATACTCTGATCAAAGTCTTCATCAGACTCAAAACTTGATAAGCTTTCTTTATCACAATCATAATTATCTTACTTTCGCTTTTCAGCCATTTCACTTTACAAATGCACCAAAATACGCATAAAAAGAACAAGGTAAAAAAAAAAAATCCCTCCCCCTACATTATGAAAAGAAATTCATGGCACCCGTACTGCCATCTGTAGGCAGTAAAACTAACTATGTCTCCTGTGTAGGATTAATTTTTAACATTATCAATGCAGAATAATAATGCCGAACTAGTTCAGCTCGTCAGAGCGCATTGGGGGAGCATTTCAGTATGCGAGTATTGCTCGTTACTAACCATTACAGGCGAAATCTTGCTCCAGAGCGGAACTCGTTTGCGTGCATTGTGAAGCACGACTCGATTGCGATCCGAACTCGTTCATAACCGTCAAAGGGTTAAACGTTAGGGAATTCAGTTTAGCTGGAAAGTAACCACCCTAAAATAAAAGTAAAATCCAGGTGGTAGACATCCCATATATATATATTGTCCCTAATTACAAATTAAAATATAGTTTGGCATTTTTTAATTATAAAAAATAGTCTAATAATTACTTAAAAAATCTGTTAATTATCGGAATTGTAATTGTACTAAAAAAAAAATTTTCCATTCATATTTAAAAATTTCTTATAATTGAAAAATTATTGCTTGGAAGTGAGCCATCAGTACATACTTGCAAATGAGATAAATTATCAAAGCTCTAAATATAATATTTTCACTTATTTTGACATAAATTAAAATAATGAAAAATATGTCTAATGAAAATCTGTTTGTCTTTTAAGTGCTGAAATTGAAATTAAACGCATTTCAAACTGATATTTGTAAAAGAAATGCCGATAATTTATTTTATCTTTTCAGATTTGGTAAACATGTAAAGAAAAATATACCAAGAGAAATACTTTCTACAGATGAATTCCTTGAACTTAGAAAAGAAGTAGTAAGCATATTAAAAAATGATTCAATGGTTGGAGATGATGCAGAAGATGATGATAAAGGCATCAGTAAAGAAGTAGAATCAGCTCCAGGAATGGATATAGATGATGCTCCTCCAGGTTTGGAACCTGGTGGTGCAGATATTGAGAAAGATATGGTAATTATTATAATTATTTTTTTTTACCCTTTTAATGTCTTCAAGTACCTAGTTATATAAATATCCTCTATTAGGTCTCAGAGAGCAAGTTTTTTCTGTGAAAGTTGAATATAGTTTTCTGATTAAGAATCAACAATTTTGTCTCACATAATTGCAGTATTTTTTAGAAATTTCTGTTGTCTTAGTAATATGCACCATCTATTATTAGTTCTGAATTATAAGAACCAAGTATTAATATTATGGGTTATTGCATCACTTGTTAAAAAGAAAAAAATAAAGATTTTTCACCATATAATTCAGATTGTCTTTAATTGACCTTAAATTAGTTTTATGATTTATTTCCAAATACGTGAAGGAGGGGAAAATGGCCAAAATCACTTTATTCTCAGGTCAAAAAAGTTGCAAAATGCTTCTTTATTGGTCCACATATTTGGCATTGCTGTGGTCTATTACATAGCTGCCAACTGTTCTGAATTTTTCGGATTTGTTCCTAATTTTTTAATCAAATCCTAAAATCTGATATTTTTATAAAAAATCTGAATTTTCTTAAAATGGCAGTGTTTTTGCTTTTAAACTAGTCCCTTGTTCTGATGGTTGCAAGTGTGCTTCCTGTGATTATTGTGCAGAAGTAATTTTTAGTAGCTTTTTATTGGAAAATACTATTCCAATAGATGTTGCTGATCATTTCACTAAATTATATCTTAAACAACTATTATTATTTTTTAAAAAATGTATTGTAGTATTTAAACAGGTGAATCAGAAATATTTGTTTATGATGTAGATTATTATTTACCTATCTTTTATAATTTGGAGAAGAATAATTATATATTAATAGGTAATAGTTGTTTTTTGAATTATTATGCTGTTATTCCCACAAAAATTATGCTGTTATAAATTTCCTACAAAAAAAGTGTTAATAGTTTTGTTTTACTAATTTGCATAAGGTATTTAAATATAAGTCTATTAATGTTATTATTTAATAGTTAAATTTTTCTCTTACTCTCATAATTGGTGCATATAATTTTGTCGCATATATTGTTCCTAATTTTTTATTCCTATGGTTGGCAGCTATGCTATTATATTTTTAGAATAGTGTTAAAACTAATTCTTTAATTAAAATTTATACTGGGAGAAAGCTTACTTGAGTTATTTGCTTGATACCAAAGTTTTCTTACTGAACGAAAAGAACATGTTAGATATTGTTACTAACCTATTTTAAAAAATTAAGGGCCATTTTAATATAAGGATTTTAGTCACGTAGTAGCTTGTAGTGAATTACAATTCTTATTTTATTCACTACATGGTACAGATAAAAATTGAATTATAGTCTTGGGTTATCATAATAGCTTTCTTTTTTCCCTTTATGTTTGAAACTGAATTTATTACCTATTTAAATTTTCTTACTTAGAATTCATACGAAATAATGCTTGAGCTTAACACATTATCACTTTCAGGTTTTTGTCATTAAATTTTAAACAATTATTCATTAATTATTAACAATAATATTTAGAATATCTAAAGCTAAACAACTTGAATGAAGCACAAAAAATGCCACAACAAAAGTGTTTATTTTGTGCTTCATTCACATTATTTAACTTACTCTCATAGAGCACAAAGTAAACTCTTTCTCCATTTTAACAGTATCTTTATTATTAATAACTGCATTATATAAGCATGTTTTGCAAACCATGAAAATAGAACATTTAGATTGAAAGTTATTCAAGATGTTTATTTTTATCAGTTGAATGTTTTTCTTGATTTAAATACTAATCTAATTAAAACTGTTAACAACTGTTTGCATTTTCTGCATATCAAAAACATTTTGTTAAAATAAATCATTATCTCAAATCCTTATCTGATCTCTGCCTAATGATATTTTCAGATGAGTACTGAAGAAACAGATTTAATGAAAAAGAAAATTATTGAAAGAAGAAAAACCTTGTATAAAAAGAATGAAATAGAAGTGGGAAAGCGCTGGTCTTTTGAAGAAGCGGTAAGTGTGTTTCTTTGTTTAACTTTAATTTTTTAAACCAGTGTTGGCAAAAAAAAAGAAGTCTAAACAACGAATCAATGCCGCGATGATTAGCAGATTTTTTTTAATATAACAAATTTTCTGTATATGACCATTTACATGCAGTTTCTTTGGTGAGAATGTGATTTTTGAAGGCCTGATTTCTTTATCATGACAGACTTAGTTCAGGTATGCAAATTACTGTAGAGTCTTAGGGTTAACTGCATCAATTTTCATGAAGATGGTTTTGTATTGATTGGGTGTAATTTTGTTTATTTGCAGATCAAGAGACCCTACTTCCATGTGAAACCATTAGAAAGAGCTCAATTAAAAAATTGGAAAGATTATCTTGATTATGAAATAGAAAATGGAACACACGAGAGTATAGTTATTCTCTTTGAAAGATGCATGATTGCGTGTGCTCTCTATGAAGATATGTGGTTAAAAGTACGCATATTTTTTCATTGCTTTTTTTTTTCTTCTTGTATAGTCATTTAGTGAGAAATCATATGTAAAAAGTTATTTTAATTTTTACATTTAGGAATTAATAGAATTATGTGCAGTTATTTAATACTGTCAAGATTTAAGTAATTAAGTCTCATTTTTTAATGGATTTTGATTGAAAATGGAAGATCTCAAAATATATCAGAGATGATAGTAACTTGCTATAATGTCTCTTAGGATATGTTGAAATATGATAATTTTAAGAAGTTCCTTGATTCGCTAAAGCATAAAGCACTCAAAACAACAATGTGTGTCACGGAACTGTTAAATCTCTTCAGAACAATTTGTGTTTCAAGTATGTGATATCGATTGAGAAATCCCTTATAATACCTTTTATAAATACTATTAAATGAATAAATAAAAATAGAAAAATTCTATTATTTGTGTATTATTTTTAATTTTAATGTTCTTAAAACAGCCACAGTTATAGTTATATTTTGAGTTATTTATGACTATTGTAATCAATGTTTTATAAGCAAATGAAGAATTATTTATCTTGGATATAAAGTAGTAATTTCAAAACAGGGTGTAAATTAAAAACAGGGTATGTACAGGGTGTGTAAATTAAGTAATGTTTAATTGGCAATCCAGAACACATTCATTGTGAACTTGGTAGATTAATGCCATTGTATAAAGTAATTTTTCTACAGAAATCAGTTTTTGTAGTGCATTCTAAAAAGGAATGACATTAATATAGTGCAACGGTATATCGTTAGATTTTGATTTAAACGGTGTCGATTAAAACTTTTGTTTAACTCCAGCAAACCTACAGAGACAGTGGTTTGTCAATAGTTCAGCCTTTTTGGTGGCTTAATGAATTTTCGGTAGAAATGATGATCAAAGATGAATCTTGCAGCCAAAGAACTTCATCGGTGGGAATCGAAATCTCAGCAGAATTTGAACCCTTAAGTCTTTAGATTGTTGATTTCAGTCATAATGATCCAAGAATAGTTGAATTTGTATCACTATACTGTTGAAGAACGAAAAAGAATTGATTATGCCTGTGAGACCAAACATCAAAAATTGCAAAGCATCTTTCTACTCTGTAATGTCAATATGTTTTTAGCGTATAAACTCATTCCTGTGGCTTCTTATTTTCTTAACTTGTGCCCTTTGAGCTTGTGTGCATAAAGAGATTCAAGGAATCTCATTTTCTTACACTGAAAAAATTTAAGACTGCAACTGACCAGATAAAATCAATTCCAGTATCTGAGTTCCAGCGCTTCTATTAGGAGAGGAAGAACCATCACATGCGATGTATAATTTCTGAATGGAATTATTTTGAGGTAGACAATATTATGATTATATTCAAATAAAAGAGTGTTTTAAAAATCAGTCTCCTTTAATTTATATATCTTGTATAATATTAGTGTGGATGTGGAAGGAAGATATCCATTCTTGATCATATTTTCAATACGCCTATGCTAAAGTTTTATAATTTGAGTTTTTAGCAATTATTGTTTGTTGTTAAAGAAAATAGTAATTCAATTAGAGGGAATTGTTTATTTTATTTTTATCGAATAATTGCCAACCAGTAGATATATTTTTTCTCCAGAATCTCTAAATTGTTATTTTAACTCATTAAGTGGTTAATATATATATATATTATATATATAACGACTCATATGTAAGAATGTGCCATAAACCATTTTTCAGATTTATTTGCTTTTGTGCAACCGCCATAGACAATGTTTTTTAAAACTGGAAACAGAGCTTAAAATTACAAAATAGAGAATATTTTATGCCCAGTGGAAAAATATATTGCAATTGCTTGTAATATTTGGGGGTGGGGATCATTATGTAAGGATTAGCTGAACAAGGTTTGTGAAATTTGACAATCCTTTATTAACGAAATTTGCATGTCAAACTCGCCAGTGAAAATTGCTTTTGCATAACAAGTTTATGCTATAATCATAAAGAACACTGATGCTAAGTATAGTATGATTAGATTCTTTTCTTATATTTATAAACAAATAAAATAATTTTGGCATGTTTTTGTCAAGAAATTTTTATATTTCATTAACTTATAATTTTCAAATTATACCTGTCTTTTCATATACAAAGTATGCTACATTTCAGTTAGAATTATATTATAATATAAAACTCATTGCAATAATTTCTATAATCTCTGTTTGTCACAATAAACCATTTCTTCAATCCGTGTCTAATTTTTACTGCAATATAAATTTAATAAGAATTTTCATCAGCTTTATTTCGTTTTAAAGACTAATATAGTGCATCTAAAGTCTCATCATGCTTAAGTTTTCATTTTATCATAATGAGTTTTTATATATATATATATATATATATATTTTATAATGTAATTTTAAAAAAAGGGAAGAAATGAAATAACATTTGGTGTCATCTTCACAATTCAATTAATAGAAATAATGTTTTTAAGCCGTATTCAAGAAAATAGTTTTTATGAAGCATTTTTTCCCTACTAATTTGTAAAAGTAATTGTTATTTTAAATTCAAATGAGTGTTTTCCTTGCCAGCAGATTAGCGTTTAAATTGTTTTACAATACTTTCCTGATTATTTAAATGTTTTACTATATTTCTTGGGTTATTTTTTTACGAAACATTAATTTTACTAGCATCCGAATAAATTTTATCAGATTTCAACTTTTTCAGTTAGATCTAGTATTGATTAATGTTCAATTTATTTAAAAGTATTCATATTAGCATTGTTGTTTTAGAGCTGTAAAACAATAATAATAATAAATTAGTATCGTATGTGAAACTAAAAAGATCTTGAATTTTTCCAATCTGTTTTGCTTTGTGATAAGTGGGAATCCATTTACCTCTCAATTAAAAAAAAGGTATTTTTTAAATACATTGACTGTAAAATTTCTTTGATATATGAATTTAGTTTCTATTCATTCTGTTAATAAAGAGGTGTAAAAATTTTAAATTATAAAATTTTATCACAGATTGCAGTTAATTTGTATTCAATGTTAAATTTTTAAAAAAAATAATTAGGACTAAAAATTTATTCTTATATTAAGCTTTAATTTTTTGACAATTTTGTTTAAATTTAAAATTTTTCTTATACTTTTTTTTTTTTTTTTTTTAAGTTTTGTGATTTACCGACCTTAATGCCAAAAGTTAAATATTTTACTCATCTTGTTCAGCATCAAAGAGGGCTGCTTTATACAGCTGGATAGAGATTGAAATTTTCTTCCACACTTAAAAACAAGCAGAATTCATTGTGTAATATAAAACAAGTGAACTTCTCTCCCTTCCCAGAAGATAGAGGTGAATATTTACATTACAAACAAAATGGTCATGGGACTTTTCTTTCACTTATCGAGAGTTTATTTATAATTTGTTCGGGTGTTAGATTTATTGTATTGGTCAATATTATTTGGGCATAATGGCCAATGCATTTTATTTATGAAACTTTTCTTTGCATTTTTGTTTTTTGAACATTTTAGCTTTGGAATAGTTTTATCTTTCATTATTATCACCTAGACAATATTTCTCACTCTTTGTTTTAAGTTCAGAAAAAACTTTTTTCCATTTCATGAGCAAATTTTTTTGTTTCATGTTGTAAATAGGTTATTTTTCTTGTTTTTAGTATGCTAAGTACATGGAAGATAATTATCCTGAAAGTGCTGATGGAGTTTATGAAAGAGCTTGTAAAATTCATCTTCCTCGAAAATATATGATTCATTTTTCTTGGGCCTCATTTCAAGAAAGAAAAGGTTTGTTTGTCACAATATTTTTTTCTTTTATTTTACTTATATATTATCATAGATAATAAGTAAAGATATGCTATCAGATAGAACTTACTATCTTGATATGCTTGACTGTATTAATGGGTTATATCCTGAAACAGAAAATTGCCTGCAGTTTTTTCTCTGAGATAATTTTTAAAAATTATAAAGCGAAATTTTCAAAATATCCCAAATTTGTTTTACCTTACATAATTTTTCTTTTCTCAGATAATGTTGACAAAGCTGCCCAGATTCTTGAAGATTTAGGGAATAATATCAAAGATATGTTAGAAATTACTCTTAGAAAAATTAATCTTGAAAGACGACGAGGTAATGAAACAAAGGTAGAAGAAATGTATTTAAAATGCATTGCTGAAGCCAAAACCTCTCAGATGTCTTCCCATTTCGCTACAAAGTTTGCACGATATCTGTATAAGGTAAGATCACATTTTTTATGCTTAAATTTCTAAATAAATTTCTGATAATGCAGCTATAAATTGATTTTATTACTATTTTTTAGGTTAAGCAGGATTTTGTAAAAGCTACAAAAGTTTTAAAAGATGCCCTTAAAAATGATCCAGTAAGTTTAATTTATATATTTCTTTTAAAAAAACTTTTGAATGAATTATCTTAACTTTTCTTATGCTTAGTTTTTTTTTTTTTTTTTTTTTTCTGAATGTAATTTAAAATATTGTTTTTAAAAACCTTTATGTAATGGAGATATAAAATGAAAAATTACTTGCATATAACATGTAGAAAATAGTCTTGAAAAAAGATTAAATAATACAAAGGTATTCATATTTATCTAATTTTTTATAACGCTAATATATTAAATATATTAGCTTTATCTAATATATTTTATATATTTGTTTCATGATCAATGAATGTCCGACTTCAATACTGGTGTAAGAGTCATCTTACAAACCTGGATATACTGTGTGTGCTGTTGCCCAGTTGTGTATCATTTTTACTCTTGTCATTAAAAATATTGTCATAAGTATTCTAAAATACCAGCTCAATCATTTATGCTGCATATAGTATTCGTTCATTTCCTTGCAGTTTCTCTTCTTACTACAGCTTTAACTGTTCTTTGATATTATAGTAATGACTTTTCATATTTCTTTCAACTGTTTCCAAAACATTTTGAGAATTCATTTAAAATAGCTTTATTCTAAAATTAAGAGTGCTCACTCATTTGTTAGCTGAAAGTTCTCAGGATCTTCACTATTGTATAAGTAATTAATAAAACAAAGTTTAACTATGTTGACACCTGTAAATTTTATAAAACTGAACCTTTGTAGTATATCATTAGTTTTTTTTTTTTTTTTTTTTTTTCATTGATGTTCAAAATTAACTTTAAAAAAAAAAATTTTTTTCCTCACCCTGCATAATTTTCTTGTTTATAAGTCATCTTTAAAATATTTCTATTAAAATCCGCCAGAAAGAACTATCAATAGTAATACAGGATACATTAGGAGGCAAACGCTCTATCCCGAGCCCATAGATTACCATGTATATCAGTTTTAAAAGAAGCCTCTTTTGATTTCATTTTAAATTATAAACCATAAGCACCAGATAATTTATAAACGTTCATAAAAAAAAAGTTATTTATCTCATTTTAATTTTTTATTTCATTCAAAATTTAGCTTACCACTTTTTAAAAGATTAAAATGTCTTAAAAAAAAAATTTTTTTTTTTATGGTATCAAGGAATTAAAATTATTTTACTTTTAAAAAAGTTTTTGTTGAATATTTAGTGTTATCAGCACATTGTAATTTATAATTTAATATTCATTTATTAAAAACAACTAATTCAGATTTCTGACATTTTGCACTTTTACTCTTTCAAATGGAAATTCTAAACAAATAGACTTACTTCAATTCAAATATAATTCAAGTTCTTTTTATCAATGTCATTATTATAGGAACCAATGAAGCAATAAAAACACTATTTACTTACTCCTTTGAACTAATAAATCAATTTCCTTTCTAAAAAATATGGTAGCACATATTTTAGTAATTTGAATCATTAATTGTTCAATAACTATGAAAAAAAGGGAGGTTCTTGGTTCTATAAGTATCAAGCTTGCTTGGCAGCATTTACATAAGTTTTAACTTTGGTGTTCTTTGGTAATAGGCCTTATTTTAATTATAGAGTAATCCATATATACTGATGCAACTAGTAGATGTGGGATTTCAACAAACTCCTATAAATCAAGCGGCTATTCTTGAGGCATTTGATTTAGCATTGACCAGTGATATGAATGAAGACCAAAAATTGACATTTGCAAGAAGGAAACTTGAGTTTTTGGAAGATTTCACAATGGATCCTCAAAGGTATGATCTTGGTCTTTAACTTGAGATTGACTTTGAGAAAAACTTATATGGCTGAAAGAAGTTCTGCCTTTAAACTGACAAAAATATTATTTTATAAATTAAATTATATTATATTTTTTAGTTCGGTGCTAATATTTAATTTTCAAGAGCTGAATTTTAGCATTATTTATCGAAGTAAGCAGGAATTGAAATTTTAATGAGTTATAAATTTTTATTCAGTTTGAATCATTTTTTTGCTTAATTTTATTTATTATTTTTAATTAAAGGATACCTTAAAATGATTTTAATCGCTATCATCTATGTAAAGCAATGCTATAAATAAACAATGCCACTTGAGTGTCATAAGTTATTATTTTCACTTGGTTATTAAATAGAAGTCAGTCTAAGTTCTTTATATATATGTATATATCTAAGAAATAATTAGGTATCAAAAATCGTAAAGTATGAAATATTATCTGAAAATAAGTAATCTTGTTATAGCTTTTTCTCAGAAATGGTATCTTATTAAAAATAATAATTAACTAATGACCTATTTCAGTATTACAAGAGGAAATGGTGTTAAACACTTAAAAATATTCCAACAAGTGCAAGATATGATGAAATCTATATAATTGTTGTCAGAGTTAAATCTCTCTCTTTCAATCTGTGGATGTTGTAGTTACCAAAAGAACCTTTTATTCTTAACTACTAAATTAAAAACATAAATGTAGCACAGAAAAAATATATTGCAGAACAAAAAACAAATAAAATTTTAATGTTTAATTTAAGGGAAAAATCTCTCCTTGTGAGAAAAAAACACAAGAAAGTTCAACTAAAAAGAAGAAAAAGAATGTTCTACTGATTCTTTTAAAAAACAAAGAGAAAACAAACTAACACAATATGTCCTTTTTTAATTTCTTGCTTTTGCCAACCTGGTTAAATATGACTTCAACAGCAATTTAAATTATGTTATTTGAAAATAATCGTCTGCTATTGTGTCTTTGAAAATAATCGTCTGCTTCTATGTCAATCTTCAACATTCTCCCACCTTTTAATTATAATTAATAATTAAACATCAAGAAATGAAGAAATTGTTCAAAAGTTAGTTGAAGATAACGTCAGCCTTTCCAGCATTTTCACTTTTCGTCCCGATGCAGTGATATAGGGTGAACAATAAGTAGTACTTGAAATTTCCAGCGGATATAGTGGTTGTATAGGGCGAAGTAACGTGTTGGTGGGGGGTTTTAATTCTTGCCAATCTAACAGGGCCATCTTTGCCAGGAAGTAACTGTACAATTCGCCCTAATGGCCAATCTAATCTTTTGATGTTATCAGACCCAATTAAAATTATATCGCCGACAGCTGGTTTAGGATAATTTCGTATAGTTTTTCCGTGCTGCACCAAAACTCTGAGATATTCGGATCTAAATCGGTGGGTTAAACTTCCAGTTGATAGCATTGATTGCTCCATGCTTTAAGATTTCATCCCAATTAATAGAACTAAGCAAGTTTGAGGCTCTAAGGAAATTTGTTCCATTGTTACAATAAATTGTAGAGCATCTTCCTCGTCTAGATACAAACCAACGCAAATCCTTCAAAAACGCTTCTGTGGAAAGGCTGGTAACTAACTCTAAATGGACAGCTCGATAAACAGCACAGGTAAAGAGTACTATCCATGATTTTAGGTTTCTTAAAGCGGCCCAGCTGTGTCTATGCCTGTGATTTGAAACACAGCAGCATCTCGAATCCGGTCTTCTTGAAGATTTGGAATTGATGCTTGATTCGGAATTTACGGTATATTATAATAACATATTAAAGTATTGAGATTTTTAAAAACCACGTGGAAATCTGCAACAAAAGCTGTGAAACAATCGCAACACCACAAACCACTTGTTCTGATCGATAAGTGCATGTATTCGCTAAGCCTTTTCCGGAGGGGGTGGAATATTGTAATAGTATAAGAAATTAATAAATTTTAATATATAAAAAAAATTAGTTACAGGGGTGATTGTGCTCCGGAAAAATAAATTCCGGATTTTCGGATTTTTCACTAACAGTGATCCGGAAGTTTCCAGAGATCGAAGGTCCAGGATTTTAAAAAAATCAATGATCACAAAAGTTTCTGGAAATCAAATTTTCAAAGGTGGAACTTAAAAACACAGTTTATTTTATTTGTTTGTAAGGGAGAGCCTGAGAGATACTTTATAAGCTTATATTCATGATTAATGCTCATTTTTTATCAGTAAATAGTTATTATATTCATAAACTCAAGAAAGAAAGACATATGTAAATTTAAATTGCTTCTGCAGGTCATCATAGGTATGTGAAAAATTTTAAATATATTTTAAGTACACTAAGAAATATTGAGAAACAGGAAAAAAAACCTTGTTTTAATTTTTTTTTCAATTTAAACTGTTTTTTTTTTTTTTTTTAACTCAAGAAATTTTCCGGAATTTTGACTTGGGCTCACAATCACCCCTGTAGTTATCAAAAACCATAAAGTATTAGACATCATTATCTCTAAAAATAGATTTTACTTCTAGTCAGTAATCTTTTTAAACCTTTTTCTCAGAAATTGTATATCATTAGAAAAAATTTACTCATGACTTTTTAACGATATCTCGAGAGAAAATGGTATTAAGCACTTTTAAATATTTCACATGCAAGATGTGAAAAGAAATGTATATAATTGTTGTTAAGGTTAAATCTCTTTCAATCTGTGGATGTCCTTGTAACATCAAACTGGAGCTACTGCCCTGATCTAAAATGAAATTAATTTGATAATTTCTTGTTATTATTGAATAACCTCAACTCTTCAATATCATCAGTATGATGTTAAAGCATTAGTTTTAATTTTGTTCATTTAAATGTTTAAATTTTTTAACGTGCAAAATATTTGCAGTATTCAAGATGCCTTTGAAGAGTATGCTAAATTGTATAAAGTCCATTATACCTCTAAGAAACGAGTAGCAGAAGACAGGTAACTAATCATACTACATAATAAATTTCTCTCTTCTTTCCTTTTAATTATTTTGAATTCTAGTGTTTTTAGAGGTACCAACTTTTAAAACTTGCTATCAGTAAACAGATGTACAACAATACTTATAATAGTTGCAAAATTAAAATTAGTGCAATTTTAAAGTATTTTTACTATTTCATTCTATAAATATGTACCTAATATTGATAATGGATAAAATTATGATTAATTAAAACAGTAAAACCTTTGTGTTGCTTTTTCATATACAAATATCAAATTTTGCAAACATCAAAACTTCATTACCCTTGATAGTTAGGGTGGGGGAATCTCATTTTAACGGATTTTAAAAAAGGAGGATCAAATTCAGTACATAATATTACACATTTTGATCTTTAATGGTAGTGAGTGCCCTTTTCTGTGAGGAAGTGTTCCTAGGGAGAACTCTGGTGTGTGTATGTATATATATATATAAAAATTAAATGAATATATATATTATATTTTTAAAATGTTTTTGCTTCTGGCCGGTCATACCTAATGGAGGAGTTTCCAAAAGAGTTCTATTCAAATTGAATTAAAACCTTGATAAAATATTCTTGATGGGTTGTACAATTATATTTTTTTTAAAATTTGTTTTCTGAAATTTAAGAATGTGTACTATATGGAATCTCTTAAAAATTTTAAGATAGTTATGCTATTTTCATTTAGATCAAGCATAATTAGCAATTATTTCATATTTATTTCAAAGAATTTCAGCTAGAGAAAAGACTGTTTTTGAAATTATACTACAAAATGTCTGTTCATAACAGATTTTAAAATTGATCCCCTCCCTCTTTCTTTTTAAGAAAAAAAAAAAAACTAATTATTTTAATGATTTTCCTATTGAATAAACTTAACACTAAGAAACTGAGTATAGCAATATATTATTGATTTGATTATTAGCAATTACTTTGTAATCCTAATTACATACAAATATTGATCAAAATTACTTGTAACCATTGTTTATTTTTAATTATGGTCACAATTGTGTAATCATAAATTTTGATTATTTTGTCTTCCAATTTCAGTGAAGAAAGTAAAGAAAAGAAACTAAAAACCGAAATGAATGGATCAGCTACAACAGATACTGCTAATTCTACTTCTACGGCTGCTACAGCAGCTGCAGCTGCCATTCCAGCTACACATGATGCTGCATCTTATCAGTATCAGCAGCAATCAGCTGCTTGGGCAAGCTATGCTGCTCAGGTAATAAATGGTGCAATTATGTGTGTTCACTCTATGTGTCAAATATTTCATTTATAATTGGGCAATATATTTTTTTAATTATACTCTTTTTAGACAGAGTAAGTGTCTCAATGTTGCATGATCTCTCCACTTTTCCTCTCTTAGTTACTATGGTTACAGCAAAACTTGCTTTGACCTATGCCAATACGTTTCAGAGAGAAATTTGAATGCACTCATAGGGGGGAGATTTGCCGTAACTGCAGTAATGAAGTATAGAAATTTCGGGAAATCGAGCAACCTTCAGACACCTATTTTATTTACAAAAAAGTATATGGCGTTAAGAATTGACTGTTATGTTACAAGCAGTTGAATAATATTTTTATTTTCTTAGCTGATAAGTAAATTATAATTTGCTAATAATACAAGCATTGTTTTTAAATCTGCAAATAATTAAATGCTTACACTATTTAATAATAAATAGCTTGCAAGCAACAGAAAAATTTTATTCCATAATATAAAATAGTTTGAAATTAAATACTACTTTCTTCAGAAGTATTTAAGTAGAAGTTAACAGAAAGTATTTAATAGTTTGTTGACTATATAGAATAGTTTGAAATTCTATATTTTCTGTTGAAGTATTCAATTAAAATTTTGCAAAAAAATATTTACGTTCAAACAATTTTATATAGTTGAAGTAGTTTTAGTTGAAATTTGTCTATTGCTTTCAGATTATTTATTTCAAAATACTGTATGCATTTAATTATAAGCAGATTTATAAATACTATTTGTATTATTGGCAAATATTTCATCTGTTAGCTGATTTATAAACACTTTTCTGTAATCATTTTTAAGATCCTTGTCAAAAAAGTCTAAATGAATAGTTTCAAATTATTTAAACAAGCAAGAAAATAAAATACTATGAAAATCTACCCAAAACTGAGGGCAGGATGGACAAAACAGTTGTCGACTGATAAAAGAGGTGTTTTTATGAATCACTTTCAATTCACCATTACTTCAAATTAATGCTCATAATAAAGCTCTAATGCAGATTAACCCCTTCAAGATTCACAGGAGATTCAATGTTAGTCACATATCTACTCAGTGTTAGTTCAAAGTGTGACTATATAATTTTTATTGTGAACTAAGTGGTGGTGAATTAAATACATCTTTATACCACCACCCACAAATAAACTGGTAAATAATTAGTTTGGTTAACAGTTTTATATCTTTACCCTAATTGATAAAGTTTTTTGCTGCCGAGTATTTGTTACAGTTAGCATGTAAGAGTAAAATAATTGTCATATTGATTTTATGATATTGTGTACTGATGGCTTCATTTATTTTTTGCAGAGTTCTTATAATTACCAAGGAGCTTGGCCGTATGCTGCAAATTACTATTCATCACACTGAAGAAATAAATTGTACATTTTAAGGCATTGCATTATAAATACTTTCATCAATTTGCATTTTATACTTTTTAATTAGAGCGGTAATTAAAAGTTATCACCAGATCCCTTGTAGAATAATCCGCTTTGACTTTAAATATTCTTTTTTTTTTAAAGTTGTGAAAAATGTTAATAATATTTAGAGCCAATGAAGTATTGCTGTAATAAAATTATAGTTTTGTTTTGTGTTGTTGTTTTTTATAAAATAAAACTTTTAGAATTACCATTTTACTCCTTGTATTTTTTTTATGATTCATTTAATGTACAAAAGTACAAAGAGATGTATTTTTACAGTTTTTAAAATGCTAACTTAAAAGAAAAAATTTGAAGAGGGTCATTATTATTCTCTTCAAATGTGCTAACATTCCAATCTAGAAATTGTTAAATAATTGAGAATCCACTGTACATATAAATTATCTATATTTATATCTTTAAAATGTACGAAATATTTATATAGAAAATATCTGAGACTCTTTCCAGCAACAAATATTAATTTATTATCAGACTATTACATATCTCACATTAGTGAATGAAAACTGGAGAAACTTTTTCTATCCTCAAAAATTTCTCATTTTTTTCAAGCCAGTGATAAAAGAATTTGTAAGTATCTTTTGATTGTCAGCATAAAGAAATCAGTTTTTGCTCACAACTCTTTCACCTATTTATTAAATTAATTATTTCAAAAAGTTCAATTTTTCTATGTATAATCCGTAATTTAAAAAAAGGCAGTTGAGTAGTTAGAGAAGTAAGTTAACAGAAATCTTTCTCTATTTCTTGGGAACTAAAAATTTTTAAAAGTTATGCAATTAAACTAGTAAATCATTCTACTGCTATGAAAACTAATAGGTGACTGATTATATATAATTTTTTTTTCTGCTGTGAATATCGCTGCAACAAATCCTTGAATCATCTTGCCTTCAACTGCTAATCCACCAATCATATATAAATGAGGCTTTTGTTTTTGAAAGACAGCATTGCAGAGCTAATAAAAATCAATTTAACAACCATCAGAGATGCGAAATGAGCAGATATTCCAAATGCATCTTGGGCATTAAAAATGATGCAATACAAAAGAGACTAATTCTCACGAAATAAAGACATAAATACACGGGAGTAATCCTCGACCTGTAAAAATATGGGGCTGTGACCACTTAACTATAATATAATCAGTACGTATTAGCAGTTAAAGCTGTAAGGTGTTTTTGGTTATACTACTTTTTATTTCTCTATAAACTTATTTTTGAAGTTTTACACTCTTAAATTTAAAATGAAAAATAGTTCTGAATCTAACTATTTGTATCATATTGTAAGTAATTGGGTATGGGAGTCAAACATCCTATTTTAGAAGAAGGTTCGTTTTTTTTGTCTTGGGGATGGACATAATGATAAAAATGTAAAGTGTCTAAATAAAAAAAAAACTATCAAAAAAAATTTTTTTAGCTACCGATATATAAAAATATATTCAGTAAAACAGAAATATATTTAATTACTAGTATTTAAAATAGAATGAAAAGAAACAATTTCACATTTTCTTAAAACTGGCTCCTGCCAGTTTTTTCAAGAGTCTGGCAAGGTTGGATGCATGACATTTTTGATTTTCTTGAAATTTTCAGGATGTGTTCAACAAAGCGAAACTTATTTTTTAATTTTGCGAAAAATATTTTTTTTTTAAATTTAGGGTGGGGGGATTCAAAGTTGCATATCCTTTGAGAGATTAGGTCTAAAAAGAGATTTGCTTCAAGAAATATTGAGTATAAAAACATAGCCTTTTTTTTAAAGGAAAGATCCACTGCAAGTATTTATCGTAAAAGTTAGTGTCAACGTAGTAGAACATAAAGTAACGGTCTGTGTCGTGTTCACTAGTTTCGGAAAAAAAGTATGCCTCTTGTAAATCAATGTATTTTTATTCAACTACGAGAAAAATTGTTTTTGCTGAGATAGAAAAAATACGTTTAATTAATAGTTATGCATAAAGAACATACACTGGAAGTTTCAGGAAAATAAAAAAATGTCAAGTATTGAAATCTGTCCGGTTTATAAACTAGAAACTGGTTCTTGAAATTAAATTACTAAACAAAACATCATAATCTATTGGAAAGGACGAGAAATTTGCATTTCTCTTCATGATATCATTGAAGATAAACAAAATAAGTGAATATCCTACATCTCCTGACTTCACTGGTGAAGACAGAAGAAATGGTTGATTTTGGAAAGTAAAATTAATCATTTTTTCTAAATATTAAAAATCGCAAAGTAAAAGTGGAACCTCTTAAGTTGATCTCGATTACTAAGAAAAGAATTTATCGTATATACTAAACGAAAGCAAAATCTTAGTGACCTTAACACCTGCTTATTTTGTATTCTCTTAATGTAAGTCAAGCATTTTAAAGAAGTCAAATTTGTCTAAGGGTTTTGTTATAGAATGCTATTCTAAAAGTACTTTCTTAAGTTGACCGGTAAAAAATTTATTTAGAAGGTTTCTATGTTATTTGTCATATATTAGAATTTCACTGAATAGATAAAATAGTATTAAGTGCAAACCTGAACCTCATTGTGAGTTGACCATATTGAAAACTATTAACATACATAATGTCATAGACCAGTGTTTCCCAAACTTAAATACTTTTGTGTACCCTTTCTAAATTTTTCGTAACGCTGTGTACCACTAATTTAAAAAATGAACGCATTTTTTACCATAAAAAATTGCAACTGGCTGCTGATACCACTAATTATTAACTGTTAACTCTGCAAAAAAATGGCCAACAGAAAACTATGTTATCATAAGTTTTCATGGCTAGCTTTATTTTTAAACAAAATTTTTTGAAATTTTCGTTTGTTGCAAGATATTTCGCATAAGAACGCGTACCCCCGCTAAACTGTTCCCGTACCCCTTGGGGTACGCGTACCACACTTTGGGAAACACTGTATAGAGAATAGTTCTTATTGATGTAAAAATAACATGACATTAAGCAGTGACTTATTCCCTTCTTTAAGTTAACCACTAAAGCAATGCACTGAAAGCAGACAACGTACGCAAGTTTCTATGCATTTTTATGCAAATTTCATGTTTTTATATTTGATGTCATAATTTTAAACTTTATTTTTCTTTTCTCGACTTGGGGTTTTTTCAAATCATTTTGTGAAAAATCGTCCTAAGAAGAAATATTTAAGCATTGTTTTAAAGGAAAATAAACTTTAAAAAAAAGTAATGAAATTATACGACTCTTTGTTTGAGCGTGATGGTCTTTGATGTACAAAAAATTTACTAAAATATTGATAAGCTGTTGCTGCGTGTTTGAAACTAAAATTCATTACAATTTGAAAACTTATTTCTTGTTTGAAAACTTCACTTGCTTAAAAAACATACAAATCGGAAATAACTGACGACTATTTTGTCATTCAATTATTATGTATGTTATTCTTATAGATGTATTTCTAATTCGTTTTATTTTTCAAATCACTTTTGTTTCTTCTCTTTCACATCGGGCAAGTCTTGAAAATGGACACCAATTTTTGAGGGCTTGAAAAATTTCGCCTTATTTCCGATTTGTATGTTTTTGAAGCCGAATAAAGTTTTTAAACAAATAATATATTTCCGCTAATTTCTTGGGATTTTTTTTTTTTTTTAATATTATAACGTGTTTCAGAAACACCAACTAATACAACATCAATGAAATAACTAACAATAGAAAAATCTGATGTTAAAGTAATTAACCTCTGTTATTTGATTATTATTATGTGAACCTTACAAAAAATTTCTTTATTTTATTTTTTAAATGAGCATTAGCATGTTTGATTTTTATACTTACTTACCAGAATCAGTGATGTTTTACTTAATAGAAAAGGAAGAACAGCTCAATAAAATCTCCTACAGTAGATAAATAAAATTATAATAAACACAACTGAAAAATTAAAATTTTCAATTATTAATCATGGCCGAGTCAGTAGTTAATCGATTTAGGCAAGCTATTTCCACATTTTCAGAGAAAGTTGCAGAAAACCCTACTGTGCACAAAATAATAGAGAAATTTGAAAATGCTACTGGTATAAAAGGATCCTATGCAATATCAGGTAAAAAATCAGTAATTTATAACGATTTGCTTTGTGAAATGCTTTATCAGGTAAGTGAAATAGCTTGAAATGTTTAGTTTTAAGTGCCATGCAATTTTAAATCTCTTGTACAATCGCCTTAATTGAATTAAATTATCCGTTAAACGACCCTTAATATTAAAATTAAGCACAAGATATAAATTATAGCATTTATTTAGAAATTTTTGAGAAATATAAATGTTTCAAAAGAGATAAAAAACAGTTTGCAATTTGAACTGTTATTCAATATAAGGTTATCGTTATAGACTGTTAGCAAGCAAAATTACCTCTCATTTTTATTATTTGTTATTGTATCACACATTTCATGTTCCTAATTTTTAAGTATTTTTTCCTTAAGTACAGTTGATTTTTTTTCAAATCCAAGTTATCGTTCATTTTGATACGATTGACAAAATGCTCTTAAATAAGTTATTAATAATTACATATTTATAAACAAGCTGATTTTTTTTTAAAATATAGAATTTTAGAGAGAATGAAACAAGATGACTAAGTAGCCACCACGGGGGTTGGCAAGCGGGACGGGTAGAAGTTGGGGAAGCCTCTTAATTATGTAAATTTTTTGTGATTGTTTACAAACTTAAGTGATGGGAAAAGTACCATTTTTAAAATAGGTTAGAAGAATGGGAACTGATGTAAGGTGACTGTCACTTTCATAAATGAGATTATCCCTGTCGGCAATTTTCAGAAAATTCCTTAAGCTTGTTTAACAAACTGTTTTAAGATTTTTAGTAGCATTAAAAAAAAGGAAAAAAAAAAAAGCTGTTTATTTCTTCCGCTGGTTTTGATCAATAATTACTTTGATTGGTTGAAAATGACAAAAGCTTTGAACACGATCTTTCAACCATTTTGTCAATTCAAACTTTTCAAATTATGTGTTATCAAAAGCGAATACTTTAAGTGGATATACATATATATCTACCCTTGAATATATAACTAGCTAAAATCGTTTCTATAATGCTTACTTTTCATTACAGCTATCACAGTGGCAGTTTTAGTTTTCCTTTTTCTATCATTTGGAGCTATATTTTTATTCGATGTCTTTTTGATACTTTATCCTGCCTACGCGTCGTAAGTAATATTTTGTAATATTTGGTCTCCGAAAATATGCTAACGTTTTAAAAAAATTCATTAACCTTCAGTGATATTAAGTTCATATCTTGTTCTCACACTGTTCGGTATAAAGGAATGAATTTTTATTCTAATATTGTAACTAAATTTTATTATCATTAATAATAATAATAATATATATATATATATATTAACGAAAAAAATGCTACAGAAAGAAAAAAGCTAATGTACTTAATTATTTTTAAAAATATTATTTTGAATTTTATACATCTCCGTATCTTCAAAGCTAAATCGACTTAATTAAACCATATTATCAACTTAAAAAGTATTGTTCAGTGCTATAAGTTCAATCATGGTTCTTTGCTGTGGTAGTTGAAAGTGGACATACGGCTTGAACAATAAAGAAATTTTAGTGACTGACAATTCCTGGCAAAGAGTTAATGAAAAACGGAAAGAAATAGATATAAAGGGTTTGATGCGTGCTGCTCAGGAAACAATATATATATTTTTTTTTTAATTTAATTTTTTAATTAATAAAAGTTTCAAAATTGGTAGCACAGTTATTCATCAGATGATATTGTTAATTTAAGAAAAAATAATAATAATACAACATTGCTTTCAAAATAACCATTATTTGCAACAAAAGCGTGGCCAAGTCTGAGGACACAATTACCACCCGCTTGCAAAAATATTTTAGTTAAATTAAGCACCTCAAGCACCAGAATTTTTTTTTTCAATAAGCAACGTTATTAGATTGTTTAACTATGCAGTGTTGAAAAACAAATCTAGTTTTTTTTACTTACCTTTAACCATACATAAGTATAGTAATTTTTTTCACCTTTTTAGCCTTACAATTTTTTATTAAAAAAAAAAAATAGTCCTTTTTCTATGAAACTTTTCCATTTATTTGTCGTATTTTATACTTACACGAATATAATTTTTTTATTTCCGCCATAAGCTTGTTTTTAATTCAATTCATTTAATAATTATTACTAATTAATTTGCATATCTTTGCAATTTTCCTTCTAAAAAAGATTGAAAAAAGGAATAAATGGAAAAGAACTACTTATTACTCAAAATGGAGATAATGCCACTGAGATTCCAAACTTTGTTGCTAATACATAATTTTTTATCAAGAATTACAGTGCAATCTTGTTTACATTTTCCCAATTGAATTTAATAAAAACTTAAAATATTTATTTCAAAATAAAAAAATCCTTAAGTTAAATTTTAAAAAGTTTTATTACAATTTTTTTTAAATACTTCGTGTATTTTAATTAAAAAATATAAATAATAAAACATCTATCAATTTGTTTTGTTTTATAAAGTTTAAGTTTTGTAAAAGATAAATTTAAATTATATAAAAAATAATAATTTATGTATACTATACTATGTCTATCTATCTATCTATCTTTTTTTTTTTTTTTTAATCAGAAATCTAGAAATATAAATCACTTGTCTCTGAGCGGATTTAAACATCCAATCTCTTACTTAGAAGGCTGTTAGCTCAAATTTTATTTTATAACCGTCGTTGAACAGCCGACCCAATTTTGGGTTTACTACTACTAATTTTCAACTCCGTTGCCTTATAATTTTGAACCAATCCAGAAGACAAGAAAACTCCTGGATCAGTACCCCCAGAGATATGATTTATGGGAACATGGAGGACTTTGAGACTCGACAGATTTAACGTGCATCAGTCACCATTTACTTCACGGGGAATCTTAGGCCGGCGAGGATCGAATTCACGACCTCTTGGACATGGGCCCAATGCCCTACCAACCAGGCAATCCCGGCCTAGCTCAAGTGTTATGCCACGAAACACTTCATGCTGAGCCGCGAGGGCTCAGGGGATAGAGCGTTCGCCTTCCAATGAGGTAAACCGGGGTTCGATCCTGGCGATGGCTGGTCGATACGAATTCCACATCCGGCTTGCACCGACCGCAGTGCTGAAGTGAAAAATGCTCAGTAGTAGATGGATCATGGGTTCAAGTCCCCTTGCCGTCATGCTATTCCTGGGCGGTTCTTGTGTTCTTCCTCTCCATGTAACGCAAATGCGGGTTAGTTCCATCAAATACTCCTTCACTAAGGCAAATTTCCCCCAATACTTGATGCAGGAGTTCCCTTGTCTTCTGGATTGGTATCAAAATTGCAAGGCAACGGAGTTGAACACTAGTAATCGTAAAATACAGGGGATATTTTAAGTTACGAAATCAGACAAAAAAAATGTACTTTCTCTAAATAAATATGCCTTTTTTTTTTTTTTTTTAACGGATTCGGATTTCTGACCCCCAGGCATGGGGGGGAGCCGCAATTTGCTAAATATGGTTTTTATAGTTTGGTTAGGAGAGCTATCTGAAGCTTGAACCCCTTAATGTTAATTTTATTATTTTTTTCCCCCTTTAGTTATTCAAAACAACAATTAAAGCAGGAAAAGACAATAAAAATAAAAGATATGTGTGTTGGCAAGACAGCACTTCATCAGGGGACACGCTGCCTGCCAACACACAGGAGCCTTATTTGTTTATTCATTATGGAGCCTCGGGGCACTGTCAGTTTTGGTTTTTCCACTGACAACAGAAAGGCTCCTGTGTGTTTGGCAGGCAGTGTGTCCCCTGATGAAGTGATGTCTTGCCAACACACATATCTTTTATTTTTATTGCCTTTTCCTGCTTTATTTGTTTTTAATAACTAAATTTAAAATAAAGCAAATTTGGTTTTAGCTGCTTTAGGCGCTTTTCCATTTTGATTTAATGTTTTAATTGTTTATTTACCTTTTTGGTCTTTTTCTGTACTTGTAAATTAGATTCATTTTCTGATTAGATTTTTTATTTCTTTTTCGTATTTTGCCATGTCTCGAAAACTTTTAAAGCGAATTAAAATAGTTTTGCACACAATCATAAATTTCGTTTATCCAAAGATAATTCCATGCAAAAAATAAATTTTAATAAATATTTATGATTTTTTATTATTTTATTTTGCATTATTTTATTTATTTTTTTTATTTTATAATCGAAAAAATTTTAAATCACATGGCATACAATTTTTACATCTTTTTTAAAGTTTGTGGTTTTACATGGCGAAATACAAAATTTGAGCAAAATCGGTTGAATAGTCGTATATTTAAAATTCGATTTCTCAGGGATTATTTGACCGATTTCGCTCAAATTTTGTACTTTGTCATGTAAAATTTCATACTTTCAAATGATGTTAAGATTGTATGCCTTACGATTCAAAATATTTTTGATTATTATTGAATAAAATAATAATAAATATTTACTAAACTTTATTTTTTGTACGGAATTATCCTTAAATAAACAAATTTTATAATTGTGTGCAGAATTTTTTCAAATCGATTAAAAAGTTCTCGAGATGTGGTAAAATACGAAAGAAGCAAAATTAACATTAAAGATTCAAAACTTCGGATCGCTCTCCTGACCGAAACCGAAATATGGAGACCCATATTTCCCAGATTGCGGCTACCCCATACATTTGGGGGGTTAGATATGCGAATCCGTTAAAAAAAAAGGTATGTTTATTCAGAGGCAGTACGTTTTTTGTGTCTGATTTCATAACTTAATATATCGTCTGCACTTATTAATTAGCATATTTGAGGTCATCCTTTCTAATTATTAAGATAGAGTCCTAGAATCGTTAAGATAGAATCCTAGAACCGGTAGTCAGTTTTATTTATTTATTATTTTTTTTTCTTGTTTGGTTTTTCCCCTTAAAAAACATCATTTCAATCTTACTAAAAACATACAAATATTTTTAAAAATATGATTTTTCGCCCTCTTGAAAAACATTATTTCAATCTTACTAAAAGCATACAAATATTTTAAAAAAAAAAAATTTTTCAGAAGTTCAAATAAAGCTTCGAATAACGATTTAAAAGGATTTTCATTTTTTCTATTCCTCGACTAATAATTATTTTATAGATTTCGACAGATGCAAATGGATGAAGTTACTGGCTTCCATTGGTTGAAATATTGGATAATCTTTTCGCTTTTCCAAGCAGTTGAATATTTCCTGTGGTGGATACCAGGATTTCGATGGGCGAAAGTAAATAGTTTTAATTATTTCTATTATATTTTTAATCAATTATTTCTAATCAATAAATAGTAAATTGTTTTAATTACTTTTTTATTAAGTAAACGATAAAAAAAAGTTTCAACCCCGACCTGGCTGAAGAATATACATGAATTCGAGAAATACATGATTCGAAGCGAACATTTTACCCAAAGTTAAGAACAAATAAAAGTCTGAATAAGCATTTAAAGTGGAAAAATTGTTTCGAATTCTGTAAGCCTAGAAATCTGTACCAGAACTTCTGCAACATTCATGGCTATAGTTCTACTTCTTTATCATGTAAAGGATTTTTGTGATGACCGTTAATATTACATATCTTTAGAATTCTTCTCAAAAATAAAATCAAAAAAGTATATACATTAGGAGAGGGCTAGGGAGTAATTCGACACCTGTCGACACCTGTCAAATTGCTGAGGGAATGAAGAAGCATCAAAACCAATTTGAACGTCTGATGAAACGTGAAGTCCATTCCTATTTTAAATAATCGTTTTTTTTTTTTTTTTTATTTATTTATTTATTTAAAAAAAAATTCACTCTATTTCCTCCAGCAATCAAATAAGTTTTGATATTTCAAGTCTTGCCTTCCCCAGCAATGATTTGTTAGATAGCGAAATAAGTGCCTATTTTTTATTATTTTTGAAGTGAAACTTCTAATGTGACTTCCAACAAGGTTGCGTTAAACGTTTAACGCTACATTTTTATTGGCCGGAATATCGCGTGGTAGGATCCAGTTTTCCCTCATTCATTTCCATATTGTTTTGGTTCTCACTAGCATAAAATTAATAAAAGTATTGTTTTTCTATAAATATTTTTGCATCCCTAATTTAATGCTATTTTCCTGTACCACTATTATTACGCTTTTAATTCAAGAGTTTAAAACTAAGATAATTGGTTTTTTATTATTTTTTTATTATTATTATTGTAATGTAATTCTGCGCTACATTTTAAAATAAAGTTATGTAGATAGGTGGTTGTAAGCAATGTTAATAAAGTTTGTCTTAAAGAAACAATATGATTTCACTAAAAATCGATTTCTACCCCTTCCTATTTTCATTTCCACATAACGAAGTTTCACTTCTTCCGCGCGGAGGGACTCCACGCACTATTTTTTTTTTTTTTTTTCTAGCTTTCTTTTTAGACAAGGATTCTAAAACTGCACATTTAAGGGTGGCCATCAACATTTACCGTAATGGTTGCTTGCTATCTGGGTCTAATCATAGAGTAGGAAAATGGCACTGAAGTAAAACATAGGTTGAGAAAAGTAATACGCTATTAAAACAAACAAAAGCAATAATAATGCATAGATAAAGTTATATATGACTAATAATTCGAATCGATAGTGTTTTTACGATGCATTTAGAAGCGAAAATATTTTACCGAAAACTGTTCATAACTTCTAAGAATACATTTGCGATAAGAAATAAAGTTTCTTTATTTTGCAATTATTTTTGTTTTAACGTAGTTTCTGCGGTTATTTATATTGCCGAATAATATGATACATATTAAAAAGGCCTAACTTGACTATGAGCAGAGCGAACTTAGTTCGCAAAGTGAACTGTATAGTGTAATCAAAAAGTAATCTTTGGGGCTGGCGAACGTTAGAGAGCAGGGAGAGCTCTCTTTTATTTAAAAAATGATTCGTAACATTGATTTATCAAATAAGATGCTTTTAGATATTTGTTATGCTACTGCTTTTCATTCTGTTACCGAAAATATCTGAAAATCGAAATCTTCGAATTTCTTTAATCGAAAAGAGAATTTTTGTTTCGAATAAATTAGTTTATTTATTATTAGTTTCATAAATAAATAAGTTGTATTTTAGAATAAGTTAGTTTATTTTTATGATTTGAAATAACAATGTTTTGTTACTTTTTTTTCAAGTTCATTTTTCTGATATGGTGCTTCCTACCCATACCCTATAATGGATCAGCTGTTGTCTACAATAACTATATTCATCCGTTTTTTGAAAAAAATTCCGAAACTGTGGAAAGAATTTTAAATATGGTTAAAGAATGGAAAAACCTAGCGGAGGAAAGAGTTACGCGAACAATTACTGAAAGATTTTCTACGAACCTTGAAGAATGATCCAAATAAAGTAATTGATACATTTTTGACTTGGCCCTTATGAATAATAAAGTTTGACATGTCTTCCCCATAGAGTTCCAAAACCACTTCAAGACTAGTAGTACATTGGAATCAGTATCTAATCTTTAGTTTTGTAAAAGTTTGGTGCATTTAATTTTCGTCATAAAGAACTTATTGCTTTAACTGCTTCATAATCTGTGTGTTCTATAACTTCAATAAGTTGTTCAAGACTGATTCTACAGTACATGCAGGGCCGTCTTTAAACTATTTGAGGCCCTGGGCACATTAGGATCATGGGGCCCCTGTGACCTTGAGAAAACACTATTTAGTTACAATAGATAAAGAAAGACAAACAAGGTTCTAAATTTATTTTTATTTAGTTACTAGCTATAAAAAAATAGGAAATATAAAAAATAATCTACAAAAGTAACTCGCTTAACTTAAAATCCTTAGATTAATTCTATGTTGATTGCAAAGGTACCCTTCTAGATTTAAGATGAGCAAAATCGTTAATCACTTCTTCAAAATCTATGGTATTGAGAATATCACATTCTATGGACATCAGCGACAAACTATTTAATCTCTCTTGAAGCATTGTACTTCTTAATTCATTTTTTATTCGTTTCAATTTGGAGAAGGAGCGTTCTCCGCTGCAGTTAGTTACCATCATGCTTAAAAATATTCTCAATGCAATTTCTACGTTAGGAAATGTGTCTTCAATTTTGTTTTGCTTTAATAGATTATATACTTCCTGTACACTGTTAGATGCTTCATTTTCACTCTGAACATTTATTAAGTATTCTTTTAAATGTTGACATTCTATTTCTAACTCTTTTTCATTTACATCTTCGTGATAGATTTGAGAAAATTCTTTGCATCCTTGTCGTATCTCTTCGGAATTCAGAGTTTTTAAGTGAAAAAATAAACTAAAACGTTGACTGACGATCTCATATGAACTTTGTCGCTGTTTTAGATGAACACTCAAGGTATCGATTATTGGGAGAAAGGTTTCTACGTTGAATCGCTCTTTTCCATTCAATTGGACTGATGGCGCAGAGCCATCAAAAAAACTCTGCCGTGAGCTTCTACGTCTTGTTCTTTGAGATAGATCCTTGTAGTCAGATTCTGGGTTATTTTCTTTGGCAGATGATTCGAAGTTATCAAATTTATCCCTGAGGTTAGTAATAAAATCATAAAGTGAAGTCAACAAATTGGTTGCAACGTCCAGTGTTATTGTTTCTTTCTGAAGATAATTACTTGTTTTGTCTATTCTTTCCAATATAGTGCTCCAGATTTCCGTCAGTATAATAAATTCTAGATTTCCCATTTTTCTAGACAGACTAAGGGCTTCGTCTCTTGTTTCTCGTGCCTGTTCAGTATCGTTTGCGATGGTGATTAAAGCTTCTAATATTCTTTTATAACCCCCATGCAAAGCACTTACTGCATCAGCTCGGGCTGACCATCTGGTTTGTGAAAGACTCTTAAAAACTTTTTTTGAACCTAAATGTTCTGTTAACATATTCCATCTGTGGGTAGAGCCCGAAAAAAAGTTGTACACTTTCTGAACTATTTCAAAAAACTGTGATGCCTCCGGTACACACCCAGCAGCATGGACACCTACCAAGTTTAGTGAATGTCCTGCACATGGTATAAAGGTGGCAAATTCACATTTTTCCTTGATTCTTGTTTGTAGACCACTATACTTTCCCGACATATTTGAAGCATTGTCGTAGCTTTGTCCTCTGCAATCTTTTATGGGAATATCATGTATCTCTAAAAAATTTAAGATGGTCTCCGCTAAATACTTAGATTTATGTTCTTTAATAGGTATAAATTTCAAAAACCTTTCAACAGGAACACAGTCTTTTACGTATCGAATGATGAAAGTTAGCTGGTCAATATGAGACAGATCGGGCGTACTGTCAACGCTTATGGAAAAATATTTTGCTGATTTAACTTCATTTATAATTTTTTTTAGAACCTGTTTTCCCATTACTTCAATAAACTCATTACAGATATTTGCTGATAAATAAGAAATGTTACCCTTTCCAGGATTCCCAAATTTCTTTAAGTGATCTGCAAGAAATGGATCAAATTCACTCAATAATTCCACACAACCCAAATAATTTCCATTGTTTGGAGATCCTAGGATTTCATTGTCGCCGCGAAATGGAAGCCCTCTCGATGCCAAAAATTTTACAACAGCTACAATCCGTTTAAGTACGTTTCTCCAGTAATCCACTTCCTTTTGATGTTGAGATAATAAGTCTATATCTACTCTACCAACCGCTTTACTTCGTGCCAGATAAGTCATCATAGATTGCTTATGCGCTGGGCTATTTTCATGTGTTAAAATTATGTGATTAATATGCTTCCAATCATTACATCCATTCCGAGAGCAAAGATTAACATCAGTTGGGTTAAATAAGCAGCATGAAAAACAAAATACAGAGCATTTGGAAGGCGAATACTGCAACCATTTTCTTTCGACGCTTTCATTGTTCTTTAATTTGCGAATAAATAATGCTTTGTTGAAATATCTCGTTACTAATTTATTACCATCTTTGTATGTTCTGGATGCCTCGGAAAAGTCAGAATCTTTATTTTGAAAATATACTGGTCCCTTACGAATTAAAATTTCGCGATTTATTTCAACAAACTTTTCGCGAAAATAATCAGCGGGATCGTGCGATATTAATTCTTCTGTGTTGGAAAACTGCTGTTCAATTGACACAGTTGGGGTTGTCGGTTTTAGTGAAGTCACTGAAGTCGTTGCACTTTCGTCGTAGGAATAGTCGCTTTCTGATTCAATCTCTTTTTCAAAATTGGAACATGAAGGTTTAGAAATTCCCGCAATTTGTAATTGAGCTGAGTCATCATGTGGAACATTTATGAGTTGATTGCTACTTACAGAAGTTTCTCCAGTAGTAGTAGTAAAATATGATGTTAATTTTGGTAACTTTTCAATTACTTCTTTCTGATGTAGAGCTTTTTTCCTTTTTTCAGATCCACTAGGATATGACCGTTTCGACATTTTATATTATAATTCACTATTTAATTAATTTTATAACGAAAATATTCGCTAACACAAAACAGACAAAACGACGATTTAATCAAACAATACTATTTTTTTTATCAGAGCTCGAGCACAGTCAGTAACAAACTAACAACTACAAACAAAACAAACGCCACAACATCGCAGACAAATACTTGAAGGGAATTCCCGTTCGTCAAGTCAAACGACGATCGGGAATCGGGAATTCCCCTTTTTTGTCTTTGGTATTACGAATGACGTTCGAATAGGTTTCTTTAAGACATAAACCACACCGCATCAAATAATTCTTTTTTTAATTTAATAATTTTTTTTTAAATTGTATTCTTATACTTACATATAGGTATTTAAATTAACCTAAACATACTAATATCGGAAAAACTCATTTTTGAGAGAGAGTGGAGTATTATACCCTGTTTATTTATTAGTTTGATCTTTCTTTTTGACAGATGTCAAATCTGAAATCGATATAACTTTGCAACGACGAACAATATCTTCTTATTTTAATAATATTAAAAATTGATAATAATCATAAGAATAGACACACAACATAAAAGTACCTGTTAAGGACTCAAGCATTTTCCGAAAGTCTTAAGTGGTTTTTATTGCTTCGAGGTAAAATTTAAATAGAAAAACTGAAAACAATGGTTTCTTACCTACCCAATGTTTTTATGTCTAGTGCAATAAAATTGATTGACGAATGAATTTATTTATTTTGAATAGTTTAAAACATACATACAGCCACATATTTAGCCAACACATTTTTTACACCAATAGATATTTTCTGTTTCCCATCACTGACCCATCTGTCAAAAAGTTCAAGCTATGTTGTACAAGGTATAGCTATCCGCATGCGGCAAACTAAAGCTAATATAATAAGCGTAGGTATTGTAGTAAGTCATTATCATCAGATTTTTCAAAATTAATGTTTTTCGGTAATAATGTATCGGTTATCATTTGGTAATCTGGCAGGAACTAGGGGGCCCCATTCGATCGCGGGGCCCTGGGCACGTGCCCATAGTGCCCAGTGGGGAAGAGGGGCCTGAGTACATGTCGATAATTAAAGTTTTTTTGTCCGAGGCACTACATCCATTTTCTTTGATTTTTTTCTAATATTATGTCATTCATTCAAAATTACTTCCCTCGTTTAATTCAAGAAAATAATTGCTCGCTGAAGCAATGCCTTCTTGTAACATCGTACATAACAAAATACACCAGTCTTTTTTCTTCTTAAATTCGGAATCTCGTTAAATGCGAGTTAGTTATAAGTGGGTCCTACAAAATAATAAAATGTAAGATAACTTTTTGATTAAATAACTTTTTTTTAAAAATCTTTTTAACTTTTTTGATCTCATTGCGAGCTTTCCGTGTGACAACATATCATTCTATGAAATACTCACAAATATTAAGTAGGATGAGGTCACCTGCAGGGACTGATTTGAGAGAGGGCATTCAGGACACATGCCCAGGGCCCCTAACTTGTGAGGGGCCTTTACCTCGAATTACATACGAAAAAAAAAAAATCTTTTAACAATTTTTTTACATTAAATTTTTCTTTTAATCTTTTTAGTCGAATTTTTTTAAAAAAAATTATTAATGTTGAATACTATCACTATAGCGTAGTTCTGTGCATTTAAATTGCTAATTGATATAATAACTTTCAATGTTTTAGTGTAAGGCCAGTGTATTTAAGAAGAACTGAGTTATAAGCACTTTTTGAAAGTTTCCCTAAAACGTGTTGCTTTCACTTCTAATTAATGTTGTTGTCGTAAGCGCAGCGATTACTCTTGTTTTCCATTGGCGCCATCTATGACCAAGAAATCGACTTCTGCCACGCCCGTTTATAGAGTGCGACTCATTCATCCATCCATTCCTTCCACCACAGAGCGCAATTTTGACTTGAACCAGAGAACGATCACTCTCCAATCCAGTACTCCCAGAGGTATTGATTTGTAATGGGAACGTAGAGGATTTTGTGACCCGGCGTATTTAACGCGCACCAGTAACCATTCAATATATGGAGAGTCTTCGGCCGGTTGGGCTCGAGGTCCTGTTTTCACGAACGGGAGTCCAGCGTCCTACCAACGAGGCTATCCCGGCCCACTTAAATTTGAGGTAACATTTGACTAGATTTGAAATAAAAGGTTTTTTTTTATCAAGACCATTTTTAAGTTTTTGTTTATTTTGATGAATTTAATATTTAGTAACGTGAGTTGTTTTTATTTTATAAAATTATTATTATCTGAAATAAACTTGAAAAACATTAATTTTTGAAGTAAATATTATAACTTACAATATTAAATTTCGAATTTTTATTTGATGTACTTTTACATAGGGTTTCAGATTGTTTACAATTCGTTGCTGTCTAAGAAATTATCTTTTGATATTCTGACTAAACACCTGGCACGTTAACTGGAACTTGTTGACCCTTTCAGAGGACCCTTAACTGGCTCTGTGCCACCTGAGGGCTCGGGCCCAGGTCTCGAGCTCTGTATATCAGGTTAGGGTCACCTGTATAGTAATGGTAACCTTGCTATACAACTAGGGACTACAATGGGGTTGTAGTACGCGGCGGTGGCTCAGGGATAGAGTAGTCGTCAACCGATGAAGCGATCCAGGTTCAAATTCTAGCGGTAGCTGGTTAATACGAATTCCTCACCCGACCCGCAATGACTGGCTTGAAATATCCTCAGGGATAGACGGGTCATGGGTAAGAATTCCCCAGTCGTGGGTCTAACCATTTTATTTTATTTTATAACCGTCGTTGAACAGCCGACCCAATTTCATGGGTTTACGACAACTGATGTTCAACTCCGTAGCCTTGTAATTTTGAACTAATTCAGAAGACAAGGAAGCTCCTGAATCAGTACCCCCAGAGGTATTGATTTGTTATGGGAACATGGAGGACTTTGAGACTCGACAGATTTAACGTGCATCAGTCACCATTTACTACACGGGGAGTCTTCGGCCGACGAGGATCGAACCCACGACCTCTTGGACATGGGCCCAGTGCTCTACCGACCAGGCTATCCCGGCCCCCTGGGTCTAACCATTTTATAACCGTCGTTGAACAGCCGACCCAATTTCATGGGTTTACGACAACTGATGTTCAACTCCGTAGCCTTGTAATTTTGAACTAATTCAGAAGACAAGGAAGCTCCTGGCTGAGTACCCCCAGAGGTATTGATTTGTTATGGGAACATGGAGGACTTTGAGACTCGACAGATTTAACGTGCATCAGTCACCATTTACTACACGGGGAGTCTTCGGTCGGCGAGGATCGAACCTACGACCTCTTGGACATGGGCCCAGCGCCCTACCGACCAGGCTATCCCGGGCTTGGGTCTAACCATTGGTGGTTTTCTTGGTTTTCATCTCCATGTAACGCAAGTGCAGGTTAATTCCATCAAAAAATTCTCCCTGGCGGCTAGTTTGACCCGCTAGTTTACATGTCTTCAAGACAATGGACTTGAACATTGATAATTGTAAATTTAGAATTGGGTCGGTTGTTCAAGCTATAAAATGAAATAAAAATAGGGTTTCAGTGTTATAATCGAAGTAGAAGCTGTAAAGTTTTAGGATATCTACACTAAGCTTCTCAAGATTGACTTTATTTTCTTTCATAAAGCAGTAGAAAATTCGCATATAAAATTTTGAAATCAACATACTGTACTCACTCTAACAGACACTATTATACTAAGATATGTGATATATTTATTGTGATTATTATTCAATATAATTTATTTTTTCCTTTTCAGATCATTTCTTAAAAAGGTGCTATCCACCTATAGCTTCAAATGGATCCGCAATACACGATAATTAATTCTGAAGTTTCAGTTCTAGAAGCATTTGAAAAAGTTTTGTATTTTATGCAAAACCTAATAAACGCATGCACTTCAAAAAACAGAATTCTGTGTCTTCATTTGTTATTTTATTTTTGTTTCTTTTCATTATTATTTAAATGCAGCAAGAAAAACAGCTGCTAACATAATTATCGAAGTTGGCAAAAATATTTTTGTGGTTTTTCTCTTGCCCCAAAAATATTCCTGTATTTATTGAGTATATCCCTGGTTTAATGCAAGTGCATAAATACAAATACCACAAAACAAAAAAGTGACTGCTCCAAAACACGCAGATTTTGCGTGTTTTGCGCAGATTGCAAATTTTTTACACCGAATGATTCATTTGAAACTGGTTTTATATTAACATATGGAAAACGTTTTCTTCAAAAATATCCATATACGTATAGTAATAGAAATAAAAAAATAAAAAATAAATATTTTAGCACTTAGACTGAATAGATAGAAATATTTATAAGTACTTTTTTAGAAAAATAATTTTTAGTGGAAAGCCTGCAAATTCCAATTCATACTTACTGTAAGAAAATGGTAGACAGTTTTGCAATACGAGATTCATTTCTGATTTCATATTAAAACATATGTATCGTATTTTTGAAATTTTTCATATATAGATAGAAATATTTATTGAAATTTTTTAAGGAAAAAAAACCATATTTAGTTCAAAACAAGCCTCATTTAGGTCAAAAACAGGGATATCTTTATCGCTAACATAAGGGTGGTCCATTAGGAAATTTTTTGCATCACGTTAAACATTTGATTTACTGATTTTATTTTGAACTAGCATTATATTTTCTGGGAACAACGACATGTCTCAAGTAATTCCAACGGATGTTTTCTTATATTTACTGCAAATTTCACGGAGCATATACATACGTGTGATCATTTCGGGAATTTTTTGTAATTTCTTTAACACATGGATCAATTAAAACAAACTTAATAATAAAGAGAGGACGTCATATTTGCCATAAATATCCACGTTTATTTAGAAACAGTGAAGGAAAATTTTTAAAACAAAATCTTGTTTATTCCATAACATACGAGGTCTAAAATCGCAATTAGTTTAAGACACGCTCCATATTAAAATATTACCTTCATATCTTGCCAAAAAAACCGATATATGTGTAGAAACAATAACAGAAAAGTTTAAAAAATCTTATTTAATTCCAAAATTCCAGAGAACCTCTGTAGCAATAACTTTAGTTTGGATATGTTGCTAATTATTAAAAACTTGTTCCAGCGTGTTATTCATTGGAAACTGTTCTTTCGTTTTTTTTTAATCTTTTGAAAGAATCTGTGTTTCAGTAAAAAATATTTCGTCAGGGAAAAGCTACAAATTGCTATATTCAGTTTTGTATTCACTGCAATTAGAAAAAAAAAAAAAAAAAAAAAAAAAAAATTCTAAGCTTTGAGTCTTTTTTTTTTTTTTTAAGTTACAGAAGTAAACAAATTATAAAAGAAATAATAATAAAACTTACAAATAAATGAAAAAAATTGCAATTTATAAAAGAAAATGCAGATGATCCTTTTCCCCATATACCCCCTCCACTACACTACTGGAAAGAATAGTTTGTCGAGTATGTCTATTTTCTGGGTCGCATTCATTTCATCGACAGGCCATTTCATCGACAGACCATTTCATCGACAAGTCATTTCGTCGACAGGGTCATTTCGTCGGCATGGACATTTCATCGACAGGCAAGCACGTAGGTATAGTTTTTTCATGGGGGGTGTTTTGTGATTGAGGAATTTATTATCTAGATGCAATTTAATTAAGCCAGTTACATACATACGAGAGTTGCTATTTATATTTCTGGCCTAATAATGAAAAAACAAATAAGTAGGATCGAAATTGGTTTTATTGTTTTTCAAAATATTCTCCATGATGATCAATACACTTTTGCATGTGTTTGAACCAATTTTCAAAGCACTTTTTCCAGTCCGATTGAGGTAACTCCAAAACATGCGTTTTGAATGCATCAACCGCTTCTTCGGGGGTCGAAAATCGTTGTCCACGTAATTTATTTTTGATGTGTGGGAATAAGAAGAAGTCATTGGGTGCCAAATCAGGGCTGTATGGCGGATGACCCATCAGTTCGATCTTTCGCTCCGTCAGAAATGCCTTTGTTTGAGTCGATGTGTGAGAGCTCGCATTGTCATGATGAAGAATGATTCGCCTGTTCTTCTGCTTTTTTCAAATTTCTCCGATGACTTCTGGCAAACAAATGGCCGTGTACCATTCAGAATTGACCGTCCTGCGTTGCTCTAACGTCACTGTTGCCACATGACCGTTAATGCCGAAGAAACAGACAATCATTTGTTTCGATGTGCTTCTTCCTCGAACAACTTTTGTTGTGTTTGCCTCGTCTTGGAAGACCCATACAGTTGATTGCTGTTTTGTTTCCGGCTCATATGCATAGATCCATGATTTGTCACCTGTGTAGATGTTATACACAGCCTTTGATGTACCTTGAACGTATTTTTCCAACATTTCCTTGCACCAATCGACACGAGCCTTTTTTTGAGCTTTTGTCAGATTATGCGGGATCCAACGCGAATAAATATTTTTTTACGCTCAAATGTTCATGCAATATTTTATTGATGCTAGTCATACTAATGTCCAAAGACGCCTCTATCTCACGGTATGTCACATGACGATCTTGCTTTATCAGTTCACGCACAGCATCGATCTTTTCTGGCACAACAACGGATTTTGGACGACCTGCGCGGGATTAATCCTGGATCGAACATCGACCACGATTAAATTCGTTATACCAATTTTTTACAGTGCTGTAGGATGGCGCTTTATCGCTGAATAAAGAATTAAGTTCATCGAAGCACTCTTGTCTTGACAATCCACGTCGAAAGTTATGAAAAATAATGGCACGAAAATGTTCACGATTCAATTCCATTTTTTGAAAGAGAAGAACTTTTCAATTTACTGTCAACAACACAAATGAAGCTATAATGGTAAATCGTCTGCTGAATTTATGTTTAAAAATATCAAACTTTCGATTAAAATCGTCTGCGGTCGCCTAGCAGCACTTACTGTTGCCAAGTCCAGAAATATAAATAGCAAGTTCGTACAAGTAAACTCTTTTTGATTTTGATAAATTAATCTAATAAGAAAGTTTTCACTGTAAGATTCATTTCAAAGCTAAAAATCACAACCAGTGATCTAAATGAAGATCAAAATAAAGACAAGCCATAAACGTCATTAATCGCTTCCCTTCGATTGGGAGATAAGCGAAATTCAAATAAAAAGAACAAAATCACCGTTATGGTCAAAAATTCACGTATAAAATATCAATAAAAATTCATCTGTTCACCGCAAAATATAAAGCGTTTAAGCAGCCAAAATAATATATAAAAAAATGAATTCTTTACGAAGTAGAATATATGGGTAATTTTCAGAAAATACGACACATAGGAATATATATATATATATATATATATATACACAAAGGTAAATTACAGAAAAATGAAAAAAAGGGGGGGTAAATAATAATAATAACAAAAACAAAAGATATAATCTTTTCATCAGCCCACACGATTATATCCGAAAAAGAGTGCTTTCTAATATTGTATCAATATAGCTAAAGCGAAATATATCAATACAATAGTGTGAGGAGCACTAAAAAAATTTTTTACAAAAATTACGACCAATAAAATAAAGCACAATAAGTAAAAATAACACGTAAAAACAGAAAATAAAATATAAAGGAAGAGCAGAATAAAACAAAATCTATAAAGCGAGCAGTGAAATATAATGGACTTTTACATGAGCGATGGATTACAAGAATGATTTAAAATGTTTACGTAACAAGATTGCCAGATTGCAAAATATGAAAACAAAAACGCAAATTGAGTGTAACTAGAGGAGTTTAAAGTGCGTTCTTGCTGCATTACTGAAGTGCGTTTGATTTGTTAGTTACCAAGGATGGGCTAGAAAACGGATGTGCGCGAGGTAATATTATACTGGATAATTTAAAAAAGTTGACTATAAATAATTTTAGAAAATAAATATTTATTTAAGAAAAAAATAGAAAAGAGAAAGAAGCATGAATTGCCTGTTTTGCACATAATTTTAGCCACGGATTTGCCCGAAATGGATTTGCACATGGAAAAATTATATAAATTAACAAAGAAAAAAATAATAAATAAAAACAACTTATTTTAGTAAATATATATATATATATATATATATATATATATATTTATATATATATATATATATATTATTATATATTTAGTATATATATATTTAGTATATATATATATATATATATATATATATATATATATATATATATATATATATATATATATATATATATATATATATATATATATATATATATATATATATATATATATATATATATATATATATATATATATATATATATATATATATGGGTGATTCTCACGAAATATGACAACTCACTGTCCCTTGCTCCAATATCTAATACTATAATACTAAAATAACATTTTTAAAGAAAAATTAATAAATAGCATTGCTGTTAGCATTTTAAAATGACTTTGCACTAGCATTGACTGTTTTGTATAGTTACAAAATTTTATTGAACTTCAAAATTTCATGTTTCTGGCATGTCATAAACAATGTTTCCAATAATAGCTAGCTTCAAGACTTCACACAAATTTTTCCTTATCTAATTTTTTTTATCTCAACCGGAGGATCATTTCTAGGATATACGCAAAGGGTATTATTTACAAAAACTTCGTTTAAAATAATTTTTTCTGTCAATAATTTGTTTGTCCCAAGAAAATCTGTTATTTTCCTGGCTACTTTTATTTAGTGATCTATAACCAAAATAGATAGAGCCAGCAGTCAATATCTTATGTTAATAGATTGATTAGATGCCCTCCTATATGAACATGTCTTGTTGCATGAATAAAGGACCAATTTCTGGTTCAAAATCTTTTTCAAAAAATTTTTCAAAGTGAGTAGGTTTTTGTGTTGTCATTTTCCTGGCTTCTTGAAATCATTAATAACATAAACTACATAGATTTATCTGACATATTTTAAGAAATCCTGTTGTTTTCTGCAGAATATAAACGTCTTTGGCCAAAATATTAAATGAAAGTAAAGTTATATGCTATAAAATGGCGAATTTGTCATTATCCTGGCTGTCATTTTCCTAGCTTATGAATGTCAGGACATTGAAGTGTTACCGGAATTTTTTTTTAACTGCTAATACTGGAAGGAGGGAAAGTAAATATTAACCTAATACTAAGTTTATGTATGATTGTAATATGCTTGGTTGAAATCAAAGTTATTTATTTATTTAATGATTGATTATTTTACGCAATTTTATTCTGTGCATATATCAGCGACAAAAATTTTTTTGATTCTTTCTACTGTGGATAAAAAGAATTAATTTAAGCAATTTATGGTCCATCTAACATAAATGCTTAAGTTGATAGTTACTTACTATTAACTTAAAATGACTGTTTTTTAAACTTCTAAGCTAATATCTCATTTTCTTGGCATTCATAATTTGGTGAATTTCTATTTTATTTTTTTTCTCAAGCAAATGTCAATAAACTACACTGCTGTCTGTAAGATATTAAAAAGTGTAACTAAAGAAGTATACAAAATTTTTTTTAGATTATTTTGAAGACTTTAAATTTGAAGAAATTTCTTGGTCCGAATTGTCATATTTAAAAAGAATCACCCATATATATTACTGCATGTATAATCACGAAAAATAAACATTAAATGCATAATTTTTATTTTTTATTTAGTTCAGAACATGTTGTCACAATCTTAATTATACGGAAAATTTATGAATTCCGTTGAATTTATTATTATGAAAAATTTATTATTACAAAAAATTTATTATTGGTTAATAATTTTTTTCATTACAGATTAGAAACTCTTCGATACTATTCTGATATTTTGTAATTTAAACTGATATTATTTAATAAGTGGATGTAAAGGTTTCCTGTTAATCTGTTGCGTTAGGATAAAATATTCATTATTTACTAAATTTCAGTTGGCATATTTTTAAACATTTCTTCACAAGGTCTATGCATATAATAGTTAAAGAAAAAGGGGTCTCGACCAACACCTCTTCTAGTAGATGTTTTCTCGACTCTGCTATAAATATAAATGAAATTAAGTAGACAAAAAAAAAAGAAGAAAAAAAACTATTTGAGCTAAAAACTATATGAGCTGATACTGGATTGTTTTTTTAATGAACAATTTCAGTAATTTTTATGATAAAATATAAAGGCTTGTTGACATTTGTTTTAATTTTATAAAACTGTTACATATATCGCTACTTTTGATTATGAAAATAGTTAAACTTCAAGTTACACTTACACATTTATACTAAGATAGTTTGAATGATTAATTATTCTCAGCTATTCATTTATGAAATTTTTGTGTTTTATTATAAAATTAAATGTAATTTAGATATTTCAATTCTGACTGAATTATAATGAAGTTGTTTAAATTTTCAGTTTAAAATTTCAAAAATTTTTAAGTCCGATTTCATAGTTATAAAATAAGAAAAAAAATTGGGAAATAAAATTATGCATAAATAATCAAATTTACTAAATAAGTCCATTTGTTGTACAGTTTAAATGTTACATATATGCGGAAAGATTGATTTAATACAAATATTTGCTTACCTCCAATATTTTTGATTCAAGTTCTTTTTATAGCCAATAAAAGATCAAATTTTATTTTCAGGAACAGAATTACACAATGCAAATTAAAAATTAACGGATGAAATTAGCAAATAAAAATTAATCAGAAAGAAAATATAAAAAGAAATTTTAAATAAAATGCTACATTAAACAAAATGAACAATTTAAAACTAAGCGCTTTTAGGATGAGTGTCTAAGACAAAGTTCCCAGACAGAATGACCGAAAAAATTGCCAAGGAAGTTTTATGTCCTGAAAAGGTTAACATATATATGCAGTCCAAGAAATCCAAGAGAATTTTTTGTTTGAGGCATGCATTTTATGACCGTAAATAGGATCTGTGTATAGCCGATATTTTAAAAAGTAGATGAGATAAGATAGAACCCATTGGAAGAAACGAAGAACATTTTGCCCTAGAGTAATATGAGCTGTGCTGGCTACTTTTCTGAAGGGAGAAGCTTTGTGGGTGGTAAATCAATGAGGAAAGGGATGCTATCTAATTTAAATACAGAAGAGAAGTGTTTATTGCTCTCTTGATGAATGGGTAGCAAAGAGGCAGCAGTGATTATTTTATTTCTGTTACAAACTAATAAAAGCCTCAAAATAAAATGTCATGAGAATTCTCCATTTTTTTCAGTAAATAAAATGTTTAAAAATTAAGGAAAAATTATCTATAGTATTAAAAAAAAAAATTGCTCTGTACTATGGGGGTGTTTGAACACCCTGAACACCCCCCTTACCTACGTCCCTGTCGACAGGGTCATTTCGTCGACATGGTCATTTCATCGACATGGTATTTCGTCGCTTCTCAACTGCCTATCAATTTATTTAAAAAGCGAACTTCTTTTAGTGCAGTTCGAACAATACACAGCAATAAAGAATTTTACTTTAGCATAAAACTTAAATAAAAGCATTTTTCTAATTAATAATAAAAATAATTAGATTAGATCTCTAAAATTGAATTACGCTTGACACTATCAACGAAATGACCATGTCGACGAAATGAACATGTCGGCGAAATGAACATGTCGATGAAATGACCTTGTTAACGAAATGACCCTGTCGATGAAATAACCCTGTCGATGAAATGACCTTGACACGGATATGACCCTGTCGATGAAATGACGCTGCCGACGAAATAGCCCTGTCGATGAAATGGCCTGTCGACGAAACGACCCTGTTGAGGAAACGGCCTGTCGACTCGATGAAATGGTCAGTCGATGAAATGGCCTGTCGATGAAGTGATTGTCGATGAACCAGACCCCTATTTTCTATGTATCGCGATCGCGACAATGGAGAATTGGAAACTAGACTTCAACATCCATGGGCAAAACTTAGCGTTTCGATACTTGCACGCTTTTGACTTTTTGTTTCTGTCTTGCTAAACACACAGTTAATATATAAATTCACTTTGACTAGCAGCGTCATCTAGAGGCATATTCCAAGAATGTAGTGGTAGACAGTTTTAATATTAATTGTAATCGTATTTGATGTTTGTTTTGTGTTTTATTTAGACATTTTTAATATGAAATTCTACATTTTGTAAAAGTTTTAGCGGTGTAACACGCTTTACTGATATAACGCGCCAAAACATTTAAAGATCATTTGCATTTTTTATCTAAATATTTAAGATTGCTAATAATCTGGAATTTTTCCCTAGTTACAATACTATTGCTATGAAATTTTGTTTTCAAAAATTGTGTTCAGAAGCGTTTATGGGAGAGTAAATAATTTCCACTTTTATTATTACAATATTTTCTTTAAAAGTTATATTATTCAAATCGAAAATTGCTTTTTAAGTACTTTTTAACATTGAAAACTTCGTCAATTCTAACATTCGGCATCAAGTGAGTAATTTAAAGTCTCTTTTATCTATTGTTATTTGTACAGTAAAATTGTCTCTAATAAGTTTCTTAATTTAGTTGAATAATGTGGGGATCACAAGGTTGGAATCAGTGGGCTTTGCAACCCGCTATGTTTAATGATGTGCCACATGAGCAGAGTAAGTCATACATTTATATTTTTATAAATTGATAATTTTATTAAGCATTCTCAGGAATTTACCCAGTTTTACTACCATTATCAGCTGTTTCCTAGTGAGCTCTTTTTGTTTGTGCTGATGATTTTTTAATGAAGTTCATGGAAGGAGCATTATATCAAATATTAGATATCCTATGGAAGGGAATTAGTCTAATTAACTATTTAAACTAGCTCTGGTACTTTTCGATTAGGTTCGCAATGGATTTTGTTTAATTTTCATGTGTTTAAAAATATAAATAAAATTAAAAAATAAATTGGAGATCTATATTTTTTGGCGACTTTTAACTTGTCAGCCAGGAGACTGACTGAAAATTACCCTAACTTCATTTATTGCAGTATTTGGCTAACAAATCATCAAACACAAAATGTATAGTATTGTGTGGTTGTCCATGTTAATAAATTATTTTAATCTTTCCATTGTCAGTATTGGAATTTATCTTTGCTCTATAAATTGATTTTGCATCTATAATAATAACCAAATTTTTTTTGACTGAAATTTATGTGGATAGTTATTTAATAAATTGTATTTCAGTATACATTGATATGATGAGCTGCTTTTTTACCCCATTTTTTAAGTCGAAAAGAAATATATTCTGTTCTGTTTTAAGTTTTATCATATTGTAACGTAAACGTGTAACAAGTCTGATATAATGTTTTATACAGGTAAGAACTATACATTGTTAGTTTCAATGCTGTTCTTTTTTCTTTTCCCAAACCATATGGTGGTAATACAAATAGGCAAATTTGAAAGAATCTTTCAGATAAAGCATTTTTCCTACTAATAACATAAGAAAACTGATTTTGCTTGTATAAAAAGAATATATTTTCATGCCTGAGAGTTAAAATCTTTTACTGAGCATCATTATGCCTACAATATCAAATAAATGTTGATTAAGTTTAAAAACTAAAAAAATTTTGTTATTGTGGAGGATTTATTTTTATATCTCACTAAAGTTGTACTAATGAGCTAAGGATAAAAGTTCAAGGTTCATTCTAATGATGATCTAAAGGAAATAGTAGCACATATATAGATTACACAACAACAAAGTAGAGCTTCACAAAGCTCTACATACCCTACATACCTCTCTCCTGCCCTACATACATTTGTTTATTTGAAGCTGCCAAGGTGGTTGTATTAACGGGTTTTATTAATAAAACACAATCTAAGAAAAGGCAATCCACCCACACACCAGCCCAAGCGAGGATGTTGAAAATGTTTTCACTTTATTTGTTGAGCAGATGAAATAAAGTTATAAAAAGATAAATGGAAACTTTATTGCTTTTGCTTTAATTTTATTAATAATGCAATTAATCAAAAGAGAGTTCTAGAACTTATTTCCTAAAATGTAAAGTTTTAAAACTTACTTCTGTTCTAAGTTTATATCTTCTTCTTTAAAGAAAAATCCTGTGTAAGTCCCTACTTAAAATATAGAATCAAGTTTTTTTCCAAAATTTACTAGTTTTTTTAAAAAATTTTACTAGTATAATAAGAATTTTGTTTATATTGTCCTAAGGTAATTGACATCAAAGATTTTTTGTAATATTTTTTAACAATTTATGTCAGCATCAGGAAAGAATTATAACAAAACTTGTAGTGCCTTAACTTATTTGAAAGTTGGAACACTAAATCTATTGATTGCTAGGTTACTTTTATTTTTTAAAAATCTTTTTAAATTTTCTTTAATAAATAAAGAAATAAAATTAGCTATTATTCTTGAGCAATTTTTGTGATTTTTTTCTCCTTTTTGTATCTGTTATTTAATTATTTTAATTGACTTTAAATTTCACTAATATATTAAATTTATTAATTAAAATAATGTTCATTTTAGTTGATTGGGCAGAACTAGCCAAACAATGGATACAAATGCAACAAACTCCACCATCAGATGGAACCCCATCTCTGCCTCCTCAAATTCATCCACCTGTGTCTTTATCTCATGCTCCCGGGCATCCTCTTATACCAGATGAAGTCAAAGAGCGTAATATTAATCCTCCTCTTTTGAAGACTCCAGCACCTCCTAGTCATGTGTCTGAACTATTTCATACTGATAGGCCATTTGAACCTGATTCTGGTAATATACTTTTTGGATCTCTAAATCAGAGGTCAGCATTTGTGCCACACTATAAGTAGCAAAATTATTGCAGTCCCTACTTTATTTTGTAGTATAGTGTGCTACTTTAAAAAAAAAAAAAAAAAATTAGTAGTGTAGTGAATAGTGGGATAAAAAACTGTAGTTTGTAGCAATTCCTGGCATTAACTTTAATGTTAATTTAGTAAAGAAAAAAAGGTTCAAACAACAAATTTTTCAAATTTGCTTAGTTCAAATTTTTCGCGAGTCTGTCAATGGAGGTGATAAAAATGCCCCTGTGGCCGAGCATTAATAACAATTGCGTCTTAGTGTGTACTAATATCTAAACTAGTCATTACGAATAATAGCTAGCCCTTTAGCCACACCTTCTAATGCGAATGTACACTTATGAAACATATTGATTTTATTTCAATGAAAGGGGATATATTTTTTCTGTAATTTTTCGTGTACTTTATTTCTTTGAGGAAATAAAAGAGCATTAAATACTCAAATGTTTGAAAATTTTCTCTAGCGTTTCTTAAATTAAATATGTGCGGAGAACAGCTTAAAACGTTAAAGGTTGAAAGAACAAATTTATGAAAAATGATACAGGATTGCAATCTGGCTCATGTAAATATGAATAAATATGTCTTGGGTATTTCTTTAGTTTGTAGTCACTACATTAAAAAAAATGTTGTTTTTGTAGTACACTCCATTTGTAATAAAATAGCCCTAGTTAACTAAAAAATAATTTATTTTTCCTATCATTGCTTCAAATATTATTACCTTCATAATTTTTAAGATTTCTTAAGTAAATTTCTGTTGGATTTCAAATCGCTTATTATTTATTATTATACTTTGCTCATAACTTAATTGTTTCTTATAACATTTTTTTAATAGTATTTGTCGTACTGTAATCATGAATATTATATTTCAGAAAAAATTATGGTTTTAGTAAGTTTAAATTATCAATTAATGTTTGTAACTTTTCTTTGTTACTTTTCTCTTGAAAAATCAGCAACTCAGTGATTATTGTTATCATTATTTGTGGGCAAGTAATGAGAAGCAGAACAGAGGTGGGTAGATGCCTGTGACAAACTTTTTAGTTAGGTTATTCTGAAAAGGGGTATAGTCTCTTGAAGGTTAATGTAAAAACCAATTTAAATAGTAACAATAACTTATAAAACTTATAAAGATTCTATATCCATATTTAAAATTCATTTTTATATATTATTTGGCAGATTTTATTCGATGATAGAGAGTTATTTCTAATCATGATCTTTCTATTCAGCATTTTAATTTTCTAAATCTTCATTTTTACATTTTTTTGAAAATCATGTTATATTCGTCGCGAAATATTTTTCTTCAGCCAAGTATTTTTTCCTTTATTCATTAAAAATTTTCACTTTATATGAAAATAAAAGAGTAGAGAATAATTTGAGAGATAATAAGATATTTAAAGTTATAGGGTGACCCGAGGTAATTCAGGATCATTCTGTTTCTGGGGTAAATAATGATCACCTAAGTTTTATTTAAAATTATTATTTTTTTTTTTTAAATTTGAGACATGGACAAGAATGCTTGTTCATTTTACTAAATTATAACTACATTTACTTAATAATAGCTTTTTGTTTAATCTAACAAAATAAGTATCTTTTAATTGCTTTCTGTATTTTCCATTTCAAAGATGGGCTTCAAAATGTAAACATTTCTGCAAAGATCCGTATCCTTCTCTTAATAATAAATATTTTGAGTTACTTTCTTTTTCTCTGATATAAAAATAGTGTAAGATTTTGTTTAATTGTTTCACATCTACTGTAAGCATTATAATTAATTATAGGAAACTATATCAAATGTTGCCCCCTACCATGTGGTAATTATTGATCACTGGGGTAATTATTGATCATTGTAATTTTTTCTTATAAATAGTATAAAAAATAGCTAATAAATAGCTAATTGTCTTTTCTTAAAGAACAGTTCATATTTATTAAGTGGAACAACTATAAAATATATTTTAACTGTAATCACAAAATTTGTTTTTAACTGTATACAAGACAAATGTGTTCTGATTTGCACCATATCTGGTTTGTCATACCTTGCTTATATCTTAATTTTATGTGTGTACATTGTTAGAATTTGTAAGTTTATAAATTAGCCTTATATAAATATGGTGAGAAATTATAAGCCTAAAAAGGACACCAAGCTTCTAGAAAGCAAAATTAGTGCATTTCTTTTAATGATTGAAAATGAAAATTTCAGTGTGAGAGCTGCTGTCAGAGCTGTTGACGTACCTTACTTAACTTTACACTCTCGCTTAATGAAGTTATTGGAAAATTTAAAGTGTTAATCTTTATTCTTGCTTTTAAATAAATCGTTTTATTAGCTGCTTAAACATATCTCTTTGGTTTATTTGTTTGATCTTGATGTCTTATTTGTTAATTACCATTGTATAATTATTTTTAAACAGCCCCTTTACTATAAAAACTGGTGATCAGTAATTACCCCAGAAGCGATCTCAGGAATTACCCCAGAAATGATCAAGAGAAGGGGTAATTCCATGTCACTAAAAATTTAAAATGTTTTAAATTCTAATTAGATTTTCGAACAAAAGAAGGTAGCATAGGATTCATCTCATATAGCAGGGGTGGCCAACCTGCGGCTCGCGAGCAGCATGCGGCTCTTTGTAGGATTATTTGTGGCTCTCGATAAATGCACCAGAGTTCAGTTTTCATTTTTGTGCTATTTTATACTAAAAAATTATTATTGTTCTGTATGTGTTTCAAAATGTCTTTTGAATTACTGAGCACAACTATGAAATACTAAGTGCAACGTCGTTCAATTCAAGGCGAGTATTCCATTTCGAATATAATTATGACACAAAAAGCTTCTGGAGAATTAGAATTAATAGAGATGCAAGAAGATGAAGCTGATTATAATTACTGAATTTTGGAAATTTGTACCAGAATCGAAGTATCCTGAAGTAAAGAAGGCTGCTTGTCGAATTATTTCAACATTCGGAACAACGAACTTATGTGAATCATTTTATTCCACTTTAAAATTCGTGAAATCCAAACACTGATCATTATTAATAATCACCAAAATTTAAAGAATTATCTAGGGAAGTAAAATTAATGTGTTTAATATTTAAATTCAATACACATATTTTGTACTTTAACTTATATGTTTTCAATAAAAAAATTTATGTAAAAAAAAGTTAATACCTTTTTTGCATACCTTTTTAAATATATATTTAATTGTGGCTCCCAAAAAATTTCAAATTTTGAAAAATGGCTCGATAATCAAGGAGCTTGGCCACCCCTGTCATATAGCCTCAAACTTCCAGTAAATATTAAAATTCAATCTTGAATAGTTTTTTCACAAAACAGATGTTTGCATTTTTTGATCAGGAATTACCCCGGGTCACCCTTGTGAACAAATTAAAGCTTTTGAGTTACGAACATCCTGCTTAGTATCCAAGACTACTATTTATTATAATAAATTTTTTACCCAGTTATAGTTTGTGAAAGTGTTTTCTTTTCATAATTATTGAAAATACAAAGGGGTTAGGGAATATCTTAAAAACTGACTAATTATATTCATTGCTAACAAATATTTTCAAATTTATGCTTATTATAAAATAACCAATTTATATTTCTAATTCAAGGGACAAGTATTGAATTATTTTTCTTTAATTCTTGGTGTTAAAAAGAAAATAAGTCAAAAGTATAACTTTTTGTAATGGTAAAATTTTTTAATATTTTTCAAATTTTTATTTTACATTTGTCTTCAATTGATTGTCTGCTTTGGATGAATGGCTTGGGCCATTGATCCTGTAATAATATTTACTTCTTATCCTCACAGATAGCGCTCTGCACTGTGGTGTATTGTTAGTAAATATTCCGATTCCACTCATACACTGTAACGTTAACATAATTTTTCGTTATTGTTATTAAATATATTTTTCTGTTTTAAAGCATTTTGTTATATATGCAATTCATCCATCTTATATGGATTAACAAAATATGGTTTTACGAATGAATGAATAACTATTAACTCTGATTTTATCGTATTTCACACCCATGACTCCTCTTCTACATGTCACTGAATCCAAGATTCCATGCAGTGGGGTATTGAGTTGAAAAAGTGTAACAAAAATAAACCGAATGACAGCCTTACTTAATTTTTACAGTATCACCTCCATTTGAAGTTGAATGTTATTTTTCGCTTATTTAAATATTTTTTGAAATTTAATCTTTAATTATTTCAGATAATTTTATGCCCAAGAGTGGAGAAACTAATTTCTGGAGCAAACCTCAGTGGAGTGGATCTAATAATGTTGAAGAGAGACTGTGGAATGCACCTATTGAACCTGTTGCACCACCTGTAATAGGTGGGAAGGAGACATTTGATTATGGGCATGTGCATGATAATCCTCCACTTGCAATGCAGACAATTGATTACAATCATATGTCAGATTATCCTTATAATCAGGTAAATTATATATTGTTAGAGAAGCTTTAAAATGAAAATTTTTTTATTAAGTTCTAATGTCAATAATAAATTAATGTTTTGATTTCTTTTTAAAAATAGAAATGATATAGGTTTTATGTATGTTTTAATTTTTATTGTATAGAAAATATCCTTCATTATTAAAATATTGATTTTTGCAGGTATATACTCCTCCAGTGCCTCCTCCTGTTCCAGAAAGTCAATATGATCAATATTGGTCCCAAGTGAATGCAGCACCCACAATAGCTCCAATATTTTTAAAGAAAGAGCGAAACATTACTTCTAATGTTCCAGCGGAAGAGGAAACTACACAAATTGGTAGATTATAAATTTTACTAAGTTGAACTTGATCTATACCAACAATCTTGAAGTTTTTCTACAATTTTGAATTTTTTGAGAAAATGAGAAATTTTCACCGGGAGTGAAAATTTTCAGTCCTTTGAGAGATTTCTGTCTCTTAAACATCTTTAAGATAAAATAATGTAGAACTAGGTAAAAATAAAAAAGTGATTAAACAAAATACTAAATAGTTTGCAACTCAAACTTTGACTGAGGCATTTGTCTGTTGCGATGTGTGTTATCGCGGAATTAATTTAATTATTAGCTAATTATATAATTACTTTAGCATCTTATTTTTCAAATCAAGTCTTAATTTATTTTAAAGATTCAGGAATGATAAAAAAATCTTAATTCCGAAGAAAATTCTGATATATTAAATTAGTTAGTATTACATATTTGTATAAAGCAGACTTTTCTTTTTGTATCTAATGATGAAAAGTTTTATTCTTAAGTAAAGTTAGATTATTTGTTGTAATTTTATTTTTTAAGCAATCATTATAAGTTTTTTGGTATGTTAGTATTTCTTTTCTTGCCCAAACTTCATTGACTAATTTTAGTAGAAATACCTGTTTTTATTTTGTTAGTATCTACATTTTATTTTTTTTATCTACTTAGAACTTTGGATGCAATAATTTTTTATTTTTAAAACCTACAGTCTTAAGAAGAAGTTTTCTAACTTTCTAATACATGCATTTCATAAAGTTCTAAAGTGATTTTAGGGCTTTAATTATTATCATTTGATGTACAAAAATAAAACGTTGTAATGTGATATTTTGAAAGAAAAAATTATCTTTATTAAGATTTAAATTGAAAAACTTAATTTTTTTCCCTTGAATAAAAAAAAACACATTCAAGTTGATTCACGACTTTCTGTGATAAATGTGCTAGAAATTTTGTATTTTCTCTAGACACTCAAAATTATCAGCGAAATTCAAGATCGACAGTGTTGAATCTCCTCAAGAAATCAATAAGTGTCTATAAAGAAAATCATGTAGATTCTTAAATATCATTTTAATGCTGCAATATATTAGTAAAATTGTTGTTCAGTAACAGCTCTTAAAATACTTACTGTATTAGTTTTTGGCAAATATTTTGGTAGTAGAGTTGAAAATCCCATTTCCGTAATCCTCAGGATTTCAGCAAGTCAGGAAAATAGATTTTTACGGATAATAGGTCTTTAAGGTAAACAAATATCAAAACATCCTATTTCAATAAAAATTAACAAATAGCTGATAATTAATGTCAATTACAATAAACAATGAATAAATCCCTGTGGTTTGGGTAGTAGCGTTATCTCGAAAGATTTTGTTACAAATTTCCACATGTTTTTTAAAATTTCGGTCCAAATTCCGAGTCACAGGTTTCAGTTAGTAATCATTTCTCAATCTATTCGATTAACGACGATTCCACTCTAAATCTGAATGGTATTGCCGATCCTTTTTTCGGTAGCTATTAAAATGGATCTTCACTTTGTTTTTAAGATCTCCATGTTTTAATTCTATATTATTTTGATTGGCAAATTGCCTATTTGCCACTGAATTGTTGATGATTGACCCGCAAACTCATCTGGAATTACTATTGCATTTTTGTCAGTAGTTACCAATTTTCATAGTTTTTTAATGCTACAGTATTGTACATGGGAAATTTTTATTCACGCATTTGATGACTTGATTTGTGAAGATTTTATTGTCCATGTGGTTTTGTCGATCGCCATTTCAACGGTTTGGGATTTCCATACAGTTTTTATAATCTCAATTCCATTTTTAATAGACTATTATTATGATCCGCAAATTCTGAATTGCCCTTTTGAATAATCAATTAGTGATCCCCTTTAGTCGTGATAAATCCATCTCAAATTGAAATATTTTCAAAGTGTGAAATTTTTGTGCACTCTGAAATTAAATAAGTGATTCTTGGCAATAATAATCCTTTTATCGAATCGCGAAAAAAATGCGCAATTATTTTCGTGCTTTAGTCAAATGCCGAATTTTGTTTCTATGATATACAATTTTTTTCATATTGTAGCGAATTAAAATCAAACAAAAATCGGAAGTAGATAAAAAATCAAAAAGATGTGGAAATCAGAAGATTCTCATCCCTCTATACTTTTTTTCAACAAGTCACAAATGTTGGGAATTTTTTTTTTATAAGAGAAAAAGAGTTCTGTTTATTTTGATTATTAATAAGTGTGGGAAAAAGACTCTTGCATTAAACGGACAGTCAGATATGGGACTTAGCACTGTATAATATATTCTATATTTCATCTATTTTAATTTCTAGATGCTGCTAAGCGTAAACAACTTCCTGCTTGGATAAGAGATGGATTGGAAAAAATGGAGCAAGAACGCTTAAAAAGGCTTGAAAAGGAGAGAAATGCTAAGGAACGAGAAGAAAAATTGTCTAAGGTGAAATCTGAACAAAATTCAAGATCACCTTCGTTTGTACCGAAATCTAAATTTGTAAGTTATTTCTTATTATTTTCTAAAAAGAATTTTTTTTTTAAATTTGTTCCAATAAATTGGTATATACAACTGAAGAATAAACTCAATGCTAGCATGCTTCAATTGATTTGATTTTGGCTTGAAATGCATAGTTTTTTTTCCCCTCATGTGCACACTTTTAGTCACCAATTTAATTTTACTACTTAGCTGAAAATCAAAATCTGCTCAGTTTGATTTCTTTTTCTCTTATGTCTCGATTTTATAACTTATATTCTCAGTAGGAGAATTAACTGAGTCAATCTGCTGTTCCATCTTTATTAATAAAAAATTTTCTGCCACCCAAATGCAATCAAGTGGAGACTATTGTAAAAATCAGGATTACCCAAACATATGTATAGTAAAATTTAAATTCGCAAATTTCAGGTAGATAAAAACCCAGCATAAGAAATGTATGTTTAAATACAATTTGAAGCGTGAAAATATGTTTAAAAAGGAGGAGGGAATACATCCATATTTAAATCACCTACATAACTAAGCAGAAAAAAAATGCATGCAAATTAAATTAAATTCAAACTTAATTCTATAAATGCTTAATGTAAGTACACCATTTCCCATTCCCTCAGAAATTAGAGAGTCCTCTAGAAATTTTGATGTATATATAAGATATATATTTTGATATACACAGTAAAACCTCACTACAACAATATTTTGGGGACCTAATAAATATTTTGTTGTAGAGGGATATATTGTTATATCGAGGGCCTACATACTTTGGGGACACAATAAATTTTTTTTTTTAATTTTAATGTTATATATGTATTAACTATAAATATATTTATATATTATGCCAAAAATTAATTTGCAGAGTGTTAAAAGTAATCAGATATTTTTGTTTCCTTATTCATTCTTTTGATGTCAAGTCAATCAACAAAGTATGCATTGAGTCCTAAGCACGAAAATGATTTTCGTTTGTGAATGGTGCTCCACCCACCTCCTAAGGAAAAAAATTCTCTTTCAAGTGTTAATGTGATGCTAGTGGTTATTTGTGACTCGTGACCAGCTTTTAACATGAATTAAATGAAATCAGATGTGAATGTTGCATCTGTGACTTCTTTAGAGATAAGAGAGGCAATTCTAAGAATAGAAGCTCTTGATGTGGTCAGCAGTGAGTCATCTCTTGTCAGAAAAGATGGAAAAAATGACAAAAGATGATAAAATAAGATTTTTTGCATTATTTGAAAACCAATAATGAATGGGGAAAATAAAGTTGAAATTTGGAAAAAAAAATCGTTTTACAGAGATTTGTTGCTTCAGAGAATATCGTAATATTGAGAGGAGCATGACATTAATTCATATGGAAGTTCGTGGGGACCAAGAAACATTATCGTAATAAAGGGAGTTATTGTTGTATTGGATATCGTAGTAGCGAGAGTTTACTGTATTTGTTTATAAAAATACAGCCAAACCCCGCTATAGTGAACACTGTTTATAGTGAACTTCTGGATATTGTGAACGAAATATTCGCTCCCGTGCCTTGCTGCACACGTATAATGTTATTTTTTGTGAATATAGTGAACCAAAACAAGAGAGGAAGTTGGATATTATGCACTTTTTTCTGTCTTCGACTAAATTATTTTCTTCATTTTTTGGTAATAATTTTGAAATTTCTACTTCAAAATCAATACATATACCGATTGTTAAAACCATCTATAGCATGGAATGTAGCAATAAGCATTTTTTCTTTTTGTTTGCTTCTTTACTGAATAGCATTATTGAATTAGTTCATCATTCAAAGAAGCTGCAATCTTCCAGTATCTGGACAAATGCTTGAAGTCAAAGCCAATGAATTTGCTAAGCGATTTGATGAGATTACTTTTATGTACTTGAATTGCTGGTTAAACAGGTTTAAAAAGCAGAATAACATAAATTCAGAAAAAATTATCGGAAAGTTGAGAAGCGTTTCCATATATGATGTTGAGGATTGCGCATCAGCTAAAGATAACTAATTTTTTTTTGTGTGTAAGACGAAGAGTAATAAAAATAAAAGTTAACACATTTTTGCTACTGCGTATTATTTTTCAGTCACTTTTGTATTTCATTTTATTGGTCATTAATTTAAATAATTAGCAATAAAAGGGGGAAGATTAATTTTGGAAAGATTAATTAAAATTATTTTCGGAACGAATATAGTGAATTCCGGTTATTGTGAGTCAAAATTTCGGTCCCTTAAAGGTTCACTATAGCAGGATTTGACTGTATATAGATATCGAAATATATTGATATATATATATCTATATCTATAAATAAATATATATATATATATATATATATATATATATATATATATATATATATATATATATATATATATATATATATATATATATATATATATATCAATTTCTTTCTATTTCTCAGATTAAAAAGATAATCTGCAGTGCTGGTAGGTTTCTGCTCCTGGGCTTATATTTATTGTATTGATATATTTAATTATAAATTTAGGACAGTGATAGTGAAGATGAACAAGTACAAGAGGCACCTATTAAAAGAAATTCTCCTATTTTGAAACGAATACCATCACCTATAGAAGATTTAAGAACTGAAGAAGAAAAAAAACAAGACATGGTAAGAAAAAAAGTTAAATTTCTGTGATTTTAAATTTCATTAAAACTTTGATAACTTTTAATTATTATGTATATATGCAGGATGTGTTTAGTAATTCAAAGTGCAAAAGGGAAAATAAATAAATAAAAAACTACAATTTGATCACAGAACTGTATTTAATTAAAATTACTTAATTTTTAAGGTGATCTACAAATTAGATTGCATAATGGTAAAATAGAAATTCATAATACACACCATATATTTATGTTTTTTATTTACATAAATTCTTTTTGGAACCACTTAAAAGTTTTAATGATCACAAGTTACATGTTGATTTAATTTTATTTTATTTATAAAATCTTCAATTTTAAAATTAATGAATTGGGGAAGGGGTAGTTATTAAGTTTTAAAAGCAGTAAAGACCTATGGACCAGATTTGGAAATACATAATAAATTAAATATAAGGATTTTTCAAAATTTAATTTTTTTACGAAATATGTTTGGTTTATAGAAATGCTTGGTTTTATTCAAAATTTTTGAAGCATTTACTTCATTATGAACATTAGAAAATATTAAACATAGTTATTATCAACTACATATAATAATTCTTCAAATTGGTTCTTGGTTATAACTTAAATGTTTTTACAATTTAATGTATAATGAGGTTTTGAATAATTAAATTTTGATTAAAGAATTACAAAAAAATGATTCATTACTTTTTATTTGTGTTCTTGTTTTTGCTGTTCCAGCCTCCTTCTTATCACAACATATCTTTATCCAATCATTGTATTAAATGGTATTTTTAATCAAGTTTGCTAGGTCACATTAAACCAATTCATAAAACAAATCTTAGTTTTTTTCAAGAGCGTTCAAGTAGTAGTAGTGACACCCTTGCAGTTATGATGACTTAACCCACTGGCGGTTTACAAATGGGCGAAATCGGGAGAATGTTTCTCTCCTATACATTATTTCCCTATCTAATAAAATGGAAATACCGGTTTAGTTATGCGGAGAAGGCTGCAGGTTAAATTACGACTTTTTACGTGCAGAACCGTCGGTGGGTTAATAGCAAATTAGGAACATAAGAAATTCCACACTTGTTTCACTAGCTTTGAATGAATAAAAGATGTGCTTCATGGATTTATTGATCTGATGCTATGCTTCTTTGCTTATAAAAAGGAAAAAACCAAAATATTTTTCTTGGGTAAAACGAAATTTTTTTTTGTTATATAGTGAAAGTTTTAATCCCAATTTCATTAGATATCCAAAGATATACTGTGCTTAAAATGCATTCTAGTTTTCTGCAGAAACGAATTTGAAATATGTTTTTAAAAATTTGATGAAAAAGGTATTTATTTTACTGTTATAAGAATAACAGTAACTACATTCAATTCCTGAATTTTATATTTTAGATGTTGAAAGTTCGACGCACTCTGACTGAAGTTTTGCTCTCAGTTACTAATACAGAAATGATGGCAATTGCTCAAGAAGTATATAAAAAAGCAAAGTCAAAAGGTATTCCAAATGAACATAAAGTCACTCTGACATTTTTGAAGTTTTTTAATTGGCAAATATTATTTTAATATTCTTATTTTAGTTGAAATAATAAAGTTTTATTTTAATGATTTATTGAATATTTTCCATTTTATAAAATTCTATCATCTTTCTAGGCTAGTTTTTAATGTCTTGAAGTCTAATTGCAATTGAACTTGTCTTTGTTAAAAATTATAAATTTTCTTTTTAAATTTTATAAAACAATAAAACTAAAAAGCAACTAGGAAGTTTCTTTCTTATTGTAGCAACGATGTTTATACTTTATTAAATAATTTTTTAGCTATTAGTATTAACTATAGTTAAATAAATAGTAATTAAACTTGGAATTTTTTTTGAAGAACAAAAAAAAAAAAGCTTATTTGAATAACTTTTAATTAGGTTATCAGAAATATTTTTACTTAAAGGAAATTTTAATAGTTCAAGAATCTATTCTTAAATTCGCTTAGTGCAGATCCTATTTTAAATTACAAAGTCAGTCATAAAAAGCATATTCTCTCTGTATAAACATAGCTTTCTTTTTCCCTAAGGACTTGGATTCTTGATTCTCAAATTATGGATCGCAGTTGCAATCTCTTAAACATGGTCATGGTCCCTTTTTTTTGGGACTTTTAACTATCCACTTTAATAATTGCTAAAATTATTTTGCGTTATAAAATATAAAAATCATTATTTTAAATCTACTTTTTAATTTACAAGATTCACAATTTGAATGAAATTGATCAAAAAATTTCAAGGTAAGCAAAAAAGAAAAAATACATTATTATGTTAAATTTTTATTTCTTAAATTTTTTTTCTACCAATTCTATTCAAAGTTTGGATTTGGACTGTTAAAATTACTTAGTTTAAAATGTTGTAAAAATTTGTATATCTTATGATTCAAAATTTTTCTGACCATCATTTAATTAAATAATCAAATATATATGTGTAGTATTTATTTTGGTTAAACAAATTTTAGAATTGTGTGCAAAAATATTTTTTAATTTGCTAGATAGTTTCATATAATTAAACTCTCAAAACATGAAATTAATATTTATGGTTTCAAACTTTCATTTGTTTTCTAACTTAACTATTGGGACTATATTTCTTGATTGCAGCTACCTTTTATTATCTGAAGAACAAAAATTTGACACTGTTAGAAAATAAATATGCTTATTTATAGAAAGAATATTTTTACATCTGATTTTGTAACTTAAAATACTTTTTGCCCAAATTAATTAGCATTCTTCAAGTCCCTCCTCCAAACCAAAAAGCATGCTTGTTAAGCATGCGAAAATTTGATTGGATCTGTTTTCTATTTTGTGGGCTGTTGTAAATATCCTCCTTAGTTTTTTGTTTTTGCAGACTGCAGAAAATGGTATATTTTGCTTTACTTAAAATATCAACAGTTAATATTAACAATTAAATTTTAACAAGTGAAATGTTTTCAAATTATTTAATTCTGCATACTATATAGTGAAAAACACACATAAAATCAGCTGATTTTTAAAGTAATCCAAAAATGATCTAAGCCATTTTTTTATTTCCTTTTTCATTTTGTTTTAAATTCACTTGTAAACAAGATCAAAAATAAAAATATCAAAGATCTAGATCAAAGATATCACATTCATTACAATAAAGATGCAACAGCTACATAACTTCCTTTAAAATGCAAATTTTCATACAGGAAAAGATCTTAATGTTGGCTCATATTTATATCTATATATATATTATTAATTAGTAAAAACACAATTATTTGACTTTCTCACTTTATTGCAGTTTTTGTAAGTTATGTTTGTGTGTGAATTTTTTGATCAGGAATGATAGCAAAGAATATATTTTCTATTAAAATGCTAGCTTTATGACAGATTTATACCATTCTTGCTAACTTCTAAGTATTGTAGCTATATCTCTAATTTGTCCAAAATTTGCTAATTTTCCAATCTTCATCAATAACTTGAATATTCCTGAAATTATTAATGTCGTAACAGCAAACAGAATAATGCTCTAATTAAAAAAAATAATAAATAAATAAAAAATCAGAAAGTTGCCTCATAGTTTTTCTATTTTTTAAAGGATTGATACATTTTTGACTACCATAACTAATAGCTTTTTAACAACTTAATATGTTTTTAGAAGAATCAAAATTACACAATATGCATTTTTTTAGACAAAACTATTAGCTAGGATGCAGAAATGGAGTTAATTCTCTTCAAATACTAGTCCTCTCTTTTATTATTTTTAGGACACTGTCCTGAACAATCAAAACATTTATGATCCCTAAAGAAAGAAACCAAAAATTTCTTCCCGCTAAAAAATAATACGCCTACTTATAAGTTTTACTAATTTGTTTAAATGTTATATACAGTACTGTGTAATGTTAAAAAAATATTGTATATTTAATTCAGAAATATTTATTTAGTTATTAAATTGAAACATTTGTTTATTTATTGAATTTAAACATTTGTTTAGTCAGAATGAATCATTCATTTTTCTTTTGAAATGTTGTCGGCTATGCCATATGCTGAATTAAACTTGTTGCTTTGGAATGCAGTGCTAATTTTCAATAATTTCTTATGATACTTTTACAGAAGTTGTTTCTAAGAATCCTATCAGAAGACATTTATCACTCAATTTTAATTTTACTTTAAGTGTTATTTTAGGTCTTTCTGAACTTCTTCTAGCTGTGGTATTTGAAATTTGATTTGTTCTTTGTTACTAAACTTTATATTTATTACATAAAAGCTCCAGCTCGTCAGCTGGCCTCAACCACGTCACTGACTTCTGTAGCTTCTGGATTACGTAAGTATTTTTTAAATTTATATTATTGCTCTCAAACATCTTGCGTTATTCTAGTATTTAAGAATTTAAATTTTTTCTTTGAATTTATTACTATGATTTCTTGAGAATACTTTCAATTATATTGAAATAAAGTAAAATTTTATGCTTTATTTTCTGCAACTTTGAATAAAAAGATTTATATTTTGCGTGAATTGTTAAAGTTGGCGAAATCTATTGTACTTTCTATTGAACATATGTTGTATCTAGTTGATAAAACAAGTTACTTTTATTTGTGCTTTAATCATTAAGGTCCATTGTTGAGTACCATGAAATGATTTCCAAGTAAAATCATGTTGTATACATTTTTTAAGGCTGTTTTCAGTATTTTACTGATAAACTTTTTTCTTTGTTTTTTTCCCCTACAAAAACAAAATTTAGGTTTTATAATTGCACAAAAAAAACTTTCTTCATTTTTTTTAGTGAATAGGAGTTACACTGATTTTTAAGTTGCTGTACTTGTATTAAAAGATATTTCTCAAATATTTACATTTTAATATTTTTTTATTTATGTATTTTTTTCTGTTGATTAAGATAAGACTGTGCTTCTTCCTTTATTTAAGTTATTGATCAATTTATGAAATCTACTTAAATTCCATGCAATTTATTAGTTTTTTTTCCCTCAAATTTTATTTTTTAATTTGTCATATAACTACCTTACTTTTCACTAGTGTTCTCAGTTTATAAAATATTTTTAAAATATGTTGGTTGGCTTAGTAAAAAATACAATATTGCATATTCTTATTTTGGAGATAGACCTTCACCCTTTATAAAATTTGCACATATTAATTCTCCTTTCTTCTCTTATGAATTTTTAAAAATTAATCCTGTGACATCTCTCTTCTTTGTGAGATGTTTTTACCTCAGTTCGCTCAATTATTAAATCACTCTTAATGACAAGGAATTTTGTCCATATATATAATATTTTAATTTAAGATCTGGATTATCCATATATTTACAATTAAATATCAACCAGTACATAAGCTACATAACAACTCCAGAGCTCTACTGCTCCCACTCCCTAACTACATTCAGTCTCCCCCTTTCTATGTTCAATTTATATTATTTTTAAATACTTTTTCTCACAAAACAATGTCCTTCCCTTCTCCTTAGTCCATCCCCACTCTAGGGGAAGGACATTTCATGTGACCCTCATCCTCTGACCCTCAGGTCAGGGGTCAATCAAATGCGTGGGAGAGGAATCAGAATCCTGACAAACCTAATCATATTTTATTTACTAGTTGTAATTCTTTTCTTATTTCTAAAATTAGTTCAAAAATATTAGTTTCCTAAAGTTATCTACTATGTATTGTCTTAATACAGAAATGTTTAGTTGTTTATGATTATTCCAGAGTACTTTGCTTCATCTTTCTTATGCATTACTCAATTCGACAAATTATTAATAAAAATAAGTGTTTGTTCAATTAAAAAAATGTTTTTGCAATAACATAGATAAAAATGTGTAGAACGTATTTAAATTAATTGGAAATTTTCTTTTCCTTCTTTTCTAGTGAAAAAAAATTCTAATATGATTGAGAATTTTCTGGTTTAACACAAATCATTTGATCACAATAATTAAAGACACAATTTAAGAAAAAATTGTTTTAAAACTCACTAACAAAGTATCTATTTTTTCATCTAAATTTATGAGTTAAAATATTTTATAAATTTGCAGAGGCTCTTATTGTCTCAAGAAGCAAATTTCATAATATATCTTATGTGATGCAGAAAGCATTAAAAAAAATTTTTTTTTTCTTCTTATTCTTATTTTACGATGAAAAAAATTCAAACATATTAAAATTTTGCTTACATATGTCTTACTTATAACTGTAAAATGGCCCTTATCTTACTGTTTCCTTTTCGTCTACTAAACTTAATTAACATTATATCTTCAAACTATAACAGAACTGGTTTAATTCCAAATTTAATTGTAGTTATTTAATTCAAAATTCTTGATGCGCGAAAATGTCATTCATGCTTCATACACTATTGGTAAGAGATGCATTTATTACAATCTTGTGTACAAAGAAAAAGAAAAGTTAAAATTAAATAAAAAAGTAATATAAATATTAAAGTGAAAATAAACAGAAGCCAATCATTACTACTTTACATCATCAAAAGCGCTTTGAAAAGCAACAATTAAAATATAATTGACTTTCGTTCACCAAGCAAACTTGTAGATTTAACTTAAAAATCAAAGATTCCTCAATTTATTTAAAAAAACTTAACTCCCTCTACTGAGTGTATAAACTAAGTTTAAATGTGTGTATTATTTAATTCTGTTTTAGATTATTAGTTTAGATTATTTGAATTTTATTATTGGTCTTTTCAGTTACTCTAGTCCTTCTGTGTATATTTTAATCCTTCCTCTATGTATCATATAATTTTTTGTTGTATTATTTTATGTAATGTGTGAGCTTGTTTATTCAAAATTCTTATCTTCACTTGTTGTTTAATTAAATTGAAACAGCTGTTTTTGGTTATTTCCCTTCGGAAATTTTAGGTAAATTTTAAAATAGATTACCAATAAATAAATAAAATTTTTAGTTATGCTTGTTTTAGTTTTACTCTTCCCTTTTCTGTTTCTCCCTCCTTTTTTTTTATAAATAATTTACAGCTCTTTATATTTGAATCAAAATCACTAAATTTTGAAAATATGATGGGCTCAATCTGTAAATATTTGAGTATTGTTAAAAACTTTTTAAGAGATGTCCTTTTTTAGATCCTCAAAAGTAATATGAAAATGACTGTAGTACAGAGGTCCCAAACTAAAGTTAATAATAATATGACAAATGAAATGAAAAATTGAAAGAAATATTTGTTTATAACACAAACTTTACATTTTTTTTTCTTTTTTGATAAAATTTAAAAGTTTTTTTTATTATTCGGAAAAAATTCTCAACTCTTTTGTAAACTAGTAGTTTTTGAAATATTGAACTTTTTTTATGAATGGCAAATTATATTTGCTATTCATATTGGATCTATTTAAAACGGCTAGCTTTGATAAAAAAAATTGAAAAAGATATAATTGTGTCATTCTACTGTTTTGAATTATTATCTATAGCATATACATCCATCATTTAAACTGACCAATTTACTATATTAACAGTAACATTTATTTATGCAATTATGTTAAATTATTTTTAATATCTTTAATTTTCTTATTTCAATATCTAAAAAACTGTTAACTTTTTTTTAGCCTGATAGATGTTTTTTTTTTTTTTTTTTTTTTTTTTTTTTTAACTTAATATAAAGGCTGTAAACTTTATAAAAGAAAACACGTTTTTGTATTTTAATGTAAGCTCACAATGTTGTTTGATAGTGGTATTTATAGTGCATTTAATGTACAAATTTCTCAAAGATTTGACTAGGATTTCAACTGATGAACTGATGTCATTAAATTAAATTTTGACTTTTAATGTGGTAGAAATTAGCATTATTAAACAAAACTTCGAACTATTTAAAAAGAATTTAAACCTTTTCCAGTGTTCAAAGAAATTATTTTGCTATTGATTTAAAAAAAAAAAATTTTCTGGGTGAAAATGTTTTTTTTTTCTGATACTGAGGCTTTTATTGCAATTTATGAATAAAAAATGTACTTAAGAATAGATATGCTGTATAATCTAATTTATTTTTTAATATAGTATGAAACAGTGAAAGTCCATGTACATTTATTATCCTTATTTTTATGAATAACAGAATTTAAAATTTTTCTGACTTCAACATTATCACACTAATTCTAATGTGGACTTTAAAAAAAGCAATAATGTTATATGTTGGACTAACTAGACTAAATTTTAAGTGATGTATACCATACATAAATACAAAAAAGACATTTTGTTTTTATGTATGGTATTTTTTTTTTTTTTTTTTTTGCATTTAAAAAAAACAGCAACACTGGTTTAGTCATAATATTCTTCTTTTTTGGACTGATGATGAAAAATGTTTTTCTAGTAAAGCTTTCCTCAATATCTCATTAGTAAATCCAGATTTAAAAGAACATGATCTGCTGGTGAAGAATGCCTGACTAATTAATTTATTGTGAAAATTTATATCCACTTGACTGTTTATTTCAAGACTAATTTGTTAGGAAAATATTTCTACAGTAACTTTGCAAGCATTTTCATTTAATACTCAATAATGATGTTTAAAGCAGATTTGGAATATATAAACTGTTGGAACAGCATGAATAACACACTAGCAATCGAACTAAAGTAGAATTTGCTTGGCTAGCAAATTAGTAGAAAACTATTTTAATAAACTTATTTGAATTGAAAACTTCAAGGTACATTATTTTGAGTGTTACATTTCATTTCTTTCATCTTAATCAACAACAAAAAACATAAGGAACTTTGATTTGATAAACTTCTAGCTTGAAATTTTAATTTGAATCCCGAGGATGTTGATCTGCTATGATAAAAGCATGAAACTGTATTTGATTGTACATTTATAGAAATTCTCAAGCTTCTTCTCATCTATGAAACAAGAATAGGATAACTACTGCAGCATAACTTATGCGTAGTTATTTTTGTGCATAAACTTTGTATTTTCTCAACTGGTGTAGCTACATCATTTTAAAATTAATTATTTCCATATTTTGGACTAAAAATAAAATTTTCATGTGTTTTATGTTTGGGAATATGATTATAGAATTGAACAATACTTGTGGACTGTTATTGTTTTCTTAGTACCTGTCAAGATTCATTTGTTTAGCATATCGTGCTAAAATCTATTGAATTGCAAAACTGTATCTGTGATACAGTTTTTAATTGCATTTTTTACAGCATGAAATATGTAAATATTTGTAGTTCAAAAAAACTGTAAAATAAAGAGCTTGTTTTATATTTATACTTTTATTCACTTAAGTAAACATATTGTATAACTGATTTAAATGAATATTTGTAATTTGAGTGATTCATTAACTCACCAAAAAGGGATTCAAAACTTTAGGTGGTCTTGCCAGCTATGATTCAGGGAGTGAAGGAAGTGATGCCGAAGATAGGAGTGATTCTTCAGACTCCGAAGAAGAGCTGTATCGTAAAATTAAGGAAAAGAAACGGCTTTTTGCAGTTAAAGAAAAGAAGATCATCGCTGATCTTGATCGTAAGGAATTAGAGGATAAAACTGATAGAGAAAAGATGAATAATGGTATAATTTTAATTTATATTCACTTCGCCAATACAATATCATGGCTGAATTAATTTTTCAAAATTTTATACAACTTCCTCATGCGATGATTCTTTGCTGAATTAATGTTACATTTAGTTCTAATATGTTTTGCATCCTAATATTAAATACCATTTAATTTACCCCTTTACGAAGGGGTTGTTTTTGAAATATGGAAAATCCTTAAATGAAATGTTTTATGTGAAAATTAAATGCTTTTAACCAATTTACTGCACCCTAAACCAAAGCAGATTTTATGTAATAGTTGAGTAGCTCCAAATCATTATTCTTTTTAGGTGCATATATATATTTCGAATTTTATTTTTTAACTTTATCAGGTCTGATAAAGCAGATTCCTCGCTATCTTTATGTGCAGTTTCTTAATTTAGAAAGCCTAAATTACTAAAAGCTAAAATTATTATGCTTTATTTTCATTTTTTTTTTTTAATTTCCAAAAAATGCATATTTTGACATGTTTTTTCAAAAAATTATTCTACATACAAGAAAACTTTTTATGGGGAACAGATTAACTTCGATTAATTGTTTAAATCAGTGTTTTCCATCTGGAGTTCTAAATTATGGAAGAATATAATTTTGATTTTAAGAAAGTGTTCTCTCTTTATACTATACAATTATAGAGAAATAGGGGCTTATAGGGAAGTAAAAATTACAAGTGAATATTTGAGAATGAAACTAATAAAATGATCTTGTGAAAGCAATGAATTTGAAAATTTAATTTTGTTCCTCTTTAAAACTATTGTCGGTTAGGTCTGAAATTGATGTGAAAGAAATGCGATTGTTCACTAACCTGCTTGTAAGTGATGCTTTGATGTTGCATTTTATTATAGATTTTTGTGTTATATAAAATTCAATTATCTTTTACCTACTAACCAAATGTAACCACTTTGTGGGCAATTACAGCATCTCTTAAAATTTCAAATTTTCCATCCTATCTAATTAGATATTCTCTCCTGAATCTGGAAATCTGATTGTTTTTTCTTGCAAATGTTTATTTAATTGTTAAACGCATAAATTACCTAAAAAATCCTCTATAAATGGTGAAATTAAAAACCGCCCCTGATTGGTAATGACATTACATATGCCAAATGAAAACACACCTCCATCCTCTAAGTCTATTTCAATGCTCCTTTAGTATTACTTATATCTTATCAGGGGTCTATCCAGGCCAAATTTACTACCGTTTAGTGGTACCTTCACAAATTCAACTTTAGGAGAAACAATAGTTTCACAAAATACTTTTTCTTAAAATTTTATTTTTGTATCCCATAAAAAACGATAAATCCATATTTTTACCATATTTATTGATTTTTAATATAATTTTTAATTTTCACAAATTATGTCTAAATTTTTACAAAATAGGTATCTATCAGAAAAACCTAGACAGACCCCTGCTTATGATCATTCCTTGTATATTATTAGTTACAAATTTTGGGATTTAAATTTACACTTTTGAGAGTGTATGCAAAATGGAATGAAGATTTTAAAAATTTCAGACAGATTATTTATCACTAAAATAGCCAAAGAAATGATTATGCAGTTGCAACTCTTCACAGTGAATCAAAATTTTTTTCCGTCTAAAATAAAGTGTCTGAAAGCTCAAAGAAATGATTATTTTATTCCACTGATTTTTACGGAATTACTTTATATATTTTAATCAATTACAGCCTAATTACCTAATGAAAATCAGTGGCAGATTGGGAATAGAACATATAACTAGATATTTGAGACTAATGAGTTAAGCATTTGAAATCGAACAAATCAGCAGCGGAAAAACGAATCAGCAGTTTCAAAAAATCTAATCTATTGAAAAATATCTGTCCATCATCACCACAATCTCTGTGCTTTTGCTCAAAATTTAACTTGGTACAATTTAATTAAGCTATATAATTTCAGCTAATCATTAAGCCAGAGATTTTTGCTTCACTACGGTGAAAACGAGTCAAAAGATTACAGGTATCCTAGTTGACTAAATAAAAGTATATTCATAAACAAACTGGTTTTTTTTTTTTATTTTTTTTTTATAATTATTTACAATGAGTGCATTTTTTATCATTATATTTAGAACCAGATAAATGTATATGCTTGATTTCACAATTAAAATAAAGTCAATACTTTTTACTGAAAAATATTTTTTCTTAAAACAATATTTTAATAATAATAAAATATTTAAAGTTACTATTCTTTATAATGTTGATTGTAATTTTGGCCTTTATAATGTTCAATGTAATTCAACATAATCAATAAAATAAGTATTTTATTTTCTACCTGATTTTTTTTATAAATAAATTTAAAAAATTTTTTTTAGATCACAACTTTATTAAAAGATCTTCTACTGTTATGCAGAAGATAATTCCCTGCATTGAGTTCAAACTGCAATAAATAAAATTAAATATAATAACTGTTTTTTTATATTTTCAAAATCTAAAACTATTCTTCAATAAAATTATTTAACATTTCTTTCACTTAAAATAGGAATTTTATAATATAAAAATAAGACTGGAAAGAAATCTAAAAAATATTTTTTTAAACTAAACTTAACATAGTTAAAAAAAAAGGAAAATTAAATTATGTATTTATAAAGCATTATATGAATGATTAAAAATATGTTATATTAAGTGATTCTGAATGCATGGAGACTTAAAAATGTATATATATATATTTTTTTAGTGTGATTGTCTGTTATTGTAGTTTTTTCAGCGAGTTTCTTTTTTAAAAGTATTTTGAACTGAAAAAATTATTCAGTTTAAAATTTCAGCTTTTATCATGAATTTTAAATACAAATTTAAACACATACTTTCATATAATAATGTAAACAGAACCTTACTTAATACCTTCTTAATTAAGTTTGCCTAAAATTTAGTTTACAATATTAATCTTTATTAAAGTAAATTTATAGTCTAGATTAAATAATAACATATTTTTGAAGAAAAAAAAATTTGCATTTATTTAGATTATTTTACAAAAATAAAAAAACAAAACTTGCTAATAAAAATAATTATTTCCTGTCGCAGCTTTAATATTATCAAAGGCTATAAATTCTTGCATTTTTTACCAGGCTGATTAAAAATTAGTTCTTCAGTTTCATCATTTTATTTTTTCAACTATATTTTTATGGCAATTTTTTTCTTCTCCTTTCTTTAAATATAGATTTTAAAAGTAAAGCTTTGGTTTTAAAATTTTCAGGTAACATGACCTCTGATAAAATTGTGAAAGAAAATATTAAAGTAGAAGTGAAGGAGGAGGTTCAGGAGGAATTAAACCCGGAAAATAGCAAATTATCTTCTATGATGCCTTTTCAGAGGTCTGCAAATTCAAATGATATACCATTTATTAGTGAAAATGAATCTGCAGAGGATAGTAAACAAACTAGTGAAACAAGCGCTAAGCCAGAATCAAAAGATGAAGACATGAATTCTTCAGAATATTCGAGTTCTTCTGATAGTGAAAGTAATTCAAGTGAAATGAATAAAAAGAAATCTCACAGTAAGAAAGATAAAAGTAGAAGCGAAAAACGTGAAAGAAGCCCTTCAAGGCGAGAACGGCACAATAAACGTAAGAGTAGAGACAGCGATAGTTCAGGCAGGCACAAAAGAAGCCGTTCTCCCGAAAAAAAATCTAGTAACAAAAAGAGAAAGAAAAGTAAAAGAAGTGATAGCAGTAGCAGTTCGAGTAGTGTTTTGCATAAGAAAAAATCTAGTAAAAAGCATGAGTCCAATCGTGGTCGTAGTAGACGAAGTCATAGTTATGAGGACAGAAGGCATAGACGTAGTCTGAGTCATTCGAAAAGTCACCATCGGAGTGAGGGTCATTCAAATAAATCTTCACGAAGTCATAGACATCATGATGATAAACGATCAAGGGAGGAAAAGAGATATAAAGATTCACATAGGAGTCCGTCACCATATAGTCGTAGCTCAAAAATTCCCAGGAAATACCGTGCAAGTAGGTCACTTAGTTCAGAATCTGAAATTTATGGTAAGAAATCGAAGAAATCCCGGAATCATTGAGAAGAACTTTTAAGGTTGTTATTTATACTTTTTTGCTAATTTTCTTTCAGAACTTCTTATTTTATTTGTGTTTTTTTATCTAAATAACTTAATTGTCACCTTGAAGATTAACTGGTTAATTAATTTCCTTGTACTGCAAATTACATGTACTCTTATGGATTTTCAAATAAGTAATTGATTTATCAAAATTTATTTTCAAAATAAGTAATTGATAAATCAGGTTTTAAGTTTCTATTTATAAAAAAGCTTACAGTTTTTTAAGTATTGAATTTAAAATTATATTTTATTAACTTCATTATTGAAGATATTTTTACAGGAGGTCTCTGTATTCTATTGTTCATATCTACTTTAAGGTCATGAAATTATTGAAAAATATCATTCTTGAAATTTTAAAGTTTAGTTCAAGAAGAATATTTAAAGTATGGCTCCTTCCAAGTTTGAATCAAAAATTGGTGAAATTAATATCAGAACATATAATTTTTAACTCCCTTATATCATATCTCTAAAAGTAAACTTGGCCTTCAACGATAACTTCAATTATTTACATCTCATTAGTTAATATTCATTTTGTGGGTGTATGAGGATTTCTGTTGCATGCGTTCTTCTGAGAGGAGTATAAATAAAGATTAATGTTAATGAATTTAAATCATGTTAAAAATCTAGGAAATAAGGAATAGCTATTAATAGCATGACATTACACAAACTGTGTATCTTGTCAAAATCACATTCATGTTTCATTTTGAGCATGCATTGTAAAAATACATGTAATCTCCATTATGACTATCAAAGATAAATTTTGTATTTTAGCCATGATAATGAGATTTATTTGGCCCTACTCAGTTTTATTATGTCTATGAAAAACTGATTACAAATAACTAGCCCTTACAAAATTTGGACCCTGAACAACTTATATTTGTTTAAATTACTACATAATTTTATGTTTTATAAACTATTTGTGTTTTATAAGGCTCTAGACATTATTTGAGTTTTGAAGTTGTTTTTAAATTCACAGTTAATGACAATTTCATATAGCTGCATGCTTTGCAAAGGAATAAATTAATCTAGTATTTGTTGTAACAACAAACTATTTGAGATAATATGTGATTAATTGCTTAGAATAAGAAGCTCGGTCGGTTGCAATAAATTCATTTATCATGATTGATTATAGTTAATTTAATTAAGTCAACTGTAGTTGACAAGCTTTCCTCCAAAATTTCTGCTTTCAAAAAAAGATATTTCAATTCAAAAATAATTAAAATTTCTCATAAATAATGATTATAATTTTTTTTTAAAACTTACTTAAAAAATTAGAACTATTTTATAAATGCATACTGTTGAATAGTCAACCTGCATCTTTGTTTTTGATTGTTTTATTATGTCTTAAAAAACCTACTACTATCTTAAAAAACCTATTACTTAGCCATTTTCAAGCGGCCTGCACACCTTCCTGCATTGAAAAAGATTACTGAAAAAAAGCATGTATAAAAATATGACACACTTAAAAGACAGCCATTTCGATTCAATTCATAAAAAAGGTCATCACTATTGATACACAGTGTACATTATATTATCAAATTGCAATATAAACAATCCTTTCTGAGGATTGAGATTTAAATTTTCATACTGTACTATTATGCTTAGATTGCTCCAAGTTTTGTATGAATTTTCCAAATGTTTTACTTAAAAATTATTTTTTTTTTTTTTTAAATTTTAATCAAAATGAAATTTAAAACATGCAAATTGTTTAGAAATATTTTTGAATGTGGCTATCATTCATATCTGCAACTGTTGAATTTGCATATAAATTGCATTTTGTAAACCAAGAGTAGTGCCACCTGGAATACTTTGGATCATATCTTAACATGCTCTTAAACCATGTTTAAAATTTTATCATCATGTAAAATTTTTCTTAACATATTAGTTTAAATTTTATTTTAAAAAAAATTTCTTAGTCAATTATGGTTTACCCACAAAATATTTTACATACTTTTTTAACTTCAGCTGGTTTTTTTTTAAAACTTTACCTATTTATTTATATTTCAAAATTCAACAAACCATATCGTTGGTTAGTTGAATTTTGATTCATTATTATTGCAATACATTTTTTTTTCATTTGTGGCACATTTTCTTTCAGGTTATTGAAAGTTTGTTGCACATGGGCACCTAAAGGACTGATAGTTTTCCTTGGAAGCTGATTAGGTCTCTATTACAATTTGAAAATTTTGATATTTTGTAAAATGTATATTTATAGGCTTGATGAATTTTAAGAACTTCAATCCACCAATAGTATGTATACTTTATATTGCAATTGTATTACATTAAGCACTTTGTCTTATGTTTCTGTTTAATTGGTTAACTATTTTTTTTAATAATTTTATTTTAGTAAAATTTATGTACTTGTGAAAAAATTTCTTTTTTTTTCTTCTCCCTCCCCTGGTTATTAACTTAAAAAATTTATTTTCTCTTTTTACTGAGTTAGCTAAAGTTACATCATTTGAACTGTCCTTTAAAGCAAAATTGGGTTTGCTGATTTTGTCAATAATGCAGATGCTATTAAGAGTTCTAAAGAATTTTTTATAATGAATTAGGGATTTAAAATAATTTGGTGTACACTAAAGAAAGGGGGAATAATGCAAGCATATTTGATTGGATAAATATTAGATAAAAAGCTATATTTTTTAGTTCATTAGTAGCGCCCTTGTAAAATTATACATTTCTGTATATATATATATATTTTTTTTTTTAAAAATCTTTTATTATTATTTTTTTTCAGTTGACAATTCTATGCTTATCTCTGAATCTAACAACTTTGGGCTTTTTAATTAATGTAGTGAGTGTATGTTCTTAAGCTAGTAATTTAATGTTTGCAAGTTAAGTAATATTTTAATTTAAAGAGTTGTTGGACTTTTTCAAAGTAAATTGAATGTAATTTTTGCCTTTTAAACTAGTTACAGTAAAATATCCATTGTAAAAACTTTAACTGTAATGAACTTTAAATTTTTTTTTTAATCAAACAGGGATGTTAGCTATTTTATAAATTAAGAATGAAACTGAACAAAGATTAAGATAATTTATACTTTTAAAGAGATTTTAAATTTTGAGACATCAAAAACTGTCTGAGGTCATAAACATTGCTAACCAAACTATTTTTTTAAGTTCTTGTAACACTTTCACGTATTTATAAGCTAAGGTATTGTAAACTTGGTATGTTAAAAGGTATGTTAAAGCAATATAAGTATGTGTGGTTAAAATATGCAGAAGATGGATGTTAGGTGTTTTCCTATTTGAATAAAATCAGAAAGTTTTCTATTAAGAAAGATTTTTTTACTTGTTACTATATGTGAAAATAATTTAAGAGATTATGATAAATAAATAAAAAAGCCACAAATTATTATATAGTACAATGTTTGTATTTGTTTTTTTTTTGTAATAAACAATCAGATTGTAAGCATTGAATTGCTGACCAATATAGCAGGTGTAAGAAATCTAAATATTCTGTCTTACGATTTTGAACCTAATCTAGGAGATAAGGGAAATTCCAGAGTTAAGCGCATACGCAAACATTTCCAAACGTAGACAGAAATTGAGCTACATTTTTGTTATACCAATGAAAAAGACAATTCAGGTTTGCCGCTCTATTACAAAATTAACATCAGTGTCACAGAATTGAGCCACTCCACTCTGTAGTTTGTATATAGTTGTTATAGTTACTACAGGCACTATTAAAATCCTATCAAAACTTAACATCTCAAGTGCACCAATAAGAAGCTAAAGCTAATATTTCCTAATCTGGCTGTCAGAAGTGCAAAATATATCTGATCATGCAAATGAGGTTCTGGGATAATTCAGGAAGCCATGAAGAAATGTTTGGTGTAATTAAAAAAAAAAAAAATACAAATTGAATGAAACATTATCCCTCCTGAAAAACTGCTCTCTCCCTCAGGAAAAAAAAAAAAAAAGTGATAGTCTATTATGTTAAATCTAACACAAATAACTTTATATGTCAATTTGTTCATCTATTAGTTTTGTTTTCTTAAGTTGATGAGTATGGGTAGGACCTTAATTTTAGTTTCATAAATTATTACTATTTCTATTTTGATTTTTATTATCTATAACTCGTATGCTAGTTTATTGGAGAATTGTGTAAAATTGAATGAATTTTTTTTCTTTGTTTAAGAAAAAACTATATACAAATTTTATATTTTTTAAAAAATTATTGTTTACTGAAAAAAAGGTGCAATAATTTTGGGGAGAACCTCAAACAAACAAAACTGTGTTCTAATAAAAAGGAAAATGGCTCTGAGAATTTTTTTCATTTTTACCAATGGGTAAATTTTTAATCCCTTGTAAGCAATTGATGTTTACTGTAATTAAGTTATTTGATGCAGGTACATGATATAAAAATGAAGTTAATCAATGAGCACTTATGTTCTTCCAGTCTTAAGTTAAACAGTTTATTAATTTATTCACATAAAAACTACTTTTAAATCAAGTAATCCAATTTCAAAAAAATGATTTGTGTACAACCTTTTAGAAATTGATAGATGCTTATAATGAGGACATGTTTTCTGAAAAATTTTCCACCATTCTTTTTTAGAAGAAAAAATTCATAATGAAAATTTATTAAAATTTTTTATAATGTTGAATTGTGTGACATAAAAATATTGAAACATAAATACTGAACTTATTATTGTAAAGAAAATATTTCCTTAGTTTAATTTGTTCTTAAAATTCCTCAAAAAACAATCTCAATAGATTTGTTCACTAAAGGTCATTAGTGTAAAAAAAAAAAAAAAAAAAAAAAAAAAAACTTTTTGAACAATAAAAAATCCTATTTTTTATTTTTTCCTAACAGTTGCAGATCTATCAACACTCAACTTTTTAAAAATAACTAGGTAAAATTGCTTGTATATTCAACATATTTTACTATTGTTTTGTTAAAAGGCAAAGCTTAATTAGATTAAAGATGAAGATTTTAAAAAAAATAAAAAACTTTCAATATCAAAATAATTTGTACTCAATTACAGTTTAAAATAAATGAAGGACTAGTTGTGGTAGCAATTTTGTTTAATTTCTTTAGCAAAAATAATAATAAATAATAAAAGTTAAATTATAAAGTTCATTGATCGGCATGTAATTGTCAACGTTTTAAGAAAGAATTAAAAATTTTACATCTTTTAATCGCTAAAATTTTTTCTTCTCTGCGGTGTAAGTTTATGTGTATGTATACTTGCATAAATTTAAATTTATTTAATTAACTTACTGTAAGTTTTTTTAATCTTTCTCACTATCTTTTTTTGTCTAAATAGTGTTAAAATTATAAAATGTTCTTTTATTGACTTTTATACCTGAATAAAATTCCATCCTAAATTTTACTATTGTTTTGTTATTTCGAATAATATATTCTTCTGCAGTTTCTAATTATTTCATAATTACAAAATTTAAAAGTTTAGAAATAATTTGAACCAAAATATGCTATGCTTGCTTTAGTTTAACTTATAAAGCACCACACATATTTTAAAGAAAACCCCTATCAGGCTACTCATTCTCGATAGAAGCGATAAGATTAATAACATTAATGCAGATTAAAATTTTTCAAATTTAGTTTGTTACTAACAAATTCTAAATTAAGTTTCAGTAATTACTTAGAACCATGTGACTTTTTTAGTTTTTGTATTATTTTTTATACTGTCAATCACCAGTGACTAATGCAGGTTAAACATGAAGTTCAATATCAGTCACCGGTGACTGACTTAGCACTTAACATGTTAATCAAAGAAATTTGTGTCCTTATGCAAATAAATAAATCCTTTTAAAAATGTAAAAAATTAAATGTTTTCAAAAATATTTTTTAATACTTTACATTAAACTCAATTTTAATTTATTCATTTTGTAGTTATAATTAATTTTAATATTTTTTTATTAGTCGAGCTTTTATTTTATAGGTTTTTTTGAAAAACATTTTAGTGCATGGACCCAAAGTAATAAATATGGTGTGATAATTTATTACTTATATTTTGCGTTATGTTTTAAACATTATAATGAAATTTTCTTATTGTTAAAATATTTGTTTACAATTTGAGAAACTTTAAACTATATCTTTAAAGCAATAATTTTTTACAGAGCAGCATTTTATTTCGTAAAATATTATTACTTCACTTAATGATTAAGAGTCAGAACTATATTATTTTTTAAATAAGATAAACAACATGTTATTGTGAATTTATTAAATCATTATATGTTTTAAAGTTTTAATTAATTTTTCTGAAAATATGTTTATATGTTGCATTTTTCTTTCCTTTTTTCCATTGGTTTTATTTAACTGTATGGAAGAATAAAAATTGTGATTTTGATGAAATGTAAATAGAGAATAATGAAATAAAGTTGTCAGAACAATGAATGAATATGAAGTTTGTGAGTTATTATCTTTAGTTCTTTCATTAAATAAATCTTTTTTTTTTAAAATTGATTTTAATATTATTTTCAAGTTTTTTATTTCTTTGCTGAAAATTGTTTTCACTTCCCGATTTTAAAAGAAATTGATGATTTTTCAGAGTTGTATGTAAAGAAAAGCATTTTACTCAAAATCATCTTTTAAGACCATGTCGCAATAACATATGTAACTGATTATAACAAAAATATTTTTATAAGTCATATCTCTTATTTATGACTATCACAAACTTGCATTTTCATAATATTTTTTTAGAATTCAATTTTTTGAAGAAAAAAAATTATTAAAGAGAAAAAATTGAATGCTCACAATAACGTTTCTGGTAAAATATTGTGCCTATTGGTTTAATTAAAGCTTAGTAATATTTTCAGAAAATAAAAATAAAGATTTTTCAAGTAAAATTTTTATTTTTAATTTTACTTCATACAACATTCATTTATTTTGCTAAGACTTTCATTACTAATTATTTGGACAGTCTTTGAGTCCAAGCAACAGAAAATTCTCAGTACACTTGGCCAAAAACAGTGAACCACAACCTTCAAAAGCTGTTCTTTTGGCAGTTTGTTAGATTGTAAACAATATGATGCATCAAGTTAAATTATTGTAAGATTAAAGATTTCACACATAGGAAATTTATGAGATAATTATTTATTTTGGTAAGCTTATACATGTTAAGTTAACATTTCGTTAAGTGGGTATCAAGAATAGTACGTTAAAATCTCATTATTATTCAGACTGTTTACTTGTTAACTGAAATGAAACACCCTGGGTAAGGACGAGAGCAGAATGGAAAGATTCTGGAGAAGAGCTTAGCCCACAAAGGACAATGTCTAGTCAATAAAGAAGTTTGGTTCTCTAACTAAAGCTGATCTTGGTTGCGAGACTTTGTATACAGGTTTACCAAGTTAATTTAACAGAAAATCATAACTTCTGTTGTTCCAGAGAGCTTTAGTTGCCTTGTAAAAACAAATTGTTTACATTAGATAAGACGTTCGGTTTGTACATAAGGAGATATTCTTCTTTTCCTTTAACAACGGAAACATTAGAGAAAACATTATCTGGCATTTAACTGTTGTTTATGGTATCTTAACTTTAAAGAATGGGTCTCGCAATAAGATCAAAGTTTCATTCTTTACTTCTTTTTTAAATTTACTCAATTAACTTAATCTTCTAAAAGTTTCAAAGTTATCAAATTCAAAATTACTTATTCTCCTTGAGTTTTAAACCCTTGTATCATCAGTGTATAAAGGATTAAGTTTTAAAAAAAGATTTTTTCATGATTTTAATCTAGATTCGGAGTTTTCTGACAATGGTTGGTATAAAAATGAGTATTGGCTTACTTCTAAAAAATACTAACTTTTCAAAATATAGATTATTTTCACGTTAAATATTATTTATTCTTGGATCTAATTTATCATTCATGTAAAAAAATTAAGGAATTTAATTCACAGTACTGCTTAGGGGAAAAAAAAGAAAAATCTTGAGGGCTCATTTTTGTCCAGCTTACCCATATTGAAGTGCGAGTACTGTCTTGTCAATTTTGACACTAGTTTGTCTACGGTAAGAACTCACAAAGTCTGAGGCCGTTTGCTGCTATGGAAACAAGAATAGCGCATTTCAGGGAGGGTAGCTTTTCTTCACTTTAGGGCTAACACAGTAGACCGAAGAAAAAGATTCCCTTTCTGTCGTCGATCCGAGTCAAAACCTGTCATAAACAATGATCCCACACCCCTACTTGAAATAGTTATATCTCGTTGCCATAGTCACCGCCACGGGTCCAGACGAATGACTAGGGGAGTTCTTACTTTAGACAAACCATATGTACGAGGATATTGCTTTAAATAAAGTGCTTGACTATTATACAGGGTGTTTCGTAAAGACCGCTCTAAAATATTAATTACATACAGCGGAAAGTCTTGCGATTCATAATTTTTCTCTAAGTTTCATTTTTTAATCCTGGAATTTTTTTTTTAAATTGAACTCATTTAAGCGCGCGTTGTAGTAAGAAAATCGTAATAAACGACACGGAAGAAACGTTGATAATTTATGAAAAAATTAATTAAGAGCGAACAAGCCTTCTGTGTTTCGATGACTACTCCATTCGCGACATTCTGATCAGTTTAAAATTTAAGCTTGTTTTAACTTATGAAACAGCAATTATTAGCCTTGTCCCTATACCTCACTATTACCACAGAACTCTCCTATTTCAGAATTAGTATAAAAATTCCCACCCAATTGAAACTTTCGAATGTTGCTACATTTTAAGCGCTTGCTTTTCTCCTTTCAAACAGTATTTTTGTCATTTAGATTCACAATTGAAATGTTCTCAGACGAGGATAACGTTGATGTGCATTTGATTTATGGTAATTGCGACAACAACAAAAAATGATGCTAGCATTTGAATTATGATATTCTAAGTGAGCGCTAATTAAGTTCTAACTAAAGAATCAAATTTCGATGTGCTGCATCAAAATCACTCTGAGCTATTCTTTCTTTTTTTTGGAGAGAATTTAGAGCGATTACAACAATTGTACTCTCGGAATTTTCAATTTCTATTGCAATCTTATTGGAATTACATACATTTTCAGGATTGTGTGCTCAATTTAGGCTCGTAAACCTTTGTCAAATCGAAGAGCAGATAGCATAATAAAGAGAGGTATGTATGAAGATGCATCGAGGGTAACAGGGGGGGGGGGGATTCGAACCCGCTTCCTCCACGCTTTGCACAGTCTGGTGGGTGATACCACTCGGCCAGGGAGGCCCCTGGTTTAATTGGATATTTACATTTCAAGAAGATCATGGATACCCACACATCTGGCCTATGACATCAGTGCCAGCTGATCGTTTATAAGCAAAATGGCGAGTTAAAGTTGAGCTAAGTTTCTCCTCATAAGTTAGAATGTTAATTAAATACAGCTCAATTACATCGAAATTGCTGAAATATAATTTTTTTCTTGTCTACGGCTTTTACCTTAACTTAGATTCATTATTTGTTTATGTATCTTATTGTAACCGTGATATATTTTTGGTTTTGTTAACTTGACAGCTTAATCAGTGGAACTAGTGTGGTTTCTTGGTCATTCCGGAATTCTCGTTAACGAAATTGCAGACCAGATAGCAAAAGTGGCGATAATCAAACCTAATATCTACAAAAAATTTTCACCAGAAGACGCATACCGCGAGATTAAACAACTGTTTCTACAAACTAGACACGCAGCCTTTAAAAACAGTAAATACTATGCAGATTTTGCACATATGACCCATTTAACTAAAGAACACAGACTTTCCCTCCCCTGCAGACATCAAGACGTAACCTTTTCTCGAATTCGAACCAGAACATACCCAACAAAAGCGAAACTATCCCGCTTTGCCCTTGCCCCAGACAATAAATGTAGATGCTGTGCTCCTGCTGATATTGACCACATAATACTCATATGCCCACTTTTGAGTCAACAGCGCTCCGTACTCCGAAAACAACTTGGCGTCGGAGCTCTGTCCTTTTCATCACTGATGGACACTTCAGACTACAATCATTAATAAAATTCCTTAAAGCTATTCATCTTCTATAAGCTTCATCCCACCTATCTATCTACTATAAGCGCAAGCAAGCAAAGAGCTCCAAAAATGCCCGTCTTTGTGTTAAGTAGGAAATATATAGTGAAAGAATTGAAATATTTGTGAAAGAATATAGAATGTGTCATTTAAGAGAATTTATACTTGACGGACTTGATTTACTCGAAATAGAATGGGAAGAACAGTTGGTAACGTAAACAAATGCCACTTTTCTACAATTAATCAGGATCGAGATACCCACACTACGTCACTTGCAAGCCATTCACAATCACACTTTGAATGTATGTTGAAACGCAAAAGCGATTTATTATAAACGTATAGTAGATATTAATATAACTTTAGTTGAACCCTACTCTTAACATTTTGCCGGGCCGTTCAAATGGTGGAAAATTACTAAATTTTTTAACGTGACGTTATCAGAATTATTAAATAAAAGAGCACTCCCTGAGTGAGAGCAACGATTTCTATTTTCAGTTTGGTGTTTAACCTGCCCATATATACGCAGATATAATTGAATCTCAAATTACCTGGCAAATGGATTGGGAGAGGAGAATATGTTAAATGACCACCGAAATCTCCAGACATTAATCATCGTTCTTTCGCTCGCTCTCTGGGGGCAACTAAAGAGTTTGATTGACTCAAAACTATTTACTGAACAAGAAAATTCGCTTGCAAGATTCCAAGCTGTAGCTTCATTGTAAATATTGACAAATTGCAAAATGTTTCATTTCATTTGCCGAAGACATAATGGAGATTACTATGAGCAATTGTTTTTAGATTTCCATGTTATTTAGATGTACTTATTTTATTGATATCTAATTTTCTAGAAAGTATCGATGATTAACTCCTTAAATGTCCTACATTTTTTTCGGAACTTGTGACATTAATTTAAACTTCAAATGTTAATATTTCCATTGAAATTTTTTCTGTGGCTTTTTGTTTTTTGGATAAACGCATTTTTGCTTAGTGTTCAAAAATTTGTTAAAAACTGTTGGATTTACTACTTCGTAAAGGAAAAAAAAAAGCCCAAAAGTACATATTTTTTATTAAAAGCAGAGGAAAGCTCAATACGGAAAATTCGAGTTTTGAAGCTTACTTCACTTAGAGCCTCCTAATTTTTTTTATTTTATTTTTTTAATATTTTTTTTTATGCTTTGCACTATATCTTCACGAATCAAAAAAATCTGATATCAACTATGAAACTTGTTCATTTCAAGATAATTTAAACTTCGAGAAAAATCCGCTAAGTCTGTGCGCAGACGTCTTGCGCTGTGTCTTTAATTGGCCAGGGTAAAGCGTGGATTAGCGGTTGTCATTTTTGATTACGTATGGAGCACATAAACATGCTTCGAAAAATAGTCTCCCGCCAAATGTGAATTGCGTTCAGTCATTCGATTTATGCTTGCTGAAGGAAGCAATGCAGCTGATATTTATAGACGAATGAGTAAAGCGTACGGAGAAGCGTTCATGAGTGATAGCAATGTGCGGAAATGGTGCGTGAACTTTGATGCTGGACGCAAAGATGTTCATGATGCAGGCGGTCAGGGAAGGAAGTCAGTGTCAACCGATAATCTTCTTCAGAGCGCGGATCAAGCGTTTCGCGGAAATCGTCACTTCGCAATTTCTAGGTTGAGTGAATTGATTCCGAAAATTTCCCGGTAAGCTCTCTATACCATTGTGAGTGAAAGACTCGAGTACCGCAAACTCTGCGCGAGATGGGGTCCAAAGATGCTGTCTGACCATCACAAAACTCAACGAATGGGCGCCGCATTAACCTTCCTCCAGCTCTACCATCACGACGGAGATGAGTTTTTGGACAAATATATCACAGGAGATGAGGCATTGGTCCATTACGAAACTGAAGAAACGCAGGCTAGGAGGAAAAACTTTCGCCACAGACAACGAGCTGCAAACCAGCGTACAGAATTGGCTGAAAACACTGGCGACTGCATTCTATGATGAAGGTATTGGAAAATTGATACCACTTTACGACAAATGCATGAATCGGAACGGCGATTGCGCCGAAAAGTAGCTTAATGTTGTATCACATTGTTCCATATAAAATCTTCTTGATTCTGGCTGTGATTTTCTCTTAGCGACCATCGGACCTTGAAAAAAAAAATAGCCCTCGTATATATAAAAGCCTCTGGGGTTAGTTATGTGAAATGACATGAAAGCTAGTCTAATAGATCTACAGCAATTTGTTTTTCTTTTAAAAGCATAGTTTTCGAAACCACTAACAAATCGAGACACTCCTAATGCCATTTATACAAATTCAGCTCAGAAAATAAAACTGATTACAATTTCCGTTTCTGTGTTCCAATGACATTAGTAAATTTGATCATTACAGTACACTACAATGTGCAGGAATTATTGATATTACAAATAGGCTCCTTGTGTGTCTGTAATTTTGAAATTTAGTGTGGTGTATATAGACGTTGTAACAATATATAAGACCAAATTTCAAATTTTATATGTTAATATTCGGCGAAATATAGGCGAATATAGTATTCTTTATTTTACGTATTATGCAGAGCAACTCTTGCATGCCATTTACATAAACTTCTATTAATACTCATAACATAGCAAAGTACAAAAGATACTTTAATTTTCATTTAAAAAAGTAATTTATTGTACTGTTTTCGAAATACTAAGAGTAAAATATTTTTTTGTCCTTTTTTTTTTCTTTGTGAGTAATAAACCAGATAGACATAATCTTTTTCACACATCGATCTTAAGACCGATGTGTGAAAAAGATTATGTCTACCTGGCTAATATTAATGTTAATTTATTTTTTATGCGTTTTTAATGACGGTGAGACGGAGATAAAATGTCTGAAGCGACAAAACATTTTTGCTTCTTCGGCCAATTATTCAGATTTTCTGATAGCACGATTTGATAAGTGTTTAATAATGATTTCCCTTCCCCTCGAAACTCCCGCCATTACAGGTACTCACGAATTTCCATCTGTCATTTTTAATTAAGACTTAGAGCGAAAAGTTCAAATAATGTGAACGAGCAATTACGAAAAGTTACGCCTATTTAATTAGTTATCTTAATTGTCTATCTCTGCGGTTAATTTCTTGGTATAGAATTACATATTCTGATTAACTGAATGTTTTCTTAGAAAATTTCTATACATTAGCACTCAGTCAGTAAAATTTAATAAAATAATTACAGCACCCGTTTTCTCTTCTGTTTCCTTCAGTTTATAAATAAAATTGCGTGTTTTAAATTGAAGTAAAAATAGTATTCTAAACAATCAGGGATTTTTAGCCCTATATCAGCCAGATGAAAATTGTACTTAAACCAATGGATTGTTTGCCATTTTAAATATTTTTAATTAGTTAGATCGTTAGGGAGTCGTTTACAGTTCTACAAGTCGTAGCCGAAAACATGGATTTTTTTTATTTTTTTTTTATTTTATTTTATTTTTAGAGACAAGCATTATACACATTTCCATTATTGAAATTTAATACTCAGACTGAAATTGAGATTTATTTAATACTAAAGTAAACTGCGCAAACCATCAAAATGTGAAATTTTTTGAGAGGGACTTCGACGATTAAATTTAAAAATATTTCTAAAGTTTTTTTTTTTTCTTTTTTTTTTTCACTTTCTGAATCCTAAAAAGGCAAAGCGATAAATTCTTTTAATTTGAACCTTTTGGCCAAACTTGTTCGCCTAAGGACAAATTCCTGCAAAAATTAATTTTTGGAAGTTATTTATTAGAAAATTTGATAATAAAATTTTTAAACTTTTTAATCAAAAATTCAACAACTTCTTAAGCTGTAATTTTAAATGAAAATATCTAAAACTTGTTTGAAATTGGTCAAATAGTTCATAATAAATTAAGAGTCTTCTTTTTTTTTTTTTCAATTTTTATATCTCAGAAACTTTCGCTTGAATTGTTAAGGAATGTTAAAAATTTTATACTCTACAATTAATAAATATTAATTCCATTGTAAATTAATACCCCGATTATTAATAGATAAAATAATAAACGACTACTTAGAGTTATTTTACATTATCTGTACATAAAAGTTTCAAAAACTAGATTTATAAATATGGGAAAAGTATGTTTGATTCGTGTTGTTCCAAGCCAAGTAACATTCTTTTACTTTAATGCTAAACTTTCAACAGGTCTCCATACTAAATAGAAGACTATATAATCGAAATTCGTCGAATTTTGGGGATTCGTCTATTTCTAAGTATATTGTTGTATCTGATTTATCAACCTATATAATCATTAGCTTAAGGTTACCACATCTTATATTCCTTTTTTTTCTTAATTTTAAACACTGTAGATTTATGAATAAACAAAAATTTACAAAAATAACAAATTATCAATATTTCATGGAGACGGTATATATTTTGCTGGATAGATCATCGAGAAAGGCAAGAACAACTTCTCGCCTACGTATATCTTTTAAGAAAGAACGCTTTTAAGTAAATAAAGTAAATGTCATTGGAGAAATATTGTTCTAACCCTGCGACGCCACTTTTAGTGGAGTTACGTGACTATGACATCAAATACCCATGGAATACCTGTTTCGGTTTTAAATACATCGCAACTCTTTGGATTAAGATTGATAAAAAAGCTTTCTGAAACCTCACTTAATTACATCGCTATAAGAAAAAGCATGATAAAAGCATATTAAGACTTTTTTTTTTTTTTTTTTTTTAAAGGTAGCTCTTAAAAATTTATGTTTTATTTGAATTTCAATATGTAAGTTAAATAAAAAAGCCTTAAAAGTTATCTCCAGCTTTGGAATCAAAAGATTCGAGGAACTAAGATATAGCAAGAGAAAAAAAAAGCATTATTATTATATTTTTTAAGATTTAAAAGCGTTTAAAATTGAACCTATTGCTCTTTGCAATTATTATTATTACTTTTAACTCTATTAAACATGCATATAGTAATATTTTCTTTATTTTAGTTATGAAATAATATTTTTAGGTTAATAATTAGTTGATTAGTTATTATACTGTTGAAAAAAGTATTAGGAGTTACGTAATAACTTCATAAAAACACAGAACTTTGATCGCATATTTATAACTTTTAAAGTAACTCTCCACTGTGTTTACGGTAAATTTTACCAAATAAACCATTGCTACCATTGTAACCATTAATAAACCATTGCATTTTTTATCGAATACTTCTCTGTTGTTAGGCAACTAAAAAGAACTCCATAAATTTCTTTAATTTTTTTTTTATCTTTCCCATATGTTTCTCCATGGTTGCTAGGTAGTGCATTCTCCATGGTGCTCTGAGAAATTTTTTTCCCCTAAATATCGTAGAATGCTTTTCTTCTGTTAGAGTATATTATCTGTAGTAAGTGAATATTAATTGACTCCATTTTTGCAGACTTAAAATGGTTTGATAAGTTTGAAATAATAACTTCGTCCACCAAATCTTTAACTGGGGTAATTTTCAATAAGTAAAGATTATCGTCTTTTGAAATATGTTAAAAATTGAAGATATTAGTAAAAGAACATTGTAAAATTTGAATGTCACATAGCACATGTTTCTTACTAACCTTTTTCCAGTGCCGCTGTAAAAAGAAGAAATGGTACCGCTTCTGTAAAATTATGATCTTACCTTCTTGAACCATTTGTCAAAATAAAGAAAAAAGAAATCCTTAAGTATATACAGGGTTTGCACTGTAATGCTACAGCATGTAAAAAAACTATTTTTTTTCTTCTTCAAAGAACGGCAAAATGGCAACACTTTCGCCTAATCAAATAGTTTCAGCTCCATTCCACGGTAAAAAAGAACTATTAGAATAAATTAATGTGATTATCGCTTTCTTTTACTAATTTTAATTAAATGCATGAAGCTTGCTGCTAATGTATGAAGCTTGTTTCTTTTCTTTTTTTTTTTTTTTTTTAAAGTTCTATAAAATGCTTAGGTGTTATTTCTTTAAGGGTGCTGTGTATTAATGAAAACTAAAGTACATTTTGTAACGCAAATTACATTTTATTATAAATATTTTAACTTTTCACCAGTTTTCTAGTTCAGAAATTTTTTTAACGTTTATTAAAATACATATTTATAGGAATGATATGCACCATTAATCCTTTTAAAATAATAAAAAAGTAAACGGGAGTAGCGTTATTAATTCTCTATTTATTATTATTCTTCGTTATTAATTCTTAATTTATTAATCTAATTGATCAAGTATTATCGTTCATGAAAGAAATCAAATTATCAACATATTATAATTATCATTTGAAGATTAATTGTTTTAATTTAAAAAGAATAATCAAAGAAAGCATTATTAAAGTTTATATTTTCACAATTACTATTAAATGACACAGTATAAATGAGTCCAAATTTTCTACTTTATAACTGTCTTAAGCTTACTATTTTCAACCAAATACACATTTAAAATATAGATACACATAAAACATTGAACATTACATTTAAAAACAATTTCTAATACTAATCATATGAAAACTTTTAATCAGTCTTTTTCATTGTTTATTAATGCTTCTTTTCCTGAAAAAATTTAAACGCGGCTTTTCTCAATTGCTGTATTGAAACTACAATTACGGTACATACCAACTCGAGCCAAATTTTCCCAGTACTTTTGCTTCTTTGGGTAGAAAGTAATTGGCATAGTATGTACACAAGGAGGCTTAGATCCATAGTCAGAATTAATGGTTCGATAAAACGGGTGAATATTTTTTAAGTTATACTTCGCACGGCCATCTTTTGTACCACAAATGTTTTCAGATAATTGTTTGAGTAAACCATCACTTGCCGTGCAGACACAATTTCCATAATTGAATTTAGAAGGGTGATCAAATGTTGGCGGCAAATTATCTGTCTCCTGTGTATCATGTGTCGTTTCTGACTCTTCAAATTTTACGGTCACCACATTTTGTTCAGGATCCCTTTTTCCGATTTCCAAGCAATGCGATTGAGCTGAACCGTCATTAAATTTCAGAGCCATGTTACATAAATTTATTTTAAAGTTGATCTATTTTCTGAGTTTCTATCATATAAATTTTGTAATTCAACAATTCGCAGTATCGTTTGAGAAATGAAGTAAACTTAGTTTCTCACGTAACATTTTCTTCCTCTTAAATATCGATACAAACGGTATCTTAGCAACAACTTTTTACAATGTCCATTTTCCGCTTCTTAAACTTACAAATGAACGATTATATATCGATTGAAACCGAGAAATGAATCTTCATATAAGTGAAGTAGTCACGTTAAAGATAAAAACGAGCATTTGATTTGAGATCAATGCTAAATGCGGCAAACTGAATAAAAAAGAATTTTTTCATCTTTTTTTAAAAATTTGATTACTTTTTGAAACTAGATTTTTCTGCCCAAAAATTATCTTTGCATTCCTGAATTTAATTTTTTGTTAAAAGAAGTGCTTAAAATTAAAAAAAAAAAAAAAAAAAAAAGGTTCGATAAGATGCGAATTTTGTAGAATTAGGTAGGAGCAACTCGAGAAAAAGACAATTACTGATACCTAGACACGTGACCTACGACCTCAGAATGATAATTAACGTGAAGTTAATTAAATACAACGTGGTATCACACATCAAATTTGTTAAAATTTTATTCTTCCTCGTCTACTTCTTTTATTTAACTCAGATTTATTATTTTTTTACGTATTTTATTGTGAACGTGATGTATTTTTGTTTTGCGTACCTGGCAACTTCAATGCATAATTAGTTTGTTTATGTTCTACATGGCTTCGTAACTGTCTTTGTGTTAAGTAAGAAATATATAGTGAAAGAATATAGAATGCATCAATTAAGAGAATTGATACTTGACGGGCTTGGCTTACTCGAAATAAAATGGAAGGACACTAAGTAAACAAACGCCACGTTTCAACATCCAATCAAGATCGAGATATCCACGCTTCGTCACTTGCATGCATCCCATTGTTTATGTAAACAATAATATAAAATGATAATTATAAAATAATTCGAAAACCAATTTTGCAAAATATTTCTTTTAAAATGTAGAGGTTTTCTTACATTTCATAGGGGAAAATTGTTAGATCGGAAACATTAGCTGCACAACAAAGAAGTATAAAAGAACATCTACCATTGTAATACTAACGAATAATGCATGATGATCCAGTAATACTAAAAGAAAAACGATTAGTTCATGCAATGAAATTGAGTTAACGCGTGGCAATTTATAATTTAGTGCCTTTTTCATAATTTTGTCTACATCTGTTGATCTTTTATGGATACTACGATTATGATATACATTAGAGGATTGATCGATTGTTTCTCATGGGACCATTCATTGCAAACGATACAAACGGGAAAACGAGTCAACATAGAATAATGGTAGGTAGGTAACTTTATTTGCGTAGCACTAAGCTACACAATGGGGTATTGGAGATGGCCTGGAAAACATCCCTGAGGATGATCCGAAGACATGCCATCACAATTTTGATAATCTGCTGAAGGGATCTCATTTGTGAGGCCTCAATTTAGACATAGATCTGAATGGGAAGGAAAAGATTTTCAGATCCTTGTACCAATGGTACTATTCAGCGACCGATTACAGGACTTTCAAATCCAGAGATTTTACGAGCACGTTATATCGCATATATTCGATGGGTCTTAGCTGAGTCGAGGATCAAACCCCTGGACCCTTAAAATAATGATTTGAAAATATATGAAAAACAATAAAAAAATTATTTATATAAAAACTAATAAATTTACCATAAGAATAAAACATTTTAATTGTAACAAATATGATTTAATCAAACTTTATGTTCTTAATGCAAAAATATTTACAATGAAAAAGAAAGACGAACAAAAAGATTTATTTACAATTTTATTGTTGTTATTGTCGTCGGCCATTAAGGCCGAGGGGTGTTATTGTTCCTGTTTTCAAATGGCGCAATCTGTGGCCAAGAATTTGACTTCTGCCTCACCTATACGTTACACCCGTTTATAGGACGGACCCATTCATACATCCATTTATTAACCCACAGATCATAATTTTGACCTGAACCAGAGAACGAATAATCCCCAATTCAGCACCCCCAGAGGAATAATTTGGAATAGGAACATGGAGGACTTTGTGACCCGATAGATTTAGGATGCACCAGTCACCATTTACTGCACGGGGAGTCTTCGGCAGGGATGGATTCGAATTCCCGTTCCCACGAACGTGATTCCAACCCTCCAACCTGGCTATCCCGTCCATTTAAAATTATTGAAATCTTGATTTCAACACACTCTTTTCTTCATAATGCAAACAATACATTTTTGACATTCGTAACAAATTACTGATTATTTTTTCCTGTTAATTAGTATGAATATAGAAAGTTTCTCATATTTTTCCCGCAAAATCTTGAGACTTAAGGGGGGACCCCACCCTGAATATTTCAAAAATTCGAAAAAATTTTTATTGCATTTTTCGAATCTTTGTACCCTTCCTAATGTCTGTCTAAAACGATTTCTCGGTACCTAACTTCGTTTGGAAGTTATATCGGAAAATAGAGAGTCGTCGCTAAGCAGATAGAAAGACCCGTTCGGCCGGATTAGGAGGTGCGGCATTCTTTTTTTGTCTCATCCATTCTGTTGACTGTATATAGAAACTTATTGTAGGCATTTCATTTAGCGACCATTATATATATAAAATTAAACGTTTTCCCCTACCATAAGTCAAAACTTTAAGCGCGTTTTTCTCAAAATGCTGTTTTTTGACCTGGCCTAACGTTTTTCTCATGATCTATACAACAAAATAAGCTGTTCTTTATTTTAAATTACGTAAAAATATATTCTTTAGAGAGTAGCGTAGGATTTTTTTGATATTTTTATATTTCGATTTTATATTAGTATTTTAATGAATATTTTTTAATGAAAAAGTTAACTTTTTTTTTTAAGTTGCCGCCATTTTGGTAATTTTGCGAATATCAAAAAACCGCTCTGCTACTTTTAAGATAATGTCTTTATGTTTCAGAAAATCGAAACAAAATCGTTTTCCTGTGTTTCAGGATTTCTAAATCCATGAGTCCAGTGAGGTGTTACTTTTTGATGACCAGCCACACGCGGAGCTGCCACCAACTTGTTTTTTATTATTTTGTAAAATAAATTTTTTTAAAATAGACTTAAATTGTAGCTAAATAACATTAAAAAAAACAAGGAATCTCTGCATTGTCTCTATTACTTAAAAAAAATTCAAGAAAAACGTTAGTATTTTACCATCTCAGGGTGGGGTCCCCCCTTAAGATTTGATTTAGTGCAAATGTTGGCTATGATTGCGTTTCCTTTTCTTCGGTATCATTTTCCACAGTTTATGGCAACCATTTTGCCAACTTGTGTCCCACCACAAGTTTCAAAACTTTTATCTTCTGAGTCATTTATATCAAACGTGCTATTTGAGGCGTTTTTACCCAAAATGTAACAAATCCTCATTTTCTTCTTCATCAAGATTTAATGTTTTTTCTTCTTCTTAAAACGAAATAACTTAAAACTTTTTTTTAAAAAATATCGGTAAAATTTCTGAATGAAAAACGCGGAGGAATCTTATAGTTTCAGAAATGATCTAAACGGGTGTTATTAAAATTATAATACCATTTGTGCGGGACCATTATAACACGACGATACATACTGGAAAACGAAAGATGCAAGCGAGAATAATGCAATGTTAGACTGTATTATTTTAAAGAAGTTTTTCTTAAAATTCTTTGCTGAATTTTAATAAAAGTTATTGAAACAAGATGGTATTGCATGAATTTATCTTAGTGATATAAAAATTTTCTTGTCCATTTATGTGAAAATTATCTAAACAATTCTTAATTTTTAGTTTGGTTATTCGTAAATAGTTTTTCTGTCATATTTTTATTTACTCCTGTTTATTCGTTATTAGATAATAAAAATCTACTTTTGATAGAGTGGGGGAAAAATCTACATTTGTTATTTATTGAAACACATTTATTTAGTCATAAGCAATAACGCGTATTTGTATTTATAGTTTTGTATGTGTAATAACTTATAAGAATTAATAAAGACTGATAATAATTGCTCTAAAAATAATAATGATTAATTTATTGATAACGAGTAATTAAGATTTTTATCGCAGCGCCGCGCTGTACCCATTTATTAAGAATATTTCGTTTTGCCACGCTTTAAAAAAAGTTATGTATTTGATGAGCTGGAGCTGTCTTTCTGCATCAAAATTGTTTATTTCGTAAAGTTAAATATCCCCAGATAATTGTTTCACAAATTTTATCCAGATATTTAAGAAATTCATTTAGTTTTTAGAGGAAAAAGTTTTAAGCGTTTAATAAAATTAAAAACAAAAAAATTCTTCTTTTAAGAAATTATATATTTTTATATAAATATATTTTTTCTTATTAAACTTAACTGCATACTTATGAGCACTTTTAAAAACATCATACGAATAGGGGTGTCCGAATTTAGTTGTTATATTTATGATTTTAGGTTTATATAAATCCTTCGTATATTCATGTAGGCATGATATACGTGTATGTTGACGAATTCAATTTAATTGACGGCGAAGAACTTGAGATATTATATTGATATGCTGCACTATTTCTAAAGTAGTATTTTAAGGAGTAATAGTATATTTACAACCGAACACTATTTACTATAGAACAAAGAGTTGCAGTCCATTCTGAGAGGTAGAAAAGAACAATGCGGCGGCCTCCTCGTTCACCGGACTTCAACCTTCTAGATTTTTTCTTCGGGGAACACAATAAGTTAGCATTCTGCTCGTATCAAGGCAAAATTACTATTGCTGCCACTTACAGAATTAATACAAGGCCTGGAATCTCTAAGATCTAACAGGGTGCAACATTTATTCATTCGCCGGCGTGAATTGTGCAACGACACGCGTGGCCACAGCTTTGAGTACTTGCTATTAATCTCAATAAATTAGAATAATATTGAAATTTTATTGTAAATATTGAAATTAATAAATATTGAATTTTTTTTATATTATGATATGAGAGAAAGACTGCGTATGTTGCACAAATGCCTCACAAAGTTTATAATGAAACAGGAATGTCTTAAGTCTTAAGAAGATACTAAAACTCTTTGACTGCAGGATAGAATAATGAATGCTTCGAAATAGTTCATAATAATACTGGAATGCATAAAAAGACTTTATTGTGATCCATAGAATCCTTAGAAAGAATTTTACATTTTATGAATGTTTCAAAATAAGGTTTTAATGGTACTGGATTGCGTAGATTTTTTTTAATTATTTTTTTTTTATGATATGAGAGAAAATAGTTATCTCAATATATCAGATTGTGCACTTGTGGAAAACTTTCATTTCGCTTGTCCAACACTGTTGTAAGTTCGTGTTGAAATTGAAATTGACTCTTTTCTCTCTCTGACTCAGATTGGAATATGACCCTATATTCCTTCCATTGTTTGTCTGAATGGTTACTATTCAAAATACACTACTGTGCAAATTAATTGGGACAAGTTCAAAATTTTTCACAAATGTTGTTTATTCACTATAAGTTAACTTACCTGCATGGTATAGCCATCTAATATGAAATATGTCCACCTTTAGCTCGATATACATCCTGTACTCGGTTTGGCATGGATTCTACTAAACTCGAACATAAATTTTTGATCTCGTCATCGTGAAACCAAACTTTTATAACATTCTCAATCATTGATTTCTTGGTTGAGCAGTCCATTTGACTCACACGTCTCTTCACTATACTCCACAAATTTTCGATGGGATTGAGATCAGGAGAATTACCTGGCCAATCCAAAACCGTTAATTTCTGTTCTTGAAAAAATTTCTTTGTCATCTTAGAATTGTGGCAAGGAGCGAGATCTTGTTGAAAGACGCTAACACCCCCAGCGAACATTTGCATCAAAGGCACAACTTTTTTTTCTATTATTGGAATGTACTTTTGAGAGTTCATCATTCCTTCAATCGGTACTAAGCTGCCAGGTCCTCCATAGGTAAAACAACCCCAAAACATCTGCCTTTGGGGGTGCTTAACTGTGCGAATAATATATTGTTCCCTTATGGGTTCTCCAGCACTTCGTCTGACAAATCTTAGTCGAAACCCTTGCACCAAAAAATGCGTTTCGTCGCTGAATAAAACTTTTTTCCAGTCTCGTGCAGTCCAGGATTTATATTTCCTGGCCCAAATCAAACGTTTTCTCTTCATTACAGGCGTTAATAGCTGTTTTTTTATTGGTTTTCTTGCAATTCTCCCAGCTTCATTAAGCCTTCGTCGGACTGTCGATGTATCGATGCTCACACCAGTAGCTGATAAATCTCTCTGAAGGTCTGTACTTGTTTTGCGAGGATGCATTTTACTATTTTGTAATTGAAATTGGTCTGTTCAAGGTGTCGTCTTGCGTTTGCGTCCACATTTACTCTTTCGTTTCGGAGACACTGTACCCAAATTCTTTTGCATATGAATAATCCTCGAAACACTCGATTTTCCAACTCCAAATGTTGGAGCAATATCGATTACAGTCATAAATGTATGCTGACTAAGCGTAACAATTCGAATTCTTTTCCTAGGACTGATATCCATTTTTTTAATACACGTCAGAAACAAACAATTCACATAATCGATCGCTCCTGACAGCAACTGAAGCGCGAATGAAGGAGTAAATTTTCAACACTAGATGATCACGTTGTTAAACCGGTTTAAACCAGCCAAAAGCATCCCTGTGCTGTAAGAAAATGCAGTTCAAACCGGTTTGGGCTGGAAATCTCCGGGAAAAAAACAATTTTCTGAAAATATTTGTTTGTCCCAATTAATTTGCACAGTAGTGTAAGAGATTACACCTGTTGTTTTGAAGAAAAAAGAAATTAGAGCAATATATGTGTGGTACTTGTTTTGATTGATTTCTCAAATATTTTTTTGTACTAAAAATATTTTTTATTAGAGATTTTTTTTTTTTTTTGGACGAAATGTTTTTTTACAAGAAAATTAAGTCGGGTGTAATTAATTTATAAATTTTTTTGTTGAGTTAAGCTGTTTATAAGAGATTTATATGTTTTGAAGACACTCATCTCGTTGCCGAATGGTTTCAACTGCGAGCAGCTTGAGTAAGAGAAAGAATCTCCCCTGTTTTCTTTACATTTATTTTATTTATTTATTTATAAATATTATTATGATTTTAAGCTAAATATTTTTGTATAATGTGATTTACTTAATGTATGTAATATATTTATCAAATTTGATTCTGCAAATCCTGCCTTATTTTTATTCGACATTTCATTTTCCCTCATGAGGAATGGGGGAAAAACCACTATTGTGACTATTAACCTCGGGCTAGCGGGGACCGAGTTGAAGAATCTAGGGTTCTGTGCAAGTTTACTAAAGAAAAAAGACGAAAGAAATTTTTTTATTCTGACGATATGGTGAAACAATGAAAATACATAATATTGAGATATTTGTCTTATCAGAATAATAGCCTTAATAAAAAAAATAAGTGAATAAAATAATTATGCTTCTTTAAATCATCCCTACGAACTAAACAGGTAATTAAAAAAAAATTTTCAAAATAAACGCATATTCAACGAGAGTTGTCTGGAGACGTACGTTAAATGCTTTTTTTTTTATAGTCGGATTAAGTTGTCTCATTATTTTTAAACTTTGTCAATTTATAAAAAGTAAACTTGTACGAGAACATTTAAAAAATTTGAAATAAAAGTGTAAATTTCCAACTTAAGTAATACTATATTTCAAATGACAGCACTTAAATAATTAAAATTTAAAAAGAGAAGTTTCTGCGACAACCAACCCGTGTCTCCCTACAATCTCTTAGAACCTCGGAAATTTACATAACATTCTTATGACAAATAAAACAACAGGGAAATCCACTCATAAAAATGAAATCATTTGCAACAAATAGCTGAAGCTGAGTGAAGTTACTAAAAGAAAGTTTCTCTTATTATTTTTTCATCAACCTCATCACATTTTTTTTCTCCATCCTGTTGCGTTAAAGCAATAATACTCCCTCACTTCTTCTCTGACTAAACGGTTGAACAGACCACTTATACGCTGCGCTCGAGTAGTTCTGGTTTCATATCAAACAATAACTCTTCATTCTACGATTACGATTAAGACAAACGACTTAAATGATCTTGTCAATCTTTGAATGAAATTTTATTCTCAAGCAGACGAGATGCGAGACTATTGTAGTTTTTATTTAATTATCTTTTTAATCGTTTGGGCATTTAGTGAAACATATGCTATTCGAAGAAGAAATGAAAAGAACCAACAGGTGAGTAAGCTAATTTAATTAAATTCTTAAAGTGTATCTATCTGAGATTTGAGCATAATTTAGTATAATTAAATCATGAGTTTCATTCTGCATTTTTTATTAAATTAGTTATTTATTTTTGGAAGAAAAAAAAGATTTTAAACAAAACTTTTATTCTAATGGAATATGATTCTATTATAAGTTTTATTGATAAATTTTTATAATGTTAAAGATACTTTTTTTTTAAAAAAGTTATTTATACAAAAGGAAAAAATATTTATCGCTTAGTGATCTAAGATCAACAAAATAACTTTAAAATTTGTATTTTTTCAAATAAAAACAAAAGGTTCGCTTTTAGACATTAAAAATTTTGTAGTAACTTTAGTATAACTACTAAATTTTCTAAATAAAAATTTTTTTAATTTTTATGTTTAAATAAAAATTCATGAATTTTTTTTTCAAACCATTTTCTTGATACAATTTTATGTTAAACAAAACTGTAAATATTAAATAAATGATTTAAATTGAATAAATAATACAAATTAAATAAATAATACAAACTAATTAATAGTATTCAAAATAAAAGCTATATTCTAAAATTGGAATTTTTTTGCTTTTGTTTTAAATAAATATTATTTTTAAGATTATTATTTTAAGATTACTACTTTAAAATAATTATTTTGAAATTCGAATAAATTGCTTGATTACTTGGGATGGCAGAAGGGATCGAGCACATGCCTTCCAATATGGTGCCCCAGGTTTGAATCCCGGTAATGGCTCATCAGTTCGCTTCACGTCTGCAACGACCACATTAAAATATTCCCAGAGGTAGACGGATAAAAAATCCCATCCTTCGGTCTGACAATGAAAGACTTTCATGGTTTTCTCACTCCAGGTAACGCAAATGTTAGTTTCACTCAAAAAGAATTTCATCTTGCTTGATGCAGGAGTTTCATAGTCTTCTGTGTTGGGCACAAAACTACGAGGCTGTGTTAAACATCGGAATAGCCGCGATTCTCATACGGATCGCTTGTTCAACGGTGGTGAATATAAAAGTAGAATTACTTAATTTTAGTTTATAACCGTCGTTGAACAGCGGACCTAAATTTGAGTTTACGATTACCAATGTTCAATTCTGTACCCTTGTAATTTTGAACCCAATCCAGAGAACAAGGTATCTTCTGGAGCAGTACCCCCAGGGGTATTGATTTGTTATAGGAACTTGGAGGGCTTTGTGACTCCGACAGATTTAAAGTGCACCAGTCACCATTGATTGAATTCTTCGAGACACGGGGACTCTTCTGTCGGCAGGATTCGAACTCCCGTTCTAACGAACATGAGTCCAACACCCTACCAACCAGGCTATTCCAGGCCAAGATTTACTTAACTGTTGATATGGAAATATGATACGATAGAATAAAAAATATAAAATGGAATTGAGTCTAAAAATATCAAACTAATTTCGTATCTGTTAAGTCGGCATCAGAGATGTTCACTTAAATTTCGAATTTTCTTTGAAGGAAATGTAGTATTACCAATCTTGCGCTTTTCCTTAATTTAAGAAAGAAAGAATGAATATATATATATATATATATATATATATATATATATATATATATATATATATGAGCTTATTATGCGCAGTAAATAAAACTAGTGTGTGTGTGTATCCAAAATTTCTTCAGAATTATTTTTCAAAATTCAGTATGAATTTTCGTTTTGCATGAATAAATCTTAAACTATCTTCGCTCCAGAAAATTGAAAATTTTATGTAAGCAATATTTACATGCAAGCAATTCTTACTTTTACTATTTCTAATTATGATAATAAAATTTGAAATGCAAGTACTTAGACCTGATCGAAGGTTTTATTTTTTTTTAACAACGAAATTAAGAATGCTTCAGTCTGAAAAATGTTGTAAGGAGATCCTAATGTGTGTGTGTATATATATATATATGAGAGTTTGTATTTATTTATTTTTATAGCATTGAAATTTCGGAAATCTTTTTTATATTTTACCATATAGATGAAATAGAAAAAAAGGTAGATATTTCTACTTTCTTAGCTACCTCTCACAAAAGACACTTTTATAAATCTAAATAAAATAATTAGAAACCAAAATATTTAAACATTTTTGAGAATTATTGAAGCAAGTTGTATAGATAAAAATTTAACTACGAAACTTCAAGAAAAAAGATAGAAAAATGCTAAGTAGTTCGTTTTTAGGAATGTAATTTTAAAAAAAAAGATAAAAATCATATTTCAATAATATAGGCAAAAATATATGGTTTTAAATTTATTCATTTTTATAGGCGTACAATAAAAGGAGAATATTTAAAGGGCACTTCATAGTAATTTGTATCGGGCCCCGAAAAGTGTATGCTGAATGGTAACTGAACATTTTCTTATAATGATTTGCTTATGCACAAAGATCCTCTGTAGACTTTGCAGTTCTAAACAAGCGTTTGTGCAAAACAATAAAACTTATGTAAATAAATTACATTTTCATGCACAGAACTTAGGATCAATATATTATTTGGTCTGAATGTTCATTTTAACTAACATTTTCTTGTTATGATATGCTCAAACATAATGATATTCCATTGGGTCATCTTTATTGCGATAATTCTTATTTTCTCATTCTGAAACATAACACAGTCTCGAACAAACGCGTTGACAAAACGATAACATCTTTTCTTTCACAAAATCTGGGCGCAAAATATTATGTACTCAGAATGTTATGCCAGCCTAAAGAGTAACGCAGCATTCTCTTGTCATAATATACTCACACACAATGGTGTTTCATTGGGTTCCATTGGGCCATGTTTTGAATAATTCTTATTTTCTCATTCTGAAACATAGAAGTCCTGAAAAACCATAAGGAAAGAACGATAGGTTCAGTGTGCCTGCAGTTAAAAAATAAAAATAAAAAATAATATGTTCTAGCTAGACCAATGATTATTCCATTTGGGTAAACCTTCTTGCAATAATTTTATGTTTTCATTCAACAAACAGGAAAAATTCGGAAACTGTAAATCTAATTTTATTAAAATTGAAAATTGTATTGTGGAAAAGAATTGGAATAGCGATACATTTTCCGTATGCATACATTTTTTTAGTTTTTTTTTTCAAATTTAAAAAAAAAAAAATTTACAAGGTTTTTTTTCTTCCTGAAATGTCTTAAGTTTTAAACAGAGAGAAAGTTGTAATAAAGAACAAAATATTATAAAAAATTCACATTGGCGTCTCATTAAAAAAAATTCTCTTAAATTAACGAAAATCAAGCATAGAAGATAATACCATCGAACTTTCACTTAATTATTAACAAAACGGATAATTGTTTTTCGAAAATTTGTCCCAGAAGTGCGTAATCAATAAAATTAACCAATCGAGTCTGATATTTTTAATTAATGAAGAAGTGATTGGACAAATTGCGCAGTAAAATGAAAGATCATTCTAAATGGATTAGCATCAATTTAGAACATGATAGCTAAATAACAACATTTCAGGAACAAAATCCTAAACAAAGCAGCAACGTTATGTCCGTGAAACATTTAAGACTTCACACACTCATTTACTGTGATACAGCTGTCAGATAGGAACAAGACCGCGCCCTTACTACACTGTAACCTTACCCGACTCACGTTAAAGAACACATTTTTTAAAGGTATTTAAAGAGTCTTTCACTACTCCTTGATAGCTGCCATTTTATTATTATTCTTTTTTTTTTCTTCTTTTATAAAATCCTTATATATTTTTATGCATTTGTTCCTTGAAGAAATTGGTTGATAGCAAAATCAGCGAAGTAACCAGTATGCCATCATGGAACTTTTTCAAGTTCATTAAGTTGTAAGAGTTCCCAACCCAAAAAGTCAATATCTTCTTTCAAAAACAACACGGAAGTGTAAATCAAGTTGGGACACTTTTTTTTTTTTTTTTGTTGCCTTATGCTTTTTGTAAGAATACTCAAGCCAAATCATAGTTATCTTTCATTTTATGGTATATTTACTTACTCATAAATTACTTCCAATTTATTGAAAATGAGATATTTAATCTTTATTATTTTAATTAAATGAAAAGAATATTTAATTATATATTTGAGATGCAAAAATTTGGCGAAATTTATGGATGGAGTTTGCGCTTTAAAAGAGTTTGCGCTATGTTAAAGACAGTTACCAAATCAAAGCAAGTAATCGAAAACGATAAAAACTAGAGAACTGCGCGTATTTTTTCCCTGTCATTATTGAAAAAAATCAATACTTGGGCGATTTTTGATCTAAATCATTGTTTTCCAACGTCGGCGCTGTCGCAACAATTGCTGAAAATTTCTAGGAGGGGGGGGGGGGGTACTTTCTAGAGCAGGGATGGGTAAACTTTTTTGGTTGAGGGCCAAAAATCAAGGGGGGAAAAGTATGGTAGGCCAAATACAAACTTCTAAAATAAAAAAAAAACTAGATTTAAGTTTTAATTTAAATATTTAATAAGATGAATGAAATTGTGATTTCATTTTTGAAAGTTCCTTATATTGAGGTTCGAAGTGAGATGTGTTTATTTTAAGGAACGAGGCTAAATGCTTGTCTGTTAGTCTACTTCTAAAATGATTCTTATTAAGGTTCATAGTTAAAAACATTTGTTCACATATATAAGATTAAGCAAATATAATACGGATTTTCTGGGCATGAGATATTCAATTTGGGAGGCTAGCTTTTGGTAATGATTTGTTAAACTCAAACTTTGGCATACTTAGAAACAACTTCTTCAGATGATTGTTAGATTGGAACTCAATTAATTCAAGCTGCAAATCCGACCTCACTATTTAGCAATTTACGTTGAAAGGCTTGGTAAAAATATGTAAGTCTGTTTGAATGGCACTGAAATCTTGAAATCTTTGTTCAAACTCAAAATGGAGTTTTTTTAAGCTATCTTCATAATTCTGTCTGTGGCAGCTATTTCCATCAATTTATGCTTTTTAGAACAGAAAAAGATAAAAAGGTCATTAATACTTTGTTAAAAAAGAAAGAGCAAAAACAGCTTTAAACAAAGTAGACAAGAGAATGGATGTATAATTTATGCAAGAACTTTATGCAGAAGACAATTTTTTAAATTATGGAGTATCTTTTAAATTAATAATTTCATTTTCTATGAAAAAAAAAACAATACGTATTTAACTTTGCATAAATTGCCTTTTATTTAAACAGCTATTAATTCAGCAATTTATTGGGAAAAATAATACCAAACAAATTTATATTAAAAGCAATAATTTACTTACTGTTCTACAAAAAAAAGTTTTGTTCTAGGACGTTAGAGGTGTCCTTTTTTTTCCTTTTCAATATTTCTACTATTCTTTTTGGATTTTTTACAAATTAGTTTGATTTTTTTTAATTCGTCATGAATATAATGCTACAATTGTTTGGAATTCTTAATGTAATTTATTTAAAAGTTATTTTACGCAATGCTTTAAGCTTCTAAGCGAATAATTATTTTATGTTAGGAATACATTTATAAAAATTTGCTAAAAAAAAGTTTAAATCTGAAATCATTAATCAAAAGAAATTCGCAATGCATGAACGGTATGATTAAAAGTGAATAAATCGAAAATAGTTTTTCTTTTTTAAATCGTTTAATAAATGTTTGTTAAAAGATTTTTTGAAAGGATGTTGAAAAAATTTTCACTTGTAAAGTGTACGGCGAGTCATTAACATGTAAACATTCCTCCGATAAACAAACATTCATCCGATCTAAACACTCATCCGATCAAACATTTTTTCGATAAAATTTAAATCTTTGGTGCTAGTTACAAATGAATATTCAACTTTAAAAAAATGTATATTAAGTAAGTAAATTTCCCTTAATTTTAGTTTTTTATGATCAGGTTTCATCCACGATAAATCAGTTTAATTTAGTCTTTCATATGTAGGCTTAAGAAACTTTACATTTGATATTATAATCAAATAGAATTCAGGTAAATAAAATAGACTAACTATATTAAAATATAATATTTAAAACATTCAGGGTACGCTAATATTGGTGAGTTTTTGTGAAAATGAGGCTAATATTTGTAATAAATTTTATTATTTCTAATTGACTTATACACATTGATGAAACAATTAACTAACTTTGTAGTAATTTGCTAAAGATTATCTCCTTATTCTCTTGTTACTTTATTAAGCGACAGTTTCAAACTTTACTTAAAATTATTAAAATTTTTTTAAACACAAAACCAGCATCCTTTTAAGTATAACACTGTTTTAAATATTGCTGAACTTTAAACAATAACATCGTGCAAATTTTTTGCATTTTATTTTATTCTGTAATTGTAACCTTAAATTTAATGTGCGATTTCTAGATTTATAATGAAAGATATCGAAAGAAAACTTAAAGGTTGCAGCCAATTAGCATGATATTATTTTTTAAACTGAAGTTTGCATAAATTTTTCTGGCACTTTTATTGAATTAGATATTCGAGAACTTTTAGTCAGGTTTTCTTTTCTTTTCTTTTCTTTTTTTTTTTTTTTCAAAGGTGGGTGAATATTTATAAATAATAGATTTGAAATTTGTACATAACTTTATTCAATACACATTTAAGAGATTTTTCTAAAAATATGAATTGATATTAGCAAAAACAACAATAACAAAAACAATAAACAACAAGGGATATTTTTTCTTTCTGTTTTTCTCCTATTGTTCCAATGATCGGATTTTCAAGTACATCACATACGTTAAGTCAATCTTAAGGTTTCAAAGGATATGCATCAAATATGCTGATTAATTAGTGCTAACAATGAATTAAGTTACGAATTCAGACACGAAAATGTATTTTCTCTGATTATTTTTTCGACATATTTAAATTCTTGACTAACAAAATATCGAACTATTGCTCCCAATAGTTTAGTCAGGGCAGTTAAAAGTGTTGATTCGTTTATCCGAACATAATTCTATGCAAAAAAATAAATACAAATTTGTTAATAATATTTTTTTATATTTCATTAACTAGCAATTGAATAAATTTTAAATTGTAAGATGTTCAAATTTTTACACCCTTTTAAACTAGGTGGTTTCTGAGTCATTAAGTTTCAAAACGGTCGTATATTCAAATTTTTATTTCTTGAAACTATTACAAGTGCATTTGTTTAAATTTTGCATTTCGTCATTTAAAATAACATAGTTTAAAATTATGTAAAAAACTGCATATTTTACCGCTAAAAATTTGTTTGACCGCAATTAATGAAAAAAATATAAAGTGTTAAATATTATTTTTTGCCTTGTGTATCATTTTTGGATGACACTTCTAATAATGTTTTTGATTTACCTTAAAAAGTTCCTGACACATGGCGAAAAAAATGACATTAACATTAATGGGCTTAAAATTTCGACCATTCTCCTGAAAATATTTTCCATATCTCCCAAATTGAGGCTAACCCTTATATACTGAAGGTAAAGAATTTAAATGAGCGGTAGCGCTTCGCGCTGTCATGCCACAGGTCCCTGGTTCGATCCTCGGGCCGGGCAAGGTCGACTCAGTCTTTCATCCCTTCAGTGGGTCGATAAATGCATGCTTGCGATACCAAGCATGCTTGGGAACTGAACACTGGGGGTTCCGCGTTCGGCTGACCACCTGACCGGAACATCTGCTCCTGCACCCCAGAGCCAAAGGTCAAGAAAACTGAGATGGGCACAGTCGGCCTTGGCCCTCTATGGGCTGTCGCGCCGCTGAGTTTAGGTTTAGTAAAGAATTTAAATCAGTCGTAAAGAGAATATGCTTATTCAATGAGAGAACGTTTTCTCTCATTTCTGAACTTAATAGTTGGCACAAATTATTTCTCATATTTGAGGCAAATCCATTGACCATTAAGATTGATAGCTGGTTAGTGAAAATTCGATCATTATTTCAAAAGATAACCATGGTGATATCTTTTTTCTCCAAGTTTTCATCATGGCTAGTCAGATTTTTTGCGCCCTACCCTCTTTCTTCCCAATACTAATAATCACTTACTAATACTAGTAATACAGTTGTAATCACGTTCCACAATTTATGTGTGTACAATATCGTGGTTCATGTATGTAATATTTTATTGATAACTTCAATTGGTATCAACAATTTATGTAGATAAGAAATTTCATATAATCTCTTTTATTTTATTTTAAGTTATAAGCAAACTAGTTACTTTGTCATAATATGCACCTGACCACTAATCAAGGTTTACTATCAGTACAAAATTTACAAAAATGAGTAAATATTGGGGGGGGGGAAGGGAAGTGCAAATTAATAGAACAAAATGAAGTGCAAATAATTTTTTTAAAAGGCTTGGCGAATCTTAAAACGAAAAGTATAAAATAAAGTAATTTGAAAAATTAAAAAAAAAAAATTACAATTTTCTATGATTCTACACAAAAAAGTTAGAAATTAAATATTGGGTGGAATTTATAAGTTGATATAGTCTCAGTTAATTTTCTAAATATTATATTCATTTTATATGAAGTTTACATTGAAATATGTTGCAAATTTTTAAACAAACCAAATGAAAAGTCGATAGTTTTCGAATAATAATAATTGCATCAAATAAAGCTTCTTTATTTCATCAGATTTATAAATTTAATAAACAATTCTTGCTCCACGTTTTAAGATTTTATAAAAAATGAGCATATCTCGAAAATTAACTAAGACTATATCAGTGCGATTCGAATAAATAACATCCAATATTTTATTTCTTACTTTTTCGTGCAGAACTATAAAATTTTTTTTTTCTCTTATGTTCAGTGTGCAAACTAAAAGACAGACCTCTTTGAATAACTATTGATCTAATGATGAGATCTTCACGTTATATGACTCAATCTTAGTGGTTTGAGGAGGTGACCTCAAATATGTTAATTAATTAGTGCAGACGATAGAATCCTCAGAAATCGAATTTTTCAGATACGACTTTTCTGAAATTCGATTTCTCAGGAACTATTCGACCAATTTCATTCAAATTTTGTATTTTTCCATGTAAAATTATATCCTTAAAACTAATGTTAAAAATTGTATACCTTACAATTCAAAAATTTTTCGACTAATATTAAATAAAATAATAAAAAATAATAAATATTTATTTTAAGTTATTATTTTTTAAATGGAATTATCTTTGTATAAATGTATTTTATAATTGGATGCATATATTATCTAAATTAATTAAGAATAATTGGTGTCAATAATAGTATGGTGATTTTTTATGCTTCCTCTAAGCAAATTAGTATATTATTCCATTAATTTTTTAATACAAAATGATTTTTTTTAAATTTCAATTACTGTTGATTTTAAACCATTTATTTTTATAGAAATACATTTTGAAAAAACTATTAGAAACAAAATAAACACGTGGTAGATACCTTTTAGAAATATTAATTTGGTGACATTATCTCCGAATGCTACCAAGTTAATGTTGTTTATTGAATTTATCTGAGATAACGAAAAAAAAATAATTAGAAATAATTAAATAAAAAAAAGCTATAATGTAGCAAATATTATTGATGTTATATTTGAAATATTTGTAATATCGTATCATCCATAGTTAAGTCTAAAACAGTGACTAACAATTAACGAACCAGAAAATTCCATTTCGTTTTTCGCTCATTCCGCTCGAACGGTTCGTCGTAGAGTGTTTCAATGTCGACAATGACCTTTCTCATGCTTCGAACTATGTATATACATGCCAAATTCCCTGACTTTCGGTCGGATGGTTTAGGAGTCTAGGATTCTGAATGACAAACAGATAGGAATATATATATATATAATTTTAATGGTAAAATATTTTGAGATCTTTATCAAAGAAACAAACTTCTTTCAAAAGCTCCACCCTTGCATCCTTTTATTCATTTATTTATTACGCCGTTGATTCTTGCTGATCTTTCAACTCCTCTCAAACAAAACTTTTCTTGCTTGTAACATCAACTGACGCGCTATATCATCAGATCGTTGGGATGATATAAAAAACGAACAAATAAACGTTTTGCCCGTTGATAACTGCTTTAAAAAAAAAAGTCAGAGCCCAATAAATTGGTGGACGTTCTTGGGAAAATCACCCATAACGATCAGTAAGTCGGCGTTAAGTGAATGTTTATTAGGTGTTACTGTCACCTCATCTGGTACTAACTGAATTTACATTGGCTGCTTTTCTGATGGTAGTGATGACTGTTTCATTGATGATGAGGGCGCATTGAATGATGAAGCTCCTCGTAAATTTATTTCTTGAGCGTTTTCCAGCTCAATCGACTGCTCATTATGCATTTCCATGGGAAATAACGCGAGAGATTTACACATTAGTATTCAGATATTGATAGTTTGATCCCGCCATTATCCCTGGAAAATAAATGCGAAAGAATTAGGAATTATGGTCAGATTATCCATTAAATTTAAATGGAACGGAATAATGGTGGAAGCATAGAAGAGCGTGTGCGACAACAGTCAACTTTTTAAATGTGAAAACGTCACAATTAGACAATATGTACAGTGCGATTAAAAAAAAAAAAAAAACTAAACAATTTGAATAACTTTTGATCTGATGATTGGATTTCAGTGTACTAGAACTCAATCTTAATAGATTGAGAACCTAACCTTCAAATATGCTAGTTAAATAAAGCCAATCTTATTTTAAGTTATGAAATAAAACACAAAACGTGCATTCTAATAATAACCATGCACTTTTTTAAACGAATTTAAATTCTTGACGTTCAAAATATGAAAGATGGCAGCAATTTGAAAAATATATGCCCCCAACATTTTAGGGGCGGAAGCGGTCGAAAGTTTAGGTATTTAATTTCACTTTTTATATGTTTCGCTATATATTCGGATATAATGAAGCGAATAAAAAAATTGCACAGAATAATAAAACTTGTTAATACAAAAAGAATTCCATGTAAAAAATTGTTTTTCTTTAATTATTTATTTTTTATTATTTAATTTGCTAATGATTTTTTTAAAAAATTAATTGATGATCGTATAAATTACAATAGTGAATTCAAATTTTTGCATAAAAATAGAAATAAATGTAGCAAAGGAAATAAAACAAAATTAAAAATATGACCACTGAACTGAAACTCAATAGAAAAGGTTTTGTTTTTTGGCCACTGGGGCCGGTACCCCCTGAAGACGTCGGCTTCAGTGGTCATATTTTTAATTTTGTTTTATTTCCTTTGCTACATTTATTTCTATTTTTATTCTCTCTTTTTTTGAAAATTCTGCTGCTTTTTAGCGCATTTTTTTAAAAGAAGTTTTGTTCATTTTGTTTAGATATTAATTGTATTCTTTTAGTATTCAAATTTTTGCACCAATTTAATTTTCTGAATTTTAAATAACAAAATTTGAAGGGAATCGGTTGACTATGTCTTGTGAAATAAAAACTTAGGAATATGACTTGTTTGAGACAGTGAATGCTACTAGTCCGATATTTCGACGGTCAAGAATCCAATTCCGTAGAAAAGAATGCATTTTTTTTTTTCTTCAGAAAAAGAACATTTATGTGTCTGATTTCGAAACTTAAAATATCGTCTGCTCCAATTATATAGCATATTATACGCCAGCCCCCCGCGAATCTTTAAAATTTAGTCGTATAACGTAAAGCGTTGTTCAATTCAAACGTAAGATAAAGGATTATTCAGGTTGTTCGGTTTTTTTATTTCTTATATTATTTTTTTTATCTGAACTTAACACTTACTTTTTATCTGAAGTTTTATCTAACTTAAGCAAACGGAAAATATATGCTTTTACTATACAGACTGCATTTTAATACCTGTACCTAAAGAAATGCAACTAATACCATAAAACATTATTGATGATCGTAAATGTGCTTGTTCCTTCTGCACTTTTCAAGTCCTTCCAAATAATTTTCAAACCAATCTTGATAGCATTCGAAAATAAAATCGAAAGTTTTTTTTAAGTTTTGTTTTTTTGAATTCTTTTGGTCATCTAGCAATTCCATATGGACGTATCTTCGAAAGATTTCCCATAGCTGGTTCATGTCATAGGTGCCTAGACACATAGTTTGATTTGTATGAGGTGGATTTAGGAAATAAACCGTTTTCTTAATTTTCAACGGTCTCTTATTCTTGCTTTTCCTTACGCGTTTGGCTTTCTTTTTCGAATTTTTGGGAGACATTTAGAATTTTATATCAAGAGGTACATGTACTTTACAGAAAAATTTTAAAGTCTTTTAGAAAGACATATAGCTGATTTTACAAAATTTGAAGGCTATGATGAAAACTTACAGCTGGTTGTATAATTTAATTGACATGCAGCTATTTACATAAATTTTGAACTGAATCTAAAAATAATTTATTGATTTTTATATTTTGAAGTGTTGTAAATAAAGTGTATTATTAAGCTAACCAAGATTGTTAGTGCACTAACTAATTGTGTTTGTAATAATTAATAAAAAACAACGAAAGAGAAACTTCTTATTTTTTTTCTTTCCTTGCCATGCTCTCCCTACGGCTCGCGTGAAAATTAAAAACAAGGATAATCTGATTAAAACCAAACCATGATTTGTAAGCTATTCGCGATCGCAACGAACTATAGGGGGCGTTGTTGTATGAGACGAATACCTGCGATTTCTATATGAACAGTTATTCAGTTACTTTAGAGACGTCTTTAATGTAGCGTATAGTAGCATTGCAACATTCCTTCTCTATTGTGGCTTATTAAATTTAAAAAAGAAAAATGTTTGATATTCTTTCTTATGCAAGCGAAAACAAAATGGTATCTCTTTTTTTTAGAGAAGGAACATCCAAAGCACATCGGAAAAATATTTGTACATAAACAGAAAAAAAAAATATGTATATTCTTATAAGAGTTAAAACCTACTGCCCGAGAAATAGTTTTGCTAAATTTAATGATATAACATGAAAGGCTTATTTAAACTTTCCATAGTTTTAAGAATCATATTACTTCAAAAATTAAAATGAACAAAAAGAGTACATAAGCCTCATAATTTTATAAAATTCAATTTTGTAAAAAAAAGTTTTTTAACAACAATTTTTATAAAAAAAATTTTAAGTTTCAATAAAAATCATTATTTAGAAACTGAAAAACGTAAAATAAAGAATGCTTACGAAAAAAAAAAACATTATTTTTCATGAGCGAAATATTTCACCAAAAAAAAAAACGAAAATTTACCAAATCTCAGGACATGAAACTTTATTATGGTAAACGTACGTTTTGGAAATGTAATTTTATTTGGAATCTTACTTATTAGAGTTAATATGGCGACGAAAGAAAATAGAGATTATTTTTGAATCTATGTTAAACTCTATATGAGCAATTCCACAACTATACGCAAATTAGGCGGCCAATAAAAAATAAAAATGTTTTGGGGGGGCACACTAATTCTACATGAATTTTCTTCTTTTTTACACCCTAAAAAGGCAAGAAAAAATCGTGAACATGAAATTTTTTCTTTGTGACATACTTTAAATGTGACATACTCTTTCTGACATACTCAGATAAATCTGAGCCATTTATTCAGATAAAACGTTTTTTACATAAATATAATATTATTATAATGTCTCTCTAAAATGTATTTATAGAGATTTTATAATATAAGATTATATTTTAGTATAAAAATTTCGTTTATATGTAGAATTGCTCATATGAGCAATTCTACAAATAAAAGCAAATTAGGCGGCCAAACAAAAATAATTTTTTATGGAGGGGGGGGGGCACGCTATTTCTACATGAATTTTCTTCTTTTTTACACCCTAAAAAAGCAAGAAAAAATTTTGAACATGAAATTTTTTCTTTGTGACATACTTTAAATGACAAAATACCAATTTTTAATTTTTCCCAATTTTTTCAATTTACGAACTTTGATTAAATTTTTTTATTTTTGTTTTTTATATTAAAGTATAATCTTATAGTATGAAATATCTATAAATACATTTTAGAGAGACATTATAATAATATTATATTTATGTAAAAATCGTTTTATCTGAATAAATGGCTCAGATTTATCTGAGTATGTCAGAAAGAGTATGTCACATTTAAAGTATGTCACAAAGAAAAAATTTCATGTTCACGATTTTTTCTTGCCTTTTTAGGGTGTAAAAAGGAAGAAAATTCATGTAGAAATAGTGTGCCTCCCAAAAAATTTTTTATTTTTTTTTTGGCAGCCTAACTCAGGGCTAAAGAGAATAGAAGGGCTGGTTCACTCCTTTGAAGAAACTCGCGCCGCGCCAATCCTCCGATTTTCTCTAGTGACGTCACTTTGGCGCAAAGCTCGCACTTTTACTTCAAGAACAGAGCGTTCGGCATTACTAGCTCTAACTAATATTGGAACATTTCTTTTTGTGACATATTCTAAGACATTTGTTATTTTCTATAATGACTTTCCTTAGTTTTTGCAGTGAATTTACAAAAATTTAAAACTATAAACGAAATGCCAGTTTGCGTGATTGCAACTTGCAAAAATTCTGATAGAAAAACAAAAGGAATTTTTTTTTTTCCGCGTGTTATCTAAAGTAAATGAACAACTATGTAAAGAATGGATTCCGAAATGACACAGTTAATATAAAACAGCAATACGTTTTTTCTATCGTTAAGAACTTTTATAAAAATTCGTTATCTAAATAGAAACCGCCTCGTTACTTCAAAAAGAAAGGCAGGTGAAAAAAATTAAAAAATGGATAAAGTCAAAGAAAATTAAAACGTAAGTAAAAAGTATAAATTAAATATATAGTGTATAGTTGGAATTCTCCTAATTTTGTAACATATTTTTTAATGTAGTTATTCTAAATATTTATGAGTTTTTTAAAAATTATAATCTCTTAAATTCAAATATCTATAAATTATATCATCTTAAATTTAAATATCTATAAACAATTGTAAAATTTCTAATGTCATTATGAACCTAAATTATTATTTTGTTTCAGTAATTAGCGTTTAAGGTTGATGTTTCCTAATGATATGAACAAATTGCTATAATAGTATGAACAAATTGCTATTAACGGCATATTTTTAAATCAGGGATTCTAAATTTAACTCAACTTATTGTTATAAAAGAATACGTTGATAAAAAAGAGTCGATATATGCTTTCATTTTTCTTAATAATTGAAGTTAATACTGAACTTTTTAAAATAAAGTATTTATAGTGTCATTTTCGCCAACTAGTAAATAAGTTTAAAATGGTATTTTTTTAATATAATGGCCAAGAAAGACTTTTTGAACTATGCTTATGAACGGAAATAATGTGTTAATTACGTAAAGTTTGAAAGCTAATAACCAGAAAAAGTCTAACTTATTTTTACAAAGAGAAAGATGCAAGTGATCATAATATCTTTGCTTGCGATCTCCGATACCTGTGGACACAGTGACGTCGTGAGGAGAGAAATCGTAGCTTCAGCTCTGAGAGCGGAGTGAACTAGCCCTTCTATTCTCTTTAGCCCTGAGCCTAACTGGCGTTTATTTGTAGAATTGCTCATATCGGCCCATTTTCCACCGAAATTTCGATTAACTAATTTGATTTTAAATAAAATGTTTTTTAATTTGAAAGTGTTTTGATTTTAAATAAAGTGTTTTATTTTATGATTTGTCGCAAAAATTCTAGGTATAGATTGGCGACACTTAAAAACCGCCAAATCTGTAGTTGCGGTGGCGTTAATACGTTAGTACCGAAATGTTATTCCATACTTTTCTGAATCATACTACTTCAAACATTAGAATATGCAAAACGTATACATAAACACCATTTATACATTTAATTTTTCAAAACAATTATTTTAACTACAATTTTTATCAAAAAATGATAAAGTAAAAAATATAAAATAAAGAATTCTTAGGATAAAAAAGAACAATTTTAAAAATTCCTCATATTGAAATAAAAAACTTCCATATTGTTTCTTTTTTTTTCTTATAGTTCTTAATCAGACGTAAAAAACGATTCTATAGAGAACTATCATCAAATAAGAAGAAAAAAATTATTTATATGAAAATTTTTTATTATAAAAATCATAACACTTACCTGATTTATAAACCTGGAGAATTCCAAAATGAAATGTTCTTCGTTTCAAAATTTTATTTTCAAATAATATATACATAGATTATCTTCATTACTTTTAGAGAACTAACACACAGCAAAATTTTATAATTGTAAGATCTCGATATGAATTTTAATATGTAGCTTTAAAACAGAATAGCTGAATTCTAGTTGAAATTATTCTTTCAAAACTAAAAAATACTTACCAAGAAAACGATAAAAATGCATTAATAATCAGCCCAAATGATACTATTTTAAGTAATACGGGTGATACTTTATTGTTGTTTTCTGAATTATGTATATACAGAAATATATACTATTCTATAAAGAAGAAGAATATTCTATAACTATTACAGTTCTATACGTTCACATTTATTCATTGGAATGAAGAAAGCAATGTTGATTTCACTTTAGTTTGTAATGAATTGAAGACAGCAGAAATGTATTTTACCGTAATACACTCATCTGTAACAGTATGCGATTCCGAAGTCGGAAGTTATCAGTTGCAAGTTTGTTGATCATAGAAGTTAAAAATTGAGGAATTTTTCTTCAAATGTTTGGCGTGTTCTGTTTCTGAAAGATTTACCAATATTCTGGTGAGTTTTTTCAAGTTCTTCGGCCTTTTTCTTAGGGAAATTTTGATGCTAAGAAAATGGCGTCTGATTCTGCCAATGATTTTGATGGAACTAAATAAATTAATGTCTGATATTTTCAGGCTCCCGCTAGATGGCGTACTCGACCGTTGCGATCGCGAATTTAATTATGGGACTCAGTTACGTAGATCTCGCTATAGTAACATTATTTTCCTTAGCAATTAACGTTGTAATGGTTGTAATAAAATAATTTGCGTATGTGTTGTTCGACTTTTAATAGCGATCATATGGTTTTACACATTACAATTATATTTTGTAATTATATAAAATTTGCCAGTTTTTATAATTATAAATGACAGTGTTTGGCATAAGTAACAATAGGATACTCTCAACTCGAAAAGAAGAAGACCACTGATACACAACCATCTGACCTATGACCTCAGAGCTAGCTGAATGTTTATAAACAAGATGGCGTGTTAATATTCTGGATATTGCTGGCGAAGATCGAGCTAAGTTTTTATACATAAGTTAGAATGTTAATTAACTTGACTTTAACTAAATACAATGCCCTATCGTAATATCGAATTTGTTAAAATCTAATTCTTTTTTGTGAACGTCTTTTATATCACCTAGATTTATCATTTGTTTATATATTTTATTATAACCGTAATTAATTTTGTTTTGCGTGTCTGGAAACTTTTATTGGATAATTAGTTTGATTTTGTTCTACATGGCTTCGCGCCTGCCCTTGAGTTAGAAATAAACGAAATCTTTGTGAAAGAATAAAGAATGTGTCATTTAAGAAGAATCATATTGGTCAGGCTGTGTTTACTTGAAAACGAATGGAAGAAACAGTAGCTAACATAAAAAATGCCACGTTTCAACAGCCAATCAGGATCCATACACTCAATGACGTCGTAAGCCTATTAAAATAAAACATTGCTCTCAAAATTAGAATATTTAATAGAGATATATTTAAGCTGACGACACTTCACTTAAGTTAAATTTTATCAATGGTCATTCAGTTACTATAGTAGCAACCGATTGAAATACGTCTCATTTAAAAGTAAAATTGTGTCAACAACTGTTTCCCCGTAACCACAATATTACGGCATTTGATTGAATGTTAATAAACAACTGATATAGTTCAGTTTCTGGCTTCCTCTTCACCATCATAAGATTTTATGTACAGTGCGCAGAAAAATAAACGAACCATCCTACACTGTTAGAAATTTTTCGGAAAAAATGGTTAAATAACAATTTATTTAATTGTTATTTTACCAAATTCAAACAAAACATTCTCGTAATAAGGTAACGCAATCAGAATTTTATCGCACCAACTAAGTCCACCTAATGATACAACTTCATTCCTCGCAGCAGAATATATATTGCAGCATAAGGGGGCTAATCTGAGCTGATTCGAGCCCCAGTGTCGACACCACATTATTTCATCCATTCCCTTCACACATGAAGAGTTTCCAGTGTAGTGCACTACCCAATTTGTGTACTGCACTCTCGAATACCCATTACCTAACGAAAAGCCTATCTCTAATGTCCAGTTGTAAATGGTTGAAAAACCGTATAGTTTTGCACTAATGATCTTATAATCATACTAGCTATAAACGGTTTCAAAACCGTAACGATAAAAAATGTTCTTTCCGTAAACTTTTGGGTTAGTTGGATGGACAGACTGCTTCCAGTTATTTTACCATAATTTTAGAATAAAAATTCTAACAGTGTAAACAACTTTTGATCTAATGTTCGGATCTTCACGTTCGAGGATTCAATCTTTATGGTTCGAGGGGGTAACTTCAAATATTCCAATTAATTAGGGCGGATGGTATTTTAGTTACAAAATCAGGCACAAAAACTAACTTTCTCTGAATAGACATTCCATTTTTTCGACGGATTCAGATTTTTGTAGTGATAGTTGAACAGATTTAGAATTGTAAAGTATACAATTTTTTACATTTTAAAGAATACAATTTTAAATGGAAGAATACAAATATGAGCGAAATCAGTTGAATAGTTGCTGAAAAATCGAATTTTAAAAATACTGCTGAAATATCGTCTGCCCTAATTAATTAACATATTTGAGGTGACTCCTTCGAACCTTTAAGATTGAGTTCTAAAACGAGAAGATCCGATCTTTAGATCAAAAGTTATTCAGGGTGGTCCGCTTTTATTTTGCTCACTGTACTATCATATTTATCTACTAAACAATTGGAAAAAGTTAAAACATTTACAATAATATGAAGAAGAAAAAGCGGTAATCAGTAATTGTTTTTTAAACATCATTCGAAGTTACCAGAGTGTAATTACGTTAGAAATAAAGTGCTTTTAAAAAAGTTGCACGTTAGTTATTAAATAATTATTATTTTTTTTAATTTATGCAATTAATTTGAAAAAAAAAACGACTATTATGTCGGAATTGTAATCTATAGACGATCTGGCGATGGCGAAATCAAATTAGTTCCGTACATTGTACAACAAAACCTTGACGAATTGCAGTTTTATTTTTTACCTTTATGTAAAAAGTTTAACTTTAAAAATATATATTCGAAAAATAATTTTGAGTGCTGAGTACTGGCGGTAACGAAATAAAGAAAAGTGCGTGGAGTCCCTCCGCGCGTAAGAAGTTTAACTTCGTAACCTGCGACGTTAATTGTAGAAGAATCAGCAGTCGTAGAAAGATCACTAGTTCTATTCAACGACTCTTTTTCCTGCTCCCTACTAAATTATATGTGTATCAAAACAAAGTAAAAAAATATTTATAGAAAAACAAACGTTTTATGACTTTTATTATTTTTATGCTAGAGAGAACCAAAACAATATGGAAATGAATGAGGGAAAGCTGGATCCTACCACGTGATTTCCCGGCCAATAAAAATGTAGCGTTAAACGTTTAACGCTTCCTTGTTAGAAGTCGCATAAGCAGTATAACTTCAAAAAACTAATTTTACAAAAGAAACATTGCATGCAGAATTTTAAAGAAAATAATTGATTTAGTCGCTTGTTATTACGTGATCAACTACATGATACCCGTGACCTGAGTGCAAATTTATCTAACTATTTTTTTTAAATTTTTTATTTATTTATTTTATTTTATTAATTTTTTTTAAAACTTTTTAATTTGTTTTTATTTAATTTTATTTCGTTATTTATTTATTTTATTCAAAGCTTAAAAAATAATTTAACTTTCAACAAAACATACTTTAACTTAAACAAAATTTAACTTAAAATAGGAATTAGGAAACAGAGTTTAATTGCTTTGCTTTATGCTTATGCCAACGCGTAAAAACAAATTTTATCTATTTTAAAACCACGTGCGTATAGAGTTATAGAGAAGTCTAAGCTGACGTCACTTCACTTACCTGTCCATTGGCAATCTATCAATTTGGAATAAATAGTACAAACAGCTAGTGCCATTCACATCAACAAAATTACGACAATTAATTGATTTATTCCACTGAAGAATGTAATTCAACCTCCCACTTGGATATATCTGTAAGCATTTAATATAATAATGATAAAAGCTCAAGTAAAATTTTTAAAAAGCATAATAAATGTTTGAAATTACGTGTATTAACGCAACAACTGAAAAATAGAAATTCTTTAAAAAAATTTAATTTTTTATTTTAAAAGAAAAACTGAATTCAGGAATATGATAAAACTAATTTTTAAATTGGTGAAACTGTAAATTAGTGCGTTATACTAACTAATTTATAGTTAACTAAATTGAACTTGACATAAAGGTTTGCAGTCATTTTCAAGAGTTTTTCTTCTTAATTGCAGCACTATCTATGTATGGCTTATTTTATCAAGCGATGGTTTTTCCCGAGACTTTTCACAAATGAATAGTGTTTGAAAGGCATATTTAATTACTTGATTCGGCATGACGCATTGCTTATCATATTCTCCATCAGTTAATTTAATGATGATTTAATGACTGTTCGTGCTTTTTTTTTATTTATTTCCTTTCTTCATTTGTTTATTTAAAAGATATTTTACAGTCAATTTATCTAAACAGAATAAGCATTTTATTTATATTCTAAAGATAATATTTTTAATGCGTCAACGATTTATGATGTAATTTTGCATCATTTCAATAAATCGCTCATTCTAGCTTGTCCTGATTTCATTCAAATCAGATGGACTATTATGTTAGAGTTTGATGCACGTTTTGTGAAAATTGGCGACTTTTTCTCTACTGGTTGTTTCCAACTTATGAAGAACGACACACTGAAAACCACTGAAAACAACTTTTATTTATATTTTATCGTAAAAGAATTTTCAATTTCTTTAGTTTTTCATCGTTGTTTAGAGGAGCATTATTATAAACAATTGTGCGTAAAAAATTAATTTAAAGAGGTTTCCAAAATAATAAATGAAAAACTTATTTCTTACTATGTTATATGAGGTAGTAAAATAAATTTTTTCTGTACACATTCTTTAAATCCATGATTTTTACCAGGGATAAATTTTGGTTTACTAATTGGGTACTTGTGATTCGAAAAGAAGTGAAGTGATTATGCCTAACCTAGAGCCCCTTAATTAGTTTAGGATTAGGAGCCTTAGCCTAACCATTTGATTTAAATCAGATTTAATTGGATACTTGTAAGCAACGCCACGCATGTTTGTCGAACCTGATTGGCTTTTGAATCAAAAAATGCCCCGATTCACATACGATGACGTCACTTGCAGGCATCCAATTTTATTGTAAAAATTTCCAAAAGTGTTAACTTCTGTCTTTTACTTTATATTTACGATGAGAAATAAATTATTTCAGGTTGTCATTTAAATAGAAAAGAAAATCGACGCAGTTTTTCCTCTGTGATTACATTATTCTATGAATATCAAAGAATGATTCGAATTATTATAGCTAAAAAGAAATTACTGAAAAATTATTTTCTTTCCAAAATTTATTTCGGAAAGATTTTTTTAAAACAGACTACTGGGTGACACTATTTAGATTTATTTGGTATGCAAAGTCAAGCAGGTGTAAAATACAAATTTTTCATGGTTTGTCAAGATTATCTAACCATGCTTATTTTATTAAAAGCTTCAGCGTCTTCGCGTAAATCAAAAATAGCTTATATAAGAAACAGCTTCAAAATTTAAATTAAACATTCTGACTTTTTTGTCTAACTTAATTTTATGTAGCAATAGCCGCCGAGAATTTGTCACCTGCGCTGTAAAAGATTTAAAAACTTTATGACCAGAACTTAAATAAAAAAAAAAATTAAAAAGAAAAAAACTGTAAATCTCAGTATTAGTAGATTACCTGAACTAGCCAATTGAGAAATCTATATGATTGCCGTATGGATGTTCGATAAAAAATACGTAAGAATCGATCTAATATGATCCGAACGTTTTCCGTTTGTATCATTTACAAATGACCCGGCGTTTCAATCTGACATAAAAATAAAAGCAAATTTCATGTTTAGCATCAAGTTTTTGCTTCCAGTTTAAAAAATTTTCATAGATATACAGTCGGACTTCTATATAACGAATTTCCATTTTACGAATTTCTCTATTTTGCGAATTTTTTCAAGGAACCAAGAACATTTTGGAAAGTTCTTCGTAAAATAACTTCCAAATAGCGAAGTGAATTTTCTATTTAACGAACTTTTCTTTGAGATCCCCTTTCCCTGTTCCCCAAAATATTTCAGAACATTTTAAACTTGTTAACGCATTTTATGGGGGTAATAACCTTGAATTGAATTTCGAAGCCACTTAACTTTTAGAGAAAGCAGTAAAATCATTTTCTCTTTTTGTTCGCATTTCAAACGAAAACTCTTAACATAAACGACAAAATTAACGGATTTTATCAGTAGCAATTAAACTTTAGAACGCATGTGGTAATGTATGTTTAAAATTACTTTTATAATAAATGCAGCTATAATTTTATGCATATCTATCTTTTTTTAGTTGAAAATGTATATAGCATCATTGTGTAGCACTGGATAATGTTTTGAAGTTAATTAAGTTAATTTGAAGTTAGTTTGTTGTTAATGCTATTCTTTTCTTTTATGGTTGAGATTTATAAAATAATTAGTGGATATTACTTTACAATATAAAGGTGTATTTATTGCTATTTTAATTATGTCTAGTGTTTATGAATTTGAAACCTGTTTTGTGTCGTTTAAGTATTTCAAAAGATGATTTTCTATACAACGAATTTTCCACATACCGAACTTATTATCGGGATTTAGCGAAGTCCGTATATAATAAAGACAATTTCCCTTACGTGCTTAAAGTGAGGAATGTAATTAGCTTCATTTTTTTATTCGAGGAAAAAAAAGTGGCATTTAGGGTGGGGGAAAAAAACAAAATAAATGTGTTGCCATCACATGGTTACAAAAACAATTCACTACCCCCTACATTTCTTATTTCCGCTTTTCCAAAATAAATCAGTCGAGAAAACCACAAGGAAGTATTAAGAAGCGAAATCGTGAGTCTTTCTGATTTCGTGCTGAGTTCTCTTCGTCTCTTACTAATATTATTAATAGTCTCTAGCGATTAGGTTGAAGAATTTCTATCTTTCTTAAATCCTCGTATCATGAACGTAAATAGAAGAAGGAGGGAGAAAAAAAAAATGCATCTCAATAAATGGTCCTCACATTGCATGACTCTATTAATCAAGACCCCTGCAGGTCTGTTGATCGGACACTCGAAAAAAAAAAAAAAAAATCGGTCAAAAAACTCAGGCCGCACACCATATGCTATTAAGACCATCATTAATAACATCAACTAATAGGGTTTACGCGTCAAGTGCTTTATAATCGGATATTTCGAATTTATGCTGTTTGCTGTCTTTATCATAATGCCTGGTGAACCTAATACGAAAAGTTTTAAGGCTTGTAAAGTGAGTATTTAGTTTATAGCAGGGCGGTACAAAAATGATTTACTAATTTCCTTCTCCGTTATATTTTATAACAGGGAGGTGGTGATGATTGATGGTTAAAAATTCTTTTGTGTAAATCCTGCCACCGAGGTAGGGTATTGTAACATTAATAAATCTGTTCGTACTGTTAAAAGTTTTTTTTTATACATTAACTTTAAAACTTATATAATAAATTATAATCGACGCAACAGTTTAACTCATCAATGAATTAGTATCATTTGCTTTTTTTTTTTTTTTTTTTTTTTTTTTTGTAATTCCTAAAGAATGATTTTTGATTCAATTATGACTTTTGTCTTGGTGCAAGTGCTCCGTAAATATCCACCTTTATTAGACATATTTTTAGAGTCCATGTAAAAATACATAATACTGTCGTGCAATTGAGAAACAACAAGCGGGCTTTACGGAAGATTTACACTTACATTGTTTTTTTTTTTAATTATTAAAATTTTCTGTAATCCCTAAAAGATGAACTTTCATTCACTTATATCTTGAGTCCAAGTGCTTCGTCAGTACCCTTCTTTAAGATATATTAATAAGATATTTAGATAATAACAAATTAATCTAAATATTAATATCTTATTAACTAAATATCTTAAAATTGGGTCTTGGTACAAGAACAATTTAGGGTATTGGTACAATTTAAGATATTTAGAATCCTTGTAAAAAATATATAACACAACCATGCAATTGAAGGAAGGAAAAAAAAAAAAAAAAAAAAACGAAAGTGCTCCACGAATGGATTGCACTTACGTTGTTTTTTCAATTATTAGATTTTTTTAACCACTAAGGAACCACTATCCACTTTTAACCACTATCATCCTATGATACACTTATACCTTAGATTGTGGAATACCATGTGTTCCGTAAATACCTACCTTCGATATATATTTTTTAGATCCTAGTAAGAATCATTGTAAAAAGATATACCCAATACTGCCATGCAATTGAAAAAACAACGTAAGTGATGGATGAGAGGCTTGCACTTACTTTTGTTTTGTTTTCTTCGATTGCATGTTAGACCCTTTAAGTGAGGGGGAAAAAAACGCTATCGATATCTGATGAATCGTTCTCCTGATGTCAATAACACAGTAAAAGGAGATTTAAAAGTATTAAAACTAATTTGACTACCGGATAATTTTGATTCCACATTTGCTGGGATTTGCCGGTCTGGCGGAGTTTAAAAACGTAAAGCAAACACTTAATGCATTCATTTTCCTATGAGTTCTAAAAATTTTAATTATATGTGGTAATTACGGAACACCTTGAATAAATACGTATATTTTAAATGAAAAAGGATTACAGATTTGGTGAATGGGTGTGACAAGATCTTGTTTAATGCTTTAAAAATGTAGGGGAGAGTCGGGAAGCCCCGCCCACTTAAGGAATATTGCTTTTTATTTCTGTATAATATTGAGTAATAATCAATATTTTTGTATGTTTCTATTGTTTTATCATCTAATTAAATAATGCGAAAAGAATAAACCAAAAAAAGAATAGTTTAACTTAAAAAAATTGAAATTTAAAAAATTTGACTACTGTATTCAACATATTTTCAAAACTATTGTTTACCATGTTACCAGCTGCATAAATACTTGAAACTTTGAAATTAATCTTTTTTTAATATAACAATTAATGTCCGATGGCCCATTGACTTGAAAAAATATTCTATACATATGAAATTGACAGTGGGCGGGGGTACCCGACACTCCCCTATATAAATAAATATTTATACTTTTGAAGTGAGCGTGAAGAATGATTTTGTGTCCTTTATTAAATGTAATAAAGGAGAGAAAAACATTCCTTATTACTGAATGACTTCTATAAAAAGCTAATATTAATGATGAAATAGTGTAATCTGGCTTAATATTTTAAAAATAATAATACATCTAAACATTTATTGTTATGTCTTTTTTTTCTGCCACAATAGAAGAAATATTTGCAAATTATATCAAACTTGAAATTCGAAGTACTTCTTAATAGCTAGTTATACTAATACTTAGCTTAATACTTAGTTATTGGTTAACAAATCCTTGCTAAATTATGAAAAAATTCTTTTAAACTGACTCAAAAGATTGGTTGATATTCTTGAAGATTTAAATTCAAATTTTAATCACAAGAGGAGGCTTTTTCATTTGAATAAAAAAAAAAAATGCACCTATTTGCATTAAAGAACAACTTAGACATGATCTAATATTATATAAAACACAAATTTATTCAGAAGACAACGTTGTGTGAGGTCACATATTTAGATTAAATAGACGACGGTTTAAAAGGATCTCGAATGTTCGGAAGTACTTCATCATAGCCGACATGTGACTCACGCAGTTCGTGTACATTTATTGATAGCCAAGGAGTGGTGTCTCCACAAAAGTACACGATTTTCGGCTATTTTTATACTTCATGCTCCTAATTTAGAATAAAAAGAATCGTTGGGCAGGATTAAAAAATGAAAAGGAGAATATCACTGAAAGTTATGAATCACATTATCAAAAACTGTTTATCCTTCTTTTATTCTGGGGTTTTCTTCTTGAAACTGAGCTCTTGCTAGATTCGGTTCTTTACTTCTAGTTGCTGCCAGTATCAGATGATTCATGATGCCTTGATTTGTTGAAGTGTGTGGTGAAGTTTCTCAATTTAATGATACGCCAACTATCAAGTTATGTTAGTTAAATTAGTTATTACTCTGGTAATGAATAAACTTTTGAATTTTACTTGTGAGTTCTTTCTTTCTTTAAAAAAAAAAAACTTATTACATTTCTAGGAAAATAAATATATTAGATTTCAGCTTTTTATTTATATGAAAGAAGTGATAGTTGTATTTTTTTTTTTTGAAGTTTTAATTTTTTCTTATAGTTTAAAATCAACTGTTACTATGAGCGCTCTAAATATTTTTAAACTTGCCTAAAAGAAATAAAGAGTTTATTAATGCAATTTTAAAAACTTGCACTAGAGTAGTTTCTCTTTTGATTCTAGCTATTACTTCTACTTAAAAAGTTAATAAAACTTATATCTTTATTCTGTTTAGATATAACAGACTGTAAAATATATTTTTTTTTTAAATAAATGACTGAAGACATTGAAAAAAAAAAGCACAGACTGCCATTAAATCATCATTAAATTAACTGATGGAAAATATGATAAGCAATATGTTTTATGCAGAATAAAATTATTAAATATACTATTTAAACGCGATTTGTGAAAAGTCTCGAGAAAATCCATCTATTGATAAAATGAACTAGACTTTTTTTCTTCTTTCATTTAAACAATAATTTTTGAAAATGACTGCAAATCTTTATGATAAGTTAATATAAATTACTTTGCATAACAATATGCATGGCTGGCAACTCTACTGAATTTTTCCATTTCCTTTTGGTCCACTGGTTTAATAAAAAGTTTACTGGTTTTTGTACATTTTACAAAATTTCCTAAAATTGAATTTTCTAAAAGAAAAAAAAAAAAAAAAAAAAAAAAAGAAGAAAAAAACTATTTAAATCAAATATTTACACATTTTATTGCTTGCTTGAATATTTAAATAAGTATTACCTATACATAATGAAGCAAGCCTAATAGTAATCAGTTTAAAACTTATCGTTTCTTTTAAAAATTTTCAGTTTATTTTAATGCACAATTTCCTTCTTAGATTAATTAAAACTTCTTTTAACTATCAATAATGAATTACTTGTCTATTACTATTTAAAAGGAGGAGTTAAGGTAATAAAAAAACATTTCAAATTTATGTTAATCATAAACGGAAAATATTGCTGACCATTTATAGTTATTAGCGTAATAAAGTTTGTGTATTTTGAGGTCAATAAAAATCCCTAAAATTCCCTACTGGTAAAATATTTAGTACAACATTGTATAACAGTTATAAAGAAATTTATATTATTTCGGAAAATCTACTGGATTGTTTCCTATCCAGGTTGGCTGCTGTAAATCAATGCAATCTTCATTGAATAAATGGATAATATTCTAGCCTCGTCGATTTTTTTTCTTCCAATGCCCACCTGGATAATGACCTAAGTCATACAGGCACTTGAAGGGCAGATTTGTTGGCTACTCTTTCAGGGGCACCATATTAGGTAGTGCCAACGTTTCTCCCCCCTCAGTAAGGACAGATTGTACAGAGAAGGAAAGAACATCCATGTCTTGCCCGGGATTCGGGCCCAGAACCTTTCTGATGCAAGGGCAGTTCCCTCTCGCCGATTTAAAAATTAGTTTTATCTTATCTCTAAATTCAGTTTCAATAAAAAATTTGAAAGTTTTAAAGAATTTTTTCAGTTATAATTAGTATTTAAGACAAGTATTGCGTTTCTTATATATTTGGAATTTCTTAAATTAAACAGATATAAAGTTTGTGTCATATCATTTATCTCTATATCAATCAATCTCTTAATACACATATAAATTTTTATCTTTGAAATTATACACAATACAATGATAAAATAAAAATAATGGGGCAAATTTCAGTTTAACTACATGTCCAGTGCGTAATTATTTTGTTCATATTTTTTACACAAATCAGTCTTTAGTGCAAGACTATTTTTTTTTTTTTTACTTTGGTGAAAATTTCAAACTAGAAGTATGCAGAAAATATTTTGAATTTATTAAAACTAACTTTAATCTATTTTTTCTTTTGGAAACATTTGCAAAGAATGCTTATTGATTCCATTATGATTTCCATACTGATGCTAACTTTAAAAAAAATTGCATGCATGATTCGAAAGGGAAAGTTGTCTTCGATTTCTTAAAATAAATAATAGTCAAACTCTAATGCAATCTTGATTGAAAGTTTCATTGGGATTAAATAAAATTGAAATACTCACTATTTAACATTGTAGTTTTAAAAAGTAAACCAATATTTTAGTTTGATATTTTTACATAGAAAATGTGGCAATTTTAAGGACATATTTTACGTTAAGGGCAATTGTTTGCATTTTTTAATAGCATTTATAGGGGTTTTTCAGATCTTCAAAATCTGAATTCTATTTATAACTAATTCAAATACAGAAATACATTTTCATTAATGGAAAGTTTCTAAGTTATTTGGCATTGAAGATTTGATCTTTTCTAAAAAAAATCATTCATTGTGGCAAATCAATCTCGTCATCACAAATTTTTCATAAACTGTACTTGATACATTTTTCTCCAAAACTAAGAAAAGTTTCATTATATGTGAGTATGACTTCCATGGGTCAAGAATTTATAATACTTATAGTACAGAAGAGGCATATATTCCATCAGAATTTTTATTATAATTATTATAGTGTTGTCTAACCTAACGTTGAATATCTCAAACTAATTTTGAGACTTTCCCATTCCATTGAGACTTTCGAATACATTGTTGACCACAACTGGACATTTGAATTCCAGAAAAATCAAGTTAGAATTATCTCACGGCTTGTACGACATTTTTTAGAAATTTCTAATCTTCTATGTTCAAATCTTTTGAGCTGTTCTTTAAAGTCGCGCTGATGGAAGCAAATAAATAATGTGAAAATGGCTATTTTAGAGTTATCGAACAAGTCACTTTATCAGTGGTTTTTCTTGACATGACCTTTAACGAAAAGTTCCAATATTCTTATTATGGAGTTTTCTTAAATTCCCTAATTACCAATCTGCTTCTTTCTAACCTTGATAGTCAAAGTTTAACAATCGTCATCAATTGTTTCCGCGCTTAAACCAATCTCAAGGATATCTTTTTCTCGTAGAACAACTATACCCGTGGGACAAACAATGCATAAAGAAAATATTTGATATCTTTATTATAATGGCCAACGCAGTGGGTGGTAACGCGTGTATGCATTTGGATGTCAGCAATGTTCAGGTCTCTTGGGTCATATATGAGATCTGAGTTGATTCTGGCAATATTTCTATCAGCTTGACGTCTGCTGTTCATGGCGGCACTGTCTTTCCTCTCGTATAATGATGTGTTGACAACCATATTCTGTAGGGCATGCTCTCTTGATTCGAAGATATGGTAGGTCTGAGATATAATTTCTTGTGGCATGTTTAACAACTAATAGTCGCCTTAGTTAGCTTTGGCCGCCAAATGGTGGGCTGGTCCAGAATCAGGAAATTTATAAAAAATTCTTGACGTTTTTGTAAATCGTACTCTTAAAAGGTATTGACGTTAGTTTCCTAGTTCGTTATTTTTAACTTTCATTTTTCTCCGCTCTCGCTTGTTTGCTCATGCTGAATGCTGTTTTCTAATAACACAGGCGTCGTTGGAAATGCTTAGTGAAAGAAGATGCCAAATGCTCTTCTGTTTAAAAAAAAAAAAAAAAAAACGGGAAATATTTGAGTTTAAAAAGACTAAGGCGGGTTTTTATTATTAATGTTTCGTTAATAGTTTTCGGCTATTTCTATACTTTTTTAAAGTTATTTGCTCCTAAATTCACAAAAAAGTCACATTGAATCTTCTTTCAATAAACATTTCAATTATAATTCAATGTATTTATTTACTAATTAGTAATTTTTTGCGAAGATATATTAAATTGGTTTATGTTGAAAAGTTCAGGTGGGAGTGAGATATGTGAACCCTATTGGTTAAAACGATTAGTCTATTTTTATTTATAAGTGAATTAAGTGTACGCTAAAATGAATATCTTCTTTATTTATTGATGTCTCGTGTAACTAATTCGTCCTCAAATGAACTATTTCTGGTAAACAAGAATTTTAAACACATTTAGAAAAATTAAGGATTTTTTGACGTGCTGAAAAATACCGTGTTAAAAGCACTCCCATGTCGCATGCTAATCTATCTATTGTTAATTCTTTTTCCAGTAATAATGGGCAACATAGCTTGGAAGTTTAAAATGTCGATTATTATTATTACTATTAATGCTTGAAAAGAATCCCATATTGATTACCCTCTAATAATATTGTTTTAGCGTCTTTATCTGAAGACATTTAAAAAAAAATAATTTCTTTCTTCATTTTAAGTTATATTCCATATTATTAATATTTTTTCTTGGCCCCAACTTAACAATTCTGATAAAATATTAGATAGAAGATTTTCGATAATAATATTTAATTCTTTTCTTCTTTGTTTTTTTTAAAGATGCTATTAAGGTAAGGAAAAAAATTAATATATTTTTTTTCTCTTGTTACTCCAAAGTAAGCAAAATCTATTGAACACATTTCATTATGGGGAAAAAAATGTTAAATATTATTTATCTATCGTGTGTAAATAATTTTTAACTAAACATTTAGAAATTATAAATATGTAAAATGAAATTAATCAAAGTGTTATTCTCTAGCTAAAATCCATATAATTTAAGTGACAAAATATCTTTCCGAGTTCACAAACATAAACTTCACACAATACTGATTTCTAAAGAGCAAACTGATACGCATTCAAAAACAAGGCGCGGAAGTCTGTTATTTTAAGAGTTACTGATGAAATGTTTATATTTGAAGATAAGTTACTCGACATCTTTTTATAGCATTGACAGAATGGAAAAGGGTCAGAGTTTTAGTGCCACTCAAAAGTGTTCCCCCTTGTCCCCCCATATCGTCCAAGAAATATCAGAACAAGACATGTTAAGAGGGAGAAAGAACATCTTAATATCTTAATCCCCCTGTGTGCATTAGTGTTCAGTAGTAGCTCTTAACTAAAAAGGAAAAAAAAAAAAAAAAAAAAAAAAAACATAGTGAGATTGAGTTGTAATCTGGTATAATCCTTTAAATGATGAGCTCAAAAGCTGGAAAAGGAAATCGCTGCTTCATAGATGCAAATACGGTTTCTTTTTATTTATTTATTTATTTTATTTTGCTTAGAAGGAAAGTCGACATCATCTGTAATTTTTTTTAAATTTATCATAATTCTCCAATTTTTTTCCCATTGATTTAATTTTTGTCCGGTGAATTGTTTATATATTTTCATAGTCGCTTTGTTAAAGGTTCGAAAATATGTATTTAATTTCATTATTTCTCTCTGTTTCTAATAGCACTTGAACAAGCCAAGCTCGTCAGCCTTTGGCATTTTGCGAATTAAGTTGGGAAGGTGCGCTTTTCGTTTGACAAGAGAACACTTCAGGGGTGAAAGTACGTCTTAGCTCAGAACCCCACGGATAGATGGCAGCACTACTCATTCGTGACGCTATTTCCAAAATTTAGACATAGATCAGAAGGATAGGGAATTTTTTTTTCTTCATATCCCTGTACTCTTGACCAACTCAGTGACCGACCGCAGGACTTTCGATTACACAGATTTTACGATCTGGTATATCGCATGCTCTTTGTTGAGGATCGAGCCCCAGCTCCTCTGAGCCAGAACCCGAATCACTAACCACTGGTCTACCACGGCCCATATTTCTCTCTTATACCAGTAAAAGTTGACATTCAGCACGCACTGAACACGAATATTAACAATTATTAATTAGTTTTGTTTTTAAAAGGAGAAATCAAAATTCATGTTAAAAAAAAAACAGCTTAACGCTACAATTTCAAGGGAAAATTGTGCAAAGCTGCAGGAATTCCACAAGAAAATTGAAAGGCCTGGAAGTCATAAAAATAGTACAAAACCTTTTCTATCAAGAGCGCTAGACAAAGGTCTAAAATTGGCTCTCTGTACCCCAAAGGCTTTGCAAGAGGTCAAGGAAAAGAGAATACAAAATATAAAAATTTTGTATTCTCTAATTTCTCTTTTCCTGGACTTCTTGCAAAGCTTTTTGGATAAAGATAAAGCGAATTTTAGACCTTTGTCTAGCTCTCTTGATAGAAAAGGATTTGATTTTTATGACTTCGGGGGCTGGTACCCCCTGACGACGTCAGGTTCGGTTGTCATTATTATATTGTCATTGTTGTTCTTTGTTTACAATTTGCTATTCATTTTTGTTAAAGTATTTTTATACAATATAAATCTATATTGCTTATCACACTTACGCTAGCAATCGTTGATATGCAGCATAAACTGACTGATGAAAGAATTTGAAAGGGAAAGGCGACAAACTTCATTTATGTAAAACTCACATTTGAATGACCACATTTTACGAAATGAATGTGAAATAATGAGATTAATTACTGAATTCTGGACACTTAAAAATGCGACTTCGTAAATATTATAACAAAATAATCCGAAAATTTTGACCTTAATCTAATTTCGGACTGACGATAGCATTCAAACTGACAATTGAAGATTTTTTTGACCTAACTGATAGTTTCTCTTAATCTAATGGAATAAGCCATCCACTTGTCAAATTATTCTGCAGCTTCAGAACCGAGTCCGCTTTTGCATGGATAAAAATATTACCAGTATTATTATCTTTAGAAAAAAATGAAATTTTGTTAAGAAACGAAAATTTGTGTTGCCAACTAAAATTCTGGTACAACGCTTCGTTTCCCGATAATAGATCAATTTTATACGACTTATTTATTATTTTTAATATTTTTATAATGCGAAAGATAAACTTTCACTCATGCTTCATGCGAAACCAAAATTTGACTGCAATCTCTGGGTCTTGCGAATTTTTAACCCTTAAACATATTAATCTTTAAACATATAACCCTTAAACATATTAATCTTTAAACATATAACCCTTAAACATATTTTTCATACTTTTTCATTATTTTTTTTATTAAATTAGGTCAATATAAGTGAAAAATATTGTCCTTAGCATTTTAATATTTTATGATGATGAAGTACAGCATTCAACATTAAAATTATTTTAATTTACAAAATCAATTATTGATAGATTTTCAAATATGATTGGAAAAAAAATCGAACTACTTTTTTGGATTTTAGATTTTAGTATAAACATAATTATGGTTAGCTAATATATTTTTGAGTACCTGTTAGACTATTATTTTTATAATTAAAAAATACCGAATTTTTTTTTTTTTTTTTTTTGCTTGCAATCAATAGATCGCCAGAAAAAAATATATATAAAAGGGAGATCGGTATCCCATCCTAGTCAAAGGGTTGAAGTTCGCGTCTAATATATTCTCTCTGCCCTCTGTTGTTCCAGTTTTATTTCTCTGTTCTATGTCTCTGTACTCTGACCTGCTGATATCATTATTAAACCGAATTTAAGCGTCATTAAAAAAAAAAAAAAAAAATAGAACGTTTTTTTTCTTTTTTTTTTTTTCTTTTTTAAGCTTAGCATTTATGAATATAATTTTAATATACTTTTTCATGTGTTTTAACATCAGATATATCTTTCATCGGCAAATGGCTTTTCACCAGCCATTTAAATGATAATCCATACAGTGTTAAAAATTCTTTTTGCTATCGTAATGTTGAGTGCATCCTTTCCGCATTAGACACGTGCTCTTTTTGATTCGCCATGTGGCAAAAATGTTTCTCTTTTTGCATTATCTATATGGCGCCCCGCCATTCTTTCCTTTATGTAATTTGAGCTACATGTTACTTACTGCTCGAGAATTTAGCTTCTTTTTAAGAGGTTTTTTTTTCTAGTCATTTATCTAGAAAATACGCTGATTCTTTTCATCTCATTCGGGCTTGGGAGAAATGATTTTATAACAGCAAATAAAGAAATTTTGTAAATTTCAATTCATAAATATAAATTTTCATTTCATAAGTATAAAATTTCAATTCATAAATATAAATTTCAGATCCTCAATTTCAAAGAATTCAGATATTGAGAAGTCAGTATTACAGTCTTTTAACAGAGAAACATTAAGGGGGGCTAAGTCCCCCTTTTGAAAATTAGTGTGGAGTTATCACATGGGCGCCGACATTTAAAAAAAAATAAAAAATTATGCTCACAATCGTGCTTTATTTTCTTTTCCACACTTTAAGAATATTATCGAGTTTTATAAATATTATTACATATTTAAAATGTTTACTGATAGAAAATGTATAATAAAATTTTTTAGATTTGGAGCTGTAGTAGTTTTTCACAATAATAAGCAGTTTTTCACAATATCTACTTACAGATAGATTTATTCAATATTTTTTTAAATTCTAATTATATTAATATTTTTTAGATTTGGAACTTAAGCAGTTTTTCACACTATCTACTTACAAAAAGATTTATTTCATTTTTTCTTACATCCTAATTATAATAATATTTTTTAGATTTGAAACTCAAGCAATTTTTCACAATATCTACTTACAAATAGATTTGTTTAATCTTTTTGTATATTATAATTATTATAATATTTTTTAGATTTGGAATTCTAGGAGTTTTTCACAATAATAAGCAGTTTTTCACAATATCTGCTTACAGATAGAATTTTTCTAAAATTGCATTCGTTAAATTTCTGAATATTCTCTCTTCTTAATGAATCGAGATTAATTTTATTAAGATTCATTTTCTTCTTAAGTTACTGTAAAAATTATTATTTAAAAAAAAAATCAAATTTTAAAATTATTATTCTACGTGTCCCCAAAAGTATAAGCTATAAAGCATAAGCAATATTACTTGTTTTAAAAAAACAACAGATTTATCCAAAACTTTAACATTCATTATTATTGTCCCTATTTTTTTAAATTGTGTAATTTTTTCCCCAATCATTTGTATAGTTTTTTTTTTTTTTTAATTAATCGAACAATAAACACGGTGTATAGTTTTTTATTAAGGTAATAATAAACACGGTGTATAGTTTTTGATTAATCAAGTAATAAACACGGAATATTTTTATTAATTTCCTCGACATTTTGACATATTAAATAAAACAGTATTTAAATACCGTTGCAAAGGTTTTGAGTAAATCGGATAAAAATTAAAGAAGTTACAGAAATTTTTTTTTATCGTCGACTCAACACGTATTTCATTTCTAAGAATTTTTTTTATTAACTATTATTTTTGTAAATATAATTTTTCTAATAAGACGTAAAGATATATTTATTGTATGATCAAAAACAAAGCAATGTTTTTTACTGTGACACTACAGGAGTATTTCCTCTTCATTTCATCACTTCTATATGAACTTCTTAAGCCTCCTTAAAAGAACAAAAAAGGCTGTAAAGGGAATATAAATAATCTCGTCGCCTAGGATACGAGGAACCTTCTTTCAAAGTGGAAATTCTTATGAGTCAGGCATATTAATTTTTATTTACGTTCAAACAGGTCAATAGTTTCTTACGCAGAATTAGTTAGCCTTTGCCATGATAATAAGAAAAAAGAGCTCAAGTTTTAAAAGAAATTTAAATAATATTCTTTTAGGAATTTATATAAACATAATTAATTTATCGTATCTATAAATGTTTTTAGAGATCTTACTAAATACAGTATAATTTTTTATTACCGCCTTACTCTCATGTTTTGAACGAATTGCAATGAGTTTTCGAGATTTAATTGAAATTTCCTTATAGATTTAATTGAAATTTCCTTATAGATTTAATTGAAATTTCCTTCGAGATTTAATTGTAATTTCCATAGGCCTCATAGTTGTTTATGTAAATTTCTCTTATTTTGACATTTTACTGAATTCATATATTCCATTATTCTACGATGGTTATGTGCTATTTATGCTTCTAACATTGTATTTTTACCTTGTAAGGGGGGCGCTAGAAAATTAATAGGCAATTGTAATAGACACCCATAAAATGCACATTAAAATCGTATTTATCATTTATTTTTGTGTAGTTTGGCTTCTAACTGTGTATATAATATTTGTTATTTACAGCATTTGTGTAATTAAAAAAACAATAGTAAAAATAAAAGACACTTTTTAACTATGGCAAGAAAATACAGTAATACTACGATTTTAGCATTGAAATGGCATCATGATATTTGAAAGAATTTGAAACTTTTATGCCCCAGAACTTTGCTTCTTATATATACTTTAGCATAATTAAATATGCATATGTATATCTATACATATAATTAAATAAAGAACTTGCCTGAGTATACTTGCATTCCGGAAGCGGCTATACAGTAGGTACTAAAAATACGACATTCAATATGATCTAAATGAGAAAAATTATAAACAAATTACAAAGCCCAATTTTCGATTTTTTTTAAAAAAATTTTTTTCAATTCGGGGACATTTAAAAATTAAATTTTCTCATTGTTTTAGCAAAAGTTATTGTTTTGAATTAAACTATAGACGATTCAGTTATGTCAAATATTAAAAAAAAAATAACATCAGTGGTGTTTGCTAGCTGACAAAATTACTTTTTTGATTATAGCTGTAAAGCTATAATCAAAAAAGTAATTTTTTACGTGTAATACTTAATTATTTTTTATGCTTTATGCTAAATTATATGAATGATCCCCATGATCATGATAGCATAGGTGGACTACGTTACAGAATTAGTATTCCTAAACATAACTGGATCCACGTGTTTATTTTTGATAGTTATGCTTCAAAAACGTGTTATTATAAAACTAAATAATTCAAAATCAACATTAATTGAAACAAAAAAAGAATGTTTTTCTCTGAAACGCGAAATTTATGGATAATAGGTACTGATTCGTAAAGGAGAAATGTAAAAAATTGCTAATATTGTTATTGGCACCTATGATCATTAATTTTGGCAATAGTAACAAATTGTGGTAAAAAAAAAATATTTTTTAGTCAATTTATTTGTATACAAAAACGTTTTCTTCTTCGTTATTCTATATTTAAAGGGGTATTCAAAAATATCAAAATCAAAATTCTTATAAAATTAGAATTTCTTATTATTAACTTATAAAATATAACTGTCTGATTTCATTTTAAAATATATTTCACACATTATTAACTGTGCTAAGAAATATATGTGATATAGTATCGTAGATGGACCTAATTACATTCATTGGCGGAAACATTTATTTCACATTATTTATGATATTTAAAATTAAAATAATATTTAAAATTAAAATAATATTTAAATAAATATTTCATTCAAATTCCACTGGTATGAGGAATTTATTTTTATGCCTATATAAATTTATTTATCACACTCAGAACGGGATAATTTTTTTGTTTATTAATTTTATTGTGAAGGAGCGTTTAAAGTTTTTTGACTCACAAAAAGGAGGTGATAAAAAAATAAAAAAATTGGGAATTTACAATCTTGAAAAATGAAGTATTAATTCCTATGTATTTTTTACACGCTGAATCGAATAAGACTAAATACAAGTCAATACCAAAATAAAATTCAGTATTACAAGTACTATTTTTGTCAAGTATTATACACTGGTGTGCAAAACTTAAGCAACAAGTGGTTTTTCGGCCATAGCTCCCCAACAAAGTATAAGATAGCCATGAAACTGCAGTATAATATGCACGTAATTCAGTAGAAAGATTATTTGTATACAAATTTTAGAAATAAAACGTCGTAGGTGATGTAAATGTATGTAAACCTTGTGGGTCGGCGCGCGCAGATCAAAGCTGTGATAAAAGGATGAAGAGCACCGTAGTTAAAGACATTCGCTGCAAGTGCAAGTGATTTGTTTTGTGAAACATGTCTTCAAAAAATCATTTAGACGACTTTACTCGAGGAAGAATGATTGGGAAGCTTGAGGAGGGGCGTAGTGTGACCAGTGTCGCCGAAGAATTCGGGATCAACAGAAGTGTTGTTTCTCGTGCTTGGAATGCCTTTAAAACTACTGGTACAGCTGTTCGGAAGGTTGGTGGTGGCCGTCCAAGGAAAACAACACCAAGAGATGAACGTTACATTGTCCTCCAGGCGAAAGGAAACCGTTTTCAGTCAGCGAGCGCCATATCTCAGCAACTGTGCACAGCCACAGGACGACAAGTATCAAGATTTACAGTGGCCAGACGCCTCCACAAAGGTGGCTTATTTGCTAGACATCCTGATCGCTGCATACCTTTAAAAGTTAGCCATCGGCGGCACCGTTTAGAGTGGTGCAGAGAACACGAAACATGGACACCTCATCAATGGAGTCGCGTCCTCTTCACAGATGAGAGTCGTTTTAGTGCTACAAGCGATTCTCAACGTCAGTTGATCTGGAGAGAGGTTGGAGCTCGATTTCATCCCAATAACACCGCGGAAAGAGATCGTTACGGTGGTCCTGGAGTTGTCGTCTGGGGTGGCATTATGTTGAACGGGCGGACTGAGCTTCAGATCTTCGACCGAGGTTCTGTAACTGTAGACCGCTACTGCAATGAGGTAATCCTACCCCATGTGCGTCTGTTCCGAGGGGCCATTGGACCAGACTTCCTTTTTATGGATGACAATGCCCGGCCACACCGTACTGCTAATGTTCAAGAGCTACTGGAAAGTGAAGATATCACACGAATGGATCGGCCAGCTTACTCTCCAGATCTAAATCCCATAGAGCATGTGTGGGATGCATTAGGGAGACGTTTTGCGACACGACAGTATCCTCCTGGTAACACCCATCAGCTGAAAGATGCGTTAAAGGAGGAATGGAGACGTTTACCCCAAGAACTCCTGGATAATCTGGTGCTTAGCATGGAGAGATGATGCCATGCAACAATTACAGTAAGGGGAGGGTATATCCCATACTAGGGAACATCTGCCAGTTGTACTTACGCTTCTTCAGGCAATCATGTGTAACGCCACTATATGTCAAATAAAGCCTTTTTTTGTTCCATACCCTACTTTAAGCTTTATATTCATTTCGGCTCCATTATTCTTTTACCATCGTTTAAGTACAAAATAATGTACATCATATTCAAATTTCATGTCAATCGGATGATTTCTTCTAGAGTTATGACAAAAAACGCACTTGTTGCTTAAGTTTTGCACACCAGTGTATATTGTGTGTAAAAATTACTATTTTTGTGCACATCGGGATTATACTGCTAAAAAAGATGAAGCCAATAATTAATAAATCAGATAATGTGTTTAAATAGTGTTCTGTTAACGGAGTGAAAAAAAACCACGTCATTATTCTTATGTATTTTAACGCTAACCTTATTATTATTTTTTTTCTATCCAGAAATGCAACAGACGTTGGAGCGATTTGAAGAAATTATCTCATTTTTGCCAATTATTGATTTACTCGCTTCTGAAAGTGTGTCAAAGACGACAAGGTTTACTTATTACGACGATTTATTAACAATTATTGCAAGTTTTTGTTCTGTTCCATCACCATCTGTTGAAATCTTATATTTAAAAAAAAAAACAACAATAAAATAAAATAAAGTTATCTGAAAACAATCCAATCGACTGACACACGTGTATGGATTTATTTTTTACAGAACATTTTATAACATTGTGCCTATATGCTTTATAACTTTTCTTTTTATCGTGTTGTATATCGTGAATATTTATAGTAATTTATCCGTCTCTTTTTTTAAAAAAAACCTTTTGAAACTGCTTCTATCTAAACTGAGATATGAGATGAAATATGGAGGAAACAGCATGACGCTTTAGAACTAACTTCTTGATAAAAACAAATATATGCGGAGGCCAATTTATAGGATAATCAAGTAGCATAACGCTTTTGGCACTTTGAAATGAGTTGCAGTATTAAGTTTAAATTTAACGTCAGTCAGTGTTTATTTTTCCATTCAAAGGAAGGGAAAAAAATAGAAACAACTACTACATTATTGCAGAAAAGTCAGATGAAGGATCAACCGACGTTCGCGGGTAGTTTTATTTAGCTGTAGTTGGATTTGAGTGTTCTTTTTAATATCCATTTTTTAAATTTATTTCTGTGTTTTCATAAACTCGCTTGCATGTCTGTGCAGGTGGAATCTTACCACCCAAACTTTTACCGCTTTTCGACTAGTTAGAACACCTACATCTTAATTGAAGCTCCCTGATGACATTTCAAGCCTTAATCTTTGCCTGACTTCTGTGATTAACAGAATTTATCGCAAAATAGAAGTTGTCGTCAATCGAAATTTCGATGGTCATGGTTCAATCGTTTCCTGATAATTCATCATTAATCCCCTTACATTGACCATTTTTCAACAAATTAGATGTTTAAAATTAAGCTGGATCTTTGTACTGAATGTCAGAGCAGCAACAGACGTTTCCTCGCCGCTTAAGCTGACATTTTATCTGTCAATAGAATTTATTGTAGTTTCGACCATTTTTTCAACTATCTGGAGAGATGAAATTTCAACTGGAGCTTTGTGCCAGATGACAATACAAGTTGCAATTCTTTTCTAATAGGTGCAACCAAAATTTATCACTCATCAGAATTTCAAACACTTTTCGGAATAAAGAAACAATCTTTCGCAAATCTGAAAAGAAGAATTACAATAAAATATGTTTTTTTCTCTCCAAAGATAAGGTTTTAGTTTTTATAAAATAAAGTTTTTAGGTAGACTTAAAAAAGAAAAAATTTTATTTTTAAAAACGTAAGAAACGAAACGAAACGAAAAACGTACGAAATAAATTTCTAATAATCGCCTTCTAATAATATTTCTAATAATATTTCTAATAATATTAGTTGATAGAATCAATCATTAATCATTTTGAACTCTATAATACTGAGAATAAAATGGTTTAAAATATTATTACTATGAAGAAACTCAACATGATGCTATTTATTTATTTTTCGATGTCTAAGGAATCAAGTCAAAACAATCAACAAATTTGTTGATAGAATGAGAGAAACAAACTTTTGATCCGTTTGCGTGCACATTACTATGGAAAACCCTAAATTCCGTATTTTAACCGTATTTATTCCGTATCTCCATATTAAAGGTTTTCGAATTGTAGTGATAATATATGCAAAAACAATGAAATGTAATTAAAATTGAAAACGATAATTCAAAAACTAAAGAATACTTTTTTTTAAAAACGATTTTCCATAGTGCGGAATTTTTGATGCGGACGATTCTACCTCATTTATTTATTCATTTTTCAAGTTTTGAAGAAGTGGGCGGTAAAAGAGGCATATGTGTTGGTCTTTTTATGACATTCAAGTGCAAAGTCTTGACCCCGAGGTCACAGACAGCTCTGTTCCCACTACATCCGACTAATGAATGAAGAACAACGAGATCATCTCTTTGTTTCGTCTCTTACAACTCCCGATAAGTTGCTGACTTTACCCGCTCAATGGTCGAGCACATATTTCTTCTGAGTATCTGTAAAATTTATTTATTTTCCATTCATAGAGATTTATGAGTTCTTCGACTTGTAAATCAGTTCGGAATAAGTGTTGCTTTATGAATGCATAAAACTGTTTTCAATAAAATATATTTTATTTCGTTGCGTATTTTAAAGATTTTTTTAATGTTATTGACAGATCCTTTATTAAAAAAAACTTAACATTAAAATTTTTATTTTATTATAGGTATTAAAATTTGCTTCCATTTCGAACAAACTAAATGATAACAATAAGATATAACTCATTTTGTACTTACAAAATATTCATAAAAATTAAGTTATAGCTTTTTTTGCAAAATTCACAATCAATTACTGGGAAACAAATTGCGACTTAATTTAAGAAAATTAAAACATTTTTACTGCGAGATACGAAGTAACTCATTTTACACCAATAATAAACAACTACTTAGAAATTAATTATAACTCGTTTTGCACAAGTTACAATTTATTTATGAGAAATGAATTGAAATTTATTTTTACAATTCACAAATAATTACTGTGAAATAAGTCGCAACTCATTTTGTATTACGTACAAATTAGTGCTGTAAAATAATTTGTAAATCAAAGTATTTCAATATTTAATAGCGTTTTAAAGCATGAAAAAATTCCATAACTGCTGCTTTCTTTAAAAAACTGTTATGTTAATTTTAAACTTTTTTTCCCTCTACAATATACTATAAACCTCTTGTGCTATTAATTAATGCAATAATTTATAAATTGTGTAAAAATTAATATTATATTATGGAATGCCAGTTGGCAGTAATTTAAATCGGTGTAATTTACTTTTACTAAAAATATTGATATGTCAAAAATATTTTTTTTCCCAATGCCCACCTTGGGAATGACATTTCTTCAATACAGGCATCTAAAGGGCATATTTGTTGGCCACTCTTTAAGGGCCACCCTATCAGATGGGGCTAACGCTGCTGCCATATTAAGGACCGAGAATGAAAGAACATCCATGCCTTGTCCGGGATTCGAACCCAAAGCCTTTCTGGTGCAAGGCCAGTTACCTGACCCCTACACAGATCGGTCGGCATCTGTCAAAAATGTAGTATTTTTTAAAAATATCTAACATTAAGAGGGCATAACCTTACATATAATATTAACAAATATTATAATAGATTAAAATTTACAATATTAAAGTTGCAAGTATTTTGATGTATTCTTTGAAATTCATTATAATTTGCATATTTTAAGTTTGTACTCCTAATTATCGAATTCTCAAATATTCTGTAATAAATAAAAAAGACACCAAGAAATGTTGAATTTAATCAGAATCGGAATAAAAGCGCACGATGTTTGTATAAAGGACTTACTAACTTAGTTAACTTTTAAGTTAACTATTTTTTTTTTTTTTTAGAGCGAAAGGGAGGTTTCCCTTAGAATACACTGGGAAACAATTTCTTTCTCTTTCGTTTATTGTTGCATGAGATTTTTTTTAAACAGTTCTTAGATACTTTCAAATAAGTTGTAAAAGTACCTGTTCAGAAGCACACGAAGAAACAGTTCATAAAATGGGAGAGCAACTAATGGACACATAATGTTTTTAAACGTGTGCTGAAAGCAAAAGAAAGGGGGGGGGGGGAACGGACTTTTCTGGATAACTTTTGATCTAATGATTGGATTTTCACGTTCTGGAACTCAATCTTAAGGACTCGAGGGGGTAAACCTGAATGTAACCTATATGCTAGTTAATCAGAGCAGAAGATATTTTAAGTTACGAAATCAGACACAAAATCATACTTTCTCTGAATAAACATGCCTTTTTTCCCCCCCGGCGGATTCGGATTTCTGACCCTCACAATATAGGGGGGCACCGCAGTCTGGGAAATATGGTCCCAATATTTTGGTCGGGAGAGCGCTCCACAATTTGAATCCCTTAATGATAATTTTATTTTTTGCGCATTTCGCTATATCTCGAGAAATTCGTTAATCCAAAGATAATTCCACGCAAAAAATAATTTTTAGTAAGAATTTATTATTTTATTATTATTTTATTTGATAGTAGTTGGAAAAAAATTTAAATTGTAAGGTATAGAATTTTTTGTATCATTTTAAAAAATATAATTTTACATGTCAAAAGTACGAAATTTGAGAAAAATTGGTTGAATAGTTCCTGAGAAATTAAATTTCAAAAAAGTCAGATATTTAAAATCTGAGTATTTGTATAAATGTAACAAATAAATTGTTCCCTAGTGACATTATTACTATTATGCTTATTTAATGTACGCAAATGAAAAATTAATAATGTAAGAAATAAAATTATATGAAACATTTAACCATACGAGAGATGAGACCCTGCTGCTTTAATTCAAAATTATAATATTTTCAAAGATTAAATGTCATTTATCAGCATTCTATAAGAATTAACGTAACAAAGATTGAATTCAACCAGCTGGAGTTTCCCTTTAAGTGAAGATGTCTTATGGCGATGTCTTTTGAAAACTGTTTTATGAAATTCACCAATTTTGAATTGTACAATAAATAAAGAATGGAATACATAACGAATTAAGTATTTAATGCAACATTATAATATTTTTTTAAACAGAATTTTAATTTATTTTTAATAATTTGAGTCAAATCTTTCTTACTGTGGCCACCATCTTGATCTAAATCTTTTGAATAAATACTTTCAATATTCAATAAATAATTTTAATAACAGTTATAATTTTAATGGATAAGGCAGGATAAGACGTGCTATAACTTATACCATGTCTTATCCTGCATGCATTATAGATAATAAAATATATATATATATATGTTACTGGCAAAGAATGAAACACCGTCATTGTATGGTAGGACTGGACATTGTTATATTATGCCGGACGTTTTTAGGTTAAGGATGAAATATGAGAATTATTACGTAATTTTTCTAGGCATTATATATAATACCTAGGTATTCTATAGAATGACAAATGCTATTTAGTCAGAGTATAAAAAAAAGGTCCAGATAAGGCTGTTATATAAATGACGTGAATTCAATAAAAATACAAATATTATTCTGAAAAAATGATAAGAAGGCCATTTAAAGAAATTATTCGAAAAACATTGCCAGCATATTCGAAACGAATCGGAGTTGTATTTCATTCTTTGCCGTTTCTTATTTGGTATTCTAGGAAATGTTGTGAAATACGAATCGTTTTATACATTGCCGGCTAGTTTTTGGCATTATACAGTATATAGTGTACTATATACATTTTTCAATTTGCGTTATGCAATCAAACATTATATGAGACAAATTAGATATTACGGTTACATATACATAATAAATAGTTTTTCTAAAAGTAGGTCAAACATATGTCACTCCTGTACGGAGTTTAAAACAAAGCACAATTTAAATTTTTTGAACTTTTGATTCGATATTCTTTGCGACTTTCGTGAACTTATGATTCCCTGTTTGTATTTTTCGTTTTCAATTTCACGTGTAATCCATAAATTCCGTTCGGGTGGCGTTTTTTAAGGAAAAAAAAAATTAACAAGTACCCCCTGCAGTGTGTATGCTGTGTTACTCCTCCAAAATGACACTGAAGACTCACCCTTTCTGACATTTACCGCCTCTCATTTCCTCAGACGAGCATACACGATTGACAAATTTGTCACATTCAATTTTTTACTCTATTCAGCGTTTAAAAACCATGAAGAGACTATTTATAAACTTTTTTTTTCTTGTGGATTTTATATTTCTTATGATCAATCTGACATTCAGAAACGACACTTATCGTTTGGTGTGTTTCATTTCATATCATACTATCCTAGATTTATAATTTCAACATTTCCATAACGAAGTGAAACAGTGTCAATTTTTTTTCCTTTTCAAAAACAAAAAATATCGAAATAAAAACTAAAGTCGTAGAAAAAAAAATTATCTCTAAACAGCGTCTTTTTTCCTTCAACTTTTAATTAATTAAGAGCTGAAGTGCATCTATATTAATTTTATTTTATTTTATACCCGCCATTAAACAGCCAAGCCAATTCTGAGATGACGACTTTCAATGTTCAACTCCGCGGCCTTGAAATGTTTAACTCCGCTCATTTTGAACCCACCCAGAAGACAAGGGAACTCTTGGATCTAGCGTTGGAACAAATTAGTCTTCGTTCAAGATCTTTTTGATGGAACTAATTTGCATTACATGGAGTGGAAAACCACGAAAGTTAGTTCAATGGTAAAGGAATTCTAACTAATGATCCGTGTACCTTCGAAGATATTTTACTTCAGCACTGCGGTCGGTGCGAATCGGGAGATGAATTCATATCAAACAGCAGTCGCTGGGATTCAAGCTTGTGTCACCTCATTAGGAGATGAACTCTCTATTCTTTGAGCCACCCCGTCTCGCATCTCTTAATTTAGAAACTATACGGTTACAGTTGCAACTAACAAAAATCTTCATTTAAAACTACCTGTGTCAATTTAGCTTTTACATTTCGTTATAGTTCACCATTTTAAAGATGTAACTTTTTTATTGTTTATTTATTAACTATTAGTGATAGAAGTAGTGATTACGATCACATAGTTTAATATGGAAACTAAATTAATTATTCCTGCGAAAGTATTATTCACGGCCCATGAAAAACTCTTTAATTGTGGATTTATGGGTGACGTTGATGGCATTTTTAATTTATGATAATGTTACTGTAAAATCCTTTTTGATAAATGGGTTATTGTTTATTTATTAACTATTAGTGATAGAAGTAGTGATTACGATCACATAGTTTAATATGGAAACTAAATTAATTATTCCTGCGAAAGTATTATTCACGGCCCATGAAAAACTCTTTAATTGTGGATTTATGGGTGACGTTGATGGCATTTTTAATTTATGATAATGTTACTGTAAAATCCTTTTTGATAAATGGGTGATCATAGACATAGTTTTTATTTTTATCCCTTATTATGTTCAAAACAAACTCCCCTCTTTAATTCCAAATTGCCACTTTTTGACATGTATCATAAATCGTTCTTCTTAAAGTGATTATTTTTTATTCAACTATTAGCATAAATGTTTTGTAATTTACATATTTTTGTGATTACACATAAATTTTGAAGCATAAAGGTTTTAGGTCTTTCTGTACTTGACTTGGTGTATGGACTATAACTTTCTAAAATATATTTTAAAATATCATCTTTATAAATATTAAAGAACAATAGGGGAGAGGGAGGTTATTGTGAACATCTTATGTAACGTTTTTATTTATCGGTCAAATTTCCTCTTAGAGATATTGTTGATTGGTAACTTAGATTTACACTTCAATGTGCAATTGGATTGAATAACTGTGTTTAATTTAGTAGAAATTTGTAAAAGATATTTTTTAAGGAGCAAAAGTAGCTTTCAAATTTATTCTCTTTACTATTCTATTAACATATTTTATTTTCAGAATTTCAACAACAGGTGATAATATGTTATAAATTATAAGTTTTTTTTATACCTATTTTGATATTAATCTTTGCTCTGTAGACTTTCCATTAACTAGCATTAGGCATAAGCAAACACGTGCTAGTGTTGACGAATGATGGTGGAGAAGAATAAATGTATTCACATTGACCCTATTCAACTTCCGATTGACGAAATATGAAGTGATTGCAAATATGTTATATTTGTATTATATTTGTACAAATATAACATATTTGTATTATTATTATATAAATAGAATTGCATAAGTAGAATTATATATCTTTACAATTAATACATAGTTTCATTATTAAGTAAAATATTTGGAACGAAACCTTTATAATAATTCACTCATTAAAGGTTGTAAAAAAATACAACGTAACTGTTCTATCAAGTTTGTCAAAAAAATATATTTCAAAATAAATGAATTAATTTTCGCCATACATTAAACTAAAAGAGAATTTCAGCGAACAGTATCGTCTTCTCTTTTGAGAGTTGTTTCCATTGCTCCAATGAGAGAAAATATCGTTAAGTCACGCGATCCGTGAGTTGTCCATTTGGATCATTGCATTATCAACTTAAAACTATGCTTATTAAAATTGATTCTACTCTATCAAATAAAACAAATAGAATAATGATTTTGAAATCGATTGATTTGCTCTTAAAATGTCTTTCTAATGCTCTTTTACAAATTAGTATTTTTATTAATATATGTGAATATTGATTCTTCAATAAGGCTTAGATTGAAATTAATTTCCTTTTGGCTTTAGATACACCTTTCTGAATTGATTATGAAAACTACATAATAGTAAAAGTTTGTTTACACTAGTCCCATAGCTTATCTGCATTGGTTTAGTGTGGACAAAAACAACATTTTTAAAAAAAATACTATTATGCAAAAATTATACAATTTTGCAGTTCCAGATTTAAACCAGAATAGAGGTAATCGTTAAAATTGTTGTTAAAAAAACTCAATAAGTTCTCCTTCATTTGAATATGATTATGAAGTAAATTATTTTTTTTTTTATATAATGGGGTTCGATTTATTTTAGACCTGAATCGACTCAATACGAGGGTTGCTATTTATATTTCTGGCCTTGGCAACAGTAAGTGTTGCTAGGCGACCGCAGACGATTATAATCGAAAGTTTGATATTTTTAAACATAAATTCAGCAGACGATTTACCATTATAGCTTCATTTGTGTTGTTGACAGTAAATTGAAAAGTTCTTCTCTTTCAAAAAATGGAATTGAATCGTGAACATTTTCGTGCCATTATTTTTCATAACTTTCGACGTGGATTGTCAAGACAAGAGTGCTTCGATGAACTTAATTTTTTATTCAGCGATAAAGCACCATCCTACAGCACTGTAAAATATTGGTATAACGAATTTAATCGTGGTCGATGTTCGATCCAGGACGAATCCCGTGCAGGTCGTCCAAAATCCGTTGTTGTGCCAGAAAAGATCGATGCTGTGCGTGAACTGATAAAGCAAGATCGTCATGTGACATACCGTGAGATAGAGGTGTCTTTGGACATTAGTATGACTAGCATCAATAAAATATTGCATGAACATTTGAGCGCAAAAAAAATTTGTTCGCGTTGGATCCCGCATAATCTGACAAACGCTCAAAAAAGGGCTCGTGTCGATTGGTGCAAGGAAATGTTGGAAAAATACTTTCAAGGTACATCAAAGGCTGTGTATAACATCTACACAGGTGACGAATCATGGATCTATGCATATGAGCCGGAAACAAAACAGCAATCAACTGTATGGGTCCTCCAAGACGAGGCAAAACCAACAAAAGTTGTTCGAGGAAGAAGCACATCGAAACAAATGATTGCCTGTTTCTTCGGCATTTACGGTCATGTGGCAACAGTGGCGTTAGAGCAACGCAGGACGGTCAATTCTGAATGGTACACGACCATTTGTTTGCCAGAAGTCATCGGAGAAATTTGAAAAAAGCAGAAGAACAGGCGAATCATTCTTCATCATGACAATGCGAGCTCTCACACATCGACTCAAACAAAGGCATTTCTGACGGAGCGAAAGATCGAATTGATGGGTCATCCGCCGTACAGCCCTGATTTGACACCCAATGACTTCTTCTTATTCCCACACATCAAAAATAAATTACGTGGACAACGATTTTCGACCCCCGAAGAAGCGGTTGATGCATTCAAAACGCATGTTTTGGAGTTACCTCAATCGGACTGGAAAAAGTGCTTTGAAAATTGGTTCAAACGCATGCGAAAGTGTATTGATCATCATGGAGAATATTTTGAAAAACAATAAAACCAATTTCGATCCTACATATTTGTTTTTTCATTATTAGGCCAGAAATATAAATAGCAACCCTCGTATGACTATATGAAGATTATTTTTGTCTTATTTACTTATTTTTTTAAATGATAACGATATTTAAATTTCTGCTATTATTATTTATTGTCTATCGTATATTGAAAGAGTATTTAGTTTTTTTTTAAAAATAATTCATTTATTTATTTATTTATTTATTTTAGACTTTCGTAGTGAGATACAAGAATGGGGATCAAACTATTCCAGTCACAGTTGTCTTAGACGATAAAAAACAGGCAAGTATCATGATGGAAAGTAAATTTCATCCATTTCATTCAAAATTTTATTTCAATAAGCCACAATAGGTTCCTTTAGGTATTTATCTCTAATATCAGTAATATTCTAAAATTCATAAATTAAAAACTTATAAATTCAAAAACTTATAAATTCTCTAATAACTTATCAATTCTCAAATAACTCAAAAATTTAAAAAATTAATTTAAACAAAAATGAAAAAAAAGTAAACATTTTGAATAATTTTTAATCTGATGATCGTTTGTTTGTAAGAATATTCGTTAACTTTCGCTCGTATTATTTTATGCTCGTTTATCCAAAGATAATTCCTTAAACAATATTCTTCAATTAGTTTCGTAGAGATCGAAACGCCTATTTTAATGTTTTACTTCTCAGAAACTATTCGACCGACTTGGTTTACATTACTTATTAATATGAGAAAACTCAATCACTGGATCAAAAGTTATTCAAGTTTTTTTTTCTTACGCTCAATACATTGTGATTGTAAAATAGTAGTTAAGTAATAGAAAGGATATTTTAAATCAAATTGATATATTTTTTTTAAATAAATTGTTATATTAACTTGCTATCATTAAAAAAAATTCATATTATCATTAATATGTTATATGTTGAATGCAACATTGTTTAACTTAAAATAATATGATGTTAATACATTTTTTTCTTTGGTGAAGTTTTTTTTTTTAATATTATTTGTTTTAATAGACTGACGTGTTTTTTTTTTTTTTTTCGAAAATTTCCTTCACAATCTTAAAAATTTACGTTTTCTTGGTATAAATTGATATAAAATTTGATATTAAAAATTTCAGACAGAATATGTAACATGAATCAATATGTATCCAAGAACACCTGTCAAGTCCGTTGCATTTTTATTTTTATTTACTCGAAAATTAACCTATAAATTAAAGAATACACTAAAACCTCTTTTTGTGCGGTCCTTTTTTATGCGATTTTGTTTTTGTGCGATTGGTTTTGTGCGATTTTATTTTTGTGCGATTTTTTTTTGTGCGATTTTTTTTATGCGGTATATGAATCTTAGCGGCGTTAGCACCAGTTTATGTTTACTATCAATGTACATATACATGTTGTGAACGAACTCTGATTACGTGGCCTCCTTGACAACGATGTATCTGGACTTCGCGATGCTCTGTTCATTTATTTTAAACAATCTCCTGACAAGGTAATGTCAGTTACGTACATATTGTCGCTCGACGCGAGAACAGTATACGCTTCGTATTCAGAGTTTTATACACGATTCACGTGATTAAGGATTCATTTTATAGTGAGATTAAAGATAAATAAATTAGTTACTTTTGTTTCTATTTATATGTATTTTTAATGATTTTTATTTTATTTTTAGACATAAGTACTCCCTTAAAATGAATAATTATAGCCAAAAGAAAGTAAAAAGGCAGACAATTCCATTATTTAATGTATAATTTGAAAACTTCTCCAGGTATATGTACAATGAAGAATTAAATATTTTTACAATTTCTTTAGGTCTAATTTAATTATTTCACTCAATTGAAAGCATTCTCTCATCTATTTCATAAATCATTGATGTATTTTCTAAGTCCGACTTTTTTTATGCGGTCCCTATCAACCGCATAAAAAAGTTTATCGTACAAACTTGTTTATTACATGTAAGAAGTCATAAAATTTTCGAATATTTTTTTGTGCGATTTCTTTTATGCGGTCCCTATCCACTGCAAAAAAAAAAAATGTTTTACTGTTTATTTTTTTTCCGGTAAACTGACGTGTGACTTACAAAAAAAAAAAAAAAAAAATTCTAATTAATAGTTTTAATCCATTTAAATTTTTTATACTTATTTTATAATAAATAAAATTTGACGTTTTTAATTTCAGACAGAATATGTGATCAATATGAGTCCAAGAACACCTGACAAATCCGTTACACTTTATGATTTCAAACAGGTAATTTCTATAATTTTCATTTTCTTTTACTTACTTCTAAGTAAATGATATACTAAATAGTAATTTAAAAACCATTAACAGCTGATTTTAGCCGTTTAAAAAAAAAAAACTATACTATATTGGTCATAAATATTGAGTGTTTTTTTCCATTAATTAGTAAATAGTTATCAGTTATTATTTCCGTTTTCTCTCATTCATCTGAAAATAAAAAAAATTATTATTAAACTTGTGCTTCAAAAGTTTCTTGTGATACAGTTCTTTTCTGCACTTTTAATAAGGCAAAAAATGGTATTATTTTTAGAATAATTTCGTCATGATACTTGTTATTTATTAAGAAATTATTAAAATTATTTTAGATAAAGCTTTGTAACATTTGTTTCAGATCAAAAAATCATCAACATAAATATGTACAATAATTAGACACTTGATATTGATCAAAAAATAATTAAAATAATTTACGAATCAACTTTTTATCGACACTTGTTGATAAACAGTGGATACATTTTCAGAATATTTTATTTTTAACATTTGATTTAATATTATTATTTTATAATCAAAAAGTTCTTAGGAATTAACTTAAATGAAAAATAAAATATTGTTTCATGAAGCCTGTATATCTTTCAACAACTAGGCTATTATAATAATAATAATAAACAAATATTTTAAATAATAACATTTGTTTTCAATTTTAATTAAAACATAAAAAAATATAATTTGTTATTTGTAGGCAAGTAAAACTGTGCTTCTGATTCTATAAAACTTTTTCTCTGATTATTCTTGAACAATTTTTAATTAAATTAAATTTCATACACTGTAAAAAATTCCGGATTAAACTACGGTTAAAAGTACTGTACCTGTGTGCAGCATTCGTAAAATCCATTTTACCGTAAAGTCTTATACCCTAATTTTTACAGTGATATTTATTTAATTGCAGTGATCTATAAATTTTACAGTAAATATTACTGTAAAAAATTACTAATTACTGTAAAATATATGCATGACTCTAATTAAATAAATATTACTGTAACAGTTACTCAGACTTTCTGTTCAGTAAAATTTTACAGTAAAATTGGATATTAAGGTAAAAATGGATAATAATAAAAAAAATCAAGGGTGAAAATGGATTACATTACGGATCATAAGGTAAAAATTTATAACGATAGACAAAATTAAATGTGAAAATGGATTTTACGGTAGAAAGTATTAGAGCCTACTAAATGCCTGTACTTTTTACCATTATTTGACTCGAAAATTTTTGCTGTGAATCTCGCATCGGGTAAAATAGAGAAAAAATGTATGGTGAATAATAAAATTGTCTTTATTTGGGAATCGCGAAAAAGCGGATGCGTTGTTTGATAAGTGGTGGGAGCGGAGGACGCATAAATGTAAGATATGCATGGAAAAAAAATATAAATTAATGGAAGACAGCCGTACAACCATGGAAAAAAAAGGCAAAAAACCTAAATTAGGATGTGAGATAAATCGAGTCTTTTTATTTTCTCCGATCACTTAAGAAGACTTCCAAAAGTCTAAAAAGCACAGAGATAAGTTCCTTTCCTGTATTTTGATTAACACGCCTTTGAAAAAAGTCGAGAAAAGATGAACGGCTTGTCTTCCGTAGTTTTTTCCCAAATTACGGAAATGTTAAGAGTTCTTTTACGGCTCTTTGATTACCCTTTGGTTTCATATTACTTCATACTTAGTGGATCATATTTTTTTTCTCACTCAATATGAAGTTAGATTTAATTTTTATTAATGCTTTTTATTCCCTTTTTTTAACCATGTATTACTCCATTTGTGTATGCGCTTCATTGGAATTGAGATGTGTTTATACGATTATCTGTTATCGTCTCAACAACAAGATCATGGTTGTTGAATTATCTGATTTAAATATTGAACGTTAAATAATTTAAATAGCTTTGAAATTAAATTGATTTTCGGTTAAATTACTTTTAAATGGTTAGAAAATGGAAGAAAAAAAACGGAAAAAGAAAGAAACTGATTCAATTACTCCTGTATCTTTTGTTAATTTTTCTATGACATATCAATGATATTTTTATCAATTGAGAATAAGCTATTAACAATTCTTTTTTCTCGTCCCATAAACAATCAAATAAATTGAAAAAATGATTTCCTCTGTAAGTAACGTTTTTTCCGTTAGTTAAATTGCCAAATAGGAAAGGTAATGTACGGTAATTATTCTTTTTATTAATCACGCGTCTGATTTATTACAAAAGTAGAGTAGCATTTTGTTTTTGTACTAAATACTAAATATCATCTACTTTGCATGTAATGTGAGTCACAATTCAGTTGTCACAAGTACGTACTAGAATTGATAAAATACAGTTGATAGAATTTGTAAATTAAACATTTACAAAGAGAAAAAAAATGCAAGCTAAATTTTAATTTGTTGCAATTGCAGATCTTTTAGTTTCATTTTAAAGCACCGTTTTCGTTCACTTGTAGTGTAAGCTCCTGCATTAAATTACTCCTTCGTTTAGGGAGCTAATTGAAGGAGAAGTTATTAACCCCTTGACATATCATTAATTTCTTGATATAGAAATAATCTTTGATTGCACTGTAAACAACAACTTGCAACGGAATGTTGACAGAGATGCCAACTGCTCCGGACACTCCAATATAATTTTTAAAAAAACGGTAAATAACAATAAACTAAATTTTGCAAATATTTGACTATTTTTGCTTGCGTTTTAAAAGGTCTAGCATGACATAACTACTATAAAATGGTGAATTATATAAGCCTACGAATTATTTAGAAATAGTGGTGGATGAAATTCTACTAAATTGAATTTATTAAACCAAGAATCACAATTGATAAACTACCACTTTAAAATATTTATTTGCTGTCCGGAGCAAGTTGGCATCTCTGCGTTGAAGACGTCTGAGACATGTCAATAAGATGACATAAGAAACAAATGACGTCTCCCAGACGTCTTCGTATGTCAAGGGGTAAAAGGAGGAGAGCTGGAGAATTATTGCAGGCTTTGTTGGGGGAGATTAATTTACGATGAGATGAAAAAGTTCAAAACACGATCACATAATCAGTATCAGATTTATCACAAGTTTCGAGCCTATGTTTTTTTTTTTTTAAATAATGTTTCTTTTTCACCTTATGAATTGCCTCTTTAAAATCAATCCATTAAAAAGTCCTCCACGAAGGCAAATTTCTCCCAATACTTGATCCAGGAGTTCTCTTGTCTTCTGGATTGGGTTTAAAATTACATGGTTACGGAATTCATTAGTAGTCGCAAATCAAAAAAGTTGGGTCGGCTGTTCAACGACGGTTATAAAATAAAATAATATAAAAATAAAACATAAGCTTAATTTCTCTTAATATATCATAATTCTCTTATATAATATAAATCATTCAAAAACATTTCCTGAATATATATTTATTTAATTCAAAATTACGCCAGTTTGCTGTTAAACTCCTGTCAGTTCTGTGCTTCTACATCGAATTCTACCCGCAAATTCGCAAAAATTTCAGCCCTGGGAATTTATCAGATATTTGGATTTAAAATCGGACGTTTCAAAGAACGATTCTACAGTCTAGCAAATGATCTTTTTTTGCAAAGAAATATTTAAAAAGGCATGCTTTATAAGTTCTCTTAACATGGTGTTGCAACCACATTCATTGCTCGTGCATGCTTGAAGCGGCCAGTTACATAGATCACATGGTATCTCGTGCGTACTGCATAGTAAGAACATTAATTCTTATAACTTCATCAGATAAAAAGTGCGGAAAAGATGAGAGCATAAGAAGATAGAATTACGATTTAGCCGGTTACTTTTTTTCCTTTCAAAGCAATTTGTAGACACTGGCTATAATTCTTTTTAACCTTGAAACAAACCAACACAATAAAAAGCTGTGTAATAAAAAAAATTATTCTGCTTTCAGAATGAAACAGTGTACGGAGAAGAATCATATGTGGAAGTTTATTTACCATTTCATGTGAACATGTATTATTATTTCGCTGTGCTTCTCTTTAAGCGGTGTTTATTATGTTTGTTCATGACAGTGTATTAACAATATTTATGCAATGAAATTATTTCTGATGTTAAGAAAAGATAACGTGACAACTCACCATAATTAATTTAAGGCATACTCGTGCGCATATGTTATCCCTCTGAGGCAAGCATGTCAAACTTAATTCCCTTTTAGGGGAAAACAAAATGATTTAAAGCAAAAACGAGCATATTTTAATATTTCTGTTAGAATGAAAGCAATTTTATACACTTAAAACTTTCAAGACTTGGTTGAAGTTGGAACGGTGGATCTTTTCATTTAGTTATGGATTGAATATTTTGATCTGCTAATCTTGATATTCAAACTATACAATAAAAAGAAGAAAGCACATTGCCTTCACTAAAATGTAATTAATTACATCTACGCTGTAAAAAATTAAGTAACAAATTACGGTAAAAAGTACCGGCACTCAGGATGGCGGTATTTTTTTAACCGTAAAATACATTTTTACCGGAATATATTACGGAACAAAAACAAATGTGATATACCGTAATTTTTACAGTAATAATTACCATAAAATCACTGAATCACTTTAAATAAATAATATTGTAAAAATTAAGGTATAATATTTTACGGTAAAAAGGGATTTTATGGATGATGCCCCCGGGCCGGTACTTTATACCGTAATTTGATCTGCAATTTTTTACAGTGTAGTAAAGATAAAATGCACCTATTTGTATCGTAGTAGAATCGAATTTTAAACTTTATATGTGATTTTAATTTTTTTCCGAAGTTCAAATTCACATTAGTTAGTCAAAGACAGTTGCTCTTTATTGAACTGATCGCAATAACTATTAAATTGTAATATGAAAATTTCCCATCAACTCTGGTTTAAAAGCAAATAAATAATAAATACTTTAAGGATTAAAAAAGACTTAAGAAATTAAGACTTAAGGGGTCCCTTACTTGTGCTATGAAAAATTTAATGGAGATAGAATTAGGTCATAAAAATTTAGAATAGTGTCTTCAATTAACCATCTCATCTTAATCAAAAACATTAATGAACGAATAGCCCAGAATTAAAACTTTTTATCATATACATTTTAATAATGATAATTATTGATAAAAAATTCTAAATCTGTTAATCTATCAATAATCGGTAGATAATTTCCTTAAAAAGCAATTTATGTTGTGCTCTTGATTCAGAAGCAAAAGAATTGTTGAGTAAAGTATCACATGAAGTTATTCTCTTTTATTTGAAACTACCCGAATTTGCATTCTATGCAAGAAATATCTCTTACCGTTAATTTCTGGAGTAATGAAAATTCTTAACTTATTATTATTACGATTGATTTCCGCCAACACTATAATCGGCACTGGACGGAAACAAAACAAGCGATCAACTATAGACAAGACTCGAATCAGGATCGTTTGAGTCAGAGACATCCTCGGAAAAATGTCTTCCGAATTATGAAAAACTGAAAACCGTGAAAATTAAAGGTTGGTAAGTTGAATATTAATCAAGAAAAGGTCATTTTGGTAAAATTTTTATCATAAAAGGGTTTCGATAAAGTGAAAAAGGAAATGCTACTTAATGTATAAATACTAACAAGAGTCAGTTGCTTGCGAAATTAAAAACAGATAACGGATTTGGATTAATATGTATTGAGTAGACGAGAAAAATAAAGAGTGATTGGTGAACGGAAATATCTAAGACGACTAAGGATGACTTTTCGTGAAAGTATTGAATAACGAATCGAATTGTATTGGTAAAAAATTGGAATAAGATTAGTATTTTGTGCCAGCAGGGAAGAAGTAGACTATTATTCAAAAAAAAAAAAAAAAGACAATTTAGTAAATCCTGGAGAAATTTTTATCTTTAGCGTTGTGAGAATTTTTTTTAAAATGCAAATGCAAAGCTACAAATGTTTATCGAAGTAAGTTTTACGCATTTGAAGTTAATAATTTTGAAGTCAAATACAGAAATTCGCTTTCCATTCACTAATAAAGCGCATCATTTATATTTTATTTGAGAGATTTTAGTACTTAAACGCTGCACTCCCAACGTTTACTAACGTTCATTCTGTACAAGATTTATGAAGAACCGCGCGCATATTTGTGTTGAAGATGAACTCTAAAGGCAATTTTAAAAACGGGACATAAATAATCACTGAACATGAATTCATTCAGAAACAAGACATAAATTGGTTTTCGAAAAATTTTAATTTCGGAAAATCATTTTCATACTTTAGTCTTCATTACGCATGTCTTTAGAAAATACAAAAAAAGAAAATATAGATTTTTTTTTCTATTTTTGGGAACATTTAGTCTCTTCTTTTCAAACAATATATATATTTTGTTTGTACATACTTTGTTTACCAATTATTTCCAACTGATAGTTTGCCGACCTCTCCCAATGCATTCATAAAAAAATTTATTGCGTAAAATGATTAATGGTAGATGTATTTTTTAAAAGACTTTTTTTTAAAAAAGCCATTCGTAATTTATGTTGTGTCATAAGATTCCCAAACACTTCTGAGTGCAACACAATACAAGAAGGTTTGATTACACAATCCAATCCTGCAATCCTCACTTCCCAGCAATCAACTTAAATTTCAGCAATTACTCATTTCGATACGATTGTCACTATTTTAATTAGGTTTTGAATATGATCGGCTACTTGTTGGTCGTTTATTTATAACTGTCACAATATTACACTTGACTTCATCTACTGGATGCATCTGAAGTATAAGGAGTGACGGTTGAAAAAGTTGATGGAAAGTTCTACGATAAAAGTTTAAAAACGTCTTGTTTGAAACGATATTTTTGAACTTAGTTAACCCAGTTCATTTTTGAAGCCACTCTCTTATAAAGTATTTATTCCAAGTTTTTTTTGTTTTTTTTTGTCATTTTATATTTGTTCCTAAAATTATATATTTATATCCTATATTATATATTTTTTATATATATCCTATATTATATATTTTTTATATATATCCTATATTATATATTTTTTATATTTATCCTATATTATAAATTTATAAAATTATATATTTATATCCTATAATAACTTAATTTTATGGGTAGATACTAAATTAGGGCTCAATCCGTTCTTTTTAAAAAGTGGATTTGGATTCATATAAGAACTTGAAAATTTTATTTCATCTTCTCAGAATCTTTAAAATGCGCGTAATTAATTTGCCAAATTTTTTACAAGTTGCCAAATTTTTTAACACAACACTTTTTAACTTCGGCTAAATTTATAATCGACATAAATTTATAATCGATACTTGACATAAGGCATGGCATTCACGAAAAATCGTTTAAATACTTTTTAAAATATCGTTAACAATGTTCAGAAGTATCATTATGTCACGATCTATCGATGTATTTCTGTCTTTATTTATAACTTATATAGCAGAAAACATGAATGCAAAGTTTTTCTATGGTTCACTATTAAGGATCAGCAGCTTGATTAGATTTATTTAGTTAGAAAATTCGACAAAGCATTTTACTGTGAACGATGCGTGCCATCACTTTTAATTTCCACTTTTGCATACTTATTTCTTTTTATACTCTGAATTAAAAAAAATACATGAATAAAATATCGATAAAAGTATGTACGAAAATATCGTAATCAAATAATCTCTTCCTTACTTTAAAAGTAGTGTATGGTCAAAAGAATAAAACGCTAGAGAATCTTTTCCGAACATGCTAATATGTTAATCCTTTTACTCCGTTTACCCCGCATAGCATATATCTAAAATCCTATAAAAATAAAACGATTTGTAAGATAACAGGTTAGCTTTGTTAAGGAGAAAAAGAAAAAAAAAAACTACAGCAAATTGTTTCAAGTATTTTTATTATTATTATTTTCCTTCTCCTTTGCTCTTACCTACCGCGTTTCTTGACAACTCTTAAATTGTTTCAATTGATTCTTCACCACTAAGTTCGCTTTTTACGTAGGCAGGGGGTGAATTATAAAAAAATAACTAAAAGCTCCGTGTAATTATGAGACGTGTGATTTGAATCCTAATTCAGCCATTAAAAAAAAAAGACGTAGAGGGGTGCGGTTTGATTGGGCAAAAAAGGGGATGCCTGTGACCCAGTATTTTGGTTATCCTTTTCCTCTCCTCCTTTTCTTGCAGATTTACGATCCAGTGAGGTATTTTTATTTGAGAGTAAAGTGCAATAATATTTTTCTTTATCTCTTGTCGGGAAATGTTTGTAGCTTCTAACATATCACGTCCAAAAAAGATATTTAGTAGTGCACGAAACAAGTTACATACTCTTTGAAATTTTTTTTTTTTTTAGTTATTCTTTTTCCTTTCGAATGAACTTCCATTCAGATGCAGATACAGAATAGATATTTTAGATGCAGATTTTGTAATTTTAATAAATGAATCATTTAATAATAATAAAAAAACCTGACACATCTGGTTGCCATCTTTAACTCTAAATAACTAAATTTAAATCTGTGTTACTCTGTGACTAACGATTAGTCTCATAGACTAAGTTAAAAACACATTTATTTTTATATTCCTTTTATTTATGAAAAAAAATTAGCGTAGCTTTAAATAGAATGTTTACAAAATTTCTATCAAAACACTGGTAAGCGATAAAATGTGCAATTTGAAATCTTTGAAGTTGTTAAAATATTACTGTAACATCACGAGTTCTCAAGTTTGGCTATAGTCGAAAATTTATATTATACGACTGCAGTGATGCCAACTGCTCCGCTTTCTGCAAAAATTTCATTAAATTGGTTGCGAATTAAAAAGTAAAACTAGAATAAGTTGAATATGGGATAATTTTGTCAACTCTTTTACAAGTCTCTTTGTGAGACAACTGCAGCAGAGTTGTATTTTATTTGAGGCTTTAAATTTTTGATGTGTGGTGGTGGAAAAACACACTGCAGACTTGGTCGATTATCTCTTGAACTACTGGATCGATTTTAATGAAATTTGATATGTATATACATTGATACAATACAAAACAAATAACCATTCAATAATTGTAATACATGATTGCATGATCGTGCATAACACTCGTTGGAGTTGGAAGGTATGAAACAGCGGTTGCAGAATAATAATTATTAAAAAAAAGGGTTAATAGGAGGTATGGTCCCCTCTTATAGATATACAGGCCTTGCAGCGTGATTTCATACTAGATATAAGGCAGTTTATCATTTCCTGTGGCAATTGTCCTGAATTGTCCTTCCGACTCCAACGAGTGTTACGCACGATCATGCTTGTTTATTACAATTGTTGAATGGTTATTTGTTTTGTATTGTATCAATGTATGTACACATCAAATTTCATTAAAATGGGTCCAGTAGTTCTAGAAATAATCGACCAAGTCTGAAAATTCTCTTAATTTCTTACGCCAGTGTAACTTAAAATAAAATTGACTAAACTAAAAATAACTTTAACTTCGCTTCCACTGGAAAATATACTTCTACAAAGCTGAGCAATTTGGCATCCCAGCTACTGTTTAGTGTTATCAAGGGTAAAATATCTGTTGCATGGACCATTAGGTCCTTATTAGTGAATGGACTGTATACTCTGATCTGAACCTGAAGATTCTAGAATGGCTTATTTATTTTATTTTCATTGTACATATTTCATACTGTATTGGAATGTTTTAGTTAATTAAACTGTTTTGTTGTTGTAAATATTTTTATTAATTTATTACACTTAAAAATGAATTAAACTTCTCAAAAAAATAAATATAAATTTTCTACACCTATAGCGAGGATCTATTCAGCTTTCATTTATGTTATGTAAAATCCACACCCAACAAGTGAAATTATTTTTTTTAAACTACGCTAATATTCAAATGAAGAAACGGTATACTTTTCGCAATGTATGAAAAAGTGAATCTAAAATGTGCATATTATTGTTTTGATTCTATAAGCAAGAAACATAACACTTCAAAACACAAAATTACAGGAGAAAATAACGAGACAAACTCGTTGCAATAAGTTAAAAAAAAAATAAATAAATAAATAAAATAAATTTTAAAAAATGTAAAAAAAAAAATGCTGGAAAAAGATATTAAAAGAAAAAAGATAAGAAACGGGTGTGTGTGGGTCTTTTATATAGAAATGTTTTTTTTTTTTTTTTTTTTTTTTTTTTTTTTTTTTTTAAACGGATGTTTTATTAACGGTTGAAAATGTTATCAGCCTAAATGTTTATACTTTTATAATGTTGAAATGACATACTGTCCGTAAGAAAACAGTTTTATTCAAATTTATTATTGATAATAAGTAATATTTTGTGATTTTTTTTTTTTCAGCGTACAATTGCTTATAAAGATTTGACTAACCGGGAATGTTTTTTAGGAAGACTAACGGATGAAACTTTGAATCATGAAATTGACGCTCTTAGCGAAGTTCAGGTAAATATTTTAAATGAATGAATTATAAAAACGAATGAAAAATCATAAATCTGACTCGATATTACATTAGAGTCTCTGTATCTAACGTAGTTAGAGAGTTACGACAAACAGTTTCAAAATTGTTCAGGTAGAAGTAGTAATAGGTATAGACGTGTAGACGAGTATTTCTCGTCAAAATCTGATTAACTGTATCAAGTTGCTTTTATCTTTTTCGGCTTCTACCAAAGGTCATGTTTAACTACACTAAAGTTACACGAATTGTTCATTAACATTCAGATGTACATTAACGTTCATAATGTTCATTAACATTGTTCATTATTATTCAGTAAATCAGTAACTATAACTTAAAGTTCGTTTACAAAATTTTATACTAGAAATAACTTTTTTAGGAATTAAACTAGAACTTCTTCAAGAAATTTACGATTTTTTTTTTTTTTTTTTTGGGCATATAATTTGACAAATAACATAAAAAATACCAATCATAACTATCTTAGTTTCTAAAATATAATTATTTTACAAAATATATTGTTATTTAATATAATTTCCATGTGAAATAGTTACTTTTAAATGTTAAGATTAATATTTAAAGCAAAAAAGTATCACATACCAGCAATTTTGAGATTCCACGAGTAAAAATACCTTGTAAATCATTCGGAAATTTTTTCTTTATTTCTTTTCGGAAAATTTTGGCTCACACTCAATCAATTACAGAATATTATCCGCATGTCGCAAATACTCTGACTTTGTAAAGGTACAGGAATTGTAAATAACATCGAAGTAAATGAAAACGGGATTATGTATTGCATATATTTGACTGCTTCAATATAAGAGAAAACTCCAACGGGATAGAAAATCAGTCTTTAAAGATGATAGAATTTATGTAGTTCAAAATGCTTTTGAAATGTTATTTCGAATGCGCAATTCAAACTTTTTTTTATTGCATAATTAACAATTTAGGCAAAAAAAAAAAAAAAAAAAAACACGTTAGGAAACAATATTTAAAAGGATAAAATATTAATTGATGATTAAGGAGTTAAAATTTATACACAATTATGCAAAATTCATTCCAGAATTAAAAATTTTTCTTATTAAAATAAAAGGATTAATCTTTCTTTTTCATTATTTTATAAAATCCATTAGTAATGCAAACACTATTAAGGTTGATGTTAAAACGATGCATACAGGGCTTAATGGTAAAACTCTTTAAGTATCAAATTTTACTCATAGTTTTTTATTCTTAAGTGTAAAAGATGGTTATTATTCTCTGCATTGTCAATGCTTAGTATTTTTTACTCATAAAAAATTGATTGGAACATGTCCTTTTATTTTTTCTCTCGATTATTTAGGCAAACATACGTTGTTGCATAAGAGTAAATTATTCGTTAATCACACATATTTTCTTTCAAAAAACGCTTTTTCTCTCAATTTTATATTTCGTAGGTCAGTTTGAAATTCAAAGTTATTTAAGTTCATTTTGATCAGAGTCCAGTAAAATTAGACGTTTTCTCCGGAAAAATTTAATACCCATTTTTTTTTTTTTTTTTTTTTTTCATATAGAGCTTTGTTATCTCCTCATAAATGATCTATCTTCTCTGTACGCTTCCTATCCTTTTTTGGAAAAATGAGAGTGATTAAAGGAGGAGAATCGAATTTCTTTAAGACAGGCTTATTGTGAAACATTATTTCTGTATTGTTTCGAAGCAAATGAGACGATTTGAATCGTCTCATTTGCTTCGAAACCATTCACGAGACCATCGGACGAAAGTAAAGAAGTTATAAGGTATTAAGTATGGGTTTTATATACATTAAGTGCAAATTCGTGCTTGTACTTATTTGCTCATTTGATATATCTATCTAAACAAGTGAGATATTGTTTCCTATATATTTCTTTTTTACGCTAAAAAGAAAGAAGTTATATCAATGGACATATCTATGTCAATGGAACGAATAGTTCAAAAGTTGCGAGCGTTTACATGTATAAAAAGTACTATTTTTGACATGGCTTTCGTACAGTTTTTACTTTGCTGCCTAGGGACTATCTGAATACGTGAGGTACATTTTTCGATGAAAATGTTTAGACTAAATTGAATGAATTGAACCATAAGTTTATAGGATAAATAGTTTTCAAGTAATAAAGATTTTCTTCATAATAAATACAATACAAAAATAGAAAATTTTTAACAATAAAAAAAAACAAAAACATTTTGATATATGAGTCCCTTTGATTCGTGTTCGATCTCTCTTAAATCGCAAAATACATAGGAAACAATACATGACTTGTCTGTATAGCAATGTAAGATGTGTAAATAAGTGCAAGTACAAAATTGCACTTTTTGTACATAAAACGCTTATAGCTTCTAAACAATTAGTCTGATTTTCTCGAAATTATTCTCATTCAAATTAGCAAAAACAAATTACATCAGAAACAATACCTAACATGTTCATATAGTCCCTAGATATTAATATTAACTATATATATTATGACGTGCTATAAGAAGTACTTTTTATACATAAAAACTTTTGCAACTACTGAACTATTCAATCTATTGACTTGTGCGACCCGATTCATAGAGGACCTAAGTATAGTCCTGATTATGATACTCTTAAATATTCACTAAATTCTGACTTCTCTTAAAAAGTAAAATAAACATGTATAATGTAATATAAAAATATAGAAAATAGTAAATATCTTGAAATATTTATTTACTTCAGAAAAGCTTATAGAATGATTATTAATACATCAATTAGTAATATATGAATTAAAATTAATAAAAAATTTTCTATTTCAATAAAGTTATTTACATCGATCTCGAATAAGCTTAAAATCTAGTCATTTTACTGAAATAATGTAAAAATTGTTTTTTCTTTTAAGCATTACTTGTTAATTCAATTCAATAAATTATAGTCAATTTTACATCAAAGGACTGGTAAGAAATAAATTTCCATAAAGCAATCACTAAAATGCTAAAAACATTTATCTAAAGAAATAGAAAAAGATAATAAGAAGGAGAATTAAATTTAAAATATAAAATTTTTTTAAAGTTTCATGCAATAAGATTTGAGGGCCCATAGAATATGAGGCCTGGATAAGTGCCCTTTCTCCCCATGCAATAATCAGACAATGAAAACTGGTAATAATGCAGCGCAATTTCTGCTACCAACAAACGGTAACACAAGAGTGTAGTACGATAGAAATTTTATTACCTAAGCAAGGCTTTTATACCCTGTGCTATGCAATATTTATTTCTCTCTCATTTTTAAGTTGTTACATAATGCATTTGAATTTTTTATTTTATTTCAGAGCCCTATTGAGAGCCATCCGAAAGTCCTTTCTTTAGTTCCTCACAAGTCGGCTTTAACACCCACAGAAATAAGAAACATAGCCGGTCAGAAAACAGCTGTTTTTTGCCGAAAAATGAACACCTGGCTCATTATGCCACAGGGAAATCACCGTAAGCCATACTAATATTATTTCACGGTGGAATTAATAACTTCAATTAAACCCACTTTTTAAAATTAATTCTTCCATACTATTTGTTACGTATTATCTATCTAAATGAATCACTTTAATGATGATATTGCTTTTAATTGTTACCTAACTTATCTAATGTACCCCCGAAATTAAAACTGAATCGCATTCAGTATATGCCAAAAATTTCGACTGAAACTTCAAATAACAACTTTACTTCAACAAGCGTTGTGCTTTGGAAAAGTGTGGCTATAAATTAAAATTTATCCTGTTTTTGAATTTTTATCATATGCTATAAAATTAAATTTACCGTAATTTGGTTTACTTTAAACTTTCTCATTCAGCAAAAAAAAAAAAAAAAAAAAATGAAAATATTGTTGTCAAATATTTAATTGTTCTAGCTATCTATTTTTATATATATGATAAAAACAAATAAATAAAAAGTAATAAAGGGGGAAATTGAGACCATCATTACATTTAAATAGTTACAATAATAATACTTATTATTCCGATAAAATCAAGGTTTGTATTCAGTGTTCTTGAATGTTAGCCAAGTTTAATAAAAAAGAAAAAAAAAATTTGGGATTTTGAATCACAAAAATAAAAATGAAAAATTGCTTCTATTAAACAATTTTTTAACTGTGATAAAATTAAAGGTATATAATGAGCTCAACTAATTACAGTTACATGACAGCTTTACAGTTACAGCTTTAAACTTTAAAATAATTAATAGGTACATAAATTTTAAACTTTTTGGAACTATAACTGGAAGTTAACGTTTTTAAACATCTTAAAAATATGAATAATACAAAATGTAGCAAAATCTACCAATTCCCCACTTTTAACAGAATTACTTATTATTATTTTATGCAAATCTTCACAGTAAAAATTTTTTAGTATCCCTTAATACCATCATACATGGTGGCGATTTTACTCCAAAAGTGATGTAGTGTAACACCATAGATAATTTTTCGTGTAATCAAACACTAGTGGCAGTTCTTGTAGTGAAACTCCAGAAATACTCTTTACACTACTTTTAGTGTAAAGTAGTTGCCACCATTTTCGCTAATCAGTAATATTAAAGTTTATGAAAACAATAAGATATGATACACATGAAAGTCAGAGTTATTTTTACAATACAATTTAGGGTTATAACTTATAGTGTAGGTCACATGTACTCACTAATTCTTAAAATCAAATCAGAAATCAATTATAGCACGCAATGAATATTAAGGTGAATTCGAATTAGACTTAACATAACTAATATGCAGATAAAATTATATTATTGTATTATTGCTTGACACAATTGGTAGATGTTTAAAATTAAAATACTATAATTATCCTTCTTCTTGGCACAACAGCTCAGAACAAGTCAAAGTTGTCCCAACGAGTTTTTTCCCATCGGAATCTATCAGATGTATGTTACTTCCAATTAGTCACCTTTAATATTTTCAAATTTTAATTATCCTTATTACATAATAAAAAACGTACAATTTGTGACAGCGAACTTTTGTTTCTGTAGATATATAGCTGCCTGCAATGCAAGACAGCAAACTCACACCATCTCGTACTCGATAAAAGGCAATTTTCTGTTGTGATCTGACGATGCACGAAGCAAAAATAGTTCAGAAATGGTATAATTGCACGTGAGCTTGATAAAAGCATAATCCATTATCGATGCATTTTTTAAAGTGTGTATGAAACATCAATACTCGAACAATTGTAATCTTAGAACGAAGTGCTCCTTCATAAAAATATTTGGAGAGCTCAACGTCGAATTCAAAAAGCTATCACAGTTTTTACAGTGAGTGCAGTTTAAACTGTAAAATCTGTGGTGTAATATCTCAGCGAATTCGATGCAGAACAATACAAGAAATGTATGAAGAAGCGCTCTATTTTAATTTACCATCAAATAACGCATTCATATATATTTTAAAAAGTGCAGTTATATCTAAACATCAGTAAGGGAAAATGCTTGCTCCAAACTCATGCGCATCCACACCATTCGTGAACTATTTTCGCATCCAAAAAAAAAACCCCACCAGTTTTGGCGTATACTAAATATTGTCATAGCTTTTTTTCAATAATACTCGAAAAACTTTAAATCGTAAGGTATACAACTTTATTTTTAATTTTATTATTTGTAATTTCAAATAACGAAAAAGTCATTTTTACCCGTAATAAATATTTTTTGTCTCCGATTTCGTAATGTCGTCTGCGCTAATTAATTAGCATATTTAAAGACAGCCCTTGAATCGTTAAGATTTAGTACGTAAAAAACCGATCATATTAGACCAAAAGTTATACATGGTGTTTTTTTTTTCTTCCTTTGTTTCGTTTCGTTTTGTTTTATTTTATTTTAGCGCATTTTATGAATAAGAATTGCAAGTTATAAAATTAAAAAGGCTAATAATGCTGTTTTCTTTTTTTAATAAAAACTGGCAGTCCTGGTTTTTTTTTCTATGGACGTGATTGAGTTCGCCTGGATTCGGTTTAGATCAAATAAGCAAATCAATGAGCATATGAATAAATAGAAAAATACTGCTTATTTTCATCAGTTGCATTTGTGTAAATACTTACCCATACTTTACTCATCGAGTTCTGATCAGAAAATCAGAATTACGAATCCGGAGCAGCATAGGAGCAGCATATTTTGATTGTAAATTTTAGACAGGTAGCAAATTAGCGGCCGTAGATGGTCAATTCTTAGTAAATATATATACTTGAACTCTCTCTCTTTTTGAAGAAAATGGTGGACGTTTAAAAGCGAATAGCTTCACATTTTTAGTTGTTTGCCATATTTTAGGAGTAAGTGTTGCCGGACTGGCACACTGCTCCGAGAAAGGGTTAACCGGTTCAAGTAAATCAAAACTATGTTAGTTCTAAGCCACTTTTATATTGAGTAGCTTTTATCATGGAAGATAAGATCAGCAGTGGTTTGCTGTAACGGGAAGATTATTTTTTTATATATAACCTTGTAATTTTGCAACCAACTCAAAAGATAAAGTATGTCTTGAGTCGAGCGTAGGAACAAATCATAAAGGAATTTTTGAGTGAAACCTATCCACATATGTATTTCATGAAAAGAACATTTAATGATCATGATTGTCCCCCTCTATAAGGTTTGTTTAACTTTAGCTCAATTCCAGAAAAGCAAATTCAGCCACCAAAATTATGTCACTCAAGTCTTTTTAATCTTAAAGCTATGTTGCAGCCTACAACAAACTGAGTATCGATTATTAGTAGTATACAGCAGAATTATAATTTATGTTGATAATTTTACTAGTGTCTAAGATTTTAAAAAGAATGCTATGAGAAGTTATTCAGAAAAAAATAATAAATCTTAAACAGTCTCTGTTAGTATTTCTTGAAGATTATTATAAAACATACCCGTTATATTAGTTTAAACTTCTAACTAACTTTTCTTGTTATGCAGGCATTTTAAAGAGAGAAGTCGACGAGGTTGAAGAGAGATCATACAGCCGTCATGGTTTCCATACAGTTAAATATTCACACCATGGACATGAAATTAGACGTCGTTACCGCAAACCAAGTGCTACTTCATCGCAGTCTACTCTCGAAGAACAGGTAGTCGTAGACTTATGCAGGATATTCGCGTATCGCTGTCCCTCATATATATAGTATATATAGAATCCTTGACAAATATATACTTGAAAATCAATGTTCAAGTTAGAAACAAAGTGATATCGCGTCAAATTTTCAACGGATTACGATAGAAGGAAAGTGGTGCTAAAGCATCAAAATCGATTTGATTGCAGATGAAACTTGAAAGTGTTTTAAAGAATTACCTTTGACCTTCTCTCAGTTTCTTCCGGTAGCCAGTTTTTTTTTTTTTTTTTTTAATAATCTCGTTTTCCTTTTAAGAATTTGTAATGCTTGGAAATCTTCTGGAACAACAAGGATTCTAAAAATATGTATTAAGGACGGTGATTATATAGAGCATCTAGTGCATACAGTGTGTTATAAAATTCGGCTGATAAATTCTGAAAAGTGATAAAAGGCATTAAAAGGATGAAAACTTTTACCAAACCATGAGATTGCAAACCGTGTTGAGAGGGTGAAAATTGCGAAAAACCAAAGCAGGTTTCGTCGTTACGCTGAATACAAAGCTCTGTATATCATATTTCTTGGAGGAAAAAATCGGCTTTGAACCAATTGTAACTGAAACCAACTTCAAAGCAAGTAAATTCTTTTTTTTTTTTTCTTTTTTTAACCTGACGGCTACTTTTTTTAATAAAATAAATGAATAAAACAACAGAATTTACTAACACCAGCGAAATAGACAATTTTTATTAGTACAATTTTTATTAGTACTTATTTTTATTAGTACAAAATGCATATTTATGGAAAAATTATCAAGAATAATTGCACAAAATTAAAAATACTTCAGATGTAGTTTGGAAGTCAGGATTCATCGGTCATGTTATGAAAATAGCTATGAAATTCCAGATCAACATTTCCTCGATCTATGAATTACGTATCTATTAAGCCTTAAAATTTACAATAATTAGTAAAATTTGAAATGCGAGTAAGCTTCGTAGAATCCAACTTTTGCTGGAAAGTGGCTAGCTCAAATAAATTAATGTATATTTTTTTCTCTTCTAGAGTATTCCAGAACCACAGAGCAGAAAAAATGGTTTGCAGAGTTGGAATTCCACGCCTGAGAATGAATCCAAAGATGATTTGCATTTTGAAGATCAATTCGAAAGGCGTGGGGGCGATAATCATTACAGTTCTGTATTTGTACCAGAAAGAAATTTTAAGCACGGAGACCACACAAAGATTAGGAATGAAAATTTCAGTTCAGATTATTTGGACAACAATAAGCGACCACTGGAGACGGATTTGAATAGTTCAACCCAAAGTCCTGGGAGTGAAACAAAATATGAAGATCGTGATTTGGTTGCTGATAGTAACAATAAAAAATATATTCAGTCATCTGAATGGGATCCTCTTCTATATCCATCTACTTTGCAAAATCGAAATGGTGTCATCAACATCAGGAATACAAATGACGGAACTTTAAATGCTCATTATAGACAAAGTAAGATCGAAACTGAAGGAGATTTCTCAAATGAGACATTAGATATTCCCGAAGGGAAAATTTTCTTGACTAGCGATATTCCAGAAGAGCATACTGAGAATCCAGATGTCTCGATAAATGTATTAGAAATTCCCAAAATCTCTAAAAAGTTTGAAACTGTTGACCATGTTCCAGGCATACATGAAACTTTTGTTCAACCTGATGAAGATGTTCACTCAATATTTGAAGGATTTCATAATTTAAATGGAAATCTAGCAGCTTCGAGATCACACGATTCCTATAGTCCTGTTTCTCTTAACACGATTCGTAATCGTCAAAGAACGAAGAATATTTCAGACTATAGCTTAAAAGCGATTGATAGTGAAAGATCACCAACTCAAGATCGGGTTCCATTAAGTAATTTTTATGATGAGCATATCTCTCAGACAACGACTTCTACTCCAGTTTCAAAGCAAAAACATTTTCTTGCTACAAATTCTCTAAATACCAATACTCTTAATTTAGATAAGATTGATTATAGTGATTCTCTACATAATAAACACATAAATCATCATCGTAAAAGTGAAGTTTTGTCCGAAAATAATTTTCTCTCTGGCAATCTTAATCCTGAGTTTCATCACTCTCAAATAAGTGTTGAAAACAAAGATAATATCAATTCCATTCCACATTTACGTTTCAACAACCCCAATGTGCCCACTAATTTTAATATTGGTAAAATTAGCGATGATAAGCAACAGAATTCAGATAAGTTTGTCAAAAACCAACCTGTATTTCCTCCAAATCAAGTGCATTTGCACGACATTCTCCGAAATTTTAAACCAGATGAAATTGTTATTGATATCGAAAAAATACCCACTGAAAAACCTCCAGACAGTACTTTTAGTTTTCGAGGAAGAGATACTTCTTTTACTCGAAATCATGATCACCGACCTTCTTCAAACAAGACTTATAGTTTCCATTCACTTGGGAGTAATGGAAATTTTGAAAACATAACTAATTCTAGTAGAACGATAAATTATTCACAAAAACTACCATCACAACGTTTTCATTTGTCTAGGACGAAAAACTTTCAATTTCATAACTCAAATCGATATCCTGCTTCACTTCCATCGAGCAACTTTCTTCGAATGGATCCAAAAGAAATATCCCCATCATTTTTAAGTCAACTTCCAAGATTAGGGGCTTTACCACCAGGTGTATCTCTTCACCCACGTCATCCACAAGCTCCATATGCAGATATGGTTCGCACAAATATGCTTCATACATTACCCCAAAGAAATATCAATAGAGCAATTAAGCCTCATCGACAACGACACCACCGAAAAAAAGACCATCATGATTCTAGCTCATGCTGCAAGTCAAATTCGAGACTTTCGACTTGTTGTTCCTGGCATTTGAGAAGAGGAATGCATATTAACTCTTCTTGTTGTGCTTCATTTAAACATCGGGATAGTTTAAACCAACGGAATTCAATTCCATCTGTCCATTCTAGAAGGGTTAAGTACCGATCTACAGCATTACCCATAAAAGATACTTTACCCGTGCAAGTGCTACAAAGCAGAGATAATCTTCCGCCCGTGCAGCGTAAAGTTCATGATGATAAAAAGGACAGATGTCAAAAAGCAAAGATGTGCAGAACTTTGTATGAAAGCACACGGCAAGTTATGGTGTGCAGAAATATTAACGTTGATGGTTGCTGATAATGAATGTGCTTATTTATTTTCAATGGTTGGATTTTGTTTGGTGTTTGATTTCAGTGATTGTGTGTCAATTATGAGAATAAAATGACTTTTTTTATTTTGCAATATTTCTCATATCTTTTTTTAAAGTTATTTTTACCAATTAAGTAGTAGTAGTAATTCATTTACGTCGCACTGGAGCTGCCCAATGGGCTATTGGCGACTGCCTGGGAAACATCCCTGAGTATGATCCGAAGACATGCCATCACAATTTTGATCCCCTGCAGAGGAGATAGCAACCCCGCTTCGGTAGCACGACGATCTACATGTGAAGTCGAGCACTTTACAGTAGAACAGTTTAACGAGGACCTATACCGCACACCCTCGGTCCTTACGCAGACTGATCCAAGTGGTCACCCACCCGCACACTGACCTCAGCCTACTGGGAACCGGGTCTTTACGATCAGTCCCCTGTGGGACTTAACTATCAGGGAACTAAAACTTTTTCCTTGACATTGTAAAAAAAGAGTAATTTTCATTTTTGTTGTTGAAACACACAACAATTTCTGAAATATTTGGAATTTTTCATGAAAATAGGGAGTTTTGTCCCTATCCCCTAGTTCTGTGTTCATATTCATCATTTCGCTTTTTTTTCCTTCTTTTTTGGCTTTTATGACGCAAAGAATTAAAATTAATCTCTAAACTTTTCTAATTTCTTACAGCCACGGCCCAGTTATTACATATATATATATATATATATATATATATATATATATATATATATATATATATATATATATATATATATATATATATATATATATATATATATATATATATATATATATATATATATATATAATTTCAAATTAGTATCGGAGTTCTTCAGTTTTAAGTTTCGATTTCCTCTTAAGCGAAGAAATTTTTTTTATATAATTCGGAAAAAGTTAACAAAAAATTCAAATTTTCTTCCTTTTCTTGGAAAATTTTATCGCCATATGGTCTTCTTTTGAATAAACCTACTCAACATAAAGGAAGCGCAAATAATGGCACAAAAATAACTATAGTTTTAGTTCCATGAACAATAACTTTTCTTGATGTCGAAACACAAAATGCCTAAAGGAAAAAGAAAAAAAAACATGAGACAAACATGTTGCCATAAAAAAAGGTTTAACCGATATGGGAAGATAAAAAAGCTTGAACATGGTATGATGGAGTAAGAGGGGTGTAATGGTATGAGGGATGTAAGAGTGAGAACTCCAGGTGTGCAAGATGTAGCAATTAAATTAAGATAAATCGCAAACATTAGGAAGGAATGGGATTATAGATAAATCATTAATTTAATCGAATCTTTCAAAATATGGAATAACTTCGACTCCCAGAAGTCAAAGCCAGTGACTGGCTTTGGTTTTAGGGAGTCAAGTCTGTCGGTATTAAAACTTGATTTTAATACTTATCTAATTTAATAGAGAGGGATTTTTAATATACTTTCTTCTCGGATTTCCCCCTCAGATCTGCCATGTTTAATCTGAAAAAGAGAATGGATTATGTTCTACAAATAAATGTTCATCGAAAAAAAAAAAGAAAAAGAATTAGATAAAATTTATCTAAAATTAAAGATTTGCTTATTTAACAGTTTTTTAGTTTATGTAATTAGTTCTGTTTATTATTCTATACTATAGTTTATTATATTACATAGTTAATATATTAAATAGTTTATACATTATATAGTTTATATATTGTAACCCAAGTTATTGACTGCGTTTATATTCTATTATAAAAACGTTTAGATATATGAAATTCAAGTAAGCTGATTTCAGCTGCTAAATTTTGAAGGATTTCGAATTAACAAGTTTTAAATTTCTGTACACGAAACAAAGTTTATTTCTCTCTAATATCGTGATTTTTTGTAGTTTTGGTATTAATCTGCACAACACTGAGGGTTGTTAATTTTATTTTATTTTATAACCGTCGTTGAACAGCCGACCCAAATTCATGGGTTTACGACTACTAATGTTCAACTCCGTAGCCTTGTAATTTTGAACCAATCCAGAAGACAAGGAAACTCCTGGATCAGTACCCCCAGAGGTATTGATTTGTTATGGGAACATGGAGGACTTTGAGACTCGACAGATTTAACGTGCATCAGTCACCATTTACTACACGGGGAGTCTTCGGCCGGCGAGGATCGAACCCACGACCTCTTGGATATGGGCCCAGCGCCCTACCGACCAGGTTATCCCGGCCCCTGAGGGTTGTTAATTGATCTAAAGTGATCTGCAAACAATTTCGATATTAGTGAGCAATAACCAACATAATGCGGAACCATATGTGTCGAAATTCTTCTATGCTGAACTTGACATCAATTATAAATATCCTTCAGAATCTTTTACCTAAGTTCAACACTAGTTATACTAATTGCGAAAAATATCTTGATACATAGTGCGTTTTATATTCACCATCTTTAATACATACTTTTAGAATGGCCAATTATTGCGTTTATAACTACATAAAACAGTTACGAGCTAAGTAAAAAAAACAGCGAAAGTAAATGAAATAACTGGAGAGAAAAAAACTGTTATACTGGATGCGAAATAATCGCGGATGCGGATTTTAAAATGCGAATGACAACCACATTGGTGAAATTTATTTCCCGCGAAAAACTCACCCAATCTGGCTCTCTTTCACATATCCAAATTCGATCGCAATATGCGATTTTTCGCATCCAGTGAGATATGCTCTCACTGACTGACTGTAACTGCCCAAGCACCCGAGCGAATGCTTATAAGCTAGTATATGTAAAGGAGCATTCTTACCGAATTCCGATCTCTGTGAGAAAAAACCTTGATAAGTGAGTTTTTAGCGGGAAAATATATTTTTACCAATCAGGTTTACGTATTTTCTTGACGGTGATCGCAACCGAATTCGGAGAGAATGCTTATTAAGACGAATTGCTCTCGCATTATACGTGAATCGTATCGATATATGATCACATATGCGAATTGCATGCAATGTGAATGCTGTGTTGTTTTTTATTATATCAAACCCGGACATTTACATTACATGCATTAGTTTTGAACTCAACATTTATGAAATGGATTCCCAATTTTTACTTTGCTCAGGGCCACATCAGTCAAAATTTTGAAGTAAATTGGAAAAGTTTCCTCTTTCGGTACAAGCTTCAATTATTAATATAATTTCTGAAAATTTTTAAATTTCCAGAATAAATTTTTAGAAAATTACGAGACGATATGAACTAGACTACATCTGCGGGATCAAATCAAGTATATATCAAGTGTAGGGAATAACTAATCAAGTATATATCAAGTGAATACTTGCTCGGTATTCCCTGCACTTTTCAACTTCATTGTGGCTTTTCTTATAGTGAAAGACAAATGAGCTTTACTTTAAAAAAATGTCAGTTTGAGGAATACCGGGCAATGACCATAAGCTTTAAAAAATCTTTTGTTTCGGGAAAATCAGGCAACTGAATCTCAGGTAATAGCCTTTAAAATTAAAAAGTATCAGTTTAGGATATGCTGGGTAAGTGTATATTTGGTAATGTAGTTATTGTAAATTTATATCACTTTAACCAAAAGACGTAGTTGATATTAATAATTGAATTCGTACTATTAATATAAAATACATCTTTTCGTAAATGTGATGAAAATGTACATTAATTACGTTACCGAATATACACTTACCCAGCATATCCTAAACTGATGCTTTTTTTTTAATGTTAAAGGCTATTGCCTGAGATTCATTTGCCTGATGCTCCCTAAGTAATGTTTTTTAAGTTAAGGGTCTTTGCCCGGTATTCCTTACACTGAACCTTTTCAAAAGTAATGGTCCTTTGTGTTCCACTTTAAAAAAAAAAGGCAATTAAATTAAAAAGTGTAGGGAATAGCAGACAAGTGAATACTTGCTCGGTATTTATTGACACTTGATATGCTTCCTAATATAACTTAAGGATGAGATTCGTAGCCACTTCCAAACAAAAATAAATAAATAAAAATAATTAAAAAATATCCCGGCTGCTTCTACTTAAAAATAAGAAAATAATAAAAAAGAAATATTTAAAGAATGTGATAAACTCAAAGATTTAAAATGCTTTTCAGAGTGAAATGTTTTATTTCTCATTTCCAAATTCTGTCTCGAAAAAATTGCAGACATTCATTATCTTTCCTCATCGTCCAATGAATTCGCGATCGCAACGCTCGAGTACGCCATCTAGCGAGAGCCTGAAAATATCGGGCATTAAATTATTATTATTTCATTTAGTTCCATCAGAAACATTGGCAGAATCAGATGTCATTTTCTTAGCAGCAAATAAGAAGCAAAATTTACCTAAGAAAAAGGCCTAAGAACTTGAAAAAATTCCCCAGAATATTGGTAAATCTTTCAGAAACAGAACACGCCAACCATTTGAAGAAAAATTCCTCAATAAATTTTAACTTCTATTATCAACAAACTTGCAACTGATAACTTCCGATTTCGGATTCGCATACTGTTACGGTAAAATACATTTCTTCCGTCTTCAATTCATTACAAATTAAAGTGAAGTCAGTCAGCATTGCTTTATTCATTCCTATGAATAAATGTGAATTCAGAGCGTACAGAACTGTAATAGTTTTAGAATATTCTTTTTCTTTATAAAATAGTTTATATTTCGGTATCTATATAATTTGGAAAACAACAATAAAGAATAATAGGCCGGGATAGCCTGGTCGGTAGGGCGCTGGGCTCATATCCAAGAGGTCGTGGGTTCGATCCTCACCGGCCGAAGACTCCCCGTGTAGTAAATGGTGATTGATGCACGTTAAATCTGTCGTGTCTCAAAGTCCTCCATGTTCCCATAACAAATCAATACCTCTGGGGGTACTGATCCAGGAGTTTCCTTGTCTTCTGGATTGGTTCAAAATTACAAGGCTACGGAGTTGAACATTAGTAGTCGTAAACTCATGAAATTGGGTCGGCTGTTCAACGACGGTTATAAAGTAAAATAAAGAATAATCCAAATTACGTGAAAAAGTATCTTCTGTGCTGATTATAAATAAATTTTTATCGTTTTCTTGGTAAGTGTTTTTCAGTTTTGAAAGAATTTCAACTAGAATTCAGCTATTCTGTTTTTAAGCTACATATTAAAATTCATATCCAGATCTTACAATTATAAAATTTCGCTGCGTGGTATGATGTTATCTAAAAGTAATGAAGGGATAAACTATGTATATATTATTTTAGAATAAAGTTTTCAAACAAAGAACATATCATTTTGGAATTTTCCGGATTTATAAATCAGGTAAGTGTTATGATTTTTATAATAAAAAATTTGCTTGTAAATAATTTTTTTTCTTATTTGATGATAGTTCTCTACAGAATGGTTTTTTTTATGTCTGATTAAGAACTATAAGAATAAAAAAAGAAACAATATGGAATTTTTTATTTCAATATGAGGAATTTTTAAAATCTTTTTTTTTTAATCCTAAGAATTTTTTATTTTACGTTTTTTAGTTTATAATTTTTTGATAAAAATTGTTGTCAAAATAAATTTTTTGAAAAATTAAATAGTGTAACATTATGTGTTTATGTATACTTCTTGCATATTCTAATGTTTGAACTAATATGATTCTGAAAAGTATGGAATAAAAATTCGGTACTTACGTATTAACGCCACCGCAACTACAGATTTGGCGATTTTTAAGTGCCACCATATGAACTCTAATAAATAAGATTCCAAATAAAATTACATTTCCAAACGTACGTTTACCATAATAAAGTTTCATGTCATGAGAATTGGAACATTTTCGTTTTTTCGGTAAAATATTTCGCTCCTGAAAAAATAAAATTGCATCTTGTTTTGTTTTTGACAAATCCCAAAGATGAATTTTCGTACCACTAAAAAATGGCGTCAAGAAAGAGTTGCTTTTTTTTGTTTCGTAAGCATTCTTTATTTTACGTTTTTTAGTTTCCAAATAATGATTTTTATTAAATTTAAAATTTTTTGATAAAAATTGTTGTTAAAAAACTTTTTTTACAAAATTGAATTTTATAAAATTATGAGGCTTATGTACACTTTTTTTTTATTTTAATTTTTGAAGTAATATGATTCTTAAAACTATGGAAAGTTTAAATTCGCGATCGCAACGAACTATAGGGGGCGTTGTTGTATGTGCCGAATCCCTGCGATTTCCATATGAACAGTCATTCAGTTACACTGGAGACGTCTTTAATGTAGCATGTAGCATTGTAATGTTCCATCTTTATTGTGGCTGATTAAATTTAGAAAAGAAAAATGTTTGTTTTCTTTCTTATGCAAACGAAAACAAAATGGTATCTCTTTTTTTTTTTAGAGAAGGAACATCCAGAACACATCGGAAAAATACTTGTAAATAAAGAGAAAAAAAATAGGTATATTCTTATAAGAGTTCAAACCTAATGCCTGAGAAATAGTTTTACTAAATTTAATGGTATAACATGAAAGGCCCATTTAAATTTTAACATAAAATAAAGAATGCTTACGAAACAAAAAAAAAAAAAAAAAAAAAAGACCATTCTTTTTTTGTCGCCATTTTTTAGTGTTACGAAAATGCGTCTTTGGGACTTGCCAAAAACAAAACAAGATGCAATTTTATTTTTTTTAGGAGCGAAATATTTTATGGAGTGAAATATAACGAAAATGTACCAATGTCCATAGCATGAAACTTTATCTTAGTAAACGTCCGTTTTGGAAATGTTATTTCATTTTGAATCTTATTTATTAGAGTTCATAATTGCTATAGAATCAGGTGAAAGAAAAGTTTGTTTTGAATCTATGCTAAACTCTATATCGGCCCATTTTCCACCGAAATCTGATTGACTACTTTGATTTTAAACAAAGTGTTTCATTTTAAGATTTTTTCCAAAAATTTTAAGTGTAGATTGGCGGCACTAAAAATCTGCCAAATCTGTAGCTGTGGTTAATACGAAAGTACCAAATTTTTCTTCCATACTTTTCTCAATCATATTGATTCAAACATTAGAATATACAAGAAGTATACATAAACACATAATGCTATACCATTTAATTTTTCAAAAAAGGTATTTTGACAACAATTTTATTAAAATCTTATAAACTAAAAAACGTAAAATAAAGAATTCTTAGGATAAAAAACGATTTTAAAAATTCTTTATATTGAAATAAAAACTTTCATGTTTCTTTTTTTTTTATTCTTATAGTTCTTAATCAGACGTAAAAAAACCATTCTGTAGAGACCTATCATCAAATAAGAAAAAAAAATATTTACAAGCAAATTTTTTATTATAAAAATCATAACACTCACCTGTTTTATAAATCCGCAGAATTCCAAATGAAATGGTCTTCGTCTGAAAATTTTATTTTCAAATAATATATGCATAGATTATCCCTTCATTACTTTTAGATAACATACCACACATCAAAAGAAGTTGTTCTTCAAATGCTTGGCGTGTTTTGCTTCAATGTTTGGCATATTCTGGTTAGTTTTTTCAAGAAGTTCTACCTTTTCCTTAGGGAATTTTTGCTTCCTATTTGCTGCTAAGAAAATGGCGTCCGTCATTGCCAATGGTTATGTGGGAACTAATGCCCGATATTTACAGTCTCCCGCTAGATGGCGTACTCAGTGTTGCGATCGCGAATAGGCTTTTCATGTTCTATCATTAAATTTAGTAAAACTATTTCTCGGGCAGTAGGTTTTAACTCTTAATAAGAATATACATATTTTTTTTTCTGTTCATGTACAAATATTTTTCCGATGTGTTTTGGATGTTCCTTCTCTAAAAAAAAGAGATACCATTTTGTTTTCGCTTGCATAAGAAAGAATATCAAACATTTTTCTTTTTTAAATTTAATAAGCCACAATATAGAAGGAACGCTACAATGCTACACGCTACATTAAATGACTGTTCATATAGAAATCGCAGGTATTCGTCTCATCCAACAACGTCCCCTATAGTTCGTTGCGATCGCGAATTGAAAATACCCTATCATATTTTAGGGAGTTAGAAACGGTGCTGGTTTCTCAATAATGCTGTGAGCGCCCTCTTTTTTTAAGACTCTTTATTTTTGGATCCTTAGATAGGCTACCATGGAGCTGCACACCACAAACCAATATTTCAACCTCTCAACTTAGCTGAACTGTCATCATGCGACACTTTTTGTATGTTTGTTGACAGCTTTTCGATGGGGTGTGACGTTCTTCGGTTTTGCAGTTTAAATATTCATTTCTGTACAAAATACTAATTCTGTAATACGTCTTATAAACCAATTTACATTACATACTTTGTAAAGCTAGTCCATGACATTTCCTTTTATGTACCATTTCGTGCGATTAAAATTGTTAGGTTCTTGTTTCATATAAATTTGATAAGTATCTAGCATGATAACATTAAGTAATAAAGCTAACAAATTGCAACCGTAATAACTTTAAAAGGTTACATATTTGAAGAATGGATGGTAAAACGCTACATGGATCTTTATTAAGTACAGAGGTCTTCGACCCTTTTTGTACCATATGACCGGGCTTGCATGCTTGATTCCTAGAAGGTATTTTTATTTCTATGTCTTAATAATAAAAAGGTTTTAAACAGTGTTCCGTGAAACAAAGGATACCTTGCTGGCCGTGGTAAAATAACTTAACCTGATTAAATTCGCACAATTCGATTTTTCAGTATTTGTGTCAAAATTGATATGTTTACTTTTAAAAGTAATTTCTGATCAGTGTGAACGCTGTATTTGTACAGTGTACAGTTTTATTATCGTAAACCTTATTCTTCAAAACTGTTATCCATTATTTGTAATAATTCTAGCAATTAGTAATATGTTTGTTTCAGAAGTCGCTGAATTAAGTTGTTTGTTTTTTCAAGAAAAACCAACTAAAATATTCTATATCATAAAACTTTTATTTTTTTCAACTATGTAATAAATTTCTATTAGATTTAGAATTTTTACAGGAATATCTTCAAGAAAATATGTATTTATGTGATTTATATTTAAAATTCAAACATCTACAGTGAGGAATAGGTACTTACTTATCGATACCTGCTTGCACCAATCGGGGGATATTTTCGTATCGTGATCTGTTGCACCTATCGCCAAGGTACCCAATAGATTTAAAACTTGCAAATTTTTTTAAGAAAACGCGTAGATGTCTGCCCGGGGGTGACTACAAGTTATACCTTAAGAGTTAGTCCCTTTTTGTGATATTTTTATTTTAGTTTCTCACAGGCCGCTGCCTGGAAGTTGTGAAGACGTGGCAATTATTCTGACATAGATCACGATACGGAAATCTTTCCACCAATTCTAATCTTTAAAGCTATTTTAAGCTTTTAAATTTTGTTAAATTAATTATTGAGGTTTGCTAACAGGATGGCTATGAGTTATATCTCTCTGTGATGTTTTTTTCTAATTTTTCATGGGCCACTACAAGGAATTCACCAAAAACTGATCATTATTTTGGTGAGAGTTCCAATTAATAAAATTTTCCCATATACTATGTAGTGATGCATAAGTGTCATAAGTAAAATAAATTCTCTACTCATTCATTCATAGTCCGGGCAAACCGTAGTGATATATCTAACCTCCACAACTATCAACAATGCCATATTTGTAATGTACTGAGGTGCAAAAAACAGTTGTTCCTTCCAAAGTTGTAAAGGGAAATTTTAGTTGGTCTGTTTATGGATAAGCATATTATTTTTTATCCAGTTGACTTTTGTTTTTGATAATTTTTTTTCTCCATCTCCTGAACTTTTTTATCCTAGATAAATGAGCATGAGTCTAATAGACTTTTACCAGTTTTTGGAATTTCTGATGATATTTTAACACATTAAATTTCAAAGGTTCGCAATTGTTAAATTCATTCACTTATAAATGTTTTAATAAAAATTTATAAATATTTTCTTTAAGTCATGCCCCTCTGTTTGATATTAATGAAATATAATGAATTCAAATATTCTAGTAAGTTACTATAACTTAAGTTCATTAATTTAAAATTAAACTGATTATTGTATGAATTTAAAGTAAATTTAATACTATTTTGCTTTCCCTCTCCAAAATTTATCGTTGGCTACAGTTTTAGCTATTCATATGACTGTGTGTCTATTCTAAGGTTTATTAATTGATTGCACAAATGTTTTGATCAAAAATTTGATATAGCAAGTTTAACTGAGAGTTTGTAGTTATTCTGAATTTCCAGATAGAGAATGTTTTGCTTTGAATTTTAGTGTGTTCAGAATATCCTTTTTATTATGCATAAAACTGTGGATTTTTTCTTGGAATCAAGATTTTATGTTTAATTAAAAGATTTGTATATTTGGTCAAACATCTTTTTATCGTTAAAAAAAATGCTAGTAAAAATTCATATTCGCTTATCAGACACACATAATTCTGACATAAGCTCTTATCATCGGGATTCATTTATTCCAAACTTTTAGAAACTTCGGTTATTTTATGAAGAAACTAACAAGAATAGTTGTTGTACCTTATCAATTTTTATGGTGGTAAGTTTCAAGGATCATATGCTTATTTATTATTTTTTTAGTAAATTCAGTGTAGTAACAAATTTTGTAGGGTAGAGTCTTGTAGATAGACAATTCTTGATCTTTTTCACCCAATTTTAAAATTGATTAGCCTGAATTAACAGTTATGACCTGAGTTACCATCGAATATTTAAATGCTTAATTGAGTGTTCATCCATTTACATTAACCACTGTTTCATATACCAACTAACTTTTGTGCCAAAATATTAAGCATCATATTAAAAGTATTTTTGTTTCAATATTACCTATTGACTTATGTAGTTAAGAATTTGATTGATGAAGCCTTGAACTCTATTGTAAATTTTAATTCAACAATGATATGAGGAAATATAATTTGATACTAGTTGTTAACATAAAAATGTCACATTAACTGGTTAGTTAAGTGAAAGGAAGTGAAGAAGTTTTAGGGAAAAGAAGTTTCACGATTTAAGACATTTTTATTTTACTTCACAATGACAATTTTTGAAACCTGTATTTATATTTAGATCTAATTAATAATATATATTTATATTGTTTTTATGAAATTATTCAAAGTAAAATTAATGAAAAAAATATATAAATTTTTTTACTAATATTTTGACTAAATTATGATAGACTTATATCTAAGAAAAATTGCATAAAATATTTCCCATTGCATTATTAATGACATATCTCATATATTTAAAATTAGAATACACATTGTCTACATAACCTTTAAATTCATATATGTGTTGCTTTCTATTTAATTGAATGCATCTTTTCCTTAGAAAAATTCTGGGTAAAATTTTGAATTCATTTTTATATAATATTTCCATGGGCTGAAACTCATGTGTTCTTTTACTTGATGTGGGCATTATATACTCCACAGTTTATCATCCAGTGCATAGTAACCAATATTTACGTGTAAAGTTTTTGGCATGAATGTTTTACTGTTATTATTATGACTGAATTATTCATCCTGTCATACGATATCACATCTTATATTTACAAGCAATCAGAATTCAATAATTTAATTTTATGTTCTTTTTTTGTTTTGTTAATTAGATGGCCATTAACTTAAAGGTAACTAAAGAAAACAAATGGTGGAGTCGTCAAAATGGATGGTCTCTTCCACTTCATCCACTTCAGGTTTTAGCTTGGTTTTTCCTCCTTATGTTTGCTGTTTTATATTTTGGAGTTTTAGTTCCTAATATGCCTGAAGGTGCTTGGAGGATATCTGCTTATACTGTATCCTTTTTTTATGCATTTATTTGTAATTGAAACATTAATGCTTTTCGACTAACTTTTAAAAAAATATGCATTTTCTTTTGTGACAGTGAATCTAAAATGTTCTTTCTATTCTATTTTAAAAGGATTTTTTTTTTGTTGGTATTTTGAAATGTACCGAACAATGAATTTTTTTTATTTAATATCTTAATATTATTTATTACCCTCATATTTTTGAATGATCTGCTTATTACAATATTACATGCATTATTTGGAGGTATTGATTTTGAAAATAAAAAATAACTTAATTTAAAATTTTATGTTTGCTTCTTATTTTTTAAATGGTGAAAATGTATCTTTTTTTCTAAAAACAGATTTTTTTAAACTTTGGTTTTAAATTTATATTTATTCATTTCTAAATCCTGTAATTTATTTTGTCCCAGACTGTTGAATTTATTGAATTATTCTACCACTATAATAATACCCTAAACCGCATTAACTTTGCACTCTTTAAAGCAATCCTAAATTGATTGGATTAGATTTTATTTTTAATACTCTTGGTAATTTCAATATTTTTCTATATGTAATGTGTACATAAGTATATTTTTTGTATTAAAATATTTTTTTTAAAAATTATTTGAAGGCATTAATAGTGAATATATATATATATAATACAAAATTCCATCTAACCCCAAGTTACTCATTTCAAAGCTAACATTATAAAGATATTCTTTTGTATTCATTTTATTTGTTCTTATCAGTAAATGATTCTTAATAGATTGTTAAGATAAATGGCTTAGTTTTTACATTTCATATTGTGATACATTTAATCAGCGTATCTCTGAACCCAGCTGATATTAATGTTCGTGCCAAAGGCGTCCCTGGTCCTTTACCATCATTTGATCGTTCAAAGCATAGTCACGTTATTGAGAATGAATATTGTCACATTTGTGAAGTTAAAGTGTAAGTGTCAATATATTGTCATGTTTTTGTAATTATATTGTCTTGTATATATTGTATTGTTTTTGTATATATTGTATTGCTTTTTTATATAATGTATTGTTTGATTATGTATGTTACTTTTATTTTTTTCTAGTGGCAAAAAATCTAAACACTGCAGTGCTTGCAATAAATGTGTATCTGAATTTGATCATCATTGTAAATGGCTGAACAATTGTGTAGGAGGAAGAAATTACAGGTTAATTAATAATTTTGAGGTTTTTTGGAGAATTTTATTTTGAAGTGAACATTTTGTTCCATTATATATATTTTTTTTTCTAGGCTCTTCATCTGTTGTATTAGTTCTGCTCTTTTTGGGAGTTTGATTATTTTTGTCTCTTCATTAGTCTTAATCGTAGCATATTTTGAAAAAGCTACCTGGTTGTTTTATCCCCAGTGTAAGTATTATAAACTATATTATTAATTGTTAATTACAGTGATGATTGCGTTTTAGTTTAATACCACAGTCCATTATTTTAGTTTTAAAACCTGGTAATTTCTATATATTTAACTATTTATTCTTTAAAAATTTATTAATAAGGATTATAAAATGTTTTAGAATATGAATTTTATATGTCCTGATTCACTCAACACTGTTATATAAATCACTAATCATAATTCACGTTATAGTAATTTTCTACTCACTCATATTTCCATTTAAATGATTTTCAAATGACTCATCAGAATTAAATTATTATAGATTATGATTTACAATTCATATTAAGGCAATTCATGGCTCTTTAAATTATACATCTTTCAAATCATATTATTTTGTGTTCATATTGACCTAATTCGCAAATCATACTTCGGAATCATTGATTGAATTAGATTTAAAAAATTTTCGGGTGAAATTATAATTTTTAAATTTGTATCATGTCTTTGTACATTTGAAGTGGCCTATCTTGCATTTTAGCTGGGTTTTTTTACTACTAGATATCAATGTTATAATGTAACTTTAACTATTTTTAGATGACCTTTCAAGTCTTTTGCGCATAACTACAGGCTCTACTGAAGCAGTTAATGTTACTGATCCATACTCATCATCAACTTTTGGAGTGTTTTCTGACTCTCAAACATTTCCTCCTCCTAATATCACTTTATCAGGTATTTTTTATTTCTTAAAAAGAATAATTTGCATGCACAATAAATCGATGTAATACAATGGATCTTCAATCCATTGTTTTGCATCTTTCGTTTTTCATCATCTTGTTTTACTTGTCCCGTCACATATGCTATATATTTTTATAATGTTAATAATACCAGTTTAGATCATTTTTGAAACTTGGAGATTTTCCCGTCTATCGTTCACTTTTTTTTTTCTTCAGATGTTAGATAAATTTTGTTTTGAGAAGAACAGTAACTACTAATTGCTAATGATGAAGATTTGACTTATTTTTGGAGAAACACTTCAAAATTTACATTTGACATTTATTTATCAGTTGATGAAAATGGCGAAACTTGTGATGTTGATTGAAAAATCGTTGCAGAATCGCCTAGTTTCAAAAAGAAATTATTAAAAAGTTTAAAACTGAATGACAAATTAAGTAGTGTTAATGTAGAGTTGAAAAAGTGCTTATTGAAAAAGGGAATTGAGTTCAAGACATACATTTGTATAATATGAGTAAAGGGCAAAGCTAATTGTTATGTATCATGTACCCTTGCTATAATCATGAATTTGAAAACTTAGCAATTCTTATTTAAGTGCCTTTTCTGATTTCTTCCTTGTTCCACATTATGCACTATGCAAGGCAATTGCATAATGTACAACTGCATTATACAAGACAAAAATGTGGATATACCTGCCAACTTTTACGCATTACGCGTAAAATGTACACATTTCCAGTCATCTCTACGCTTTTACACGTGTAAACTTATTTTTTCCGAATATAACTTTTTTAAATGCTCTAATTTGGAGCCACAAGTGTGTTTCTTGTGTATGGAATTGGTTTCTCGATTGCCCAACTGCCTCTACGGAAGGAAACTGATTCGCTAAAACATAGCAGTGAGAACAACTTTCAGCAGATAAAAATCATACCGCTTTTGTTTATGTAGGCTGGGACTACACATTTTTTGCATAAGAGTTTGTGTAGTACATACACGGCATGTAACTTAATTTCATGCCGTGATCGTTTTTGTTTAGATCACGTGTGTGATATCTCACTGTCCAAACAATAATTAGACTCATACCAAAAGGAACGTCTTTACTTTTCAGCCGCTTCGTGCGATTTCCTTATATCTTTATTTACAACATCTACCTTGATGACAGCGCCATAACAACACGGAGGCATGGCGGCGTGAATGGGGAGCAATACTTTTATCGGTTGTTCATTATTTTACACACTGAGATTTCTTTTTACGCATTGAGATTTTTTTTAAGTTAGCAACTATGCACATTTAAGTAGTTTAGAATAATACAGGGTTGTTCAGAGTTAAACCCAATTTAATTTGTATTTCATGAAACATAAATAGGATATGAAAAGTCGTATATATTGAAAAAAGGGAAGTAGACTTTAGTGTATCATTGCTTGGGCTGTTATAGTAAATTTGTCATTTAGCTTGTAGGAGAAGTCTGGATATTGCTTAAATGTTAGCCATGCAGCATAGTTAAGACACATTGAACATTTACAACATGCATTAAAATAACTTTGAAACTTCTTCCTTTCAATAGTATGTAGATTATTCATGTCCAATTTATGATTTACTTAATACAATAAATTTAAATTGGATTCCTCTTTTTGAATAACATTGTACATGCTATTCTATGGTCTTATCATTTATAAGATATTAAATAGTGAACATGCTTATGTAAGAAATAACTAAAAATAAATGCAATGAAACATGACATTCTAAACATTTGAATATTTCAATTGAGGGGAAACTATAATTGTTATAAAAATTAATATTAAATTTTTTTTTTTTTTTTTTAGTTTAGTGAAGCTAAAAACTTTCATTTTAATTAAGAAAAATGTTTTTTTTTTCCTTTTCTTTACCTTGACTGACATTTTTAATTAATTATGGCATACTTAATTTTTTTCCTTAGAACTATCTTATATTTTAATTTTGAAATAACATAAAAACAGTATGGTAGACTTAAATTTTTTTTTTTACTTTTACTGCACTATGCATATTTTGTTTATATATCTGTCTTTTTAAGTTAACGTTCTATTCCACTTGATTATAAATTTGACATAATAGTTGCATGAAAAATATTCTCAGTTTTCTCTGTAGGTGTGTTACTTTAAGTTTAGTTTACAGAAAGTTCTTACATTTGTGTGTTAATATTTGTTTTAAAAATTGTATTTACAAATTTGTTTAGTTTAACTGTAAAATTTTTTTAAAATATTGCTATTGTTAATATTAAATATTATTGGTTGTCAACACTAGCACATTTTTCTGTTCTTTCACTGACTGCTTAAAAAGTATTCTAATTTTTAATTTATTATCTCTTTTCAGACAATTTGATTTTTTTAACTTTTCAAATACAAGGAACCATTTGGATCTGCTTAATTTTTATCACAGCTGCTCTGTCACTATTAGCTATTGCTCTTCTTGGTCATCTGTTAGGATTTCATATTTTTTTAAGTAAGTATAAAGCATTCTGGTAATATTTTCCTTTATTTATTAATATGCAGTAATATATTATTATAAAACATGTTATATGTGTCTTGTAATATTTTCTATATACATTTTTAAAAAAATATTTTTTGAACCAAAATTTATATTTTCTATATTTTTTCTTTACATAGTCATTTAATTTTTTTTAAAGCATAGATTTGTTTTTAAGTTTTTGTAATGAATTTAACATAAATTTCTGCTGTTAGTTGTTATGATGTATTTAGTTGCTAGATACATATGTTTTTAATGATGAATTCTTAAATATAAAAACACTAGTTAGTCAAATAAATTTAATCAAATATGTATATATTTAATTTTCTAGCTCTAAATTTTTGTTTGCATGATAATTAAAATACATTTTTGAAGATGAATAAATTCCTTTGACATTTTTCTTTTTCCTTCCTAGTGTGTAAAAATTTTCAAATCAAAAATAGTTTGTTAAAATAATTCAAGAACATGATTGATGGTACACTTGTAATTGTACATGTATGTTAATTTAAAAGTACTTCATATTTATAATTGATTTTTTTTTCTTTCCTAGTGTGCCAAAATTTCTCTACTTATGACTATATAGTACATAAACGAGATCCTTCTGCATCTTCTGCTAACAGGATTGAAAAGAACAAACCGAGGCCAATTTTATTACCAAAATGTCCAATTCACATTTTTCAAATGAAAACTAAAAAGGTATTGTTATTATTGTTTGCAAGATTAACATAATTTGTTTTAATTATGTTCTTTTTCTTTAATATTTGAGTATTTTCAAATTTTTGAATTAATATTTTATTTGGTAATTAGTTCATTAATTTTACCTAATTTACCTTAAAATGTTTCATTATGATAAGTTATTCTGCTATAATTTATGTAGTACGTATCTAAATTATATAGAGATTAGTTTTAACAAAAGATTAGTTTTAACCTATGATGTTTTAACAAAATTAATTGATGTTTTAACAGAGATTAGTTTTAACCTACGATGTTTTAACAAAATGTTAGTATATGTAACTCAGTTAAATAAGTATTTTATATTTTTGAGAAACAATTGTTACGTTATAAACTTTAAACTGTTTTAGCATAAATTTCTTATGTGTTTACATGGGGGGGAAATTAATATTTTGCATTTTAATTCTTTGGAAAAATCACCCTATCTAAATTTTTTTGCCTCGTAAGAATGGTTTAAGCACAGCATGTTTTACTCTTCTGCAGAGTTTAAATTCAGAGAAACCTTGGTAAAGTGAACCTCTTTGGAACAGAGGAAAGTGTTTGCTGAAGAAAAGTGTCTGATTTGGAGAAGAGTATTTGAAATCAGAAATCTATTGCTGAAAACTATTTCTCTGAAATTAATGTGATAGCTAAAACACAGAATTGGAAATTGAGAATCACATTGATTTTTATTTAAAATTAATAAAATCATGAGTAAAATTCTAAGATAACTGTGTGAAAATTGCTCTTACTAAATTTTCCAAGAAAAAGTAATATGAATTTATGTATAATTATTTATTTATTTATTTTTTAAAGTTTTGGCATTTTATAGAAGTATAATCAAGACAAATATTGTTACAAAGGGCATATTAATTCTTCTATTACTATTATTAATCTAGATATCATTGAAGATTAATTTGGTTGAAATTTAAAACGTATGTTAAGACAGACCTAATTGTTTTAACAGAAATTGATTAATATTTTGAAAGTAGATTTTATTAGTAAGACCAAAACTTATATTTTTATACAAATCAAGAAACTGATTTGGAGACATTTTATTACATTTCCAGTATAAGTTTTACATTTATATTGAAAAGAAGTATATATGAATAAAATTAGCTGTTTTTAACTAACAATTAATTTGTAGTAGGAAACATATTTTTTACTCGCTAGTTTAATAAATTCAATTTCCAACCAGTCTAGTTAAAGTATTTTTATCATCAGGCTAACCATGTGAAGTTTTGGTGGTTTTATTCTCTGTGTTATGCAAATACACATTAGTTTTGCAGGAAAATTTTTCATGGTCGCAAATTTGCCCCTTGTTGATTAATTTAGGTGTTTTTGGGGGTTCAATGAATGTTAAGATTCAGAGATAGAATCGTAACATGTAAGACAGCAAAAGCGCTATTGGAATAAATCTTCTATTCAACATTGGTAATAAAATAAGATTATCCACCAATTCGTAAAACTTAAAAGCTTGCTCTAAAGCAGATCTTTATGTGTATAATATGTTTAGAGTTAGGTTTTGGATGGTAAAAATTAAGCCCCAATAGTTAAAGGATTTTTCATTCAATATACCATCATTTATTTAAATATTTTTAAAATATCCTACATTTAACTGAGACTGTAATAACAAATGTTATTAAAACTTTAAGTTAAATGATTTAATACACATCAAATAAAAATGAATTATTAAGTTCACTATTAACAGATGTCTCCACTTCATAGTAAAGTTTTAGGTTTATCATTTTCCATCCGAATAATTATCCTAAATTGTTTTAAGAAATTTTTTTAAAATTGTTTAAAAAATCTAAAAATAAAAACATGTTTGTATTTTTTTAGGTGTGTGATAGATTTCCTTAGAATTATTTCCAGTAAATTATTTGTTATATAGACAATTACAGGATTTTTATGTTTTTCATGTATATTATAACACTGGGCCGGGTAATAAATCCTAATTTTGCCAGGTACTTGTATTCAATTAATAATATTATTGCCAGGTAAAAAGATTAAATTTTCACAGAAAATCCAGATCCTCCACAATTGTACAACCTAGTATCTCCAGTTAGTATGTGACAGCATTTTTACTAATTTTTAAGTAAATCTTTTTTCTCTGACGATCTTGGGTCACTCTTTAGAAAGAGGAAAGCGATTTGCAAGGTGGAGGAAGGGGTAACAAGAAGTGTGATAATGTGCATCTTGGTTAAAATAAAACTTAATGTTATTTTCATTTTCCCAACAAATTAAGTACACATGGAATGATTGTTATTTTTATACTCAAATATCTTAAAAAAATGTATGTGAAATTTTTAAATATAACGTAGGTTTTGTTTCTGAACTATTAGTATATCTTTATATAATATAGTGTTGTATATGTAAGGAGTAGAAAGAAGTATGGTGAATTTATATTTTGTGACAAAGGTGAGCAATGGTGGTCAAAAGTGTCAAAAAGGAGTGTGGACATCTCCTTACTTTTTAAACGATTATCATATAATTAAAAAATTTTAAGAATTCAAGCTGAAACTATAAAAAAAATATAGTATGGAGATTACTAACACAATTTTTACAGCTTTTGTCTGTTTATATTTATAGATTAATAATTTTCTTAAATACATTTCTCAAAGATCAATCATGCATTTCAAAAACTAAATTGTTATCTTCCCTTACCACTTGAAATTTTTTAGATGCAGCTTGCACTCAAATTTGAAGGGTGTGAGCAGCTTTTGTTTTTTTATAAACATCTAATTTGTTTTATACTTGTTTATAAAGGGGAACCAAATTTCACCAAAATCACAAGAAAATGGAAAGGGAGATGAAGGTGAAGAATGGGAATTGCAACATAATGCTCAAAATAGGTTAGTGCACTCTTAAAATATTTTGATTAAATGCGATAGTTTATTTCATTTACTTTAGCTTAGAGTTTAGAATAGATTTGTTTTATTCATTTTATTTTAAATTTTGGATTTTTAGGAATTTTTTTAGAATTAAGTAGATAAAAACAAGTTTTAACTGCGTAAATGGACACAAAGAATGTCTAAATCAGCAATTTCCTTTTTTTACAGCTACATGACCCTAAATAAAAAAATTTCATTAAGACTACATTTGAAATAAATTAGAGGAATGAAGATTTTTCGCCGTTTTATCAGTAATCTTAAATAAGTATTTATGTCCAACAGTTAAATTTGCAGTCCATGTGTCCAGCTAGTCTAGTAAAAAAAAAAATTTCTAGTGTACATGTTGCTGTGAATGACCGAAATTGGTGGTTGTTAACTTCTGGTGAATGTTGACAATCACATAGTCGCTTTGGTAAATGTCCAAAATATATAATAGGTCTAGTTAAGTGCCACTGCACCGTATACATTTGCCTGTTATGCCCTACATCAATGTTTTTTTAAGGTTCGGTGCCACTGCCTGATATACCCTACGCTGATGTTTTTTTTAAAGTTAAGTGCCACTGCCTGGAATGCATTTATTGACTGGTACTCTGAACACTGATATTTCTCCTAATCTATCCTCAGCTATTGAATCCAAAATATTGAATAAATATAATAATATCTACAAATAAACGGATATCATATTGTCTATAACAAATATTTCGGACATTTACCAAAGCGACTGTGATTGTTTTCACTCACAGATGAAAGTCTACATTCTCTTGATTTCAGTCATTCACGGTAACATATATACATAAGCTAAAAAGAATTAAAATAAGCTGAATTATAGTTCATTTCAAAATGTAAACTTTAAAGAACTGTTATAAGTGTTAAAAATAGTTATTATAGAAGCACATTTCTTTATTAGAGGATTTAACTATTTTGATTTGAAAAGCTCGATAGGAAATAATTTAATTTCTATTTCATTGGCATTTTACTTGAAATTTCATTAAGGCAACCATAAGTTTAAATTATGAATTATTGGTTGGATCCAAATATAATCAGAGGTTTTAAAACTCATTATTGGGTTTAAAAAGGGCTAACTTGCAGAACCCCTTTCACTCTTTCATGGAATCTTACGGTTCTGCGGAACACCATTCTCGAACTGCTGGTCTAAAGATAATTCTGTAGAAAATTCTAAACAAGTTTAAAAAATAGGAAAAAAAATTCTTTTGTGAGAGATTTTAATATAGCACTATTATTTTTACAAGGTTATGGCACTGTATTTCTATAACCATTCATTTTTTGCTGAACAGCTCATTAATAATTTCAGGATTTTTTTTATCTTAATAAATGAAATTCATGCTTATGTTTACAGGGTTTTGGATAGTAAAAGGCCATCAATGCCTGTGGTTACTGAAAATAAATGTGCTGGTACTAATGATGAAGGAGAATGTCCTTTAGAAAAATATGTTGGAAATGTATACATAGGCAGTCCACATCGTAGACGGCATTATTTGGAGCCCATTAACATTCGCCAAAAATCTACAAGTCCAAAGAACAAAAGTGGAAAGAAAGAGGTTAGTTAACAAACGTTTAATTTTATTTTGTTTAAAAATTTTTGAAATTTAATAACATATTATTAACTATTTTTATAAAACTTGTAAATTGACAAATTTACAACATCCCTTGTTGTAAAATTTTCCTGACTTGGTAATTTTATACCTAAACTAATTATTTTCAAGTATTTCTTTATCAGTGCTTGGAGTTTTTCATTGATCTAAAATCAAATAATATCATACAGCAACCTTAAATTCCTTTTAAATGAAAGTTGTTTGATAAGATTTCCCAAAGTTCTTATTCTAAATTCATATCAACTTGCTGGTGTAGAAACCAGAGGCAAAGCTGTGATTTTCGACGTCCGTGCTGTTTTTATGCTCCTTATATTTTGTGTAGGTCTTAAAATGGGCTTTTTGAGCCCATTTTATGTTTTTTGGTAAATCCACCGCACTTGTCGTCATTTTTTAAACCTTACTTAATAATTAAGACAAGGTAATTTGATAAATTCGTACATATTCATTCGTTTATGTTTAAAATTTAAGAGTGTATGTTACTAATGTAGTTTCTATTACACTTAGATGTTTTTGATTGTGTTTATTTTTTCTATTGAATTATAAGTGTTTTTTATAAAGCTATTTTTCATTCAATATATCACCAATTAGTTTAAAAAAAAAAAAAAAGAATAACTAACATGCAGTAAGTTATTTTATCAAATAACTTACTGCCTGTTTGTAAACTTCTTTATTAATAAACATACTGTTCAATTTTTTGGTAAATTGTATAAGAATTTGAAAAAGTTTTGGAATTCATAATAATCAATTGAAACTGGAAATATTTAGAAGAGAAAAGCATTTTTCTCTAGAATTTATTTTTAAGGTTGTTCCCAGGAACAGATGCCCCCCTCAGAAGCTAGAGTTTGTACTATAAATTATGTACTGAATTCTAATATAATGCAGGTTTGGTACAAACTGCTCATAAATGCAAACTTAAATCATAGTAGCATTAGTAGCTCATAAAAATGAAAGTGTTTTTTTTTTTTTTTTTTCTCCATTCATTTTACTCATAATGCTAAGTTATGCATGTTTTCTTCAGTTGAAGTTTGTATGGAACTAACTTTTATTAAATGATCTATGTTTTGCCTATCAGGCTTTATCTATAACATTTAATTTTATTTTAGGGAAACTCACAAAAACTAGAACAAACATCATTGGACACCGAAGAAGAAGATGCAATAACAGATAATGATAAAGATGACTCCACCTCATCACCTAATCAAACTTATAGCCATAGTAAGATTGTACCTGTGTAATAATTTTTATTTGGATTGTCATATAAAAATAAGCAGAACATTATATAGTTTGAAAATAAATATTGCACTTAATCCTTTTCACAATATATAAAAATTCAGTAGCCTAAGCAGATGAGTTGAAATCTATCTAATTTTCCCTCTACCACTGCTTTAAATTTTATGAATAGTCATTTTTAATTCTCACAGTTAAAACATTTTTAACTTTTACAGTAAAAAAAAAAGGAAGAAAAACCTTATAATTTATAGCCATTGCTAGGATTCCTTAACCTTGGCAAATGTTATGCTTTACTTTTATGATTTTTAACGAAGATATGAGCTGTAGACGTTTTTGTTTAGTAACTCAAAAGTTGAGTTTTTCCAAAATTATAAATTTTTAATTATTCGATAACTGAAATTTTGAACTAATTTTATTAAAATATTCAATTTTTAAATTTGTGGCACATTTTTTAATCAATATGGCACAATAAATTCCCAATTTTGTAATTTTTACATATTTAAGCCTATTGATTGTATTGAAGAAACAATTTATTTACAGAAAACATAACTGGGGACTATTTACTAATTATGTAATGGGATTTTATGTGTGTGTTGCTTTTCTACTTAATTCAAGTCGCATTTTTATTGTTAGTAAGTGTTAAGGTAAGATGGAAATCAGAGACATTTGGCGTTAAAAAAGAAATAACAGTTAAAAGTTTTTTATTTTCAGCTACTTTCCAGTGTTTTTTTTTTCTCTCATTGCAATTTTAGTTTTCCATTATTTATTTATCTTTAAAAAAATTAAGTGTAAACTATTATCACTTTTTTATATCCTTTATTATACTTGTTTTAAATTCTGATAAATTTTTTTATTTATCATCATCTAATTTAAATCATTGACATAGTAGTACATTTTGACATAGTAGTACATTAAATTTTCTTTTAATTTTATACTTTTTTATTATATTGTGATTATTTCTTTTGTATTAAATATAATAAATTGTTTAAACCTGTAATTTTTTGTAAATTAATCTGGAAAACTGTAGTCAGGGAATAAATTTCTTTTTTAATATGAACCTTGCTAAAGTATCTTCAATATAATATCTATTTTTGATTAGAAAACATGAGTTTTTATCATCTTACGAGACCTATTTTTCACATTTAATAATACTATGCTAAGAAGTATGTTATAAAATTCATTGCGAATACTTAAGGATCTCTCCTTGTGATTTGTCCTTTTTTGTTGCTCAATTCTGAATAATGTATGAATATTTAAAATAATCCTTGTTTTTTTATTATAACAATTAAATACCATGTGTCATTTAATTTTAAGGTGTACCAAGAAGGAATCACAGAAGTCCATCACCAGCCCCTCTTTTGTCTCCAATTCTAGAATCTGAAATTTCTTCTGGCTCTGCCATTGTAAGTTGGAAGCACAGGTCAGTGTCAGAACAATCTCTTCACACCTTGGATGAAAGTGAAGAAGAAACTGTAGCATCTGTTACTGTGCAAGTTGAGCCGTCTACGAGTTTAAGTATGTATAATCGAGAAGATAGCGGCAGTTTGAGTAATCTATTCCTTTCCAAAGATCAGCTTGAAGATGCTGAAGAAGACAACAATAACATTATTATTGATGACGATAACAGAGTACATGAGGTTTGCATTATCCCCCAAAGTGCTATAGATAGCTGCGAGAACAACCACAATGTCTCAGACTCTCAGGATACTGTTGAAAACATTGGTAGAAGCGATCCTCTTATAAATGGAGAGGTCTGGGCATTTGCGTCCCGGAATGGTTGCCAAATCAGAGATGGAATCGTTTCATTCCGAAGGAGCTGTAGTATGCAAGATAACGAGAAGTTTAAAAATTCTGCGCACGATCCCTTAACACGTTGTTGTTCAGAAGACGAACTGAAATCTGCACAAAGAATGACCAATCTTCAACGAAGACTTTCTGAAGATCGTGATTTGTGGATGCTACGCAACTGCAACTCTGCTGCCAAAACGTGGAAGGAGCTTTCACCCAAAGCTGGAATTTCAGCTACTGCAGTATTCTGCGTCGAAGAGTCTGATGAATCATTCAAGATACCTGGTATTCCTTTCGGATTAAAAAGAAAGTACAGCCACTTCTCAGTACCGAATCATATTGTTTTACCCTGTTCGAACTCGGTGCACCCTGAAGGTCGTAAGAGAACTAGGCCCGTTGGCTCTAAACCACCCAAAGCTTTCCATGCTTGAAGTCCTAGTAAAATGGATGGGATCCTAATCTAAATGGCAGGTATGTCTAAACCTGAAGCATTCCATGGTAGATGATCTGATTGTTGGATGAGATTTGATATAATCTTTAAAGGTATATCTGAAAGATGGAGTATCATAGCATTGTTTATGTAAAGTTTTCAGAAAAATGTGATATGTATAAAATTTGTTTGTATTATATGTATTTAAATAGATTTTTTGCTTAAAACTTCATGTTTTGTGAAGATTTTTATTTATTTTTACTTTGTCTAAAATGTATTGCATTAAATTTCATTTGATTGCTTTATGACTAGAGAAGAGCATAGTTAAGAATTATTTTTTTAAAGTTGGAATTTATTTATTCTGTTGTGTTCACAATTATTGTATATTTTGGAAAGTCTGAAAACTTTTAAATCTGATATTGAGTGTTTTGACAAGAGCATAATGCACATGTGTGGAAAAAAAAAAAATGTTTAATGGCTAAGCTTATAATAACCAACGTGAAGCTTTCTAATGCTAATATCATACTGTGAATTTGTTTCTATAACATTGTGTTTAAAAATGTGCCAAGTTCCCAATTTTATATGTTATGAAATAAATATGTTAGTAAAAATCAATATCTTGTGGCATGTCTGATATTTAAATATTACGCAATAATTTAAATTTAAGAAGCTATGCCTAAAATTATTTATAACATTTTAAAATATTGTTTATAATTTATTATATTATTGCTGTGCATAAATTTAAAAATAATGATTTTAAATTTAAAAATATTATGACTATATCTAATTCATTGTCTGCCTTATTTAAATAAATTAGAATCTCAGTTAGTTGCAAATATCTCTCATTATGTTAGCATGATTAAACTAGTTGACATTGACTTAAGATTTTTGAAAAATTAGTATGCATTTTATGCTAGGCATTTATTTTTTATAATAGTTATATAACCTTTTGCTGTATTAAATTTAAAGCTATTTAATGACTTAACTAAAATAATATAAAATACATTTCTTTCCGTTCTAATATTTTTAATGTTCAATGGTAGTAAAAACTAATTCAAAAATAGTGATCTATCTAAGTTACTCAAATTAAAATTTCAACTAAAAAGAAAAAATTTTTTTCGTATTTATTATGTTTTTAATATGTTGACTTTTGACATGTATGAAAAAAATATAAATTTGTTGTCTTTCTTTTTACGTACTTGAAATTATCAAGTGATATTTTCTAGACTTCTGTATTTATAAGTTACTTACATTTAGAAAGCATATCATTTTGAAATATTTTACCTGTTTTGCTATATTTTATGAAAAGATAAATAAATTTGAAATGCAATAAATTAGATTTTAAAAAGAGATTTTGAAATCTAGGTTTATTTTAAATTCTTATTTTTGTTTTCTTTTCTTGCTTATGTATGTATGCATATTTTTTTTAAAAAAAAAGGTTTATTTTATTACATATACAAAGTATTTTTTGTTTTAATAGCTTTATAGTCATTTTTTATAGATCATTTGCAAATGTATATATCTCATCATGCTTTGATTCCATGTTTTTTTTTGCCTCATGCTCATGCAGTCATACATTGTCATTTATTTTTAAAACTATTGCTCAAGATTTGTTGGAATTCTGAAAGTTTTTCCTTACTGTTACGAAGTGAGATTTTTTTAATGTAAAAAAAAATTTGCATTGATGAATTGATGAATCTTTGCATTAATTTAATTAATCTTTGTTTTGACAATGTTATTTGTTTTCTCTTATTTTTTATTGTAAACTAAACTTTTTTTAATGCTAGGCTACAAAATAAATAATATGCAAATTTTTATGTCAAAAATAATTGCTGCAAGATATTCTTTCTTTTTTAAAATGTATTTTGTAAACTCAAAAAATTAGCTGTATATTTATCTGAATCAACAAATATTATAAAAACAGTTTTATTGAGTATTTTCTACTTTAGGGAGCAATAAAAAAAACTTTGTATTCAAATAACAACCACTGAAACTAATTTAAAATTAAAAATAAATGAGATTTTCAATAGATTTTGGCCTTTTCCTTTTGTTGGTGTTTTTCTTTAGGTTAGTGCTAGCTGGGCGATGTCAGAAAATATTGCTTAATACTGTCAGAATCTATTAATAATTTATAATAGTTTTTTTTTTCAATTCAACTAATTAACATTATTTTTGCTTTAATCAATGTTACAGAGTAGAGATATTGTCTAGTGAGTGATGCCATATCATTAATGATACCTTCATTTTGAGTTGTCTGAACGCCAGTTTTAAATACTCTCCAGCTGTCAAAATTGAAAGTAATTATACAGTTGTTCTGCTGATATGGCGCATTATTCTATATTTGGATGAAACAATAAAAGTTATAAAAAAATTTTGGTCAAAAATCTTTTTTGTCAGTTGAAGTATTGTAAATGGAGAACATTACAATACTTAAAAATTATTTTCTGTTATTTGAATTCCACTGGAGAGAATTTATTTTAAAAAATATCCCAATTATCAGTTGAAAAACAATGATTATCTTCAAAATATTGGTTAGTTATTAAATTATTCCATTTAAAGAATTTTGTTTTAAATCTAATAATTTTTTTTTCCATTTTTAAACCAAGACTCACACTCTTAATATATTTTAATGGTACTAAATTGATTTCATTATGCTCTTTTTGTGCAATTAGTTGTTAAATCTAAGACAAAAATTAAATTTAATCCCAGATACTTGTTTTTAAATAATGCTTGTTAAATCAGGGATGCGCTTTTTCAATTTATTAAAAAGAATTCCGCCTCTTCAAAGAAACTTATGCTTTTTTGATTTCCTAAAAAAAGTCTTGTGCTGAAATTGCAATTTTTTTTAAATTACATCCACCTCGCCCAATTTTAATTAAAATCACACATCATGATGCGTATCTCAAAATTACACATCGATTCATGTTTATGCAATTTAACAAAACAATATCGATATTTTTCATATTGTATGAATATATGCTTCCAACAAAAGTTTTTCTCTTGCTCAAATTTCTGGTTCTCAAAATCATGAATTTTTCAATTATGTGAAGTGTTTTGTATAATTCAATTTTTAGCTTTTTACTTAACTGATCTTACTTAACTTGATGAAAGATAAATAGTTTGTATCATAAGTTTCATTATTTATTAAAATCATTTCATTGGGATGTTAAAATTTTCTTGTAAGCTCCTATAAAAAATCTTCATTAAATAATACTCTAATATTTTGATATTTGTTATAATAATAAATTTAGAAATTTAAACATTTATTTATTTCTACTTCCAATGTATCAATTCTCTAGGAATAAATGAAAGGGAAAAAAAGGTCACAGCTTTTTTTTACAGGCATAAAAGAACGGTCATTCTCAAATTTAAAAATATTTTCACTATTTCAACAATAATTAACTGATTTGAATCATTCAGGAACATTGTACATTTAATGTTTCCTTTTATTTCATTATATTGAAATTGGGATTAGACGATAATGCATTTTATTACTTCCTTTACTCATATCAATAAATAAACTTCATTTGATATGTTTCAAAATAATTTTTTTCAGCAAATATATTTTTTACATATTCTCCATAACGCTAGTGTGGAAAAAGGCCAAACTCTCCTGTGAAAATTCTAACATTTCCAAGTTTAATGCATTTGCTCATTTGAGACATTATGTTTACTCTTTTTCATATATTCATGATCAATACTAAATAAATTTATAAATGTTCTTCATAATCGCAATATTATTGTTATTGAATTAAAATGATTTTTCATTACTGATAATTTTGATATTTTATTTAACATTGACATACTCGTGATATTGTAATATTTATCATTATTCATAATGACTACATTATCATAGTCAATTATCTTCATTAACAATAATGCTTGCACCATTATTGTACATGATATTTATCCTTGTTGGTACTCATCATGTATTCAATATTTAGCGAATTTCAGACTATTTAGAATGTTTTTTTAAAATACCAGTAATTCTAAATAATATTTCACTATAAATCGCCCAGCTCTACTTAACATGTTTTTCTGCTAAGTCCTTCTATAATTTTTTATTTTTTTAATCTCCTTTTACTTGCTGCCTGCTTGTTTTATTAAATTGTTTTATTTTGCACTGGTATTTTTGATCAAAATCAGTGATTTCCAAGCTTGACTGATTCAAGTAATTTTGTTTTGTTAAAATCCTTATGTAAATATTAGAATGTAATCAATGTAGAATTAGAGTCTCAATTTTTATTTGTTTTTAAATCTGCCTTAGTGTAGTTGTTTCATAATAACTTCTTAAATGATTGGAAGTCACTAACATCTAGTCATATATATATGAATGAATGTCAAACAATTTACAATGTTTCTAACGGATGTTTGTAATTTGAGTGTGAACTGAACCCGTAGCTAGTCAATTGTAACAGTGGATGAAGATTTTGTAGGACTTAGTTTGGTGTTAGTCTTTTTGCACTAACATTTTCAGTTTTCTACAACAACAAAAATTTATAAACTCCAAAAGCGAACTTTTTTAATGCATTTCATGTAAAAAGTATATTGTTTCTAAAATAGTTGCTTAAAAATTTAGGTATTCAGTATTTTTCTAATCATACAATATGATTTTATGCATTTAACATAAAGGGCCAATGATTTTATATTCAAATGTGATAAAGAATAGTGTTTTAAATTTTGTGTACATTTTTCAAATAGGTTAGCTTTACTAAGAAAGTATTGAATTTTATAAATTTTTGACAGAATAACACGTTTCTTAATGCAAATCAAAATTCTATAAATTAAATTGTTTTTAATAAAAAATTCCTTTTTTTAATCATTGCAAACCCTTTTAATGCATACATGACTATGCTAAAATTGTTCATATATTTATAATTAGCATCAATAAATATTTTACCATACCTGTTAAATATAATCATAAAAAATTAAAATATTTAAGAACCTGTTCTCCAAAGCTATTAAACTCTTCTACAGCAAATAAGTGTTTATCTAAGTGTTCAAATACCCTGTAGAAAATAGTTGAATGTGTGATTATGAAAACATTAATACTTTTAAATGAATTTCTGTATGCTTGTGTATATGTTCAAATATTAAGCATGTAAATTGAATTTTCAGAATTATGTTCCCATTTTTTTCTCTGGTTTATATTTTATCTGTCTGTTTTTATTCAGAAATCATTCCACATATGTTATTGCAGTTGATTTGTATTGTAATATGTTCCTCCACATAAATTTTTCAATGTTTTTAATAAATTGTATATCATCCTTTTATAATTTATACAAGTGTTTGACTAATTTCATTGCTTCAATAATTCTTAAAACAGTGTCTTACAATGCATAAACATCTTTTAGTGCTAATCATTTTATACACTAAAGTAGCAGTTTCCAAATGGTATTCAACAGAACCTAAGGGTTCCATGGAACATTAAGAGTTTCTGAAAGTAAGAACTTTTATAAAATCGGTAATGATTTTTAAAATCTTTATTTATATTTACATTGTCTATTTAATATTAATAAGTATTTCTCATCATGCTTTTCAAATCGAAATAAAATATTAATTAATACGGTTATCGTTAAATATTTTCCTACTAACCATTTTCAACCTTTTTTTTAAATTTTGAGTTTCCTTATAGACTAAAAAGAAATTCTCAATATGGCTCCATGGCTATGAATTCAACCGCTGGAAATAAAATTGAGAAAATTTAGTTTCTTTTATTTTATAACCGGCATGGAGCAGCAGACTCAATTCTGAGTTTACGACTTGCATTGTTCAACTCCGTATCTTGTAATTTTTATCCCAAACTGGAAGACAAGGGAACTCGTGGATCAAACATTGGGACAAACTATCTTTTGTGGAGGACTTATTGACGAAACTAACCCACATTTGCTTTACACGGAGAGGAAAACCTCTCAGTTACAGCAATGGCATTCTAACATGTGATCCATCTATCTCCAAGGATATCTTACGTCAGTGCGACCCAGTAACAGAATTTGTATTGACCAAATACCACAGGGATTCAAACAGCTCTTTTTGTAAGCTTCATTTGTTCTATAGGGGTAAATTTAAAAAAAAAATCTGCATATAATCCAATAGTATCTGTCGGCTCTTAATATTTCTTAGTGATAGAATTTTATTACAAAAACTTCCTCTACATGCATGATAAATAATATAAATCTCAACACTTATTCACGATTTTTTTTTTTTGCACAAACATATATATATTAATTTAATAAACTTTCATAAGTTTATATATAAATGTGCTGTTGCATATATATGTTAATGATTCACAAATAAGAAATTTCACAATTCACATTTTATACCTTTTAATAAAATTATTTAAGTTTCAATAACTTCTAAGCAAAAACAATACACATAAAACATTATAAGACAGGAACTTCGTGGCTAATCCTCCTCACTATTTAAAAAGTTTATGATTATAGAATCATTTATCTTTATATCTAATACATAAAATTTTTTAAAATAAAATGATGAAATATCTTCCTTTTAAGAATTAATGAAGATTATCAATCCTACATGATTTATTTTTAATTTGCTGAAAATAGTATGTAAGTAAATGACTCCAATTTGTAATTTTTCATTTGCAAAATGACAACAAATTCAGTAAAAATAACTTTTTTTTCAAATATGAGTCTTCAAAATTACCAAATCCCATTTTCATTAATAAATTTAGTAAGAGATGAAAACTTTTTTAAAATCTAGTTTAGTATACAGGGTTGGCAAGTTTTTGACACATGACGGTTTTTACCGTCGAGTCAAAAACGCATAGTTTTAGTAAAACTGTATTTTTATTTGAGTTTAACTGCTTTATAATTTAAAATTAATTCATTTTTGGGCAATAAAATTAGAAAAAAAGTTGTTAAAAGATATTTAAGAACAGATTCTTGCATTTTCCCAACATGATTATATCAAAAAGTAAAATATTAGGATACTAAACAAAATTTTCAACATTTCCAAGCATCATTTTGTTTGGCATATTACATTACTGAAGAATGTCAAGATTGATTACTTTCATTCATAAAATCTTGCTTTGAGAAACACATGTACACATAAAAAGAAAGCCTCATAAAATAAACTTTTCTTATCAATTTTGCTTTCAATATTTTACACAGAAATGAGACATAAAAAAGCCTGGGAAATCCTTTTAGAGTTTCCGTGCAATAGCCTTTTGTTATCATTGAAATCTTCTCGAATTTTGGACTCATCCATACTAAACTCAGAAATCAACTGGGCAATGAAAAATGTGCAAAATTAGTCACTTGCTATCGTATGCTTCGGCACAGTGACCCTGACTACTGAACATGTAATTTTGTTTGTAATTAAGTTTTGTTTAATGTGCTTTTTCAACTGAATAAAAGTTTTTAACTTGACAAAATAGAAGTAATTCTTGACTTAGAGTTTGTTAGTAGTTACAAGTTTTGTTTAGCTCATTTCTAATATTTAAGAAATGCCAAATTTTAAATTCTTTTTAGTTCTTGAATTTATTAATAGTTCCAAGCTTTTTTGTTTATTTCTAACAATTAAGAAGTGCAAAATTTTGAATCCTTTGCAAATCAAGCTATAATGATAAAAGTAAGTATCACTATTTTCAATAAGTGTAAATATTTCTGTATGAATGTATATCCTTTTATAAGAATACATGTATATAGTTACAAAATCAATAGCAATCATTTACAACATTTATTTATAAAGGCAATCGTGTGAAAGTAATATTTTGTCCGCTATATGCCACAAATGAAAGAAAACAGTAGGCTTTTGACGGTTTTTACCACTGTCATGTCAAAAACCCAGCCCTGTAATCTTTAAAAATAGAGAAATTATTTTCTATAGAGTTTAAATTAAACGATTATTTTTTTTTTATATATCTTAAGTCGTTATAAGCGATTGACATTATGATGTAATGCTTGACTGTGACTGGTGTTTCATAATTTCGGAAAACTGTTATTTGAAGCTGCATTTTTAAATTTGAAAGGTAAGAAAATACGAAATTCTCAACCCTGGTAAATGTCATTAAACAATCATTATGATGAAAGATAAGTTGGAAATAAAAAGAAAAAGGTCTGCTCTTCTAGGTTCCCCTTCTCTTGTTAACAGTAGTATTGTTAACAATGGATATTTTTCAGTAAAAAAAAATATATACTAAATACAACCAATAGTTTCCACCCATCTCGGCATATTTCAACCTTCATCAAAATTTATTTGAAAAAGGTTACATTCAAAATTTAAAAAAAAAAAAAAACTTTCTTATTTTAAGTAGGACAAAGCACTCCCACAATAACTGAGGTCTTTACTGTAATTAAGGAAATATAATTCATATTTTTCACTATACTTTAATAGGCTTTTCGTAGAAATTATACATATACAGAATTTACAAAAGAAAAACTACACTTCATTCTGTACTCTTCTTGACACCAGCTTCCATTGATTTGCAACCTAAAATATAAATTGTTGCATTTTACAAATGAATAATTAAATATAACAAAAACAATCCTATTTCTAAAATTTAGTTTTAGGTACAATTTAGTTTTTAAGCCATTTGTAAATATTTAGAATATTATTATATTAGTGTGTACAAAATAATAGTAATCACTTTTTCCCTTGTGTATTAGAAAAGGTAAATCCAGAAATTTTATTTTCATAAATTGTTATATGAAGTTCAAACATTTTCAATTTGAATAATTTAGGGTGAGGAAGATAATACAATTTAAAAGTTACGAAATCAAACACAAAAACATACTTTCTCTGAATAAACATACCTCCCCCCCCCCCAATAGATTCAAAAATCTGGCTCCCTGCTGCAAACTGGGAAATATATCAAATTTTAAAAAGATGATTTTTTAAAAATTAGATTCCTCAGATACTCTTTGAACGATTTTGCTCAAATTTTGTATTTTGCTATGTAAAATTATTTTCTTTCAAATGTCAAACATTGTATGCCTAACAAATGTTTTCAACTCTTATTAAATATAATAAAAAAATATTAAATATTTATGAAAAGGTTTTTTTTGCAAGAAATGTTCTAGAGATTGAACGAACTATGCAAAAAATTAAATTAATATTCAGGGATCCAAACTTTTAACCACTCTCCTCGCTAAACTATTAGCCACCCCCATATTTTTGGGATCGGCAAATTCGAATCCGTTGTAAATTCAGATTTAGAAAAGGTATGCTTTTGTGTTTGATTCCATAATTTAAAATATTGTCAGTATTAATTAATTAGCATATTTAAAGTCACCCCCTTGAACCATTAAAATTGAGTTCTATAACATGAAGATCAGATAATTTGAGTTATTTATGGTGGTCTGTTTATTTTAACTGTACAAATATAAATGATATCTTAAGGGTACTTGCATTCAATATGTTGAAATGTTGTTTTTAAAAAAATTGCAAAAAAAAATAATAATAAATAAATGGAAAACTGTTACTGCCTGTCGTAACAATTAGTTGGTTTAAAAAATTTTTTTCAATTTATAAACTCATTTACTCGCTCATAAATAAATTCACTGCCGTTAACATACTTCCTTGTTGTAAATGTGCTTATTTATTGATTTTAAAGTAATGTTAATTTTAAACATGAAACTTAAAGCAATTTCCACCTCACCCTTAGCTGGTTGAATAGTTTAAACAAATGTGGAACTCAAATGTCAAAAAAGTGACTTTTCTGCTGCACACTTTCCTTTCCGTCTTTAGTAAAACTTTTACGTAAAGAACTCTAACTATTAATAAAAGTTAACCGAAGAATATACGATTACAAAAAACCTATAATTTTCCAAACAAATAATATTTTTAAATAAGAAAAATAATAATACTCTTTAAAACAGTAAATCTGTGTATCTGAACTTTTGTAGATCGCCAGCCCTGGTGAGAGTGATGTATGGGCAGATGCCGTTTGGCGATCAACATCAGGGGTCTGTCCAGGCCGAATTTATGACCGTTTAGCGGTACATTCACAAATTCAACTTTAGGAAAAACAGTAGTTTCACAAAAGACTTTTATTAAAAATTTTATTTTTGTATCCCTCAAGAAACGATAAAACCATATTTTTGTGTTGGTTTTATAAGATAATATTTAATTTTCACAAATTGGGTCTAAATTTTCTCAAAATAAATGCTCTTAGAACCTAGCATAATTTTGAATTGTTTAACAAAATAATAAGTCTACTAGAGCCAAATACTTTGGTACTCGGATAAAAGGGGCGACCTTATAATGGGCAAGTTCCCGACACTGAGCTCTTTGAGCTTGCTCCAAAATGTTCTGACAATGCTATACGAAAATAAGCTAAAATGTTGAATCAGTTATCATGTTAAGAGAAGAGTGGAGATATTCCTTTCTTTTCTTTTCGTAATAATTTTTTTTTTTTTATAGAATTCTAACACTTTAAAAACAAACTTTTAATTTTAATCCAAAATATTTTTCAACAATGCAACAGGCATTTGCCATCTCCCCGAGTACAATAAAATTGTAAATTTGACAAAACAAATGATTTTGCACTCCATTTTTTCTACTGAAAAGAAAATTATGAATTCCCCTAAATCTGGAAAAATATGTTAACATGAATTTCTCAATAAATCATGTATTTTTTTATTCGATTACAATAATTTCAGTCAGATACATCGTAAAATCAATTAGAATTATATTAAGTTCAGATAATGTAAATAAGAGAGATTATGTAAGCATAAAACCAACTAGAGCAAAATGTAAGTATATGCAAGATGCTTAACCTATTAGCAAGATGCATAATATCATCCAACCATTTTTGTAGAAAATTTACCTCCCATGATACACATTCTTTATTTTAACAAACTTATTAAAAAACTAAAATAGTTGCTAAACTAAGAAAATCCAACTTAGATATTTTATCTTTAAAGATTATTTCTCTTCAATGATATAGATATATCATAATCACTCGGCTGGTAATGAACGTGACAAACCCTAGCCCAAATTGCTAGAAGTCTCAGCGAGTAATGTAAAAACCAATTAAACAGAATAAAATTATTTTAATAACTTATCTTCTACCGAAATTTTTTTCCTGAATGGTTTCAATCGCATAACACCAATAAAAAATAAAGGAATGAAAGGTTTTATTGAAAATGAAACGTATTCATTTTAAAGATGTTAGAATCTAAAAGAAACATCAAATGTCGCTCCAAGTTTACTTTTATATTACTGCTCTAATCTGAGACCCCGACCTACTCCAATGTCTTTTCTTCAAGGACTATAAAAACATTGACATTTTTCCTCCTCTCTCTTATTCACTGCTCCTATACCCCTACCCAACTTAAAAACTGATCCTTCCATAGCATAATCTGTGGTAGAAAGATTGCCAAGTTTTGGCAACATCCAGGCAGCGTCCCCGAGAAATTTAAAAAAACATTACAGAAAGGGACCAACTCAAAAGTTTTTTTTAAAAAATTGCGAGTTTAAAATCTATTTGGCACCCTGGCGATTGTAGTTGGCATGACAGGTCCCAATACGAAAATATCCCCAAGTTTTCGAATGGAAAAAAATGGGTCAAATCTTAACAATTTAATCATAAATTGTTAAAATATGCCCTTAGCTTTAAAATTTGGCTAATTTACTGGTGAATAACTTGAAGTTCTTATTGTTCTGCATTGACAATATTTTTGTTGTCACTTTTCCCTTGATATAAAAATATACATTTAGAATTTGATTGATGTATGTATTTTAAGTAGAATAAAAAACCACATTCAGGAGAAATGTTCTTTAAGTTTGTATAAATCCTGAATTGTATTTTTTAAGATGAGTACTCTTTTACTGTAGTTAAATTTTCTGATAGAAATATTCAAAATATTGATCAAAGCATTATTATTAAATAAAGAATAGTAATGTCTTAAAAATCCCTTACAACTGATACATGCATGATTAATATGTAATGCATAGTAATGACCTTTATAAGTTTTTTTTAATAAGGTTCCAAAAGTTTTAACTTGACGATAACAATATCAACAATGCAAAGGCATTAAATAAAATAAAGGAATACATCATATACTTTACAATTAAACTAAGAATTCCAATGAGTACTTAAACTACTATAAATGGCATAAAAAATTACAGTGCTATAAGATTTTAGCATACTTAAATTTTATTATGAAAACCAGTCGCTAAATGAAACAGCAGAAAAACATTGTAATAAAAATAATAAATTTCAAACCTTATTCTTTTGTTAATCCCCGGTATTCTTTAACATGGGTAAGAACCCACACAGGTACTGCGAGAATGCCAAAAGAAATAGCAGCACCGTGAAGCCACATTTCTATAATGGATAACGGCTCTCCTGGTTTACCAGGATAATCATAATGATTGCGAGCAGATTGAAATACTCTTCGTCCTGCAAATTGTGGTAATCGTCGCAGTGCAGAAAACATTTTAAAAGTTTCTAAACTAACTTCTTTTCATTCATTAATTTCTGCAATAATCTCCTGATGATCAAGGTGAAAAGTTTACCGTAAATTGTGTTGCCAGAAATAGTTACCAAAATTCTTTTCATATGGAAACATTGAACTTCATGTAGTACTCGTCGCACTTTCGTTAAACGCACTACTAATTTTTGCTTCTGATCCGTTCCGTTCGTTGAATCCAGCGTTTGTCAATTTGTCATCAATTTTGATAAAGATAATTTTGTTTGTAGCAAAAATTTTACAAATCAACTCCTAAGATAAGCAATGATTTCTTCGTAAATTTTAATTTTTTTCATAGGATCAGTCAACATTCTTACACAGAGGTAGCGTTTGTTAAAATTTTTGTTTCTTTGTAAACATTTAGCTAATAAGACGTGATAAGTTAATTCCCCATTATAATCCTAGTTATCTGTTAAAATATTTTACTTAGTTACAGCCTTTGTTTAAATTTTTCTAAAAAATTTCAACTTATTTATTAGCCGTTGTTCTTCTTATAATAACTATGATTATTATAAACAATAATATTTTTTAAAAGATATATTGTTAACAAACTAAACTTGATCTGGATATTATTATTTGGAAGGATATCCTTACCTTTAATTCTGTATTATTTTCTGGTAGTAAATATAAGACTCCCTATTTTAAAATTAAATATCCGCATTTCCTATTAATACTTGATTTTTAGTATCTCATTAGTAGGGCTGCAAGTTTGTCACGAGAAAAAAAGACCCGAAATTCGCTGGATATTTTGAAAATTACACTGATTATAAATACAGAAAAATGTACCTTACTAATGATGTAAAAGACAGAGATTGTGCTAATAGTAAAACAAAGCTTAAAAAATACACAACAAAAGTATTTCTTTTAATTTAAGGCAATATTAATATTTTTATTTAAATGAACAAAATTTTGTATAAAGTATTGTACATTATCAGATTATCCTCATTTATGTTACATCTTTCATCACTTTATACATTTATATACTTTGAAAGCGATCTTTCCACGTCATAGCTGTTTCTAGGCAAACATCCAATTGCTACTTTGGCCAATTTTTGAATTGTGTTATGCTTTAAAAAAGGTTGAGGTTCCTCTAAAAGATATCACAAGAAGCCGCTGAAGAAAATCTGTTTGGATACATACAAAGGCAGTAGAAATTTCATTTGCCTTGTGTGATAGCCTGGATAAAAAAATTTCTGTGAAAAATTTTATTAATAATTTTTTTTTTCTTTTGTGATTCCTATTTCTTTTGTATTCCTACTGTCAATCAGTCTATCACCCTCCCAAAGTGACCTCCCTAGAAAGACCAAATTATTTGACAAGATTAGGATTATCTCTGAACAATTTTCTTCATATATGAAGAAAATTGTTCAATTTTCTATTGATTCTCACTCTTTTGCTATTGATTCACATCCCTAAATGTCTAATCAATTTTACATGTTTAATTTAAAGATTCTGGAAAGTAAAAAATTCTGTTAAATAAAAATAATGAATTAAAAATGAAAACAAAAATTTTAATTTTAAGCAATTTTTTAAAAATCAAAACATATTGAGAAATTCACAGATTTTAGCAAAAAAGAGGACAATTTCGCAAAATTCGTGTCGTGACAGACCTGCAGCTCTACTCATTATCTTAAATTCAAACCATAATCAAAGTTTATTTGTAATGAGGTGGTTGGTAATAGAAAGATTTGTTTTTTATTTAATAAATTAATACACCATGTATCATATGTCTATCACTTAATAAAAAGTTAGTTTTTTTATTTATTTACTATTGTCATATGTTTATTATTTCATAAATTTATAACTTAACCGTCACTTCGCAAAATTCGTGTCGTGACAGACCTGCAGCTCTACTCATTATCTTAAATTCAAACCATAATCAAAGTTTATTTGTAATGAGGTGGTTGGTAATAGAAAGATTAGTTTTTTATTTAATAAATTAATACACCATGTATGATATGTCTATCACTTAATAAAAAGTTAGTTTTTTTATTTAATTACTATTGTTATATGTTTATTATTTCATAAATTTATAACTTAACCGTCACTTAGCAAATTCTCTTTAAAAAAAACAGGACACATTATTTTAATCATTATTTATTCTCTTAACTCTGATGAGATTTTAAAAAAATTATTAAGTGATTTGTTGATTTTGTAGGAGCTTTTATTTCTGACAATGTGAACTGCCATCTATCAAAAGGTACCCCAAGATTGAAATGAGTTAGCATGTCTTATACACTAAGAATTGATGTTTAATAATGCTAGTGGTAGTTACACCCAGGGTTGACAAGTTTTTGACAGTTTAAACCGTGGTTTTATCCTTCATGTCTCAAAACTAAAAAAAACTCTTGTCAAAAAACTTTTTTGTCAAGTGTCAAAAACTCAAAATTTTAGTCTTAGGATAATTTTTTATTATAAATAAGAAGCATTTATAAATAAACATATATATAAATTTATAAATTATCAATCGATTATGTTCTTGATATATTTTGATATTATAAACTCTCTCTCTCTTTTTTTTTTTTTTTTTTTTTTTTTTTTTTTTTTTTGACAATTGCTGACAAACACTCAAATTTTTGTTTAGAAAATATTAAATAATTATAAATAAAAATGTGTAAAATTTACATTTGTCCAATCTGTTCATTTGTTAATATATTTGAAATCAAAATACATAAACAATCATCTTAGTTAAAAATAAACACTCAACAATCTATTATATCTAAAATAATTTTCTTTTACTCCTATTCTATCAAAGAAAAGAAGAAAATGAAAGAAGAAAAAAAAAAAAAAAAAACTGTTTTGAAACCATTTGTACTCCAAATTCATTTTTAAGTTTTGTATGAATAAGACCGAAATTTGAAACTATTCTTTCGATTGATGCTGAGCTGCATAGTCCCGAAAGTAGAGGTACTGAAGCTATTATAAATTAATATGTAACTAAAAAATTTATTTTAATAACTGGACTAAATATTAATAGCAATTTAGTTAAACCCATGAATTGTTTGGTTGAAAAAATTAACTTATTTTAACATTTATATTTTTTTACAAATTATAATTAATCAGTGAACTATATTAAAAAAATTGACATTAGTTCACTAATATTGGAAATATTCATGTATAGCAGGAGTGGTAGAAAATTTTCAGAGCCTAATATTCCCAATGAACAAAGTTTTTTTTTATTTTTGGATCAAAACATCCTCTTAAATCATAGCTTTTTTAAAAAAAAAATTTTTTTTTTTTTTTGGAAAATAAAGTTTATATAAGAAAAGAATTAATTTGATTTTACACAATTCTTGAATAAACGAGCATATATGTGTTGAATATGAAATCAAAATATATTGAAATAGTAATTATTTATTCTGTGAAATTTAAGGTCTCAATTATTAACTAAAGGAATTCAAACTAATAAATACACAAATTGACATATGTGTATTTAACAAGAAAAAGGTTTGTAAAAAGACACATTTATTTAACAAAAAGTTTTGTAGGAATTCTTTTTTACCAAAAATTTACCCTTGGCTGCCTGAATTTCCTTCAAAGCCTTGTTCTGCTCAGACATATTCTGCTCACATAAATATAATTAATAGCAACAAATATTGAGAATCAATTTAAAAAATATTATAAGTGTTGCGATCAGACAATTATTGAGGAACACTTTAATTTTATTTAATCTAAAAAATCTGCTAAATGATAGCATAAAAGAATTAAAATCAATATTTATATTGATATTAATTAACAACTCCTATTATTACCGGTACCTAACATATTAACCGAATAGTTGTAATATGACTCTTAAAGTATTAAGATTACCATTAAAAAAACCAATTAATAGTTTCAATAATTTTTGGGTAATTTTTTAAATATGACATAATATAAATTATAATAGTATGTAATGCAAGTATTGTGCATGACTTAGTATCGAAGAAAATGTCTTGAATGTCAAAAAAGAAACTTGCCCCAGGTATTTGACGGATTTCGACAGTTTTTGATACTTTTCGATACCTATCGACCAGTTTACCAGTTTTTGACATCAAAAACCCAACCTTGGTTACTTTATTATTTAAATTGTTGGCTCTGGTATTGATTTTAAACTTTCATCAATATTAAAGTTATCTAATTGTAAATGTATACTGGTTATTTTTATTCTTAAATATTTGAATGTGTACGTTTACCAATTAAACCTAATTTAGTGACCAACCAAATATTTTCTTCATTTGCTTATCAAACCTATTTACACAAATGTAACCTCTTTAGTTAACTGCATATCTCTTGATATCACATATACTTAGACAGATGATAGAATTTAACAATAAAGTGGAATGAAATGAATAATTAGATGATGAAGTAGAAGTTATTTGATAAGGAATAATGTATATTTTATTGGTGATGCGATTTTTCTTGTCTTTTATTTTAACTATATTACTTGTTAATCAGTATAAAAGTTTATAATTTTTAGTGTTTTATTTATTTTTTATTTATTTATTTTTTTCTTTGTAAATTTTTCATTAAACTATAAGACTCACATAATTTTGTTTCATTATCAAATTTTGTTTAATACATGTGATGTTGAATATCAATTTTTCCCTTCAAAAAATCTTGAATCCCATTTCTACATTTGAAGAAAGAATACAAATTGAATCATGTAAAATAAGTAACTACTAATTCCATGAGAATGAAATGGGCTCATTCCAGATTCTTTTGTATCAGTTATTGCAATTTTTATAAAATTTTAATTAACGGAAATTTGTTTTCTTTTATAGAAAATGGCTAAAGTAACATTAAGAATTAGCAATGAATTAGCTGCGTGTGATCCCTGTGATAAACCTATTCTTATTGTTGGAACGAAGAATCTTCTGTCTTCTCTCTCCTATGATACTATTAAGAACAAGTTGCAGCCAGTTGTGTCAAAAGAGGTAAAAATGTCCACCATCTAGGTTTTAAGCTTTTACTATCTTGCTTCATATATAGTTGAACGATCAAGTTCATTCAAAGAATAGTAAATTTTAGGTGTTATGTTTGACTGAAACAGTTGCTTATAGATTACTTAACATTTAGTTATGTATCCTTCAGGTAGCTTATCTTTTATATAACATTTTTCCAATTTCTTAACATTAATCCAATTTAACATTTCTTGCTGTAAGCAAATAACAATGAAAGGTAATATATAATTTGTCAAAATTGCAGGAAAATATAGAAGTTGATAAAAATACTTTTAAACAACTAGTATATATAGTACTTTGTATTGACATTTTGTAAATAGTTATGCTTAATAATCTGTAGTTTTATGTTCATTGACCAAAAAAAAAAAAATTGCCATGGTAATTCTTGTTTGTGGATCTAATTTTATTACTTAATTTACTATTGTACATTTTTGTTTTGGTTATAGATTATTTTTTGCTGCCTTTTGATATTAGTCTTGGTCTTTTTGATGTGATATTTATTTAATTTTTTTGGGGTTTTTCTGAATATAGTGTTTTGCCATATATGTTTTTTAATGTGTTTCTTTCTCTAGATGAACAGTGGTTAAATTTGCTTACCTTAAAATTTCATGCTAGGATTTTAATTAATAATACTTGGAATTTTTGGAAGGTAACACCCCCAAAAAATTTAGAGAGTAATTTCAATTCTTTATTAATTTTTAGTAGTGAAATTTAAAATAGAGAAGGCAACTTCAAAATAAAGATTACCTTTGTATATTGCCACTATTTTATAACATGTTATATTTCAACTAATATATTAACTATGCAAAATAAAGATTCTAAAATTATTGATTGAATATTTAACTAAAAGGCTTCACTATAGGCTAGTTAAACAATTTTACGTACATCTTGTTCAAATTTCATGTATCAATTCACACTTTCATTGGTCACATTAAAAAAGAATTATTCACGAGACAATCTTGAAAGTTCATTTAAATAAACTGACTTTTTAGATTTTATTCAATTTTGAGTTTCAAAAAAGCTTTTTTACAAGCAGCTGTAGTTATTGGCAGTATTAGAGCAAAAATAATTAATTTTATTAATTCAGGAAAATTTACAGGGGTGTCTGTCACCTTCCCTACATTCAGGTATAATGAGTGACTGTCACTACATAAAATATTGGATTATAAAATCAGCTACTTTTTAAATTCAAAGCTGCAAGAACAGAATCATTGCTATCAAAACATGTTAAAACCATCCTTTTATAAAATAATTTAAAACTTTGCCTTTTTCAAAGCATATAAAGCAATTCAAGAACAAAATTACAGATGTGATTTACACTTTAAAAAATAAAGAACAGGGAGTGTAAAAGAATCCTAATGAAAGCTTGAAAAATATTATCATTCATTGTCAATGATCATTACTCATTCAATAAAAATGATTTATATTCAATAGGTGTCTAAAATGCATGTGATATTTTAAAATGAGATTAATACCAATGAAAGGGAATTATTGAAAATTTCAAAAACTTCTATTAACTTTGAAACCATGTTTAATTTTTAATTTTATCAAACAAATATACCCCGTCTGTCTGTAAATTTAAAAAAAAAATATAGTAATAAATCTGGTTTTTTATGTATTTGTGAAGTATTATTCCTAATTTAAGAAATATTTTTCCTATGTATACACATTCTAGTTTATAAAGTCGAGCACCTAATTAAATTAAGTATTCTCAGAACGGATATGATTTTAATAGGCAGTGGACATTGTGTTTATTAGGGTTTATATGATCTTTAAAAAATTTATAAAGTGGTAGTTGCAAAATTAAGAAAATAAAATGCATTTTAATACGCTCACCACTATGCTTAATATTTCCAAATAAATATATTTAGCCACTAAATCTGTCTCAATGAATTATTAATCTTATCGTGAAAGCTAATAAAAAAAAATTAACTTCTTTATTTGAACATTATCATGACTTTTTAAATTTTATAGCATTTACTGCATTTTTCTCATTTATATGATTCTTATTTGGGGGAAAAAAATCAGCCTGGAAAGTACAAAACTAACATGAACTCTTTTCCAATGTGTTAAATATACATCTAACTGCATATTGGAGAACTTGCTTGGAATGTATTGTGTTGTGTGTTTCTATCCACAAGACTTATACCAATTATGCTTTTATATTTAATCTCTCAATACAGCTCATAAGAATATCTATTATGAGCTATATAGAGAACATATTCGTCTTAAAAATTTAAATTGTATGAAAATCTGTCTTCTTTTTCCTTATATAAAATCAAGACCTAAACTTTTAGGTATTTGAATCTGCTGTTGAATACATACAGACTTCTTCATCTGATTCAGTTCCTCTTTACATGAGAGATGCTGTTCTAGCTCGCCTGCCATCTAGCTGTTCTCGCCACAATGCTCCTTCACAAGTGCATTATTTAACTAAATTAGTTAAAAGTTACAGTTTTCAAAATGATGGCTATATAGTGGTAAGAATTAATTTTTTTATTTATATTTGCAATTATTAGTATCCTACAATTTAAGTTTAATTTATTAATCAAGCATGAGATTTTTCTGTCATAAAGTTTAACAGTTTGTTGGACTCTTAATGTACACACATAGTTAAATAGCTATGTAAATAATTTAAATTTTTTCTATTTTGCGAAGGAGTTTCACAAATTTTTTTATTTTTTCATGTTTTTAGTTGCCGGGATCTGTCTAGGTTTTTCTGAAAGGTTAAAATTAAAAATTATATTAAAAAACCAACACAAAAATATAGATTTATTGTTTCTTAAGGGATACAAAAATAAAATTTTAAGAAAAAGTATTTTGTGAAACTACCGTTTTTCCTAAAGCTGAATTTGTGAAACTACCGTTTTACCTAAAATTGAATTTGTGAAGGTACTGCTAAATGGTAGTAAATTTGGTCTGGGCAGACCCCTGAGTTGATACCTATTTTTAGACTTTTTTTTACTTTTCTGCCCTTTGAAAATGTTGCCCAAAATGAGAAGGTGCTTACTTTTATCACATTTGAAGAACCAAAGCACCATTGTATATTTGAACATGTTTTTGTAAAACCATTGGGCAGAAAACTGATGCAAAATTTTCTAAAATGCATGTTTGAATCCAAGATTTTTGAACCCAAGACATAGAGACTAAGTTGACTTGTCCCACAACCCAAAAAACACTTGTAATTGACAATTGAACAAAAAACTAGTTTCAAATATGAAGATTTATGTATTAAAGTCTGAATACTCCTTTTAACAAAGGGCTAAAAAAAACGGGACCAAACTAGATTCAGACAGCTTATAGTATAGTGCAGTTGTTCTTTTTCCTCAAAAAGAGGGATCGAAAAACTTCCACAAGCCAAAGAATCTCTCCAGAGGATTGTTTCCTGTGTACAGCCTTGGAATTGTAAAGCCATACCCAAAGGTTTAGGATACTTACTAGTTTCTATCCAAAAAATAGTTTTTACAGTGGCCATTATTAAAGGCTGTTCCTGATGCAAAAGACTACCAGAAACAAAGGAGATGTAAACAGAAAACTGACTTACTATCACCTTTACCTGCTGATGAGATACTAAACCAATAAATAAAACAAATTAATTTACTTATTTTGCAACTTTACTTTATAAATTGTGTATTTCTTATAGAAAATAGGGATAGAGATTTTTCTTAAATTTCAACATTGAAACATAGTAGTGAGAACAGCAAAATTTTTTAATGTAATTTGGAATTAGAATTAAAATTTTTATTGCTATAATGTTTTTAAGTGAGGAATGTGAATATTCTCAAAATTAGTCTAATAAAGCTTAAAAAAAAAGAAGCTCTTTTCTTTAATTAGTATACACACAGCAAACAGCTTTGAGGTGCACACCTTTGGGTCAACATTAGTTTTAGGTTAAATTTCATATGTGTAATAAACCATTTGCTCAAAATGTTCTAAATTATGAAACACAGGCTACATTATTTTTATTATTATTATTTTGCTCTATGTGTAAGAGAGATTTTTTAGTGTGATGCATTAATACGTTGACTGCTGTGTGACCCATATTTGGGTGACAGCAAAGTTTCTGATCGGGCCGCGTAACCCGTATTTGGGTGACATCTATTTGACTGATCGGCGAAGGATATTTGTATGAATTTGAAAAGATATTTCACATGAAGTAACAGAACTATTGAATTATTATAAAAGTAGTGTACAAAAATGATTTATTAAGAAAATTATTGTGAGCCTCGTAAAAGCTTTCTTGTTCACTGCTATTTGACTCACTGAGAAATAAGTTTCAGCCATTTTTCTTTTCGAAATTTCAACGAATTAAGATAAAGATTTTAAGTTATACTCCTCTTTACTCAGCAAAGATTCAAACTGATCGTGTAAAGTGGCAAGATGAGAAGCAGATGCGAAGCAATGGACACAAATAAGCAGATATGATATCATGGAAGCAACTAGAGTGAGATATTATTCTTGCGACCATCAGAGTCTCGTATTATTAAAATATCTTGGTGGGAGTACTTAGCAGAAAACGCTTTGTACTGCGATTCTTGTGGCCTGAAGGAGTATCACTTTAAACTTGTTTGGCAGTCAACGTCTTAATCAATATCTTTGATTAGTTCATAACACCAAGAGATCTTTATTTTGATTAATAATCATAATGTGTGTGTTAGAGTTAATTACTAATTATGTTTGGTGCGAATAAAGTGAGGTAATTTAATGTATTAAGATTGCTAGATTGAAATAATTTGTAAATAGTACTTGTATTTGAGATTGTATTTAGATATAGTCATGATAAAAATAGTTAAAGAATGAAATGTCATAAAAAACGAATTAAGGCCGAAAATTGCAAAAGGGTATTACATTAACGGGAATGTGATCGTTAAGGAAAGTGGTAGTACAATGCTAATGTGGTATAACAATAACCCAATAGGTCCAAAGAGTCACAAAGTGTGAGGTTTGAACAAATTGGATAAATTGGAATCACCAAAATTTAGAATAAGGGTCGAACTAAAATAAATTAAGGATTAAAGATAAATTAGACAATGTCATGCTATATCCTGATACAGATTTAACCATTAATTGAAAGATGATGTTTCCAATAAGAAAATCTAATAAATTCAGATTCAAGTATGCCCATAACAATAATCAAAAGGTACTCACCACATTCATGAGGCAAAAGGTAATAACTATTAGCTATAAAGGTGCAACTAAAAAAATCACACCACTCTTTCTCTTCAACTGAACATTTATTTTCGTAAAACATTTTGTAAAACCACTTATTTTGTTATTTCGTAAAACAAACAATATATTCAACACATTTTGTAAAACCACTTATTTTGTTATTTCGTAAAACAAACAATATATTCAACACATTTTGTACCACAAGAAATATCTTTTTCTAAAAAAAGAAATGTGTGACCAGAGAATTGAAACAAAGACGTCATGCTTGAAATTAAAATAACGAAAACGAGGAATTTAACTATATAAACAGATGTTCATAGAGAGAAAGCTTAAATTTAAGAGGGTTTTAAGTGCTAACAAAGTAAAGGTAAAAAAATGAAGCTATTTAATTTATAGAAATTAATTTTATAGATTCAATTAAAATTATAGGTTAGGAAGAGAATATAAAAGCATAAATTTCCCTCGATACGGACCGAAAGTCTGCATCTCGGAAAGAAGAAGTCACCAGCCAGAAGGCTCGAGAAAGAATGTAATAAAAGTGATTTTAAAATGCTTTAACTTGGTGTTGGACCAGAAAAGTTACAGCGAATTAAACTTAAAGAGGAGGAGAGTTTGAAAATTAAAGGAAAGAGATTGGTTTGTTAGCCCCCCTAAAAAATAAATGAAAAAAGAAAGGCGTGGAAAAAAGAGGGGTTTACTTTCCCCACAGGAAGTTCGATGACCACGTTGACCAAGGTCAACCAGAAAGGTTAAAAAAAAAATGAATGCTAAATTGAAGAAAAAGGAATAAAGTTTTAAATATTAGAGGATTCTAAATAATTAACAGTTAATTGTCACTTTACATTAAATGTATATGTGACAGTGTGACTGAATCAAAATAAAAAGGATTTGCTTAATGACAAATTTAGTATAAGTTGTTTAGTAATGTTGCTGCATTAAAAAATTTTCAGTGTGTACTGCTTTTGCTTTAATTTTAGTTTTCTAAGTTTTAATTAGTAAGCCTAGTTTTAAATAATAATTTTATAATTTTTTTTTAAAAAAGCTAAGCTTACAAAAAAAATGTTAATTCTGTAAGTTTTAAAATTTAAGACCCTTTATTAAATTATAATTCTAGTCCTGGGGGTATTAGGTTATGGAAAGATTGTGGAATTTCTGCTTAGCAAATATCCTGTTTAACTTGAAAATTTCTTTCTTAGATGGTATGTGAATACTCAAATGCATTTCCATCTGCTTGTGCCATAGCTCGAGCATTTCCACTGTTCACCAAGAAAAATGGTGGCTCTCCTCATACTGTAACTGTTGAATTCATCATCTTGTCTCCTGATGGTTCAAAAGTCTCTCCATTGACTGATGAAGATTTAAAATGTTTGACAGCAGCTGCAGAAGGCATTAGGATAGCTTCGAAGATAGTAGATACTCCCTGCAATGAAATGAATACTGACACCTTTCTTCAGGTAGATTTTAATAAGAAATATTGGTATAGTCATATATTTTTTACTTATATAATTGAGAAAGCTCCAAATTAAATAAACTCAATTAAAGAATGGTTTTTGTCAAATTGGAAAATAATATTGGCATAGTTATATTATTTTGACTTATATATTTGAGAAAATTCCAAATAACATGATTCAAGAATAGTTTGTCTAATCATTTTTTTTAAAAATATTTTTAATGTAATTGTAAGTATTGAATCAGAAAATTTATATTTTCCATTTACATATTTTTTTTAAATCTCTACAAATATTAAGCTTAAATGCTTTCTTGATTGTTTGATTTAATAGTAAAACATAGTTAACTATTCTGAAGTTTTGAAAATTGTGCTTAAAAGAAGAGTAAATTGAATGGCAATTCAGTTATCTACAATTTTTATATAATATATTTTTTTAAATTTTGCGATTTATTTAAAAAATTTGATAAAAAATGATTTTAGTCCAATTAATAATTCACAAATTTTTTTTTAAACTATTGCTTACCTGTCTGCATACTGCATATTTGTTTAAAATAATTAGAAAAAAAATTTCTATTTATATTTATTTTCATAGAGTAGTATTCCTTGTCTTGATTCTGGAGCTATTATATTAAGCAAAAAGAGGGTGCATAGTGTTTTTAAAAAGTACTTAAAGGTGCTTATTTTTTATTTTCAAAGGTGTCAATGGGATTTTTTTTTAATTATGTATTTTAAAAAGCGCTTATTTTTATTATATATTTTTTTTTGCCTTGTTGATTGTAGTCATGAATTATCAAAAAAAAAAAAAAAAAAAAAATGGTTTTCACAATGTTCTGTTAAATGTTTACACAATTCAACAACAATCTATTTTCGTATTCAGTTGTCTGCTTTAAAAGAAAACTCCAATCATTTTACATCCTGGATGAATGATTCTAGGGACCTTTTGCAGGATTCTTGCACTCACACCTAGAAGTCTGCTGTATTTTGCAAGAGATTCTCTATTTCAGGCTTCATCTCCCACCCTTTGAACCGAAAACCTCTCGAATTTTGCTGATTAATATCTTATGTGTGATTCAGATTTGTTATTTCAAAATAATATATCTTTTTATCATGAGATTTAAAAATAATTGAAATAAAAAATTCAATATCAGATTTGTTAAATGTGATGAATATATTATATAATAATTTACTTTTGACTAAAATGTTTAGCATTAATACTAATTGTATTTTCGTTTCAAAATTATTGAAAAAATTTTCATCATAACATTACAAGACTACTGAACCCAATTACAAATTTTAATAGAAATTTAACTATAGGCACCATTCACTAATTTACATTTGTTATATGAATTTATGAAGACTTTCTTAGATTGTCTAATTTTCTACACATCTTTATAAATTTTTCATTATGGATAATATCTTGTAAATAATTTTGTTGAGTATACATTTATAAATAATTTTTGTTCAAATTTTAAAAAATACACCCAATAACTTTGTTTAAATTAAAGTTTAACTAATTGTAATTTTTTGTGTTAAGAAAGTGCTTATTTTTTGATGAAAACTTTTGCTACACTTCTTCAAAAAAAAAAAAGTATTGATTCAATTAAAGAAACATTTGGTTTTGCATCAAATATTCTTTTATGTAATTGAATATTTTAAGCCCTGTTACTGCTTGTTTGACCACTTACTTTAACAATATTTATTATTATTATCTGAGTGAATTCTACTCATGTTCTAATATATAAAAAGAGGATTGATTCTAAAAGATGGGGTTACTAAACAAATGGAATGTATGAAAATTATAATAAACTATAAACTTGTAGATTCCGCTTTTAGATTCAAAAAGAGAATTTTATTTATATTTGTCACACATGTAAATGAACAATTGTTAAAAGGTTGCCAAATGGCGGAACTTTTAGCAAAGTTCAAATCTTATAATAAATATAAGTTTTGCGTTGTATTTATTATATGTGTATGAGGAATATTCAACTATGGAGAGGAGAGGACAATATTTTAATTGCATACTTATCCTATCAAAATATATTTTGAAATGAAATTTTAAAAATCAAAAATGCCTTTTATTTGTTTTAAATTAAAATTTATAATCATATATAAATTTTTAAATAAATTATGCATGATGTTGATTTACTTTGCAATGAGTTTTTATCAATTTTAAATTAATTTGAAAAAAGTGTTCTTGAGTGGAATGAACTAAAATAATTTTGAATAGAATTTTTGTAGTGATAATTACAACAGTTTTAGCTATTTTCAAAATAAATTAGTAAATAGTCAGCTGTAAACTAAAGCCTTTCTCTTTTTAGGAAATAAAATTAGTTGCTGATAAATTAAGTGCCAAATTAGAAGTTATTCAAGGAGAAGAACTTGATAAGAGAGGTTTTGGAGGTAAATTTTAAAATTCAATGGCGATTATTGATTTACTTTATAATGTTTTAGTTTCTGTTGTTCTTTGACTACTTCATATACAACAACATCTGAATCAAGTTTATGAATTGTTAGTTTTCAAACTAGGAAGAATAACTTCAGGGCTCTTCTGGCAGTCAATGCATTTAAACTACGAGTAAGAGTGGCTTGAGTGAAATTGCGTTTCTGTCAAAGATGCAAGATCTGTAGTGTTAACAAAAAGCAGCTTATTTGCTTCTACTGTTTGGTCTTATCAAAGCAGCACCAAGACAGTCACCCGTGTACAAGGGCATTTCTCTTGAGGTTGGTCAATTTCGAATTTGTTATGAGAGATGTCTCAGAATAAACTTATCATAAGACATGTTTATCAGTAGATCACTGAAGTCAAGCATCTCTGGCAGTTATTAGTAAATTAGAGAATGACCACTTTGTTCAGATTGTGAATGGACTGAGGGTACACTGGTCCTAATTAATCTGTTCTATCAAAAATTGCTCGAATTATCAAAAGATACCTTATCAGCACTCAAGTGACGCAAATAATGAACAAAATTTAGTGTGCCTCTGTCAGCATGTTGTCCCCAGTTGATGAGTAGAATTTTTGTATGTTGCTCAGATGTTAGTATTGACAAACTTATTGACATGATAATTCAAAGCAGCCTCAATAGCTATGAGTTTTGTTTAGACAACTAAGCTATAGTTAAGGTTTCTCTTGCAAGCTCAATACCACTTCCCTGTTTAAACACTCCAAAGTAAGCTTCTAGGGTAAGAGCTGGGTGCTATGTACCCTTGTAAGTGTAAGAGCATAGTTAGGTCCTCAAGAAGACCTAATCACAGAACTAAAATTTAATTTATATTTTAATATATTATAATAAGAAAATTTGTATTCAAACTTTAAAAAAAAATTGTGAAAATTTGGTGGCCTCTAAAAATTTTTAACATGTTTTGGCAACTGAAAACAATTGGAAGAAAAATATATTTCTTCCCTTCTATGGAATTAGTAAGAGAGAAAATGTCAGGTCTTGTGTTCTAACACCCATGTTTCCCAATGTCTTAATAGTTCTTAAATTTCTTTATTAAATTCTTTTTAAAAAAATCTTTTTAAACTGTAGTTAGTGCAAGTTTTGTGAAAATAAATTTAGTACTATTTTAAGACCTGCCATATTCTTTATTGCATCTTTGCAATTTTGACCAATAAAATTTTATAAAATATTTGGGTAAAAAGTAAACGCTAGTTTTTAAAATTGACAAATCAGTTTTCACATTATTTTGCTTGACTCGACCCCGGTCCACCAACCTTAGGCTGTGGAGATGCCCAGGATTTGGTGTGAATCTAGTGCCATTAGATAGATTTTTCAAAATGTTAGATAAATATAAATCTGTTTTGTATTTTTTGAAATATTCATTTTAAAATTTGATCCAATTTTTATTTTGCTGTTACAGTGTCATCTGGGAATCAGAATGAATACATATCAGAACCAGTATGCCTAATTGGGGTACTTTTTCCTGGAAAAACACAAATCTGCAATAAAAAATAAAGAGTGGGGGTACCTATTTAAGGTTACTAAATCACATCTATGCCTCAACTGCTGGGGGTAGGGAGATTCAAATGCATCTTTTGATAATATTTCACATTTGTTTTTTTAACTAACTCAAACTTTTTGGTGTAAGGGCCTAACATTATGGGTCCCCATAAGCATTGCGCAAATCTAACACACCCAAGAGTAAAACTCTCATTTTTTTCACTTGCACATTTTAATATACAGAACAATGTGAAACTTTTAAATAACTAAGATTAAAAATATGATACCCTAAGAATAAATTTAATTATTTGGGCAAATTTAAACAGTAACTATAGTCTGCTGTAGCCACTTAGAAGGTCTGGAAGAAAAAAATTGTTTGAAGAAATGTTTCAAAACAACTCTTATAATTCTATACTCTTATAGGACAGTTAGTTTCAGTATAACTTACTAATGTGCAAATAATATGAAGTGGTTATAACTAATTATTGTATCTCTTTCCATTTAGAGAGAGCTTTTTTAATTAACTTGTTTTAATTGTTTAGGTATTTATTCTGTTGGTAGAGCTGCAGAGCACCCACCCGCACTAGCAGTTCTTAATCATACTCCTCCAAATGCAAAGGAAACCATTGCTTGGGTTGGAAAAGGCATTGTTTATGATACAGGTGGTCTCTGCATAAAGTCAAGGGTAAAAACTTTTGTTATTTTTTTAAATTTCAGTGTTTTGTTTGCTTTTTATTGTTTTCGGTTACATAATTAACAAACATACCTGAAGTTTTGTATGAGACTCATTTATTAATTTAAAGAGATTTTTTTTTTATTAAACTGTCATGAGCTATTTTTACCTCTGATTACTAAATTTAATTAAGAATCGGATATATTAAGTTATTGTACATGGATAAAAATCATATTAAGAAACTTAATAAGAAGTCAGGAAGGTTTAACTACCTTTTAAGTAAATATAATTGATTTATTTATTTTCTGTAGTATTTAAATAGACAAATTCAGGTTTTACTTTGTAACCAAATTTTAAAATTAAACAAGAAAAGTGTTACAGTGCTCAGATTCAAAACTCAGTGTGGGCAAATTTTTATATAAACTACTTTTGGCTTACACTGAGGATATTAAATGTGCCTTGGTCATGAGTTAGAGTACAATTTATTGAATATAAAATTGTTCATGAACTGTGAGATGGTACCCTCAATTGTGTAATTGAGTTCCTTTCGATATTTATATTGAATATTCTCTTTTCGTCATACATCTTGTTATAAGTTTTAAAAGTTGAACATTAAAAGCTTCTTATTTACAAAAATGATCTAGTGTTTTATGCTTTGGCAAAAAAAAAAAATGATCTAAAACTAAAATTGTGCCTTCATTGAATACAAATGCCTTTTTTTACCTTTCTTTTACTGAACAAAAAGATATAGCAAAAATACTGTGCATCCAAATTTTGCTGATGGTATCACTATATAAGCCATATTCTTGTAAATAATTACCAAATAATAAAAATAATTTTGCCATAAATCTGTGGTTGCTAGGAACATTTTTAATTTCAGTTTTGGACAAAATTTTTCAAGAATAATATAAGTATTTCCATTAGTAGTAATATAATTCTAAACTATGTAATATGTAATTTCTTACTGAGTAAATTTTAGAATTTTATTTAACCATAGTAATTTGTATGTAATATATTATGTGTATAATATATATTATAGATATGTATTTCAATAGAAATGTTAAAAATTTATTTTAGTCTTCAATGACTGGAATGAAAAGGGATTGTGGTGGAGCAGCTGCCATTCTAGGAGCTTTTTATGTCACAGTTTCAATGGTACAATTTATTTGATTAGTAAAATGTATAAACTTTGTTTTAATCTTTTTTGTTGGATTGTCTGTTTCTCATCAAAAAGAGGATGTACTACCGCAGGAGAAACTTTTCATGACAAATTTTGTTTTTCCCCAAAAGTTCAGAAAAAGTGTGTTCAGGTTAACATAGATTAAACCATGACGTTTCAAGTGCTGAAAAAAAATATGTTTTTTAAATATCAAAATGCAAACAAATTAATGCAAGATTACTTGTCACCATTTTCATATTTTGAAAAGAAAGAAAAAATTCTTTACAATTTGAAACTCTGGGACTAAACTCATTTTTTTATGTATATTTAAAATTTTAAATTATTTATGTAGGTGAAAGAGAATTTGCTATGAAGGGTTTCTTATTTGGTATAACAATCCTCTTTATTTGGTATCATTTAACAGAGCTATACAATTATTTTATAGCTTGATTTACTTTCTATTTTTGTTTAACTACCCCATTCTTTTTAAGTTACGTTTTTTTTTTCTTTTTTCAATGTTACTGTCATGCAACAATCCATCGTAGAAAATTCGTGCTAATCTTGCTTATTAATTGTTGTTGTTTAAACTTTAAAAGAAAAAGTATTACCTTAATAATTTTTTATTTATCTCATTGCATCTAGACACTTATGCTCTGTAATGAAATGTGTGCTCTATAATGAAACTTCTAATACTTATCTTCTTAAAACAATATCCTCCGTAGTATTTTCAAAATTAATAATTTTATAGAAGTATTGGAACATACATCTATCTTTATGTTTAATCATGCTAGGTGGGCTTTATATATTTATCTTCTTACTCAAGCTCACCCATTTATGTGTTCATATTGTTCCTACTGCCTTTGTCAGCATTGATCTGAATCCGCAACATTATTGATCAAATTAGCAGAGTACAAATCATACGCACACATACTGCTTAAAAGCTACCTTTGTTCATTCACTTTTACAATCTCACTTTTTTAATGTTCCATATTAGTATTCTATAATAGCCTTTTCTTTGTTGTTGTTCTTATTTAGACATGGTAGTTCTCTATACTTATGCTATTAAGTGAAAAGGACTGTTCTTAGCATGCTTTTTTTCTTTAATATATTCATCTCTATTATATTTAATTTTAAATGTTACTTGCACACATATTAGCATTTGTGTCTATAATTTCGTCAGTTACCTAATTGAAAGTAGCACATGGTTTTATCTAAATTAGTCCAGTATTTATTTGTTATGAGTTATTTGTGATATGTTCACAATAGCAATCTCTTGTTTCAATGCCCTCCTTCAATTAAACACAAGTGCTAAATATTTGGCCCAAAAATTGTTTTTTTTATCAACATGGACTGATAACAGCTCAATTTCATTAGACAAAATAACTTGATTCTGTTTGTTCCTCTGGCCATGCCATCTCATCCTGTAGACCTTTCTTTGAGAGCTATAGCAGGGCCATGTGTGTGTGCCCTTCTTTGTTTGGGCAGCCAGGGTCATTAAATCAATTGTCAAATGTAATATATTATATAAATAACAGTTTATGAAAAAAAAAATGTTTCTTAACTCTTTTTTTTTATTATTAAGACTTTACTGTCAACTCTATAGTACCTATCTTACCTTGTGATTGATGTTTAATAATCCAGAATGCATGATAATTACATCAGGCCATAGCAGCATTAATGTTTTAATACTTAAATCTTAATACAGATGTATCTAATAAAAAATAAGTTTCGCTATACTTGATCGATTTTCTAATGAATCCGTAATTTTCTTACAAATCTGATTATTTGTAGTTACTTTAAAGAACTCAAATTTTTACTATACATAATATTTTAATAAAAAATTATTTTATAAGACTCTTGTGTAAGTTTGTGTGTGTTTTTACATTTTATTTCATAAATAATCTACAAGTATTTTTCTTTCATTCAAGGGCTTCAAAGAAAATCTTCATGCCATTTTTTGTCTTGCAGAAAATGCTGTAGGTCCCAAATCCACTAGACCTGATGATATAATTACGATGTACTCGGGAAAGTAAGTTTAAATCCCAAATTACCTTTAAGGAATGTGATTCCTTAATAAACTCAGAGTCACAAAATGATTATATTTAATTTTTTAATCTGACTGTTTTGTAGATAGCTGATTAGCATTAATATAAGATAGTATATTATTTACGATTACCTGCCACCCTTCCAATTCAAAATCTGCATTTATTTTAAAATGACTGAAAATTTTAAGTTCATATCAAACTATCCACTTCAGATTCAAATTGATTCCATTAGTAGGATAAATAATCCCAAAAACACTGAAGCGATAAGATATTAAAAACTTCATTCACTTCAAAAATATTTCCAATTTGTATATTTTTTAAGCCAATGAAGCTTTTAATCAAATAATGCCATTAGTTGGTAAATCAAATTAATTATTTTTAATTTATAAAGAAATATTAATATGATAATTATTTTAAAACTTTTAGATAATTGTTTCCTTTCATTAATGTTAAATTATCTTGCAAAAAAATATTTTGAGTTCTTTTTACAATTATTTTATGCAAACACTGTTTTATCTACTTTAGCATTTCTACAACTTCTTTCTATTCATTAATTTATAAATAATTATAAAGTTATATATAATTATTTATAATACCCATTTTAGGAAGTCTCTGTTACATTATCTCACAGTGAAAAATTATTTATTTATGTACATAATTTTACATCTTGAACAACTATTACTCTGATGCTTTTAACTATAAATGTCATATATCTGAGTTATGAAATTATTTAAAGTATTTTGAATCTTTTAAAATATATTCTATATAAGCTAAATATTTTAAAAATTATTGAAATAAGTTATGTTAATTTAATTATATTATTAAAAATTATTAAATTGCTTAAATGATTGTAATAATATTAAGAGAAAAACTGAACATTGATTGTAGCAGCTCTGATTATAATGCTTTGATTAAAATATTTTAACCCGAGACCGCCGCCAATAGCCCATTGTGCAGCTCTAGTGCAACGTAAATGAACTACAACAACAACAAAATATTTTAACACCAAAAGAAATTCACTAAAAGGAATAAATTCTTATAATCATCCAAATGGATCGAAAATTATTTTGTAGCAAGGTCAATTTAGTTGAAAAAGTTAATTTAATTTAAATATTTCTAGCAAGGCAAAATAAGAAGTCTGTAAAGTTTCAGTAAAATTTGTCATGTATTCGATATAACTAGACTAGAGAATATGAATACTTGATTCAGTACAGCATTAATCTTTTTAAATATAATAAATAGAAAAAGTAACATTAAAATATTCTCATAATTTAGTATTTTTTTTATTTTATTCCCATAGTTTAATAAATCTTATTGTTATATATATATATATATACAGCTAAATAAATAAATACAAAAAAACCAGAAAAAAATTAAGAAAAACAATAAGTATCATTTATTGCGCATAAGCTGCAAGTAAATAGAACTCATAAGATATGTTCAAAATGAAAATAAAACAAAGGTAAATTACAGACAAATGAAAAAAAAAGGGGGGGGAAATAATAATAGCAAACAACTGGGGAAAGAAAAAGAATTAATTTTAAAAAAAAAGAGAGAGAGAGAGGATAAAGTTTTTTTTAAAAAAAAACCCGGAAAATAAAAGATATAATCTTTTCATCAGCCCACACGATTATATCCGAAAAAGAGTGCTTTCTAATATTGTATCAATATAGCCAAAGCAAAATATATCAATACAATAGTGTGAGGAGCACTCAAAAGATTTTTTACAAAAATTACGACAATTAAAATAAAATAAAACACAATAAGTAAAAATAACACGCAAAAACAGAAAATAAAATGTAAAGGAAGAGAATATAATGGACTTACTTGAACGGGAAATTTTTCAAGAATGATTTAAAATGTTTACGTAACAAGATTGCCAGATTGCAAAATATGTCAACAAAAGCGCAAATTGAGTGTAACAAGAGGAGTTTAAAGGGCGTTCTTGCCTGAAGTGCGTTTGATTTGTTAGTTACCAAGGATGGGCCAGAAAACGGATGTGCGCGAGGTAATATTATACTGGATAATTTAAAAAAGTTGACTATAAATAATTTTAGAAAATAAATATTTATTTAAGAAAAAAAATAGAAAAGAGAAAGAAGCATGAATTGCCTGTATTGCACATAATTTTAGCCATGGATTTGCCCGAAATGGATTTGCACATGGAAAAATTATATAAATTGACAAAGAAATCTTTTTAGTAAATAATTTTAGCCACGGATTTGCCCGAAATGGATTTGCACATGGAAAAATTGTATAATTTAACAAAGAAATTTATTAGTAAATAATTTTTACCCACAGATTTGCCCGAAATGGATTTGCACATGGAAAAATTATATAAATAAACAAAGAAAAATAAGAAAAGAAAAACAACTTATTTTAGTAAATAATTTTAGCCACGGATTTGCCCGAAATGAATTTGCACATGGTAAAATTGTATAAATTAATAAAGAAATTTTTTAGTAAATAATTTTAGCCACGGATTTGCCCGAAATGGATTTGCACATGGAAAAATATTAAAAATTAACAAAGGAATTTTTTAGTAAATAATTTTGACCAAGGATTTGCCCGAAATTGATTTGCACATGGGAAAATTGTATAAATTAACAAAGAAAATTTTTAGTAAATATATTTACAAAATATGCGATTAACTCAATGATTTTATATAGAATTTTATTACTTTAGTTGGGTATCTATTGTTTTTTATCAAATTTTGAAAGAGTTTATCGATTTGTTTTTTGGATAAATAAATATTACTACATATTCTTTTAATTCTATTAATTTCATTAAAAGTAGTATTTAAATAGATGCTCCTAGAAACATTAGAATTCCAAGTAAGTAGTTTATTCATATTAAAATTAAAATCATTTCTTTTATCGTATAAATCAACAAAGCAGATATTTTCTTCTTTTATGATACCCAAATCCAAAAAATTGAAATTAATATTATCATCATGATTACGAAGCAAGATTAATTCCTCGGGGTAAATATCATTTAATAAAATAGTATAGTCTTGAAAATTAAAGATACTTAAGTCATCAATATATCTAAAAACAAATATAATACTAAGAGTGTAATTTTTTTCATAATAATGCAAAAATAAGTTAACTAAGAGAGATGAATAATTAGAACCTTGTGGTATTCCATCAATTTGAAGAAAAATATCCCTTTAATTGTAAAGATAATTATTAAAAAGACAAATATTAATCAGAATTTCCCAATAATCAAAATCGCAACAAAGTATATTTTTGAAATCATAGTAATAATTCAAAAGGACATCTTTTAGTTTAGAAAGGGAATGCTATTGAAAAGATCCTAGAAATCAAAAGTTGCAATAGAATTAATTTTATTATGTTTAATGAAATCTAAAATCGGTTGATTATTAGTGATAATCCAAGAGAAACCTTCTTTAGAAATACTGTTAATAATTTTATTTAAGCTATTGTATTGATATATTTTGCTTTGGCTATATTGATACAATATTAGAAAGCACTCATTTTCGGATATAATCGTGTGGGCTGATGAAAAGATTATATTCTTTTATTTTCCGGTTTTTTAAAAAAAAAAAAAAAAAAAAAACTTTATCCTCTTTTTTTTTTTTTTCATTAATTCTTTTTCATTACTTCTTTTTCTTTCCCCAGTTGTTTGTTATTATTATTATTTCCCCCCCCCCCTCTTTTTTCATTTGTCTGTAATTTACCTTTGTTTTATCTTCATTTTGAGCATATATACATAAAGCATAATAAATAAATACAAAAAACAGGAAGAAAATTAAGAAAAACAATAAGTTTCATTTATTGCGCATAACCTGCAAGTTAATAGAACTCATTAAATAAGTTCAAAAAGAAGATAAAACAAAGGAAAATGACAGACAAATGATAAAGGGAAAAAAAAAGATAATTATTGAGAAAAAAAAAGGATAGAATTCTTTAAAAAAAATCCAGAAGAAAAAGAAAAAAAAAATTATAATCTTTTCATCAGCCCACATGATTATATCTTCAAAAAAGAGTGCTTTCTAATATTGTATTAATATAGCCAAAGCAAAATATATCAATACATAGTGTGAGGAGCACGCAAAATTTTTTTACAAAAATTACAACAAATAAAATAGAACACAATAAGTAAAAATAACACGTAAAAACAGAAAGAAAAATTAGAATAGAACATAAAACATAACCTATAAAGCGAGTAGCAAACTTAAATAAACTTACATGGACTAATAAAATTCCTTGTTAATTTATAAAATTTTTCTATGTGCAAATCCATTTCGGGCAAATCCGTGGCTAAAATTATTTACTAATAAAATTCCTTGTTAATTTATACAATTTTTCCATGTGCAAATCCATTTCGGGCAAATCTGTGGCTAAAATTATTTACTAAAAAGATTTCTTTGTTAATTTATATAATTTTTCCATGTGCAAATCCACGGCTAAAATTATGTTCAAAACTTCTTATGTTGCTTCTTTCTCTTTTCCATTTTATATTTATTTTCTAAAATTATTTATAGTCAACTTCTTTAAATTATCCAGTATAATATTATCTTGCGCACATCCATTTTCGGGCCCATCCTTGGTAACTAACAAATCAAACGCACTTCAATAATGCAGCAAGAACGCACTTTAAAATAAAACTCCTAGTTACGCTATCCCTTTTTGCGTTTTTGATTTCATATTTTGCTATCTGGCAATCTTGTTACGAAAATATTTTAAATCATTCTTGAAAAATTTCCCGTTCATGTAAGTTCATTTAATTTTGCTACTCGCTTTATAGGTTATGTTTTATGTTCTATTCTAATTTTTCTTTCTGTTTTTACGTGTTATTTTTACTTATTGTGTTCTATTTTATTTGTTGTAAAAAATTTTTGAGTGCTCCTCACACTATGTATTGATATATTTTGCTTTGGCTATATTAATACAATATTAGAAAGCACTCTTTTTTGCAGATATAATGTGTGGGCTGATGAAAAGATTATATCTTTTTTTTTTTCCTGGATTTTTTTAAAAGAATTCTATCCTCTTTATCATTTGTCTGTAATTTTCCTTTGTTTTATCTTCTTTTTGAACTTATTTAATGAGTTCTATTTACTTGCAGCTTATGCACAATAAATGAAACTTATTGTTTTTCTTAATTTTCTTCGAGTTTTTTTTTTTTTTTTGTATTTATTTATTATGCTTTAAATATATATATATACAGGGTGATTCTTAAAAGATGGGCAAAATTTTAGGAAGTGATAGATCACACCCAAGCAAACAATATTTATCAAAGAATGCATGGTCGAAAACAAAACGCAAAAGTGCTAGCGCATTTGGGAAGTTATTTGATGCAAACGTGAAAGTTTCATTCCTGTTGCGAGTTACTGCCCTGTGTTACTTGTCGCCAAGCTTTCGGCCGCTGCAGGGAAAGTTTGTGATATGCCTGGTGTGTTTCAGAATGTTTGCCTATCTTTTCTTTGCCGTTGTACTGCGTGCATAGCTGCTGCCAGCCACTGTTTTGAACACTTATTGTAATCACATGCCATTAAATTTGCTTTTATAACTTAACTTCATGGTTCTTTGTGTGTTTTTGCCTCATATAAGAACATAAACTTTGACGCCCTCTAGCGGTTTTGCGTTTTGTTTTCGACCATGCATTCTTTGATAAAAAATTGTTTGCTTGGGTGTGTACTATCACTTCCTAAAATTTTGCCCATCTTTTTAGAATCACCCTGTATATATATAATCTGTGGGGGAATACTAACTTGAATTAAATTAAAATGAGCCATCGAATAATGAAATAAATACCAAATTTCAGAATTAAACTATTTATTAAAATCTTTAAAATAAAAACTGAATAAAAACATACTTCAAACTTCCAAAGTAGTTAAGGAAAAAGGGCTCTGCGCCCTGAAACTCGCTTATAGCCAAAGTAAACATGCGGTCGCAAAATCGCTAATTCAACTGAAGCAGGCAAAAAATATTCGAGTTAGCAAGAGTTTCAAAGCGCATGCGTAACAAATAAGAAAAGATTACTCCTCATAAGTGATTGTTCGATTATTCAACTACGGCTGAACATAATCAATTTGACAGTTTACAAAGCAGTCTTCTATCTTTCTAAAATGTTCTTTATTTTTCGTAATATGCAAACATATTTCATCCTTGACTGATATCATATAAACATGTGAATAGTTTTATTATATATTGATTTCAAATCAACATCGGAATACATCTTCTGGTCCATTTCTAAACCGAATGATCATAAGACCATTTTCTTATTTTATTTACAAAATATTGAATGATTGAAATGTATTAATAAATTAACAATATTCAGTTGATGTGAGGTTGCTTTAAAATTTCTATTTTTAGGACTGTAGAGGTAAATAATACTGATGCTGAAGGTCGCCTTGTTTTAGGAGATGGGGTAAGTGTTTTATAAATTACTCTTGACCAAATACAATTTAAACTGATTTTATTGTATGGGAACAAAATTAGATCTGTAAGTGTGATATTAATCTGTTGGCACATTTTTTTAAAAATGGCATTATTTATCATTTTTTGATTAATTTTTATAAGTGTCTGAATTTAGCCTACCTGTTTATTAAAAAAAAAAATTTTTATAAATTGGTAGATTTTAAGAGAGAAACAAATTTGTTTTGTTATTTCGAAAGGAACCAGGCGAAGTTGTATTTGCCTGCAAGAAGACCAACTTAATCGCGGACAAGTTTGCGATATCACCGTGAGCAGTACAGTTGTCTAGGAAGAGTATCAAATTTCTGATTTGGTTGAAAAACTTTCAATCTAGTTTCCGGATGTATGTCTCGAACAAGTTCAAAGTCATCCAAGCTTTTGGGTTGGCATTGTACTCCAGGGGCAGAAATTTGACATTTTTTAAGCACCGAGGTTTCTTTGTCTTTCTTATGACCAACAACGGAAGTTTTTCAGTCCCATTGGCGTTCGTCCCCACCAGCATAGTCAACCGTTCCTTGCTGAGCTTGCCACCAGAGCACTTCTCACTACAAAACATCATTGTCTTGTTAGGCAAGCACTTAAAAAGAGTCTGGTTCCATCCAAGTTGAACACATCTTTCGGTGCATATGACTGCAGAAGATGTGGCAAACTCTTCCTCCAATTCTCGTATGCATCATCTGAAACATCCTTTGCTTGCCCGTGTAGGGTGCAGAACACTATCTTGTTCCTGGCTTTGAATTTGTCCAGCCATCCCGTACTGGCGTTGCAAACTGAATTGTGTTTTTTTTTTTTTTTTTTGTCTTGCACCGAATCTGGAAAAATCTATCACAAAAAACTTAAGTTTTTAGAAATTAAAGCATTTCTAAAAACATGTATTTCAAAATGCTCGGTAGATATGTTGTGCAAAACAATCTTAGCATAAATAAAATGCCTTTACAAAACAGATTTTCTCCCCCTAAAATTATGTAATAAAATATTTTTTTACTTGGGGTTGTGAGTGAATCACTATATTTTATAATCCCATTATTTTGTACTTTCAATATTGAGTCATAAATCATTAATGATCTGGCTTAATGCTAATGTTTTATTATGATATTCAAATGAAGTTGTAGTAAATATTTTGAACTTGGTTTTTGCTGTCTTACATTTATCAAGTGGATTTTAAATTTTGTAGGTATTTTATGCTAAAAAAGATTTATGTGCCACAACTATATTAGACATGGCAACTTTAACAGGCGCTCAAGGAATATCGACAGGTAAATACCATGCAGCGTTATTGACAAATAGTGAAGCCTGGGAAAAGGCCACTGTCCGAGCTGGAAAAAATTCTGGAGATCTAATTCATCCTCTTCCCTACACACCCGAGATTCATTTTAATGAATTTCATAGCTGCATGGCTGACATGAAAAATGCCGTAGCGGTAAGGCTTTTGTAATTTTATTTAACTTTCTTATGTTAATCTACTGACATTTCTGGACATTCTTATATAATCTAATTTATTTCAGTTGAGTCTTTCGTAAAAAATTTGTGAATAGTATAGTTTATAAAGATGGTTTCTTTTTTAAGAAGGAATAAGTGATGGTGCAAGTATTTTATTATTAAGTGTTTTCCAGAAACAACGTAGTTCAATACCACTGAATATTAATAATGTAGATTAAGATTTTAAATCAAAGTACAGTACTGTTTTTTTTTTTTTTTTTTTTAATTTATAAAAAATACAAGCTAGCTAATAAAACAAGTTTTTCTGAAAAATTCATGCTTTCTCTTTATTTAAATACATTGTTTTTATTTTAGGATGCAAGTAATGCTGCTTCAGCATGTGCAGGTCTTTTTATTGGTTCACACATTGGATTCGATTTTGATGGAAATTGGATTCACATTGACATGTCCAAAGTTTCACATTCAGTAAGTGTTTCTCATCATTTCTATAGCCATAAAACTGCTTTACACTTCTAATTGTACATATTTTAATGATTGTTAATAGGGTGAAAGGGCCACAGGTTATGGAGTTGCTTTGTTATCAACTTTATTTGCTACTGCATCAGACTGCCAAATGTTACAAACATTAGCACCACAATTTGGAGATGAAGACAAATCCATTTTTCAAGCTAGAAAATGAATATCGAATCAAATATCCTAGAGCCTTCAAGATAATCAATTCCAATGAACAATTTTCAATTATTGCAAAGCTTCATCTGTTGTAAAACTGTTGCTTAATATAATTTGCTATTTTTCATGTGGGAAATTTCGACTGTGAAAACTAATTTTTATAAATAATAAAGTATTTCTCAAAATATTATGCTACGATGTTGAGTTTCTATCACACGAAGCCATGAATGCGAAGAGTCAACAATCACATAATCTCTTTGGTGTATGCCAGAAATATTCCTTAGTGAATGTTGTATGAAAATAAATAGAGTTACAAATAGTAATAAAAGAATACCCAGGAAATTGAAAATGTTCCCATAAGCTGCCTTTTACAATATAGTATCAGATTGATGATGATAATTAGCCTTTTGAAATAAATGTTGTAATAAAAATTAATAATCTGAAATTTTTTTTTAACAGAAAATAATTACAATCAATTGATAATTTAAATTTTTGCAAATTCTTATTAGCCTTAAACTATACAGTGTAGACATAACTTTTGAAATATTTGATGTTCATTTTTATAAAAATGTGGCTTTGTTTAGATTTACATGTTAACATTGAGAGTGATATTATAAGGTGTTTTGAAATATCCCCTTCTTACCCTCAGAATTAAGCGATAAAGAAGCAATTTGTTAAGTATATAACGCGCTTTATTCCAGACAGTTCTGAATAGATTACAAACATTCTGATGACAAAATTATACAGTTATATAAATCTTACAGACAGCTCATTAAACAAATTTGAAAACGGATACAAAATACAAAAGGTCCAGCCTCAACTTCTCGTACCAGTTCCATAATTTGCTCCTCCAACTTTGTCCACTGCCATTCTCAGATATTCGTCTGAAAGCTCATCGGGAGATTCTATCTGCAATTCTACAGCAAAATTCTGTAATATAGAGAAATATCTAATTAATCTTTATGGAAATGATACTGAATAAGAATTGTACAGCTTTCGGCGCTGTGCTTAGGAAACTAGTTTTTCTTTCCGAATCTCAAAATGCGAGAAAGTTTGTCAACAGATGGTGTTGTTTGTTAACTTAGAAAATTATAAAATAATGTTTTTACAATCATCAATGTAGTCTGAGGACGAAGTTATCAGACACCAAAACAGATATATCAGTTAGAATGGTCTGACATTGATTTACGATTTTTCCAATTAGGAGCACCACCTGTTGAAGAGCGTTAACAAATTTTGAAATTTAATGAGAATAAAAATTCGCAACAAGAAAAAACATACTCTCCCACCATATTTCTGTAATTTTTTAAATCAGTCATTTTCGGAATACTCTGTCGATTATAAAATTAACAGTCATAGTCCAAGACCCTTATTTGGTAGGTTTCATAGATCCACAAATTTATGATGCTATTAAAATCAAGATTATGATTTTTCGCTATATATATTATATATAAGGTGTTCTCTAATGACTGCCTTTAATGTTATACATTTTTGGCCTCCTTTTAGAAAAAAAAAAGGGATTCCAAAATGTTAAGTATATTAGGGGTCTATATTAAAATAAGAGAGAACAAAAATGTTTTTAAATTATGACCAATCTTTATTAAAGTTTGTAAAAGCACAGAAGAGATTAGTATTAAGACAAAAGCAGTTTATTAGAGAATGTGGCTTAAAGGTTGTTTCTAGCAAAAAGGCAAGTGCTTTCCTATTCCAACTACACAAATAAAACTGCTTTTTGATTATTTAAATATCTCCTTGGCTTTCTGGTAAAAAAAAAAAAAATTAATGGTGTAATGATAGAATTTTCACAAAATAAACTAAATTTCCACGAACCATTATTCATTTAAACTCAAAGCTAAAACAAGATAGAAATAAAAATAATCTTTTCGCAGATATTTAGCACATGGAAAAAATAATTATGTTTGAGAATTATTGTGACTTTGTATTTTAATATTGTTCTCCTCAAAAATTGGATCCCTGCAATGTTTGTGCCTGAAATGTATGATCTTTTAAATGTTTTAATTGTAGTAATTCACCTGTATGACTTGTTTTACTAGAGCTTTATCAATAGAGACTCTCGCCCTTTTGAGCGTGCTGACATTGGCACCAACCCATGTAAGAAGGACGAATTTCTTTCTCTTACTCATTTCATCACCGGCCAGAACACGAACGAATGCAAAGGCACGATCATCATCTAAAAAGAAGAAAAAAATGACAATTTCTAAAAAATATTAAATTCAATAGTTCTAAATTTAAAAATGATAAAGATCAGACATGTGTCAGGACTGTAGAAAATATCACATAAGTAGGTAAATGAAATTTTTAAAAAAAAAGTAAAACTATGGGGAATTAAGTACTACCGTCACTCGGGGCTACTTTGTGCAAATTCGAATTTGGCATTTTTAAAGTGCTGCTATTCAGTATTATGTTTATTTCACGTTAAAAATGTGTGGAATTTGAAGATAGAAGTCTCTTCTATTACTACAAACATTTTTTCGAATTTTAAAACAATCTCAGATTGTGTTTCGTTCATCCAATGTCAACAACTTTCCGAGGACATCGGATGTCGAAAAGTGTGCGTGGAAACTTTAGCTGTGAAATGCAAAGACGTTGATAAAACAATTGTCGTAAGTGCAAAATTTTTTATATATATTAATAAACAATTATATCATGTTAGCGTTAAAAAAATTTGAAAATTAATAACAAATAAACGGAAAATGAAAAAAAAAAGCACTTAGGGGCTACTTTATGCAAAGTTTCATTCGTTTTTTTTCGACAGAAAAATGGTCAGACGTTATAAAAAAATACCTGAAAAGACTGACACTTTCAAACTCGAAGAAATTGTGAGAAAGATTAGCCAACCGAAGGCTGTTAATAAGCGTGGTCTATACCGAAAAATTGCAGATTCGGGACGTGATGTAGATGCATGTTATGTTCAAATGTATCAATATTATAAATGTTAATGAATATGTAATAATTATTATTTTTGAAATATCATCCATTTCAATGTTAAAAAAAGTATATGGTTTCCTTTTGTTTAAACTCAAATGTTTTGAAATAAACATTCTTTTTAAGAAACAATTCTTCAAAAAAAAAAAATGGTTTTTTAACGCTGAAAATTATTTTCAAGCTAATATCTTTACATATCTTGATGTTTTTGTCTTTAAAAATGTCAACAATTAACTTTTTTAACAATTTTATATCAATATTTAACTAAAAACATGATCATAAACAGAATTCCTATCGCTGCACAAAGTAGCCCCATTTGAGGGCTACTTTGTGCAAGGTATGTTTTGACTTATTATTCATAAATATTACATACAAATAATGCCAATATTGATCTAATTCACTCGTCTGAGTCCAGTTATGAATATAATATCGATAAATTTTACTAAAGTTTGAATTAACATAGTTTTTTTTACATGTCAAAGTTCAAAAACTGCGAAATCCTGCACAAAGTAGCCCCGAATGACTGTACTTTATTATGTTTCACTGGCGATATCATTTAAAAATGTACTGTTAATGGCTAAGAAAAACACAAATCCAAAGAATTTTCACAGGAGAGAGTAAAACTTGCTGAAAAGGTAATTAATTTTTTTCTGGTGTGCTACACATATTTAAAAAATTTAATACGTAGTAACATTCTTGGTTACTTATTTTGGTAATACAGTCGGACTTCTATTTAACAAACTTCCATTTTAGGAATTTCTCTATTTTACAAATTTTTTCGAGGAACCAAGAACATTTTGTAAAATAACTTCCAAATAGCGAAGTGAATTTTCTATTTAACGAACTTTTCATTGAGATCCACTTTCCCTAGTTTCCAAAATATTTCTTACCATTTCAAACTTGTTACCGCATTTTATGGGGGGAAATGACCTTGAAGCCACTACTTTAAGAAATGTATTACTGTTTTCTCTTAAAATTATCTTAGAGAAAGCAATAAATTCCCTTTCCCTTTTTATTTGCATTTCTAACGGAAAACTCAGTTCAAATTAATTTAAGAACTCATCTGGTAATGTATGTTTAAAAAAAAAAAATTTTATAATAAATGCAACTATGATTTTATACATAAATTTAGCCTTTTTTTTAGTTGAAAATGTATATAGCATGATAGTGTAACACTGGATAATGTTTTGCTCTATTCTTGCTTTCCATGCAGATTTCTTTTATGGTTAAGATTTATAAAATAAATAGTAGATACTAGTTTACAAGATAAAAGTGCATCAATTGATATTTTAAAAGGTGATTTCCTATTTAACGAATTTTCCATATAACGAACTTATTATGGGGAATTAGTGACTTTGTTAAATAGAGGTCCGACTGTATTTAGCTTAAAAGAAACGATAAATATTAATGAAAACAAATTGTTTAACTTTTTAAAACATTTCACTTCGTCGAGCTTCAACAGGTTTTTGTATATAGGGAGCCTATCATGTTATATGAAACAAAAGATAAAATTTAAAAATTCTATGAATAAAAATTAAGACAAAATACAAATTTTCGTTTAAAGCAAATTTGAAGGCGTTGCTTTAAGGGTAAGTTATAACTCGAAGAATAGATGATGCAAGGATTACATCAAGATTGAAAAACCACTTATGTTTAATACGATTTGGAAAGATCATAAATAAAAATATACATGCCACATTCCTTGTGTTCTAGGGTATAATACATATGTGTAGAGGTTTTTTTTTTCCAGAACATTTAAAAATAAATAATTATGGGGGAACACATCTGTGTGGCTAAATAAGATCTCTTGAGTCCCCAAGGAGTACAATCAACTTATAAAAAAAAAAAAAAAATACCCGTCCAAAAAACATTTCTAGGAAATAAACTCAAAACTTTTAAAAAAAAAAAATAAATAAACGAACCCCTATACTGTTTCGTTAGGTTACATCCTTAAATCACATTATTCAAACTCTCACCAAACATCGAATATTCGACAAGGCTTCATAACTTAGGCATTGGGTAAGTTTAATATTTTAACTGTTAAGGCTTTCTTACTATTTTAAAAACCAATAGATTTAGTTAAATATTACAATATATTTTTTTAACTCAAGATATAAGTATTGGTGAAAGAAAAAAAAAAAAGGAACTATATAATTAGGTAAATATTTTTAAATTACGAAGCAATTTTATATTCACTATTTCTAATTTTCTAAAATAAAGTTTTATTTTCTTTATGATGTTAGAATAAGGATTGAGAATGACTTTAAACTTAAAAATAGTTATTCTCTTTAATATTTAAGTTAAACTTTTATAACAGGCATAATTAAAGGTAGAATGTTTTAGAATTCGCTCTTGCACAATTTTTGTATTTTATAAAATTTGATGAGAAATATGAATTATGACGTGAAATATAAATAACTCAAATAAGTTTAAGAATTTTCCTACAAGAAAATTAATACAAAAACTAACATCTCTGGAGCCTTGCCTTCTTATCCGGAGAAACCCCAGATATCACCTTCCCCTTTAATTTCTTTTTCATCAGAATTAATATGTAACTCCATTAAGTAGACTCATGTTTGTGTAAATTGCAAAGACATGATGAAATTATACCAACTTACATGAAATGTAAAATGAGGCAAATGATTAAAATACAAAGCTACAGCGCGTGTTTATTTGTATCGCTACAGTGCTGGAAAAAAGTATGAAGTCACAAAAGAAAGAGATAAAATGTAAGAAAGGACTTATATGCTTTTATAGATTATGGCATCATAAAATCAAAAGAAAAAATGGAAATACATAACACATTACTTAATGTGCCATAATAAGATTTCAACAGAAAGTAAGTCAGAAAAATATTTATGATCAGTACAGTTATTACATCAGTAATCAAGTATACCTTTGTTTTCGATTACATTTATCAATCTCGCATTCACGGACCCAGATATACTTCATAAAATGCTGGTATTTTTATTGCTCCAATCTATCTAAGTCAGATTTTATTGATGCAATCAAGACATCTTGATTGCATCAATCCAATTTGGCTAGCTCTTGAATTGTCGGTCAACGGTCAGATCTGTAAGTGTCTTACTAATATGCCCAAAAGTTTTCTACCGTATTCAGATCTGGGCTACGAGATGGCCACCCAAGGGATTTAACCACATTTGCTTTCAATCAGGATTTATTTGGACTGCCGTATTGTTATGTTTGAAGGACCAGTCTTCGGATGTTACAATAGAAGCACCCAATATATTCCGGATACATTAATAGTATTCATTTTAGTTTGTATAAATATAATTGGAGTTGGACACTAACTATAACGGACCCACCACCAAAATGACGTTTGGAAAATAAGTGTGGTTCAGTCCGTAAGTCTTAACAAAAATATCGACAGCCATCTGGTCCATCCAAATTAAGCTTCTTTTCTACAAAAAAGACCACATCACTCCGATTCGTACCCTTCTTAAGATGTTTCTTTACAAATGCTAAACGAACATCTTTGTATAATTTAAATAAGCGGAGGTTTTCCTTTAATATTTTAAAACTGAATGTTCGGATTATTAGTTAAATAATTTCTAACCGAGCGGCTACTGCATGGTAAATGCAGAGCCTGACTAAGGCTGGGGCAGCCCCCCCCCCGGGTCCCCACATCTAAGGGGGCCCCCAAACCGAGTAGTTTATAGTACATTTCCTTCTTTAATGAACTTTTTTTTAAAACAAAATATCAGTTCAGTGTAAAATCCGTCAGTTTTATGTTAGCTTCTTCATTAATCTATCGTATGAACAAATCTATATTTCGTAAATCCATGGCTTTCTAGGGCGGAATTCAGCTTAAATTTCACAACCATGATGGACAAATTTGGCCCATCAAAAGCCTGTATTTTTAAATTTAGCAAAATGCGATATGCTTACAAAAATACAGGGTTCTGATTGGCTCAATTGAGCCATCGTAATTGTGAAATTTTTGCCGAATTCTGCCCTAATGTCAGCAAGGATATGAATTTTTCACAGCTAGATGAGAAAGTTAACAATCAGAAAACTGCATTTGGCATTATGGACAAAGAATTGTGAGAAAATCAATAACAAGGACATAATGATATTTCGTCTGACCATTGGAGGAGGGTGGACTTTATAGTTATTTTAGGTTCTAGTCATTTTTTCTTGTTATTTTTAATTAGGTGAAAAATTTAAATACCTCCATAAAGATATGTTCTTCATTACTGAAAAAGTGAAGCAGAGGGGGGCCCCAAAGATGTTTTTGCCCCGGGCCCCAATTAGGCTAAGTCGGGCCCTGGGTAAATGTATTCAATTTTTAATTTGTGCAGATGACATCCTACAGTGACAAGTAAGCTACTAGATTTATCTTCCTTGCCTTGAATTTTTGTTTTCTTATACACTGTTTACTGCCATAGTTGCCAGAAATAAATTCACTGTAGCCTTGAATCTTCCTATTTTTCTTACAATTTGAAAACCACTTAGGCACATTTCTTTAAAAGCTAAAATTCCACCTTTTACGCCTTCCGTTAAATGAGTTCCCCTTAGCATTGTATTGCGCGTTCGAACTACCAAAATCTGCTTTTATACAATTCGAATTTGCTTCTTGTGCTGGAACAAACTGCTTTCTCACATGTTTCATGCCTGAAAATGACGTAAGTAGTACCCAATTTATACTTTTTTTTACAACTTGTTTTTCAATGATTATGTAAATTTTGCCGTAATTTAAATATGCAAAATAAAATTGTCATGCAAAGTAATTAGGTTCTACATTTTGCAAGTAGAAAATAAATCTGTATACTCAGCCATAACAGTGGTTTCATATTTGGCAACTTTTTGCTCAAATTTATAGTTTTTCCAGCACTGTATAAGTAAAATGTGGATTAAATTTCATTAATTTCTGACTTTTACGAAAATAAGTATTTTGTTGGTTTTGGAATATCAATCTCCGATTACCAAATACCGAATAATTTTCCAGAATGCCTAAAGAGAATCCAACAATTTGAATTAAAGCAATTCTTCCACAATTGACAGTTTTTTCCCTCTCGAAAGTTCAGATTTGTAACATACCCCCTTTTAACATTGACCGCTTCAATTCATTCATAGTATTGCAATTGAATTTTAAACATTCCATGAGTCGCGTTGGCTCAAGGAATAGAGCGTTCGCCTCCCAATGAGGTGAGCCAAGTTTGAATCTCAGGGGTGGCTTGTTGATACGAATTCTTCTGCAGATTCGCACTGATCGCAGTGCTTAACTAAATCAGTGGCAGACGGATCATGAGGTAGAATGCCGTTGCGCTAACCATGGAGGTTTTCATGCTTTCCCTCTCCATGTAACGCAAAAGAGATTTAGATTCGTCAAAAAGTCCCCCACGAAAGCTAGTTTGTTCCAATGTTTGATCCAGGGGTTGACTTGTCTGTTTTATTCTATTCTGTTATTGTTATATTGATATCACTATCTACACGATAATGTTTAAACCTAACCATTTTTCTCGGTTGCCATTGTAATTTCATCTACAATATTTTAAGTGTATTATAGTTCACTATGACATGTTGAATAAGACCTACTTGGAAAGAGCGAAGGAAGCAATTCAAAATGAATTGCGTACAAAATTTCTTGGGTTTGGCGAGAAAAGGAGGGATCCGCCAAGCATTTCCAAAGGGAAGTTGAAATTAGAAAACCCAAAATAATTACAGTTTCTAAAATGATTTTCAAAAATAATAAATAAAAACTCACCTCTCGTCAAGTATTTGTTTAAAAACTGGGCTGGGGAATGTCCTCAATTTAAGATTTCTCCTTTGGAGTTGCTTTACCAGTACACAAGATTTCTCCTTTGACAAAAATCTTGTATAAGCAATCAGATCAAGTCAAATTCTGATCGCAAAAGGTATGACCTTTTTTTTTTCATATTACTATTTTTTTATATATTACTTATTCACTTTACTACATTAATTAATGTGTATTCATTAATACTTTCTACTTAGAATTACCGTTAAATACTGAATTAAATTACGTACCATCGCAAATCTATACCTTTCTGTAAGGTTGTAATATTCGAACTAGTAACTATTCAAATTTCTACACATAATTTTATAATACTTTCAGATTGTTATAGTAGAAAAATTTATATAATTTTCTAAGAGAACTTACTTAAGAACGAAAAACTCCTTAGAAAGAATTAAGTTTAAAAAACAATAATCGAATGATCAATATTTTTGAAGGTTTAAAATTGTGCATTTCGGTTAAATGATGTTTTTAATGAGAGTATTTAGGTATGCTTAATTAATCTTTAAGAAAATTATGACATGCATACCTGATAAGAGCTGTTTTAGATCATCTATATTTTCACCGGAACCATCGTGAATGATTTGAGCTCCTTTATATCTGAATAATGCCCTGAAAAGAGTAAATGAATCGTAAATTGAAATTAATTTTAAGTTCTATAATTAATTTTAACATTGAAAAAACATCAATATCAAAATTACTCTTATACGGAAGTCTCACAAGTTCAATTGAAATAGAACAGGTAAGTCTATTGAAAACAAATTAGAAGCATTACGTAAAGAGGGTTTACGTGGGATCTAGAATTTTTTTAAAAATATGAAACAAAAGTTTACCTTTTAAAACAATCTTCTTTAAGAGTCGTAGTAGTAAATATATTAGTAGTTATATGCGTTTATAATTTTATAAATATTCACATAAATTAATGTGGCAAATGCTGCTTATAGCGTCCCATTATGAGAAAAAAATTATATTTATGCTTTTTTTTTTTTTTAAATTTAATCTGTTAAATTGCTTTCAGTTGCCCTTTTATATTAGTATTTTATGACTACTGTAAACTATGTAAGTTTATTTGTTTTAAGCCTTAATCTTATTTGATGCAAAATAAGTATACTTAATAGAATTTATAATATAAAAAAATGATCCATACGCTTTGTTTAAAAAATTTTTAAAAAATTAAGTACATGAAAAAAGGAAAAAATATTGAGAGAGAAAAAAAAGTGTTATGAACAGCAGCTTGAAAAGTAATTCAGACTGTAATATTTATAGATAAAGTACTACACATTATAAAAAGTATATAAAAACAACAAAGAAACTTAAAAAAAAAATCTTTAAGAACTGATTTAAAATATAGAAATAAAGCAATTTTTCCTGCATGCCAGACTTAATCATATAGTAGTAGACATTTAAAAAAAATAAAAGTTTTAGAATTATAAACAGCTTCTTGATCGGGTAAGAAACGTTTAGATACGTTAGAACAGTTCCTTATCTCAAATTTATTCTTTTTCCCTATACCTCATCTTTCGTGATCATCGATCCATGAAAAATTATTAACTCCTTATTTTCTACTTTAGTAAAGGTGAAAATGCCTCTTTTTCAAGTTCAGGAAATGTTTCAGAGGTTTTACATTTCAGTAAACACTATTTAAATCCTATTTGTATACAGCAAACCTTGCTAGTTTTTAAGTTTCCAGAAAGAAAAAAAAGTTCTTTTGACAGAAAAAAGCAAATATACAAGGTGATTAAAAAATAACGTAAAAAATATCTAATTAATCTATAGTAGCTTAATCATATAGTAGTTTAGTTGTTGGTAAACCGCACTGTTAGTATTGTGTACTGATTATACAGAAAATATGTGTAAAGCTTTGGTATTTGAGTTATTGAACATGAACTATGATTTTATTACATTGTACATTTTCTCTTTTCGTAAATTTTTAGATTCTACTGTTTAACATTTACTTCAAAATGTTCTGAGGTTATAAAAGTTTTCAATAATTTAAACTTAAAATAAACAATTGACCATTTATTTAAACAGAAAAATATAATTAGATTCATAAAATAGGAAAAATGAACGAAAATAAGGATTTAAGAAAAATCTAACATTTGAAAGCAATCAACTCAAGACACAGAGGAAGAATCAAAACGATGGTTAGAAGTTCTGATAATAAATTTTAAGGCTGTAGTACTAAAAATAATAATAATAATTCAAACAATTAGTAAACATTGCTATTAAAACTGTTATAGAATTGAGAGCTTAATGTTTTGAAAAATACAAAATCTATTTCAAATGTTTTAAATTTTTCTAATACTCTTTCTTTTTAATTTAATAAAGTAAATTTTAAAAAAAAATTATTTTTCACATGAAAATTGTTACGAAATAAACTTTCTATTGCATTATTCAATTGCATATCCATTATTCAAAATGCTTTTTGAATCTTACACGAGTATAAAAATTTATTTGGTAAAAAAATGTGTAAAAAATAAACTAAGCCAAAACTTTAGAAGTACGGATAAAAAAAAAATCACTTCTTTATAACGAGCAAGTAAAAACTAACAATAAAAACACACTTTTTTATGAAAACAATTTTAATTAAAATAAAATTGTCAAAAAAATTATATCAGCAATTTTAATCACACAACTTTAAGTTTTAATGTTATATTTCATATAAACTTATTAATTTAAAATTCCGAATATAATGGAAATTTAAAAAATAAAATTCTAACTCAAAAAGGGCATTTGATGAGTAAATTCAAGTTAGATAAACAAATTGAAATGTTTTTTTCAAGTGTTAGTTTTGAAGTTATATTTTCTTACAAAGTCAGTTGTGTTTTTTGAAAGGAAATTTTTTAAATCAATCGTTTTTAAAAATGTGTAAAAATCTAAAAATTGTAATTAATTTGTTCCCTCAAAATATTATGAATAAAAAAGGCTGGCCTGTAAGTTAAGGTCCCTTAACTGGAAAATCGTGAACTGAAATACTCGTTGAAATTTTTATTATTTTTAATTACTTGATGTTTCTTTTGACTCATGGCGTAATCTGATTACCAGACGATATTCTTCGAAATATAATGCAATCCAGAAAAGAACCAATAAAAGAATCTAAAGGTTATTGCCACTTTTTCGGCCGAAACTCTTAACCAGTTTTCGTTTGAATACATTTCGATAGTCTTGTGCTTAGAGGGTAATATCTTTGATTCTGCCAGTCAAAGTTCTTTTGTTCTGTATGCAGACAAATTTTTTAAGGTTAAAGTTACGGTCAATGCGTTATTCAAGCAAGAATTTAAAAATGCCGCATCTGCTTTGCTATAACAGTGTTCCCTTAACGAAAATATCAAAATGTTCAATGTGCCTTTATTAAATTATTCTATTTTTCTATTCAAAGTTCTATTTTTATCGCTAACAGTTATATTTTTATCACTAATAGTTATATTTTATCGATAACAGTTATATTTTTATCGATATCATTAAATCCAAATTATTTTCAAACCACTTAGAAAAGTCACTAAATTTTAGAAAAGTTAGAATGAACATTTTGCAGTTTTTGCTTACTTAGTAATAAATGAGTTTAAGTAACATTTTAGACTTAGAGCAATGATTTTTAATTTTTTCGGCAGGAATCTTAAATTATTTATGGGCGGAATCCGACTAAGAATTCATTAGCAAATGTGAACATATTAATTAACGAAAGAATTATTTAGAATATATATAATGATCTAAATTTTATTAATTATTTTGAATGAAGAATAAAACTTTTTCATATAGTTTGATTAATATTATTATTAAAATTGAGTTTTATGTCAGACAGTTGATTCGCTGGTCAGGAGCGGCATTCAGTCTAGTTCTTAATTTGAGTTTAGTGTTAATGAAAGTTAATGGCCTGGAATATCGTTTTCATTGAAATAAAAACGAAAAATGACGAAATTGAACGTTGAGAATGGTTATATGAGAAACATACTTCATTGTTGAATTTGGTTTATCCGACGAAAAATAGTAATGTAATTTTTTCGTAAATGCGTATCCTTTGCACCATTCATTATATAGTGATTAGAAGAATATAAGTTGAGAATTTTCTTTCATTATAACCATGTATATTAGTTGTAAATTTAATTACAGGTTTCGAAAATAACTGGTTAAAAGAAAGTTCTATCTCTAGAAACTCTTGTGATCTAATAAAATTAAACATCTATGTACAATCAATTTTTGTATTATAAGACTATCAGGCGGTTTGGTCTGGCTATTATGTGTTCTTATATTGTAATTTCTATAAAAATAGTCTACAACAAAAAACTACTTTGTATTAATTTTGAGTGGTATTATTATTTTAGTCTTCCTTTTACATTTATTGATTTAAAATTTGCTTGAAACAAGCTTATTTATAAAATACCAATGTGCGAAAAAAAATATTGTTCAATTCTTTCTAGGTAAAGATATTTCATTACACATTAAAAGTATCCGATTTCCAGGGATTGCGGGGACCCAGTTTGTGTGTTGCCCCGGAGTTTTCAGAAACACCATTGCTAATATAATATCGAAACTTGTATCGACTGAAATATATTGATTTAATTTGAGGTTGGCTTTCATCTTTATTATAACAAATCTATATCCATCTTTTGACCTTCCTAAACAATGAACTGACAACTAGTTTCACTTATTCACAGACAATGCAATTTTGGAATTCAATGTCAACATTTAAGTTATTTCGACTACAAACCATTTCATTCGTGTTTTGGGTGTAAATTTTAGTTCCCCTTTATTTTTTAACACTTTTAAAATGCATATCCCAGCATCCAATACATCAGACAACATTTGGTACAATTTTATCAAAAAAAAATTTTTTGTTTGTATACTTTTATACTCCGACAGTTTGTTAATAAATTGGATTTATCTTCTTTGATCGGAAAATTTAAAAACAATGAAAAATTATGTGAAAGGTAAGATGTGAAAGGTAAGCAACTTTTTGGACAGTTTCGTGTCAAATAAATATCGTATTATTTGATAATAGGTCTTGTTTCAGAACCAAATTGTGAAGAAACATTATAAAAATAACCTACAAAATGCGAAATATTCTAAATTATTATTTTTAATGAATAATTAGAAATAACTACAGTTCATTAATCTTAATTAATTGATTTAGTTTCTTTTAAGCTATATATATATATATTTTAAAAATTCGCGCTTCTGCCTTTATTTAAAGTTTAGACCAGTGTAAATATTTGCTCCCCAAAATTGTGGAAATTTGCACTGCACACAGTATTTATAGTTGATACCTGTAACAAATGACACTGTCTGCCGTGTTGTGGACCACTTCAGGTTTTCCTAGAGAGCTATTTTTATTATTTCTCTCTCTTTAAGATTAAACAAGAGTTTTCTAAAGATAATTTTATTTTATTTTATTTTTTAGGCCTAACTAAATTAAGATTTTTGCACTATTTTGCAGCAAAAAGCCCAATTAACGCAAATACATTTCCAGACAATTTGTTGTAATTGCCATTCACAATAAGTAAAAAACTACATAAATTTAAAATATTCCATTAAAATATTGTTTGGTATCACGTTTATGATTAATTTTATTTATTGTAGCTCATTCAGGATTCTTAAAAAATAAATTTTAATTTCATGCCTGATTATCTAAATTCAATTCAAAGATAGAACTACTTTCTACATTTAAATAGAAATGGGCCCAAGGTATAACGCTCTCCCTTTGATTTCAATCGAACTTAACATAATACATAAGTTATAACAATCAAACGTAGGTCCTGTTGTAAGCCTTTTAAAGCAGAGAAATATTTTTAAATAACATTCAAAAAGCAATGCAAATATGCAAAATAATAATGTGGTATTTTTTAAAATTTAACATTACGAAACAGGATTCAATATTTAAGATTCATTTAAGCAGAGTTGAATATTTAAAATAAAATTGCGGAATCAATTAAAGAATGAAATTTAGGTGTATGTTAAATAACTGAGAACAGAAAACTGTAAATCAAACTTAAATGTCGAAACAAATGGAATAATTTGCTCTATAAATGAAGCACATGAAGCGAAAACGTTTTAACATAGATGCTGATGTGATGGACCGTTAGCTGAGGAATTAAGAAAATCAGATGCCCTTAACTGGGCCGTGACTGCACGATACAGCAGACGAACTTATAATTTCTTTAAAAAGAAGCCTGTTCACACATTTAATAAGGCTTCAAATCGCAGCTATGAAGCGAGGCCTTTTTACAATAGTAGTTCTGATTCTGAATAAGGTTTCGATCTGTGTGACGCATCATTATTTGTTTTAACTGAATACTATTTTATGTTTGTGTTATTCTTAGAATTTCCTTACGCGAATGAAAGCATAGCATATTACTTTTTAGTTGTTACCCGTTTTTGTCAAGCCTTAATAAATAAAACATTGAATTGGTTTTGAATCGATTGAATGTAGAGTTAAATGCCCGAAGAGCTATAAGCAGCAATATCTAGCTAATTTCAAACGATATTATGTATTTAAAGTAAAGAAATCAAACGATCTAATAAATAAAATCTGACGCTAAATAACAAAAGTAAAAAAGAGCACATCAGTAGTGGAGGTTCAAGCAAAGAACAAGGCTGGAACCTGCACTATTGTGCTGCTCTTATGTTCTTCAAATGCTAGTTTTTGTCTGACCTTATAAATTTTTTTTATACAAGAACTTAGCATTATTGGTCTAGAAGAAAATGTTTTTCGGAAATTTTTCTTTAATTGAATATTTGTGTTTCAAACACATAAAATAATTAAACAACGCGGGAGTGGTGCTTATAATATTTTGACATCATTCGGAACATAATTAGATTTGCTCGTTATTTATCAACCAACAAGAAACAATTCTTTCATGAAGTAATTTCTAAAGAATTCCAGTCTCGCACAGATTCTTTGAAAAATAGGGCAAAATAAGTTTTTTTCTGAAATAAAGACTTTTTCAACATTTTGAATAAACTTTTAAATAGATTAGATAGTGAATATAAAGATTAATGAATTACTTTTGTGTGGTATGCTAAGAATAACATTTTACACTAAACATAAACACTTTACAGTATAATACAACATACAATAACCATTTTTTTTTACCGAGTTATGGTATATTTAGTGTTAAGTGAATTTATTTTTGTTCCTGCTTATCATTTTGAGGAAATTTAAATTTTTAATGCTTTGTAATAATGCAAAAAATAATTTGTTTTTGAAATTCTTAGTCAATATTATTTTAGAATATGAATATATACTCATTTTTCAAAACTCCATATGGAGCTATAGAATTCTTATGAAGTCCCTTAACAGAATATGGAGTTAATCTTTATGATATTTGAGTTGAGAAATTTGCTACACAGGGTGTACCGTAATGATGATACATCTTTTTCTTTAAAACCCTTATAAAAATGAATTTTAAAAAAGTGCATATATTAATGGGTCACACACCAATTAATAAAACACGAGGAAGTAACAAAAACGATATCACTTTCTCACGAATCATTAGTGAAGAAGGCAAGACAAAAAATATCAAAACCAATTTGATTCCCAGATGAAACCAGGAAGCGTTTTTAATAACCTTCAGAACTGTTTCACTTAGTATGCAGTTATAGAATGAACTCATAAAATAGCTAAGCTTGAACTCATTCCTTAAAGTTATTTTTACTTATCGCGTAAAAAATTATAAACTTCAGTTTTTCTTTTTTTTTTGGTATTTTCTCAGCATATTGTTGTATATTTTTTATAGTGTACTTTTTCACATTCTGGTCATGAAACAAAATCCATTAGACTAAATTAAATTTCTTATTTGCCTTTAAAATTTCGTAAAGTTAATTTGAATTAAATTTTCTCACCTTTTTTTTTAAATTTTTTATAGTAACATTATTATATTAAGTATTATTATATTAAGTATTTTTATATTAAGGATTATTATTATATTAAGTATACATTAGCTTTATAAAGGCATACAGACCGAAAAAATAATTAAAAAGATTTTATTAAGTGATAAAACTCTACCACATGTTGTGGAATATAATGGACCCCAAGTCCAAACAGGATAATCGCCTTTTAACCCCATTAAGTCATTTACATCAATATTGTAGGTCTTAATATTTTCAGACACAGTTTTTCTCAACAGAGTAATTTTCTTAACACAAATATAATACTGATAATCCAATAGATCTTTTTCAGTAAACCAAAATATACAAATTAAGAGAAAATCAGAAATTAATCAGAATTGGACACAGCTTCAATGGGCTAATGTTCTCTTCACCGATGAGTCCAGTCTACAACCTGATTCTGAACGGTTATTGATATGGAGGGAACCTGGAACCCGATACCATCCCAGCAACATTATCGAAAGGGACCATTATGCTGGTGGAGGACTCATGGTTTGGGCAGGGATCATGCAAGATACCCACACACCGCTCCATGTGTTTGACAATGGTTCCGTGAATGCCCAGAGGTACAGACAGGAGGTCCTAGAGCCCTATGTGCGTTTTTTCAGGGGCGCTGTTGGCCCTGAGTTCATTTTTATGGACGACAATGTGCGACCAAATAGGGCTCTCATGGTTGATGAGTATCTGGAAAGCGAGGATATTCAACGAATGGATTGGCCAGCCAAATCCCCTGACCTGAATCCTATTGAACATGCTTGGGATGCTCTTGGGAGAGCTATTGCGATGCGCCAACCTCCCCCCAGAACCATTCTGGAGTTAAAAATTGCTCTGGTGGAAAAATGGGAGGGTCTTCCACAAGTCCTCCTTAACTCCCTTATTAACAGCATGCATACTCGTTGCTGCTGTCTGTCTGTCAGGGGTAACCATACACCATACTAGAGGCAACACACACTGTACGAGCCTCACTTTTTTTGTCATCTTTTATCCGTAAGTTCAGACTACATTGGATTTATTGGCAATAGGTCTTGCCAGTGAATGGCACTTTCATTTTTGTTTTGCATACTTTATTATCATGGAATAAGCTATATCCATACTTGATTTTATTTATTTATATTCAGTATTTTTTGAGATATTTGGGAAAATGTCTTCCATCTCTTAATTTTGTCCACCAGTGTATTTTTGCTGCAATTAGAGGGCCAGAAAAAATATATACAGTCGAACTCGTTTATAACGAGCTCGGATTTAACGAGAACTCGGATTTACCGAGGGAAACGAGAATATTTGGTTGGATCAATGTTAAGTCTATGGAACAGAAGTCGCTTTTAACGAGCAAGACCCGCTTTTAGGGAGCAATATTTTTCTGTCTTGCAATCTTTTTTCTCATCTTTTTTTCAAAATGATAAGAAATGCGCGCGAAATAAAAAAAAAAACGCGAACTGAAACTTAATTGCCCTTACCGCTCTAATCTAAAGCATAAGAAAAGTCACGTGAGAGTTGGCAGTGACATATCGATTTCGCGCCTTATCGGCTGCTCGGGGGATAGTTGTCATTAAATTAAGAAAAGTATTTAATTAAATTAATGAATGTAATTAAAGTAAGTAATAATTAAATTTCAAGTAAACTCAATAATTTGACCTCCCAAGCCCCCCCCCCTCTTCTGGTTGCACGCCTGCCTTAAGGACCCGTTTATTACGAGCACTCGGATTTAACGAGTACATGTTACGGTCCCTTTGTGCTCGTTATAAACGAGTTCGACTATATACGTATATATATATATATGTATAAAAGGGACACCGATGTCCCATCTGCTTTAAAGGATTAAAAAAAAAAAAGAAAAAAAAAAAAGAAATATAGATAGAGAAAAAATAAAAAAAAAATAACTTGCACTGTTTCATAAAATCTAAACAAATTTTTTTTTTCCAACGCAAAGTTTTTCTTCTTCATTAATCGCATTATTAAAATATCCTAATCCGAATAAAATAGAAACTTTAACCCTTTAACACTCCTCCTTTGGGATATTAAATTTTACAGTCATTTTAAATTTTATTTAATTTTAAATAATAACTCTATTTGTATAATTTTTATATAAATATTTGGTAACCCTAAATATTAATATTCAGTATAAGTAACTTAATATTTACCAACCCTATTATTTTACGATTGTTTGTTATATAAAACTATTGTATTATGTATTTTAAAAGATTTAGCGCATATATTAGTTTATATAGCATTTATATTCTCGAAATACAAAGGGTTAAAGAACTACAATTTACAGCAGTTTGGATTTAATATTTGGAAAAATTCTGTGTAAGTGCAATTCCTAATAAAATGACTCAATTGCACAACGAATCACTCAGTTATACAAATGAGAAAAGAATCGATGAAATTAGAAGGGGGTATTCGGGGTGAATCGTCTGATAGTGAAGCACCCTTAGCCAACCGTGAAATTGATCGAATGTACAAGTTTCGCATATTTAATTACAAAGGACGAGCTAAGAATGATCATCTGTATGAACAGCTGATTGTAGGAGGATTAAGATGGCAGATGCTGCCTAAAACATCACACGATTCGGAATCTGTAAGAAATCTTTTATAATCTTGTGAAGTAGGACATCAGACACCGTGAATCATAACTAGAATCAACAATTTTGCCTTCTTTAATAAACTTTCACAACCTCGATTTTTATTGCATTGCTAAAGTAATAAATATCGCGTGCACTAAGATATTTTCTGAGAGTTTAATTCTCAGAAATTTTCGGGAAGACACTTGAAATTTTAATTCATAAGAGGAGTTTAAACATCCAGTTATCTCAACCCTTAAAGGTAAGGAAAAAAAAATTCCAATAAAAAATAAACTCCAAACTTAAATCCAAATGTAACATTTAACTTCAAAAAATTGCTAACAATAAACTTAATCACTTTTTTATATTTTAATAAAAATTTTAGAATTCAAATATATTAAGCAATACTACGCTAAACAGAAGCTGCACACTTCTCCCTTAGCCCCAGGCTACACCTGATCATTTGCTATCCTGTATGGGGCTATAGAAGAATTTTATCTTGGAGGGTGCGGCAATGGTATATGATTTTCTGTCAGTGAATGGTCTTCTGGACTTGGTCTAGCCTTGTTCTGGGCCAAGTCGCATAAGTAACAACAACAACGCTAAACTCAATATAGTTATGACACGTAATTAATATAAGCAAAAAATCAAACGATGCAAAAAGCGAAAATAAAGTGAAAACGAACAAAATAGAAAATATCAATAGAGCACACGAGTCTCTCTGAGGGGAGTGAATGTTTAGAACAAAAGTGTAAAAGGCCCAATGCTATGCCAAAAGCTGAAGGGGGTAAAAAAAACATTCGCAAAGTAAGGAATTCAAACGGCACTATAAACTATGCCTGACATCATACTACAAAAAGAAGAATAAGGATAAAAGTAGAAGGGAAAAAAATCACAAGGGTTCAACGGCGTCGTGAATGCATATTTATCTGAAGGTTTGTATGAGTTATTATTGAATTTAGAGTGTATTACCGAATAAAGCCAAAATTAGAAAGTAGTCGTACCGTCGTTAACAGCCGTTGTTGAACAGCCGACCGAGTTTTCAGTTTACGGCTACCAATGTTCAACTCCGTAGCCTTGTAATTTTGAACCCAAGCCAGAAGACAAGGGGACTCTTGGTTCAATTAATGGGAGAAATTTACCTTCGTGGAGGACTTTTTGATGGAACTAACCCCTATTTGCGTTACATGATGAGGAAACCCATGAAGACCTCTCACGGTTACCCTGACGGCAAGGGGTCTCTAACCAATGATCCGTCTACAACTGAAGATATTTTTACGTCAGCACTGTAGTCGGTGCGAGCCGGGTGCGGAATCCGAATAAACCAGCCTTAGCCGGGATTCAAAACCGGTTCACCTTATTGGGAGGAGAGTGCCAAAACTGGCAAGTAGTCGTAAAAGAGCCGTGATAGCTCAGGAGATAGTGTGTTCGCCTTCCTATGAGGTGAACTGGGTTCGTATCCCAGCGATGGCTACGAAATCCGCATCCGGCTTGCATCGACCGCAGTGCTGACGTAAAATACCCTCAGTGGTAGACAGATCAGTTCCCTTGCAGTCAGGCTAACCGTGGGAGGTTGTGGTTTTTCTCTCCATGTAATGCAAATGCGGGTTAGTTACATACAAAAACGTTAGTTACATTACGTACGTAGCTAATTTAACTTTGTGGTAAATTAAGTCTGATGAAAGAAGATAACTAGTACAATCGGGAATGTGGGACCGGTGTTTACCCTAAAACAGTAAAATCAATAAAGATAATATAGGAAAAGATGCATAAGAATGTACAAATAAATTGAAAAAAATTTCATTCAGAAATTTTTACGCACTATGAAATGAGATCAATGTCTCAAATAAACTAAACTAAACTCAGTGGCGCGACAGCCCATAGAGCGCCAAAGCCTACTGTGCCCACCTCAGTTTTCTTGACCGTGGGCTCTGGGGTGCAGGAGCAGATGTTCCGGTCAGGTGGTCAGCCGAACGCGGAACCCCCAGTGTTTAGTTCCCAAGCATGCTTGGTACTCATTTATCGACCCACTGAAGGGCTGAGTTAACCTTGCCCGGCCCGAGGATCGAACCCAGGACCTGTGGCACGGGAACGCAAAGCGCTACCACTCAGCCACCGGGCGTCAATGTCTCTAATATCAGTTATTTTTTTAGTTATTTTTTTTCTTTCTCCAAATTCAATTCATTCTAGTAAGAGATAATTTACCAAAGCTATTTATGAGAGTGCATAAACAGAGTAAAATTAAAGCAATGTTTGTATTTGATAGTTTTCAACACAAAAGAATAAGGGCTGATAACTTTCGATTATTCATTTATTCCATACATTGATAAGAAAATTATCAGTCGATAGTTAACCGCCCTCCATCCTTATCAAAAACGGTCCTTGTAGCTCAGCTATGTTCTAAACGTGTAAAACAATCAGTTTTATAAAAGGGGGTATATAATAAAGCAAAATTGTGCATTTTAATTTTACGTTTTAGAGCTTATTATTTTAAAGTAATTTAAAGAAGAGGTTATCAAAACTGAATATACGTACATCAAATATAAACTTCTATTTTGTTTGTAATATTTTTGATAGGGAGTCGACTAGTACTGACCAGCGATCGACGAACAGAAATTTTATTGTCGTTTGGAAACCATGAGGATATTTTTTACAGATTAACTATAATGCACATTGCTCATTTTGCATTAATCAACATTTGATTTTCCTGAATGAGATATATCAATGTTCTCAATATCGTGAATAAAATATTGTACTCGATACACTGTAAAAAACTGACGCTCAAATTTCACGAAACTTTCTTCGTTTTTAATGAAGCCATTTCCAGGTATGTAACTCCGAGCAAAGATTTCGTCAAAGTGACGAAATAATAATCGTCACTTCTCCGAGGAAACGCATTTCGTCAAAAATAAATTCTATTATTTTCCAAAATAAAAAGCATTGCAGCGCCACATGTATTTAACGTTTCTAATAATCACTTTATCGTGGGTACCTATCTAGGAGGCTTTGGTTACTGTCGCCCAAATACAAGGACAGGTAGAACCAGATTCAAACCCGGGATCTTCCTGGTACGAAGCAAACTTCTTGACCAGGCCGGTCGGTTTTTTCATCGCTTTATTTTCGATCGTCTAGTCTTCCTTCTAGTTTCGTCATACATTTGAGAATTTGTGTTTAGTCACAACTAACGTAATTTCATGACGAAATTGTTCTCAGTATGAACGAAATACAGCTCAAGGATTGCTGAATCGTCAAAAGTGAGAGTTTTATTTCTAAAAGAGTATCATTTTTGATGATTTCGATTTGATCGTTGTTAATAAGGCTCGCGACATTTGTTATTAATAATGCCATATTTATAGTAAGACATTGTATTTTCGAGAGTAGAATTTAAAATATTGTCTACGTGATACTTAAAAACATCGATAGTTTACTCGCAGCTTATCAGTCAGCTCAAATACCGACAACGATATTGCTATGCAAAACTAATCGTGTAAACATTGAAGAGGATCTGTGAGCATTTCCCAAAAGTGAGTTGCATGCTTGACGTGTTATTAAATTTCGTTTAAATATCGAATCTCTGGATATATTAGGGGGACCGGAAAGTAATGTCGTTTAGGTGAATTTAATATTTGTTATAAAGATTTTATTTTTAACTATGTATTCACCCTCGTTAGCCATAACCTTTCAATGCCGGATCGAAAAAATGATTTGGTTTTTAAGACTAACGAATTTTTAATGCGCGGAAACATTAATTTCCGACCCCCTAATATTTTATGTAATAACCTTTACGGGACGAGCGAGTCATAAATGCATTCTTACAGAATCAGGATGAAGAATAAATAAAAAATATATAAAGCAACAGGTTAAACGCGGGCATGCCTAAACTTATTCTGCTTTCACTTGAATCAACGTGAGTCTAATTACATGTCTAATTAATGTTAGTCCAATCTATAACTATATAATTATTTTGAACTAAGTAGTGGGGAATTGAATAAATCAAACTATCATTACCACGCCCACAAATGAACTGCAAAAAATATAGTTTCATCTTTTTACCCTGATTGAGATCATTTCATGCTGGCACGTATACGAAAAGTCGGGGGGAAAGGGTTAAACACTATGCGCTTCAAACAACGAATGTATTCTAAAAAGGCAAATAAGAATAATTATCAAATTTTGTAGGGGGAAAAAATTTGAATAAAGCAGTTTCCTTTCATATTACCGCTCGTGTTTCCAAATGTTACATTCAGTAACAAAACTTGAACAAACATTTTTCATGCATGAGTGAAATTCGCTTTCCAAAAGGTCACACGCTTTTTGAAAGATGCGCATTTCCTATCGTAATTAATTATTGTAAAAGATGTATATACAAGCCCCCAGAAATCTCGTTATGCGTACCTTACGTTTCAGAAATTTTGAAATTAATTCGGACTAATATCTCAAATGAACTGCCATTAATACCAAATCGAGAATTACGCGAGCTTTCCGGCAACCGCAAAGCTCAATTACATGCATTTACAGGGTGCGCAGCTAAATTATTCAACAAAAAATAAGCTCCTTTTAAGCACTTTCCAAGCACTCAAATAATAATTGTAAGCACTTTAAAAAAATATAAATAGACAGGGTTGAAAAGTTTTTGACAATTGAAGGTTTAATCTATTTAACCGTCATGACAAAAAAAAAGAAAAAGAAATCTTATGGCATTGTTTTTGACAATTGTCAAAATTTTTTAATCATGTAAATCGAATGACATTTTCATACGCTACGGACTGACGATGCGCCGAAATAGATTGGGGTAGAATTAAGTGTGAAAACATTGAATAGAACAATGTGGACAGTGTCTTTCTGCATAATTCGTAGCGAAAATAAACATGGTAAAGGAAAAATCTCATTTTGGAAAAAAAAAAAATTAAGCACTTTTTAAAAACATTCAATTAAAAAAGCACCTTTAAGGGCTTTTAAAAAACGAAAATTGAAAATAAGCACCTTTAGGCACTTTTTAAATACGCTACGCACCCTGATTTATGAAATTAAAAACTAAGCTCATTAAAATGAATGCACCGATCAAGGTTTTTTTTTTTTTTTTTTTTTTTTTTTTTTTTTTTTTTTAGCTCAAGAGACGGAAGATGTTACACTGTGCTAAATGGCTAAATGTAAACGACACACTGTAATAAGTTGGGTGTTGTAAACTTAGCCTGATAAGCAGAGGAGGAAGGTTTTTTTTTTTTTTTTTTTCTTTTTAAAAAAAAAAAAACATAATTCTAATCCACAAAAAAAGGGAAAAAAAGGATACAATAAATAAATAAAAGGAGAAAAGTTTACTGGGGAACTCATATTTATCTAAAAGAATAAAAAAAAATTAGTCTTCCGAGTTCATTTAAAAGGAAAATTTTACTTGTGTAAATTATCATATGAGTAAAAATCTAATATTGTATTGTACAAAGGTTTAATATTGAAAGTTGAAAGATACCCTGTTGCATATAGCAATATTTTTTATGATATTTAAAGAGCTTAGTCGAAGAGGGTACTAAAAGTTATTTTCTAAGAAATTCAGAGATTTCTCAGAAACAGATTTTATTTCAGTCATATATAAACAAGTTGTTTATTTTACATAGTTTTTAAATTTTGCAGTTCTCAGATTGGATAAATGTGCCAATTTATACATGTTCTCTGAGAGGAAGCTGCATTACTTGAAACTCATAAAAATTTGCAAAAATTATGATTTTTTAAAAATTTTGATAACTTTAGTCTAGGAGGAAAAAACTTGCTAAATTTGCTCTTTTTGAAAAAGTTACATACCTTTTAAAATATTTCAGTTATTTATTCGTTCTAAAGCCCAGATATTTATAGATATAGTTTAAATTATTGCTTTGCTTCAAATGTAAAACACTTAAACTTTTTTCCCCCTATGCTTAAGAATTTTGAAAACCACTTAAATAGTCGACGACTAAAAATTCAGATCAAACTTGAACTATTGGTAACAAATTATGACTCAAATAAAGATATGACGAGAACGGTGTGAAATTTATAGATTTTACCAATTGAAGCTAACTAACAAGAAAAAAAAGGCAAGACAATCTTTATTTCTCACTTTCGGCGTATAAACTTTAAAAATATTGAGGTAAATTCAATATAAGGTCATATAAAATCTTCAACTCTCCATTAATGTCAATGAGAAATTCAGAACAATTTGTACTGTTGAGGTTTTCGTATAATCTAGATTTTATGCGTGTATATTTCTTTCTGATATAATGATGCGCTATTTAACCCTTTGTAAGTGGGAATATATCCCCCCCCCTAGACTTCATTAATTTTTAAATGTCAATGATTAGATGTTTATTGTCCCATCTATGATCAAAGGCTGATAAATTCAGAAAAAAATACCAAGGACTTAGTTTACATAAATGTGGTTAACAGTAAAGGCTAGCGTCAGGTCAAGAGAGGGCATTTGTTCATTTCTCGTTGAGTCTATTTGTAATTTATAAGCGCAGACTTTATAAATTCAGCTATTTAAAAGCACAGAAGTTCAAGTGTATGCCAAATCTTTCCGCAAAATGTTGAAAATTTCTCACATTTAAACACGAAAAAATGGTCTTAAAAACCAAATTTTAAATTTCCTTCCCAAAAAATATTTCAACAATACTAAAAAAAACTATTTTATTAAGAGTTTTAAAAAAAATTTTTAAAAAAAATACTCACAATCGCGAGTTAACGTCCTGAAATCCATTCACAAAATGTACAACTTCAAAATAAGGGAGGAATTGAAGCCTGCGTTTCCATGGTAACTGCGAAATGATTTTCGTGATGAATTTGTCACTTAGCACTTCAGTAGGAGAGAGGAGAGGGGTTTCCCCGAAAATCGCGACTCGTTTACGAACGGAGTGGGAAAATTTATTTTTCCTAGGATTCATTGTTAACGAGGTGGCTGAACTTCAGTTCGTGAAATTGTTCGAACAAGGAAACGCCAGCCTGCTTTTTATTTTTATCCCCCCCCTCTCCCGACATCTAATATATAGCCTTTTTCACCGATCGGATTACGGAAGTTATGCTTTTTCACAATATTTATCTTTGGAAGCCAGACATAAAAATTCCTGAGCCAAAGTGAAACTTCGTTCGAAATTGCTAAATAAATACAGTTAACGGAGATGCGATTAGTTTTTTCTGAATATTTCATAATCGCAATGTTATGATTACAAGTTCACAAGTTATTTTTGTATCACAAAGTTATTTTAGGCTTGTTTATGAGGAATTATGTTTTATTTTAATAACTTTTATACAACAGAATGTTAGATTCTACGATAAATATTAACATATCTGTAATTAAAAAAAGCAGGCATATCATAGTAATATTTAATATAGCTCAATATTAGTATGTAGTACTAATAGCACAGCTCAAAGTTTTCACACACTGAGAAATTAACATTGAGCTATTTCAGATTCAGTCGTGCTTAGTAGCTCCGCAACATGTGCTTACAACGATGAATTGAGGTTTAAAAGCGTTATGAAATTGAATTTAAAGCTTAAAATTTATTTTTGCTTTTCCTGCCCACATAAGGGTCAAACTCTAGAATTTTACGTACTGAAAAATTATAGGATAGCACAGTAAAAATTACTTAATTTGACCTAAACATGCAAATATTTTATAACCGACGTTGAATAGCCGACCCAATTTTGGGTTTACGACTACTAATGTTCAACTCCGTAGCCTTGTAATTTTGAACCCAATCCAGAAGACGAGGAAACTCCTGTATCAGTACCCCCAGAGGAATGATTTGTTATGGGAACATGGAGGATTTTGAGACTTCTGCCGGTGGAGATCGAACCAACAAACTCCTGCACATGGACCCAGTGCCCTTCCAACCAGGATATCCCGGATATTCGTATAGACCAGCTATCACTGGGATTCGAACCCGGTTCACCTCATTGGAAGGAAGGCGAACGCTCTATTCATTAAGCCACCAAGGTGCAAACATACAAATAAAGAAAAAAAAAAGCCATCTGTTTAGGTTAAGGTTTCACAATTTCGAAACCAACGACATGAGGATGATAACGTCATCATTGCGCACCGCCATAGATATACAGGTCCCCCCTAAATTAGTCCCTGCGCACCGCCCACCTTTACTTTCCCATACAAGACAGTACCAATCAAACTGGATAGGCTTTGAGCCATCAACTGCGTTATAAATGATTAGTTAAATTTTACGATTGATTAGCGGAATTGATTACACAAATAATAACTCGATAGAAAATAATGTTTTTTTTTTTTGTTTTTCTTTTGTTTTTGTTTTTTTTAAATTTTAGCCAACCCATAAGTTTGAAGGGCCCTTTTAGGGACTGTCCAAAAACAATAAAATAAGTTTTTAGCTGCATAATTTTGACAAAGATTATATTAAAATACTCTTTCTTCTATCTACAATGACGGCATATATCAAGCGTTTTGTTGATAGTCATTTTTTTTTTTCCAACCTCAAATAGTTATTCCAACTTCCAAGTTATTCGCAAATTCAGGAAAAAAGAAATCAATATTGTTCAAGTAAAAATTATACTCAAAAATTTGAAGGAATACTGTTAAAAAAAAATTTCCACAAATTTATAAATTTTGCATCGGTCCAAATATTTCAACTTTTTATGAAAAGAAATGTTTTGGGCTGGATTTTATAATAATTTCCGAAATAATAAAAGCAAAAATAGGATAAAACTTTTTAATTAAATTTGATTTGTGAAAATAAAAAGGGTATTAAAATTCCAAAACTGTTTTACTTTTAAAGAGTTAAAAATTGGTTTTCAGATAAATGAATCCTAAGATTTAGATTTTTTGAGATTTTGCTAAATTATGAAATAACTTTGATTATTTTGTCTTCTTAATAAGTTTAAAAAAAAGTTTATAAATAAGTAACATATTTTGAATCTTTAAAAAAAAGGAAGAAAAAATACTACTTTCCAAAATTTGCGAAGTGTGCCTTTCTAAGCCATAATACAAATAACTCATAATTTTAATTTATAATAAAAAATTATATGGTTATGACCTTAAAATTTGTCAGCTTATACTCCACAACTACAGGATACATTATTTAAAAATTAGCATAACTTTGACATTTTTTGACATTAGTTATGTTAAACAATTAACATAACTATTATATAACATATTATTTAAAAATTAACAAAGATCAATTCAGAAGGAAAAAAATTCGGTTTAATAACCTCTCACATAATTCAGAACCGTAAAAATAAACCTTAAAAACCCTTCATTGAACTCTTAAAAAAAGATTTCCACAAAAATCCTAACCACAAAAGAGATGCTTCACAAAATTTCAAACTTAACAGCACAGCATTCTAAATTTAAAATAATCTTATTTATCTGAAATAAATGACATATTCCATTTTGTTTGAGTTCTTACAACTCAAAGAACTATAAACTTTTAATGAATATCTACAAGAGAAGGATAAAAAATTTCAAAATTGATTCAAATACCAGGGGTCTGTCAAGACATTTTGTGAAAGGACCGTTTTTGTAAAATTGTGAAAAAATTACCCGTAATTTGTGAATATAAAATAAACGTTAAGTTACATTCTTTGAACCAGGGTCCGCTTTTGTGAATTTGTGAAAATAGGGAATTTCCGTTATTGCAAAAAAAAAAAATTTTTTTTAAGTAGTTTTTAAATTGTAAGACATTCAAGATTATACTAAACACTGTAAAATTATAATTAAAAAAATTAAATTTTAAAAAATAAAAAGCAAATGCAGCTATTAAATTAGCGATGCAACATACCAATTTTCGGTACCAATAAAGGAAGAAGCTTCTGCCGAAGACAAAACTTAGTTGGTTTGCATTTGGCTTTCTTTCCCCCCACTCCCTGGGAAGGGTTTATTCGATTAACAAAACAATAATGAAGATAAAAAAATTTGTGAAGGGTCCGAATAAAGGATAAATTATTTTGTGAAGGGTCCGTTTTTATGAAAAGATATTTTGTGAAGGGTCGGATAACGGACCCAAATTTCTTCTAAACAGACCCCTGAATACATACTTACAAAACATAACTTATGTTTCTATAGCTAATATGTTATTTATATTCTTACATAAATTTTCATTAGTGCCAGTCTAGTGGTCAATGAGAGTTCGATATTAGTGCGATAACTTATGTCTCATGCGAAAATGCTCGGATAAATTTTGAAAAATATTGCTATAAATTTAGGAGCCACTGCGTTTGCTTATGGCTTACATGGCTTTGTTTCGAATTATACACATGAAAAATTTTGTCTATATTAATTATTATTTAATGGAATACTATTTACTATAATTGTTCCTCCAACATTTGCAATATGTTTTTATTTAAAACAAATATTTCAACGATGCATTATTTTATTGTTTTTAGTTTGTATTACCCACAGAAAGGAAATTCCATAAATTAAAATAAATACTTCATTTTAGTTAAAATATTCTTCTTGAATATTTAGAATTCAGTGTTGTCATCCGTCTTGTCTACGAGACGATAAAATTCGTTAAACGATTGGATTTTACCATTTGTCGAAACGCTTGAATAACTCCAAATTATCCAAGCATACCAACATTCTCTCGGGCAGTCATTGTTTCTACATGAAGATAAGAAATGTTCATTATTTGATTTGAAATATTCAGATTTATAAAATGTCGGTGAGCGAACAGTCAGAAATAAAACTGAAAACTTTTTTTCTGACATAATAATATTTGGATGTTACTGTCCGATAAATCTCTAATTAAAACAGAATCGTGGTGGCTCAGAGGATAGAGCGTTCGCCTCCCAATAAGGTGAGGCAGGTTCTAATCCCAGCGGTGTCTAGTTAAATACGATTTCTGCGCCCAGCTCGCACAATTTACAGTGCTGAAATATCTTTAGTGGTAGACGGATCATGTATTATGTTATAATCCCTTTGCCGTCGGGCTAGCCGTGGAAAGTTATCATGGTTTTCCTCTCCATGTAACGCGTATGCGGAGTCATCCACAAAGGCTAGTTTATCCCAATGTTTGATCCAGGATTTCTCTAGTCTTCTGGAATCAACACAACAAATTACAGCGAAACGCCACAGGGCAAAATCTAAAAAATTTCTTTCATCTTCCTCATTTTTACGTAATTTGATAGTATAACTGGAATAAATAGAATTCGAAAGTTCACTTGAATTAATTGCAGAAAAATCGGAATGGGCTACACAGCGTCAAACGTCAACGGTATTACGAACTTTACATGAGCTAAGAAAATGGTGCTATAAAATATGTCTCATGCTAAGAAAAGGGATCACTTGACAGGGGTCTGCTTAGAAGAAATTTGGGTCCATTAATGGACCCCTCACAAAATATCTTCTGATAAAAACGAAACCTTCACAAAATATTTTAACTTAAAAACGGACCTTTCACAAATTTGTTTATCTTCATTATTGTTTTGTTAATTGAATAAACCCTTCCCAGGGGGGGGGGGTAGAAAGACAGATGTAAACGGACTAAGTTTTTTCTTCGGCAGACGCTTCTTCCTTTATTTGTCCGAGATGAATATTCTGCGTTCAGCAGTATAGGCTAAATACCAAATATTTGTATGTTGCATCTCTAATTTAGATTAATTAATTTCAAAGATGCATAAAAATGGCCGTATAAACATGTTAAGAGTTGGTGAACTTTTTAAACACATTTGCTTATTTTTTATTTCATTAGTTTTAAAACTTTTGACGATGTGTTTCGTAGTTTTCGCCCTTAATTACGTATTTTAAGAATCCTCGTCAAAACTGAAGTAAACAAAAATTTATATAATTCAGGTATCAAATTAATATTTCTGCAAAGGAAAAAAAAATATATACCGTTCAAATCTAACGAAACTGAAAAAAGCGTGAATTAAAAAATCAAAACCTCTTTCATTGCCGAAGAAAACAGAAGTTGAAAAGCAATTATTAGAAACAAGTCTTTATCAGCCTATCAAACTGCTTTACTAGTGATTCCATAGATTTAGACTGATTATTTTTTTCTCCTTCACTTAAACATTAATTTGGGACCTCTAATGTGCATATTTATTTTGACAAGGATCCAAGCGAGAGGCTGAACTACATCTTTGAATGGAACAAATCAATTGCCTTAATTTTGTGATTATTAATGGCAACTAGCTGTTTGCTCCATTCCTGTTGGACGATAGATATTCCCATTCCAATAGAAACTTATTCCTATTGGCTGCTATCTAACTGATTGATTACTGGTGGATTGCCAGGACAGGTTAGAGAAGTAACGTAAGTTTAGACATTTCTGTGCATAGTAAGCGCGGTACTAGCGTGACACTCTTTACTGCCTGTAATTTGTTTGATTTTTTGGTTTAAAAGTGCTTAATACAATATCCCATAACTATGATTTTATTATTTAATTAATAAGAAATTATGCATGCATAAATTCGAACCGTAACAAAAAGTTAAATACGTTTTAACCGGAAAAAAAAACAATCATTTTTAAGACATTAGTATCTAAAATGATAAATAAAAAAGTCATAGGAGAAAATGATACACTTACCTAAAATACCACAAAAATCCAGTGAAAAGACATAAAATGACGAAATTGAGGGGGTGGAGACAAAAATATCAAATATTTGATGTGGTTCTTGTCTGAGGCCATCTGTTACTCCCAAAAATGATTCATACGCAGAAACTCAAGTTTATTTAAAGGTTTACTCTTTCTCATATTTCCCAGTTTCAAATAAGCAGTTCATGATTAGCATTTTCGGACTTAAATTTTTTTTTCTTCCTTTGAACATCTTTTTTCCTCTTCCTTTGAACATCTTTTTTCCTCTTATGTACTTTTCTATTTTTATTTTACGATTGTCTCCATCGTATCAAGAACAAATGTAAAGTTACGTGCCACAATTTTAAAAATGAAATTATACATAACAAAGATGCATAAATTAGATAGAAAGCTCAGAGAAAAGTGATTCTGAGGGATATTTTTGAAAAAGTTGGGATTTTTCACGGGAACCATCTTATTTTAGTCATATTTAACCCTAGTCTTGTTTTGTTTTCTAAAGTTTTTAAATTTTTTAGATCTATAAGTATCGTACATCCCGGTGTGTAAGGCGTTCCCTATTTTCGATTACGAGATAGCAAATGTCTAGTATGTCTGGTGTATAAGTAAACCAATGTCGACTATTGTTTCAAATGATATAGACACGCGTTAAAAATGTGGAATCAAATGTTATTGTAAAATCTTTCAAAAAGTGTGGAATTTCAAATTCTTTGATTGGGGGTGGAAACTAGCATTACGGAATCAAAATATATAGCTTTATGGTACATTTCAAAAGCTATCATTGTGTTATAATTTTTGAAATATTCTTAAATAAATTCACTTTTCTTAATCTTATTATTATTATTTTATTTTTTTTGAACGTAAATTTAAGTACTGTTTTTAAGGGAAAAAATGTTTTTAGAAGGACTAAACTAATAGTTATTCATAATACATTTTCTACATTCGTATCGATAAATCCCTTACCGAATGTCCGCCTTTATTACCAGTAATTTTCGTAAATTTCTGGGGCTTTGAAAAGTCACCGAGAAATACGAAAGAACTTAATAAAACTCTTTCATGTTCGAAGTTGAAGGTTCCAAGTGCACTTCACAGAATTGGACAGACAGGTTAGTTAACACTAAAGTTAGAGACATATGAAAGGCAGATTCTCATATTTTTGCATTAGCATGAGCGCATCACCTCTGCTCATCTACTGCAAAAGTATAGGAATTTACCACCTGTATGCTTCTTTCTTACCGCTTGTCTCTTCAGTGAGAGGCCTGCCATAGAAAACCTGTGTTATGGCAGTAAAACACGAAAAGTTACAACGCTATGACGCGAACAGTTTAAATGAATTTTGGGGATTTAAGGATTTCGCTTAATTGAAGTTTTCAGGCAAGAATTGAAAGGAAGCCGTACTGTTTCATATTAGCAATGCATAAAATTAAGTTAATGAATTTAAATTCTCCGAAAGCTTTCTCAAGAATAAATATTCTTTTAAAAATGATAAAACTAATCATAGTTGAAAATGACGCATAGTTTAAGCTCTTATTTCAGTTCCCCAGACTAACGCAAAGTTAGGAAACAATTGTGTCCGTCTGTTGGACATTATTTATTAAGTGCTTCACTTTAGCAGATTTATTATAGATTCGCCTCACCATTTATTTGATACTAGATTGGTTCCATACATTTCTCACCATTACGTACTTTGAAAATAATGGTTTAAAGCAGCAATTCCCATTTTTTTTTTCCGGTTACGGAACACTAAATGATACAGCTTTTGGTGGAACCCCAACTATATTAGTAAAATTCATTAAATAGCAACTATTAATGTTTCAAAATAAATACAAAAGAAAGAATACAAAAAGAGAGATACAAAAGAAATAGGCTTCGAATTATAAAAGATTTGTTTTTATCAAAAACAATTTTAAAATTTGTTTTTATGTTAGACAGCTGAATTCGCAGATCTGCAGTGGTTTCCAGTTTAGCAGTTTTGGTCGTATGCATAAGTTGAAATAGAATAAAAAAAAGCTGAATTATGGTTTTTGAAAAAATAATAATAAATTGTGACAATGTTTAGCAGAGAAAAATATTTCTACATTCTTGAATTTAGTTTTTTCATTTCGAATTGTAAACTTTGATAATTACTGATGCGATCGATTATTTATAAATGCATATTCCACAATTCCTTTTCATTTTCGTATTTACTTTATATTGTTATTGGAGAGTAAATATATTTAAATTTTATTTCATTTGTTACTAGCATTGTATTTAAATAATTTCATAAAATTAAACAAAATATTAAATAGATAATAAATGATTGATTGGACGAAAGCGTAGTTACAGGGTTTCAAAAATCATAATTTGTTTAAAAAAAAGAAAGAAAAAGAAAAAACCTTGGAACCCTAGTTCAGGTTCCACGGAACATCATTTAGGAAAGGCTGGTTTGCAGCATGCAAATAATTGTAAAAAATATTTTTAGCTTGACCACTACGTTTTTTTTTTTTTTTTTTTTTTCCTTAGTCACACATAAAGTCAACTTTCTTTTCTTTACAAACAGTTATTTAACTCTTTGCAGTCTTTAGCAATCTCTGAACAAAGCAGCAAGAAGTAATATAATATTTAAAAAAAATAAGGCTGTGTAAACAATGGCAAAAGGCCAATAATATTAGATTTTTGCATTTAGCACAACTCTTCTCTTTGTGCTTACTTATTTAATATTTTTAAAAAAAATAAATAAATAAATAAAAAAAATAAAGCTAAGAAAACACTCAAATTTGAATCTACAAATATATTAGTTCAGTTAAAACATAAATCTCATTTTTAAAAAAGCACCGAAATTTCCTCATTCCGAAACTTAAATTGTTTATCCACCCACTCGCGCGGATACCCTTCTGTGTATATTTGGGATGAAAATCACCTTCACTGAATTTTTAACTTTGGCGTAGAACTTATGAATTTCTTTTCTCACCAAAGCGAGGTAATGCACTGATAAACATCAGTCACATCCTGCAAAAACGTTTTCATACTAAGTGATGACGATCAATGAGACAGAAACTTGTTGCGTCACTTATTTGGCTCATAAAATTTCTAGGAGTTAATTCTTTTTCAACTTCGGTCTTTAACAAATTATTATAACGAATATAATTTTTTTTATCAATATCCTGAAACGTGGAAGCTTTTGTTTTTAATTTAAAATTTCCCGAATTGGGGATATTTCGGTGTCGTGACCTGTCGCGCCAACTACAATCGCCAAGGTGCCAAATGGATTTTAAACATAAAAAACATAACATGTAGAACATATATTTAAGGGGAAAAAAACATGTAGAGGTTTGTCCTGAGATGGATATGAGTTAGTCCCCTTCTGTAATATATTTTTTTCCCTTAGAGTCTTGAGTTGCTCCTCAAAAGTTACCAAGACTTGGTAATTATTTATTAATCTGTTGTAGATCACGATCTTTCCCAGAATTTTAATATATAAGACCAATTTTAGTTTAAAATATTTTTTTTCAAATAAATAAATAAAATAGCCGAAATTACATGAGCCAGCGAAATGGTAAAGTACCTAAATATAGTTATTTAAAATTATTAGAATTTAAATCTATTTTGACAAGAGAAGTATTTTAAAATTTTAATTAATAGTGTATAAGTATTTCTAGAAACTAAGCAAATAGCACTTATAACATTATAAAAAATTTTATATAACTACCAACATGTTGGGAAAACAGCTGCGAATATCAGCTTTCAAATAAAAAATTTTTAAGGCACTTTTTTTAATTATTAATCCTTTGCTTACTTAAAACTAGAAAATTTTTTAATTAAATTACTATATAAATATGAGAAGATATTACAGTAATCATTAAAATATACCATTAGTTAAAACAAATACATTTTTTAAACTAGTTAATATTTTCCAAAAGCCATTTTTTAAAATTGTTTTGTTAGATTAAAATAAAATCTAATTTCAGAAAAACGCCGAAATATTCTAGTTTTAGGCATAGATAATTTAAAACGAGCCATACGACGAAAATGCTTTTCAATTATTTTAAGGAAATATCCTTTTAATAATGACAAAGTTTAAAAAGCTTAATAGTATTAAATAATTCGATGCAATGCTGTCACAAGTTTAGATATTATTTAAACGAAAAATCAATTTCGATAATGAGACACAGCGTAGCAAATCCTGTAGAAATTTAAAAATGATTAAAACAAATAAAATAAGGAGTTGAACAATAAAATTAATTTTATTAACTTTAAAAGTAATTAAATACGTTAAACTTAAACATTTTTTTATGATTTTCTCGAAGCTTTCAACTGTGGATTTTAAAGTAAATTTTATTCAAACAATGCTTCAAATTTAAGCTTAGCGCGCAGGTTGGTTAAGATTTCTTAAATCCAGAGGTTTCTCCAATCTAGTGCAATGTTGGGATTAAATTAATCTTAAAAATTGAAAGGAAAGTAATGAAATAATTAAACATAAATGTATAAATACAAATTTCATTCCTCCCACTTTACATTCACAAAACAACACAAATACTTATAAAATCATTACGATACATTAAACGTGGTTTAATTGCAAACCTTCACTTTTTTAAAAAGAAGAAACAAATCACAATATTATAAAAGTCTAGTTTTAAATACTATTTCTTATTTGACAACTCACCAATTTGTGTCCGATGTATCATCTCTCACATCTTGGTAAGCATCCCGCACACCGTCTTTATCAACAGCACTTGCCATGTTTCCTTTTTTTTCCACAATAATACAGAAAAAAACACCCAACTCACTGTAATGAAATCTCCACAACTCCAAATGACAGACAGTGAAACGAACTCGAGTGACGGCTCTGCCCCTTTTTCACCGGTTACGTCACGTGTCACGTGCAACCAATGGATTCACGCAACACCAGACGACGAAGGTGGTTGCTATGCAGGGAAAGTAATATCACCCATCGTCGGAATGCTGTAATAACGGTTTTCCAACAAGCGATCAATATGATGATCAGCTAGCTAGCAACAAGTTTGATGAACTCGGAGAAAGTTATTAAAAAATTCGAAATTTATTTTAATTCTTATTGTTACAAAAAAAATAATTTTGCTTAATGTATTAAAGATTTTAACGTTTAGATCATTATTATCTGGGTCTAAAAATTATTATGATTATTGACTAGACCAGCGGTTTCCAAATAGAGTTCCGTGGATGAGTTATGGAGTTCCGATAGTTAGAACCTATTTTCTAAAAAACCTGTAATTATATTTGGATTTAATCAATACTTTATTATTCACTTAATACTTCGGTATCTTTACAAAGTTATTTAAAGGAAAATGCAAAAGAAAAAAAGAATTTTTTTCAAACATCGGTATTATTGTATTGAATACATTTTAAAAAAGGACATACATTTCTAAAAAAAAAAAATTCATTAGCATTTCTCATCGCGCTTTTTAAATCGAAATAAAATAATTAAATTAGTTAATAAGGAAATATGTTTCCGTAACAACCATTTTCAACGCAGCAGTTATTTTAAGCGGCAAGTTTTTTATTTTTATTTCAACAAAAACCATAATTCGACTGAATTCATTTATTTTCAGTTTATGTATATGCATCAATACTAGTAATTAGTAATAATACATAATCATGCATATATATAATTATACATATACATAATTCAGTATTAGGCTACCTTAAACTCCAGGACTAGAATTCATTTGTCGGACATAAAACCTGATTGAAGATTATTAATGATATAACTGTGAAAACATTTAATTCCCCATAACGAATATTTTCAAAAATAAAGCAGTATTTTATTAGTTAATACATTTATAGTTGTCTTTATATATTTTATAAAATCGAAAAGGACGAAAGAAGGTTGATGATTTAAAATTCCGTTCTTGAAAAAAATTGAGAACCGCTGGACTAGATTGTTATAATTATTAGACGATTATTACAATTAAAGATTATTATTATTATTAGATAATGATTATGTATACATATTTAAAACTGTAGATATATCACAATTTTATGTATTTTTTAAATAAATGTTTTAAATATTTCTATTCTAAGAACCGTCACACACGTACCGATTGAATATATACAATGCAGAGATACGTAACTTTGTAGAAAATTTATGTAGAATAATTTTAATAATTCTTTATTAATCCAGCTCAAGGGAATAAAAATCATGGAAAGGAATAAAAATGTTTTTAATGTGAATTTTTAAGCTCAATCACAACAACATTGGATATAGTAAAAATTCACTTTTTGAAAAGTTTGAATCCTTTTTTTAGGGCAATAAAAATTAAAATTGAATTTTTACTTCGAATATATCAATAATAAATTGCAGGATTGCAAGAAGTTTTTAATATTTTTTACCAGGGCAATAAATGTTAAAAATGAATTTTTACTAAACCCAATAATACATTTACAATTGGGACTTTAAAATCTGACATTATTTTTTTCTCACATTATTACACACATTATTATCACATAATCTCACATTAGTATACACATGTATTTTTATTCATATCCATAATTTTTATTGCCCTCCCCGGCCAGATTGAAAACGTGTTAATAAAATTATCTTACAAAGTTGGTATTTTAATATGTTATTATTATTATCATTATTTTTGTATATTTATCTCCGGTGCGTGCGTGTATAGCTCTTAAAATATAAATAGGTTAAAATTTATTTAAAAGTATTGAGAATCGAATCTTGAATATGTTTTAAATAAATATTTTCTTGAACTCTTAAATAAATATTTTTTTTACGATGGAAGATTAAATTTTAATGAAAACATACAGAAAAGGTTTTAAAAAATTATTTAAAAAAAAGCATCACTCTGAATAACTATTGTTCTAAAGACACATGCGAAAAACCAATCTTGATTTAAAGGATTTACCTCATATTTCCTAATTATTTAGTGTTAACAATTAAATGAGTTACGGAATCAGACACAAAAACGTACTCATTTGAATATACACTACCCTACAATAATGGAAGGGACATTTTTGAGATTTTTTTAAATTTCTCAAAAAATACTTAAAGTATTATTTTTTAACTTTAAAGGTGTAGCTACTCCAATATCTTCATTCCTAACAATTTTTTATGAAAGGAATTGGACAAAATGTAAGGAAGTGAGTAACCACCCATAGCAGAATATTTTGTAACACACTTACTTCTTGTCATTTTAAAAAAGCTATAAAAATGCTACTCGTAGAAATATTTACACATTCATCAGAATGTTTGGTTGTAATATTTTAATAATAAATTAAAATTATAGTGTTACATGAAACCAAGTTATTTTTAGTTATCATATCTAGGGAAGGAGTTTATTTCACTGCGGAATTTACAAGTAAAATCATTTAAAAATTTCAAAATTTATTTTATTTATGGAATGAAGTTTGAGTTCATAATGGGTATGATAATGCCCATTACACATTTTCATTAAAATAAATGTTCGATAACGAAATTTCCGATGCATCCCTTGTTTACACTTTTAAAGAATTTTTTTTACAAATTTAATAAACGTTGTTTTAAGTACTAATTAACTAAAAAAACAATAGAAAGAAGGATGGGGTGGGGTAAAAATGCTTCGTAATAAAATTGGTGTCATTTTTTTTAATCAATTTTAAAGTACTAATGTTAGAAACAAAATGCAGAGTAAGGAAATTTACTTCCATTTATTTTTATTTTTAATATTGCGTATATGTATTATGTATTGAGCAAAAACGGCAGAGCATTTCACATTTTAAAAAAAAGCTTTATATTAAAATTGATGTTTATTGTTCTTTATCTTTTTAAAATATTAATGGTAGAAACAAAGAGCAAAGTCGCGTAAAATTTACTCTTATTTGTATTTATAATTAATATTATTAAAATGGGAGAGAATTTGTGGTTGAGCAAAAACAGCAAAGCATTTCGCATTTTAAAAAAAAAGCTTTATATTAAAATTGGTGTTTATTGTTCTTTATCTTTTTAAAATATTAATGGTAGAAACAAAGAGCAAAGTCGTGTGAAATTTACTCTTCTTTGTATTTATAATTAATATTATTAAAACAAATGGGAGAAAATTTGTGGTTGAGCTAAAACGCAGAGCATTTCGCATTTTAAAAAAATAAAATTGTTAAATAAAATAAAATAAAATTTTTTGATAATAAAATTGTTATTTTCTCTTTCTCATTTTTTGGAAATATTGATGGTTGGAGCAAAAAGCAAAGCAGTGAAATTAATTCCATTTTGTTTTTATGGTGGGGGTGGAGTACAAAAGACAGAACATTTCGCATTCCAAAAACAGGCATGTTATAAAATTGTTATTATTTTTTTTTTCATTTTGAAATACTGATGGTGATAATTAATGTTATTAAAACAAATGGGCGAAGCATAGTGGTTGAGCAAAAAGGACAAAGCATTTTAAAAACAGTTTTGTAATAAATATGGTATTTCTTCCTCCTTATTTTGAAATAATAATGGGAGAAACAAAATGAAAGTAAGTGAAATTTACTCCCATTTGATTTTAGAAATAATACTATAACAACAACAAGTGGGGGGAAAGCATGGTGGTTGAGCAAAAACGACATACGAGACCTGAAAATTTAAAATTTTCATTTAGTAGCCAGTGGCTGGTAGACTCGAATAACTTAGAGCCACTTTTTCCTCAAACCTAATGAGTCGTCGACTAATATCGATAGGTCCTTTTAATTTAGTATGCAAACTTTATTTTCTTTTTTGCTAGGATAAAATTATATATTTTTTTAAAAAAATAATCTACGGCTATAAAAAGTTAATTCAACAATAAAAATATTATAAATATATGAAAGTTTGTTAGATGACTTAAATTTTTTTTATTTAAAAGTATTTCGGGGGGTTAAATACATTTAGTGCATACATTATAACTTTGAAATATGTAAATTGTTAAAGAACTCTCCTTCCACATGAATCTTTCCATCACTAATTGATGGATTCTGAAGGATCAAAATTTTGAAAAGAGTAAGTGGATATTTTATTTTATAACCGTGGTTGAACAGCTGACCTAATTTTGGGGTTTGCGACTACTAATGTTCAACTACGTAGCCTTGTAATTTTGAACCTAATCCAGAAGACAAAGGAACTCCTGGATCAAGTATTGGGAAGAATTTACCTTCGTGGAGGACTTTTTAAAGGAACTAATCACATTTGCGTTACATGGAGAGGAAGACCATGAGAACCTCCCACGGTTATCCTGACGGCAAGGGGTCTCTAACCTATGATCCGTCTGCCACAGAGGAAATCTCACGACAGCACTGTGGTAAGTGCAAGTCGGATGCGGAATTCGTATCGACCAGAAATCGCTGGGATTTGAACCCGGCTCACCTCATTGGAGGTCTAACGCTCTATCCTCTGAGCCGCCGCGGCTCAGTCAGTGGATATTGAAAAAAAGAATGTCAAAGAGTGACCGTTTTATTTAAGTCGCCATTTTTTTTTTCTGACGAGCCCCGTGGCGAATGGTTATTTCCAGGTCTATGACAGACTCGCATTTTAAAAACAGTTTTAAAAGAAAAAAAATTAATTACTTTTTCTTTCTTATTTTAAAATATTAATGGTAGAAACGAAGCGCAAAATAGTGAAATTTACTCAAGGCAATTTCCGGCAGAACTTTCAGCTTTCCTGTAATTCTCCCACACACAGGTGGCTGTTATAGTTGCGTAGTATTATATGAAAGAAAGTTGCACCCTTAAATTCTACGTAAATACACTAAGCTTTTCAAAATGCAAATGACTTCACGGCAAATGGTAATCTTGCCGTGGTTAATGTAAACACTGATTCATAGATTCAGACTGGCTCTGTTTCTTTTGTCTACCAGTTTTTTTATAGGTCCATTGACACTTAAAAACTGTCCCAGAACCTAGTTTAGTAATAAAAATGTAATTCGAAAGAACAATGTTTATAGTTAACTTAGGGGTCATTCAAATATTACGTTAGCGTGTTTTTGGTCATTTTGAACTTCCCCTCCAGCCTTATAAGCAAAAATAAACAAACTACAATCCCCTCCTACGTATGTCTTACTTTTATAATTAACTGTGATAATTAAAATTACTGTGTGATAATTTACTGTGATAATTAAAAAAAATGTAACATGGAATAAGGTAAAGTTTAAATTTTAATTGCTATTATAAAATGTTGAAACTCCTTTATTTATTTATTTTTTTTAACTTTTTCTTTTTCCAAAATTGAACTTTATTTTAATTTTGAAAAATTTTCCAGTTTTTATTACATTTTGCTTTTTTTTCTCACAAAACTTTAAACATAAGCATTACGCATACACCTTCCCCTTCCGAGTCTAAGCAAATCACTTTCCTTCCTAAATCTAGATGTTTATGTAATTTTTGAGTGGCCCTTTATAATGTATTATATAATGTATAATATAATATATTGTATAATAATAAAAACGTATTAAATTGCGTTTCGCTAATAGATTGAATTTTTTTTAAAATTTTTGTTAGTCCTGAAACGAAAAAAGGAAAGACACATCACTTTCGTTAGACGTGAGGAGAATTTCGGCTGGTGATAAAATTTCATAAAAGTGAGGCAAATGAATGCGACTTCCCGCAACAGCCAGTTGTTGCCCAGGCGGTTATGGAGATTATGGTTCCTCAATTTCATAATTAATGGAATTAGGATGACAATGTGATCAGCGTTGCGCACCGGCCGCTTCCACTTACCAGAAAATTGCCTACCCATCTCGCTAAGGTGAAGTGGGCTTTAAACCATCACTAGTTATCGAACCCCAACCCTTCCAAAAGAGTGCCCTAATCATTGTGCCTTGGAAGCTCACGAAAGTGATACGCTTCACGTTTTAGATCTGACAAGAATAAAATTATTTTCTCCTTTTTTAGTTGATATACAAAACATGGTTTTTAAATTTTTTTATTATTGTTATTCTTAATTTTAGTTCAATTAGTTTTTTATGTTAGAATATGGTAAAAATTTCTATTCAGAATAAAATAGCTAAAAATTTGGTTTGCAGTGTCATTCAGTAAACTTGTAATGCCATTCAGTACAACATTCCACTTAAAATTTAAGCACTCTTGTTTGTTGGATAGTAGCAGAAATTTTGATTGACGTTGAAATTCCCTTCGTGGATAAAATCAGGTGATAATTTGGTGATTTGTAGTGGTCAGGAAACAGTCGAAACTTATGTATTATCTAACACAGAGCTGCAATTAATACTTGAGCAGACAAGAGTCGAAAATTGGTTAAATTTTGATTGACGATAAATTCTATTTTATGATGAAATAACGATAAAGTTTGCTTGTATCGGTATAAAAACAATGCAAATATGTAATGTCAGCAAAGACCAAAAGATATAAGTGCTCCAACTAGTAGGAAAGCAGTCTAAATTTCGTTTGCAAAATTCCGTCCTCACAGACACTAAAGCAAATTAATTAAAACTTTGTAAAAAGTTTTCATTCTCTTAAAAAAGTAATATTTTGAGATAATTTCTTTTATTTGTATGTTTTTATAAAGCGATTATTTATTCAAACATACAATTGGATTTACCTTCGCTTGTCGGAGATTTTGACTACAATGAAAAATCTTTAAAAAAAGGTAAGAAATTTGAATGACCAAAGTGTGAAAAAATACATTATCTTACAACATATAAAATTAAAATACCCATTTTTTATGTAATTATTAAAAAAAACAAAAAAGTAAAATTAAGTTCCAATTTTTTTCAAAATAAATATTTTTTACTTATTAGTGATACTGCGATTTGAAGGGAAATAACATGTATCCGCTATGAAGTTCAAATAGCGTTAGATTTAAGTTATTGTAAAGCGAATAGTGGGAGGTTTTTATGGCTTTTCTTACATTTTTGAAATTTATGTTTAATTTAGCTAAAAATTTATGTGCCGATTCTCGGTAAAGGAGATTATTGTATTTTTAAATAAAATTTTAGGGTATCAAAAATTCAATAATTAATAAGGATTTTTTTTTAAAAATAGAATTTTTTAAAGTTTAAAAATGGCTTTCTATACTTCCTGATGGCCTTTTTTTAAAAAACATGTTATTAAGCGTGAAATAATGCCCAAATATAACTCTCGATGGTCAAAATTTAGTTAATAATAAAAATTATGCTCCGTGACTTCACTTTTACAAATATATAGAATAATAAATGCGGTTCACATTTTAATTTGTACATTTAATGTTGTACCCACAAACTTTTTTTTGTGTGTGTGGGAGATATGTAAAAATAAAAAGAACAATAAAATATATACAATAAAATTAGAAATTCAATTATTATTATATGGTTGTATCCAATTATATATTTAATATTTATACTTCATAATATTTTACACACGCAAGTCGGAAAAAGTGGGAACAATCCCACAATATTTTCAATTACTCTAATATATCTGTAACTCATTTCTTATTCAAATACCATGAATTAAATTTTAAAAGCATTAACATTTTATACGTATTTAATATCTATTTAATAGCATTTGATTTAATTTAGTTCACCTCACCCCACAAACACGAGATATTAAAAATAGACTTTTAGACCTTAATCCTTACGTCTCGATATAAATACGATGGAAAAATCAGTAAATTAATCCCGCTGTATGAGAAATCTGTAATATTTACGATGATTTTATTAAAATTTCTTCTATGAGCGTAAAAGATTGCTTTTAAAGTGATCTAATTTACATGGGTAATGACTCTCGCAATTTCACGCTCTAAAACGAGATCAGCTTTATGAAAAATTGTGCCATTCACATGCTGAATTATATCTATCCTAAACACCCATGTAAATGTAAAGAATCTGAACGCATCAATATTTATCATCGCTCAGAAATGCGAGTCTTTGATGTCAATATTGATATAAATCAACTCTCACTGGGCAGTAAATCGTGTCTTTCGACTCACATACGTTGTCTTGCTAAAAAGTAATCTCGTATGTGTCTCTCATAAAACGACTTTATTGCAAACGATTTCCTCATTCTTATTATTTTTAATGTACAAGGAATATGAAAAAATTGTGATTGTTGCCATAATGTTACATTGTTGTTTCTTAGAGAAAAAAAAATTATCTTCATATTTTTTTCAACAATAAATAAAATTAGCATTTAAAAATTTACACACATCTCGCAAACTAATTTTGTTGTAGATCATAGAACATCGAAAAATACTTTAATATGTCTAGATTCATTCATAACACAAGTTAATAAAAATTAGAAGACGATTTAACTAACTTACACTTAACTGTTCTCTCAAATTTAAAGTTTCATTTAAATTTAATCTGTTTGTTTTCCTAGTTTTAAATCATTAAAATTTTACAACAATTAAAAAATTTACAGTTAAAATTTTTTTTGTTTCTAAATTGTTATATTACAATTTAATGTGCTTGTAATTAGAATTGGTAAGCTGACACTCGTTCTCGTTAAGCTAAAAAGAAATGGTAGCAAAATTGCTAAAAGAAAATTCGTAAACTCCCCTCTTTACCTTTATGATTATTATAAAAAAATATTTATGTTGGAGAATCTCTGCAAAGGATTTCTGTACTTAGAATATTAAATTGAAAAGGTGAACCAGTGAGTTTTCAAAGGTCTGTATAGGACATTTCAGTTACAGTTTGTAAGCAAATTTATTAAATTTTTATCCACTGGAGGATGGAATCTTGCAATGGAAAATGTAACCCTTTCCGACTAGCTTGAACACTCAAACATCAGGCGAAATTCCGTGCATGATGATAATGCAAGATTGAATTGCTTCTTCTGATCAGTTCAAGCGGAATTTAGCGTCAATAGGAATACTGATTACTTTTGTATAACAAGGGAGTGTTTAAATCTTATACAGAGATTTGTGCTTGATAATAATAGCAATTCATTAAGTTATCGCTATATTATTCTCAATAGAAATTTAACTCTTTTTGACTGGCTAGAATGCTAAATTTTAACTCAGAGCTTCGACAATTCAAGTTTTAATCGTTTCTTAACCGATACAACGTTTAATCTCCAGTCGAAATTGCGACTAGCTGTCATGCTCAAACTGCGAACGTTGTTTTTGTGCCTATAGTCAGTAACGACGCTCCTAAATTAGCAATCAAAACCGTCAATGTAAATTTCGGACACCATCCAATGTTCAAAAAACAAATAGACACAAAATTAAAGAAAATAAAAATAAACGAAAACTTAAAAAAACCCCACGTTTTTCAAGTAAGCAATAAAATTTTATTTCTGCAAGTTATCAAACAAAAAGTAGAAGGGTGCATAATTTTTGTATTGACTTTTATCACCACTGATTTTTTTCCCTTTGAAAGCGATGTGACATGCTATAGCAAAAATTATTTTCTCCGTCAGCCTAGCTGGAAATGTAGTTCGTAAAATTTTGATTTCAATTTGTCATTTTCTAATTATTAAACAACTTTGAACTTAATTACTGACAATTCCCAAAACCAAAAAGTGAAAAATGCGGCATGGTATAACTTAAATTTTGAATGCGATCAGGTTTTATTAAATTTAGACAAACATCAACTGAAAACGTAAATAATACTGCAGCAAGATTCTATTAAAGGAAATGAAAGTTATTAACTAAGATACATTCTTTTGAAGAGCAGCAACATTCGAAGGAAGCGATAGGTTTATCTAAGTAAAAGCAGCTAAGCGGAACAAGTCGACACATACAACCAACGGATGGACAAGATCCATTTTTCGACTGAAGGTTAAGCTAAGTTTTATTTATTTTCCTTATTTCAATATTCATTATCTATGTCGAACAACCAAATCCAAAGTCACAGTTTTACGTAAAAGTAACTAACTGTTCATATAATCGGTAAAAAAAGAGAATAACTCTGAATAACTATTAATCTAAGTTACTAAACGTTACAATAATTTAGGGTATGGAATCAGACACAAAAACCTCATACAGAGTTCGTACGCACCTGGAAAAAATTAATAACTGGTATCAATTTTGTTTTGAATTTTTTAATATTAGCTTCAAGTACTGAATTTAAATTTCATATCCGTCACCTTCGGATCGATATACATTTACTTAGAGAAAATAAAATATTCTAGTAGCTAGCTACAAGCATAATAATAATAATTATATATATATATTGTATATATATATATATATATATTGTATATATATATATATATATTGTATATATATATATTGTATATATATATATATATTGTATATATATATATTGTATATATATATATATATATATATATATTATAAGGCCCGGATTTTGATGACATTTGCATTTTTGGACATTTTTTGTCCTTTAGAGCATTTTTTTAGATTTATAGGGCATTTTTCTTTAAATTTTGGGGCACATTTTGCATTTTTGTAAATTTTTTTCCAATTTTTATTATTTTTTATCATTTTTCATTATTACACTGGCTTCCAAACAACGAAGAAAATCTCTAGGATATTAACAGGTGAAGCAACATCTTTTCAAATTGAAGAAGAATTGTCAGTAAGTGAGACCGTCTTTTTCAAGTACGCACCAATAACATCAGTAGACGTTGAAAGAAGCTTCTTCAGGTATAAAAATTAATTTTCAGACAAGAAACGCTCGTTTACATTTCAAAATATTAAAAAAAAATAATAATCCAATGTAATTCTGATATTTAGTAATATTATGAGATGGAAGTTGTTATATTCATTAAAGTTTCTATACAAAATGAAAATGTTTTGGAGTCAATATATTTTCCTTTTTTTTTTGTTGTTATTTTAGGATATAAAACATATTTTTCAAACTTTAATGAACGTAGAACAAGTATTGCATTGCTTTATATTTTTTGAAATGACTCATAATAATTTTAAAGAGTAAAAAATTGTTTTAGTTCAATATTTTTACTTTATTTAAGTCATGTCACAAGGCGTTTTTAGCGCAATTTTCGCATTTTAAGGGCATTTTTTGCATTTTTAAGGGCATTTTTTGCATTTTTAAGGGCATTTTTTGCACTTTTAAAGGGCATTTTTTGCACTTTTTAAGGGCATTAATTGAGATTTTTTAGGTCATCAAAATCCGGGCTCTCTCTCTCTCTCTATATATATATATATTAGGGCTGCAATAGCGGCACAACTTAAAAAATCAAGTTTTGAGATAAGTGGGTTTAAAGTTTTCATTACTAAGGAAAATGCATAAGAAATGCCACAATTAAATTTTTTCCAGGTGCGTAGGAATCCTGTCATCTGAATAACCATTTTTTTTTTTCTTATTCCTGACAGATTCCTGACTTTCAGAATATGGCAATCTGGAAAATGTAATAGGTAGAGCGGTTAAAAGTTAGGACCCGTTAATGTTATTTTTACATTTTGCGTTTTACACAATATCTTAAGAACAAATTGCTTAAAAAAAACAAAACACACCTGCTTGTAACTGTTGATTATTTTGTTCAATTTAATAAATCAACAATAACATTCAATAATAATTTTAAAAATAATAATCTTCAAAACAAAAATAAACTTTAATACAATAATTCTTAAAGCAAAAATAATTTTTAATAATGATTCTTAATAATAATATTTTTTAAATAAAAAATAATTTTAAATAACAATTTTAACATTATTTTTAATATTACAATAATTTAATAATATCCTTAGCTTTTGAATTGTAAAGTACAAAAACCTGATATTCTCTTTAACAATGAAATTTTAAAGGGCAAATCCAACAATGAATGAAATCAGTTGAACAGCCCATCATATGAAATATACATCAACTACAGTTAAATAAAATGGAATGGCTCAGTGAATGGAGTTCCCGCTTCCGGCATAATAAACCCAACTTCGGTGATGGTTGATTTGAAAACTGCCCCTGGTCTACACCGATTATACTGGTGGGGAAAAATATCTACAAATACTGCCACCCACCCATTATCGATTAAAACTCAATTACCGTTGTACTAATTGTGGGAGGTAGATTTTTATATTTAAGCTTCGCAAATGAACGGTGGTTTCAATAAAAATTACGACAGCTAATTTTTCTCCCAAGTTAAAATTTTTTAGTGAAATCAAATTTTAATTATCAGTCTTTTTAAAATTTGAGAGCTCAGAAACTTTTCGACCGATTGCGCTCAAATTTTTTATTTTGTCAAATAAAATTTCATTGTTTAAAACGATGAAAAAAAACTAGTATACCTTACATTACAAGATTTTACGACTATTACTAAACAATATAATGAATAATTATAACAAGTAATTATTTGCATGGAATTGTATTTATTTGGATAAACGAATTTTATAATTGTGAGCAAAAAATGTTCCATTCGCTTAAAAAATTCTCGGGATATGTCGTAGTACACAAAAAGTATAATTAACAGTTTAAAGAGTCCAAATTTTAGATCGCTTTCCTTTCTATTTGGTCCATATTTCCCAGGCTAATTCTCATATTTTAAGTGTCCGTTATTTAAATCTGTTGAAAAAGAAATATGTTCATTCAGGGAAAATACATTTGTGTGTCTGATTTCGGAACTTAAATTATCTCCTTCACTAATTAATAAGCTTTCATAAAGTTAGCCTCACGGGAAAATCCGAGCATTAGATCAAAAGTTATCTTCTTTTTTTTTTTTTTTTTTTGCGCACTGTTCATGAAACATTCTGATCGGTTGATCACCATTCACGATAAATTAAATTTAAAAGCATTTTTTCACAAGAACTATAAACATATATTTTGCATATAAAATAGTTACGAAATATAACGACATTAAATAAGCGGATGTATGGTAACTGTTAGTTAACATACCATAGATTATCCAGATTATCAAAATTAATCTATAATTCACCTTTACTAACGAATCCGGGGAACAAAATTGGTTCATATTCATTACTCTAAAGCGTTTTGTTTTAATATGCGAATAAGAATATTACCGACAAATATAATAACTACATTATGCTATTATAAGAAGATTACGATGAAAAGATAAAGATTAATTTAGTTGTGTCACAGTGTTTAAATGACGAATAATGATACATCTTCGATACCCAAAATTAAATCTAGGGAATAATTTGTTCAAGCCTCATTAAATAGTCGATTTAAGTTGAGTATACCACAGGATTTGTGCGCAATCAGTCACGAGAAAAGTTAAAGTAAATTGTGGTGATTCAGTAAGATTAATTTTACACACGATTTAAGCTTTAAAGACAGTTTTTGAAAGGGAATAAAGCTAAAGCATCACATTTACTATGACTTCAGTTGTTTGTCTGTTACATAATAAATTGTTGCAACAGGTACTCTGTGATCGCTCTTTAAAGAATACTTTTAAAAAAATTCTATACATTCTAATTGATTGGGAAATGGTATTAGAGCTGCTCGGAAGTTCAAAAGAATTTTATGGAGGGTTTTTCCCTTTGTTTGTTTGTCTTGAATAGTGCAGGGGAGATATCGAGATTTTAATATTGCGAGGAGAAATCGATATTCTTCCAATTTAATATATTAATATTTTTATTAATCAAATGAAATTTATTAACACTTTAACGATAATATCGTATCGAATTGATAATTATTGTAATCAAGATATTATGGTATTCGATACTTATCGTAATGGAAACGATTGCGATATCAACGTAAGCAAATTTATTTTCGACATTTATCATTATCGATAATGTACACGATATTATCGTATATTTAATATTTATCGTAAGACATGGTTCTCACGATAACATCATATCGTATTGATAATTATTGTCATCAAGATACTATTATGGTATTTATTATTTTTCGTTACGGAAACGATTGCAATATTATTATTTACAAAATTAATTATTTTCGCGATTTATTCTTCTTAATAATTACCACGCTATTATCGTTTTCGATAATTATCGTATATTCATTATTTATCGTATGACATTGCATTCACGAGATCGCGTAAAAATAATTTTAAAAATATCGTTATAAATGCATAAAAAAATATCGATATTTCAAGATACAGTCTTCATCTATTTCCAAGTAATAATAATTTATATATAATTTTAATGTAAATAATGTTTTATTATATTTTTAATTTTTCATAAAAGAAAAATGGAATTAATATTACACAAAATAATGTCGTAAGTCTGTGCACAGCATGCTCGACATTGATTTATTAAGAATGAGATTTTTATTTTGAAAATATACTTTTTAAACCTCTCAAAAACCCTTTCCACCTTTCGAACGAGAAAAAATGGTAAGCAAAACGTGTAATATGAGTTTGATAGACTGTTTAAACTTGCAGTGGCCATCAAAAATGACTTTGCCACTTCTGTTTATTCCAACAATCTAACTGGTTCAGTCACATCTTGATTTGTGATGACTTAGATCTCAACAGTATTTCATTTTTTTCCTCACCAAAAAATAATTTTGCGAGCCTTATGTAAATACTTTTTTGACAAGGAATCTAAATGCATATATATATTTTTTAAAACGGTCGTTGAACATTCGACCAAATTTTGAGCTTACGACTACTAGTGTTCAACTTCATAGCCTTGTAATTTTGAACCCAATCCAGAAGACAAGAGAACTCCTGGATCAAGTAGTGGGAGTAATTTGCCTTCATGGGGGACATTTTGATGGAAGTAACCCGCATTTGCGTTACATGGAGAGGAAAACTCCTATGGTTAGTCTGATGGCAAGGGGACTCTAACCCATGATCCATCTACCATTGAGGATATTTTTCGTCAACACTATGGTCGGTGCAAGTTCGCATCGACCAGCCATAGCTGGGATTTGAACCAGAGTCAGAACGCTCTATCCCTTGAGTCACAACGGCTCGCATACATGTGGAGAATGAGGAAAAGAATCTCATCCCTTCTTCTGCTACCATCGGATCATTCTCAGGGATGTTTCCCAGACCGTCGCCAATAGCCCATTGTGAAGCTCTAGTGCGACGTACATGAGTTACAACAACATATATATTAAAAGCAGTTGTCATATTGCTACATCCATCTTCGTTATGCAATTCATTTAAATTTTCTATGTTTTGATTTTCCTCAGATTGCACTGCTTTGAATTAATAGCTTTTATTTCACTTTATGATAAGTTTAAACTAGCCTCTCTTTTCCTCAGTTGAACCTTGCTGTATATAGCCCTAAAGAACTAACAGGTACATAGCTACCTATTTTTGTAGTGTTTCTCTATGTCCAACAGATTGAATGTTCAGACAATGAGAGGTGAAGAAAGAAGGCTGAGAAGTTGGTGATTGAAAAAGACAGAAACCAGTAAGGAATTTCGTCTTAGCTTGTTTATTTTCTGCATTAATATTTATTCTCGCCTTATTTAAGCTCTTCTATGTGTGCCAGTGCACTGCATTTTTGCCTTATTTAAATGTTTATTGTAAATTTTGTAGGGAAGCCAAATACATATTTAAGATTAATATTTTTTTATTTGGAAGTCTGGTAAATCTAATGATGATATAAGCAGGGATGCCAACTGCTCCGCTTTCTGGAATAGTTTTAATAAAGTGGTAGCAAATTATGTAGTAAAAGTCATTAGAGAAGGCTAGTTACGCCCACTTTTTAATAGAGTAATCAGTAAATTGATGCTTTAACGTTGATTTTTATATGATACTTATAATTTTTAATATTTAGTGGTGAAAAAATTATTTAAAAGGAAAAATACTAAACTAAAAGTGACTTAAATTTCGCTACCACTGGAAAATACTATTTTACAAAGCGGAGCAAGTTGGCATCTCTGTATAAGCTTTAAAAGTTTAGTTAACCCTTAATGGTCCAAAAAGTACTTCCCACCAGGTTTAATTATAATAACCAATAACATTAATTAGAAATACATAATTATTTTGAATTAAATTAATTGTAAATATGACAATTATATAAGAATGATAAAAATACTAAAATGATTTGCACACATATAACTGTGCAGTGGCCAGAGTAAGTGAGATTGCCAGGCTGCTTATAATGGTGGTACTGGCTCGTAAAGTTTGTAATGTAAAAACGTATTTCCTATGAGTAAATATACCTGCTTCAACAAACTCAGGGAAACTTACCTGGGAAATGCGATTTTAATAGTTCCGTTGCAGAACGATCAAAAGATGGTCCCCTTTGTGTTGTTTATACAGTCTGCTTTTTTACCATAACCTAACGCAACACTATCCTTATTTTCAAAGTTCTAGAAAAAAAAAGATCCATTGCTCCATGAATGAGACGCATGCTGAAAAATATAATTTAAATAATCAAATTTCTGATGCAACTTTGTATTTCTGTGATTGCATCAAAAATGAATATAACACATCTGATTGAATATACTCAAAAACATGGTTCTTACCAAATTGGTAAAAAAAGTAGGCAGTAGGGATTTGTTTCAGAAAATTTTAACAACAATTTTTAAAAATATATAAATATTTTTGGCCAAAAATGTTCCCAATATTTCTTCTGTAACAAAAACTTCTGTTTAAATATATCCCAGTTTTCACCAACCTGCATATTTTTTAATAATACATTGCAATTTTATGGGTTTTAATTCATATTCAAAACAAGCCCTTTAAGTTAAATGTTAGTTAAATATTTGAACATGAATAATTTTAGAATGTTTTTAAGTTATAAAGAAAGAAAGAAATTTCTTGGTATCATTATTACATTTACTAAGAGGTACTTGCAAAACATTTGAACTATGTCACTTCACCAATCTACAAAGTCTTATTTTATTTTATAAAAATTACAATTTTTATTTTCATTACACTGTAAACATAAAATAAACAAATAAGTAAATAAAATTAAAAAGATATATTTAAAAATCAAAAATATTTACACAGATGCATTTTAAATTACAATATCATATTCTACAATGATTTTCTTCCTGGTTTATGGTATCATACACCAAAGAGGCTGGAAAAAAAAAAGAAGTACAATTTTAAAATTCTTTAACTATGCATATTTAAGAATTCACTTTTTCTCATTGCTAAAAATAAAAAAATTCAAAGAAAATTTGCCATAAATCAATTAAAAACAACTCCAAGTATATTAGAAAAAAAATAACATGTTTCTCATTAAAAAAATATCATAACATTTTCAAATGCATACAAATTTTTCCCTTGTAGCTTTAACTTGAAGAAAATATTATGCATTTCTACTGAAATTAAATAAAATTTTTACTGTGTTGTTTATATATGGGATTGATTTAAAATGGTTTTAAATATACAGATTCTAAGTGAGGCATTTGGTTTCAAGCTAGCTCCATTCAATTACAGAAATTTAACAGGAATAAACATTTCTCACTCAGGTATTACAAACTAGGTAAATGTTTATGATGCTTTCAGAAAGGGAGGATAATTACAAAATTAACTATTATTTAAATAAGGATTGTATTAGTATAGATTTCACTGTCAAAACCATTTTGGACTGAGCTTGTTTTAAATTTTAATGGCACATGGCATACAATTAAACTAAAAATGTATTATTTTTAGAATTATACTTACATTTTCACAATAAGGACATTTGCCAAATAGCTTATTAAAGCTACTTCTCACATCAGGTAACATTCTAATATACTGAAATTTAAAAAAATAAGATTATTCAAGGTAAGTAAAAATAATTAAAATTGATTTATTATTGAAAACATTTTAAATATCAATTATGAATTTTGCGTTAGATAGACATGCATACTTTACAACTCTTCCGGTCGTCCCAGAACATTTTATTTTTATATTTAATGAGGTGGCTAATTTCGTGTAATCCCCTTTTATTCTTCTTTAAATAAATACAGTTTAAAAAGATCTTAACTACCATTACATATGAATAATTAGATCATAGTAACTTGCAAGTTCTCTGAAAGTGTCACTTTTTTGAAAAAGCATAAAAATTGGTAGGTATGGACATGTATAATTGAAAGATAAAAGAAAACATATCATATACTTTCTAAAATGCTCCCAAGATTCCACGTCTCCCCATTGAGGTGAACTGAGTTCAAAATTGTAATGCTACGAAGTTGAACATAGGTGGTCGTTAACTCAAAATTGGGTCGACTGTTCCACGATGTTTATAAAATAAAATATAAAATAGAGCATGGGAAGTCCACTGTTGCTGCTTATAGTGCTTATGTCAGTATTTCAGCTAATAGTAATGTAATTAAAGACCATGTAATTTAATTCAAACAACATTCAGATCACCTTTTTCAAATATTAAAATTGATTGAACCAATAATAAAACATCAAATTGTTCTTTTAGATAATTCTTAGGTAAATTTTGTAACATTATATTTATATGTTATTAAAAAAAATAAATAAATAAAAAATAAAAAAAAACAACAACAACATACACACAAGTAAAATAATTGGTATCATTTCCATAATAAATAATTAAGATTTATAAAATAAAATGGATACAAAAATACGAAAAGGAAAAAAAAAGTTTTTTTTTCTCTGTTGGAATGATACTGTTGTCAATGACATGTTTAAACAAAAGAACCTTACTTCTTTCTTCTTTTAATTTAGTGACATTTAAGTTATGATATTGTATGATTATAAACTTGATACTTATAAACCACATTACACATTTATCATACTGGACTGTGACATCAAGTTTCATTGAAAGAAATATAAAATTTAAAAGAAAATAAGTTTGATATATCTTCTCAACAATTTCAGTATTATTACATTACATAGTAAAGACCATGATACAAATGTGGGATTAATGACGCAAATGCAGTAAACTTGGTCTACAGTTACACTGGTTATCATAAATTAAGGAAAATTCACAAAAATCGCGATAACTCAAGAAATTACACATGGAATTTTATGAAACTTACCCACAATATACAACACATAGTAAGGTATTAAACAACATAAAAAGAAATTATCAGACATTAATAGTAGTATAGAAATTAGCACATGTATAAAATAAACAAATTGGAAGTATCGGTTTGCAATAGAAAAAGTACCTTTAATATGGAATATGATTGCCTCTAGAAGCAATACAGCACAAACAGCGATTTGTGATGCTTTCAATTATGCGGTCTATCAGTTCAATAGGAAGTGAGAGCCATTGCTCTTGTAAAGCAGTTGCAAGCGTGGCAAGGGTCTGAGGGGGCGGATTGATGGCAGATACACGCCTCCCTAGAGCATCCCAAACGTGCTCGATAGGATTCAAGTCCGGGGATCGAGCTGGCCACTCCATGCGAGTAATTGTTTCCTGTTGAAGATAATCATCAACAATGCGAGCTCTGTGTGGTCTTGCATTATCGTCCTGTAACAGGAAGCAATCACCAATTGCCCCGGCATATGGGCGCACATAAGCATCAAGGATGTTGTCTCGATAAACCTGAGCATTCACGGTTCCCCTTGGAAAGACATGGAGGTATGTGCGCCCTCCTAAGGATATGCCTCCCCAAACACAGACACTGCCTCTTCCGTATGCATCTCTTTCACGGATGTTTGATGGATGATAACGGGTCCCAGGTTCTCTCCATATCAAATAACGTCTACTGTCACTTTCTAGACTAAACCTGGACTCATCCGTAAAGAGAACAGGCCTCCATTGATCTGACGTCCAGTGGACATGTTGTCGGGCCCACTGCAAACGGTCTCTCCTATGGCGTGATGTGAGCGGCACGCAAATGGCTGGTCGTCTCGCATACAGACCACCTTCGTGGAGCCTTCTGCGCACAGTTGACGTTGACACCAACCTTCCGGTGGCTGCAGCAAGAGAGGATCTAAGATGTGTCGGAGTAGCGGTTCTATTCCTGCGTGCACTTAATGTCAAATATCGGTCATCGGCACTGGTCGTAACAGTTGGCCGTCCTTGACTGAACCTCCTAGATGCCGAATCTGTGGTTTGAAATTGCCTCCAAAGTCTATGAACCACAGATGGACTCACATTTAGCCATCTGGCCACTTCTGATTGACTCTGCCCTGCCTCTAGTCTCCCGATGGCTCTCCATCGTAGTTCTTCAGGCAAATGATGCCTAGAAGTCATTATTACGAATTGGCTATCTCAGATTTTCAATGTCGCAATCACAGTAAAATTTGTGTGCTTTCTCTCAAACTTGGACTTTTATGCTCCAGGCAGATGACGTAAGCCGAGTGCAGCGCCACTAATTTGCATATTGCAATTTTACTCAGCTACTCTTAGTGGACAACATATGCAAATTTTGCACGGTTTGGCTTACTTTTGAAAGAGTTATCGCTATTTTTGTGATTTTTCCTTAATTTATGATAACCAGTGTAGTTACACAAATAAAAGTAATGCAAACCACATTTTAGTTAAAAAAAAAAAAAAAAAAAAAGAAAACAGAGTAAGCTTTGGCACATTCCAATTTTTTATCAGAATAAATATTTCACATTTAACAGGTTTATAGAGGAATAATTCAATAACATTAGACAACAGATTTTAAGGGTAAAAACATTACTATTTTATTAATTTCACTTGCTTATAAATATTCTAGTTCATAAACAAATTAATATGGCAATTGAAAATTCTGATGAATATTTAATAATTGGTAAAAATTACTATTTATTACTAAAAGTATTTGTTATTCAAGAATTTCTCTTTTTAAATGAGTTGTTTTAATAGTGGCTATTTATCAAACTATATATATATATATATATATATATATATATATATATATATATATATATATATATATATATATATATATATATATATATATATATATATTTTAAGACACAAAACACAGATAAGATGCACTTAGTAAATAATTAATATAATTCCCAAATCACAATTATGTTGAAATATTCACTTAGCATTATAATAGTTGTGACAAGTCATATACTTAATTAGAATTAAAAAAAATAGTATTAATGTATTTTTTAATAAAAAAAAGTAATGAACATCCAAACCTCATATAAACATTCTCGATGGAAAGCCTGATTGCAGTTGGAATTATCACAATTTATTTCTGGAACTGCATTGTTATAAAGGTGAGAATAGCAAATGCCACATTCCAAACAAAATTCCTGAGGATAAATAATATTAGTTATTAGAAATTACATATCATACATATTCAATTGCATCAGATTATAAAGAAAATTATGATTTAACTCATTTACAGAGTATTAAGACATAATTTGGATAAGATTTAAAACATAATGTTTCATTTCAAATCCTTTTTGTGAGATGTTATGCTTTATTTATAGAAGCTAAATGGGAAGGGGGGATGGATTTTTAACAAATGTGATCAAATAAGATTCTGCTTCAGTACACACAGTTAAAGGTACTGCATTTTTTAAATTTTATAACAAAATGAAAATGACCACCTTATTCACCAAGCTTGAATTCAATAGATTTTTTAGTTTGGTTTAACTTGGATCCAAAGTAGTTTGTGCTAAACCTTATAAGACTGTAATTCACATTTAAAAAAAATCTACATAGAATGAGACACTTTACCAGTAAGTGTGTTGCAGTCAACAGCAGGAAATTTTGTGAGATATTTACAGATTTGCATTGCCTTCAAAGATAGCCATTTTGAACATAGCCTGTTTTTATGAAAGTTTGATTGTTATATTTTAAAAAACATTAAAACATTGTGCATAATATGGCAAGGTTACTTTTTGTCACACTGCAATTAAATGAATGATATGTATTTTAGCAGAACATCAAATATTTTATTTTCATTTTTCTTAACAGTAGGCAATAAAAAAATCTACGGATTACAGTGCTGGAGATTCATCCTTTGAACCACCTTCACTAAGCTACATTCATGTAAAATTTAGTAAAATTCAAAAAGTTTATGCTATGAGGTCACTACAAGCATGCATTATGATAGTTTACATTTGTAATCATTTCCAAAATAAGTTTTTAATAAAATATAAACTCACTTCTTTGGCAGCAGTTGTGGGAGATGGGAATTCTACTTCAAGTACTTGACGAAGATTGGTAAGCAGAGAGTCATATTCACTCCTGTAAAAAACAAACAATAAATATAAAAATAATAAAATGCAACTACTTCATGATACTTTATTTATCTTTTATAACTCACACACAAATATTGCTAATGTTTAGAGATATTATATTGTATTAACTTCTAAATATTTATATGAAAAGAAACTTGTTGGTATTTTTTAAAAAATATAATAAATATAGTGAATAAATAAAAGTGTTCCTGATCTTTCCCCACAAGTGTTCATAAATTAAATATTTTAAACTTTGGTTTTTCATGGTATTCTAAACTTTTTATCTTTCAGGCTATTCAACAATAACGTTAAAATGCAGGAAAAATCTACCATCTTATTCTCTATTTGAATTATGCTTATATTGACTTTCAAATTTTGCACAAGTTATAAGTAACCTAAAATTAAATTGGCATTATCTATTTATTGAATTTTCAATATTACTCTTTTATTTTAATTAAAATACTTTCGATAGCTAATTTAGGGCAATAAAACTGAGTATTGAGTAAAATTTTAGCTTAAACGGTACAATTACACAAAAAATAGTCAAACTAAAAGTTGTACTTTACACAAAGAAAATTTAGTTTAAAAAATTATAACAATTTTAAAAAAATGTTTTTTGAAACATATTTGCTGACAATATTAGCATTTAGTAAAATTGATTTAAATTTACAAATTCATTTAATCTCAATGGTGTTGGGCAAATCTCAAATTTTGAGTCCATAGTCTCTGCAGAGAGTATCCATATATGAAATTTTTTTCTTTTTTTGAAGGGGGGTAATTTTTTTCTTCATAAATTACATTTGATGATAATTGTACTTTGGCACATTATACACAGGGTATCTGCTACATTTTAGATTTTCAAATTCATGACTAATTCCAAGCTTTTTTCATGATTTAACAAAGTTACAAATTTCTCCGACAAAAACACAGCAATAAATTTAAAAAAGCATAATAATAACATTAATTGAAATGATAGATATAACCAAAACTGTTATACTCTGCATCGTCATATTTACAGATTTTAAAAACAGAGTAAAGAAAGAGTTGGAGCAATAAAATAGCTGGAAAAAAAATACAAAAGCAAAGAATTTTTCCCCTTTTTTTTCTGCAGAATTATATTTTAAAGATACTTTTCTTGTTCATTGGAAAGGAAAGAAATATGCCTGATTTTTCTGTTCTCATTTTGGAGTAAAAAAAAATTCGCAAATTACTGGCTTGCTTCAGCTAGAATTTTTTATTGATAAAAAAAAAAATAATAATAATAATAATAACAAAAATTCTGAAATCAGAAAAGTTTAAGAGATAATTCGCTCTAGAAATGATGTTTTTTCTTCCATTCTTTGAAAGAACACCATAATTCTTAAAGAACATGATAAAAACATTTTATATTTTAATAAAATATGACTATGAGTGGGGGTTTTGTTACAAATTCAGATATTCCAAACACCATGAAATTAGGATGGGGGGAGGGGTAAAGTCCATTATAAAAATTAGATTTTTTGGCAACCAAACTCCATGACTTTCCCTGATTTTTTTAAAAAAATAGTTAAAATCATAACATTTCATGGCAAATTTTGTTCAATACCGAAATTCATGATTTTCCAGGTGCGCAGATATCCTGTATACACTTTTATTAATGTTTGCATTTCACTTGCAATAATACTTCCAATCCTATAATTTATTTTAAAATAGGAAGAGAATATATGCAATATTCACATTTATTTATTTCATATTATAAAGTTTCAAATATAAATCAAAATAATTATATGTAATATTAGCTTATTACTATGTGAATATTTTACAATACTTACCATAAACGAATATTTTTATTAAATTTTTCTCTGATGGGCTCAACAACTGTAAAAGATTTTATGATAAAAAAAATATAAAAGTAATTTTTTCAATAAGAATATTATATACAAAATAAAAACATATATGTTCAAAAAATGTAATGAGTTAAATTCATATAATAATTATATATAATTAATAATATTAAAATTATACACATGAAGTGAGATTGAGAGACCAATTATTGTAAGCTGGGGAGTAATTGAAAGGATATTTGTGTTGCTACTTTTATTTGTTTAAATATTATTTCTTTTGCAATAAGAAAGCATGTAATTACCTAAATTTAATTTCTATAGTTGGAACAAATTAATGTTAAAAATTTCACCCTATTCGTTAGAATAAATAATTTAAGATAGATGTAACCTTTGTTGGAAATTGAATTTATTCTCTAGGCTCTATATTCTTTTTTACTTTTTAAGTAAATTTAACATAGGGAACTAAATTTAGGAACAGAGGAACAAAATTCTTTGTTCCTTGAAAAAAATAAAAATATAAAAAGTATTAAAAGACAAGAAAAATAAAGTCTTTTCATTCATAGAATATATAATTCACAAATTTTAATATTCTAAAAAAAAAATTTTCAATGAAATTTTTAGAGAATGTTTGTAATGCTCCAATAATATAATGATTCTCTCTTTTTTTCTAGTCAAATATGATTTTAACAAGTAGCTCATAGTGAAGTGATTTTATTAGCGATAGTCTCAGGAAAACAATTTATGGAGTAAATCTGCAGCAAAATCTTCATAAGTCCAAATTTGTCTACGACCTTAATGCACTAAGTCGGAGATAATATTGTAAAAATGCATCTTCATCTAATATTTATGTAGTAAAATTTGCAAATATAAAGTACTTATTTAGCATTTAAGTTGAATTTTATGCAATAATACTAAAATAATTAAAAAAAAACTGAATAAATCCCTATACAGTTAATCCTGTAATCAAGTAACAGAAAAAAATTCTTTGCCGTGCTTTTTAGTTTATCTTTTAAATATTTATTATAAATAATTTTAGAGATGTTTTTAAAAGGAATTTTAGCAATTTTCATGTAAATTCTTTAATTTTTAAAAAACAAAATTTTGATGAAAAATAATCTGCACATGCTGTAATAATCTGCAGCACCGACTGCTAGGCTAGAGGGTTTCTGTTACCTAGATGATGGTCATTGTTTAAAAAACGGGAAAATGAAGAAAATTATATGTATTTTATAACTAAATCTGTATAAAGTGTGAGGGGAAAATCTAAATTCTATAAAATTAGGTATTAATTATCATACATATGAGTGTTTTACAATGAGCTAAAGAAATAGATCAACTTAAAACACAAACAAAACTCACTTTGATTCTTTATTGTATAAATTACTAAAAAAAAAAAAAAAAACTATTTCTAGTTAATTTTTGTCCACTATAATGTTTCATTTTTGATAGATTTTCCATATTAGAATCGACCGAGAAAGTTTTCACAAAATTTTTGTTAAAAATTAGTATAGATGTCATCCTGTTAAAATAAAATTTTTTGAAAAAACATAAATAAACTGAGTTGAATTCAATGAATTTATACAAAATTTGATTGTATCTAACTCAAAACTAAAATGAAATTTCACATGATTAGAAAAATTTTAAATTACTTTCACAGAAAATTAATAAACAAAAAAAAAAAAAAAAAAAAAAACCACAATAAAATTCTTCATGCATTGAAGTTAATTTTATACTTACTTCGTTCTGGTCCTAAGTAATTACAGGTTGGTATAGAAGTTGGCAAAAGTGGGTTAATGACAAGCAACAAAGAAACCCCTGATGCTGGAAAAAAACATTTAATTTAATAAAACTAATTAATTCTAATGAATTAAGATTGCACACAGAAAATAATGTTACCGTAAAAAGGAAATAGTAAATAAACCAGTCAGTATTAAGACATAACAAGTCAAACAATAAAATATTCCTTAAATATAATGCAATAATCTTGCAAGAATCAGTACAAAATCTTCTTCTAAAAAGTTTATTCTAACTCAAGAGAGTATCTAAAATATAGATAGAATTTGCACACACAAAATTTAACATAACTTTACAGAATGTACAAAAATAAAAAGTAGCATCCTTAATTAAAAATAGGAATTTTGTTTGAAAGCTGCTTGCCGGAACTTTTATCAAGAATCAAGCATCAACTAATAATTTATTTTTATTTCATTAACTTAAATTAAAATTCTGAGAGTTAATTAATAACAATATTTTTGTAACTCAATAAATTTTAATTCATTTATGAAAATTTGAAATTTTATTATTAAAAAATGTAGATTTAAATGCTGTAAAAGATTTAAAGTAAGGATTCAAATAGTAGTTAAGCAATTTTTACAAAATTAGATCAAGAGCTGCAAACCTATGAGTTTTGATATTTATACAAATGTTTTACCTAAAGCAATTCTTCTTTTACATTCCTTTCGATTTGGATTTTCTGGTTCAATGACCCAAGTGTGATTATCAATTTCATCCATATTATTCCAAAATTCAATGAACATATTTATCTTTTCTTGAAATGCAGCAAAAAGATTTGATAAAGTGTCCCCCTGAAAAAGGAAGTTTAAACAACAAAAAATGAAAATAAAATATGGATATTAAATTCTACAGGATGATGTTGATTTATTATAATTTAAAAATAACCCAAATCAGAAATATTTTTCATTTTAATTTTCTTGTTTAAAGATATTTTTTTCTTCCTTTTTTGAATTAATAAATTTCAAACTTTCTTTTACCTTTGTGAATCAATGAATTCAAAGTTTCCCTTAATTAATTTTAACTACTTTCTATTCTCATTCTGTTAATCACTGTTATAGAAAATACTATCCCTATTTAAAGTGAATTTAAATTAAGCAATAAACATTGTATTTTTAGCCTCATCTAGATAGTTAACATAAAAAGGATATAAAAATTACCTTTATTACACAATTTTAATTAAACAAAATTATTTTGCTTGTTACTTTATGCATACTGTGAAACTTACTGTGTGTATTTTTTTTTTTTTTTCAATTTAGTAATTAGAAGAACTCAGGAAGCAATGCTTTTTTTTAATAACTGAATATAAGAAATTTTATGCAAAATTTAATACTTGTACTTACTGGTAACCATTTATAAGTAAATTCCTGTGGCATGTCACATTCATATCTCAGAATCTCATTAGGAAACTAAAGATAATTAATAAGGAATAAAAAAAATTAAAAGAGACCTTCTGAGAAGTCATATCAAAACATCGAGAAATAAATTATTCTGCAATTATTTGAATAGTAGCTTAAAAATATTTCTTTTAGAAAATATGATATTACAGACAACAACCCTCAAGACTAAAATAGAGTTATAATTTAAAATAAACAAATAATTAATAAACAAAAAACGTAAACTAGTAAATATTTAAACATATTTAACACAGGGTGGCATCAAAATGACCAATACCCTTCTAACAACTAGATATTATTGAATTGAAACAGGAGAAAAGCAACTGTTAAAGTCTTTTTCTTTCTATTTTCCCTCCTTAAAAAAACATAGGGCTTCAGTTATGCCTCCTTATTTCACCTCATAGTCCTTAAATACAGTAAATTTTAAATTTACTAGCCAAAATTAAAAAATCTGTTTTTATTTTTTAAAAATAGTGTTGCAAAGCTAGCCTATATTTTTGAGTAGCACATGGATATAATTACAAAGTAACATTGATAAGGTTTGCCAATTGATTTAAGTATTCTTTGACTGAAAAAAATTATTTCAAGAAAGTCCTAAAAATACTGAAATTGAAGCTTTATATGTAGATAAAATATAGGACGAAACACTGCAGTATCCTGCATAACACAGTGTTCTTTTTTTGCTCCCACTTCTCTAACCTAAAATTATGTTGACATAATATTGAAGGGCGAAATATGAAAGATGGCTCAACGCTAACCACATAAAAAAACTAAAAACCGAGAATTTTAAAAAAGATGTGCCGAATAAAACCATTAAATAAATAAAATTTAAAAAAAATCAAATAATGTACAACCTTTTCTGGAATCCAGACTTTTAGAATATGTTCTCGGTTCATATCATCAATTGTTATTAGATTTATAACATCAAAATCAGGACTAACATACTGGACCCTAAAATTTATATAGAAAAATAAATAAAATAAACAAATAAATAAATGAGTAATTTATTTAAAAATTTATGTAATATTAAAAGTATTTTTTAACAATTCAAATTTTACCCTTCAAAATCGGAGAAAAAATGTATGCTAAGTGAAGAATGATAATGATAAGTTTTAAACAATAATGGCTGAAATTTTTTCTGATTAAAAAACAATAAATATGATTAATATAAACAGAGACTTTTCATCTGTTTTATAAATTGTGTATCATAAATATAAGTAAATTTAAAACTTCAAAAATATCGATAATATAATCAAAAATAAAAACTTAATATATCAATAGGCTAATCTGAATAAATTATGTAAATTAGTTAATTACTACTTAAAAAATTATTGCGTGACAAAAATTATTATTTTTATCACGAAATATTCATAATACCTTCAGTTAAATTAAATATTTAAAATTTAATAGACAATACATAAAACCCATTTAAGTAGGCAAATTATGAAATGTATACCTAATTATCATATTTAGATAACTATCAATATAAGTATCAGATCAAAACAGAGTAATTCCTAAATTTTAAAATGTTTTTCTTACTTGTCCCAACCACAATCTTGCAACTGTTCAAAAAGTATACTATATTCTGTGGACAAAGTGCCTTGCTTATTCAATCCCACAGTATTCATCAGACATTCCTAATTATACATTACAACACATGATTAAATTTAATCAAACAGAATAAACATTAAATGCAACTTAAAACCAATTAACATATTGCATAATGTATACAAAAGTAAAATAACAATAATAAAAAGCAATAACATATAGAGAAAAAAAATTAACCATAAAAATTCATATATATATATTTTTTTCATTAAATAATGATACCACAGATTTTAAAATTTACATCATGATATTTGAAAGACGTTTCCCGAATATGCATCAGCATTGTTGATAATAAATTTCTTCCATTTTATTTTTAATTTTTTTTTATTTTCATACTATCATTTTTCATTAATTTGATGTATATAAATAAAATATTTTAAAAATTTTTATTAATTTGAATTTCCATTAACTTTTCTTACTATTTTTACTATTATTGACTTCTAATTTAAATATAATACACATACAATAATTTTTTTCATATAATCAACAGATTATCTGTTTAAAAACATGGGAATCGTCAATGCGGATAATCTGTTGTTACGGATGATCTTCCAAAATTATTTATATCAGGCATTGCGTATTTCCAATCTACATTTGTCAGTCATAAAAGTGTAAGGAACTATTTACAATGGATGAGAAAAACTCATGTATACAATTTTGGAGATGCAAACGAGAACCTCATCCGTGAAATATTTTGTGCCTTTTGAATAATTTTAAAATTATCATTACAAATATCCATACTTATCATATTTTCATTATTTTTTATGATTATATTAAAGTTAAATTGCATATTTTTTTAATATCCATTATCAAAATAAAAATAGATTGTTGTGCCAAATGAACCGCTGTCTAATCTGTGGATTATATGCTGAAATTGTTCTTTCGGAACTCTAAGTGATGTCTAAAGAATATACGCCACTTCGGATTACACAAAGGAAATTATGGTGTTACAACATGACAATTCAAATGCAATGGATCAAACTGCCACAATGCTTTAAAAGCCATTATTGCAAATAGCTACATTGTTTGAAAAAATTGTTGGATATTTATAGTCTCTTCAGAAAACCAAAGCTATAAAAGCCAAGATAACTTTTCATACATTTATTACATTTTATAAATTCGAAGTAGGTCCCATCTATCATGAATTATCGATATTTTAGTGTAAGCATTTTTTTAAAAATATACAAAATATTCAAATTAATAACAAATAATTCTTTCATTTAAAACAAGAGATAATTAATTTAAATTATTTAAAGAGAATGTAAATCAAGCTTACTAGTTGATTATGAATTTCCCGCAACATATCAACAGCAGTACTACACTGATTTAAATGCTAGGAAAAAAAATTTGTTTTACAAAATAGATATTGCAGAATTATATACAATAGATATACAGAAATACATATGTAGTCAAACATATATAGTTGAAGGGCAGCAAAATTCTTTTTGTATAAACCAAAAAAACAGGAAAGGGCATTCAGAATTATTTTAAATAATCAAAATCCAATTGCTAGATAGGAAAAAGACCTTTCAATTTGTTTCAGATTCTTAATAGCTGCCAAATGCCAGGAAATTTGTACTTTGCTACAATTGCCATTTTTCAAAATCACAATACTAACATCACATAAAATCTTCTTGCTTTCTTTCCAAATCAAAAAGTTTTTCCTTCCCACTTATTTAATTCCAAAACGACAAATTACGACAACAACAAATTACAATCAACAAAATTACTATCAACAAATCACTAGCAACTAAATAAAACACATACAAAAGAATTTTATAATCAGCAAAAATGGGGCAATTCTTTTCTCTCTTCGTAGATCCACCATCTAGATCATGCCCTCACGTCTTTAATTAGTAACATCACCAATCGCTAGTTGAAGAGAAGTAGTAGCGAATTCCCTTAAGTTTTAAAAACAAATTCACTATCCTCACTTGTCTAGTTTAGGAAAGGTAATAAGCTAGTATATAAACAAAGAAGGATCAGAATCAGGAATTAGTTTTTATAAAAGTGCAAAAATTAATTTCGTCTTAAACAGAAGAAGTTTGCTTATATTAAAGAATATAATCATTAAAGTTTTCTAGATACCGCCCCCTGGGGTTTCCAATAAATACCATCACACCTTTTTCTTATCTCCCCATTGATATTTCCTGGTTCAAATTTGTTAATTTATCCCTATTGGTTAAACCACTTCACAATGTGGAGAAACTGTTTCTCTTCATCTCAGTGAGAATTCAAGTAAAGTGTCTAAAAAGATTTAACTGTGCATTAGACAAAATTCCCAACTAAGAAATACCTATGTCATCTATCATTGTTTGTTTTTTTTACCACAAAAACTGCCTCATTGATCAACATGTTTAAAAATGGGATATACAAACCTGCCATTACAGGGTAAACTTCTTTTGTTTCATATGTATTACCTATTATACATAAGCTCCAATTTCAAAAATATTCTTTAGAACTCACTTGTTGTGCGAAGATAATGTAAAAACTAAGATCCTAAGACTTATCAAAATAAAAATAACTTTAATTTTTTATAAAACTTGATATATTTTAAATAAAGGAAAATAAAGTACAAAATTAAAGAGATATTAAAATAAAAATAGTGAAAAATTTAGCAAATTGGTGTGATTAAAATCAGCTGAGACAATAATTTCATGGAGGAAGAAAAAAAAATTATACCTTTTCTAGTGTTTTTATTTCTGGTTCAAGAACATTAAATAGCTTTTTGCACCCTCTTAATGTAACTTTCTTTGAAGCCTTTTCATTTTGAATAAGTAAGTGGATGTAAAACTCTTCATTCTAAAGGAAGAAATATAAAATTATGATTTCCACATTTCATTAAGTTGCAAAATTTAATATTACTTCAAATTTTAATTTTTAGAATACATGTAAGGTTTATAATGATGCTATAGAAAAACTAATGGGCTTCTCTAATGGGAGATTTCCATCTATGTACTTACGACAAAAAATAACTAATATTTGGCAAGAAACAGGTAGTAGAAATATAACAAAAATGAACCAAAATTATCGTCTCTCAGAATATGATCGGTATTTTAACGCCGGTAATAAAATAAAATAAAAACCAAGTGGTCCTCGATTCTACACCTTAACAAGTCATTGCAACAAAAGGATAATCCAAAGATAATATGATCGATAAATGTATTTCAGTAATAGAGAAAGAAGATTAGTATAAATTAGAGTGCCTAGAGTATATCAAAACACCGGATCATATAACTTAACTTATATTATAACGTAAACAAAATGAAAATATTATTTATATACGATTCTTATTTAGATCTTAATCTAGAAGATAGAATAGATTTTTAATATTGATTCATTGCATAAAACAAATAAAATTGAAACTTAAAGATATGTTAAAATATAAACACCATAACAGTAAGGAAGCCAGCATATTCATTTAAACTTGAATTTAGGGGCATTATTTGATTAAACAATTCCATTCTGATTGCAGAAATCTAAATTTTAAAATTGAAACCAAAAAGTTTTTGTTTAGATGCCATTTAAAATATATATTTCTTTTGGAAAATAAAGTGCTATAAGTCAAGCCATATTTTCTTTCAATAAAAGGCTTTTACTTCTGGCAATGTTTTAAATTAAAAACGGAAGTTGTAGTAGTTAAAAGTTGAACAGACGTAATGTAAACATTGAACCAAAACAAAGTTGCTTAGAAAGGTCATACATTGGAAATGCTTTTGGAATAATGTTTGATATCCAAATTTTTATATAATATATCATGTATAATTAAAAATTAGTACCAATAGTATATTTTATATCAAAATAGAATTGATATGAATCTTTGATAAACATGGTAGCTTTTCCTTTAGCAAAATTAGCTGCTTTAGCGATTCGCCAAGTCAGTAAACCGCTAGCTAATAGGTTAAAAACTAAAGCGAAGAGTAGTTTGTTTTTTAGAACTTACATATGTATGCCTCCTGCCCAATGTAAGTTGCAATAAATTATCAGTTTCAATCAATTTTTTGATTCGTCATTCAACTGTAAAATCATGTTTGCCTTATTAATTATGATTAAATCGTCAGAAACTTTTAAAGTTCATGAGTTCTTTTAGACTTATTTCTCTAAACAAGCACTAACATGTTAAATTTTCGAGGGAATTTTTATTCTATTTTGTAAGCAGGTATGCAATAATGTAAAAAAAATTTTAAATCATTCATTTCTTCTTTCTGCTGCTGGAAAGTCAAATCAACTTAATTTCTATTTATGAAAAAATCATAAAATTCTACTTCACATAATTTTTTACACTAATCTAATATTTTTGTAGTTATACATTAGACAAATGCAAATGTACACTGACTAACATCTTATGAAACCACTATTCTTATTAAAGCTTGATGCATTCTAAAGCCAGTACTACAAATTTGGTGCAATGAACGGGTAATCATTTTGCTATTGTACTCTTCATATACACTGTTGTATTGGCACTAGAAAAGTTGGTAGTATCTCAAATTCAATAAACTGTTTAACATTAAGGCACATAATTGCAAAGTGTGTTATGAAGATTTTATAGAATATTTAGCTTGTTAAAGCCGAGTATAATACTTAATCTTAGATATGTAGCACTAAATGAATTCCTCCTTCGTATGATATCATCTGAAGATGGAATTACGTATTATGTTTGCAAACAAACATTATTTTTTTGTACCACTCCAGTTTTAGACAAGAGAGCTTAGAATGTGTTTATTTACCTTTCTCATTTTCCCTTTATCTTTGATTTTTATTAATAATCAGTTTATAGAATTAAAATTAAACAAAAGTTCTCATACAAATTTAGAACATATTAATCTCTTATTATTATTTCTTATTTGTTGACCATGGACAATGTAAGTATTGTCTGTTAGACATGCAATTTAGCAATGCGTCGTGATATAACATATTTTCGAAAATTGTTTCTTTTGAATCAAAATTTCAGAATCGGAAATTTTAAATCAATTTAAAAGAAATAAATCTTTATCGAAAGAAAATTTTAATTATAAAAAATACTTTTATAACATTGCTTAATTTTTAAATTAAAGTAATAAAGATATATTGACTTAAGACCGAATTCTAAAAGTCAAAACAAGCATAAGCTTTGATTAATTCTTTTTCAATTTAAAACAACTTAAGATTTAAAAAAAATACACATAAATATTAAACAATTTTGAAAAAAAAAAAAAAAACCTTTCAGAACTTTAATTTTTCTTATTTAAAGTATAAAGTTTTGATTGACTACTTACCAAACATCGAATAAATGTTAGCTTTGTTTCAATTTTTTAAAACTAAAAACAACTGAAAATTTATTAGTTTAAAAGTAATGAAATTCTTTCAAATTATTATATGCATTAAAAAATAAAAGAATTGAAATAAATTTTTGTAACAAAGCATAAATTATTAAAATGCAATATACCACTATTAAAGTGTGTTATTTAAAAGGGAAAAAATTGAAAAAACAAGACTGTAAAGGCTTTTGTTAATTTTAATTTTTTCATAAATAGATTGAGCTCAGAGTGAAATAATGCACAAAGATCGCAAAGTAACTGAAGACTTAATAAAAAAAATTTACAAGTATAAGTTAAAATTATATTATAAGTTATAATTATAAGTTAAATCTTGACAAAAAAAGTAACAAAATAATGCACAGCAATTGCAAAATTGTAGAAGTCCCGCAAAAAATAATTTACAAAGTACATTAAATCCCGGCAAAAAGATGCATAGCACTGACAAAGTAATAGAAATCGTATTGAAGATAATCTTCAACAAATATAAAATGCTGCAGAAAGAATACTGACATTGATCCACACACAAAATCGTGACTTCTGATTCAATTCTCACCTTGCCATTTAACATCATTAAATGGGCATTGTCTTGGTGGCTAGATGAAATCGTCTTCCTTATGCACGTTAACAGTGTCGCAAGAATCCTTGGATAATGAATCATTATATTGCGAGTGTTTTATTATATTGGCAGGTTAAGTGAGAGTTACAATGCATTGCGAGAAATGAAAGTCGTTTGAAGAGGTTTGCGTTAAATTGATATTTCACTATATATCGTTTATGAACCATGATGGCTCGGGGGGTGGAGCGTTCGCCTTCCAATGGGGTGAACCTGGTTCGAAACCCAGGGATGGCTGGTCGACATGAGTTACGCATTTACCTTGCTCCGGCCATAGTGCTGATGTGAAATATCCTCAGTGGTAGATGGAACATGGGTCATAGTTCACTTGCCGTCAGGCTAACCGTGGGATGTTCTCGTGGTCTTCCTCTCCATGCAACGCAAATGTGGGTTAGTTCCATCAAAAATTTCTCCATGAAGGCAGATTTCTCCAGTACTTGATTCAGGAGTTCCCTTGTCTTCTGGATTGGGTTCAAAATTACAAGGCTACATTGAAAAATTACATTGAACATTAGTAGCCGTAAACTCAAATTTGGGTCGGCTGTTCAATGACGGTTATAAAATAAAATGTATATTGTTTAGTCCTAAGATAATCAGCTAATATTCTTTTCAATGTGAAACTGATAATTAATAACTTCATTTTAAACATAAAAGTTTTGGATTTGGTACAAAATACTTATGTACCTACCTCTTCTTATTTCTTTGCTCTTGGCTTATAATACATTAGAAAAAATACATTTTGTTTATGAAGTTGATTGTAGAATATTTTTAAATTTTTTTGTACTCAGAATGTCACATAATAAACAAATAACACAGCCTCTTTCCTTGACTGCAAGGAACCTGATATGAAGCACTCCAGAGCTGTGTTTTTCCTGGAGCTGGAGTTCTAAATTTTTCCATGCTTTAGTGCTCTTTAGTTTTTTTTAAATAGTTATTTCCAAAAATTTTTTTGTCTTAAATATTTCAGAAAGTAAAAAAAAAAAAAATTGGGGGGGTCTTTAATTGCTGGATGATTCTACAAATAAAGATAATTTGTGTCTAGCTGATATTTTTATTTAATTTTGTTTCAAATTATCTAAAAAAAATTTTTAATATTAGAGATAGAAAACTTCTTGCAAAAGCATGGCAACACTATTTGACTTTTAATGTTCCTTTCGGTAATAAAAATTTCAAAATGAAATCAAAACTAAAAAATTTTAATAAATATATACTGTAAAATTACCCAGATTTAATTAAGCCCCCCACCTTTAGTTTCATACTAATATTAATCAGTGATCAAAACCAAATAAGACCCCTCCATTATCCAGAGTTGGAAAATAAAGATGCACATTGCACCCAGAGAAATTCGTAAATTTTGTGGATAGTAGTAAAATTACCAGAGGGAGCAGAGCTACACCATTTAAAATTTTTTTGCACTGAGTTTCAGTTCATGAATAAAAAATAATAAAGTTGTAAGCACTTTTTTCACCATAAATTGTTTCAAATTCATTTTTTATACTTAATAATTTTTCTTTTAGAAAATATTTGATAAACTTGAGTTCAATAAGTAAATTATTTCAGTTTTGTGTGTATTTATTAAAATTAACCAATTTTGAAATCTTTTTTGTTTTTTTTAGTGTACCATTGGGTTGAAGTTAATGTCAAGATGAGATTACTAAACCTGGGAAAGCCGAGTGAAGTTCCGAAATTGAATGAAGCTATGGCCATAGAGCTAGGTGCTGATTTACTCGGTGAAGCCACAATATTTACGATTGCCGTTATAACAATTACAGCAGAGTATATTAGGAGTTCTCGAAATGAGAAAGCCAAATTAGCGGCTACAGAGCAAAGATTTAAAACTCTAGAAAATGATGTTGAGGAATTAAGGTTTGTTGTTGAAAAACAAAGTGCTGAACTTTTACATTTAACTAGGATGTATCATGCAATTGAAGAAAAAACAGCAACCAAAAAGAAATAATAGATAATTTAAATTTTTTACTATTTTTGATTTCAGTGTTTTTTCTTTTCTATTATAGAGCAAAATCTTATGATGAAAAAATGTGTTTAAAAATTAGGTTTAATAAAGTTTCATTAATTGTTGTCTTCCTAAATTTAAACTAAAAGTTAATGAATATTAATTGTAAATTATTTCTTAAGAAAATGTTTGATTTTAAATTTATAAGACAAGATGACAGTGACTTAAAAAAGTTTCTAAAAAAAAAATGCGCGCACCAATGACAATAATTGTTAAAATATACATTGGCAATTAATAAAAATCACATAAAAATATTAGCTCTGAAATAAAATGATTGAAATTCAATAGTTTTAGACAATAGAGAAGATAAAAGGTGATGATTGAAAAATTTTCTGTTCAAAAATCCATTTCAATAAAGAAGATTCCTAATCTTTGTCTGTTCAACTAGATCCTATCTATGAACTTAAAAAAATGAAAACAGGCTAATTTGAAACTAGCTGAAAACAAAGTTTAGAATGCATAACTTTTGTGTATTACTTAGTTTTATAGACATCTGGAGCATTTTAAGCAATTCCTTTACGCAATTGAACATTGCACTTATAAGAGATTTTGCATATGAGTGTATTTTTGTATTATCTTAAGACCTTAAATTCTCTAAACCTTCCAAAAATAATTGTATGATTCTTGGGCACAAAATGTTGATATTTTTACCACATTAATTGAGTATTATAATTAGCTTTAAAAGTATGAGACTCCAAATAATATATAATAATAAAAGTATAGAAACTTTTATTATTATTAATAATAATAATAAAATTATAAAATCTCAAAATCTTTTTTTCACAGAAAGAAATGTCATTGCCACCCTTGTATTTAGAGATGCACTCCAGTCATTGGCTTTGATCTAAAGATCTAAATAATCATTGTTTTTTTAAGCCTTCAAAAAGTTGATTACTTTTTTTGTGAGCGACAAATCAACCTCTTATAAGTCGGTGAACTTCTATTTAAACATTTTTAAAAGTAAAGTACTGTAAGTTTTAAAATAAATGTCTTCCACTGGGAAATTTATTAAAAGGTCATTATAATTTTAAAATAAGCTAAATTTTTATCATCTAAATTATGTTGGGTCTTAACGACTTTAAACTAGCAATTCCAACATTTTTAGATGTGCAAACCATAATTTTAATAGTAGCAAGTTGTGCAAACCATGATTTCTATTTTTTTTAAAAATTTCATAAAAAAATGAAGGCTTTTAAACTACTTAATATACAAGTAAAATATTTAATAACCAAGTACCTACAGTTGTAACTTACTATGTAGGTATGACAAATATATTTATTGTATATATATATATATACCGGTAATCTCTGGGCTGCCGCCCACAGGGTTGAGAAAGCAGCATTAAATAATTGAGGTTAAAGTGCACATAAATTCATAAACTATAAATGTTATAGAATATTCTTCATAGCCTCTGGCTAGTATTTGTAAATTATATTAATAAATTTCTTAAACATAGAAATTTATGCAAAAGTTATGAGATAAGTGTATAGAACAAAATTATCTAAAATGTATAACTTTTCTTTGTGTTTGAATATTCATAAAATGTTTAATAACCATGAATGTAACATTTAATCCTCTAAGTCATTGTTCCCCAACCCCCAGTCCGTGGATCAAATAGTACCAGGCCGCCCATTTCATTTAAACTAAATTTAAATTCCTAGGTTTATACCCCAAATTAAAAATATCTGTGTTCCATTAATATTTTATTTATTTAAAAAAAGGGTGCCCCGAAGATAGTGACATAAATTTTTTAATGTTTGTAATGTATCATTGTCTCCGATTACCTTCAAATGGAACCATCTCATTGCAAAGAAGCAAGCTCAGGGTTCTCATTGATTTAACGTTCTAGTATTTAACTTTACTAGAACGTTAAATCAATGAGAACCCTGAGCTTGCTTCTTTGCAATGAGATGGTTCCATTTGAAGGTAATCGGAGACAATGATACATTACAAACATTAAAAAATTTATGTCACTATCTTCTATCTATAATTTGTTTTTTGTTTTTTTTGTATAACTGTATTTTATTTTGAAGGCATTATTAAATACAATTAGATTAGAATTAATAAATCAAAATAATCTAAAATATAAACAATCAACCCCCCCCCAGCGTGCCGCGGTAAAATTATTAAGCGTTAACAGGTCCGCGGTGATAAAAAGGTTGGAGTACACTTCTCTAAGTGACTGATTTCAAAATTTTCACCATTTAACATGACTGTTTTTGTTTCCTTCCTATTATTAGCTAATTCCTATACATATGAATGGTCCTCAGAATAAGGAAGTGATTTATGTGTAGAAAAGAAAATTCCATACAAGCATGTTCATATGTTTAACCTTTTCACTAGGGAATTAGTAAAAAAAAATTTCTGCAAATATCAGAATCTCTGTTGAATAACACGCAGAAAAATTAATTTTTTTTTTATTTTTGCAAAAAAAGCAAGCAGATTCTATTCTGAACTGTGTTAGGGGTTGGTTGTTAAAGGGTTAATGCTTGGAGGATTAAAGAGAAAATGTATTAAAGTAAATATCAATTAGTTTCAGACTTTTTTTCGGATAGTTCAACACAAGTGTAAAACAAATATTTTATTTTTGTTTACGGTTGATTTTATTTACAAGTTATAGTTAAAAACAAAATGTATAAATGATTCCTTTCTTTTAGAATGTATTATAATAACAATTTTGTTTTATTTTTCAATATATTGTAAAGAAAACAGCTAATTTTCAATAATAAATAATTTCTTATGGATTCAAAGCAATGCCAAGATTTCAGTAGTTTCAATTTCATATCATTTCAAACATATGATACTTAACAGAATAAAGAAACAATTAGAATAGAGATGTAAAACCTATGGCTTAAGATTCAAATTAAAACAGGGATGTGTTAACTATGGCTTGAGAATCAGATTAAAACAGGGATGTATAACCTATGGATAGAGGATAAAAATGGGTGGGGCACGATCATTAATTTTATTTTTACAAACTTTAAAAAAAACTGGTTGAGGAGAGAAACTGTAAAAACTTAGGAAAACAGTGGAGAGGCGAGACAAGAAATAAAGTTAATAATGAAAGTAAATGAACTAATTACATAAACTAAATGAAAGTGAAATATCACTCATTCAAAGTTTTTCTTAGTTATTGTTATTAATAACTTGCTTACCGTGCACTAGCTTAATAAAAATGGGAGAAGACTATAACTTGTGCCACCATCATAAAACTAAGCACAATTCTTTTTCAATAATTAAAGGCTATAAGTGTCGATGAAATTAAACAACTTTTACGAATCAAGCAAGCTATTTTTAGAAACAAATAATTTTAATTGGATTCATGGGTAAAACTAGCCTTAAATATCCCAGTTGAGTGCAAACCTGATCTATCATTTACTGAATGGAGATTTTGACAAAGATAATTTAATACTATGTCCCGTAGCGTTTTTAAAAAGTACTTAAAGGTGCTTATTTTCGATTTGTCATTTTAAAAAGCCCTTAAAGGTGCCTTTTTCATTGGGTGTTTTTAAAAAGTGCTTAATTTTCCCTTTTTGAAAATGAGATTTTTCTCTGCCATGCCACATATTATGCAAAAGCGTGCTCTTCACAGTGTTCGATCCAACGTTTCCACAATTCATTTAACTACAATCTATTTCAACGTATGAAATCGCCAATCATTTTACAGGTTTGATGAAATACTTGCGAGTTCGCATGTGCGTATAGTGGAGCTGGGTTCTGTGAGATTATAGCACTCTCACGTGCAACTCTTCTGCATTTTGCATATTCTCAATTTCAAGCTTCATTTTCCACCCTCTGAAATCTCTTGCTCATTTTTTAATGGCTAATATAATGAGAAAAAAAAAAGTTAATCAAAAACTAGTTATTTTATCATGATTATGTAAAGTCTTTATAAATTATTTTGCACTTTGTTAACACATATAGTGCTTAAAAATATTTTTTTTTGAGTGCTTATTTTTTGTTGCAAGATTTTGCTACGCACCCTCTTAAGCCAAAAAAAAAAAAAAAAACTAGAACTGGAATTGGTAGAATGACAATTCAGAGAAAATAGCAGCAATTAGGTGATGACCATAGGGAACAGTTTAATTCTGCTGCTTTACAATTACAATATTTCTCTTGTTGATGGGAAATCAACAAATAGTACAACTGTGGTCCAATTACCAGTGTACACATGATATAGATAGATAGAAAAAATTTGCACTAACTTTAAGTAAAATTAAAAAAAAAAAAAATCCTTTTTTAATTTGCAGATTTGATAGCTTTTTGAATTTTTTTTTATTTATTGAAATATTTCACAGCATGTATAAACTAATATAATTTCTATAATACCTAGGATATTTTTATTTTTTGTATAACTAAACAGTAGTACTTAATTTGCAGGCTACTTTCCTTCAATACACTACCGTTTCGTTAAAAATCTATGTTCAATGTGAAATCAAAGCTATATTAATGATTAAGTTTCCTAAATTTTTAAAGAAATCATAAGAATTGAGTTAATATGTCCACCATGTTAAAATTTAATCATAAAGAAGTCTTACATTTTTAAACGTAGCCACTTTTTTTAAAGTGATTTTAGTGACCATTTTGCTATTTTTAACCAAAATGGGGACCACATAGAAAGAATATTCAAAGAGGAGAAACACTTTCTTATACAATAAAGAGATTTACAATTTACCACAAGTAGAGAGACCTTTTAGTCTTTATTTAAAAAACAATCAACAATTCTACGTTTCATTTTTATTCTTGTAAAATGTTTTAAAACATCAAATTGATTTTATTAATAAAATTCGATGATTACAGTTAGATGAATGGATAAAAATCGGTTTGAAGTGGACTATTGTTCATCTTAACTTAAAAATGTGGGATGGATGGAATTGAAAAATGAGTAAAAGGATAATAGTACATTTCTATTTTTATAATCTATACATAAAGATAAAAATGCAAAGAAAACAAAAAAATTTAAAGAGATTAAAAATCAGCCAAAATTAAAAAAAGTAATAACTAAAAGATATAATCTTGTCATCAGCTCACACAATTATATCTGTGGAAATAGTGCTTTCTAATACTGTATTAATATGGCTAAAGGATGTGTGAGGAGCACCTAAGGGAAAAAAAAACCTATATAAAGTAAAATTTTATCAAGGAAAAAACACAAATAGAAAATACAGGAACATGAAAATGTTATTTTTAAAGTTTGATTAGTTAAAGTTGTACTATTTATAAACTTTGAATTATCCAGTGTAACTTGTCATTACCTTGTGCAAATCCAGTTTTTGGGCCAATCCAAGGTAACAGACAAATCAAATGCAACTCTTTACTTCAGTATGAATAAGTCTTAAAAATATTAACCCAATACCGTCAATTTATGCTTTAATTTCATATTTTGAAATCTGACAACTTAGTTACCAAAATATTTTAGATCATTTTAACAAGAGAATAGTATTATTATTAGTAAGTACATGATATCAGTTCTGCCTTCTTGCTTTTTATGTTCTTGTATGTTCATATTTGTATTTTTCTTGAGTTCTTGCTCGATAAGACTTTATTTTCGAATCGGTTTTTTTCTTCCCTCTTTGGCGCTCCTCACACTATTGTATTGATAGATTTTGCTTTGGCTGTGTTATAATTCTTTTTTTATGGTTTCATTTGATTTATTGAAATCATGCCAAATTTTGCATTGGGGAAAATTCATTCCTGTTAAAAAAATAGTTTTTGACAGAATGCTCCAGACAGCATTGATTGTGGTGCATTTGTCAATTTTTCAAAGCTCATGAAAAAAGTGCGACTAATTTACTGAAAAAGTGACTTCTCTAATAAAAGTGTAACCTTACCTAAAAAAAAAGGACAATGAGTGACCAACTGTGACCATTGTTGTAAATATGTTTTTTTCAAATTAAGTTCAAGACATGCAGAGTAATGTAAAGACAAATATACAGTATAATTTACTTAATTTGAAGCATATATTCATGCAGACATTAGAATAAAAAACTGAATTTTTACTAAATCAGCTACAATTTATTACTTGATTTTTACTTATAACCAAAGTGCTTATGAATTGCACTATTTCATATAGAATATGTAACTGTTTGGCAAAAGCAATATATGTCAATCTTTAAACGAGTGATATCGAGCAGATGAATAATTATAAAAATAATCATACTTTTTTCGGTATCTCAGCATGCTTAATTCATTATAACAAGGAACATATGTTTATAACATAGATATCTGCTTAATATGAGTAAGTCATACCTTTGAGGATTATTAAGACTACTGGCTAATAATATTTCTAATCACACAATTAATTCACTTAGAACAAGTCTTTTTTAAATATCAAAATGGTGTGTTTCCTTAATTGCACATTCTTTTTAAGAGCTGAATTTAATTATATACTACATAAAATTTTGTTATTCAAATAATGATTAATTATTGTAATAGGACTTCAATCATCTCAAGTAATTTGGAATGAACCAAACTCTTATAATAGAAAAATTCAGATTATAGAAGCAATCAATATGGTGTTTTTATCAATGAACTCTAAAAATCCAGTTTTGTAAATTTTATTTTATAATAGTACTATATAGTATTTAAATTTATTTTAATCACTTGAGAAACCTCTTTTTAACACATTTATTTTAAAATTAACTTGCATTGATTTTTGAAGTGAACTTTATTGATTTATACTTTTGTAGAGGCTTTTAATTTGTGTACTAAAGTTATGTGTTTTATTTATTTTGCACAGATAATATGGTAAGCTGTAATTTAGCAGAAATGAAAAAAAAAAAACGATGGTCTAACAAAACTATGCTTTTCATAATGAATATTAAAATTTTTACATTTCTTCAAAAAAAGCAAAGCAACCAACAAAAGTTTATTAAATATAAATTGATTAATTCTATGTAGTTATACAATAAAATGTATGTGTGTTGATTTTAAGGTTACTGAAATGTGTCATTTTATTGAAATTCAGAAGAAGAAAAACTGGGTACTAGTGTTAAAAAAATATATACTATTTATTAACTCTTTGAAACCAACTAAAGAGATTTTGCCATATTTAATAGAAGTAAGAATTATTATGAGTTTCTAACCTGTTAGTCAACAATGTTAACATGATATAATACATTGACACTATATAAAAATTACAAATGCTTTAGAATGTAATTTAAAAATATTAAACATAAATAAACAGCAAATAATTGTTTAACAATTTTTTTTTTTTTTTTTTTTGTATATTTCTTTTTTATTATTTGAAATAATTTTTAAAACAGTGGAATTCCAATAAAAAATACACATGTAAAACAACTGACATTCATTTTTATTTTCATATTGACAAATTTTCAATTCACATGCAAAGCTGAGTTAATTTTGTCTTTAAAATTATTGTAATAACATATAATTCAAATCGCACTTAACATTTCTTTCAAATAAGCTCTACAATCAGACTTCGGCATCACAATATTTACTAAGAATAAAAGCTCAGATTTTAAATAACAACATATGATGTTATTTCTGAGAGCAAATCTTGATCATCCATTTTCAAAACAGCTTCAGGGTCTGTGATAGGAATTCTTTTCAACCATGATGAAATATCTATGCCAGTCTAAAAAGTTAAATAAAAATCAATTCTCCCATCAAATTCATATGTATGTGGTTTTATTTCGTTCCTTCTGACATATTTTTTATTCTAAATCTAAACCTTGCTATCATTTAAATTTATAGTTTCTAAAAAAATGTAAATGCAGTTTATTAAGGGTAGCTCAAATGAAAAGCGTCAGAATGAATTAGCATCAGAAAAACAGCAGTAATATTACATGCCACCCATCTAAGTTCTAAATTGAAATACTAAGACGTGTGTTCCAGAGAATGCATTGAACTAATTAACAAGTTTGCATTTAAAAAGAATGTAAATTTATGATAAGATGGATGCATTGAGAGCAGTGTGTAGTAGTTTGATTTTTTGTGGCAGAAAGTGAGCAGACATTTTTTGTCAAATGCTTGCTGTTTATGAACAAACAGTATAAAACTTTTCGTAAAGACACACAGCAATATTTGACTTATTAAGAAACAGAGCAAGCAAATGCCACGATTCCCCATGAATCATTTGTTGTTAGTGATAAAATGACTAGAAATAATCAAAGAGTTAAAACTTAAGAAACATTTGCAGCATTTTGTCTGATATGAGTAAAGAAAGATAGATACGTTCATCATCTGCCACTAAAGATCGCACTACTTCACTTTTTTTCAGGTGAAAATATTTCAACTTAACATGCTCTCTTGTGAACTGGTTAATCAAATATACCATTTTCAGTACCTTGTTACCGTATTTCTAGTGATGTTAAGCAAGTCTATTTTTCATTTGAGCAACCCTTATATTTCAGACTACACTTGAAATATGGAAAAGAGATACACTTCAAGAGGCAAACATTAATCTGCTTACAAGAGCAATTACTATACTTTTAGATTTTTCTGATATCATGTAAGTGAAGATATTATTTGATAAACCAAATAAAAATATCTTAGTTAATATTAAAAACTATTAAATGTGTAAGGGTAATTCCTAAATTTTCCAATTTGTATTGAAACACAAATATTACTAATTTTCATTTTCTATAATATAAAATTATATACAAATTATACTTAATATGGATACGTAGTTTTTAAGTTTTAAACATTTACATATTTTTTCCCCTACACAATCACCAAATTGGTTTATCCATTTTAGTAGATGTGGTAGTTCTTTACCAGTGTCCTTCACAATGTACCCGAGAAAACATTAATTAATTACAATGCATTGAACCTAGCTTTCCACATTGTAATAGGATACACTTAAATGCCAGTTGTAACCACAATTAAAACTTGCAGATAAATTGAAAACACAAATGATAAAAAAAAGATAAGTATCTCGAAAAGGATAAAAAGAATGTTGCACAAAGGCCTAAGCATTCTCCTCTTTATACGTATCAAATCATTGTTCTTCTGCAACAGTTCCAATGAAACATCGTGACAGATAGTATTCTCTATGGTCTGGAGTTGACACTCGATGTCTTGAACCTGCCCCTCAATGAGAATTTGTTGGAAGGAGAGACAACTCATGTATCTCCTCTTTTCCAACTCCTCTCTTGTATACAATGAGACAAAGTGAAATATAATGTTCAGACGTATCAGGAAGCTGGTATGATTTGGTGTACAAAAACTGCCAAAGAGTCCAGGGAAATGCAGGGACTGATTTGGCTAGACTAACTTTCAAATTTTAAATGTAAAAACTACAGAAAATAAGCCTTTTTTTTGTATTTGCTAAATATAAAAGATCTTAACTTTTGTGACTTTACCTTATAATAACTTAAACAAATTGATGTTAATAAAGTGTATTATTACTTGCAATATCTTGAATTATTTTCAGATAATGTCTTTATAAGAATGGATGTCATAGCCACTCGGGGCTAAAATTTATCAAAATGCTCTCACTAAAACTTGAATCGCTTCTTCTGGAACTCGCATAGTTACAGAAACTTTTTAAAAATAATCGAGTTTTTTAAATAGCATTCTAATTATCTTTCTAGTTAGAAATATGAAATATTTTTCCTTTTCAAATAAAATGTTTAAATCTGGAAGAAAAATAATAGTTATTTTGAAATAACAATTTCTTGATATTTTAAACTACTTTTGTTTTTCTTCAAATAAGCTTTTCAATACTGATATTACCTGTAGAGAGCTTAGTGTTTCTTCTATACTTGGAGATGAAACTAATATAGTGCCAGATTTGGTGACAGTTTTTCGTAGCCATTTCCAAGTTTCTTCTTGATCAGTTTTGGACATGAAACATTCAAAAACATTGTTGAATATAATAACGTCCGCTTGTTGCACGACATGTGGAATGTTGCACACATTATCCCAAATTATCTAGATAATTTAAAATATTAAAAAAAAAAAAAAAAAAAAACAGCTTTAAAACTACGTTTACACATTTGTAAGAATATTATATATGAAAATAAAAAGCTCTGAAGTTTTTCAACTCTTTCTTTGCAAGACTCTTTCTTTGCGTAGGATTGTAAGAAAGTTAAAGATTAATATTTTGTTTTACAAATAAAAAATTAATAAAAAAAATATACAAATTACAAATATAATTTTGTAATAACTATATTTATAATTGGAGTAGTTTTTTTAAAATTCTCTGGTCATATTCATTTGGGGCAAAATAGTTAAGATGGGCAAAAAAATTTAAAAAGCTCGTCAAGCCCGGAAGACTGAACCACTGCAGTGGAAAGAAATAGACTCAATAACACTAAAAATTTTTTTTGCTTCTTATGGAATGATAAATTTGTAAATTGAGAAAAACATTCTTCATGTGTAGATAAAGGTCTTCACAGGCAGATGAAGTAAGACAATTTTCTGCCATTTGAAACAGAGAGTTTGATCCCAAATCAGCTGAGTATGAGGAGAAGATTCAATAATGTGATAAGATTTAACCATTTCTTATAGGGAAGAACATCCGGTTAATACCAGTAAAATAATTTTGTTCAATTTACAGGGGTTTTTTTCTTGGCAAACTATGACCAAATAAGTTAGGAAATTTGTTTCCCTTTTCAAGCACTCAATTTGAAGATGAAGGCATTGGAAATTTTGAGTTGAGAAATGCTGTGTAACCTTTATTAACAGCACAACAAACTCTGAAAGAGATTGACAAGCTCGTGTTGCAGTCAGGGTGCACTAAAGACTGAGCTATTAATGATTTACTTTTAGAGCTGAAAAATAAATTAGAAAAAAAAAAAAATTTCTGAAAAATTAAGCATTTCTAAAAAAACCAATTTTTTTTAAAAGTTAATAAATTTTTTGATATAAAATAAAATGACAACTTAAGCAAGAAATATAACCATTTCTTTAATTAAAATTAGTACAGTGAAACTTCTTCACAGCGACCATAGTAAAATGGTCGTTAATGGAGGTTAGTCGCTCTTAGGGGTTATCTTCATTGACTTCAAAATGTTATTGAAGGTACATGACTTTTCTCAAGTGTTTTTACTTTTACTCAGTATCATGGCGCTTACTTCAATAGTGCAGAAATGTCACTTGTGTTGGCATCATGAAAACCTGATCAATGAACAAAATTTAGTGTCAATAAAAATGACCCCTTCTGATATAATTATGTGTTAAAACAAAATTATCAATTATGAATAATCGAACTATTTTAAATAAATAAACAATTATGTCTTTTGTCTATGCTTGCATTTAATTTTATATCATAAAAATTACTTTACTTTAATAAAAAATTAGAATTGGTTTGTTTCAATGAGATGATGTTCTAAAATAATATTTTTTCTTCCTAATTTAACTAAAAATATATCATTGATAGCATCATATTCATCCATCATCATTCTAACCTGCTCCACAAAAATACATCAATAATTTTCATTTGGTTGTGACATAACTAATCCTATTAGTGTATAGCTTTGACAACTATGTGCACTGGTAATGATCATTTTCAGTTTTCACTTTAATTTTCGAGGTTCAATATACATTGATATGAATTAGTACACATAATCTTCTGTGGTTAAAAAAAAAAAAAAAAAGGTGTGAGCTAAAATGTTAACTTAATATTTTAAAATTATGTTAGAATCCTGTAAAAGAACTAATATAAAAAGTGTCAACGTACCTCTATTTTATCATTCAAACGATATTTTTCAATGATGTGTTGCTGTAATTTACAAAAATCTTGATTTATTTCCACACCAATTATTTTTCTAGCATTGCTACAGTAATAGGCCTAGGATAAAAATGTAATCACTTACCAAATAAAGTAAATAGAAAAAAAAAAAAATAAAATACAAAAGTGGAGATTTATCATTAGGTTCCATTGACCTGCAGGAGTAAGCATGAAAGCAAATTTCAAGCAGTCTACGATAAAAAGAAAATAGAATGTTAAAAATTGATTCAAAGTTAATTTTTCCCATGAAATCTAACGTTACAGCATGTTTCATCAAAACTAAAATTAATTTCTTATAGCTTGCAACTTTATTTGGTGATAAAAAAGAAAACACTGGAAAATATTTTTTAAAAATTTAAGGGAAAAAAAAAAGTATTTCGTAACTTCTAAGCTATAAATACAGTAGAATGAGACACACCATAGTTATAAAAGTACATTTCATAATTAAACTTTTCAGTAAAAAATTAATTACAAATAAAAAAGACATATGCACTTAAAATAGAAAATTTTGTAAAAAAAAAAATTTTTCATTAGACATTTTGTGAAAGCAGCACAAAATTTTTGTAAATGATGAAGAGTTTAGATTCCCAGAAAAAATTAGAACAGTGGTCACCAAATGGTCGTTTGTTAAAGAAGGATAGTTTTTTAATAAGAATGAGTTAAGGAATGAGAATTTTTGCTTTTTTCAGTGTTACCACCTCCCACTAATGTGAAGTAATTTTAATTGAATATTATTTCTATTAAGTAAATTGTAATTAATCATCAGCATCATGTATTTATTTTTATATTTGGTTACCATATTAAATAAAAATTTGATTGATAATATATAGTTTGTTCATTTGAAACCCTGTCATCTTGAATAATTTTTTAATATCATAATACAGATTTTAAAAATTGCTGAAACTTGCAATTTTATTTTGGAAGAAGGCAATTAAAAAACACACTCTAATCAATTGAAACACTTTCCCTTCCTCCAAAATGAGATGGTGGTGTATGAGATTAAATATTTTCTGCTTGGTGATTCATGAGGAATAAAAGATTGGCAACTGCTGAAATAGAATGTTGTTAAAAATAAACAAACAAAAATTTGTTAAATTTTTTTAAAGCTATCTAAAAAGAATTTAATAACATGATATTTAAAAACACTTAATTAATAAAATTATACTATAAAATTTTATACTGTAAACATTCTTATACATGCAACGTTAAGCATAAGAGCAAACATAGATAGCCCAGCATAGTGACCTTAAAAATAAAATTATTTCATAAAGTTTAAATAATGAGAATAATAATATTTATCATTTAACTTATTTTAATATATAGGTGCTTCAAAAATGAATTTAAATAAAATAAATAACCAATCATTAATACTAAACAAATCAATAGTTAAACATATACAGTAAGACATTTAAAGTACATTTATTAACTGGATGAGCAATGGTTGATTCTAATATAAAATAAAAACGTGTATCATGCAAAATATATATAAAAAAAAAAAAAAAACAGTGCATATATATACATGTAAAGGGAGATTATGAAATAACTTTGTCTCTATATGACCCTCTGGAGACTATACCATTTGAGGGAACAAAATAAAAATTTTTACGTATGTATTATGATCTATTTAGGTATATGACATCATTCTTGAGCATGTGAATCAAAATACGTAAATTTTTTTATCTTGTTCACTCAAATGGTACAGTCTCCAGAGGTTCATATCTAGACAAAGTTATTTTATAATCACCTTTATATATATATACGTACAACAGATTTATTTGCAATAATGAAATATAATACACCAAGCTAACCATCAAGGGCGGGAAAGAGAGAAGTTTCAAATGCAATAGAACTATGTAAGTAAGCGTGGAAAGATAATGAATGACAGTGTAAGATAGTATGTACAATAACTTTTGTTTTTACATATCTTGTATGCTAATAAGAAAATCCAGTTTTTTAAAAATCGGCAAAAACCACTTTACAATGCGCCAACAAGACCCATTGTAATAAGCCTAACAAATGACGTTTGCAGATTGTAAAGGGCCAGATATTTTATAAGTCTATAACATATATTACTTTCAAAACTAAAATACAATATTTTATTTCATACAATATAAAACTTGCAAAAAGTCATCTTAGAAACTGTACCATCCTTTTAAAATAAGTATGACACACATGAAAAAATATCTTTTTATGTAATACATATTTACACTCTAGTCATAACTCAAATTGTTTTATTCTGCAAAAAAATAATCACCCTAATGTGTCTTGTTTATTTCCCTTTACTTTTACAGGAAGGAAATATTCTGTTTTTGATCATTTTTATTACGAAGACATAGGCTATTAAAAATATTTTGATATATTTTTTACAGTAGTCTTTTGTACTCAAAATATTATAAAAATATTTAAAAAATATATGATAAAACGGTGTGTTTTTAAATTTTTATAAGACATTTAAATGAACCATAAATATAAAAATTTCAGAACAAACAAAATTAGTTTCACATAGGTAAAATCGCACTTTTGTAGTAGGAAAAAATAGTTTTTTTAATTCTTTTAGTTTCAAATTTTTGAAACATTTTTATTTTTAAGGGAAAAAAAAAACATTCGATTTTCTAAAGGATTCAACAGAATGTAATTCTGGAATCAAAAAGCATGAAAAAAATATCATGTTTAATTAATTAATGCTATTAATTAATATATCTATAATTTAGCAAAAAACTTGATTCCTTTAGATTAACAAATCTCTTTCATACAGGTTCAGATTTTTCCTGCCATTAATAGGTGCTACACAGTTCCTAGTTTTTTAATATTCATTAATTGAAGGTATCTGACTGGTTTTGGCACAATGTTTTTTTTTAAAGGCTCAATTAAAATATTAAAATTTAAATTTTATGCTTGGTAAGCAAGGGGCTTAAAAACTAAAAAATTTTTATATCACATTATAATTTTAACGCAAGTTCAATTATTAAGCAGGGGTTAATTAAAGGATAACATTGAGGCTGCAAAAATATAATTTTATGAACCCTTAATGAAAAATCGAAAAGAATGCAGTTGAGACTAAAAGTTATAAACAAATTAATCCTTACAAGTTGGAGATGGAGAAACATAAAGGTGCATATAGATACATGTGACATCCAGACACCAATGGATTGAGGAAAGGATATGTTTAATTGGGTCAAAACTATAGATAGAAAATTAAACACCAGAATTAAATTTAAACACCAGAACCATATTATAAACATTACCCCATATAGTATAGCTCCTAATCTAGATCCAACATCAAGCAGAACTTTATTGCTTAAATCAGGGAGCATGTATTGAAAAATAAATTCTATTCTTTGCACTGATGCTGAATGTGAGATAAATGCTAAAAACAAAGAAACAGTCTCCTATTGACATTCAAATAATAAGAATTTAGAAAATTAAAAAAAAAAAAAAAAATCACTGTGACAAGATAATCCAGTAACAGTTGATTTCTTTATTTTCATCATGAGCTTAAAAACAAAACAAGCATAAAATGTACGATAATTGAAGCTTTTACAAATTTGGTTACAAAATGCATAGTTAATTAGGGTTGTAGTTAGCAAGTAATTAAATGGCTGTCTAAATCAAATATTGCATTACATGACAGATGACGGTGCTTGTTTATAATAATCAAAATAGCTGTAATTATTTGTCTGTGTGAAGCTTTACTAATAACTATTCATGTGTTTGTTGTGTTTTATTCTAAAGAATGATTTCTAAGTAATACTTTATTGTACTGATTTTATTTGCTATTTTTAAATTCACATACATTTAGGACAATAATTTTTTATTTGCCATTTCAAATAAATTTGCTTTAAGTATTATAATATTAGATTTTTAAATAATTATTTCTTCCTATTGTGCTTGCTCAAAACTACTTTTTTTGTTATTACTTGTTTAAAAAACTTAATTTGTTTAAAAAATATACAGATTGGAAATAACAGTCAAGTGTTATTTTTAATCAGTATATTTTTTTAATGAATGAAGTTTTTAATCAAGTAATATCTTACCTCCTCAGTTTCTTGGGATTATTTATTTACTTTTTTTTATTATTATTTAATGTTTTGAACAAATAGGTAAATTTTATTCTTAACTTGTTTTAAGTCTCATTAGAAAATATGTATTAGTCTGATGATTAAACAGTTTCTCTTTTAGAATATAGTATAAATTTATGAAATAAGTGCTTCAGCCAGCTCACACTAGCCAGTCACCAGTCAGCTCATTATCAGGAATAACCATATGCCCAGGCACCCAGTTTAGGTATACCTTGTTAAGAGTAGAAAGGTCATAGAGTACCACACTCCTACACTAGAGATGAGGTGTATATACACCTAGTTCCAATTCCTAATTTCATTTGAATTTATTCAAATGTTTTGTTGAGTTTCTATTTTTTCTTTTGGTATTGTATTAAACACATGAGACTATTTAATTTAAAATATATAAATTAATTTGAATGAAAGTTAGATCTGTTTATTGATTTTGAGTTATTTCTCTGTTCATACCTATTCAACAATTAAAAAAATATCAATCATTACTGTTCCTCATTCAAAGTCAATTGCTGTTGTAGCCGCAACACTAAATTTGAAAAGAGAAGGGTTTGATAGAATGTGATTATGCCGTCAGAGCAGTGAGTTAAGTGCTTTAATGAGACATTAAAATAAAACGAGTAAATTACACAACACAATTGAGATGTGAGAGATTAATCTTTTATGAGAATGATAATAAGTTTAAAATTATTTAATTCTGGAAGTCTTAGCAGTTGAATATCTTATAATCTATAAGTTAATGAAGCTAAATGTACCAAAAACTAGTCTTTTATTAACATTGAAACTAGATAAAAGGTAAATAACAAACTTATATTTTTTAACTTACTTATCGGGGAAACATTTGATGATCCACAATCTTTGCAGTAATTCCGACTCAGTTTTCCTTCTTCAACTAATGAATCAATATGTTCATCTTCAAAGAGAAAACTATCAACATGTATTATAGGAGTGGTTCTAGGAGCAGATTCCTAAATATAAATAGTGTCATAATTATGAGAAACTCTTTTCTTTTTTTTCACTTAATGAAATAATAGAAAGAATTTTAAGAGTAAAACTAGCCCTTTCTATTTTTAAGAATTGAAGAAGAATTATCCCCCTTCAATCTAAATTAATGCATAATCTGCTTGGAGTATACACTGCATTATGTTGCACATATTATATCCATATTAGTTTGCACATATTATGTTGCAAAAAAATGGATAAAATATTTTAGTGATAATATATAAATTAAACATAATATTCAAGGCTAAGAAAGTACAAGGTTCCCATTAATTTAAAAAAAAAAAAAAATCCCCGACTTTTCTAGATATATCAAGCAAATTTCAATGAAAATCCTGGCCATAATTTATCAATCACCATGCAATTTTTACATCAGAAAACTGAATTTTTTTTTACTTGTAAAGCCAATTTTTAGATTTTGTGAACTATATATATATATATACACACTCAAGAGCCAAAACCTTGGCCAAAGGATACTCTGAGAAGGCCTTTTCATTTCCCTTCTAACCTTCAGTAAGAGTTCGTCCAGAAATATAGAGCACCTCCAAAACCCGTTCCACTGTCTCCCCTACATTTTCGGTAGGGGTATGTGTACTTTCTGGGGTGTTAAGTAACCCGAAACTAATCGACTACCCACGGTCACATAAGAGGGGGATTGCTACCTGCGGGGGTCAACTAGCTTTCAAAAGATATCAGAAGTAACTCATTGTGACTTATATTATGCTTTTTCTCGTTCTAAGTTCTTTTTTTAAACTCTAAAACGGCTTTATTTATTTTCAAAATGGTTTTATAATTTTATTTAACATGCACTTTTTCTAATTATATCTTGAATTGTTTATTATTTTGATTTGATTATTTAGAGAACTAATAATAACCAGAGTATTTAAATTTATAAAATTTTACTATGAAGTCATATGAAAGTAATTCATATACAGTAACTACTACATTAAAAATAAATTTATATTATCTCTATAAATCAAATAAAGTTTGTTAATTTTTTTAAAAATTGATTTGCTAATTTGTAAAACTTTTTATGTTAAAGTAAAACCTTGAGTTCAAGATTTTATTTTTTTATTACTTATTTAATTTTTTTCTTTCAATTACAATTCAAATACAAATATTTTTCACAACCTTTTTTTTAATTTTAATTCATTTCTTTTCAAATTTTTTTCAAAGATTGTTACACAGTTTTGAAACTAATTAAATTCTACCACTTTAAAAAACTATGTTGACATTTAATCCATTGTTTAAGCAAATATGGTTGCTTACTATGTAAATTTGATTTAGACTTAAATATTTGAATTTCGCAATTTGAATTAACTAAATTAACCTTCACTAGAAACTCACTTCATTTTAATTGTTACTTTTGCTAACTACATTCATTATCGTATAAATAACTCCGAACTGGAATTATGATTCGATCTTAAAAAATAAACACCGGGAATATTTGTTATTTGTCACAAACATATTGAAACATCAAATTTAAAAATTATTCGATTTAATGATCAAAAAATTTTAAATCATATTAAGACAGATGTAGTTTACGATTATATCACTTAACTTATTCTAATATAATTTAGCTCAGATACATTTAAAACTTCACCCACAAACTCATATTTATCATTTTTACTTACATTATTTCTACTTATAGTTACTTTAAAAACTTATCGCCAAATATATAATTTAACAATAATACAAAAAAAATTCCTTATTGATCTAAAGCAGTTATTTAGTATAAATTTATTAAACTGCACATTTTGAGAGCGCATTTTTATATAAAGTTTATTTTAAAGGAATAAAGGAAAATATAACTTATTAAAAAGCGAATATATTTTATTTATCAGCTTTTGGTTGTTAAACGGTATTTATATTTTATCAAATAATTTTTATCAAGTAATATCTTGTGATTACTTTATATAATAAAGGAACTTCATTTTTCATTGTAAGCCTTCAACTTAAAATTTTATAACCATAATAATATTAACAAAGAATAATGGTAAAAGCGCGTAATAAACGCATTTTATTTGTAAATGTCGTAAATAAAAGGACAAATAAATAACTTACAAAAGTATAACTTATTTCTAAGAAGTTCCTTAAAAACTATCTTTGATAAGTTTTATAATTCTCTGAACGTAGAAGTAAAATTATAAGAAAATTGATGTAACTCTTTCATTTCACTTTTGAGGGTTCATAAAAAAATACAATCATTTCTGTCGTAAAAATCAATTATAACATTTTCGAAATAAGCTGAACTGACAGTTTAAATTTATTTTTCTAATGGATCATTAAAAACAACAAAATAAAACAATTCTATGCTATTTTACATTTTAATATAAAGATTTGTGAAGCTGTCCACTGTAATTAATAGAAAGATTTATCAAAATAATCTACATTAATTTATAAAAAAGAATGATATTGAAATTTTTGAAAGAAACAGCATTTATTGATTTTCATTAAAACTTACAACATAACAACAGATTGAAACAAGTTTACTTTACAAAATTTTATCAAAAACAAAAAATTATGGTTATCTAGGAGATATATTCATATAGATGGTATGCTGGCTAACCCTGGGAGGTTTTCGTGTTTTTCCACTCCATGTAATGCTAATGCGGGTTAGTTTTCTTATATTTTAATTAACTATAACTACACTAATTAAAGTTTGCAGTGCAGAAATTTCTACTCAGAAAACTCTCCTCTATGAATGGCAAAGGAGGGTCAGGGAAGAGAAATTAAAATAACACATTTATTACATTCATTGTTCTAGCGAAAAATTGAGAATAAAAATTATATTACACACTTTTAATATGAATTCGAAAAATTTCTCGTTATTAAATACATAAAATATTACATAATTGCTACTCTTAATATATATTTTTAGAATATTGCGAAAAAAAATTTTAAAAAGTGTATTAATTAGTAATTTCAGATTAATGTTAAAGCAATAAAAAAAGACTAATAATTTCAAAATCTAGTGAATCAACGAAGGAATCAGGTCTGAAAACATCAAAACGAGTTTGACTGTCTGAAGTAATAAAGAGAAGCTTAACTCTAAGTATTAAAACTTATTTTTAAATTTATCGTGATGAAATTTCGTGGTGTTTATAATAATCACATAATAAATCTCACTTTATTCAGAAGCTAAATTTTTTAATTCTTAAACATCTTTATAAAACAAGGAAGGAAGTTTAAATAAAGGCGGAATAATGTATTTAAAAAAATAAATCCCACTCTCAAAATGAATAGAAACAAGAAAATTATTACTACTACGAAGGTTGTATATAAAATAAGGTTCCCAAGGAGCTGCGGACGATAGGAACGCTGTTAGGATTTGGCTGTAGCTTAGCTCCCTTATTTGGCGTGTAGCTTAGCTCCCTTTCTCCCAGTTCCCTCCCCAGCGAGCTGTCTACAACGTTCATTCTTGTCTTGGTAGCCGTAAAAGATGGAGCTTCCATTTGTTTCTCACGCCAGGCACAAATTACGCTCTGTGGTTTGTTTTTTGTGTGCAAAAAAGTTCCTCCAGGGGACATTCATTCCCAACTGTGTGAGGTGTATGGGAAAAAGTGTATGAGTGTGTAACATGTGCGCAAATGGTGCAGAGAATTCAAAGACGGATGTACAGACGTCCATGACGGACAACGTTCTGGCTGGCCATCATTTTCGGACATAAGCAATTGCGAAATGCTGAAAGATCGAAGGGTGACGGTTCGGGACATCAGCGAGATGATCCCTGATGTCAGCAAGTCCTGCATTCGCAGCATTTTGAGAGACTGTTTAGGATATGCCAAGGTTTGTGCAAGGTGGGTCCCGAAAATGCTGACGGATGACAGCAAACGGCAACGTGTGGAAGCGACCTAAGAATTTTTTCATGCCTATGAAACCAATGGCGAGGAATTTTTGGACTCTACTGTCATTGGGGACGAGACCTGGGTTCACTACATGACACCGGAAGCAAAAGAACAATCCCGTCAGTGGAAACATCCAGGCTCGCCGAAGCCGAAGAAGTTTAAGCAAATTCTGTCTGCCGGCAAAGTGATGACGAGTGTCTTTTGGGACAGGAAAGGATTAGTGTTGTGCGAATTCCTGCCTACCGGCACAACAATTAATGCGGATCGCTACCGTCAGACGCTGAAGAACCTTCAACGTGATTCAAAACAAGAGGAGGCATGCTCACAAATGGAGTGCGTCTCCATCAGAACAATGCTCGTCCGCACACCGCCCGTGCCACAACTGATCTCATCAATAGATTTGGATGGAATACTGTCACACACACCCCTTACAGCTTAGACTTGGCCGTCAGCGATGCGATTACAATCTCTTCCCTGAATTAAAGAAACACTTACTTGGGAGGGACGCATTTCACAACAGCTGAAAGAAGAGGTTTTAAGCTGATACACCGCATGCAAAAATGCATTGATCTAAACGGCGATTATATCGAAAAATAGAGGGAAGCCTAAGCTTTCAAAACATGTATTATTCAATGCCAATAAACATATTTTTCATTGCGAGAATTCGTTGGGAACCTTATTTCATGGACAACCCTCGTAAATAAATAAAATGTATATAGAATGAACGAATTATCAGCGAATATAATTTTCATAATAAATTACAAGCTTATAAATAAAAAGTAAGCTATTGGTTTTTAAAACGCTCCCCATATCAGTTCTTCAAAAGGACAGAGAGAGAAAAAGATTTTCAAGACCACCTACAGAGAAATTCCCATTTTGCTGAATGGGAGTCCTAATTTGACCGAATGATGAAAAAGCGATGGCAATTATTCTTACATAAATTACAGAAATATCAAGAGTGGCTCTAAAGAAGTATGAGCTATAAATAACATAGTTGCAAACTTAAGACACTTCATTTCTCATTTAACAAATTTTATTTAAAATCTTCCTAATTATGATTATACCAAATTAATTTAAACACATATAAACTGTCTGATAATCATTGATGTGGTTTTAGATGTTGATAAAATTTAAAAAATTTCTGCTTACAGTAGTTATTGTTGAAATTTTTATTTCACTATCACTAAAAATTTTTTTTTAAGAAAAGTGCAATTGTTGGCAACTAAGAAATAAGTATGCTCTGTCTAATATAATATCAACCAGAAGCTTAATCTATAATAAATTCAAGTTTACTGGCAGCTAAAAAAATAGATTTGCTATAACCAAAGTGAAATAATTTTTATGCATAAAAATCAATAGATTTAATAATTAATTCTGGAAACCACGCCGAATATAGAATATATATTTTTTGCAATCTTTTAAAAAACATATTTTTGACAAATTCAAAAAAGTAAAGCAAAAAGTCATAATCCTTGTAGAAGAAAGTTTATATAAGGATGTAATTCATTTGCTTCAGTAGAAAAATTAAATTTTTTTGTTGCTAATATATTACTTATTTACGTTTTAAGCTCAATTACTCTAGTTAATAAGTAAAACAATTTAATGAACCCTTTAATAAATAAATAAAATAATTTGCTAAAATGAATGTATTTTTCACTTTCTCGCGAATCGAAATACAAGTAACTTTGTGACCTGAATTTCTCGTAAATATACTAAATCGAAATAGAATATTCCCTTCATTTAATAGTACATTATTTCACATTTGTTGTGTTCAAACAATATTAAAAAAAAAAAAAAGCTTTTTTTTCCAACCATTACGAGTAAAAAACTGATAAAATTAGTTTCACTGCTATTTGTTTTACTAAAAATCTGCTGAACGGCCGGACAAATTTTGCTGCATAATTAAAATCTTTGGGTGGTCACAGCGACCTCCTATCTTGGCAACTCTGAACATAGGCAAAAGGGAAGTTAAAAAAAGCAAAACCATTTCTTCTTTAGACACATAAGATTAAGATTTGGTAACAGATCATGAGTAAAAGAAAAAAAACTAAACATTTTTGGGGAGAAATGGGAATAGATATGACTATTTTAATGATTATAAAGCGTCTGTAAGATAGACGTTTCTATTAAACAAATTCCTAGATATGGGACTTTGTACTGTGTATATAGTGGTTTGCCCAAAGGTGTCAACATATTTTACCCTTCTAGTTTGCTCCATAGTTTTGTCAGTTTCTTGGATGCAACTTGGTGATCATTTTGGCCCAGGACCACACACAAGTCTTCTGTTTAAAACAAGTATTATGCTTGAATGAAGTATTGTGCTAAAATGTGTTGCAATTGTTATTAAATAGTTAATAAAAAATAAGTTATGCAAAAATGACTCACAGTCAGCAAGTTATTATGATTTATCTGCTCAGAAGGAAATATAGCTTCAGTTGGTACTAAAGTCTTGATATCTTCTGCAATTGTTCGCAGATCGAAGTACTTTTTGCTGTATTCAGAATCTAGAGAAAACATTTAAAAGATATAAAATTACTTGGAAGCTAAATAAAATTACTTTTGAACAGTAATGGCAATAATTTATTTTCAAGCTCATTTGCAGAAAACTCTGAAATTAAGAGAAATAAGCTAGTAATAATGAAATATGAACCACTATTGGAAGAAAGGTGCAAGAAAAAAAAAACCTTAAAGCAGTCAATCTTTTTCAATACAAGAATAAAAGTTTTTTAATTGAAGAATCTAAAAATAATTGAACCAAATAATTATTACAATGACAAGCGAGAATAAAGTTTTAATTACAAAAAAAAAATATGGTATACACATATGCTTTGTTATAAGTTAAAGGTAGTAAATTACCAGAGGAACACCAATCTTTACACCAAGAGAGAAATTCTGAACGATCTTCGTTACTTAAAGAGTTCATTAAACTGAAAAATGCATTTTTTGCAGAAGGGAAATCCATTTTTCTATAAATAAAAATAAATACCAGGTAATAACAAGCTTAAACAGTCACCAACAGCAATAACACGACAAATTGATGATTATAAGTTCACAGTTGTCATATTTGTTTACATTTTTCAAACGGTTAAGGTTACATATGATCATATGTTAACATAACATGATTAAATGAAAAAGCAAACAAAATTAAATACGAACGGCAAATAATTTTAAGAAATTCGCGATCGCAACGAACTATAGGGGGCGTTGTTGTATGTGCCGAATCCCTGCGATTTCCATATGAACAGTCATTCAGTTACACTGGAGACGTCGTTAATGTAGCATGTAGCATTGTAACGCTCCATCTTTATTGTGGCTGATTAAATTTAAAAAAGAAACATGTTTGTTTTCTTTCTTATGCAAACGAAAACAAAATGGTATCACTTTTTTTTTAGAGAAGGAACATCCAGAACACATCGGAAAAATATTTGTAAATAAAGAGAAAAAAATAGATATATTCTTATAAGAGTTCAAACCTAATGCCTGAGAAATAGTTTTACTAAATTTAATGGTATAACATGAAAAGCCCATTTAAATTTTAACGTAAAATAAAGAATGCTTACGAAACATAAAGTAAACAAAGAACCATTCTTTTTTTGTCGCCATTTTTTAGTGTTACGAAAATGCGTCTTTGGGACTTGCCAAAAACAAAACAAGATGCAATTTTATTTTTTTAGGAGCGAAATATTTTATGGAGTGAAATATAACGAAAATGTACCAAAGTCCATAACATGAAACTTTATCTTAGTAAACGTCCGTTTTGGAAATGTAATTTCATTTTGAATCTTATTTATTAGAGTTCAAATGGCTATAGAATCAGGTGAGAGAAAAGTTTGTTTTGAATCTATGCTAAACTCTATATCGGCCCATTTTCCACCGAAATCCGATTGACTACTTTGATTTTAAACAAAGTGTTTCATTTTAAGATTTTTTCCAAAAATTTTAAGTGTAGATTGGCGGCACTAAAAATCTGCCATATCTGTAGCTGTGGTTAATACGTAAGTACCGAATTTTACTTCCATACTTTTCTGAATCATATTACTTCAAATATTATGCAAGATATTATGTATACTTTGTACATATATAGTTATGAATATGCAAGAAGTATACATAAACACATAATTTAATACCATTTAATTTTTCAAAAAAAGTATTTTGACAACAATTTTATAAAAAAATTATAAACTAAAAAGCGTAAAATAAAGAATTCTTAGGATAAAAACGATTTTAAAAATTCCTCATTTTTCAATAAAAACTTTCGTATTGTTTTTTTTTTTTAATTCTTATAGTATTTAATCAGACGTAAAAAAAACATTTTGTAGAGAACGATCATCAAGTACGAAAAAAAAATTATTTACAAGCAAATTTTTTATTATAAAAATCATAACACTTACCTGATTTATAAGTCCGGGGAATTCCAAAATGATATGTTCTTTGTTTGAAAACTTTATTCTCAAATAACATATACATAGTTTATCCCTTCATTACTTTTAGGTAACATACCACACATCAAAATTTTATAATTGTAAGATCTCGATATGAATTTTAATATGTAGCTTAAAAACAGAATAGCTGAATTCTAGTTTAAATTCTCTCAAAACTAAAAAACACTTACCAAGAAAACGATAAAAAAATTTATTTATAATCAGCACAAAAGATACTTTTTCAAGTAATTCGGTTTATTCTTTATTGTTGTTTTCTGAATTATGTAGATACAGAAATATATACATTTCTATGAAGAAGAAGAATATTCTATAACTATTACAGTTCTGTATGGAATTCATTGGAACACATTTATTCATTGGAATGACGAAAGCAATGTTGACTTCATTTTAACTTGTAATGAATTGAAGACAGAAAAATTATTTTACCGCAATACACACATCTGTAACAGCAAGTGATCATGAAATCATGTTATGTTGTTGGTAATAGAAAGGTAAAAATTATTGAAAAGTTGTTCTTCAAATGCTTGGCGTGTTCTGCTTCAATGTTTGGCATGTTCTGATTAGTTTTTTCAAGAAGTTTTACCTTTTCTTTAGGGAAATTTTGCTTCCTATTTGCTGCTAAGAAAATGGCGTCCGTCATTGCCAATGGTTATGTGGGAACTAATGCCCGATATTTACAGTCTCCCGCTAGATGGCGTATCGAGTGTTGCGATCGCGTATATTTGAAAACATTAAAAAAAGGGCATAAAACATTGAGAAATCGTAAAAGTACCAATTTAAATATTTCATGCAGATTCAGCTAAGGAACAACTATACTTTCTAATTCTTTCCCAGGTGCTAATATTTTTTCTGGCAACTTTGAAAATGGAAGTCGATTGTTAGCCTGGCAGCAATGAGCGATTCAAAGGTGTTTGAATAAGACAGCACCGATTATTATTCACTATGATGACTACAGTCGCTCGATTTAATAGCTGAGCACCGGGCCCCTATTAAAATTTTTCACAAAACTAAAATCGACCCCTTGGTTGGTTTAAAACAAAGGCGAGTTTTAAAAGAATAGGGGAATTTTATGTGGGCTAAAATAAAAGAATCCAATCCAAAGTTGGCAAAAACGAAGCAAAAGACTTGTGTGTTTTTGAAGAATAAAACGAGGCTGTGTAAATTTTTTTTAAAGTCCCCAGCATGAGCAGCCCAAACTTGGCAAAATAATACGACTAAAAAAATGGGACGAAGCCCCATAAAGGGGCCTCGTCCCATTTTTTTAGGGAGAACAAATTTAAAGTTATAAAATTTGCCTGCAGTTTGGGCAAGAATTGTTCTCCAGACACCATCTGTAAATGCATTTTTCGTGGAAATGGTGCCCACATTTCATTATCACAGGGCTGAACATGGAGTTTAAACATATCGAACAGTCCTCCGGTTCTTTGAAAAAATAGTCTGGCATGTCCAGGGCATATATTTGTTCTATAATCTCCTGAGCCATTCTCACCCAGTTGATGTGGATGAAAGTTTGTACACCATCAGTTTTAAATTTCTCAAAAGCCATTTTCCAGAGAAAGCATTTTCCTTGAAATTCCCAAACTCGCCAGGCTATGGGTCCTTCATAGTCGCTCATTACAATTTGTAACGAGGGACCATCCAATTTGTGTACAAGTGCAGCAAAGTCGTACATTGAAGATAAAAAGTTAAAAAGAAAAGTCCCACAATACCGTTTAGTGCATGGCATTGGGGGAGATGGTCCCACAACATCTGGCGGTTGAATATTGTCCAACACAGGCGTTATTTTTTCCAAAAAGACATCAAATTGTTCAGCATGAGGGTAACCCTCACGACTGTACATAAAAGAGAACAGATTACAACTCATGGTGAATATGAAATGGAATGGCTCTGAATCCCCTTTTATACACGAAAAAGCAGGAAGTGTTGCGACATTCTGATTGGCCACAAAGTGTTGTGATATTCTGATTGGCTAAAATGTGTTGTGACGTTGATCACAAAGTATTGCGACATTCTAAATGTGTTGTGAAATTTCAAGAATGACAAACTGTTTTTATTTTAAAAAATATACCCCAGTGGGGTATTTATTTATTTACATTATATTACAATGCAATTTACAATGCAATATATTCAAATTTGTAATACAATTCATATTTACATTGCCCTTTGTTTTTTTACTGACAAATCCAGTGGTGTATTGGGATTAAAGGCATATTGTATTTTTCTACCGTGTTTGACACCTGTCCGTAAATCCAGTGCCTCAACAGATTCCGAAAAATTGTTCAAAAAGTCTAGGACGTTGTCCCATTCTTGATCCTCCTTTGGTGCAATGAGTGAAAAGTCCATGCTAAAAAACACGTCTTGGGACTCTTGTGATTCAACCAACACTTGAGGCATATCCAACACTTGGGGTTCATCACAGTGCATTTGAGGCATATCCAACACTTGGGGTTCATCACAGTGCATTTGAGGCATTTCATCTGATTCCACCAACATTTGTGGCATATCCAACACTTGGGGTTCATCACAGTGCATTTGAGGCATATTCAACACTTGGGGTTCATCACAGTGCACTTGAGGCATGATTTCGTCGGCTTCATCCAAGACCCCTTGAGGTTCATCATTCACTGAAGGCTTTTGGGGTACCTGTGGGGTATGGGGTACTTGTGGAACTTAAAACTCTCCAGGAAACAGTTGCACAACAGGGGGCTGTACAACTCTTTTTTCCTGCAAAGGTGTGGGAGGAGGAACAGCATAACACCTTGGCTTTTCAAGTTTGGTATGTGTCTTGCAATCCAGGGCATCTTCCACCTCCAAAGTGGCAGGAATAATGTCCACCGAAAAGGCAGTCTTTTGCAAAGTCAATATCAGGTAGCGAGTATAGGGAGGCACTACATACCTTTTATGCGGCAGAAACATGTAAAATTTAAACCTGAACTGGTCCTTGTAAACAAAACATCGCCGAGTTTTGGTGGAATCGGAATCGTTCTTTGGCAAGATGTAACACACAATGGGTGCATCTGACGTTTGATAAACGTGCTGCGTATCCTCTTCCACATGCCTCAATCCAAAGGTAAATTTGGCTTTGACTATAAACACATTTTCAATCAAATATCCCATGCGTGTGTCTGTATTTTTGGAATGGTCCTTCTTTTCTTTGTCAGGATCCCTCAAGAGATGCCTGGAAATTTTATCCCAACGAATTTTTTCAGTCGACACAGTGTTGCATTTTAAGCTGGATTCGAAACATCTCTTGAAATTGTCCAATCGATGCCGTTTTGTTAGCCAATTCTCGATCAAAATGTTAAACACTCGAAGGTGTGAGGGCTCTTGATAGGTAACAAAGGCCGTCACATGTCCAGATCTGGCGGCAGATTCCAAAGGATCTACTTTGTCAGGCAAAGACAAGGCATTCACTTGATGAACCACATGGTCGGGAAACACGTCTACCGCGTTATAGTCCATGCTGCTGACTGTAAGCTTCTGGCCAAAACGCGTCTCCTTTTATAGGCTCATCGTGGGCGCTGCAAAGGAACCAATCAGCAGATGGCAGCCTGACCTTTCACTTAAACTAGCACGTGATAGGGAGTTGTGCAATCGTGTAAGAAAAATATGGTTAATACAATAGACTGAACATGCATGTTGTATTGTTAATAGTATATAAAATCCATGGTAAGAGGAAACATAAAAAAAAAAAAAAAAAAAATTTTTTTTTTTTTTTTTACCCACTGCATTGTATTTCATTGTTTCATTATACTATTAACAACATTGTATTTCATTGTTGTCCACTACATTCTTTCCTTTCCAATTCTGATGTAAATGTTTAATTTGTAACGCTCTTCGGGCAAATATATTGTCTGTATCATTTGCTCAGAACCATCCGTTGGTATTTCCATTGCCTCCTGCTTCACCACAGGTTGCATACATTCATCAGGTATGGTCTGTGCATCCGTCTGCTTACATTCATCGGGTATGGTCTGAACATCCGTTTGAGTACATTCTTCCGGTTGCGTACATTCATCAATCTGAGACAATTCATTCGGCCTGCTTTGAGAACATTCATCAATCTGAGAGCATTCATTAGGCCTGCTTTGAAAACATTCGCCAGTCTGAGAGCATTCATTCGGCGAAATTTGAGCCTGCAGAGTCTTTAACATGTATGATTTGAAATTGGACATAAAGTCTTTAAATGGGACACCACCTTCTTGGCATTCCACCACAACACAAGAGTTTTTGACCGTAAAATTGTCAAATGGTCTGTCCTCCACCGTCACTTTACCTTCTCGAAAGAGATGTGTCAAACGTTGATGCAACTCTGGATTTTGTTTCATCAAAATTTCTGTCAAAACAGCACCCGAAAGCAGGTGTGATCGTAAGGCCATAAAATTTTACCGTCCATGTAAATGCGTTGGTATCATTTGAGAAGCGACTTTGCCTCTGTATCTAGACCCCCATGTATAGGGATTGGCTCTGCCCAATAAACGTCCAACATCTGTCAATCTCCACAGGACACTGCCATCCAAAGCAACAAAGACAGCAGCAGTTTTACCAGAGTCGAGCTTGAGTTGAAAAAACATGTCGTAAAGTAGACAAGGTTCGTTCAGTGATCAAAACAAATCTGAATGAAAACGCAGAGTCAGGAACAAATATATAGTCAGGAGCAAAAAATAAATTCTCAAAAAAAAAAAAAAAAAAAAAAAAAAAAAAAAAAAAAAAAATTGACGACGTTTGGTGTACATGGATCTAAATTAACACAAACCAATCTTGGTGCATTCAACTTTATTTAAAATATTAAATACAATACAAATGAATGACAAACCAGTCTTGGTATATTATATTTTATAAAAAAATGGGGAAACCTCACAAGAGGTCTCCCCATTTTTGCTTTATTTAAAATATACAATGTGGATCAATACAATTTCATGTGGATATTTACAATGCATATTTACAACAAATTAATGCGAACTATATCCAATGGCACATGAGAAATTTGGCTAAAACCACCCGTTACAACTTTGTATCTGTGACATTGTTTTGAACATAATAAGCATTGTCCTAAAGGCTGTTTTACAACAAGTTTCATGACTTTCAAATGTTTAATGGGATGCATAGTGTCCAGTTTTTCAACAATTGATTTCCATGTCTTGTGCGTGCTTTCGTCGGTCGTCAACATGTATCCAATCTTTGCATAAATGACATCTCCCAAGAGTCGATTGAGATCCACTTTTCCGTCCCAAGATATCGTTTTTACACCATTCGTCAAGCTGTAACCATTGTCTTGTATGCACAGTACACCTAAACATTTCTCGTGCATGTGCACTTTTCTTCCGTATGACCGATGAAACGGTCTAAACTTTTGATACCTGGTGGGTGCATTTGAATAGGCTTGTGGGTTTTTTGGCACACTTGCTGTGGGTTTTGGCACACTTGCTTTGGGCAGTCTTTCAGAGCTTGTTGTTGGTCTGTCAGCTGTGGTTTGTCTTTCGGGGACTGTGGTGGACTGTTTAGACTTTGATGGCTTTTGCACCCTCTGTGGCGAAGCACCTCGAGACGTCTTTTTCGAATTCAATCGATGCCGAGCATCTGTGGCCGACACCATCGGCAGACGACTCCAGGTTCTTTTCGGTGCCTCAGTAGCAATGACAGATTTCAATTTCTTTTTATCCACAGGGGGACGAAACGATGGTGTATCCACAGGTGAAATGGAACGCACAACGTCTGCAACGGGTGATATGGGTCGAAACACTCGCTGTTTATGTATCAACGATTTATCCACAGGCGATGAGAGGGGAGATATGGGCTGGAAAAGCGGTTTCCCCATAGACGCCATAAAACTGGGCGACTGAAGCGGTGATACTGGAGAACTGGGATGAATCTCAAGAGGTGATGCTGGAGAACCGGCAGGCCAAATCAGAGTGTCAGAATTTTCCATCTCTGGTCCCACAGGTGTCGGAGGTAGATCCGATTCAAAGTCGAGAATGTCGTTCTCCATCAGAAATTCTAGCTGTAGTGAACACGATCGTATGCAGACGAGCCTTTTTATACCCTAGTGATGTTCTCAGTTGGTATGCGCAGAGGGTGACCTAGATACGTCAACAACAAATTTTAAAAAAAAAAAAAAAAAAAATTATTATTATTTTTTTTTTTTTTTAAATCATGTGTGGTATGTTTTGAATTGTGCTGTATCATATTGTGGGTTATAGTTTAAGTGTCATGTTAGGGATTGCGGTGAATTTCATTTATTGGGGATTGTGTTAAATTGTGTTTAGTTTGCGTCGAATTGAGCTGTATCATGTTTGGGATTGTGGTGGATTTCGTATGGGAATTGTATTTATTGGGGGGTTGTGTTTGGGGCTTGAGTTGAGGGCATGTGTGGTATCGTATTTTTTTGGCTTGTGTTAAATTTTGTTCAGGTGTCGTGTTTGGGGCTTGTGGGGTATCGTGTTTGGGGCTTGAGGTAAAATTTGTATAGGGCATGTGGGGCATCGTGTTTGGGGCTTGAGGTAAATTTTGTATAGGGCATGTGGGGTATCGTGTTTGGGGCTTGAGGTAAATTTTTTTAGGGCATGTGGGGTATCGTGTTTGGGGCTTGTGTTGAATTTTTTTAGGGCATCATGTTTGGGGCTTGTGTTGAATTTTTTTAGGGCATCATGTTTGGGGCTTGTGTTGAATTTTTTTGGGGCTTGTGATGAATTTTTATTCAAACTTTTATTTTTAAATAAAATACATTTTTAATTAAACACATTTCAAAAAGTTGAATACTGCTCGTACCTTTTTTTGGGTATGAACAGCACCCTTGTTTTATATACCAGACACCTTGTTTTATACACCATATACCTTGTTTTATATACCATATACCTTCTTTTATATACCTTGAACCATATTTTATAAATGTGTCAAATTGTAATTTCTTTAATAAAACACATTTCATATAAAGTTGAATACTGCTCGTACCCTTTTTTGGGTATGAACAGCATCAACACCCTTGTTTTATATACCATATACCTTATTTTATATACCATATTTTATATACCTTTAAATATATACATTATTTTATATACCTTGTTTTATATACCATACACCTTATTTTATATACATTGAACCATATTTTATATACCTTAAACTATACACCTTATTTTATTTACCTTGAACCATATTTTATATACCTTAAACTATATACCTTGTTTTATATACCTTAAACTATGTACATTGTTTTACTTACCCTAGCTTGGCTTTAAAAATTGTCACAAAATTTGTATACGTACCTTGTCCAAGACTCTGATCTCAAAACAAAAGAGCAAACAGGACGAGCAAAAGAAAAGGGATGGGGAAAAAATTATACTTACCTGTTCGCAGTCTTGTTGCACACATCTTGACACAAAGCTCATAGAGCCAGTTTTCAAGATGTCTTCAGTCGCCATAAACCAACCCTGGATATATTGCTATATCCAGTGAAAGTTTAAAACGCTGGCTTACTTCACTGGGCACCAGCCTCACACCCCGCTACTATGAACCCGTAAAGGAATTCACAAGTAGAGGCTGGATACACCAGACTCTTTTTGTCTGAGCACTGGACTCACACCCTGCTACTATGAACCCGTAAAGGAATTCACAAGTAGAGCCAGCGACACTAGACGTATATTTTTTTTCTCTCGTCTGAGCACTGGCTCACACCCTGCTACTATGAACCCGTAAAGGAATTCACAAGTAGAGCCAGTGACACTAGACTTGACATTTTTTTATCGTCTGAGCACTGGACTCACACTATGAACCCGTAAAGGAATTCACAAGTAGAGCCAGTGACACTAGACTTGGTTCGGACCCAAAAAATGGATCCGCACACACTCAAACATGGAAAGAAAAAAAATTTTAAAAAATAAATGCAAAGAGGCAAAGCAGCGATAGAAAAAGAGGACACACACAAAGGCTGCAACCCCCTCCGAGTCGGCTTACTAGCCCTGTTGCCAGGGTCACGTTTTTCGGCTTTCCCAGAGGCAGGTGTTGCAGAGAAAAGAAGCACCGAAAGTTTCCATTTCACCTGAATCCCGATTCAGCACTCCTTACTGGAACCTTTTTAGGGGCTCTTTCAGGCCTTCTGATTGACCGCATGACACTGTATGTTCACGATCCAGGCTACTACGGCACAATCGGGGAACCAAGTTCCAAGACATAAAGAGCAAAGCGGCATTGGTACTCGCTGCCCAAAATTGGTAAGTCAACTCTAATGTTATGTAACATATCCAGCCACCCAGTTCAGGGATCCGTATCACCCTTAGCGAGTTTGCAGAAGCCTCATCCGGTACTTTTGGATCCATGCCATACGTGCCCGGTGGATATGTATGTGGACATATCCTGTCAATCGGCTCTGCGTCTCTCAGGGGATAACGTCAGGATGACGATATTACACATATTAGAGTTTAATAGCAATTTCAAGGCGAGCAGCAAAGTACCATTGAGTAGCATTGGACTCACACCCCTCTACTATGAGACTCTGTTAAAGAGCCCACAGGTAGAGCCAATGCCACTAAAGTCTCAATGCGAGAACGGCTGCTTTTATACATGCAAGAAAAATAAATATTAAATTTAAAAAAAAAATAATAAATAAAAATATAAATAAAATATTTACATATAAATGCATTTAATGGTATTCAAACGCAGCAATAGGCTCACACCCCTCTGCTATGAGTCCGTAAAGGAACGCACAAGTGGAGCCAAAGCCACGTCCGAACACCACCAAACGCTGATGCTGAATGAGAAAATGTGTCTGAAGCTCCCCTTTATATTGCCGACTTCAAAAAATTTCGACACTTTTTCAACTGGGCATGCGCGAAAAATGTCGTATGCGCAGTAGAATCTATTATAGCTAGGTATGCGCACTGGGGTGCAATCAATATATATCGACCTTTGGAACATTGCCAGACATGCATGCTATTTTTCTACTGGGCATGCGCGAAAAATGTCGTATGCGCAGTAGAATCCATTATAGCTAGGTATGCGCAGTGGGGTGCATACATTACGTAATAATAAAGATGGCACTGTGCCAAGATAGTACACTGGTGAACACTGTGATATGGGACGACCGACCCGGGTAAAAAGGAAAATAAATATAGTGTAAAATAAATAATATTATAATAGTAAAGATCCAAGGGAGATCTCGAATTTTATAACTTTTTACTTCCCTATATTTTCTGGTAAAAGGACACATAAAACCGAGGAAATTGCGTATTTTAAGGTTGGAAATGAGAGAAAAAAAATACACGTTTGAAAGCTCAAAATTGGTGAGCATTCCAAGCGTACAACGCAATGCATTTCATATCAACACCAAGCCAAGCCAACATAAACCATGTATTAATAAAGATGGCACTGTGCCAAGACATGATGAAATAGTACATTGGTAAACACAGTGAAATGGGACGACCGACCCGGGTAAAAAGGAAACTAAATATAGTGTAAAATAAATAATATTAAAATAGTAAAAATCGAATAGGCAACCTTCTGGTTGCAATTCCACTTGCAAAGTGAAAATACATAATTTTTTCATATTACACACCTAAAATAGCATACAAAGCGTGACATTTTATAAGCTGAAATGTGTGGTTGCAAATCAATTTGCAAACGGAAAAATACATCATTTTTTCATATTACACACCTAAAATAGCGTACAAAGCGTGGCATTTTTAAAAGCTGAAATGTCAAAAAGACCAGAACTCCAACCCAGCTGAGATTCTCCAGACTCCCCGTTTAAATCTACAACGTAAAAAAAAAAAAAAAAAAAAAAAAAAAAAAAAAAAAAAAAAAAAAATTTTTTTTTTTTTTTTTTTTTTTTTTTCAATTAGGAATGCCACTAGGAAGATAGTGTATTCACAATTGAACCCGCAGATATATTGACATTAGACCTCTCACCAACGTTCACATTTACAGTGGCCCGTCTTTTCAAATCTGCTATTTCCTGCTCCAGAGCGCCAATTTTTCGCTCAAGTGTTTCAATTTCGTCTTGCTTCTTCTTCACGTTCATAATTTCAGTCTCCAGCTGGTCAATCCGACGTTTCAATATATTTCTTTCCGATACGTTTTCTGCATTGAGTATTTTTATCACCATTCTTTGTTTCTCCGTCATGTACTCCACGACACTCATCTGACGGACTTGTGGTTTAGTTAACGTATAATAAGCATTTTTCATGCGTTGCCATTTGTGGGTTGGACGCGCATCACGTCGTTCTCAAACCAAAACGCACCGAAATCTCCTTCTGGATGCGGCGCCCAATCCCATCGCAATTGAATGCAACAGTTTGTAAGATTTATAATCTCAGACACTTTCACACGATACGATTGGTAAGTAGAGCCAAACTTTTCACACTTCCAATCTAGTACGAGTTTATCGCGAAGTTTTCGGTTGAGCCAGTTTATTACGCCGTGTCGCCATAAACTGGCCATGGACATGATGGAATGCTCGTGTAACGGGCGATTGATGTAAAAATGTCCGCCTCGCCCCAGAGATTGGGATTTTTCGCTCGATACGTAATGAATGGTATTGGCCAAATGCATAGGCGAAAAGAATTTTTTATGTCCTTTACAATAGCGCTCGTTGGCATAAGACTGTTTAATCGACCTCCAAACCTTCAGGTAGGCAGCTTGATCTCGAACAGCCACAATCATGTGGCGATGCAGTTTATTACAATCTATGTCATTTCGTTTGCCAGTCTTGCAACCATCGCACAAGCACCAAAAGGACGACACCACCAGTTGACCGGCATCCAACACTGACATTTTTTGTTTGAAACTGGAAAAAGCGTACGATCGAATATACACGTGATAAAGTGTCCACGAGTTGGAAAAGTACATTCGAAACAGGGCCGAAGCCTCTGGTCCCAAATTGCTTTCGTCGTTGAACGGGAGAAAAGAACCCGTGTTTGTCAACGCTTGAAAGTCGCCAGGGTAGTTGTCGTAAAATCCAACCTCTTGTAAATTTTTTTCAACGACTCTATGTTTAAATCTGCGATAAAGCAATGAAGGGTCAAAATAAACACATTCACATAATTCAGGAGCGGCAAAATCGATTGCAGAGGCAGCGCTGGTTCCAGCAGTTGCGTTGTCAGTGTGGTTTAAGCATTTTTTTTGTCTTTTTTTATTCTTCGATTTGAACAAGTCAAAGCATTCTTTTCTGTGAATGTCGTCTTTAGTTGAATTTGAAAATCTATATCCTCCACAAAAAATGCATTCAGTTTTTTCATTTAAACCATGTTCGGATTGGGAATGAGTCGTTCTATACTCTTTAAATAACAACTTTTCATCACAAAATGGACATGTGATGATTTGCTCGTCCCAGTATCGGTATCCCCAGTACAATTTCATTCTCAAAGGCGTATTCAAACTCATTTTGTCTGAAATATACCAAATACAATCAAATGCTTTGATGGAGGAACGGAATCGGCTGGCTATCATTTGATCGCAGTCGGATGGAACATTATAAAAACGCTAAAAAAAAAAAAAAAAAAAAAAAAAAAAAAAAAAAAAAATTTTTTTTTTTTTTTTTTTTTTTTTTTTTAACGTTGTAGATTTAAACGGGGAGTCTGGAGAATCTCAGCTGGGTTGGAGTTCTGGTCTTTTTGACATTTCAGCTTTTAAAAATGCCACGCTTTGTACGCTATTTTAGGTGTGTAATATGAAAAAATGATGTATTTTTCCGTTTGCAAATTGATTTGCAACCACACATTTCAGCTTATAAAATGTCACGCTTTGTATGCTATTTTAGGTGTGTAATATGAAAAAATTATGTATTTTCACTTTGCAAGTGGAATTGCAACCAGAAGGTTGCCTATTCGATTTTTACTATTTTAATATTATTTATTTTACACTATATTTAGTTTCCTTTTTACCCGGGTCGGTCGTCCCATTTCACTGTGTTTACCAATGTACTATTTCATCATGTCTTGGCACAGTGCCATCTTTATTAATACATGGTTTATGTTGGCTTGGCTTGGTGTTGATATGAAATGCATTGCGTTGTACGCTTGGAATGCTCACCAATTTTGAGCTTTCAAACGTGTATTTTTTTTCTCTCATTTCCAACCTTAAAATACGCAATTTCCTCGGTTTTATGTGTCCTTTTACCAGAAAATATAGGGAAGTAAAAAGTTATAAAATTCGAGATCTCCCTTGGATCTTTACTATTATAATATTATTTATTTTACACTATATTTATTTTCCTTTTTACCCGGGTCGGTCGTCCCATATCACAGTGTTCACCAGTGTACTATCTTGGCACAGTGCCATCTTTATTATTACGTAATGTACGGACATTTTTCTTGGCACTGTGCCAAATTTATTTTTCTCTTTACCCAAGATTTGGAAAGGGTCCTTGTCGCTACGAAATGTCTTGGTGCAGTGTCAACTTTGTTTTAACCTGACGTCATGTTTGGCACTGCGCCAATTTCATTTTCCCAAGATTTGGAAACGGCCTGTTGCTACGGTATTTCTTGGCCATTTTAATCATCACGTGATCGTCCCATTGCGCCACATTGTGCAACATCCTGCCTGAGAGGTATAAAAGACCGACTCTCTGGCAGTCTGCTTCACACACTCTCTGACTAGCGATCTTTTCTCTCTTATTCTCTTACGAGCGAAATGGATAGCAAAATTTCTCTGTACCTGAGCGCCGATGGATACATCGTAAACGGCATATTTGAATGCCGTGAATTGGCCTTTACGTTTCCTGGACGGTATTCAAAGTTTGGATCCTACCAATTTAAACTTTCTTCGCTGCCAAAGACAGTTTATGAAGAAAACATGGCTCAGCATGTCTTTGACAAAATCCATGGACTGCCGGCAATTGGTGGATACATGCACTCTATGATGGTGGGCTTTGTAATATCGGAACTTTGCGAGAATTACAGAAGCAAAAAGAGACCGTATGTTGCCATAAAGGGAAACAAGCACCTGGCCAAAATTTTGGATGGACTGAAAATTAAATACGTTGATCTCGAAGTGTTGGGCTGTCCTCGATTTGAACTTTTGAATCGAAATGAAACTTCAACTTGTGGGAAGCACCATAGAGACCTTCGATGTGGCCAAGCTATGGTGGTGGCCTACAAAGAATGGACTGAGGAAAACTGCTAATGGTTTAATCTCTTTTTCCTTAAAAAGAGGGCAAAAAAATGGGGAAACCTCCTTTTTGGGAGGTTTCCCCATTTTTTTGCGATGTATAATGTGCCAAGATTGGATGTACAAGAAAATAAAACTTGTCATTTTCTGAATGTATGAATTTTATTTATAACACATGCAGCAGAGGTTATATTTACAACACAGAGATACATCCTACCCGTGAATGCGACCCAAAATATTCCTGCACCAGAGAGTATGAAAAAAAAAAAAAAAAAAACATTTTTTATTTTTTTTATTTTTTTAATGTTTCAAAAGTTTATACAAATTGAATGTAGACCACTGCGCATACCTGGCTACGATAGAATTGTACTGCGCATGTATTCAATGTTGGTCTTTATACAAATTGAACGGAACCCACTGCGCATACCTGGTTACAATAGAATTTAACTGCGCATGCATACAAAAATTGGTCATAAAATGTTACAAATGTCCATATAAATCGAATGGAATCCACTGCGCATACCTAGCTACAATAGAATCGTACTGCGCATGAACCCAAAATTGGTCATAAAATATTCTAAAAGTCTAAATAAATCGAATGAAACCCAGTGCGCATACCTGGCTACAATAGAATCGTACTGCGCATGAACCCAAAATTGGTCTTAAAATGTTCTAAAAGTCCATATAAATCGAATGAAACCCAGTGCGCATACCTGGTTACAATAGAATTTAACTGCGCATGCATACAAAAATTGGTCATAAAATGTTACAAATGTCCATATATATCGAATGGAACCCACTGCGCATACCTAACTATAATAGAATCGTACTGCGCATGAACCCAAAATTGGTCTTAAAATGTTCTAAAAGTCCATATAAATCGAATGAAACCCAGTGCGCATACCTGGCTACAATAGAATCGTACTGCGCATGAGCCAAAAATTGGTCTTAAAATGTTCCAGAGGTCCATATATATCGAATGGAACCCACTGCGCTTACCTGGCTACAATAGAATCGTACTGCGCATGAACCCAAAATTGGTCTTAAAATGTTCTAAAAGTTATATAAATCGAATGGAATCCACTGCGCATACCTAGCTATTATAGAATCGTACTGCGCATGGTTATATAGGGGGTCTTAAAATGTTCCAGAGGTCCATATATATCGAATGCACCCCACTGCGCATACCTAGCTATAATGGATTCTACTGCGCATACGACATTTTTCACGCATGCCCAGTTGAAAAATATAGCATGCATGTCCAGGGGGTCTTAAAATGTTGCAGAGGTCCATATATGTCGAATGCACCCCACTGCGCATACCTAGCTATAATGGATTCTACTGCGCATACGACATTTTTCGCGCATGCCCAGTAGAAAAATAGCATGCATGTCTGGCAATGTTCCAAAGGTCGATATATATTGATTGCACCCCAGTGCGCATACCTAGCTATAATAGATTCTACTGCGCATACGACATTTTTCGCGCATGCCCAGTTGAAAAAAGTGTCGAAATTTTTTGAAGTCGGCTATATAAAGGGGAGCTTCAGACACATTTTCTCATTCAGCATCAGCGTTTGGTGGTGTTCGGACGTGGCTTTGGCTCCACTTGTGCGTTCCTTTACGGACTCATAGCAGAGGGGTGTGAGCCTATTGCTGCGTTTGAATACCATTAAATGCATTTATATGTAAATATTTTATTTATATTTTTATTTATTATTTTTTTTTTAAATTTAATATTTATTTTTCTTGCATGTATAAAAGCAGCCGTTCTCGCATTGAGACTTTAGTGGCATTGGCTCTACCTGTGGGCTCTTTAACAGAGTCTCATAGTAGAGGGGTGTGAGTCCAATGCTACTCAATGGTACTTTGCTGCTCGCCTTGAAATTGCTATTAAACTCTAATATGTGTAATATCGTCATCCTGACGTTATCCCCTGAGAGACGCAGAGCCGATTGACAGGATATGTCCACATACATATCCACCGGGCACGTATGGCATGGATCCAAAAGTACCGGATGAGGCTTCTGCAAACTCGCTAAGGGTGATACGGATCCCTGAACTGGGTGGCTGAATATGTTACATAACATTAGAGTTGACTTACCAATTTTGGGCAGCGAGTACCAATGCCGCTTTGCTCTTTATGTCTTGGAACTTGGTTCCCCGATTGTGCCGTAGTAGCCTGGATCGTGAACATACAGTGTCATGCGGTCAATCAGAAGGCCTGAAAGAGCCCCTAAAAAGGTTCCAGTAAGGAGTGCTGAATCGGGATTCAGGTGAAATGGAAACTTTCGGTGCTTCTTTTCTCTGCAACACCTGCCTCTGGGAAAGCCGAAAAACGTGACCCTGGCAACAGGGCTAGTAAGCCGACTCGGAGGGGGTTGCAGCCTTTGTGTGTGTCCTCTTTTTCTATCGCTGCTTTGCCTCTTTGCATTTATTTTTTAAAATTTTTTTTCTTTCCATGTTTGAGTGTGTGCGGATCCATTTTTTGGGTCCGAACCAAGTCTAGTGTCACTGGCTCTACTTGTGAATTCCTTTACGGGTTCATAGTGTGAGTCCAGTGCTCAGACGATAAAAAAATGTCAAGTCTAGTGTCACTGGCTCTACTTGTGAATTCCTTTACGGGTTCATAGTAGCAGGGTGTGAGCCAGTGCTCAGACGAGAGAAAAAAAATATACGTCTAGTGTCGCTGGCTCTACTTGTGAATTCCTTTACGGGTTCATAGTAGCAGGGTGTGAGTCCAGTGCTCAGACAAAAAGAGTCTGGTGTATCCAGCCTCTACTTGTGAATTCCTTTACGGGTTCATAGTAGCGGGGTGTGAGGCTGGTGCCCAGTGAAGTAAGCCAGCGTTTTAAACTTTCACTGGATATAGCAATATATCCAGGGTTGGTTTATGGCGACTGAAGACATCTTGAAAACTGGCTCTATGAGCTTTGTGTCAAGATGTGTGCAACAAGACTGCGAGCAGGTAAGTATAATTTTTTCCCCATCCCTTTTCTTTTGCTCGTCCTGTTTGCTCTTTTGTTTTGAGATCAGAGTCTTGGACAAGGTACGTATACAAATTTTGTGACAATTTTTAAAGCCAAGCTAGGGTAAGTAAAACAATGTATATAGTTTAAGGTATATAAAACAAGGTATATAGTTTAAGGTATATAAAATATGGTTCAAGGTAAATAAAATAAGGTGTATAGTTTAAGGTATATAAAATATGGTTCAATGTATATAAAATAAGGTGTATGGTATATAAAACAAGGTATATAAAATAATGTATATATTTAAAGGTATATAAAATATGGTATATAAAATAAGGTATATGGTATATAAAATAAGGTATATGGTATATAAAACAAGGGTGTTGATGCTGTTCATATCCAAAAAAGGGTACGAGCAGTATTCAACTTTATATGAAATGTGTTTTATTAAAGAAATTACAATTTGACACATTTATAAAATATGGTTCAAGGTATATAAAAGAAGGTATATGGTATATAAAACAAGGTATATGGTGTATAAAACAAGGTGTCTGGTATATAAAACAAGGTATATGGTGTATAAAACAAGGTGTCTGGTATATAAAACAAGGTATATGGTGTATAAAACAAGGTGTCTGGTATATAAAACAAGGGTGCTGTTCATACCCAAAAAAGGGTACGAGCAGTATTCAACTTTTTGAAATGTGTTTAATTAAAAATGTATTTTATTTAAAAATAAAAGTTTGAATAAAAATTCAACACAAGCCCCAAAAAAATTCAACACAAGCCCCAAACATGATGCCCTAAAAAAATTCAACACAAGCCCCAAACATGATGCCCTAAAAAAATTCAACACAAGCCCCAAACACGATAACCCACATGCCCTAAAAAAATTTACCTCAAGCCCCAAACACGATACCCCACATGCCCTATACAAAATTTACCTCAAGCCCCAAACACGATGCCCCACATGCCCTATACAAATTTTACCTCAAGCCCCAAACACGATACCCCACAAGCCCCAAACACGACACCTGAACAAAATTTAACACAAGCCAAAAAAATACGATACCACACATGCCCTCAACTCAAGCCCCAAACACAACCCCCCAATAAATACAATTCCCATACAAAATCCACCACAATCCCAAACATGATACAGCTCAATTCGACACAAACTAAACACAATTTAACACAATCCCCAATAAATGAAATTCACCGCAATCCCTAACATGACACTTAAACTATAACCCACAATATGATACAGCACAATTCAAAACATACCACACATGATTTAAAAAAAAAAAAAAAAAAAAAAAAAAAAAAACATTTTTTTTTATTTTTTATTTATTTATTTATTTTTTTAAATTTGTTGTTGACGTATCTAAGTCACCCTCTGCGCATACCAACTGAGCACATCACTAGGGTATAAAAAGGCTCGTCTGCATACGATCGTGTTCACTACAGCTAGAATTTCTGATGGAGAACGACATTCTCGACTTTGAATCGGATCTACCTCCGACACCTGTGGGACCAGAGATGGAAAATTCTGACACTCTGATTTGGCCTGCCGGTTCTCCAGCATCACCTCTTGAGATTCATCCCAGTTCTCCAGTATCACCGCTTCAGTCGCCCAGTTTCATGGCGTCTATGGGGAAACCGCTTTTCCAGCCCATATCTCCCCTCTCATCGCCTGTGGATAAATCGTTGATACATAAAGAGCGAGTGTTTCGACCCATATCACCCGTTGCAGACGTTGTGCGTTCCATTTCACCTGTGGATACACCATCGTTTCGTCCCCCTGTGGATAAAAAGAAATTGAAATCTGTCATTGCTACTGAGGCACCGAAAAGAACCTGGAGTCGTCTGCCGATGGTGTCGGCCACAGATGCTCGGCATCGATTGAATTCGAAAAAGACGTCTCGAGGTGCTTCGCCACAGAGGGTGCAAAAGCCATCAAAGTCTAAACAGTCCACCACAGTCCCCGAAAGACAAACCACAGCTCCTGACAGACCAACAACAAGCTCTGAAAGACTGCCCAAAGCAAGTGTGCCAAAACCCACAGCAAGTGTGCCAAAAAACCCACAAGCCTATTCAAATGCACCCACCAGGTATCAAAAGTTTAGACCGTTTCATCGGTCATACGGAAGAAAAGTGCACATGCACGAGAAATGTTTAGGTGTACTGTGCATACAAGACAATGGTTACAGCTTGACGAATGGTGTAAAAACGATATCTTGGGACGGAAAAGTGGATCTCAATCGACTCTTGGGAGATGTCATTTATGCAAAGATTGGATACATGTTGACGACCGACGAAAGCACGCACAAGACATGGAAATCAATTGTTGAAAAACTGGACACTATGCATCCCATTAAACATTTGAAAGTCATGAAACTTGTTGTAAAACAGCCTTTAGGACAATGCTTATTATGTTCAAAACAATGTCACAGATACAAAGTTGTAACGGGTGGTTTTAGCCAAATTTCTCATGTGCCATTGGATATAGTTCGCATTAATTTGTTGTAAATATGCATTGTAAATATCCACATGAAATTGTATTGATCCACATTGTATATTTTAAATAAAGCAAAAATGGGGAGACCTCTTGTGAGGTTTCCCCATTTTTTTATAAAATATAATATACCAAGACTGGTTTGTCATTCATTTGTATTGTATTTAATATTTTAAATAAAGTTGAATGCACCAAGATTGGTTTGTGTTAATTTAGATCCATGTACACCAAACGTCGTCAATTTTTTTTTTTTTTTTTTTTTTTTTTTTTTTTGAGAATTTATTTTTTGCTCCTGACTATATATTTGTTCCTGACTCTGCGTTTTCATTCAGATTTGTTTTGATCACTGAACGAACCTTGTCTACTTTACGACATGTTTTTTCAACTCAAGCTCGACTCTGGTAAAACTGCTGCTGTCTTTGTTGCTTTGGATGGCAGTGTCCTGTGGAGATTGACAGATGTTGGACGTTTATTGGGCAGAGCCAATCCCTATACATGGGGGTCTAGATACAGAGGCAAAGTCGCTTCTCAAATGATACCAACGCATTTACATGGACGGTACAATTTTATGGCCTTACGATCACACCTGCTTTCGGGTGCTGTTTTGACAGAAATTTTGATGAAACAAAATCCAGAGTTGCATCAACGTTTGACACATCTCTTTCGAGAAGGTAAAGTGACGGTGGAGGACAGACCATTTGACAATTTTACGGTCAAAAACTCTTGTGTTGTGGTGGAATGCCAAGAAGGTGGTGTCCCATTTAAAGACTTTATGTCCAATTTCAAATCATACATGTTAAAGACTCTGCAGGCTCAAATTTCGCCGAATGAATGCTCTCAGACTGGTGAATGTTTTCAAAGCAGGCCTAATGAATGCTCTCAGATTGATGAATGTTCTCAAAGCAGGCCGAATGAATTGTCTCAGATTGATGAATGTACGCAACCGGAAGAATGTACTCAAACGGATGTTCAGACCATACCCGATGAATGTACGCAGACGGATGCACAGACCATACCTGATGAATGTATGCAACCTGTGGTGAAGCAGGAGGCAATGGAAATACCAACGGATGGTTCTGAGCAAATGATACAGACAATATATTTGCCCGAAGAGCGTTACAAATTAAACATTTACATCAGAATTGGAAAGGAAAGAATGTAGTGGACAACAATGAAATACAATGTTGTTAATAGTATAATGAAACAATGAAATACAATGCAGTGGGTAAAAAAAAAAAAAAAAAAAAAAATTTTTTTTTTTTTTTTTTTTTTTTTTATGTTTCCTCTTACCATGGATTTTATATACTATTAACAATACAACATGCATGTTCAGTCTATTGTATTAACCATATTTTTCTTACACGATTGCACAACTCCCTATCACGTGCTAGTTTAAGTGAAAGGTCAGGCTGCCATCTGCTGATTGGTTCCTTTGCAGCGCCCACGATGAGCCTATAAAAGGAGACGCGTTTTGGCCAGAAGCTTACAGTCAGCAGCATGGACTATAACGCGGTAGACGTGTTTCCCGACCATGTGGTTCATCAAGTGAATGCCTTGTCTTTGCCTGACAAAGTAGATCCTTTGGAATCTGCCGCCAGATCTGGACATGTGACGGCCTTTGTTACCTATCAAGAGCCCTCACACCTTCGAGTGTTTAACATTTTGATCGAGAATTGGCTAACAAAACGGCATCGATTGGACAATTTCAAGAGATGTTTCGAATCCAGCTTAAAATGCAACACTGTGTCGACTGAAAAAATTCGTTGGGATAAAATTTCCAGGCATCTCTTGAGGGATCCTGACAAAGAAAAGAAGGACCATTCCAAAAATACAGACACACGCATGGGATATTTGATTGAAAATGTGTTTATAGTCAAAGCCAAATTTACCTTTGGATTGAGGCATGTGGAAGAGGATACGCAGCACGTTTATCAAACGTCAGATGCACCCATTGTGTGTTACATCTTGCCAAAGAACGATTCCGATTCCACCAAAACTCGGCGATGTTTTGTTTACAAGGACCAGTTCAGGTTTAAATTTTACATGTTTCTGCCGCATAAAAGGTATGTAGTGCCTCCCTATACTCGCTACCTGATATTGACTTTGCAAAAGACTGCCTTTTCGGTGGACATTATTCCTGCCACTTTGGAGGTGGAAGATGCCCTGGATTGCAAGACACATACCAAACTTGAAAAGCCAAGGTGTTATGCTGTTCCTCCTCCCACACCTTTGCAGGAAAAAAGAGTTGTACAGCCCCCTGTTGTGCAACTGTTTCCTGGAGAGTTTAAAGTTCCACAAGTACCCCATACCCCACAGGTACCCCAAAAGCCTTCAGTGAATGATGAACCTCAAGGGGTCTTGGATGAAGCCGACGAAATCATGCCTCAAGTGCACTGTGATGAACCCCAAGTGTTGAATATGCCTCAAATGCACTGTGATGAACCCCAAGTGTTGGATATGCCACAAATGTTGGTGGAATCAGATGAAATGCCTCAAATGCACTGTGATGAACCCCAAGTGTTGGATATGCCTCAAATGCACTGTGATGAACCCCAAGTGTTGGATATGCCTCAAATGCACTGTGATGAACCCCAAGTGTTGGATATGCCTCAAGTGTTGGTTGAATCACAAGAGTCCCAAGACGTGTTTTTTAGCATGGACTTTTCACTCATTGCACCAAAGGAGGATCAAGAATGGGACAACGTCCTAGACTTTTTGAACAATTTTTCGGAATCTGTTGAGGCACTGGATTTACGGACAGGTGTCAAACACGGTAGAAAAAGACAATATGCCTTTAATCCCAATACACCACTGGATTTGTCAGTAAAAAAACAAAGGGCAATGTAAATATGAATTGTATTACAAATTTGAATATATTGCATTGTAAATTGCATTGTAATATAATGTAAATAAATAAATACCCCACTGGGGTATATTTTTTAAAATAAAAACAGTTTGTCATTCTTGAAATTTCACAATACATTTAGAATGTCGCAATACTTTGTGATCAACGTCACAACACATTTTAGCCAATCAGTATATCACAACACTTTGTGGCCAATCAGAATGTCGCAACACTTCCTGCTTTTTCGTGTATAAAAGGGGATTCAGAGCCATTCCATTTCACAAACATCTAATGGCAGCGAAGACCTCTAATGTTAATCTGTAGAACCGGCGCAGTTTTGCCTCAGGGCTTCTTGCAGTGGAAGATGACTAAGATGATAAACCAAACCAGTTTTTATAGCGCATGCGCATTGGTGCGATTGTTGTCCTGCATCACTCCTTCCCCGCAGTACTATGAAAATTTATTCATTTCATTGATATCGTGATCGTTGGAAAAGTTTTATTCTCCATTTCTGTCCAACATATAGCTGTGAATTTTGGTAAGTGGAAATTTTATAAATATTAGATTTCATTATTATTTAATATTAGATTTAATTATTCGAACTCAATCATAAGATATATATTATTTTTTATTTAAAATTTAGAACTTTTAAAATTAAGATTGTGATTACCCATGTGGATTTTATTTTAAGGTTTTAAACTATTAAGATAGTGATCTTAAATTAACTGATTTTTTTTTTCTAACAGTGTTCTTTCTTTAACCCATGTGAAATTTTAATCACTTTTACACCTTTGGTGTTGCAATAAATTTTATTCCGCAAACTCACATGTCCTTATAAAATTATTGTAATATAATTTTACCATTAATGTGGGATGTATTTTTCAGTTTAAAATTTATACTGAGAATAGTAATTATTTCTTCTAATCCATGCGGTTACAACTCAATCATATGATTTTTTTTTGTAAATTTAAGATTTAGAACAATTAAAATTATAACTGTGATAACCCATGTGGTTTTTATTTTAAGGTTTTAAACTATTAAGATAGTGATCTTAAATTAGCTTATTTTTTCCTGTCTGTGTTCTTTCACAGTGATTAATATGCATGTGGAAGTTTAATCACTTTACACCTTTGGTACTGTAATAAATTTTATTCTGAAAATCTCATATGATTTTTAAAATTATTGTAGTATATTTTTTTATATTAATGTGGGATGCATTATTCAGTTTAAAATTTATACTGAGAATAGTGCTTATTTCTTTTAATCCATTTGGTTACAGCTCAATCATATGTGTAAAATATTATGTGCTTATGCGCATCGTATTTTTTTGTTAAATAACTTACTTATTATATATCAGTTTGAAGATGGCAACGAATAGAGTTTTTGTGGTTGCCATGGTGATAGTTTAGAATGTAAATAGTTTTTTGAGTAAGAGATTTGTGTTTTTGTCTTTTTTGGAACGGCGATGCTGTAATTTTATTGTTTAGATAATAAATCTTCCTTTTATATTAAACGTAATAGTAGAGGTTTCTTAATTATTTGATTCGAAGTCCTTTGAGTTTTATTTGAGGTCAGTTTGTATTTTGCATTTTTTGAAATATGATTTTTTTAAAATTTAAGATTTAGAACAATTAAAATTATGATTGTGATTACCCATGTGGTTTTTATTTTGAGATTAAAAACATTTAAGATAGTGATCTTAAATAAACTTATTTTTTCCCATTAATGTTCTTTCCTTTATCCATGCGGAATTTTAATCAATTTCACGTCTTTAGTGTTGTAATAGATTTTATTCCGCAAATCTCTCATGTTTTTAAAATTATCGTAATATATTTTTAGTATTCGCGATCGCAACGAACTATAGGGGGCGTTGTTGTATGTGCCGAATCCCTGCGATTTCCATATGAACAGTCATTCAGTTACACTGAAGACGTCTTTAATGTAGCATGTAGCATTGTAACGTTCCATCTTTATTGTGGCTGATTAAATTTAAAAAAGAAAAATGTTTGTTTTCTTTCTTATGCAAACGAAAACAAAATGATATCTCTTTTTTTTTAGAGAAGGAACATCCAGAACACATCCGAAAAATATTTGTAAATAAAGAGAAAAAAATAGGTATATTCTTATAAGAGTTCAAACCTAATGCCTGAGAAATAATTTTACTAAATTTAATGGTATAACATGAAAGACCCATTTAAATTTTAACGTAGAATAAAGAATGCTTACGAAACAAAAAAGAAAAAAAAAATAAAAAATAACCATTCTTTTTTTGTCGCCATTTTTTAGTGTTACGAAAATGTGTCTTTGGGACTTGCCAAAAACAAAGCAAGATGCAATTTTATTTTTTTAGGAGCGAAATATTTTATGGAGTAAAATATAACGAAAATGTACCAAAGTCCATAACATGAAACTTTATCTTAGTAAACGACCGTTTTGGAAATGTTATTTCATTTTGAATCTTATTTATTAGAGTTCATAATTGCTATAGAATCAGGTGAGAGAAAAGTTTGTTTTGAATCTATGCTAAACTCTATATCGGCCCATTTTCCACCGAAATCCGATTGACTACTTTGATTTTAAACTAAGTGTTTCATTTTAAGATTTTTTCCAAACATTTTTAGTGTAGATTGGCGGCACTAAAAATCTGCCAAATCTGTAGCTGTGGTTAATACGTAAGTACCGAATTTTTCTTCCATACTTTTCTGAATCATATTACTTCACATATTAGAATATGCAAGAAGTATACATAAACACATAATTTAATACCATTTAATTTTTCAAAAAAAGTATTTTGACTACAATTTTATCAAAAAATTATAAACTAAACAGCGTAAAATAAAGAATTCTTAGGATAAAAACGACTTTAAAAATTCCTCATTTTTCAATAAAAACTTTCGTATTGTTTTTTTTTTTTTTTAAATTCTTATAGTATTTAATCAGACGTAAAAAAAACATTTTGTAGAGAACGATCATCAAGTAAGAAAAAAAATTATTTACAAGCAAATTTTTTATTATAAAAATCATAACACTTACCTGATTTATAAGTCCGGAGAATTCCAAAATGATATGTTCTTTGTTTGAAAACTTTATTCTCAAATAACATATACATAGTTTATCCCTTCATTACTTTTAGGTAACATACCACACATCAAAATTTTATAATTGTAAGATCTCGATATGAATTTTAATATGTAGCTTAAAAACAGAATAGCTGAATTCTAGTTGAAATTCTTTCAAAATTAAAAAACACTTACCAAAAAAACGATAAAAAATTTATTTATAATCAGCATAAAAGATACTTTTTCAAGTAATTCGGATTATTCTTTATTGTTGTTTTCTGAATTATGTAGATACAGAAATATATACATTTCTATGAAGAAGAAGAATATTCTATAACTATTACAGCTCTGTATGGAATTCATTGGAACACATTTATTCATTGGAATAACGAAAGCAATGTTGACTTCATTTTAACTTGTAATGAATTGAAGACAGAAAAATTATTTTACCGAAATACACACATCTGTAACAGCAAGTGATCATGAAATCATGTTATGTTGTTGGTAATAGAAAGGTAAAAATTTTTGAGAAGTTGTTCCTCAAATGCTTGGCGTGTTCTGCTTCAATGTTTGGCGTGTTCTGATTAGTTTTTTCAAGAAGTTTTACCTTTTCTTTAGGGAAATTTTGCTTCCTATTTGCTGCTAAGAAAATGGCGTCCGTCATTGCCAATGGTTATGTGGGAACTAATGCCCGATATTTACAGTCTCCCGCTAGATGGCGTATCGAGTGTTGCGATCGCGAATTAAAGTGGGATGTATTATTCAGTTTAAAATTTATACTGAGAGTAGTGGTTATTTCTTTTAATCCATGTGGTTACAACTCAATCATGTGATTTTTTTTTTTAAATTTAAGATATAGAACAATTAAAATTATGATTGTGATAACCCACGAGGTTTTTATTTTAAGCTTTTAAACTATTAAGATAGTGATCTTAAAATAACTAATTTTTTTTCTCTAACAGTCAGTGTTCTTTCCTTTACCCATGTGGAATTTTAATCACTTTTACACCTTTAATGTTGTTGTAATAAATTTTATTCCGCAAATCTCACCACAAGTTTTTAAAATTATCGTAATATATTTTTACTATTAATGTGGGATGTATTATTCAGTTTAAAATTTATACTGAAAATAGTGTTTATTTCTTTTAATCCATGTGGTTACAACTCAATCATGTGATTTTTTTTTTAAATTTAAGATTTAGAGCAATTAAAATTATGATTGTGATAATGTATTTGAATTTATTTTAATACGTGACTAATTATGGTCCTTTTTTTAAAGCAGGACTAAAGCTTAGATCATTAAAGATTATTTAGCTATTTAAGGTGATCTTCAAGAAAGATAAAACTTAAGTAAGCATGAGATTTTTCAATCTCTTGGTTAATATCTGTTTTTTTATTATTTATTTATTTTTGAATGTAAGTAAGTATTTGTCACGGATTTGTGTATGCCATAGTATTATTTATTCAGTTTAACATTTACACTGAGAACAGCGGATATTTCTTTTAATCCATGTTTGAATTGAATGCAACAACTCAATCATATGATAGCTGTTTTTATTTGAGATTTAGAACTATTAAATTTATAATTATCTTCATTTGTAATAATAATATGTTTATTTTAAATAAATTCTTATTTTCTTCCACTAAGTGCTTTTTCCTTAATTCTTGTTAATGTATTTGATTTTATTTTAATACGTGGCTGATTATGGTCCTTTTTTTTAAAAACAGGACTCAAGCTTAGACCATTAAAGATTATTTAGCTGTTTGAGGTTATCTTCAAAGAAGATAAAACAAAAGTAAGCATGAAGTTTTTCAATTTCTTGGTTATTAGCCATCATAGGTCTGCTGTAGTATTTATTATAATTAAAATAAAATCTTGCAGTAAGTTACTCATAAGAAATTTCAATAGTTCTTCAGTTTTGGTGTTATGATGAATTTTATTTCACAGTTCTTATTTAGGTTTAAAATTATCCCATTATTATTCACAATTTTTTAATTCATAAAGGAGAGGGATAAGGGTTTATTGTTTTATGATTGATCATATGTATTTAATTGAAAGTATTTTACTACTTACCTAATTATAGTACCTTTTTTTGTTTTGAAAGCTGAATTGAGGCTCTAGCAGTTTTAGTCTGATTGGATGTGATTGTCAAAGAAAATGGGACTAAAGTGAGTAGTAAGGTATTAAAATTTTTTGATTATTATCTATTGTTTAATAATTTTTTTTTTAGCATTAATCATGGATCTAGGAACTTCTAAAGGTAAGATTTTTGAGTGTAGTATTTTTAAGTTGGTCGTTAAATCTAAGTACAATCTTAGAGGCCATATGAAGGTTAAACATGGTGGGACTGATTTGGATCAGTCTGTAAATAATGGTTGTGAACTGTGTGAGGGTGTTTCTGTTTCTCCAAATGATATTGGAGATCATTTTTTAAATGTTCATGGTATTGTGTTTGCGGAGAAAGATCTTACTTTTCAAAATGAAGTTGAGTTTATGAATTTTAAAAAGAGTTGTGAGTGTGCTGACTTCAAGTTCATTAAAGTATGTGGAGATAAGCTTAAGAGTGGTATTAAAAGACAGTATTATTACTGCTCAAATGGGTTAAATGTTAAGCAGGTTGCACATAAATGTCTTGCTAAAATGTTGGTACTTGTAGATGGTTTAGTTAGAGTGAAATATGTTTCTACACACACTTGTGGCTCCAAAGAGGTTTCAAATGAAGACTCTAATATAATTGTTGCTGGCAGAAGTAGTTGCCAAACTACCTGTGAGAGTGTTTGTGTTTATTATGAAAAAAGGTATCCTGATGGGAAGCAACTCAGGAAACATGTATTAAAGGTACGCGGCATTTCAGATGCTTCAAAGATAATGTGTTATTTGTAAGGTTTTATGTAGTTCTAGGAGTAATTATGAGAAGCACTTAAAAGATGTGCATGAAATAAATGTGGTAAAGAAAAGTGAAGCTTTTCTTGATGGTGGTCAGTTTTCTGAATGGAAAGAGAAAATTGAACAAGGGACAGTTAGCTCTTTTGTAAGCTAATAACCGAGAAATTGAAAAACTTCATGCTTACTTTTGTTTTATCTTCTTTGAAGATAACCTCAAACAGCTAAATAATCTTTAATGGTCTAAGCTTTAGTCCTGTTTTAAAAAAAAGGACCATAATCAGTTAAGTGCTACTTAAGTAGAGTTAGAGAATGTGTATTTTAGTGTAGTTTAAGTCTTTCTTTGGATATAATTGTTTTCTTTCTTTTTTACTAAGTAAAACACAAAGTGTATACCAGGGTTGCATAAATATTATCTTTAAAGTGTGGTCAAATTAGAGAATGGGAGCCTTATTAGCAAAGTGCTGCCTGTAAAATAATCTTCACTGAGTGAAGTAGAAAGGTGGAAGGAGTATCTAGGTTCAGTAATACAGAGGTGAAAATTCACTAGAGAGAGTAAAATCTGTGCATATACTAAGAAAGCGTTTGTTAAAATGAAACCTGTCTGTTTCATAATGTTTTGTCAATGTAGTGGGTTGTTTGATAAAGTTAATTGACATAAATAAGAGATTGTGTTTTGATAACAGTATTGTCGTACATTTGTCAGATTGCAAGTATACAAAACTAAAAGGAAAAGTATATGAATGGCCAAAAGTAGTTGTGAGAGCTATTGAAATAGGACCTCAGGCTGTCACATAAATTACTAGAGTGTTAAATAATAGAAGTTCAGTTTAGGGGTACTGTAGCAGGAGGTCATTATTGGTGGTAAAATCTGTCTTTCAGAAGGAGGAAGGCTTTGAATGAGAGTGTTTAGGCGGTATTCCCACTAAGTGTTAAGAAAAGTTAAAAGGTGTCAATCGAACCCCCTCATGTCATTTAGGCAAGAATTGCCCCGCATAAATATGTTTAGAGAGGTTTAACTCCGCCTCGCGCCGTGCTTTGGCGAACTACACATTAAGGAAACGTGTCTCCCTTAATGTGTGGCTTGCCTTTCTTACTGAGCGTGCCGGTCCCAAGCCTGGATAAAGGAGGAGGGAGCTTCATGAGAAGAATTGCTGATTATTGACATTTCCTTTGAGCATTGTCGTTTACTTCCTGTACTTAAAGTTAAAACTGTTGGTAACTAAACCCAAAGCTAAATTTCAAGAAAGCTTGAATGGGCACTCTAGGCATTATCCATCCATCTACTAAGTTTTATTAAGAGATTCATTTTGTTTCAGTTTTCTTGTTGACAGTAGACATCTCAACTTTACTGTAGATTGTGTTCTTTTTTAATATTTTTTTTACACTACATATATATTAATATATTGTGTATAATATGTACCGGGAATTTTTTTTTCTCCAGATTTGAGTGGCAGCCCTGGTGGAGTTATTTAGAAGAAAAAAAGGAGGCTACCTCTGCCTGATTAATAATTTTATTGAGTAAATGTATCAATTTCTTAATACAATTACCATTAAAATTGTTTGTCGGTCTATATTCAAAATTGAAAGTTCTGGATACTGGAATATTTAAACGCTGAGCCAGCTTTAATGATTGGAAACTCCTTTGAATACCCATTGGTAAGCAAATTAGTTGAGAAGTTTGAAACATCTACACCTCGAGTAACTTTACCCAGTAGTTTTTTATCTTTTTTGAAAAGGGATATGTGTAGCATATGCCCCTGTTTCTACAATGATTTGGTATAACTATAGTAACAGTGTATCATGAAGAATCAATTGCAATTATTGTACAATAGCTAATTAAAATAATAATTATTGTAATCTGTGATAGAAATGATGCTTATAAACATTATGTTTTCGTAATTGTGGCAAAGTGAGACTTGTGATATTATTTAACACTTATCCCCGGTTGCTTAGTATTCTAATAGAAGTACATGAATGGCGTATTTTATATCAGGGAAATAAATTAATGTAGATTAAGACTGTTAACATGTACCTATGACTTGTCCTTAAATTTTACAATATGTAGAAATATTTGTTTCGGGAATAAAATTATTGCTTTTAACATAAAAGGGTAATTCTTTATTCATTACTTTTTGTCGTTGTCAATGTTAAATGGGGATATGTGCTAAATTTTAAAATCACACATTTGCAACAGCTTTACCCATTTCTTGATAACCAATACCAAGGCATTTTTTAGACTGTCTAAAGAAAAGAACCTAACAATTTAAAAGCAATTAAAATAATCTTTCCACAATTAACTGTTTTTGATTTCCTCGAAAGCGCAGATTTGTAACAAAGCCCCTTTTAACATTGACTGCTTCAATTATACTAAATTTCTCAAAAATGAATATCTACTTTGTTACGTGAAAATAAAAAAGGTTTTTCAGTTTGTGCAGCTGTTATCGAACCCAGGATCATAAATTATTCAGAGGTACTACAGTTATAGAAAATTATCCAACATTTTGAAAACGTCTAGATGAAATTTTTTTTTTCAATCACACAGGATATAATCTATTTTGCATCAGCTGGACGAAAGTGAATGCTAAAACAATTCCAGCTTTAGCGAGCAGACACATAACTGGTTCCTCCAAAATAACTTTTTTTTAAAATGGTTATGAACATATTGTTTAACATGCAACATTGCTCGAAAACTATACAGCCTTCACTGAGTAATTAAATTCTTTACCTTCAGGCCTTGAGTGTTATACATTTCTACATCTTTATGAGATAGATTTTTTGAAGGAAACACATATCACTTAAAATATATTAGTATTAAATTTGCATTTTGCCTTAGCTAAAACAAACAGAAGGAACTTTTCTTGGAGAAAAAAAACTTACCTGACTACTATTAAAGTTGCAAACTAAAAAACCTTGCTTTTTACAAGTATAATAAAGATAATTTAATCATTGAAGATTTATAAAAAATAATAATAAAATAAAAACAAAAATATATTAAACATAGTAATATATTACTTAATAGTAATGCTTATAATAGAATTTTCAATATCATTTATAAATGGAGCACTGAACAATTCAAAATAGTTCCAAGATAAATATAAAAATTTTATAGCGCTGCTCTATTACAATGTCCATGATCTCACCAAGTTACTCCAATTACATACAAACCCAAAGGAAATATAAAAGAATTAATATAAGGATTGCAAAAATAAAATGTTCATTAAAAATAAAATATTACTCACATCTTGTTACCATATATCTAGACACATTCAGTACGAAGACTTGACAGTCGACACAATAAAAGAAACACCCAGCTTAGAAGAGACAATAGAAAGGAAGTTTGGTACCATTAAGCACCAACAGATAAATAACAACAACTTTCTTTACTAAAGCCCCACTGAGCCATTGTGTTTCAAGTCTTGTTATGCATTTCGTTGGCTGCAGTTCAAGTTTAAACAGTTCGGATGTAAGCTGTAATAACAATCAATTAAATAAATTTCAATTAATAGGGATTGTTCAACTCTTAAAATAAAAAAACGCATGTAAACATTACGTAATCAAAATGAGGATTATTTTTTGTTTACATATACGTTGCTGCGCTTCAGTGTTGCCATTCCATAAACATGCTATTGCAATTTAGTGTTGCCACCGTACAATCAACAATACAAAAAACTTTAAGAACAATAATAGAAAGCTATAAAATAATGAAAATAAATTCATTTAACAGTTATAAAACAAATATAAAGCCATAAGAAAAAGCCGATAATATATTCACAACGATTAAGATTTATTTTTTTTAATTAGATAAATATAATTTAATTGTAAATTGTGATGCTTTGGATTAACTGTAACCACATAACTCCAGAAAAGTAAATAAACAAACTAGACATAACGCTTTATATGATTAATTAGAAATTAAATATGGACCACATAGATGAGTATATAATATTATATTTTTGTATTAAAAATATTAGAAACTTAAGTGAGGAGCAAATAAATCTTATTATTTCTAGATACGATTTGGTTCAGCCAAATTTCAATGGTGAAATCTAAATGGAATCTGAAACAATGAAGAAAAAAAATTTACAAGTATAATTTTCAGATATTTGGAAAAAAGGAATTAGGATTTCACATTTTTAAAGTAGGCAAGTCTGTTTAGAATCCTTAAATAACAGTTTTGTGTCCATATATTGCTATATGTTGAATTTTTTAGTGAAGTCCTTATTGAGTAACTGTCTGATATATCCTACACCAATGTTTTTTTTTATAGTTAAATGCTCAGTACATATTTGAAGCGGCTAATATTAAAAGGGGATATGTTACAAATCATGTTACATTTTTGAGAAATACTGAAAAAACTGTGTAAATTGTGGAATAAGTGTTTTAAATGCTTTCAAATTGTTGGATTCTTTTCTTTAGGCGGCAATTAGTTTATTGGCAGCATATTCCCAAACCATAGGAAAAAAAGTTACATACCCCTTTAACATTGACCTCTGCATTTGTTGGATGCGTTTTCCCATTTTCAGGTTTTGATCTTTTATGTGAATGCCTACACAAATTCTTGGGAACAATCGTAATACCTTAATTAGTTGTTAACACATTTGGTGATAGCATGAAAATTTTAAAATTGTGTCAAGCGTATAACTAGGATTTGCCATAATTTATCAGAACTTAAAGACTGAAATGATTATACTAATATACAAACATAACATTTTAACAACTTTAATATATGGATAATTTATATCGTAACATCCTTCGTAAGTCATTAGTAAAAATTTTGTGATTTAAATTGACAGTTTTGAGAGTGTGTACAAAATGGTAGGATTATAAAACTTTGAACTGTTTATGTATCACTTGTTGAAGAAATGATTATGCAGCTCTTCACAGAGAATCAACATATCTTCCCTGCTGAAATTAGAGGTGCTGAAATACATAGAAAATATTATTTTATTCATTTTAATTTTAAGTTAAATAATGTTCAATTGCAGCCCAATTACTTTAATTAAAACTAGTCACAGATTGAATAAAACTAATAAACATTTAGGTATAGGGTGGATGATTTTATTATTAGGTATTACATTAAAACAAATCAGCGTTTATATAAATCTGGTCCATTAAAAAATTTAATTCATCATTCCTTCAGTCTATGCACTAATGTTAAAAAACTTAGGTAATGGAATTTAATTTCAGTTTTTTTTTTATTTGCTTTTATTAAGTAGCTAACGTTGAAGGACTTTTTTTTAGTATGTATTTACCAATGCTAAGTATATCACATCAATTCTAAATATTTAGGAGTTATTTTTAAATTTAAAAAATTTGGGTAATTTATCTGCCATAGAGTATTTACGAAATATGGTTATTGTTAATTTTTCTTATTTCTACAAACTATTTGTCGGTACTTGCTAAGAATTTTAAAATTAATGCATTATATATTTTCACTCAAATATTTTTTTAAATGGATGAATAAACCTCAGGTTAAGCATTCAATGTTGCTGAAAACGAATCAACACTTTCAAGAATCTGTTTTATCGAAACATATCTGTGCATCATCATCGCCACATCCTATGGTGCTAACTCTAAAATTTTCGCTCAATATAATTTAGCTGAATAATTTTAGCAAAGATCATTACGCTGACGTTTTGTTTCACTAAAAAAAAAAAAAACAAATGAAAGGAAATTCTGATGCACATTTTTTTGACAATTAATAAAATAGACAGTAATGTCGATATCTGTACGCAATATTTTTATTATTTAAGTAAATAGTAATTTTGTTACAATTTTTTTTAATATGCATTTCTAAAATTTAATTCCTGCCAATGCAATAGAAAGCTAAATAAATACACTTGCTTGATTTCAATACTCTAATAAATATATATCATAGATTAACACAATTAAAATAAAATTATAAAACTGTACATATAACAAAGAGTATATTTTAAATTAAGCTGACACTTTCATTAAGCAACATTTGGGAACAGTTTATTAAATGGAAATTTACAGTTATAAACGCAAAAAGATTGAAATTTTACCTGCATTTATGGTTAAATCGGCAAAAAGTCTAAAGTGATTACTCGCATAATTACGTAGCAACAATTGGTGAAAAAGTGATCAAGAAACAATATTTACTTGAAACGGTGCAAGTTGAGTGCATCAAAATGCAATGACTCAAACGTAAGAATAAAATTTTAATGACATTCTTTTATCTTTCGGGGGGGGGACACCCCTACTTGAAATATTTATACCTTGTTACCACTATGGATCAAGACGAATGGCAGGAGAGTTCTTACTTTAGACAAACTATATATGTCTTATACCTGGGTATTAAGAAGAAGAAAAAAAAACGAAGCGTAGAGGTATATCTAAGCTGCTAATATAAACGTGCATGAGACAGGGATGAGATTGGCCAAAAGGCAAAAAAGCTGAATTTCCACGCAAGTAAAAGTAAATTTTACGCAAGCGCAATCCTTAAATAATACATTCCAGATTAAGATAATCAATAACAATGTTTTGACAAAAATTTTGTACTGATTGATTATTATATAAATGATTACATTGATACTTAACATTCAGTGAAAAAAAAAAAAATTACCAATTGAAAAATATAAGTTAGAAATTATATTTTTCCTCAGTTCACATAACAGACAATTATTACTTGAACAACTGCCTGGTTTAGCAAATTAAAACTACTGAGAGCATACATTAATATTTCTTTTAATAAATACTGTTATGTGATTTATAGCAAATATATCAGTAATGTGACTTTTTTAATTATTTCGGAAACAAAATAAACTTTTACAATAGACTGAATCGTTATGTTCATATTATAATCTAATCTAACTAGTGCCCTATGAAACATATAAATAACAGTGAAGTAGAAATATAAAGTAACTCCTTAACATACAAAAATTGCTATTTTAGTAAGAAAAATTACATAATTATCAGCTACTGTTTAAATAATTATTTTTCAATTGATAAGAATTCATTTTATAGCATAAATAACAGCAACATTATTTTCTAAATTTTGGATTTTGATGATGAGTTAACTCTTTTTCCAACAAAAAAAATAATTGAATCATTTTTTAAGTGATTGCTTTTGTTTGCTATATTTTTTATATTTGCTATATTTAGTCATTAGCCCATCCTCAAACATCTTGTGAGAAAATCCTGCTTCTTCTTCTTTGCGAGCACAGAGTGTAAGTTTTGAATATATTCTCTTCCAGTTTCGCTGATGTTGTAACACTTACATATACTAATAATCGTTGTTAGAAAAACAGTCACCTTTATAGTAACTAATTTTTAAAAAATAATATAATAATTTACTTCTTACAAGAATCATGATAGTTGATCTTAAAATTGCATGAATACAAATTGCGATCCCGTATTTTAAAATCGCATGAATATGAATAACGATTATGGATTTTGAAATCACAGGAATATGAAACTAGATATACGATTTTGAAAATGAGAAAATACAAACTGCGATATAGAATTTTTAAAACGCGTAAAGATACAAATCACAATTCATAATTTTTAGATCGCTTGCATACGAATCATGATGCATAATTTTTAGATAGCATAAATAAGAATTATGATGCATAATTTTTAGAATGCGTGAATGCGAATCCGAATGCCTTATTTTCAAATCACGTATAAATACGAAAATCAATGTTTGATATATACCGCATAAGCAAATCACGACATTGAATTTTTTAACTCACGTAATACGAATCGCTACATAGGTTTTTAAAAAGGCGTAAATACAAATCACAATATTGGATTATTAAATCTTGTAAATAAAAATCGCAATGTACAATATTCTTATCGCTTGAATAAAAATCGCAACACACAACCTTCAAATCACGTAAATGTAAATACGAGAAGCTATGTTTGATATTAAAAATGCATGAATAAGAATCGAGATATTAGCAGATTCCAGGCTTAGGACTCCTAAAAGGCTTGCCAGAAGCAGGTTGTTTGAAGTACGAAAATAAGAGCTATCTGGCAAGCGGGTAAAAATGCGGAAGGGTTGGTAGCTATGCAGTTTTAATTTTCTGTTTACCTTTGAAAATCGGTGAATTTTCTGAATAAGCGGAAGATTTGTGTAAAAAAAAGTGAAATTTTTAGAGAATTTGAGTTTTTGATAAAAAGGCTGAAATTCAAGAGATAAAAGCGGAAAAATCTCCTCCCCGATGAGAGCATCGAGATGAAAACTATTTCTAACAATAACAGTTCTTATTTAAACAGATCAACGTTACACACCTAGGCAGATTAATGGACAGAAAAGTTTAAAAATCTAGTATTTGCACATGAAGAGAAGGTAGAGTATAATGACACAAAATTCAACTATCTAACCAATTTAATCTAACACTTAAGCAACAAAACTACAACAAATTTAAATTTGCCCATAGCACAAAAATAAGAAGTCTCACAAATAACTGGTTATTAAGTTAGGTTTGCTCAGCATGATAAAATGAAATCAAATTTTAAAGGGATATAAGTGGCAATTTACTTTAAAACTCCTAATTCATAATAATGCAGAAAATAAGTTTTACAAAAACTGTTTTTTTTAAAGGAATTCTGAATTGAAATAGCACATTTCAAATAAAGTGCACAGTTTGACTATATGCTTTTAATATCTAATTAATAATAATAAAAAATCAATTAAATAAGTTTAAACTAAGTTTATTTCTTGTTAAATATCTATGCTAAATGTAGGTCGGCATTATAATATATTTTTTTTTAAATCAATGTTTATTTTTGATTAAAATATTTTTTACCTTCTCTTCAAATCACTTAATTTTATATTACAGTTTCTCATGTGTTCAATCAGATACCGGGATATAATATACTAAAGGCTATATTCAGAAGGTTGATTAACAAACCTGTTTTAACTGTAATAACATGGGTTACCTAGATACTGAACACTCTAACTCTCATCAGCTTAATATTAATAAAATTTTAAATATCTCTCACTATGATAATTTATTTATTTTTTACTTAAAAATATTTCAACTCAAAAAATGAAATTACCATCTTTCTCAAATGTTTACTGCTAATTATTATAGCCATTTTAAATTTTAATCATTATGTCAAATTAAGAGCTTACAACTCATATCAATATTTTTAAGATAAACATAATTTCAAATTAACTATTTTAGAATCTTTAAACAGCAAAATAAGTTATATTCACTTTTGTAGTTAACTTTATGTATGACTATGTCCAGCAAACGTTTGTAAATGCGATTAACAATAATAAATTAAGAACAATTTAACTAAATTAAGTACAATATTAAGAGTTAATCTTTTATATTATAGGTGTTGGATAAAATTTACAAACCTTTAAAAAAATTTCATATTAGACAAATTTATTAGACTGTATCAAAACAGTTAATAAATAACAAAATAAGCTGGGCAATTAATAATGTATTCCTAATAGGTCCTAATAGGCTAATTTAAGCCTTACCTATTGAAACGCAGTGCTATAAGCGAAAGCAGAGAGCACGCCGCACTTTACTCATACTTATGTATGAGTAAATAAAACTACAACTATCTTCTTACTTACAGAAAGAAAAATAAGAGAAAAAAAAGAAACTTAGTAATAATAATAGGAATTGAATAGCATTTGAATTAATTATACATATATCAATTAATAATGATATTAAGTTTTTATTGAATTTTCAGAAAATACATTTGTTAAAACTGTCTTATAATATTCATGACAAGAAAAAAATAAGTGTGTTGAATGCTACAGTAATTAACTCAATTCTTATATAATAGTATCTTTGGCTATTCACATATCTTTAAAAGTTTGCGAACTCATAATAATTTTCTATTTCAAAGAATTTTTCAAACAAATGTATATATATGCATTCCAAATCGATGTGAATAGTTAGATATATATTAACAAAATATATGAGTTAAAATAGTAACTATTTTTCTCATTAAGACATTGTATACAAATACAAAAATCGAATAATTGGTAACCGAACTCATAAACTTAGTTGTATCTGTAATTACCATATATAAACCCATGTACACTTAAAAACTGAACAGTACGCTTTTTATTTGGAATTTCATGCCAAATGTGAAACACTTGTATAAGCTTCAAAGAAAAAAAGGCCTGCTACGCTTGGAAATAAAAATGCAACCCCTTGTAATTACAGTTGCACAGTACGTAAGAGAATCACAGACCTTCTGAATTTATAAATAAAAGAATAAGTAATAAAAGTATTCTATTCAAATTGTCATGTTTCTTTTAAATTTTTATATACATGCATTCCATTTTCATCTATTTTATGTTGTGTATGTAAGTTTCACAATATTTACCAGCTACCATTATTGCTCCACAAAAAGGCAATGTTCCAGTGCAAATTTTTAAAGCTAGTGAATCGGATAAGCTGACCTCTCCCTATTTGCTTTCTAAAATTTTCTGCTCATATGTGGTAATTTAAACTATCTTAACACATCAGGCACCAATGAATACCTCACTTACCTACTTTGGCTCATAGATTTTGTAAGATAATGTAACACTTATTTTGCACCATACATCAATTAGTCAATTATTTGTTACATCTCTTACCTATAGCTAAGTTCATTAAATGTTGGTACATTAAATGACATTGATAATTACTTTTCTTCAAGATTATTTATTCCTATTATGTTATAAAGAATTATGTTATTTATAAAAATAAATTTATTGAAGTTGTCAAATGTTGTAAGTATATAATCCTTATTGTTTTTCTGAAGAAAATAATTTAGTACTATAATTGAGCCTAATTAGTAATGTGGTAACTGTAGACCTATATATTGCATTGTATTAATCTTAGTTAAGAAAGTTACTGAAAGAGAGCATCATAATAATCCTCTTAAACATTATGTAATAGAAGTCTTGTTTAATAAATGGTGTAGTTTTTACTAATTTATGTATTTGGTTACATATTTTCAACTGAGTACATACACCCAGTGAATATTCATGAAGTAATAAATTAATTTATAATTATTTTTATATTCAAAATGCATGTAAATACTGTACTACCATGCAACATTCAAAAAGAGACAATCAGATTCTTTTACTGTTTGTTCAAAAGAAATATTCAGATATTTAACTTCATAAAATGACTTGAATGAGTAAAAATTATTAGAACTGCAGATTCTATCAACTATTTTCATTTGCAAGAATTTGAAGACCATATATTTATTTTTCATGGAACATCGACTAAGTTGCCACTCTCTCAAAAGTAAAATTTATTGAATATATTATAATCACTTCAAGAAAAAATTATATGTGATAGTACCTTTTGGTGTCTTTTATTTATTTTTTTTTCCTTTAAATTTAATTCCTTCATTACGATAGCTTGATAAACAGGGCAGTTAGTTACTTTTGAAAATTGGAGCCTACATGATTTTCTAAGCAATATATTTAGCTGTGGTGAAGTGAGCTGTGTAGAGATGATCTATGATGCACGATGGCTCAGTGGGGCTTTAGTGAGGGAACTTATTATTTTAATATCAAGTCTTTCCTTCTATTGACCCTTCTAAGCCGCATCTTTTAATTTCCACTAACATCTTTCTCAATTTGGAATGAACTAAGTACAATGGGTATATTAGTAAGTATAATGGTGAGTATATTACATTATGTATATAGGTTTTGTTTACATCATATGAAGGAAGGTATTTATTGTATTAATAAATTGTATGTGGAATTCCATGTCACAATATAAAACATGATTTACCTGTTAAATACATACGCTAAGTTCATATAGCAGCTACTATAAATAGTTCATGTTTTAACATTGTTGTATGGTGCAAAATAAGTGTTACATTATCTTACAAAATCTATGAGCCGAAGTAGGTAAGTGAGGTATTCATTGGTGCCTGATGTGTTAAGATAGTTTTAAATTACCACATATGAGCAGAAAATTTTAGAAAGCAAATAGGGAGGGGTCAGCTTATCTGATTCACTAGCTTTAAAAATTTACACTGGAACATTGCCCTTTTGTGGAGCAATAATGGTAGCTGGTAAATATTGTGAAACTTACATACAAAACATAAAATAGATGAAGATGGAATGTCTGTATATAAAAATTTAAAAGAAACATGACAATTTGAATGGAATACTTTTATTACTTATTCATTTAATTATAAATTCAGAAGCTCTGTGATTCTCTTACGTACTGTGCAACTGTAATTACAAGGGTTTGCATTTTTACTTCCAAGCGTAGCAGGCCTTTTTTTCTTTGAAGCTTATACAAGTGTTTCACATTTGGCATGAAATTCCAAATAAAAAGCGCACTGTTCAGTTTTTAAGTGTACATGGGTTTATATATGGTAATTACAGATACAACTAAGTTTATGAGTTCGGTTACCAATTATTCGATTTTTGTATTTGTATACAATGTCTTAATGAGAAAAATAGTAAGTATTTTAAGTCATATATTTTGTTAATATACATCTATACATCTAACTATTCACATCGATTTGGAATGCATATATATACATATGTTTGAAAAATTCTTTGAAATAGAAAATTATTATGAGTTTGCAAACTTTTAAAGATATGTGAATAGCCAAAGATACTGTTATATAAGAATCTAGTTAATTACTGTAGCATTCAGCACACTTATTTTTTTCTTGTCATGAATATTATAAGACAGTTTTAACAAATCATGTAATTTCTGAAAATTCAATAAAAACTTAATATCATTATTAAATTATTAATTGATATATGTATAATTAATTCATATGCTATTCAATTCCTTTTATTATTACTAAGTTTCTTTTTTTTCTCTTATTTTTCTTTCTGTAAGTAAGAAGATAGTAGTGAAGAATAATAAAAAAATTAATGTAAATATTTATCTGTTGCCAATTTTTGAAAATAAGGGTTCATTAGCTTCAGTTTTCTATAGCTGGGAGCACTAGCACAGAAAAAGTTTGCAAATAGCTACTCTAATCGCCATCACGTCGTTGAAATTTAGCGCCATCTAGCAATGATTTGATGAACTATTCTTTCCAAAGCCGAAAATCTCTGATTTTTGTAGATATTCGCATAAGAGTAAAGGGAAGTGAAGGTCTGTTTTATAAGTTGGCAATGATTAAAAGGTTACTATTTTATTTCTTGTGGCGACATTATTTGCAGTTTTAGTCGCCATTCAGTGCCTTTTTTGCCCTGCTTTGTGCTTTGGCTTCATTTTAGTGTCATTGTAACACGTGCTAGTATTCGCCATTGGTATACATTGTTTTTAATAATTAATTCTTATCTTTTAGAAATTTGGAGAGTTTATTAAATATTTTATGGTAAGTTTATTTATTTATTTGAATTTTAAAAATATTCTATTTTTCGATGTTGTATTTGTTTATTTTATCACGTGCTAAATCTCATATTTATAAACGTGTTAGATTCGTTATTGATACATTGATTTTATTAATTTTAGTAATTAATACTTGATTTTATGGCTTAGATAATCTATCAAATCTCTTACGGTAAGTTTATTTATTTATAAGTTTTTTTTTTTTTTTGTATGCATGCTTAAATGTTGAATAAATAACGTATAGCTTATATAAATAAACGGCGATTATATTTAATTCCGCAAGCATTCGATTCATGTTATCAAATCTGTTATGGTATGTTGTAGGGTTTTATTATTTTCAAAAGCTTTATTTTTAGTTTTGGATTTTAAATATTCTATTCCATACTATTCATTTATTTATTTCACGTGTTACCGTTTTTTGGTCTTAAATATTGTAATCGCTTGATTGTTAATATACTTATGTATTTATTTTTATAAATGTGTTCAGTAAATAATGTATGACTACAATTTTGTTACATGTTATGGTTCATAAATCTACTGTGTTGTTTTTTCGGATATCATAATTTATAACAGACTGTTATAGCATAATGTGTTCAGATGCAAATTGTGCATGCATTTGCTAACAAAAAAACATGTGGTGTAATTTTAACTCAGTATTGTATAATAAATGTAATATTGTATTCATAGTTCATTCATTTAGAAGTATAATTTAAGCTCTTTAATTTTGTTTCATTCATTTAAATCAAAGATATGTTTTAAAATTAACTACAATTAAATTCAGTTAAGTAAAATTAAATATTTAAAAACATTTAAGTACTTTGAATGTATGAAGAAGAAATACATGTAAATGAAAAGAATTTAATTAGTTAACATACTCTGTGATCTAGTATTTGTTTCATAAGTATGATATGAGTGTTTCTTCTAATATATATATTTTTTGTCCTAAATTTTCATTTAGATGAAGGCTTTAGTTACGATTTGGGGAATCAATGTTGAAATATTTGAAACCCCATCTTCCTGATGTAAATACTGGGTCAAATGTGCAGCTTGAAAGCTTTCCTGAATTTAAAATTAAAGATTTAATGGAGAATATCAAAGAGTTTAGTGGAATTGGTGTGATTGTACTACATATTGGTAAGTACCTTGTCTAATTTCACATAAATTTGCTATGATTCCTCTAGACTTAAGAAATTAGGAGTCCTTAAGACTTTAGATTTCTGAGTTGTGTCTTAATAAAAGTTAGTTCCTATTTAGAATTTAAAAGTTCTATTTATTGATAGACTGGAACTGTGGTTCCCAATTACCTTTTAATAGAACTCAGTTGTGTTAAAGAAAGCTGGTTTTCCATGAATAAAAGAATTTATAATTTTTTTAGTTATATTTTAAATAGATTATGAGAAAGTTCCTGAAAATTTATGTATTTTCTGTTACGCTTTTCAAATTGAAGTAGAATAGCTGATTTTGTTAGAAAAAATGTGATTCCCTAACAATCTTTCCAATGTTTATATACTTTTTTTTAGCTTCCATTTCAATGGAAACCATATTTCTCCCTGTTTATTCAATTCTCAGCTTTTGTACATACACCAAAAACTCCAAGAATGTGCATTCAATTGCCAAACACAAGTTCTGATTTGTAATTGTTAATGAATCAAAAAAATTTCATTCCTCTTATTTTATATTTTCAAAATTAAGTATCATTTAATTTGTTAATGCACTCACTATTGTCTTTAGATATTATTATTTTTATAATGCTGGGGTTCTTTCCTAATATATTTATGAAGATTTAAAACCGCTGTAGTAGAAGCAGTTTTTCATAATCGTTTTAAGTACCTATTTTGTAAATAAATAATGTTGGTAACTTTAATTTCAGGTTCTATTAATTGCTCTGTGGGTGGATGGTTGAACCAATATAACCGAGTATAAAAAATTGCTTCAAGAAATTTTGTTGAACAATCCTAGTTGTGAAATTTTTATCACAAATGTAAGAAATATGACAGTAGACTTAAATAACTTTAAATGGGTATAGTATAGAAAAATTTTCATTAATGTTTTTGTCTTTTAATTGTTGTTTTTGGAGATTTATAAATACTGTATAGTGTCATGACCATTTTAACCAACAATAAGTTGTAGTGCCTGAAGATTTTATAATATCCATAACATTCTTTATTTAACCTTTTTTGATAAATTTGAACAAGTGTGCCATTCTTGTTTAAGAATTTTATAAAACAAAGGGATGTAAGGCATAAAAAATGTAAACCTTTCTTCCGTTCAACTTTTAGGATACTATCTATAAAAAAAATTTAAAGATTTAAGTGAGAAAAAGTATTAAATGCTCATGGCACAAAAGGAATATATGCCTCTTGGGGAACCCGCCTTGCTATATGCTGTTAGATTGTTCCATATTGAGTTATGATTATAGTGTACTTATTACTTGTTTCTGGTTTTCTATTTATAATATTAAATTATAAAAATTTTAAACCCTAAGCAATGTGGTTTTATAATCAGTTTTTAAATATGTTTTTGGAACAACCTAATAAAAGGGGTCAACGCATCTGTGCAACCGTACCTCTTGAACAGGGCTGTATTTACTTCGTTTATATATACAGTGTTAAGAGATTTTCATTTTAGAAAATTGTAAAAGTGAAATGAAAGTAAATATTTTAAAAGTTTCATTTCAAAAAGGCATATAGAGTTTACAGCCCTGCTCTTGGGTGATGTGGAAAATGGTTGCAATCATGCATGTTTTTTAAAGTTTAATTTCAGGTTTGTTCTCTTCATTATTCTGAGGAGTCTCAGAAGCCAAATTTACAGGCATTTACTTAGCCTAGTGATGAAAAGTTGGAGCAGCCTGTCATTATTAAGCATCTTGTCTGTCCTAAGTGATGAAAGTTGGTTCAATCAGCTGTATATTCAAATCCATTTAATTTTTGAAAGAAGAGCATGTTACAAACTTCAGTGTTATCTTTTAAAGAGCAAGAGTGTTTTTAGAATGTATTTGTATGTCATCTTTAAGCTGTATATAATAAAACTATTGTGTTTTGTTTTTGTTCAACAATTACTGTGATTATATACATGTTTTTTAATAAATTTTCAATTCTCACACTGTAGAGTTAATGTACCTTTTAATAATATATCATGTAAGCAATCCACTATTTTTTGCAAGTTGTATAATTTATAAAAAATAAAAATAATAAAAATTTTCAAAGAGGGAATGTTTAGTTAAGATTCTATCTCATCGAAACTTTATGCATCATTTTACAGAATTCTAACTGAAAAAACTATTTATATTAATAAATTATGTATTTAGAATTTCAAATATCAAATTGATACTAAACTTAATAGACAGTTTTAAGTAATGTTTCAAAAAAGATGCCACATTTTCATTACCTGACTAAGGCGTTACAAATCACTATGTGCAAAAAACTTAAATCGTAATGACGCCGCTTTAAATCTATGCTAAAAAATTACAGTTCAGCAATTAATTTTTTTTGAATAATTAAACTTAAACAAAATTGCCCAACAATGTTGTCTTCAATGTTGTTTTTTTTTTATTCTAGAAATAACACTCAGAAGATTATGTTGCCTTAGTAATTAAAGGATTGTTATTAAACTAATGTGCACGCCCGTAAAATCTTGTTTGCAAGTTTCTAGTTTGTTTTTTTTTGCAAATTAATAGCTATTGGAACTGGTGTCATTGCTGAAAAAATATTTTAAACACTAGGCACAGTTGGGAAATTAAATGTATAAGTTTTTCCCTGTAATATATAAACAAGTTTTGTTGTTAGAAGCTCATATTTACTTCAAATTTATTCCATTTTTTTTTTCAAATGATAATCGAATCTCCAGTATACGAAACTATTAAATTTTAAATAAGCACTATTAAAAAGAAAAATTTGTGCAATAATCTCTTTAATTATTGAAGCTCTTATTCAATGTTATTTACAGGGTTCCTACAGTCCTTAAAAGCTGCTTGATTTTTGTTTTGGTAAAAATTCATCAATTTTCTGTATCATTATAATTGATAGAAACAATATTTTAGTCTTACAAAAATATTAGAAACAATAAATCGCTTTTTTATCTCCTCGAATGAGACCATGCATCAAGAGTAGAGCATTTTTTGAAAGACAAGAAGAGATGTCCTTTCATTAATATATTGGTAGATAAATGTTTTTTGCCAGATTATTTACTAATATTATGTGAAATTTATTCCTAATAACAGTTTTGGCTGGAAATGATTTTATATAAAGCTAATTATAAAAATAAATTTAGCATATTTGACATTTAGTAATAATTTCAAAATATTTAAATCGCATGCTATTTTTAATGAACTGAATCATAGCATAACAATAGTAGAGAATAATATTACAAAAGGGTGACAAGGAAATGATGAAAAAATAAATTAATATTTTAATTAAGGAACCTTACCAATTTTCTGACCATGAAAAATCGTTTTAGACCATTTTATTTATATTTAACATTGAGAACTATGTATGAAATATCTTAGTTCAAAAATTATAAATCTTCTCAAGCATAATTGTACTTTTATCCTATAAAAAGTTTCATAAAATATTTGTTGCAATGAATTTATTAGGGCTTGTGGATAAAAAGGAGAGCAAATTAAGGTGTTTGGATATTATAGTAGGGCCTTGTATTTACTTGGAGTAAAACTTAATTGACCATGACATAATTAAGAAAATTCTCCGTAATTGTGATTCTAATGTAAATGTGTAAATTTTAATTCTTTTATTATATACCTTATAAATGAAACATTTTATAAACAGAAAAAAAAAAAATATTGGGTAATTGAAGATTTAAATGAATATGTTATGCATCTCTAGCAGCGAAATTTAAAACTTGTTCTAATAATTTTTTCGATGCTTTCCCCAAATTTCTTTATAAACTTTTTTTTTTGAAGATGTGAAAAAAAATGCATAACAATTTATACATAGGGATGCACAAACTTTTGAGTGAAAGGCCACATTCCCAAGTATTTAGAACATGTTAACCATGTAATATGTTTGCATGAAATTAAATACCTTTAACTGTTTAAAATTAAAAACTGATTACTTAGGGAAAAAAACAGAATCAATTATCAGAAAAAATTTAGATAAATTGAAAAATAATGGGAAAATTAATGTTTTTTTTTTATCACATTACATAATACTAAAGTTCATTTAACGATAAATTTTAACATTAAAAAGTTTTAATGTTCATATAATTAAATTTAAAAAATTAAATATTCTAGTTAATACAAGTTAAATACTTTAATTTAAAGAAAGTTTGCAGGACTAAAAATGATTGAAATTGAAACAAAACCTTTGCAGGGCGAAATAAGATTCAACTTTTAAACATTTTTTTTTTTTTTTTTAAATAAATTATAAGAGAAAGGAACTGAGAGAGAAAAGAAAATAAGAAATCATTCATTTCGAAGGAACTATTTTCCTTAATAATCAAAAACTATAAAATACTTGTTAACAACTCTTTATGACTAATACTTTTTTAACATCACGCTACTTACAATTAATATAAATATATATTAACAACTAATTAAAATTTACATTACGCTACTCATCTTGATTACACTTTTTTACTGTGAAAATATAAGGATATACAAATTTCCGAGCATATGATACAAAATGGTCCATGTAGGTCAAAAATGGCTTAAAAGATCTCTTAATGGTTATCCTGCAATTTTCAAATATTGTGATAATTTTATCTACTTGATCATCTGATAGCTTTTTCGGGCCTTTAAACGAACATTTAATGATTTTGTTTAAAGACTGCTACCCAGTCTAGAGCAGGGATGGCCAAACTTTCGAGGACAAAAAATCGAGAGAGAAAAAGGTTTGATGATAGATAGGTAATCGAGAGAGATAGGTAAAAAACTCTAAAAATAAAAACTATTTACAAATTTGAATTTAAATATTTAATGAGGTGAATAATATTGCGATTTCATTTTCAAAAGTTCCTTGTGATGAGGTTCGGAGTGAGTTTTATTTATTTTAAGGAACGATCGTTAGTCTCGAGGCTAAATGCTTGTCTGTTAGTCTACTTCTGAATAGATTTCTTCTAAGGTTCATAGTTGAAAACACTTGTTCACATGATGAAACAAACATATCACTGATTTTTGGGCATGAGATTTGAAATTTGGGAAACTAGCCCTTGGTAATGAATTACTAAACTAAACTCAGCGGCGCTACAGCCTAAAGAGGGCCAAGGCCTACTGTGCCCATCTCAGTTTTCTCGACCTTGGGCTCTGGGGTGCAGGAGCAGATGTTCCGGTCAGCCGAACGCGGAACCCCCAGTGTTTAGTTCCCAAGCATGCTTAGTACTCATTTATCGACCCACTGAAGGGATGAAAGGCTGATTGGTAATGAATTGTTATATCCTTTCTTTTTAGAGTAGAAATAAATTGTAAATTAGATTTTAAAAAAAAAGATGAAATAATTGCGTTGTGGTTATTTTTCCTGCATTTAACATCGATTACCAGATATAACAAGAAGAAATGATATGAGCTAAATTAGGATTACCAGTACAATTATTCTTACTACAATATTAATCTTGATTAGCTGTAAGGTAAAGATAAATTAAACTTAAAGGATTCAAATCCAACAACATTACTATTCTAGACTAAATATTTTATTTTAAAGAATTTATCATAATTCAATTTAGGTTGACAAGATGACAGTTACTGCTATACAACTTACATTTCAGATAGAAGAATTATTTAAATATTTCCATTATTTAATACTACTATTCAACAAAAAAAAATTAATTTATGGGCACGAATAATAAGAAAAAAATAAAAATAAAACTTAGCTGGGAATACACGCATGGCTAGAGCGTGTGTGTGGCCGGCCACCCCGCATCAAAAATTTTCTACTTCCTTCCTCAAGCACGTCAGAACAGAGAATGCCTAAAAAAACGAATTTCATCTCCTTTCCCGCTCATGTATTCATCCGCGCCACAGGCGGCGCTACCATCGTTCAAGTCAACCGCACCGTCACCTAAGTCAACTTTATGTAACAATGTGTCGCAACCAGTTAAATCTTTGAATCCTGTAGCAAATATATCCTTATAATTTTCTAGGAAATTTTTAAGTTTAACCTTATGGTCATTATTTAAATGCTTAAGATCTATATCACCACCGAATTCGAATTCTTCAAAAGAGTCTTCAATGCTATTACAATTTAAAGTAGGGGTTTGTTTTATACAATCTAAAAAGGCTAACTTTGAATTTTTATTTATATGATAGGGTTGGTCGTTTGTGTTAAGAACAGTTATAGGATAATTGTTATCATTGCATTTATAATTTACCACTCTACTAATTAATAACCCGTTTGCAAACATTTCTTTATTTGGTTGAATTAAAATTTCGTTAGTATGACAATTAACTTTATTTCTGGTGCGCACAATCACAATAGCTTGTGATTTAGGGGGAATGATGTATTTAGTTCTCGAATATAAATTTACTGTTTCATCTTTAATGCAAACGTTACAATTTTTTAACTCATTTGGGCAATCTAAAAACCTAAACTCAAAATTTTTGCTGACTAATGACTGTGTTTGGAAGTTGATTGCAAAATTATTAGCATTGAAAAAGGGAGTACCCAAAATGACAAAATACTCAGACGATCCCAATTTAGGAACAACATGAAAGAATTCTATAAATTCGATGTTATCAATTTTAAACCTGATCTCTACCACTTCACTAACATTGACACCACTACCAGTAAAATTTTTAATGTTAAGGTTACATTTTTCTAACTTAAGCTTACATTTAAATTCGTTTAACATTTCACGAGAGATAACATTTAATGTGGATCCACTGTCAAGTAGTGCAGGGCATTTTGTCTTGTTTACGCACATCATAATCTTAGGCAAAGAAACTGAATTTAAATTTATATGATTTGTACTTAAATTTGGTACCAAGTGGGTTTCCGGGGGAGAAATCGGCACCTCAATTTTCCCACCCTCAATTAGTTTAAATTCTTTTTGGCAAAACACCTATCTTCCGTATGATTCCTTTTCTTACAGAAACCGCATATCATTGTTCTACAATTTCGGGATAAATGTCCCACGAGGCCGCAACGGTAGCAACTTCTTGGTCCCTGTCGAAAATCAGTCCGCCTGTCGCGATTATTTTCCCTACTTTCCTCTCGTCTAATCTGGGATCTGCTTAATTGTTGCGTCAATTTTTCTACTTGCAATTTTAGCTCTCTTATTTCTTGGGACTCGCTAGGTGATCTTACTGTACTAACGATATCGATAGGACGGGCTACTGCTAAAGTTTCTTCATAATTTATCGCATGTTTCTTAAAATTTACATAATCTTCAACTCCCGCTGAACCTATACCGCGTAGTATTTCGCCCTTAATTCCTTGCTTCGCGGTCGACAACAGCAGTTGTAATCTGTATTCTTCAAACGCAGGGATATCTTTAGGGATGCACCCAAACGACAACCCTTCAATTCGTGAAAGAAATTGTCTAGTAGATTCGGTCGGAAGCTGATACGCAGATGTTAATCTAGTTATGGATGTCGTCATTGAAGTTGAACTGTTAAACCTGTCGATTAAATTCTTTTTTACTTGTTCGAAAGAAGCATTTGTTTTTAAGTCTCTCTGTGAATTAAAATAGTCCTGAGCTTCACCCGTTAGTTTAAGTTTTAGTGCCAAAAGTTTATCATTATTTCCCCACTCACAGTAGGTAGCGATTTCTTCAAGTTTTTCAAAAAATGGGGCAATAGGTTCGTTACCGTTAAAAGACGGAATTATAGGTAGAAAGTCAGCTAAACTGTGGTTAGTATAAACCACCTGAGTCGGAACTATTTCTGAGGTTTCAGGCATGATTAAAAATAATGAATAAAAACTCAATGCTAAAATATTATTTCGAAACGTGCATCACGCGATTTTTCTAAGTTTAACAATCAGACTATTTTTTCTTAAAATTATGTAAATATTTTTACTAAATTTATTATCATTTTATTTCTTATTAATAAGAACATTAATTTAATCTGTTTATTTCTACAAATTGCTTAGTATTAAACACGATGTAAGAAGATTTCGTTTATGGATTCGATTCAATAATTTACCCTATCAATTTACAACACGTGTAATCCGTTTTCTTTTTTTTTTTTTTTTTTTTTTTTTTTTATAAAAGCTTAAATATCTAATGAAAATCTTAAAACATTCTTAAAACACAAAATTTTTTAAAACAAGTTGAGATATTGCTTTTAACTTTAAACTTAATTCACACGCGATGGATTAGGATCATGTGGAGCCAAAATTCCTTTCTATTCCCATAAAATGAACATAATTATACAATTAAATACAATAAATCTTAACTATAACAAGAGATCAAAAATGAAGCATACGCAGATGTAGTGCTTCGACAATAATAACGCGCTTGTATAGCAGTAACAAAATTAATTCAATCAAGATTTAAGCAATTATTCATTATTATTAAAAATTATTTTTGGTAATCACAATTAAATTTTAGCATTAATAATTTATATAATACTTAAAGTTAACGACCAGCAAGTTAATTTTTTTTTTTTTTTTTAAACCTTTAACATTAACACGTGGCCGCTGGTCACGGCACCAATTGTTATATCCTTTCTTTTTAGAGTAGAAATAAATTGTAAATTAGATTTTAAAAAAAAAGATGAAATAATTGCGTTGTGGTTATTTTTCCTGCATTTAACATCGATTACCAGATATAACAAGAAGAAATGATATGAGCTAAATTAGGATTACCAGTACAATTATTCTTACTACAATATTAATCTTGATTAGCTGTAAGGTAAAGATAAATTAAACTTAAAGGATTCAAATCCAACAACATTACTATTCTAGACTAAATATTTTAAAGAATTTATCATAATTCAATTTAGGTTGACAAGATGACAGTTACTGCTATACAACTTACATTTCAGATAGAAGAATTATTTAAATATTTCCATTATTTAATACTACTATTCAACAAAAAAAAATTAATTTATGGGCACGAATAATAAGAAAAAAAAAAAAATAAAACTTAGCTGGGAATACACGCATGGCTAGAGCGTGTGTGTGGCCGGCCACCCCGCATCAAAAATTTTCTACTTCCTTCCTCAAGCACGTCAGAACAGAGAATGCCTAAAAAAACGAATTTCATCTCCTTTCCCGCTCATGTATTCATCCGCGCCACAGGCGGCGCTACCATCGTTCAACTGTTCACACCTGTGATGCAATCCATTTTCAAGTAGGGGTGAAGGAAAATATTGGGGTGGTGTTGAAGAGTAGTGTAGGGAAAAATATTGGATGGTTTGATGGATTAAAATAATGAATGAGATCTTAAAATTAAAAACGCGGTGCCCAAAAAATTAATTGTGCCCATAACTAATTATTAACAGAAATAATACAACCTTAAGAAATAAAATACATTAAAAGGACATACCAACATAACATAAAGGACATACCAACATAACAGAATTGCAAAGCTAAAACTTTGGCATGTTTCGAAACAACTGCTTCAGATGATTGTTATATTGCAACTCCGATCTCACTGTTTCACAATTTACGCTGAAAGGCATGGCAAAAACATCTAATTCTGTTTGAATGGCATTATAACCATGAAATCTGCGTCCTAACTCAAAATGGAGTTTTTTCAAGCCATCTTCATAATTCTTAAGGTCTTCCTTATTTACTGAGGGTATTGAATTTAACCTCGAGAACATTTTACCAATTGAAATTGTCTGTGCAAGCTATTTCCATCAATTTATGTTTTATTGAACAAAAATAGAGAAAGTAAAAAGCCCATCAGTACTTTGTAACAAAAAGAAAGAACAAAAATAGCTTTAAACAAAGTAGACAAGAAAATAGATGTTTAATGTATATTGTTTACATTCGCCATGCTAAAATTCTGATAAAATCTTCTGGCGGGCCACAATTGGCTCGCGGGCCGCAGTTTGCCCAGCCCTGATCTGGAACTTGTCCAATTCATTCTGGAAAACAGTCTTTCTACAGAGAGGGATCCCCAAATCGAATAGACGGTTTATTTCACGTTTCATTCTTTAATGAACTTTTTTTCAAACAAAATATCAGTACAGTGCAAATTCCGTCAGTTTTATGTTTTCTTCATTAATTTATCGTATGAACATAATCTATACTTCATAAACGCATGGCTTTCTAGGGTGGAATTCAGCTAAATTTTCGCAATTATGATGGATCGGATTTGTCATAAAATTGGCATACACGAAGAGAGTCAAAAGTGATAAATAAAATTCGAAATTAAAAATATGGCCGTATTAAAAATATGGGGATTTTCAAAACTATGCGTAAATTCGTAGCATTGACCACCGAAAAAAAGCAATCGAAAAACTAACAGATTGGGTGCATCTAAAACCTAAATGCGAAATTCTAAATTTCCGAATTTTTTTTTATTTTTCAAAAAAAAATTATTTAATCTTTTTATTTTGTTCAAGTTGCTGCAGAGAGTCGCACATTAAGGTTTGTCAGGCCGCTGGTTGTACACCCCTAATTTACATGATAATTTCACTTCATAAAAATAGATAATTTTTTATATACCTCAGTAATTGATGTTGATAGGAAATTGGAACCACGATCTGATATTAGATGACTAGGGACACCGTGTCGAGTGATAAATTGTTCCAAGACTCTAGCGACAGTGTCACTTTTGATATCAGGAGTAGGATAAGCCTCGGGCCAACGACTAAAATAGTCTGACATTACTAATAAGTATTTATTTCCTGAATAAGTTAAAGGTAAGGGACCCATAGCATCAATTGCTACGTATTCCATGGGTTTTGAAGCAACAGGCATTCTTTGAAGGGGAGCAAATCTTTTAGGTAAGTGGGCTCTGCGCTCGTTACATGAATTACACGATTTTACATAATTGCAAATATCTGAATACATATCTTTCCAAAAGTAGTTCGACTTAATTCTTTTTAGTGTTTTGCAGAAACCTTGATGAGTTACAGTGGGTGAGTCATGACAGTAAAATAAAATTTCAGGAACAACTGATTTAGGCACAACTAACCTATCTTCATTATTTACACTAACTTTATATTTTGGTGCACAATATAAAACGTTTTCTTTTATGAAAAATTTTAATTTATGCTTTGACATATCCGCTTTATTCTCAAGTTCATCAATTATTTTCTTACAAAATGGGTCAACTTTTTGTTCTTTTTCCACAGATTGTAACAAAGTGGGTTCTATAGATGTTATATTTATATTATTTATTTGTTCTATATTTCTTGAGAGGTAATCTGCAGTTACGTTTAACTTCCCGGGTTTGTGAATAATTTGGTGATCATATTGTTGTAATGTCATAACCCAACGTGCAATTCTAGATGTGGGATCTTTAAGTTTAAGTGTGTGTGAAAGGCTAGCTTGATCACAGAAAATTTTGAACTTTTTTCCCAGCAAGTACTGCTTAAAATAGGACACACATTATACAATTCCTAAAAGTTCCTTTTCAACAGTTGAATAATTTATTTCTGCACCTTTTAATTTCCTACTGGCATAAGCTACAGGGTGTAGAAATTTATTTTCATCATACTGGCACAATACAGCTCCTAAAGCATATTTTGATGCATCTGTGCTGAGCACAAACTCTTTTTCAAAATTTGGTAATACCAAACACGGATAAGTTTTAAGACAATTTTTTAATTTATGAAAGGAGTCTAAGGCTTGTTGATTAAATCGAAATAAAGTCTTTTCTTTAGTTAATTGAGTTAATGGGAGAGCAATTTCGGCAAAATTTGGAATGAACCTTCTATAAAATCCTACAACACCGAGAAATGATTTAACTTCTGTTTTATTTTTTGGTATTTTAAAGTTATTTACTACGGAGATATTGGAATCATCAGGGAAAACTTTTCCATTACTAATTTGAAATCCTAAATATTTAATAGTTGTCATCAAAAATTTACATTTTGAGGGTTTAAGTTTTAAGTTATGTAATTTTAGTCTATTAAAAACCATTTTAAGTTTTTCTAAATGTTCATCTATATTATCTTTTGATGCAACAATTATATCATCTAAATAAACCGCTATTTGGTGAGGCTTAAGGCCAGAAAGAACAACTTGCATGAGACGTTGAAAAGAATTTGGAGAATTTTTAAGTCCAAAAGGGACACGGTTCCACTCATAGAGGCCACTATCAGTAGCAAAAGCTGTTTTGTATGTATCTACAGGGTCTATTTTTTGCTGATAAAAACCTGAGCATAAATCAATTAATGAAAAAAGGTGAGAACCGGATAAATTATCCACTAATTCAGTAATATTTGGGATAGGGAACGAATCGGGAAGAGTTTTTAAATTTAATCTACGAAAATCCGTGCATAATCTAAAACTACCGTCCTTTTTCTTAACTAATATAACGGGTGCAGCATAAGGAGAAGTACTTTCTCTTATGATATTGGTCTCTAAGAGCTCATTAATTTGCCTGTTTAATTCTTGTTTTAAATGATGGGGTGTTTTGTAGTGCCTTTGTCTAACAGGTATATTATCAACTAAGTCAACTTTATGTAACAATGTGTCGCAACCAGTTAAATCTTTGAATCCTGTAGCAAATATATCCTTATAATTTTCTAGGAAATTTTTAAGTTTAACCTTATGGTCATTATTTAAATGCTTAAGATCTATATCACCACCGAATTCGAATTCTTCAAAAGAGTCTTCAATGCTATTACAATTTAAAGTAGGGGTTTGTTTTATACAATCTAAAAAGGCTAACTTTGAATTTTTATTTATATGATAGGGTTGGTCGTTTGTGTTAAGAACAGTTATAGGATAATTGTTATCATTGCATTTATAATTTACCACTCTACTAATTAATAACCCGTTTGCAAACATTTCTTTATTTGGTTGAATTAAAATTTCGTTAGTATGACAATTAACTTTATTTCTGGTGCGCACAATCACAATAGCTTGTGATTTAGGGGGAATGATGTATTTAGTTCTCGAATATAAATTTACTGTTTCATCTTTAATGCAAACGTTACAATTTTTTAACTCATTTGGGCAATCTAAAAACCTAAACTCAAAATTTTTGCTGACTAATGACTGTGTTTGGAAGTTGATTGCAAAATTATTAGCATTGAAAAAGGGAGTACCCAAAATGACAAAATACTCAGACGATCCCAATTTAGGAACAACATGAAAGAATTCTATAAATTCGATGTTATCAATTTTAAACCTGATCTCTACCACTTCACTAACATTGACACCACTACCAGTAAAATTTTTAATGTTAAGGTTACATTTTTCTAACTTAAGCTTACATTTAATTTCGTTTAACATTTCACGAGAGATAACATTTAATGTGGATCCACTGTCAAGTAGTGCAGGGCATTTTGTCTTGTTTACGCACATCATAATCTTAGGCAAAGAAACTGAATTTAAATTTATATGATTTGTACTTAAATTTGGTACCAAGTGGGTTTCCGGGGGAGAAATCGGCACCTCAATTTTCCCACCCTCAATTAGTTTAAATTCTTTTTGGCAAAACACCTATCTTCCGTATGATTCCTTTTCTTACAGAAACCGCATATCATTGTTCTACAATTTCGGGATAAATGTCCCACGAGGCCGCAACGGTAGCAACTTCTTGGTCCCTGTCGAAAATCAGTCCGCCTGTCGCGATTATTTTCCCTACTTTCCTCTCGTCTAATCTGGGATCTGCTTAATTGTTGCGTCAATTTTTCTACTTGCAATTTTAGCTCTCTTATTTCTTGGGACTCGCTAGGTGATCTTACTGTACTAACGATATCGATAGGACGGGCTACTGCTAAAGTTTCTTCATAATTTATCGCATGTTTCTTAAAATTTACATAATCTTCAACTCCCGCTGAACCTATACCGCGTAGTATTTCGCCCTTAATTCCTTGCTTCGCGGTCGACAACAGCAGTTGTAATCTGTATTCTTCAAACGCAGGGATATCTTTAGGGATGCACCCAAACGACAACCCTTCAATTCGTGAAAGAAATTGTCTAGTAGATTCGGTCGGAAGCTGATACGCAGATGTTAATCTAGTTATGGATGTCGTCATTGAAGTTGAACTGTTAAACCTGTCGATTAAATTCTTTTTTACTTGTTCGAAAGAAGCATTTGTTTTTAAGTCTCTCTGTGAATTAAAATAGTCCTGAGCTTCACCCGTTAGTTTAAGTTTTAGTGCCAAAAGTTTATCATTATTTCCCCACTCACAGTAGGTAGCGATTTCTTCAAGTTTTTCAAAAAATGGGGCAATAGGTTCGTTACCGTTAAAAGACGGAATTATAGGTAGAAAGTCAGCTAAACTGTGGTTAGTATAAACCACCTGAGTCGGAACTATTTCTGAGGTTTCAGGCATGATTAAAAATAATGAATAAAAACTCAATGCTAAAATATTATTTCGAAACGTGCATCACGCGATTTTTCTAAGTTTAACAATCAGACTATTTTTTCTTAAAATTATGTAAATATTTTTACTAAATTTATTATCATTTTATTTCTTATTAATAAGAACATTAATTTAATCTGTTTATTTCTACAAATTGCTTAGTATTAAACACGATGTAAGAAGATTTCGTTTATGGATTCGATTCAATAATTTACCCTATCAATTTACAACACGTGTAATCCGTTTTCTTTTTTTTTTTTTTTTTTTTTTTTTTTTTTATAAAAGCTTAAATATCTAATGAAAATCTTAAAACATTCTTAAAACACAAAATTTTTTAAAACAAGTTGAGATATTGCTTTTAACTTTAAACTTAATTCACACGCGATGGATTAGGATCATGTGGAGCCAAAATTCCTTTCTATTCCCATAAAATGAACATAATTATACAATTAAATACAATAAATCTTAACAATAACAAGAGATCAAAAATGAAGCATACGCAGATGTAGTGCTTCGACAATAATAACGCGCTTGTATAGCAGTAACAAAATTAATTCAATCAAGATTTAAGCAATTATTCATTATTATTAAAAATTATTTTTGGTAATCACAATTAAATTTTAGCATTAATAATTTATATAATACTTAAAATTAACGACCAGCAAGTTAATTTTTTTTTTTTTTTTAAACCTTTAACATTAACACGTGGCCGCTGGTCACGGCACCAATTGTTATATCCTTTCTTTTTAGAGTAGAAATAAATTGTAAATTAGATTTTAAAAAAAAAGATGAAATAATTGCGTTGTGGTTATTTTTCCTGCATTTAACATCGATTACCAGATATAACAAGAAGAAATGATATGAGCTAAATTAGGATTACCAGTACAATTATTCTTACTACAATATTAATCTTGATTAGCTGTAAGGTAAAGATAAATTAAACTTAAAGGATTCAAATCCAACAACATTACTATTCTAGACTAAATATTTTATTTTAAAGAATTTATCATAATTCAATTTAGGTTGACAAGATGACAGTTACTGCTATACAACTTACATTTCAGATAGAAGAATTATTTAAATATTTCCATTATTTAATACTACTATTCAACAAAAAAAAATTAATTTATGGGCACGAATAATAAGAAAAAAAAATAAATAAAACTTAGCTGGGAATACACGCATGGCTAGAGCGTGTGTGTGGCCGGCCACCCCGCATCAAAAATTTTCTACTTCCTTCCTCAAGCACGTCAGAACAGAGAATGCCTAAAAAAACGAATTTCATCTCCTTTCCCGCTCATGTATTCCTCCGCGCCACAGGCGGCGCTACCATCGTTCAACTGTTCACACCTGTGATGCAATCCATTTTCAAGTAGGGGTGAAGGAAAATATTTGGGTGGTGTTGAAGAGTAGTGTAGGGAAAAATATTGGATGGTTTGATGGATTAAAATAATGAATGAGATCTTAAAATTAAAAACGCGGTGCCCGAAAAATTAATTGTGCCCATAACTAATTATTAACAGAAATAATACAACCTTAAGAAATAAAATACATTAAAAGGACATAACAACATAACATAAAGGACATACCAACATAACAGAATTGCAAAGCTAAAACTTTGGCATGTTTCGAAACAACTGCTTCAGATGATTGTTATATTGCAACTCCGATCTCACTGTTTCACAATTTACGCTGAAAGGCATGGCAAAAACATCTAATTCTGTTTGAATGGCATTATAACCATGAAATCTGCGTCCTAACTCAAAATGGAGTTTTTTCAAGCCATCTTCATAATTCTTAAGCTCTTCCTTATTTACTGAGGGTATTGAATTTAACCTCGAGAACATTTTACCAATTGAAATTGTCTGTGCAAGCTATTTCCATCAATTTATGTTTTATTGAACAAAAATAGAGAAAGTAAAAAGCCCATCAGTACTTTGTAACAAAAAGAAAGAACAAAAATAGCTTTAAACAAAGTAGACAAGAAAATAGATGTTTAATGTATATTGTTTACATTCGCCATGCTAAAATTCTGATAAAATCTTCCGGCGGGCCACAATTGGCTCGCGGGCCGCAGTTTGCCCAGCCCTGATCTGGAACTTGTCCAATTCATTCTGGAAAACAGTCTTTCTACAGAGAGGGATCCCCAAATCGAATAGACGGTTTATTTCACGTTTCATTCTTTAATGAACTTTTTTTCAAACAAAATATCAGTACAGTGCAAATTCCGTCAGTTTTATGTTTTCTTCATTAATTTATCGTATGAACATAATCTATACTTCATAAACGCATGGCTTTCTAGGGTGGAATTCAGCTAAATTTTCGCAATTATGATGGATCGGATTTGTCATAAAATTGGCATACACGAAGAGAGTCAAAAGTGATAAATAAAATTCGAAATTAAAAATATGGCCGTATTAAAAATATGGGGATTTTCAAAACTATGCGTAAATTCGTAGCATTGACCACCGAAAAAAAGCAATCGAAAAACTAACAGATTGGGTGCATCTAAAACCTAAATGCGAAATTATAAATTTCCGAATTTTTTTTTATTTTTCAAAAAAAAATTATTTAATCTTTTTATTTTGTTCAAGTTGCTGCAGAGAGTCGCACATTAAGGTTTGTCAGGCCGCTGGTTGTACACCCCTAATTTACATGATAATTTCACTTCATAAAAATAGATAATTTTTTATAAATAAAGTAGTTTAATTTAATTTTTAATTTAAATCACTGTAATTAGTCTAAATATTTGAAAAAAAATGCAATATTAGTTATCATATTAAAAGTTAGGCACTTGTAATGAAAATTTTATTAACAATAACAATTATTATTTTATATAAATTAAAAAATATTCGCAAGGTTTAAGAATCCTCGTTGTTTTATAAAGGACAGTTACTTCATTTTCCCATTATAATTAATGGCACATTAGTATGCTCTTCAAATGAGTTGATTTATCATTAAAACTAAAGATACTGCTAAAACATTTAAAGATATACAAAACCACTTAAAGCCTTTTAAAGACAGGGAGAGTTTGGGAGTTTATCACAACCAAACTTAATAAATAAGTCAAATTTTATTGTCTTTTTTCTTCTTAAGCAATCAAACTTAGTGAAAAAAAATTAAGTTCTCAAGAAAGTTGCACATTTCGTATCTGCACAAATAAAAGGGAATGAAATATACTAGTTGTAGCATTGTCATAAATGTAATTAAACTACGAATTAATAAAAAATTTTCTGTCAAAAGAAAAAATGTAAAATTTACTAAACAATTAAAAAAATTCTCTTGTTTACAAAATAAATAAAATTTATAAAACTAAACATTTGATATATAAATAAAAGAAACAAAAGGCCTTTTTAAAAAAATGGACTAAGAATTGATTATAGCTTTTTATGCTCTACAGTTTTTTATTTATTCAAATAGATAAAATTTAAATTAAATAAATATATTTTAAATACAAATATATATATAATTTAAACATAGGTTGTATTTTATTTTAATTTTATAACCGTTGTTGAGCAGGCGACTATTCCCCATTTGCGTTATATGGAGAGGAAAACCACGAAAACCTTCCCCGGTTTGCCTGACGGCAAGTGGTAACAGTTTTTAATCATAATTGTTTCCGAAATACTTATATGTAAAGCTCAATTATTTTTAAAATGTCTTATTTCTGAAGGAAAAAAAAACTTGATTTAACCCATTAAATGAATTGCTCTTTTAGTTACTAGGTTTCATTTATTGAAAAGGGAATCTATTTATTTATTTTTGCATCAGAGATTTTCTTAATATTAATGCTAAATCCGGTTTCGGCTAAGTTGGACACAACATTTTAAATCATTTATATAATAGAGCTGCTTCCTAAAAAGCCAGCGATTTTAACTAATATAATTTTTTCCTCTTTGGAAAAAGAAGAAAAGAAAATCACCTGTACTGTACTTGAGGAAATAAAAAGTATCCTAAAAATTTACAAGTTGAAGCAAACATTTCTCCTTCCAATAGATTTTTTCCCCGAATGAAATTTTATTTAATGGAATTACATTTTAAATGCAATTTAATTGTTCAATTAGATGGAAAAGGATTTTAAATCTTTGGAAATATATGCGCAATCAAGTTTCTTGCCTACAGTATTTTACAGAGTTAAATCTTTTAAAAATTATGTTTTTTTAATTTCCTTCACTTTTTATTTCTAAAAATCTTAATTAATTTATAATGTATTTTTAGATTTTTACCCTTGGCACGGCTACTGAGAAAAGTTGACGTAGTTAAATTTTATAGCATAATGAAACATTTATACTATTGCCTAGCAAATATTTCCTGCAAATAAATATTATCCTTTTTTTTTTTTTTTTAATAAACAACTGTTTTTATAAGAGCTCAATTAACGAACATCTTCAATGTTTGTTAAATGATAGTCTAAATTTATTTTAACATTATTTTCAATTTTTTTTTAACGATAACAATCAAGCGAAATGAATGTTAAAATAATGTTTAATAAAATTCACGTTTTAATGTGATTACAAAAGACATAAATAGTGAAGTAATATAATCTTTTTGTGTTCAATATCATAATAAAATGACCTGAGTAAGACTAAAAAATATATTCGTGCAACTACAAAAGTTATTTCCAAGTCCAAAAGTCTATTTCAAAGTTAGAAAATGCATCGTTAATAAGTCACGTGTGCAAGATACTTTGCCGCAAGACGTTCTAAAGCTTTAGAGATAGTAATAAATCTGTCCAATCACAGACAGGACAAGAAATTTCACATTTTTGCGCTCCCTAAAGATATGCCAATTGTAAGATAAACCACTTGACTAAGGTAAACCTGAAAGAGGGTAATTTCTTGGAATTATGTTGCCACCGGGAAGATAGGACCTTCACTTCCTCTACTCTTATGCGAATATCTACGTCACTAAAAATCTCTCAGCCAGTTGTAAAATGATGGGGGTGCAACATTCGGCAACCTTTCGCTATTTACAACTGGCTGAGGCGTCAAAAATTTTCGCCCTGCGCATGCGCAGTTGCTCAGCCGGTTGTACCCACAGACATAAGTGGACCATCTCCCCCAATGCCATGTAAACGGTATTGTGGGACTTTTCTTTTTAAATTTTTATCTTCAATGTACGACTTTGCTGCACTTGTCCACAAATTGGATGATCCCTCGTTACAAATTGTAATGAGCGACTATGAAGGACCCATAGCCTGGCGAGTTTGGGAATTTCAAGGAAAATGCTTTCTCTGGAAAATGGCTTTTGAGAAATTTAAAACTGATGGTGTACAAACTTTCATCCACATCAACTGGGTGAGAATGGCTCAGGAGATTATAGAACAAATATATGCCCTGGACATGCCAGACTATTTTTTCAAAGAACCGGAGGACTGTTCGATATGTTTAAACTCCATGTTCAGCCCTGTGATAATGAAATGTGGGCACCATTTCCACGAAAAATGCATTTACAGATGGTGTCTGGAGAACAATTCTTGCCCAAACTGCAGGCAAATTTTATAACTTTAAATTTGTTCTCCCTAAAAAAATGGGACGAGGCCCCTTTATGGGGCTTCGTCCCCAATGAAACTATTTTTTTTTTAGAGAGAGGGAGAGAAGCTATTATTTATTTGGAGTAATTATTATTAAATATAGACAGCTTTATCATCACATATTCTAATACAATAATTTTAATGTTTTTTAATTAAAAAATACAAAAATTTTGATATTTAAAAAGGGGGACAGTGTTGTTTTTTCAAATATTTTATCAAAATGGTATTTTATGATGCTTTTACCCATGTAGGATTATGCATGCTGGCTCAGTAGTGTTATAACCTATGCTAACACTTTAGTGTGTGAACCTTTTCGTTGAAAAACCTAACACTAACATTATTTAAAAACAAGAAAAAAAATTAAAGCATTTACTCAGGATATTTATTAGGATATTTTTCTCAAACCTCTTAATACTTCATGGATATTCAACTAATTATTTAAATAATAATTTTCGAAGAAAAATTATTATTTCAACATAATCACATAATTGGGTTATAAAATATTATATAGCTAAAATTCTGAAAGCAAGGATAGAAATTATTTTACAATAAACCTTTAATTATTAATTAAATTTCTTTACATTTTTCCCCCCTTTATTTACAATTGATGTGTTATACTGGCTGGAAAGCATACAAATCCCACCCTAAATTCAATGTTGTTTCATAGACAGTTCAGAACAAAAATGCATAATGACTAGTAAATTTTAAAGAGAAAAAAAATCAATACTAACATACGCACCTTCATGTTATGCTATCACTGTGTTGTAGAGTACCTTAAAGTCAGACTTAATTTTGAAAGAAACTTCATGAGTGTCCTTAAGGATTGATGCGGCTTAGAAGGGGCAATAGGCGGAAAGATACTTGATATTAAATAAGAAACAAGTTTCCTCTCTAAAGCCCCACTGAGCCATTCTGCATCCTTTAAAGATACAATTGAATTCCATCTGCTTCTTCACAATTTCTTTTGAATTGTTTTCTTCATACAAAGTTGTATCCTAAATTGAAAGGAAACAAGTGTGAGGGAGAATTATGAAACAGGCATTATACGTAATCTACTAAATAATGTCTAAAGTAAAAAATTAACAACTATTTCTTATATGAATCAGAACAAACATCTTTAAGGGGAGAGCCTACTAACCTAAAAATAAGAATTTTTGTTATAAATATTATCAAAATCTAACTAAAAAATTTGATACATACATAAAATAAATTAGTTCTACTCTTAATAGACAAAATAATTAAATAATAATGTGTATTTGTGAAAGTATCAGCAAAATCCTTATTTGAAGCACTGCCACCCAGAAGTTTATTAAAAACAAATCAATTTTAATGTACATTAACAAATTTTTGTTTATTATTCTGCTCTGTTTATGAAATAAGCATTATATTTTATCTACCTAATTAATATCTGAAGTAAAAAATCAAAATCTATTTTTAATATGAATCATAACATATTATCGAGAGAGCACGCTCAATCAGATAATAAAAGACTTCTTTCACAAATATTAACAAAACCTAATAAAAACATTTGAAAGTATTTGGTATATATGTTTAGAAAAAATTAATTCTACTCTTAACAAACAAAATAATTAAATAATGTTAAAACGAGTATTTGTGAAAATAACATCTAAATCCTTATATTCGAAACTCTGCCACCCAGAAGCTCAACCACACAATACAACTTCTTCTTCTTTCACAAATTTTATCAAAACCTGATTAAAACATTTTAAGAAGCTTAGTACATTTAAAGAAAATAATTAAGTCTGCAGTTAAAAAACAAAATTAAATAATAATGTGTGTTATTAAAAATATCAAAAAAATCCATTCACTCAAAGCTGCCACCCGGAAGTTTATTTACAAAAACAAAGCAATTTAAACACAAGCAAATTTTTTTTTATCCCTATTTTGCCTTATTTATTATACAGGCATTATACTTAATTAATATCTAATGCAAAAAACCAGAACTGTTTCTTATATGAATCAAAACAAACATCTCTTAGGAGAGAGCACACTCCCACCCGCAGAACAAAAGACTTTTTTAAACAATTATCAAAACCTAACTTAATTATTTTAATAGATTTAAGACATTTAAAAAAAATAATCCTACTGTTAATAAACAAAAGAATTAAATAATAATGTGTATTGGCAAAAATATCAGAAAAATCCATTCATTCAAAGCTCTGCCACCCAGAAGCAATTTAACAAAAAAAAAGCAATTTTAACACACTGAAACATTCTTTTTATCATTATTTAAACCTATCTATAATACAGGCATTATACTTAATTAAAATTTTACGTAAAAAACAACAACTATTTCTAATTTGATTCAAAACAAACACTATTTTTAAGGAGAAAGCACTCACCCACAGAACGTACGATTCTTTTTACACAATTATCAAAACCTTACTAAAATGTATTATTATTATTGGGGCATACATAAAAATAAATTAATTCTACTTTTAGTAGATATTAAAATAAAATAATAACGCGTATTCCTAAAAATGTCAGCAAGATATTCAAGTTTCAATTCTGCCACCCAAAAGATAATAATCATAAAAAAATAGCTATTTCATCATATTTAAAAAAAAATTGACAATTATTCTGACCGATTTATGAAGCAGACATCACAGTTAATCTAATTTATTAAGATCTAAACAAAAAAAATCAACAATTATATATAGTATGTATCATAATAAACAACATATCTGCAAAATGAAACAAAACTTACTCGCCACCCATAAAAATCTGAATTTTTTTCATATAAAGACTGTCAGAATTTAGCCAAAACTTAGTATACAGTTTATTATAACTCTATTCTACACGAAAATTGACCGTAAATACTTCAAAAAATTAAGGAAAATATAAAATTTGCTCATTCTTTACAAAATGACATCAAAATCTCATAGACTTACATTAGAGTGCTCGTCACCCAATTGATTGTAAACAAAGATCGTGACATCACTGCACGTCTTTGACTTTTACCTAAAATTATTCTACAAATCTAACTATTTATTGATGAATTACGTTTAACCTTATTTTAATTAAGCTAAGGTATATTTATTGTGACAATTTCTCATTTCTATTCGTTCTACATTTTGTTTCGTATGTTACCTTAATTATTTTGGGGCTCAACCTCCATTATTAATTTTTATGTTTTTACAGGAAACACTCAGAAATATTCAAAATGAAAACCTCCTAGGTGCCAGAAATAAAGCAACTGCTGGTAATCTGCTGAGGAAACCTTTGCGTGGAGTGGGAAATGAAGTTCCTAATATTCCAGTAAAGGTATATCTCCATAGCTATATGCTTAAATAATTCCTAATCTAAGAATGCGTTTTTAAGCGGCTATTAACTTTTATAAAAGAACAAACTTTAATTACATTTAATTGTAATGCTAAGACATTGACGGAAGAGTTCGGAGATTTTTTGTTTACCTGTAGTTAGCGTATTAAATTTGAATCTGGAGAAGCAGAAAATTTTTCTGGGTGTAAATTTTAATTACTGAAAAACTTTAGAAAGTTTCTCGAATAAAACTCTTAAAAAATTGTTATTCACGCTACTATGATTCTACAAATAGGCTATTCTCACAGTTCCCAGTAAATAAAAAATTGAAATCCTTTTTTTTTTTTTTTTTTTCAAATAAGATTAGTAAATAAGTTTACTAAATGCAATTTTTTCATTTTAAAAATAACACAAGTTCTTAGTTAAGTATATGGGTATATGGTGAATAATAATTTTAGTTCTTAAGTTTTTGAAAAAATAACAAATCAAAACTAATATCTTTTAGTCTTGACCACTAAAAGAATAAACTAGTCAAAAAAGTAATTTTCTCATAGTGAGAAATTTGCTTTGACTTTTGCTTTTGATATTTCCATTCATAAATAAAATTAAAATATTTTCAAACTATCCCTGAAGAGGCAAATAGCACACTTAATCTTTTTTCAGAAAATAAATTAACTACATAAATTACAAGTTTTTTTCTCACAATGAGAGAATGAAAAAGCATTATTTGCTTATGCAGGGCTGATTGTGCTCTGGAAAAAATCCAGATTTTTGGCTAACAGTGATCCGGAAGTTTTCGGAGATCGAAGGTTCAGACGTTTCACAAAATCATTGATCACAGTAGTTTCTGGAAATCAAATTTTCGAAGGCGGAAATTTTCCAGAATATTGACTTGAGCTCACAATAGACCCTGCTTATGTAATTTAATCTTAAGAATAAAATTTAAAATTATATATTAACTATCTCATTAGAGGAAATGAAAACACTGATCATATTTTTAGAAAATAGTTCATAAATAAAATTTGTTTTAAGTTTTATCAGAACATGTTTTTACAGCATACATCCTAATCATATGTAAAGACTAAAAAATTTTAATTCATAGCCACTACAGTACTGGCATTAATTTTTGTAGATAATAGTGGAACAAGAAAAATGTAGGTATTTCAGTGACAAGTTTTTTGTATTTGTAAGTAGTAAGAGTTGAGAGTGTAAGAATACTTTGTATGTTTAAAATTAATGTTGAATTGAATATTTATTTAAAATTATACTTAAAACTTAAGAGAATGTTATAAATATTTTCAAATTATATATTGAACTAATAAGTTAATCATTTATCTATAGAAAAACTGAAATAGCTAAAAATTAACCCATATCTTCATTGTCATCTTCTTACTAGACTAAGATTTCAATTTTCATGTACTCTTTCCTGTGGGCAAAAGAATATTTAACAGAATTATAAATGATATTTGATAAAAATTCATTTTAAAAAGCAATCAATGAAAAATATTATATAGATGAAACATAAATACACATTTAAAAGCTTTTATTTTATTTTTTTATTTCAAAAACCTATTGACTGATTATGGAAGAGTTAAGGAAAAATCGGAAATTTTGATCTGGAATAAATACTTGTTTAATAATTTAATGTTTTGTATGTTCACTTTAAGTGTTTGATTTTTTTTTAATTCAATATTTAATTTAAATCTAGTTTCATAATTTTTTAATCATTTAATTTCAGTTTAAAGTATCAATCTCTTTAAAATATTTTTTAAAAATCAATTTTTAACTCTATTAGAACCACAAAACTTGGTGAGCTAATGCACAGTAAATTTTAAAATTTACTGCGTTTTAAAAAAGCTATTTTTTCTAGTATGTTTAATTCTTGTTATTGTCAGTTTAGAAAATTTTTAATTCCCAAACTATGTTATAATTTAAATCTAAGATTTTCTGCTATGTTATAATTTAAATCTTTCTTAATCTCTTTTTATTCATTGATATTCTTGTTGAACTTTGGTTTCATAGTTATGATTTTAATACTCTAAAAACCTTTTCTGTTTTTCTAAGAAGTATTTCACAAACAAGGTTCCACAGTTGAGGAAAAACTTGGAATTGACGGGGATTTTATTAAGACTTGGAAAGTTTCTATATCATACCAGGAAAATAGTCTTGGAATTGTCAGTAATCATAATCAGTCATTGAGGTTAAATTTTAATTCTATACATCCATTAAAATTTGTGTTAAAAATTTCACATTTTAGTCCAACTGATGTGTTTTCGTCCTCATTCAATGACGCTGTTATTTTGCTATTGAAAATTTGTCTTTAAAAATATTAAAAACAATTAAAAATTAAAAATATTAAAAATTTTGTGAAAGGTCCGTTTTTCTTAAATTGTGAAAAAATTACTCATAATTTGTGAATATAAAATAAACGTTAAGTCACATTCCTTCAACCAGGGTCCTGCTTTCGTAAATTTGTGCAAATAGGGTCCTGATATTGCAAAAAACTTTTTCAAGGAGTTTTTAAAGTGTAAATAGATAGAAGATTATGCTCAACACTGTAAAATTATTATTAAAAAAATATTAAATTTTAAAAAATAAACAGCAATTGCTGCTTCTAAATTAGAGATGCAACATACAAATATTTGGTATTTAGTCTTTACTGCAAATGCAGAAAGTTCTTAAATTCTTTACAATTTCGATTTGCACAACATATTGTGCAAAAGTGTGCTTTTCACATAGTTATTCAACGTTTTCACAATTCATTCAACCACAATCTATTTCGGCCTACTGGCGGTCCATATCGTATGAAAGCACCAATCATTTTACATGTTTGATGAAATACTTCAGCGTGCATATGTGTGTCGTCTGAGCTGAGTTCGGTGAGATTATTGCACTCTCATGTGCAACTCTGCTGCATTCTGCGAGTTATTCTCAATTTCAGATTTCATTTTCCACCTTCTGATATCGAACCGAAAAATCTCTTAATCATTTTATAGTGGCTAATCAAGAAAAGAGTTCTTTGTCAGAAATTAGTTATTTTCTCATGATCATATAAAGTTTTTGAAAATTATTTTGCATTTTGTTAATGTTTAGAGTGCTTAAAAAAATTTTTGGGAGCTTAAAAGGTGCTTATTTTTTGTTGAAAGATTTAGCTATGCACCCTGCTATGTGTATGAACTTTCTACAATAGGAAGAATTTATTTTTAGTGCACATATCATAAATGCTTACAAATAGTTCTTTAGTGCTTAAAAGGTGTTTATTTTTGTTAAAATTTGACGATGCTTGTTAAATTTCAAAACTAAAGTGTTTAGTTATTTTCTTGTCATATTGTTAGTAAATTTAATGCGTATATCACATTACATAGAGATGTTGAAGCTTCGAGTCCAAAAAATTTTTTAAAAATAATTTTTGATTACTTTGAAAGACCAGATTTTTTACTCATAGTGTCGAAAGTGTCCGTGAATTTCCTCATCGTTTAAATCTCTTCCTTCTCCTGTTTTTATACATTAATATTTATATATTTTAATAACAATTTGTTATATTTTGGCTGTACTTTTTTATTGTATATTTTCATAAAAATTCTGCATTAGTGTTGGATTGCAATTTAGGCAAAATAGTCAAAGCAGATCCAGTATCTTTAAATCATGCATTGAGTATTATCCAGGGTTGCAAAAACCCCACCTACCCAGTAAAACACGGTCATGTTTTACTGGGTTTAACCCATTCTGAAAAACCCACCCCAAAGTGTGTTTTACTGAAATTGATTTTTTTTTTTTTTATCCTCTGTTATATTCAAGAACTATTCTATTGAAATATATATGTAGTCTAGCCTAAAAAAATGAACCTGTGGTAAAAAAATTAACTGTGTTTGGAGACTAGACAGTCACCTTGCTGGCTAGATTTGATTGTATGGCCATTGACTAGACAGTGCCTTTGAATCGTTTTCTATGCAAAAAAAAAAAAAAAAAAAAAAAAAATTTCCCCAAATATTTTTTAAGATTAAAATATTAATAAAACGTAATCTTGTGTTAAAACAAGTTTCATATGTGTGATGTATGTGAGTACCAGGCATGGAGTTTTTGTCGGCAAAAACCAAATTATTTAAATTGCTGATTAAATATTATTACAAAATACTTGAAGCAAACTTAAATCAATCATAAGGAATAATAATTTTGATACATTGCATGAAAAAATTATTTTTAAAATATTAATATAAGGGTAATAATTTTTAAAGGATTGAGAGTTTTCGACCTCTTTTCATTTTAGAATCCTTAAATAAATGTTTTTTTAACAAATTGTATTTTTTTTTTTACTTCTTCATGATAACTTTTGGTATGTATTATTTTACATATCACTCTTGCACTATATTTAAAGAGAGACATGCTTGTATGCATACAGGCTCTCTATAGTGATAATTATTTTTTCTTAGCTTGAAACAGAGTTTAGAAATTTTTTTTATTTGAAGTAAGAAAGTTTGGCTCTAATGTATTTATTTTGTTTTAACTACTTTTTACTTGAATATGTTGCACAAAGTGTGTTGTATAGTCTGCATTGTTAATTAGATTTTTTATTTTTTAGCCTTATTAATTTAAGGTAGTTTACATTAAAATGAATGTTTTGAAAATGTTATGGTTTGTTAAAATTTCAGGGATTTTTTTGAGAAAAGGCAACTAAAACCAAAGATTCTGGGAGAGAGAAACTGGTTCCTGTAAAATCTTTTAGAACTAGATCTGAATCAAAGAAATGGGTGAGTATCTGCCCTTAGATTCAAAATGAGCTTCTTTCAATATGTAACTGGAAGATATTGTCATACCAATTTCGACCTATACTCCCTGCCACCGAAGACTCCCCACGATAAAATAATAGTTGATATGAAAGAATTCAAGTTATTTTATTTGCTTGATTGCATTCTTTTTAACATTTGTGGCCAAAGTCAATGTCTGACGCAAGACACCATATACAATGTTATTGAATTTTTAAAGGGGGATTTTTCTGATATAACCAAGAGAACATATCTTCAAGTATTAGTACACTTTTCAAAAATGGATATTAATCTACTATATAAAAGATATGAGGCTTATTGCACAATGAATGAAGTACCAAATGATAGGATAATGATAATTGACCAATATTTTGATGACCAAATGTCTTTATTTATATTGAAGGCAAGCCAATGGTATGACGCTGATGAGGCAGTAATACCCATATCTCAAGACGATGACGATTCTATTAGGACTTTCCTTCGTAGACCTCCAGTACTATCTGTATTGTGTTCTGCCCTGAAACACCTGCTAGGTCCAAGAGACCCAAATGATAGGGATTTGGGCAACGAATTATCAAAAATGGATAGCTTGTGTGGATGCTGTCTTTTGGATGATATATTGGTATGCTCTGGAAGATTGACAGGGCCTAAAGGTACAGCTAATAATGTAGATGATCACTTAACCGTTGCACTGTAAGAAACTTGCCATTATTTGGCTCAGGTGAAAACAAACAATCTGAACTCTCGAGCCCCCATAGCTTCAAATCTCATGATGAAACGGTGCTGCTGGACCCACAGTCTCCACAGCTCCCTTTAGGAATAGGGCGATACGTGGAACTATTATTGTTTGGCGGTGTTCAGCCGAACTGGTCCATATCTAAGCTAAATGCAGCTGAAGAGTTTTTACATTGCGTGCCATGGCCTGGTTCTAATATTTTTATATAAAATATTCTAGAATTTTTATACATAAATGTGATCGATGATTTCTTAAAACTTCTGGACCTAAGATTTCCGGAGCGCAGTTATGGAAATCCGGATTTTTTCCTGAGCACAATCACCTCTGAATTTTAATAAATCTTGTAAGTTGATTTTAGAATGAATTCATATAGTTTTGTTATTATAAATAATAAAATTTTAAAATTCCAAAAATTGATAATTTTTTTCAAAACTTCTTAAAGAACAATATAAACTATAATACACGAATTATGGATCCTTCAAATAGTGTTCTTAATTAATGGGAAAATTACCTATTTAAATTAATCTAAACTGATATTTACTATTTTATTAATTAATCAATGGAGCTCTTTAGGATGAACATTTTCCCAGGAGTAAAATCTGTTCATAAAACGAATAAATATCTTAGTCTAAAAAATCCTTAGAAACAAGTGATAAGATATTACTTTATTAAAAACTTCATTCTTCCAAAAATAGACAAATAGGAAAAAACAGTAGACATATTTCAAGCGCTCAAAAATAGGCACCCATTTTCAAGACATACTAGACGTGAAAGAGAAGAAAAGTGATTTGAAATATAAAATGTGAAGATATGTATTTCAAATCACTTTTGTTTCTTCGTATTCACGTGTGGAAAGTCTAAAGATAAAGAAATGCAAGCTTTAAATATGTCGATTGTTTCCAATGTATATATTTTTGAAGTGAATTTTTTAATCAAGTTATGTCTTCTAGGTTTGTTTCAAATACTTGTTGCATATTTAAAATAAAGTAATTTACTAAAAAAAAAAAAAAAAAAAAAATATAGTATAATTTTTATTAAAATTTAAGTAATAAAAAAAAATTTAATTTTTTATTTAATTAAAATATGAAGATTTTTAAAAGTCGAAAAATAAAACATGCTTTTGAAATTTTAATACTCGAAAAATTCTTTTTATTTTTTTAAGGTCAAAAACCAGAATTCATCGAAACTAAATGTAAATTTATTAAAAACAAAGTACGCTTATATGTGTGATTACTTAACTTGAGATATCGCCTGCCAATATTAATTAGCATATTTAAGGTTATTTAATTTAATTAATATTTAAGTTAAGGCCCCTCAATATTTTAAGATACATTCTATGAAAATATATGATTGCTAAAAAAAATGAGGTCTTCCGTTTTTGTTTCGCGCTCAGTACAATAGTTATTTAATTATTAATATTATTCAATAATTAATTTTAAAAGCATTTTCTAGATCAAATTAAAACTTTTAAGACACTCCCCCCTTATAAAACTGAAAAGTCGGTGCGCGCTTTTCAGTTGCCAATAGTTTCTTAAACTCCTATCTTCAGAAAATCTTAATATCTATAAAAATCTCATTTATAGCTTGATATTTATAGCCTTATACAATTAGTCCATATACATATATATACACACAATTTGTTTCTCACGAATACCATACATATATATATATATATTCTCATTTTTATTTTTTTAAAAATCTTATAAGAAACACATGTTCCAAATTTTAGCTTTCCATTTTCTTGATAATTAAATGAATCATGTACTTCCATTATCTATTTTTAGATTTTATTGTAAAAAAAATGGTTTAGTTATTGCTTAAAACCAATTACAAAATCCTGTAATTTTCAGTGAAATATTTCAACAATTTTCAAATTTAACATTGAATAAAAAACTCCTCTGAAAAAAATACTCCAGTCTGAAGACATATTTTTTCTTATCTCTGTTGACCATAGTTTTTGATGGTAAAAAAGTCTGTGAAAATCCTTTGATTTCTCTCTGTGGAGTGCCAACGTCCCCACCCACAGGATCAGGGGTCAATTTGCAGTTGCAAATGTGGGGATGTCAATACATACTGGCAGTTTTAATCAAATGCAGACGTCTTTGTTTCATCTTAGCATTAGCGTTATTTTGTAATCCATGTTTTAATGCTGGTATTTAAATTTCAGTATGGAGTTGAAAAGTAACATACATTCCGAATTGGTTAAGTTCTATCCTAGTTGCGTTTTAGATGAGGATTCAAAAAATGATGAATTAATAGTTCACCTGAGTCTACAAGATGTTAGTGAAGTTGAAGATTTTAAGAACACACTAAGCAGAATTACCAATACGGAGTGGATCACCAAAAAGGAAAATTCTGTTATTCTGAAAGGTTTATTCTAATCTTCTCAATCAAAAACTATATGAATTAATAAAACTAGGATATATACAAAGAAAAAAAAAGATCTAATAAATTTCTAATAAAAAATATTTAACATAGTATATTATGGAAATATTTTTTTAAGAATAAGTCTATTGTTAGAAATTATTTTGAACCATGATCAGAATAAATCTTTATTGGTATTGTAATAAAAATAAATGTATAAATTACTGACCAGAACAAAAAATTTATAAGCCAAAAACCATGTTTTATGATCATATTTCTTTTTAGACCATTCATGTTCATGGGCATCCACAATGAGGAACAAAAGTGTGCACTAGAAAATCCAACAAATTTAAATTTTTAGTTCGCTGTTATTGTTGTTAATTTTTTATTCTAAATAAATAGAAATATTGCTATTTTTATGTCATATTGCAATGCATTAACTCGGCCTATAAGTTGCCTCTTTTAATTTAAAGCTGTTCAAAAAAATATTTTTATTAATAAAAATTAGATTACTTAATAATATTTTGTAATAATTTGAGTTTTATTTTAACATTAAAATGCATGTTAAGGATTTTCGTAGGTTAATAAAGTGCACAGCAATATTATATATGATAATATGTAATTTTTTAAAGAAACTTTAAAAAAGGAAGGGGGAAAAAAAGCCTTGTCACTAGGAATCTAGGATAAAATACAAATATTTCAGGTAAAGGTAAATAAAAGCATGATAGAATTTTTAAAAAATAATTAAAAAGAAACATTATTTTGCATGCATTTCCCCTTTCCCCAAATTTTTGTATTTTAAAAAATGCAAATATATGGGTAAAAAATTTGTTTAGCTGTGTTTTCTCAGTACAGTCGAATCCCGTTTTAGCGAATTCCATGGGACCGAAGCTATTTCTACGCAATAATGAAAATTCGTTATACCGATATTACGAATTTTCAACATTTTTCGTTACATTGGGATTATTCGTATGAAAAATCAATTTACAGTTTTGATATTATATTTTTAATCTAGATTTGGGAAAATATCAATGTAATATTAAAAGAGTGCACAAAACTAAAGTAAACAATGAATTTATTAACACTTACTAATTAGGCAGATACATAATCAGTAATTTTTTCTGAACAAATGATTTAGAACCAGTAGAAATTAAAAATTTTTCCAAATTAGGCACATGTTCAAACAAAGTATCTGAAAAGTTTTTTGTGCCGATAAATATCTCTTTACAGCTTCCAAATTGTTCAAGGCTTGTGAAGCTGTAGGTACATTGTTTTCTTTTAGACATTCTTCATCATCGCTGCTGTCCGAAAGTGATTTTTGTTCGTTTTCTTGAATCATACGTACAATATCATTGTCTGTCAATGCTTCGCATGGTCTAGCATCATCATCTGCAGTCAGAAAATCGTCAAGACTGACTTCGTTTGGCACTGATGTTTCTTTTGTCACATGTTCCCATAAAGGCTGCAAATCGATGATAACATCATTAATTTCATCGACTGTTTCATTGTCAATTGCCGAAATTAAATTTGCTTTCATCCATCCATTACAGATGACTTTTTGGCTAATGTCTTTCCATGCTCCAGCAATCATATCCATTGCTTGTTTTACATATGGTTTCATAATTGCTTCTTTGTGTTCGATACTTTCCCTTTACCACTCTAATTATACACTGGTCAAGAGGTTGTAAAATTGACGTACAATTAGGAGGAAATTATTCGATGTGAATACATTCCAATTTTGGTGGTGCATTGTGGGGTGAACAATTATCACTAAGAAGCAGAATTTTTCTTTTCTTACGTTTCATATCTTCATCAAACTTAACCAACCACTCATTAAATATTCCATTCGTCATCCACGCTTTGCGGCTAGATCTATAATCACAAGGTAGTGAATTTACATTTTTTAGGCACCTAGGTTTGGCAGATTTGCCGATAACCATAACTTTTCTCTTTTCAGTGCCTGACATATTGCAGCAAAACAAAGCAGTTAAACGCAGTTTTGAATTTTTGCCTCCAATGCATTTATCCTTTTTAAACGCCAAGGTTTTGTTTGGTAACAACTGGAAAAAAATTCCCGCTTCATCTGCGTTGAAAACATCAGAAGGATCATAAGACCTAATTGCATCCGATATTTTTTCTGATTTCCAGTCATTCACAGTTTTTAAATCAACAGAGTTAGCTTCACCACAAATTTGCTTTGCAACAATACCATAACGTTCCTTGAATCGATTCAACCAACCAACACTTGCTTGATAATTTTCGTTTCCAAAAGTTCTTGCAAATTCTAAAGCTTTTTCACGAATGAGGGGCCCGGAAATTGGAATGTTTCGGGAGCGAATATCCTGGAACCATGTAAAAACAGCTGCATCTACATCTTGAAAATTTGAAAGTCGTATCTTTTTTCTATGTGATCCGATCAATGCTGATTGCACTTGCTGTTCCAACTTCGTTCGATTTTTTAAAAAAGTAGATAGAGTAGATGGGGATAGTCCATACTTTGTCGCAACGTCAGCTTTTTTTATCCCATGATCAACTTCTGAAATAATTTCCAGTTTTTCCTTAATGGAAAATTGTTTACGCTTTTGACCACTCATTATGCTTAAGAAGGAAAATAAAATGCTTGCAAACGTTGAAAGCAGACAAACTGATTTAATTAACCTTCTCCTATTGAAGTTGCACACCACTCTGGTAATTTTCTGAAACTTGTTTACACCACTTTTACACATTGAGTTCTTAGAACAGCTCTCCCCCCCCCCCCCCTATTTAGTTTGTTGTAATTCAAGGAAGGAATTGTTCTGTTAAGGGTGGTCACTTCTAATCTATCATTCTTGACAAGCCCTTTCTATTGAATAGAATTCCCCCTTTTAAAAGCATGTGTATTTTGACTTCTTAAAACATGAATGCATCAATGCAAGGGTCAATTCAGGGTGGTCTCTTTCCAGTGATTCTTCTTTTTTTGACAGGTTTTTCACATTTGAAACTTATTAGTATTTTAAGGGTGATAAAACATTGCATTTCTGAGAACATTTTTGAAGAAATGTGTCTTGTTCATCAAAGAAAATAAGACCTGGTGTTCATTTTCGCCTTCGCTAAATCGGATAATTGATTTCGTAATATCGGTATTTTTTATACATTGTTCACATGAAAATACATTTGGGGATTCGGAAAATATTCGTTACTTTGAAATTTTCGCTATTTCGAATTTCGCAAAAACGGGATTCGACTGTATTTACTTTCTATTTACAATTCAATTATTCTTAAAAATAATTTTCACTTTACTTTATTTTCAGCACTCGTGATTTCCTTTTTGTAATGATAAAGGCAATCATTTATTGCTGTAAAATTAATGATTAAAGGATGAAAAAATATAGAACAAGCAGCTCTATTTTAAACATGGCAGATATAGAACATTTGATTCATATCTTTTTTCTTAATAGTTAATATAGGAATAGTAAAACAGCTACTATCACTATATAAATTCTTGTTGACATGATAAAATGCCATATTTCAGGTTTACTTTTTGGAAAAGATGGGTCTGTCAGCACAGTAAACTTCATAAATCCCCCGATTCCAAAAGAAATGCAAATTGTAAAGCCCGAATGACAATAATTATAAAGAAAATGACAAAACACACCATAAGAAAGGACAAGTTTGAAGTTTACCAGTTGGGGTTACTCTGAGCATGCAACACACACATAGTATTCATTCTGCAGAATCTCTTCGAATGTTAAGAGGTACTGAAGAGGTATTGGCATATATATTTGTTTGTCTTTTTTTTTCCTTCAATAGCATAAATATTAGCTTTTTTGCATTTTTAGGTGAAAAACAACTTTAGTGACTATTTCTCTTCTGGAATGACTCCAGCAGAAGCTATTATGCATCACGAGACAAAATTTTTATTGGATTATAACTATGAAGATGCTTCTGATTTGATTAGCAAATGCTTCTAAGAATCCTACGCGAAGACAGGTTCATTATTTGCATGATTGCTGGCGCACTATTAATTTAGGATCTTATTTAATACCATTAGAGAAATTAAGAGAGAAAATTCCATCACATAATTCTAATGGTAAATTACTTTTTTTTATTTAACTACTGATTCTGTATATTTAAAGAATTGAGAACTGTTTCATATACACTTATAAAAATTACAAAGCTGAAATAAAAAGGGAAATATAAGAACTTAATTATTTTAGAGAGACAATATTTTAAGCATAAATAATTGAATTCTCAATTGTTTGATTTATAAATAAGTAGCTTGTGAATTTGTTTAGCAGCATTAATGGTACTACATCCTAACTTTATATGTTTTTGTCAATTATTTGAATTTCTCTTTAAAAAAAAATTAATAATGGGAATTATAACTTTATTTGTTCATACTTTTCTTGGAAGGAAAAAAAAAAAACAAATTTCTTTTTTCAAATTTTTGTATTTAAAAAAAATTTTTCAAGCAACTTTATTACAAGAATTTAAATTTGAATTAGGTTAATGTTAACCCCAAATTAAAAAAAGGAAGAAACAAAGATATTTTAATATAACAATTCAACATAAGTTAAAATTATTTAATTAAAAATATTTTTAATTTAGGCATTTAATAAAATCTGTAAATATTTCTAGGTTCAATAATAAATTAGTAGCGAGATTTAACTCCTTTTTCCTAAGAAGAAAAGAATAGGTGTTGCTAGATAGATCACTAACAAGGGATAATAATACGAACAACTATGCCGAATCAACAATTCGCATAGTTAAAGATATTGTCTTAAATAGGACAAAAGCTTTTAATGTAGTAGCCTTGATAGAATTCTGTCTTGAGGTTTGGGAAAATTTTTTAACCAGAAAACTTTTGGAATAAGCACACTCTCGCAGGAGAAGTGTCGACTTAATATTTAAATCAGTAAATGAAAAGAGCAAATTCATAAAAGATGAAAATGTGCGAGAGTGTGCACCAAATTTGTTTGAGGTGAAGAGCGAAAATGTTAACAAATCATACACTATTAACACTGATTTAGAGATTTGCACTTGCCCTACTGGAATACATGGGGCATTTTGCAAACACCAGTGCTTTTTCCTCATGGAAAAAAAACTTTCTTTGCCCAATGTACCCCCCATTTCAGTAGAGGAAAAATATGCATTAGCCAAATTAGCATTGGGTGATAATTGTCCCCCTCCTTCCTTTTTCTCTGAGTTTATAGAAAGAGATACTTCAAATCCTCCTTTACTAGAGGAGGAAATATCAGCAGAAAATGATCAATCTAATGAAACCATTGACATGGAAATAGATCCTCTCAATCAAAATGCTAACGATGAAGAAAAAAATGAAATGGCTGTAGAACTCGATAGAATAAAAAATTTTCTTTATCAAAGTACATTAAAAAAAAGAAAAGTTAATGATATTGTTAATAAATTAAAAAAAAATCAAATCAGCCGATGATTTTGACAAACTGATGCTTTTCAAGTTTACTTTTCGTGAAAGAAAAATTAAAGTCCAACCGACTTCTATTTCCAGACGGAGAGTAGGCTTGACCCATACTAAAACAAGAGTTCCAGGCGGATGGCCTCCTGGCAAAATAATGAAACCTCTAAAAATAAAGCGATGTTTAAAATTAAGTATTATCAAAAATAGACCAAACGCGAAGTCACATTAGTCAAATTAATATATTTTAACCTATTGTTTTCAAAATTAACTTTAATTTTTTTTGTTAAAATTTTTTTAAACATAAAATTTGTTCACTTAATAACTTTGTGTTAATAGTATCATATTAAGGATTCACTAACTTATGTTTTTTTTCCAATTTTAATTTAAAAAACCCTAAGGTTCCTTTTTGATGAGATAATTAAATACATAAATTAAATTCTATCCTAACCGAAAAAATTGTTATAAATACTACAAATTCTTTTAATTACAAGGAAATATAAAATTTTTTTAACTCATTCTTTTGGTTATTTTCTGCTGATATTTGGGTAGCTCTCTGCTATAAATTTAAATGGTAGACTATTTGTTTTTCCCCCAGATATATGAATGAGTTATTTGTTCAAAATATATTTTGAAGATTATACTTCAGTTTAGTATAAGTTTGAAGTATTATTTGAAATAAATTTTTTATTAATAATTCAACATTATGAAATCTCATTCCCTCGCTCGCAACTCTTACCACTTACAAATGCAAAAAGTTTCAAGACTTTTGTTGTTCAACCTTTACTTTCTAATATTAATACCTGTAATGCTGTTACTATGAATAAAATTGGTTAAAGTTTTTGGTCTTTAAATAGGTTTCATATTGAGCAAAGAAATTTGAAACTCATATCTTATATTCCCTCACTCATAATGATTCAAAATATTTCAGATCTAAGAAACTATTATTTGTATAAAAACATTCACATGTTCTGCAAAACAAACTCAAAAACAAATATAAGTAAATTGGGACAGGTTTTTCAGTGCATAAAAATGAAACTGAAAAAGCAAATTGGAAGTAAAATATCGATTTCCTATAGTAAGATATTTAAATACATATTATTTTAATTTATTTATGGAAATAAACTTCAGAAGCAATTAATGCTATTCAACACTTAAAGCAAGGTTACATTCTTGTGATGTCTATTATTTTATACTGATAATAAATTTTTTTAAAATGCACCAATAACTGTTTTTATTTCCCATCATGGTAATAGTTTAAGAAAATATTTTAATGTATATTCACAGGAATAAACTTCAAAACCAAATAATGTTTATTTCCACATTTCCTAACTGAATGACATTCTCGAGACGCTTTTAAAAACATAAGAATCGATTTCAAGTTAAAAAAGATATTTGTATTTCACAATTTTTTTAAAGCAGTTGAGGAATGACATAGACTTAAATATATTCATAAACAATTTTATTTTAAATTACTAAATCTAATTAAATTATTTGCTCAAATAATAATTTTCACACTTAGAAGAAATCTCTGATATAAATCTTTATCAATGTTACTATTTGAAAATAGCGTATATGTATTGAGATTTACTCGTTTAAATTTTTAATTCATTTATTTCAGTCAAAAATCTTCAGTGTTAATAGTGTAAGATTTATTTATTTTGTGCAATCGAATCTATCATTTTTATTGATTGTAATATTGCTGTATTATCTCATGTGTATAATTAGGAGAAAAAAAATATGCTCATATTAAAATATTCAATTGTTAGAAAAAGTTTTAACTAAATTACTCCAGACTAGGTTAAGCTGTAATATCAATATGCCTACATTAATATATATGAATATTAAACCTAAACAATTTGTTTATTTTTGTTCATGTACTTATTAAATATGGGAGCATTAAAGTTCCCATTCTTGCAGTCCTTGTGTTGAAATATTTAAGAAATTATTTTATTTTTTTTAATTATTTATTTTATTAATGTTTTTTATTTTAACATGTGTTACTTATATTTATATTGACATGTGTTACTTATTTTTTATATGTTTATTTGAATGTGTACTCAATTCATTAATTAAATATTTGAGAAATGTCTCAAGATTCTATTTCATTTCTTACATGCTTGTTTGAATGTTTACTAAATTCAGTTTAATTTAAAAACAATTGAGAAAAAAAAGAGTTGCAAGATAAAAATCAGATTTTTTACACATATTTATGAATACAAATATAATTGTTAGTTGCAGCAATTGGTAAAATACCATAAAATAAATAAATGTAGGGTTTATTGAAGAATTAAAATAAAGTGAGAAATCAATTACATAAATTTTTTTTTCAAAAAGCATTTGCAAAACATTTTTAGCACAAAATGGTATCAAAGACAGATATAAAAACCCTTTATAATATACACCTGGAATAAAATAACTTTGGAACTTTCTTCTATTATACAGCAGATACAAAGAAAATCTCAAACTCTACACAACACTTTTTCCAAGAATTTGAAACAAAAATCGTACACAAACTTAAATTACAGTACATTTTAAAAATACACTTTGAAAACATCATAGCAACTGAATTTTTGATGAAAATTCTTCTACTAATTATGTATTAGATAAAACTACAGTCAAAAAGTTGGGGTTACGACAAAACCTTAAGTCAGAAGGTAACAAGGTTAGCTTAATATCTAGGTTTTTTCTATAATAAAAAGTTGATTAAATCAACAGAAAACTTAAAAAAAAAGAAAGAAAAAAAAAAAAAACTTTTGCCCAAGGATAAAAAGTTTTTCAGAAATATTCTAAATATATATACGTATATACAAAGGAATTAATATAAGGAATGATTTAGAGATATATATTTTAGACTTTTGTCTTCCATTTATGTGCATTATAAAATTACGGAAATGATGCTTCAGAAAATGTAAAGTCTGTTTTAAATTATAGATAAACACATAAATAAAGGGAATTCCTAAAAGCGTGTCAAATCACTCCTTGGAATGTAAAAGCACATATTAAACATTTACAGCACAAGATAATTCTACTATATTTTACAATAAATTAATTTGCTGCAATATCTTTTAATTAAAAAAAAAAAAAAAACATCAGTTTGTATCTTAATTATACTTTTATTTTTATAATTTTTGCATTTGATTGTATGAAAAAAACTTTTAACACTTGTTTCCTAAGTACAGATTACATAATTTTATGATTTTATTGGGTATACATAAATGTTTATTAGAATTAATAAATTAAAAGTAGGCAAATAAATTATTCCAATAACGAACAAACAATTACAATGTACATGCACATTTCATTAATATATGTTATTAATCCATTTCATTCATCTTATGCTTTCATGATGTTTATCATCTTCCATCTTCACTAAAAAATCTTTTTTACTAGTTTATTTATATCATAATCTGTTAACAAAATTTAGAGTACTGAAATAATTTTTACTTATACATTTTTATGGGAATATTTATAGTTTCTGATTTATATTTATTAGAGAAATAGTCAATTTTAAAGCACAACTTAATTTCATAATTTAAAAAAAAATAGAAATTTAATTTTAACGGATAAAATCTTCAAACTTCTCTCTGTAGGTTTAAGCTATATCTCCTTGATAAACTCTGGATAGTATTGAAATTAACAGATATAGAACTGTCTGAAGAATGTTCTATGGAAAAATCAGAGGTCTAAATATTGAAATATCAGATATCTGAAAATACTTATTGGTCGCCAAGACCATACACCTAGGTGAATAAAATAAATATCTAGGTCATAATAATAACATTACATCCAGTAGTATACTGAAATCATTATCAATAACATAAAAAATTAAAATGATAACATTATGACTAAAAACAATGATAACTATTATAAGAGGTGAAAAATATCATTCGGTACCAAAGATATTGACCAATGTTAAAATCACATAAATTAGTAAGGTTGGAAAGCCTAGAAATATATTATTAAATATTTTATTATATATCATAAAAAATTTTTACTTTAAAGAATTCATTAGGCGTGTTAATTTAAACTAAATGAAAACTATCTAAGTAAAAGAAATATCTGAATGACAAACTTTTAATAATAAATTCTTTTATTTTATAACTTGAGGGATAAGCAATAATCATTTTAAATATTAATGGAAAAAAACTTATAATTTAATTACCTCTTATGACTAAAATCAACCATTGCTCCTTCCTTCTCCACCTGCATCTGAAATGTTAAAAAAAAAAAAAAAAAGGTTTTAATGTTTATTATTGCATACTAATTAATGCTGCTGCTGAACTAATTTTTTGTTTTTATAACAAAACTCCCATACATATCAGAATTAATGACGTGAATAAAATTTATAAGAGCAATTTAAATTTTAATATATATAATTATTCATGTAAACTACACTAGTGCTATATCTACAGTAACTTCTCTTCCTGTTAGTAGTTTTACCTCTTTTCTAAAGCATATAAACTTAACAATTTGCACAACAAAATTAAGTTATCTAAAAATTTACGTATTGCAATTTAAAACTTTACGTTTTGGGGACATAACAGAAAAACCTTCTTCCTCGCTGAGAAAAACGTAACAGCACAGCATTATTCAAACCTTTGAATACTGTATTATTGCAAGACACGTGTAACATTTATAATAAGCAATAAAAATCACAGCAAACAGCTGGACACAGCGCCCTGGGGAAGACCAGTTTGCAAAGTCCTAAAACTAGACTGTGCGGTTCCATATCTGATATTTATAAGACGCTGATCTAGAAAGTCACTGAACCACCGCAGCATGTTACCTGATATATGTTTACTAGCTAATTTATATAGGAGCTTAGTCTTCCAAACAGTGTCGTATGCTCCTTTAAAATCCACTAAAATAGCACCCACAATGTTGCCCTTATCAAGATTGTCTTTAATACTCTGAGAGAAGGTGGTAACAAGCTCATCAGTGGAACGGTTTTTCCTAAAACCACCCTGCGCATGATGTAGGAGTTCCTTGCTTTCAAGGTGCCATTTTAATCTTTGGTAAAAAGTCTCTCCATTAACTTTGCCATAATGCAGGTCAAAGAGATTGGTCGATAGCTATTAAAATCAGATGCTGATTTATCTTTCTTTAACAAAGGGATGATTGTGGCCTTTTACCACAGAGATGTAACAGCATCAATTTCATTCCAAATTTTATTAAAAAGCCTCAAAGCGTCTTCCTTGCTTTTCCTCCAATATGATGTATGACTTCAGCAAAAATATGGTCAGGACCAGGAGACTTACCCAGTTTCATCTGGGATGTAGCTAATTCAAGCTCAGACTCTGGAATTATTGTTACACAAATCCCTAGCAGAGTCGTCTACGGTTTGGGCTAGAATATTGTATCTCTTAGCCAGTTTGTCTCTCCGTTTCATGTAGCCTGATTTCCTTTGTTTTGAGGCAAAGTGTGTTGCAAAGGCATTTGAAATTTGATCTTCATTACATAAAATCTTGTTGTTTAATTTCATCGGCTCCTTTGCTGTCCCACAATTTTTTGAGCTAAGTCTATTCATGAATTTATAGGTTCTAATTGCCTCTGTTTTATAATTTACTTTAGAGATGAATTCACCAAAGGCAGCTCGTTTTGCCCCATTGATATCTTTCTTCAATTTCGCATGGCTCCTTCTCCAATCAATCACAACCTGGGGGTCTTGCATTTCCTGAGCTTTATCTCTAAGCTCATAACGTTCCTTTTTAAGCTTTGTGACATCGTCGTTCCAGAAGCAGCTAAGAACCCTCTGTCTGCCATGAGGGATAAACTTCTTGGCAGCATTAATAATAATGGTGTTAAAATTTTTTTGCGGGTGTTGATCAAAATCTATTTTAGAGTCACTTAGACTATTCTCCAATAAGCTTCTAAAGGCTGACCAATTCGCTTTGCGAAAATTCCAGGATATTCTATTGTATGGACGTAATGCCTTATTCTTTGAAAGTTCAATATTTGCCAAGACTATACGGTGACCACTACCGCAATCTTCCATAACAGTTCTGTGAGTATTATCTATGTCAGTTGAAACCATCAACAGATCAGGGTTACTAGACGCACCACTGTAGTGCAAAAAAGTTGGTTTATCTTGTTTGTCAAAAACAAGCTCCAAATTGTTGGAACATAAAAGATCTTCAACAGCATCACCCGCCAAAACTCTCTCTTTATATCCCCATTTTTGGGAGTGAGCATTGAAATCACCGATTACAATATCCTTCTGTTGACATTAATCAAATCAAGGTTGGGTATGTTATTAGGAGGATTATAAACAGAAAAGATTTTAAAAAGGTAGTTATTCATCCAACAATTTATTAAAGCTATTTCTATCTTGTCATTTGTCTCACCCATAGTTTTTATAATTTCAAAGCTCGAAGTGATGGTGTTCTTGACTCCAACCAGTATACCACTGGCCACTTTCCTTCCTTTCTCCAAAAGAAAAACATTATAGCTAGGAAAATTAAATCTTTCCATATCCTTTTTTAATTTATTTGCCTCCATAATTGTGAATATATCAACCTTCTTGTCTATAAAGATTTTTATAAGTTCGATCCTTTTAGTTTGGGTAAGCCCATCTGCGTTCCACTGCAAAACATGCAACGAATCCTGTCTACACTTCATATCAAGAAAAAATCATCCAGATACACGAAAATCAATCAGAAGATTAAAAGAAAGAGATCTCGGCTGCAGAGTTGTTACTCATTTAGCACCACCCAGGAGGCATTTAGCACCACTAGTCAGTTCAGCTTTAATTGTATTTCTTAATATTCAATTTTACTTCTATGTATTAAAGAAAATTCTCTTAAACTAATGTGAATACACAAAAAGTATTGAAGTTGAAAATAAGATTTATTTTTAGAATTTAGATCTGATATTGATTACTTATGATTGCATATACTTAGAAGTATAATTAAACAAAAGCTCAAACTTATTATAAATACACTGCACTTCCAAATGCATTCAATTCCTTAATGTAACCGTTTTTTTCCCTTCCTTCTACAAAATTACTTTTTTTTTGTGATCAGATCCAAAAACTATTGACTTACAACTGTGTTAGACTTAGAAAATTAAGTTTTTCAAGCCTCTCTCTCACTCACTCTTTTGGTTTGGATTTCTGAAACTTTTTTGCAATATTTGGTTTCCTTTACACGGGAAACATTTTTTATTTTGTATTTTTCAAATAGAGAGAATCTCTTTCTATCATTATTTTTAAATTAAATTTAATTGTAATGCTGCCTTTAACTAAAGCTTGTAAAGATAAAAATCGACTGATGATATATATATTAATACATATTAAAAAATTGTGAGTATACACGAAAAATCCTGAATAAACTTAGAAATGTTAAGGATTAACTGCAGATCAATGTTTGTAAAATTTAATACAAAAAGGAGAGGAATTCTAAATATTTTGATTTATTATTAGCAATTGGAATTGTTATTCAGATTAAAAATTTTTTTTCTTAAAGCATTTAAAAACTGGAAGGAAAAAAATATCACATATATATATATATTAATAAAAATAAATAATATTTTAATCAACAATTTTACCCAAATGACATTAGTGATGGCAGGCACTCTTTCAAATGACTTTTTTTCTTTTCACCTCAGTCAAAATACCGGCATATGCTGTCAAAATACCGAATCTGAAAACAAAAGTTTGTTAATTTATTCAAACAGCTACAATACAAATTATGTAAAAATTTAATCTAAAAAAGTATTAAAATATTTATATTAGCTAGCCCACTTTCCAGTATTATTTATATGTACACTTGTTAATAATAAGAAAAATCGATGCTATAAACAACTCTGCAGCTGATACATCGCTTAAAATGAAAGTCACTATCAGTTGCTTAAATCAGATTTCTGATGCATCATCTAAAACAAAAGTCATCATATTGGCCTGCCGATATATGTGTTACGTAGATATTTTGAGATACATAGATTTATTGCCCAGTCCTATATAGAATAATCATTTAAACTCTCTCCATACACCCTTAAGTACAGAACAAATAAGATGGTGAAAGTCTTTTTCGCTTTTTAAGAGGACAGCAAGGTTTGAAAAGGTTAAGATTTACTGGTCTATACTTTAGAGCAAAGGTTCCTTTGCCAAAGGATCCAAAGAGCAATTGTAATTTTTTTGATCATAATAATAATAGCTCCATTTTTAATAAAATGCTTTCTATGGAGAAAAAATTTAGGGAATGATTATACTTACTAATACATAAACTAAATACATTTTTGTAAATATTATAACATGCAAATTTTTCATGAAAAATAAATTAGGAAAAAAAATTGAAAATACAAAATGTTACTCGAGGCTCCTAAATTTATACTAGTTTTCTCATCTTGCAATTGCTCTGTGCAGTGACAACAAAATAAAATAGTCTGATGTCATAATTTATTTACTTATTTAAAAGCTAAAAGGCTGAGTAGAGCAAAATATACACCTATGTTGGTGAAATTGCAACACAATGAAAGAACTGTCTGACATTTATTCATTAAATTACTGATAGTGGTATAAATAAACAAGTGCACTCATTTTCTAAATAAATTCTAATCATTTACGAGAAGGCATTGAGAATAAGATACAACAGTAACAAACTGAAAGATAAAACAGTAACAAATTATCACATCAAAATATAAAATTTCTACTTGATATATATTGTAAATAGATATCAATATAAGATTAGACATTACAAAATTAATTTCTACACATTAATTTTAGAATGAATCACAGCTAAGTTATAATCTTATTTAATAAGAATCACATATAGACCTGTTGTGTTATATATATACTTATACCATGTATATTTATTTATATATATATATATATATGTAATACAAAAATTATAATACTTTTGTATTAATAAAAGAATTAAATCTCTTTCGTTTTCATAAAATGTCTTTGTTAAAGAATAAGTGTAGAGAGATTCTATTTTGGGAAGTCAAGGCTAATAACATACGATTGAGTTATTTTTAGAATCTCTCCCCCTTTCACTTCCATATAAGGAAGCATGAAATGATTTTCCTTAATGCGTAAGGATACAAGAATGCCAACGACTGTGCCTGTTTACTCAAATCTGTGTTAGTATAAAAGCGAGAGCAATGCTTTTCGCATGTCTTTTTCCATCATGTTGTGATCCTGAAAAGTTGTTCCGGAATTGTCCAAAGTCTTGTCCACCCCCTCCCTTGCGGAGTGTGGATGTGAAGTGTTATCGATACCAGCCTACTACCATTAATAAAGATTTTTTGTGTGTAACATGGCTTACGACTGCATTATTAAAGCTAAATACACCACTGATAACAGGGATGAAGCTCTGTTATTACAAGACGCCAGGATGTTACTTGCTGAGGAAACCATTGTTATCTATTTTCCGGCTGACTACAACGTTGATAAAACCTCATCCCAGGGAACGAAAAAAGAGAATTGCCCATCCCGGACGAAAGAAAGAAGTGCCTAGTCCGCGGTGAAAAACGAATGAAGGAAGGTCTGTTTTACCACTCCATCTTAAACTACCCGTACCTTCATCGCAGTGAGAATGCTGACGTTGGCTCGAGCTCATCACATGCCTCTCTGAAACCCATAGTGTTGATCGAGATGACCCTACAGTGTCCAACCTGGAAATGACCGATGACCCTACAATTCCGTAGTGCTCAAATTGTGAAAACAAAAGTGAATGTGCGCGATTTATATTAAATTTAGAGAGAAGCTTTTTGCTTCTTTATTAAAAGTTCCTTTCATTAAAAAGCTGCTGTGAACACCAGTGATATGTGAACGCGTGTAAAATCCCGAAGATTTATGTGAAAACAAAAGTGAATGATGCGCGAATCTAAATCATGAATATTCATGAAGTGCAATGATAAATGTTTTATTTCTTCTCTTCACAATCATGAAGGTCAAGGAAAAGTGTAGCAAATGGAAAGGATTTCATTCAGATACATATATTTTTTTTATCCTCTTATTTTTCTCTCTCATTCTTATGATTAAATATTTTATTGATATTAGATATGAAAGTGCTCTAAATTTCTTATTATGAAATTTAATAGAGAAATATATTTAAGAATTGATTGCATTTGGTATGTTTATATTATTTTCTTTTAAAAATATAATATAATATTGTTCTTTTTAGTGCATTTAAAATGTTTTTGAGGGAAATAAATGTGTTTCAAACGTCAATTAAATTTGTGACGGCAAACAAAATTCAAAATTTTTCAGCTTTTCAAACAAAAACAAAACTAAAAGAAATTTGTAATGCTTTTTCTTTTTCGGACTTGGTCAAAACAAAATATTCCTATTAAAAATGTGAAAAATTAAATGTTACCCAAACAAAAGGACATTTCACACTTAACAAATTGTGTGAGTTTCCCCTTATTACGATAGGCGAAATTGTTAATTCAGCTAAGTTTTTATACTTGATACTGATTTATCATAGGCTTTAGTAGGGTTGCAGACTTGCAAAGATTTTTGTTTGTTTTTCGATTGTGTCGGGCCAGTTGTTACTCAAGTTGGTAAGAGACTGATCATCTCTGCTAAATCTAGCAATGACAACTTATCCTTGCACATTAGACAACAGAATTCTCATTATGTTAAGGTCAAAAATTGTGAAAAAAAAAATGAAAATTTAAGATGTTTCAATAAAAGTAAACATTTTGAAAAAATGGAAGTTTAAGATGTTTCAATAAAAGTAAACATTTTGAAAAAAAAAATAGAAGTTTAAGATGTTTCAACAAAAGTAAACATTTTGAAAAAGTTTAAGATGTTTCAGTAAAAGTAAACATTTTGAAAAAAAAATAATGTGAGGGGTAACAAAAATAAAAAGAACAGGAAAAATAGGAAAAAGAGAGAATGACCAAGAAGTTAATAACAAAAAGTACAGGAAAAAGAAAGAAAGGCCAAACATTTCAAATGATTCGAAGATAGAACTAGGTAATGGGTGCATACATTATCAGGTTAACATCGACGAAAAAATAGGAAATAAAAAGAAAAATTTAAGTAAACAAAATTTTGAAATAGTTCATGTATCAAATCTTAGGAAATATAACAACCCACAAATGTTGAAATTAAATCATGAATAGTGTCCAAAACAAAACAAAATATGTTACTTTCTTCAATGGAAGAAGTACACCCTATATTTTTTTTGGGAGATCCGAATCGCGTGTGGAGATATTTACCTCAACATCAATTGGATGTGAGGGCGATGAAAGTTGAATTTTTTTTTTCTCAGCAAGTTGAGAAAAGTATTATAAAATATTTTTGGATTGACCCGTCTGGATCTCTCAATATCACTGTGCTTCATGAAATTCTGTTTTCCTCCATTTTAACGGGGAATACAAATTTTCATAAAGTAAATAACCCCTTTAACCAGACAGAATCTTAAATTCTGATTAAAGACACTTGTTGTCCAGTCGTTTCCATAAAAATTATGTATATTTTTGTGTGAAAAAAAAAAAAAAAAAAAAACATTTCTTTTTGTGAAAATTTTAGTAGATTAGTTATAAAAATATGTTTCATTTTTCTTTCTGTTTAGTTGCCTAAACAGATAAAGTGTATTATCATGTTTTTATTATTGTCATTGTATATAGTTGTTTTTTTTTTTTTACAGATAATTGAAAAATTGTTATTTGTAGTAGTGAAAAGGAACAGTCGTACCAACATAAATTTTAAAAGTTCAGAGAATTCTAAATTTTATTATGATTTCTTTTTGGCTTGCCAAAAATCTTTTTTGGGGGGGATGTAATACAAAAATTATAATACTTTTGTATTAATAAAAGAATTAAATCTCTTTCGTTTTCATAAAATGTCTTTGTTAAAGAATAAGCGTAGAGAGATTCTATTTTGGGAAGTCAAGGCTAATAACATACGATTGAGTTATTTTTAGAATCTCTCCCCCTTTCACTTCCATATAAGGAAGCATGAAATGATTTTCCTTAATGCGTAAGGATACAAGAATGCCAACGACTGTGCCTGTTTATTCAAATCTGTGTTAGTATAAAAGCGAGAGCAATGCTTTTCGCATGTCTTTTTCCATCATGTTGTGATCCTGAAAAGTTGTTCCGGAATTGTCCAAAGTCTTGTCCACCCCCTCCCTTGCGGAGTGTGGATGTGAAGTGTTATCGATACCAGCCTACTACCATTAATAAAGATTTTTTGTGTGTAACATGGCTTACGACTGCATTATTAAAGCTAAATACACCACTGATAACAGGGATGAAGCTCTGTTATTACATATATATATATATATATGTCAGGTATATATGCCGAGCTACTTCAAACTACACCATAGTGTGATGATGTTAGTTACCATATTAATTCAATCAACCATGTGATTAATAACAATAACCATAATATTTATTCTTCAATATTAACAAGAGTCACGTAGACTCTAACCACTTAGGTTTGAATCACAAAGATTCCAAGTTTTACCTAAAGACAAACAATTAGTTTCACGGAGAAACAACTTCAACTCAGTACTCTTCATTTACATCTAGAATGTTCAAATACACTTTGTTAAGGCAAGCGCCATCTGGCGTGATAACTCAGAGGCTGTTATCTCACTTCTTACAGTCTCGGCCATTCGACAAGTGGCGTCCTCGCCACCTGAGAGAAAAGAAATCTGCAAAGAGAAAAAAAAACAAAGCAGTATACAAAACATGAAAAAAAAATTTGAAATAAAAAACAAAGCTGCATCGTTCCATCAGTAAATCTGCACTAATTTGTCCATGGCTTCATATAGTCTACAGCAGTGGTTGTAAAGTTAGGACCATCATGTTGCCCAACTTTTTCTACTTGATATCTGTCATTGCATTTTACTTTAACAATCTTGTAAGGACCATGAAACTTTGGACGCAACTTTAAACCAGTTCCAAATTGCGTTCTTTGAATCGCCACTAAGTCATCTTTTCTGTACTTGTGGGGTTGTTTGCACTTTCTGTTGTGAGTTGATTTATTCTGCTCTTGAATTTCCATAATTCGTTGCTGTGCATCACTTCTCAGGTGTTCTCGTTTTTTCATGAAGAAATGTTCATATTCTTCAGTCAATATTTCTTTGAGTTTTAAATCCTCTTTGTTCTTCATAGGAGTTCCTATCAATAACTGAAATGGTGTATACGTTGTACTGGAAGAAATTGTACTGTTTATAAAACGCTGAACATGTGAAACATGTTTGTACCACTCTAGAGGGTTATCGGTGGATAGTTTTGTCAAAATTGGTATTAGTGTTTCGTGAATACGTTCAACCTGTCCATTACCGCGTGGTACACCTGCTGTTATTAGAACATGCTGTATTTCTTCTTCTTGGCAATAATCTTTAAATTCATTCGATACAAATGCACCTCCACGATCTGTCACGATTCTAGAAGGATTTCCAAATATTGAATGCTGAAATCGTAATTTGTCTAACGCGGCTTGTGAGCTGTCGGTCTTAACAGGGTAGAGCCACACAAATTTTGAAAAACCATCAATTACAGAGAAAATATGTTGATAATTTTTCTTAGTAGAGGGGAGGGGACCTATAAAGTCAATATGATATGTACTGAGGGGTACATCTTCTTTGGGTATTGGATTTAAGAACCCTTCTTTTTTTCCGCGTTTTCGATTACATAAAATGCAATCAACACAGTTGGCTAAGACGTTTTCAACTTTTTTCCGAAGTCCTGGAATATAAAAATCTCGTTTCACAGCTTCTTCAGTTTTTGCTAAAGCATAGTGTCCTTTACCATGGATTTCTTTAATTATATCCGTTTGCATAACTTCGGGTACGACTAAGAGATCACGACCATTGTCATAGCGATAAAGAATGTTATTTCGAATGAAATGTATATTGTCATCACCTTTCGCAAGTAAAGATTTAATTGTGTTAATTTGTTCATCATTTTTTTGAGCAACTGCAATTTTCATGGTGACTTCATCGTGCGAAATTGTGATACACGCATTTCTACTTAAGGCATCTACATGTTTCATCTGTGTAGCAGGCCGGTGCACTATATCATATTGAAATTCCTCAAGGTACAAAGCCCAACGTGCAATTCTAGGGACAATTTCTTTTTTATTCATTGTGTTTTGGAGAGCTGCGCAATCAGTAACAATTTTAAATTTTGTACCTAATAAATAACAACGAAATTTCTTCAATGCTTCAACTATCGCGAGGGTTTCTAACTCGTAACTACTATATTTTTCTTGTTGTGGATTAGTTTTTTTACTAAAGTAATGAATAGGATAAAATTTTTCATTATCAGCCTTTTGTAAGAGTACTGCACCAAACCCAAAACTACTAGCGTCAGTATGAAGTTCTAACTCCGAATTTTGTCTGTATAAGTGAAGAACTGGGTTATCAGTTAAAGCTAACTTAAGTTTTTTAAAAGCTTCTTTTTGATCATTATCAAATTTAAATTCAGTATTATTTCTCAATAAATCAGTAAGGGGTTTAGCTATTTTACTGTAATTAGGAATAAATTTACGAAAATATCCAGTTAAACCGAGAAAACTCATAAGTTGTTTATGTGTTTTAGGTAAGGGAAAATTCTGAACTGCTAAAGTTTTAGAGGGTGAAGGGCGAATCTTGCCATTTTCAATTATGTAACCGAGACATTCTATGGAACGTTTTAAAAATTGACATTTCTTAAAATTTAATTCCAATCCGTTATCAGCAGCTGTTTTTAAAACACGTTTTAATTTTTCAAAACCTTCCTCATCATTTTTTGCTGGAATGAAAATGTCATCTAAATAAATAACTAAAGTTTTATCTTTAATTAATTCTCTAAAAACATGTAAAATATATCTCTGAAAAACACTAGGACTGTTAGCCAAACCAAATGGTACCCGTAAAAATTCGTATTGGCCATTATGCGTAATAAAGGATGTGTATTTGCGACTATTTTCTTCGATTTCACAATGGTGAAAGGCTGCTTTTAAATCAATAGAAGAAATTACCTGCGCATCGCCTAATTGGTCTAATATGTCCTCCATAAGGGGTAAGGGGAATCTATCGCGAACAATTTTTTTATTTAATTTCCTATAATCGATGCAAACTCGCGTGGAATTATCTTTCTTTTTACAAAGAACTATAGGCGCGCTAAATTCTGAACAACTTTCACGAATAACACCATCTTTTAACCAGGTGTCTATTTGTTTTTCAACTATTTCTTGCTCTTTAAATGACAAACGACGAGCATGTTGAGAAATGGGAATTTCATCTGTTAATATTATATTCATCTTAATATTTGTTGTTTTAATTTGCGATGGCTTATAATTATTAATCAAAAGAGTTAAATCTTGCTTTAATTTCTGATTCAGAATATGCGATAAATCAAATTCATTATGATCAATGACATTTGAGATCTGAGTTAAAAAAGAAAAAGCTTCTAAATTATTTGAATATTCATTTGACTGAAAAGTATCCGAAGAATAAAAACAATTCGAAAGAGGAACGGTTTGTTGATCATAAATTAAGGAATCGCAACTAGGCATTACAGTAGCCTTGAAGGGAGACGCTCTGACTGAGTTTGTAAAAGTTTCGGTTCCACTTCCGAAGGGTGAATATTTCGCATGAGAAATGATTGTATTTACGTTTACTGTTTTTGGGGTAGATGTATTTTTAACAAATAATTTGCCTTTAGCAAAATTGATATCTAAACAATTAAGCACATCCATTCCGATTATAAAATCGAATTGCATTTTATCAATAACATAAATATTAGCATTAATCGTAAAATTATCTATACCTATGTTTGTATTAAACCAACCTAATGGAGAAATAGGCTCTTTACTTATTCCAGATAAAATAATATTAGACAATTGGAGGGGAATATGAGGAAATTTTTGATATAATACATCACTACACATGGTTATCTCACTGCCTGTATCTATAATTGCGTTAATTTTACTGTTAAATATAACAATATTTTTATCAATACGAGTTGGTTGAATTATATGTACGTTTCTTTCGGTACATTCATGAGTGGAATGACCTGATTTATTACAGTTTCTACACTTTTGAATTAATTGATCACATTTTGCACTTATATGCCCATAATTGTGGCAGTTATAGCATTTTATATGAGCCATATCTTTATTTTGATTCGGATTATTAAAACCAGGAGAAAAGGAAGAGATGGGTGTGTTTCGTTTTTGTTGAATTGGAAATGTTTTGGTTTTAAAGATTGAATTCTTATTAGGGGTGTCAACTTTTTTTGTTATTATTCGCGCGTTTTCGTATGTTTCTAGCTTATCAATCAATACGCTTAATTCGGTTAATTGGTGTAAATCATCCAATAAATGTTCGCGGATATCTGACGGTAATTTTCTTCTTATTTGGTCAACGACCATATATTCTTTTAGCTTGTCAAAGTCTGCTATTTTCAAACCGCTAATCCACTCGTCGAAATAGTGGTTTAATTGATATGCGAAATCTCGCCAAGAAACATTTACTTCTTTTCTATGGAAAGAAAATTTCTGACGGAATTGTTCCGGGGAAAGTTTAAAGCGTTTCAGAAGCAAAGTTTTAACAAAATTATAGTCTGCAGTTAATTGTTCTGGCTCTTGAGCAATTATTTGAACAATGCTTAGAGGGAGAAGTCCCATTAAATATGTGACGAATTCAGTTTTATTTATATTTATTCTGTTCGCCTGTCTCTCAAATAACTGTAAATAGGTACTGATATCGGTTTCGTTGGCATCAAAACTTTTAATTAGTTTATACAAGTCACTTGTTTTTAATGTTTCTGTTGCTGGAATTGGAGTTCCGTTTTGCCGATTTAAATTTTCCGCTTTAAGCTTTTCAAGCTCAATTTCCTGTGCTAATTTTTCTTTTTCGGCAGCCGCTTTTTCCAAGCGTTCCGAAACAATATTTTCTAATACATTTTTGGCAAATATTTCATCATATTTAGTATCGGAAGTAATTAGCTGTGTTATATTGATAATTTTAGGATTAGGTGGAAGTGTAATCCCTAATTCTTCTGCTAGTTTTAACAGATCTTCCTTTCTAGATCTAGACAAGAAGCTCATTGTTTTATATTTCTTTATAATTCACACAGAATAATAGTCAAAAAACATAGTACTCACAGGTTCGTAATTGTCCGTTATCCAATTTCAAGGACCACTTTTGACACCAAAATGTCAGGTATATATGCCGAGCTACTTCAAACTACACCATAGTGTGATGATGTTAGTTACCATATTAATTCAATCAACCATGTGATTAATAACAATAATATTTATTCTTCAATATTAACAAGAGTCACGTAGACTCTAACCACTTAGGTTTGAATCACAAAGATTCCAAGTTTTACCTAAAGACAAACAATTAGTTTCACGGAGAAACAACTTCAACTCAGTACTCTTCATTTACATCTAGAATGTTCAAATACACTTTGTTAAGGCAAGCGCCATCTGGCGTGATAACTCAGAGGCTGTTATCTCACTTCTTACATATATATATATACCTGGTCTGTCTAGGTTTTTCTGAGAGGTACCCCTTTCGTGAAAAATTAAGACATAATTTGTAAAAATTAAAAAATCAACACAAAAATATGGATTTATCATTTCTTACGAGACACAAAAATAAAATTTTAAGAAAAAGTATTTGCTGAAACTATATCTAATTTTATTCAATTATATGTAATTTTAATTTCACTTTCTATTAATTTTATTATAAAAACATGGAAGACCATTGAGTATTTATTTCAGTTTTTTATTAAAGTCAAATGAAATTTTAGTTTTTACTGATTATAAATATTTACTGGTTAAAATTTTACAATAGGTAAGATATATATATATATATATGTGTAGTAAATATATGTGCGTGAAAACGAAAAAATTAATAAACTTGTTCCTTTTATAATACTGTATTTATATTTTATAATGCTTGGGTTAAAAATTGTGAAACGTTATGTATTTAACAGTAAAGAAGATTCAACCTATGTATTAGTGATAAAGTGTTATTCGAACATAATAAAAAATACATATAATAAAATTAAAATAACATTTCAGATTTATTTCTATTTTTAAGCTTATACAACACTTTTTAATAAATAAAAATATTTATACAGTAAAACTTAAAGTTTATGACCACAAAATGAAAAAACCCAATTTCCCCCGGGTTTTTTCAAAGCCTGAAAAACAATAAAATATTTAATTAGAAAAGCTTTGATCAATATTTTCTAATCATTATCTTAGAAACTTATAAGTTTTAGTTGTTGTGCTCTTATCCAAATTATACTCCAGTTTTTAAAGTTATTTTAAAGATTAACACATTTTGATATTATTTTTGACAATTAAATTTTCCTTTTTATCTATAAATTTTTTTAATAATTTTCAGCAAACAAAAAATTCTTTAAAGAAGTTTTAATAAACATATAAATCTCTATTTTGATTTTGAGCCTTTAGTGTCTATTTTAATTTTCCTTTAGTATACTCTTGTTACATAACAAACACATATACTTTATACATAACACATACCTTACTTGATATCTGACACATTTAAAATTTTTTTTTTAGTAGTAACGAATAACAATCATTCCTGTACCATAAACTAAATCTTATATTAATAACTTTTATATAGAGAATTATATTACAAGACTGGATTAAATTTAGGTAAATAGAATATCATTGTTTTCAGAAATTGAAAAGTTAAACTTATTTCTTTTTTTAAAATTGTTTAATTTTTTCATACTGCTTATTTTACTTTTAGACGTAATTTTAAAATCTATATAACCTTTTACAATTCGCTTACATTAATATTTTGATAAATTATGTATACTTATATCATTTTGAGCACAATTTTAATTGTTTTAAAACGAATTAACTGTTAATAAGCTACAGAACTAACGTTGACAGACTTAATTTTTATGAAAAGTATTTATACACTCATAACTACAATGCTATGAACCTTGTTCACACAACAAATGACATTAGAAACATTTCATCTAACATAAAATTATTTACGAACCTAGTGAATTTATTTAATAAAAATTAGATAGATTGTAAAACATAACATTTAACATCCCAGCAAACAAGAAGTAAACAATTCAGAACAAACAACTTTGACAATAAATTTACGTCATTAATTAGAAATTATTCCGATAATAATATTTAAAATTAGCGAAAAGTTAAAAAGTACTTACTTAATTATAATTCAAAACCAGCTACATATGATCTTTTATAATGGAATGTTCTTTCGGTAATGTAGGCTTAACCTAAATATAAAAGTGAAACATCGCAATTAGAAATGAAGACCTGACACGATATTAATAGAGTTTATATAAGTAAATAGAAGATGAATAAACTTTGCTTACCTAAATTAAATCAGTAAGGTGACTTTTGACGACAATATTACGCAAAAAATTCATGGATCATGGTAAATACATAGATCGTAAAGCGCGACGTCAGAGCTGAAGATCACGTGACAAGCGGATAAACTTTGTTCATAGCAATACTGAGATCGCTTCACCTTCCAATCCCGTTCCATAAAGTTATCACGGCATTCTATTTTTTACTTTCACTAATATGAGCAAGTATAAAGAAATTTTACTCATTTTTATCTTTCTAGCAAATATTTTGAACTATGGAACTAAAATATATTTAATATAGAGTGTTTTAAGAAAAATACTTTTAAAGTTTTATTGACGGAATTCATTCAATAACTTGTTCACAGTATCTATATTCCTCCGCTTTCAAAATATTGATAGGAACGGCCACGGTATAGATCGATGTTTCTGTGCTACTTGGGATTAGGGATGATTGTGAATGCCGAACTTCAGAACCTGGTGAAAAAAAAAAGACATTATTAACTTACTACATATTGATTACTTATTACTTGTGTTTACAATGCTATCGGTGCTAACACTAAAGAATGATAAAAAAAAAAGATGGTCCACAGCTTGCAACAAGAACAAACAAAACAATAATAAACAAATGGAAAGAGGCCAAATCAGGACTGCCAAAAAAGGGAGTTTTTCAAAATCTAGCAACCATGTCACCTTTTTAACAATACATCTCTAAATAAATAAAACACATTTTCACTTCTTATTCACCAGAATTACTTATTATCATTAATATCTTATGAAATACAACAGATTTGAGCTCAAAATTTATATAATTTATTTCTTTTGTTACAAACAAAATTATCAGCAAATTAAATTAAAAACAAAATGAATGCAGTTGCAGAACTAGAGCAAGTATTGAGCTGGAGATACACATTACACAAATACAAACTGACCTCAAATAAAACTCAAAAGACTTCGAATCAAATAATTAAGAAACCTCTACTATTACGTTTAATATAAAAGGAAGATTTATTAACTAAACAACAAAATTACAGCATTGCCGTTCCAAAAAAGAAGCAATTTAAACTCACTCAAAAACTATTTACATTCTAAACATGGATCCTCCATGATTCTAAACTATCACCATGGCAACCACAAAAATTCTTCTCGTTGCCATCTACGAACTGATATATAATATGTAAATTATTTAACAAAAAATACGATGCGCATAAGCACATAATATTTTACACCGGTAGTGTAGTGGAGTTGGAAAAGCTAGAAAATTTACACCGATTAAACTGAAAGAACTGAGATAGGGCACTAGGCAAATTTTTAAAGTACTGATTAGGACTGATTCCGCTGTTTAAGTGCTTTCAGATGTAAAAATTAAACTTAACGAACGTACAGTTGTAATCAATAATCAAAATGCGAAAATAAACACAACCATCAATGTTTGCTCCAGCGGTTTGCTCCATTCACATTTCATTATTTAAATTTTTGTTGAAGTTTCCGTTTGAAGCGTTAAATTTTTTAGTTTCTAGAAATAATATTATATTTCGTAACACTTAAAGGGAAGTATCTTTAATAAAGTATACAATGTCTTTTAAAATTGTAAATAATATCATCAAATTTCCCAAACTTCAGTTTATTCGACGATCCAAAAATATTTCTATTAATTTCTGCACGAAAAGTAAGCAATTTATTTTTTTGCTTCTTTTAAATAATAAAATAAGCAAGCAGAATATTTAATGCAGCCGAAATAAATTTTGTATACCGTTAAATTATTTTATATTTACATCTTTATATAATCCACGTACTTTCTTTTTGTATGTTTCAGATACTTCAGTTGAAAAGATCGAAAATATAGAAGAACTATTTTTGAATTCAAATGTGCAAAGAATTTTAAAAAAAATCACAGGCATAGATTACGGAAAAATATTTGCTGTTAGCCAGACATCTGGAGAGTTGGAGCCTCACAAATATGAATTTGTTACAGAAAAACGACTTAAGGAGGTTTCTATCTTTAGAAAAATCAAGATAATTTTTCTGTTTTTATATTTTTATGAGCCCGTAAATTGATGTTCTTTGAATATATTATGTGCTGATATTAAATATTTCTAGTGGTAAAACTTTATTTACATCGCTTTAGAGCTTCACAAAGGGCTATTTGGACTGGGGAACATTCCTGCTTTGGATTCCATATTAAAACGTGATGATGAAAAAATTTTATTGATTAAATATAGTAATCAAATTTTTATCTATTGTGTGATTTCCATAACTTATAGATTTTCTTACTCAGGACCTTTTTTTTTATTTTCTGTCTCATAAAATTGTTTAATGGTAGCTAGTACTCAGATTTTTGTATCAGAACACGCTTCAAAAAATTCGCCCAATTTTGGCCACTATTGGTATGCAAAGAACCCAGCATAGAGGAACACATAAGAATGAGACAAGGATGATTAGTATCTGAGGGTGTTTTATTTACAATCGCAGCATTTTATACGCCTCCTGGGAAGTTGACAGACCGATTCCATATCTTGACCATCTCTCTCCTCCTGTGCTCAATTGTAGCCATCCCCTCTGCAGAGGATCAAAATTGTAATGGCATGTCTTCGGATCATCCTCAGGGATGTTTCCCAGACTGTTGCCAATAGCCCATTGTGCAGCTCTAGTGTGACGTAAATGAACTACAACACCATAATAGTTTTCGCATTTAATTCTCAGAAATATTTTTTAAAATCTCCATGATGCTTTCTTTAAGAACTATGTTTAATCCAGTTTTAAGTTTACTATAGTTTCTTATCTTAAAATTTTTTGGTTCTTGTGTATTATCGCAACCAGGTTGGCGCGATTTGTATGTTATGTTTTTTGTATGTATGCGATTTGCACTGATATTTTTTTAAGTTCAAGTGCCACTGCCCGGTATACATTTGCCCGGTTTATCCTACACTGGTGTTTTTTTAAGGTCAAGTGCCACTGCCCGGTATACATTTATTCAAGATGTTTGAAGAAAAATAATATAAATCACTTAGGGTTGCCGTATGTAGGGTCGCCAAATTTGGCGATTTATGCGAATTTTGGCCTGGTTGCGTTAATACGTAAGTACCAATTTTTTAATCTATTTAAAATACAAGAAGAAACTTATGTACTTCCTTCTTCTATGACTAATCTCCTAATCATGAAAGTATGTGAAGTGTTGCTATAGGTAGACTTTCTGTCTGTACTTTTTAAAACTAAGAAAAAATACATTTTTTAATTTTGTAATACAGTGGAATTTGGATAATTCGAAGGGCAAGGGGCCTCTGCGAAACTTCGAATTATCCGAACTTCGAATTATCCGCAAAATGTTTTTTTTTTTTATGTCTTAAAATAACCAATCGTAACAGAAATTGCGAAACAAAGATTGTATATTAATTTTAAATTAAACGCTACAATTTTTAAAAATATTTAGTTATATCAGATTGCTTTAAAGAGCTTACTTGATTTTTTCTAACAAAATCTTCAAGAATATTTATAGCTCTAAACACAGCTTCACTTACAACCTGTTCTGATTGAGCAGATAAGACTATTCTCCCTCCCCCTTGTCATCCCTAAAAAAATTTCCATAATAGCTGAAAATAACCAGAATACTTTTCAAAAATAACTGCATTTAAACTAGATTATGTCATTTTTGAAAGGGCAAAAACTTCGAATTAAAGAAGTTGGATTTCGAAATAACCAAGATTTTTTTAGCATTGACTGAATATACATGTGTCTAGGGAAGGAGAAAAGCTTCGAATTATACACGAATTCGAATTAAAGACGTTTGAATTATCCAAGTTTGACTGTACTAAATTTATGTCAGATTGTTATAGGTTTTCTTGGTCATCTCTCTTTTTTTTGTTACTTAATTTATTTATTTATTTTTTTTTTGCTAAATTTTTGTTGTCTGAACTTTTCCATCTTCATAGAATCACACAACATCATAAAGGTAGCAGTACATGAGAAACTTTAAAAAAAAAAAATAATCACAGAAGGAGGCCAACTTGAAAGGTACAGATTGTAGCACTGGGCAGGCCACTACTCATTTCTTTAAAATTTGTGCAAGTTAACAAAACCCATTGACACCTTGGCAAAGATAATTGGTGCAAACAAGCACCAATACTGAAATATCTACGAAAGTACCGGTTCTTACGTATTATCGCAACCAGGTTGGCGCGATTTGTATGTTATGTTTTTTGTATGTTTGCGATTTGCACTGATGTTTTTTTAAGTTCAAGTGCCACTGCCCAGTATACATTTGCCCGGTATATCCTACGCTGATGTTTTTTTAAGGTCAAGTCCACTGCCCGGTATACATTTATTCAAGATGTGTGAAGAAAAATAATATAAATCACTTAGGGTTGGCGTAAGTAGGGTGACCAAATTTGGCGATTCATGCGAATTTTGGCCTGGTTGCGTTAATACGTAAGTACCAAAGTGCCTAATAGTTTTATTAGTGAATTAATTTTTTTAATTCATAGATTTAATCAGTACTTTTCGGTTAGTAGGACACAAGCAAGAAGTTGTTAAAAATTTTTTACCTCTCCCAACTTTTATTTTATATATATTTTTGAGAACATAAAAATAAAGTTTAATTTCTTTGCGTCTGACCCACGAAAAGTACCATTCAATCATGGGATTATTTTATGTCAAATTTTTTCTTTATTCTTATAAATTTGAGGTGAAAAATTTTGCCTTAATTTTAGTCTCCCTCCCCCCCTTAAAAATCTGGTTAAACTTTTTTTTTTATTATGTTTTTATAAAATTGTTGTTAAAAGTTTGTATTCAAAATAGAGTGTGATATGAAGTACTTTACACTTGGGTAAAAATAATTCCAAAACTTTAAAATGCATGAATTAGAGGTTTTTTTGCTCATGGATGTTAAATTTTCAGGATGTCAAAGTGTCTTGGCAAATTATTTTCTAAACAATCACTGATAGGCTAATTTTCTGAATGATTCACAGAATGGACAAAAAAAAAAAAACTTGGCTGTGTGTTAAGTATTTAATAGTATTAAAACAATGCTTTGTTTGCAGAATTGACATTTTTAAACATCGCTGTGTAAAAAAAAGAAATACTGATCGATGAAAAATATAAGAAAGGTGAGAGGATATCTGAAACAACTATTACAAGAAGAAATCTTTGGCCAACAAAGCACAAACACAGATAAAATATCGCAGGTTACAGTTTCAGAGGGTCAAATTATCATGCAGCTAAATTACACTTAAATTATTACTGAGTAGAATTGCATGTTACCTGTTTAAAATATTGTATATCCAAACCTCCTATGAGTTGTTATTATATTCTCTATGTTAATTCGTATGTGCCCAAATGCGACACCGCAGAAAATATCCCTAAGCACACACCATACTGCAAAAAAACTACAAAGTAGGTGATAATCCATTTTCTGTTAATTGGGAATCTGTACAAAATAAGTGTTAGCATCTCAATTACTCATTAGACACTAATTGTCTTTTCTGTACTATTTGTTTGACTTTGATTTCACTATGTAAGTAAACTTTGTATCTGTTAAACTGTAAAATGAGATTTTTTGAAATTGTGAATGTTGTGATATTAATTTTTAGTGTGATTGTATATTGTAATAATTGCAATTAAACTTAAACCATTAAAAAATATGTATTATAACGTATCTGAAATGTTAAGAGGTAATATGATCCTAACAAATCTGTTGGAAATGATTTTCCCTTGTAGTATCAAACAACTCTATTATTTTAGCATTATATTATTTTTTTACTTATGCTTTAAATATATCATTTCCCTTTTTATTCATAAAATAATGATTTACTTATTAAATGTATTCTAGCTTCAAGATATGGCTGCTGCTAAAGCTGCCCAAAAACTTCAAATGCCTCCAGTCATGTCTGTTCGAAAACCAATTAAGGAAGTCTTATCAAGAGATCCTGAACTACAAGGATATTTGGAACATAAATATGTTTTTATTGATATAAGTCCAAATGAATCAGCTAGGGTAAATAATCAGATTCAAAACTAAGTTTCAGGGTTGGCAGGTTTTTGACATGTGACAGTTTTTGACGGTTTAAACCATGGTTTAAACCGTCACGTCAAAAACCTCACTGTCATAAATGTCAAAAATGTCATAAACCTATATTCATATTTGAAATTTAATTAATACATAAAATTTATATATTTTTTTATAAAGGATAGTGTTTCTAAATATGTTCTAGAAAAAATAAATTTAAAATTTTGAAGAAACACTTATATTTTGAATAGTAACCAAAATCTTGTATTTTTGAAAACTCACATCTTTTGTAATATTATGTATTCATTTTCATGTGTTATTGAAAATCTGCAGTGATATTATTAAGAAATTTATTTATAACCAAATTTAGTGTATAGTATAGATTATACTAAAAATTAGACATTTTTAAAGATAAACATTAGCAGTTTTGTACATTAGACATCTTTTAAAGAAAAATCTTTTAAACAGGTTGGGCACATGCAACATTCACCATCAATTTATTAGGATAATTAAAAAATTTCCATAATAATTTGTTTAAATATTTCATGGATCAGTGACTGTAATGTTCTTCTGTTTAGTTTGACTTTTGTGATTGGTTGTTAGTTTTTCAGAAAAATCAGTAATTCAAATTAACATACTGGATAATAAAGATATTCGGTATAACATTAAAAATTTTTTTTTATACACTTGTATCAAGTTTGTATTTATACAACATAACTTGTAAGATCATTATAAATATTAGTTATATGTTCCTTATGTGTCAAAAATGCATAGTAATAAACTTTTAATTTTATTAAAAATAAAAAAAAAAATTTTTTTTCAAAATATAAATATTTAAAAAATTTTTGTGCAACATTTTTCTGCACATGCATTTGAATATAAATTTCTGAGATTTTAAATCTGTTATTTTACCTTAATTTTAACTAAAAAATATTTTAAAACCTGCTGATTACCTATAGTATAATTAAATTTCAATATAATGCATGGCAACTGTTGGTAGTTTTGAAGTTTATATATTTTCTTGGCAAACTTCAGTTTTTGACGGTTTAAACCAGTATTATACCCTTGTCATGTCAAAAACCACTTTTTGACGTCACAAACCCAACCCTGCTAAGTTTAAGTTTTATTTCATATCTACAATTAGTTATAAGTTCTTTTTATCAGTTTTCTTTTTTTTAAATTACGTTACGTCACAAACCCAACCCTGCTAAGTTTAAGTTTTATTTCATATCTACAATTAGTTATAAGTTCTTTTTATCAGTTTTCTTTTTTTTAAATTACGTTAGAAACTTTAGATGAAAGATTAATAACTTAGGGCTCTTAAGACCTTCAGATGGGAGTCATTTGGAAAATATTGACTCTTGTTCTAACTGTTATTATACAGAGATCTATTTATCTCAAAGATTGGATATATGTGTATAGGCATATTTATGATGATTATTCTTTTTTTCCCTCTTCCATTGCATTGTTATTCACATGGTCTTGGCCCCAGTGCCTGATTTATCACGAGGCTCTAGGAAGGGACCCTAAATATTACAAATAATTCCCTTTTTTTTGTGCTTTTCCTGTAGAATTGTGAGTTTATAAAAATTTTAATGAAAGCAAACGTAAAAGTACTGGTATATCATAACTTACTTTTGTTACGAATTATTTAAAAGCATTTAGTGTATCAACAACATGTAAATATATTTTAAAGCTACGACCAGTAGGTCCTCCGACAGTGTTGTACCACCACAGCCTTTGTATTTTTAAATCAGGCCCTGCCTGTCCTGTTCTTTTTTGCTTATTCGCTTGTGTTTTTTATCTCTGGTAGTGGAATTCTACACAAGCAATTATGAATAGTATCCACTGGCTACCTGAGTTATAAAAAATGGTAGCCACTTTTAGATAAGTATAAACATAAAGGTAGAAGTTTAAAAGAAAAAAACTAGTATTAAGTTAAATAAGAAAAAATTATAATGTTTGAAAAAAAGAAGTGTTTTATTGAAATTATTTTTTATTAACAATAAGCATAATATATATACATATATAAACCTTGTAAGTTCTCTGTATGGGAGGTGATGTCATTGAAAGTCATACCTGTGTGCCAACTGAGGGTAGGAACCCACTCGTATTGTGGTATTTCCCCATTTTTTAAAAGCACACTATAATATGGTTGCCACTTTTGACAATTATAATTTGAATTTTCAATAGCCATCTTCTTTGGTGAGTGACCATCAAATGGTCACTCACTGGCAACAGGCTACCACTAATCTAGAGTTCTAACTGGTAGTAATGTGGCTGTTTTTATAGCTAGAGTATTATTAGTGTATCAACAATCGCTTTAATCTAAGGGAATCTAAAGAAATAGACTATTTATTAAATTGTGTTAGTAGAAAATATTGCTATTACTGTTGTACGAATAAAAAAACATTTTCCCCCCAAATGTTTTATTTTGCTTACTGAACAGATTTTAAAAATTTTGAAACCTCCCATTTATTGTTATTAATTATTTTTTCTATCATGTTTACTTAGTGAATTAAAATTTTAAAAATATAATCAAGTTGCAAAGCTGATATGGCCATTAGTTTTAGATAATAGCTGAAAGAGGCAAAAAACCAATAATTGAGATGTTTATGATTTTTTTTTTCTTTTTAAATTATGAAAACAAGCGATTCATGTAAAATGTCTTACAAGTTATGGAGCCTGTCTTACAAGCTCGGAGGAGGAAATAAAGCTGTCAGTCTCTCAAATGTTTCATTTTGCCATGAAAAGTTTTTTTTCTATTAAAATTAATATGATTTGCAATATTTTTTTATAACTTAACTGTCAGTAAGAAAATTATTTTAAACTTTATCAAATATTTTATGATTTTAAGAAAACAAATTTTTGAATGAATCTTTAATATTTATAAATTATTATTAGCAGGAATTCTTGTTATAAATTATGATTTGATTTTATGATTTAAATTTTTTTTTAACATTAATTGAAGTTTGAGACTGAGATGTATCAGAATTAGATTTCAATAATTGACCTAAGTTTGTATGATTTAAAATCGCATTTTATGGTTAGTTTAGTACATATTTAAAAGTATTAGGGAAAGGAGTTAAGAAGTGCATAAGGAGTCTTGAGACTTCTTATTGGCTACAGAATTTCAAAGATAAGTTTTTTCAAACAACTTTATAAAATAGTTTAGAAAAAATGCTTTAAACATATTTCCTGGGAACACTATTTAAAGTTCAATGTTGCTTATATCTTTATATTCATTTTATTAATGAGTAATTTTTTCTTTGTAGGATCGAATGATAACAGTTAGAGAAACTGATGGCACATTAAGGAAAGCGGACTGGGAGGAGAGAACACGCATGAATCAAATATTTTATCCTTTACCTGGAAGAAATTTAGAAACTCCAAAAATGTATGAAAGTCCTTATTTTGAGGCAAGTGATCTATTTTTAATTGTTATACTGAAATATGCATGTTGTGCATTTCAATATACATTTATCTGTTATAATAGTTTGATGTGTGTCAAAAACTTTTTTAAGTTATTGCTTCAGTTATTTTGCTTTTTCTTAGATTCTACCTTTTAGTTTAAATGTAATATAACAGTTTAAGGAAATATTTAGAGTTCAAATCAATTGATTTTTTCCCCCTCTATCAAACCCTAAATGATTGTCCTTTTTTTTGGTGGAACTCAACTTTATAAATAAGCTCATTAGAAATTGCAAACATCTTAATCATAATAATATTTCAAATTATTCTTTGGAAAAAAGAATGAAATATTTTCATCAATAGCAGTTGTCTTAAAATTAGATATTATGTAAAACAGTTAAAAATTTCAGGTCATGAATGGCATCTAACAGAATTCTGAATTCGTTTTTGGTGTATGTATAATCTAAAAATGGATATAAGCTGCATTATGGTTTTCATCGGAATGGAATGGAGCTGTTTTAAATGTTGAGAATGGTTATGAGGAAGGCATGCTTTATTGCTGAATTTGGTTATTTTATTTTGAATTGTAAAATTTGATGAGAAATACCATAATTTTCCTGTATATTATCCGCAGATTATGTGTCCAAAAATGTGCTTCTTAAAGGGATGTGAAATATAGATTCATGCTGATAGTAGGTCGAAATTTTTTCCTCCTCTCACAAAAATCCTGACATCTGTTTTTATTACTGATAGATGGCACCACAACCTAACTCATGTTTGGAAAAGTTAATTTAAATAAAGTTTAAAAGTTTGTAAAATTTGGTTTTATTTGGTTAAAGATCATTTGAGATAGAAGTTTTATCAAAGAAAATAAATGTTACATTTTTTTACTCGTTCATGGATGATGCTATACTGCCTTGTCGTTTAAAAAATATCCTAACACACCTTATTTTATTATTATTAAATACTTATTTGATTTGCCTCTTTTTGTTTTTTATTTAGTTTAACTAAATCAGCTTCCTGAGAGTGGTTTATCTATACCAAAACATTTTCATCCAAAAGAGCACCTAAAATGGTAGTTAATGATCACACAATTTTTGTGGAGGGAAAGATGACGTCATGTTGAAGAAGGTTTCGAAAAATGATGAAGCTGTTTTTGATTTCGGCCAGCTAATTAGATTATTTTCTATTACTGTTTTGAATTTTAGCAGTGAAAGTTGTATTAAGAAAAATTGAAGAGTAGAAAAAAGTATAAGCTCTACAAAGGAATTTAAGCTGCAATAAAAATTAGTTTTAATTTTTCTTTTTAAATTTTTCATGTGATTATTGTTATTATTTTGATGTGTTTAATGTGATATTGTTGTTAATTCATTTATTAATACATGTATTTTAATTCATTTTCTGTTTTATATATCAGTTTTTAGAATTACATTTAATTTTAATATCTTTTGCTTGTGATTTTTAATTTATATTTATAATAATTATTTCTACAATATCACTGAAATACTGTATATCTGCATTCTGGATGACTTCTTCTCAGGAACGACTGGCATGTCACATGCACTGCTGCGAGTTATATCCTGGAAATTACAGTTTTTAATGAGATTTTTTTATAAATGCATATCCTTTTCATGATTTGTTCAATCTGCATTGTTATAATAATTTTTTTTGAAGTTTGTTTTTTCATTTTATGGAAGTAATTCCATAAAGATTACTGAGATATTAGATAAATATTAGATGATTATTTAGATATCAATGTAATTACACGTTTATAAAATCGTTACTTAGTAAAAAAAAAAGTCTTAACTCTTGGAACTCCTGTGGCATATCCAATGAACTCTAAGGTTCAGCGGAACACTTTTTAGGAGCTGCTAGTTTAAATGATCTTTTATGTTGTTAATTAATTTTTTTATAGTCCGCTTTTAGACATTTCTGAATTCGAATATAAAATGTGGTGGCAACACCAGATTGCATAATCGATGAATTTATGAAGAATTTTAAATTTATGAAGATAAATTTTAGTCGATTTCATTTGTAAAGCATAAAATAGACATTAGTATATATTTTAATGTTTAATTAGAATTTAAACTTCGTAACTCTCTTTTTTTTGTAGACGGATTTGGCATCATAAGATTCATTTTTTGTTTGTTGTTGTTTTATATGAATTTGGGCTCTTTCTTTCTTGTTTAAAAAATAGACATTTTGCAGCCGAGTCTTCAAACTCAATAAATTTCGATTCTTTAATAATTAAATTGACACTTCTGTTGATTGCTCTTATTGTTGGAATGACACATAACCAAAGTGCCATGTCGTGCAGAAAGAAGTTACAAGGCAGCCAGCTTCTGAAGGTGACCAAGTTGGTCACCAAGTATGGCTAGTACATTGAATATTATTTTAATGTGCATGTTGTGGTTTAAATGATTCTTTTGTTCTTGCTCAAATCATTTACCAAAAATTCCCATTTTTTCCCTTCTTGGTACAGTTTTTTCTTAAACTTCCTAAAGTTATTTTCTTTCACTATCAGCCTTTTAATTTCGACATTGAAATCTGTGTATATTAAAACTTGGTGTATTTATTCCTAGTGCATATATTGAAACTTAGTGTATTTATTCGTGGTGTATGTATTGAAACTTAGTATGCATAATAGAATAATTTAATAATGTAGTAAAATTATTTTTCTGCGTTGTGTCTTCTGTTATTTAATCAAACATATCCTTTATAGTGCCTTCTTGAAGATGGAGCATACAGATTTATTTTAGACAGTGCATGCTGCCAATTTGAACCTGATGACCCAGAATATCACCGAGTAAGCTACTTTTGTATTATTCCAATCAATAATTCTTTTATGAAGTCTTAAACATATAATAATAACACAACATCTTATTTTGTTATCATAAATATCTTGCTTAAGTAGATAGATAATAGTTTCTGATTTTAGAATAAGTATGAAGTGCTGCTTACAACAAAATCTTTTATTTTATTTCAAAAATCTGTACTTAAACCATTACAAGAAATATAGAGAAAAATTATATTTAAATAATTTAATATCCATTATAATAAAACATTCTTCTAAACTTTCAAAATATATTTTAATTATTTTACTCTTTTTTTTAATTATTATTTTAAATGTGATGTACAAACTATTAACTCATAGATAGAATCATTAAAACAAATATTCATTGATAATCAATCTTAATAATTTTTCTGTCATCAATTATTTTCATTGAACTGCATCACTAGGTCACAAATAATCCTTAAGATGATTTTGTATTGAGCATTTGTAAATTGTGATTAAAATAAAATTTTATGTTAATTTGTCATTTTTCACTATTAATTTCCATCATCAAATTTAGTTATAATTTGGATTATTGAAACAGTTTTATTACAAGTAGTATGCCTTTTATATTTGAGTTAAAAATTCAATATTTTATAATAATTTTATTCTATTCAGTCTTTAAATAACTTTTTTGTTTGTATTATTTTATCAGATCACAACTGCAACATATGAACATATAAGAGATAAAAAAAAATTTGATGAACTAAGATCAACAAGACATTTTGGACCCATGGCTTTTCACTTTGCTGTAACAAAAAATATTGATTCTCTTCTAATTGATATGATTGAGCGCAATTTGTAAGTATCATTTAAATGCATATAATTAGAATTACTTTAAGATTATTTAACAAGAGGAAAGTATTTGCGACCTGGGGAGCCCACTAAATAATTTTCAAACTTCAAAAATTTTGATCTGTTAAAAAATCAAGATAGAAATTAACATACTTCCTATTCCTATAACTATCCCCACACTAATGATAAAAACGTGTGAAGTGTTGCCATAAGTAAAAATTTCTGCTATGCATAACCATTTTGATTGCCAATTGAAGAATTAGACCAAAAAATTCATTCAATGTAGTCATTTTTAACCTAAAACTAATTATAATTGCATCATCAGTTGCTAAAAGCACCAAATCATAGTCTTAAAAACTATTTGTTACAATTGTACTCTTATTTTAAAAAGGGAGCTTAATAAACAGAAAAATGTTGTTTAAATCAAGAGGCTTACTTAAATCTGAATTTAAGGTTAGCAAAAAAATTTAAATGTAAAGAAGTTTTTGTGATTTGTTTCTGTATAAGCTTTATTGAGAAGGGAAAATAAATTTATTAAATATTATATCAGTGAGCTTTTTATTCTGAATACAGCTAAAAATGTGTGTTTAAGAAAATGGACAAAAATGGAAAATAGACAATGGACTCAAAATGTGTGCTTAATATGGTTTCCTGGTCTAGAAATTAAAAAAAAAAAAAAAAAAAATTAAATGTTGTGCTGATCTTTTCTTTTATCCACTACATAGCCTGCTCATTTCTAGGGCTATGTATCTGTCTTGACTTTTGAATTACTGCAACTATATTTGTAAAAGTGACTATGCGCTACTAAAGACCGTACCTGGTGTAAAACTGCAGAGTTGGTATTGCTATTTTAAAAAGAGTATTAGATATAGAAAGAAAAATAAATTACTAAACTTTAAAACATTCTCCATTTCATTAGAATAAATACCTTTTGGAAATTAATGTAAAGAAAAGAATGCTTAAAATGTGCATTTATATCTTCTAATTCCTTCACTGAGATATATTAAAACATAACATCTTAACTTTGAGGGGTAATGGGGAACATAGCATCTAGATAGAAGAAAAAACAACTTAGCAACTGGAATATTTAATATTTATACTATTAGCTATTTAATTATGAGTAGTTATGTAGTTGAAATAGTTATTATTTCTAAAACTTAATAAAAAATTTTGTTTTAAGTATTTTAGCAGAAATGTTTTTTTTTTTTTTTTTTCATAGAATAAGCGATGCTTTTGACTATATCCAACTGTTGTATCTTACCCACAAGGACATGCCAGTGCCCAAAGATTTTGAAGAAAATAATGAAATGGAGGTTATTAAGGTAATTTTTATCAAAAAAAGTTTCATAATTTTCCAAAATTTTAAAATCTTATCACTTTTATATATTTTGTAATGCACTTTTATATTTTTTGTAATACTCTTTTATTCTTACCATAATAAATTACAGTTTTTGATAAATTACTTGAAGTTTAAATTAATTTAAGGTTTAGTTGAGGATATATTAATAAAATTCTAATATTGTTGATTGCATTTATATATTGGTAAAAGTTTTAAAAACTATTTTTTGCTACACAAATGCCAACCTATCTACAATTTCTTAAAAATTTAATTATTAAAAAATATTGATTATGCAATCTTGTTGGATTCATTTTTTATGTATGTAATAAAAATTTTATTGCTTACGATTTTGAATTTATTTGAAATTTTGGTATATTTCTTATAATTAAATGAAACAAAGCTTGTAAATTAACAAAGATTAAATAGCATGCATCTGCCATAATTTTAATAGTCTGGCATGAATTAGTTAAACAGAGACATTGTTTATGCTTATTTTATAAAGTATTAGAATTTTTTTGTTTTGATTGCCATTTAACTTATAATTTTAATTATATAATTTTTTGAAGTATTAGATGACATTTACGCAAATTCTCTGTAAATGAAAAGTAAAGGAGTTGGACAAAAATATGGAAACACTTCTATACTAACTCTGTGTAAACAATATTTCTTTTAGTAGCAAATGTTTTGGAAGAGTTTGCATGGCAAAACTTTGTGTAAACAATATTTCTTTTAGTAGCAAATGTTTTGGAAGAGTTTGCATGGCAAAACCATTAGCCATAAAGCACCACTTGAAAGATCATGCTTGAAGCTTTTAGAAATGGTGCAAAGTTTGCATAAACAAAAATCAGCCTAAATAGTTGAAAGTTTCTTTTTATTTTTATTTTTAATACCCTTTATAATTGAAAAAGCATTCTTAAATGAATATTGCAATCCTATACAATGATTTCAAAAAAGCTAAGAAGTTGTTGAATTCCTTTCTTCATTTTGATTTTACTTTATAACCGTAGTTGAACAGTCAACCCGATTTTGGGTTTACGACAAATGTTCAACTCTGTAGCCATGTAAATTTGAACCCTATCCAGAAGACTTTTAGATCAGTATCCCCAAAGGTATGATTTGTTATGGGAACATGGAGGACTTTGTGACCAGAGAGATTTAACATGAATCAGTCACCATTTACTACACAGAGAGTCTTCGGCTGGCGGGGATCGTACCCACGGGCCCAGTGCCCTACCAACCAGTGGTAAAAATCACATAATTTATGAAAGCTTCAAGCAAAAATATATCTTTCAAACCGTGCTAACAATTTCACCATGTAAAATCTTTTACAACAAAAAGAAAGATTGTTTACACAGAGTTAATAGAAGAGCGTTTTCATAATTTTGTCCAACCAGTGTAGATTTCAACATGTATCAAATTTAAGTTACTCAATGTTTATATCTATCTTGAAATAGATTCTTATAGATTTGAAAGTTTTACTTACTTAGGATCAATTATTATTATTGATAACAGAATGACTCCTAAGATAGAAAACCAACTCTATCTGGCAAATAGGGCTATCTATGGGCTGAGAAGATTTATTAAATCTGGGTTTCTTTCTAGAAAAATAAAGTTCTTAATGTACAAAACTCTTGTCAGGCCAGTCTTGACATATGCTGCTGAAGCTCGGACAATGACAAAAATTAGAGGAAAATTGTATCGCAATTTTTGAGAGAAAGATTTTGCCGAGTATACTTGGTGGTGTAAATGAAAAAAATAACTGAAGAAGAAGATTTAACCTTGAAATGTACAAGATTTATAAACAACCTGATATTATTAAATACATAAAAATAAATAGAATGAATATGATGGCTCACGTGATTTGAATAAGTGATGATAATACTATAAAAAAGATGTTGCTTTTTAGACCCACTGGGACAAGAAAGCGGGAACAGCCATGGTCGAGATGGGCTGATTCGGTGGAGTCAGATTTTCTTGCAATTAATGAAAAGAATTGGAGATCAAAGATAAATCGTCAGTCGTTAGGGAGAAATCTTCAGAGCAAGGCATTGGCCCACATTGGGCTATCTGGCCAACTACGATGGTGATGTTTATATCTACCTACTCTGTGTAGAATAATTGCTTTCTTTCATAATTAGAAAGGTTTTGTTCATGTTTTTCTTTCTTTCTGAATTACATTACAAGCATTGTTAATGGCTAAAAACTATGTCAGGTTAATATTTAGAAATTTTAAGCACCTCTTATGATCCACTCTAAATATTATTAGCAGTATCAATTATTGTGTATTTAATATTTTTTATCTACTATTTTATAGGACTATATAAAAAATCATGCTAGCCAAAAAGGAAATTTAGAGCTTGTACTACAGTCATACTTAGAGAAAAGTTCCAAGAGCAATGAAGAAGTTTCAGTTTGAAGTGAAATACCATATTTTAGTTTTATTTAAGTTTTTTACTCAGTATCGTATGTACATAATAATAAAATAAAAAATTCTGTCAACCTGACTTTTGGAGTTACCTATTTATAGAGTAGAAATTTTAACATTTGTTTTAAACAGTTTACTAAAGAATAAAAAAAAATATGAAATTAACCATGCTTATGATTATAGTGAATTGAACTTTATGTATATGTCATTAATTATAGAAATACTTAAGATAACTCACTAAGACTTTTGTAAACATTAATTTAAAAGTAATATTTCAGTGTGTTTATTCCTTGTACAAAATAATTTGTTAATAGTATTAAAATACTTTATAATTTACACATGTAATATTTGACAAATATCGTTGTTTAGTATACAGTGTGGAATTTTCAATAAAAATATATTTCAAACACATTTTATTTGGAAATATTAAAACAAATCAATAAATTAATAACAAATACATTTTATAACAAAACTACGACATCTGTAAATTTTAGAGATGCAACTTACTTGTTTTATTAAGTATAAACATCTAAACAGAATCATAAAAATAACAATTCAACATAAGACAAATTATGTATAAATATAACACTTCAATGTCAGACAAATTATGTAAATATAACACTTCAATATAAGACTAATTATGTAATGAGAATAAACACTTCTATTGTTCATATAAAGTTAGCACCTAAATAACCCTTTGATGCAGATGCACAGTGGGCCAGCATCCAAGGTATCCTGGCCAAAATTAGTATTTCGATAAAATTTGTTTCAAAATTTGGGGGTTTTTATGTGCAGGTAATTTGAATTCATAGTTGAAATTTTGAAATACACTAAAAATGCCCAAAAAAACAAAATGGCGGCTGAAATATGGCGAGCAAAAATATAAATAATAAATAGTACGTTTAACGCCACGCTATGAAAATGAGTGCTGGTCACTGGTGACCTCCATGACATTCAATGTGTTAACTTATCATTAGAGCAGTGGATACTCCCCCAATCTATAACAGAACTCTTAATCGATAAAATAACTTCTTTAAGTAAATTTTGAATAAATTTTCTGCAATTCCATAAAAGAGTGTAAATTTTATAGTTCTATATCATGTTATACGCTGTCAGCCAGCTGTTTTTCGCGGCCTATGTGAAAGGTCAGTGTCAGCAAGCGGTGGCAGACGCAGCATAAATGGAAAGTCCAGTGTCAGCCACCGATGGCTGACGTGGTGCTCAACATGTTAAATAATTAAATATAGCAATGAAAATATAATAATTTTTGTAATTTTAAATTAAAAATGAAAAGCAAATTATATTTCCAAAGTAATATTACAAAATAACGCAAATTAAATACAAAATAACGCGAAAACATACAAAACATAATTTTTGTTTTTCAGTATATTTAGTCCACCTTTGCAAAATGGAGCAGGTTTTTTCGAAAGAAGAAATATCAAAGAAGACAACAAAAAAAAAGTTTAGCTAATTACCTCATGGAACTTATTGGAACTAAGTTTCGAAAGCCATTCAAACATTGTAAAATGTCAAATGATAAGATATAAACTATAAGTTTGTCAAGAGTATTAACTAATCCAACAAATTGAAAAATTGTACTATAATTTCAGACTAATTACTCTGATAAAAATGTAACAGTAAGGTGAAATTCCTATATATATTTCTGAAATAAAATTTTTTACAAATTTTAGGTCCAAAAAGTAAATTATAATGTTTGGAATGATTATGAATACTTAATTTGGGCGACATTAAAACTGCACACATATTTTAGTTGAGAATTAAATTTGGACTTTTGGCCAAAGATCTTGGTCTTCTGGCCCACTGAGATGGGACAAAAAAATCCAAATTTGTGCAAATTTGGAATGAAATACTCTTCATGTATTTTGACCTAAGTTAATACAAAATAATGAAAAAAGTCTGAAAAATCAGTTTAATAAAAGTTCTGCATCAAACAGTTAACAATTATTAAATTTAGTTTAATGTTCAACAAAATCAAGCATAAAAATTATAAAGTGTTGAAGAGACACATTGGGAATGTAAGTATGTAGATAATAGGCCTCCCTACAGACAGTTTAAAAAATCAATTAAAAAAACAACAGAAGTATTTGTTTCTTGAATTCTGCCTAAGAAACTGGATATGTAATTTATTCTCATTAAATAACAAAATTCCCTGTAAGATTCCTTAGCATATTTTAGTATGAACTTAAAAAAAACTATAAAATACAATATGAAGAAGAAAAATTTTGTATTAAAGTTAATGTTGTTGTTGTTACTAATTCCCATCTGGTCTGACAGAGTCAGACCAGATCAATAAATCGGTTGACTTTTAGGAAGTCCGAAACTAAAAGGGGAGAGGAATGAATGTCGTTCTAGTCCAGCCCTAAACAGATCAAGATTTGCTCAGGAGATGCCTGGTTTTGTTGGCATTTAGGGCAAAGAGGAAAGATCTTTTGATTGGCAGAGAATGTGAGACTTTTCAGGTGTCCACTGGCCAGTCGGGATAAGCAAGTATTAAAGTTAATAAATGATAAAAGCAAACATTGAAACTCACAAATAATACACATTACTTGGCCTTATAAATTATGCAAAGATGCGGAAGACAATATAATTTACAATTGTCTGCAAAATCACTGAATATTTGCAATATTTTTATCTTTCAGCAAAATGTCCCCCTTTACCAAATAAACATGTCTTTACCTTTTTATCCTATGCAACTTCACCTACTTTTTCAATTCTATGCGACTAATCTGTGTTATGTCAGCTAGCATTAAACTTCATGAAAACTGCTCGAATTTTTGATCCTGAGTAAATGACAAATTTAAATATTAATAACAACAGTCTATTAAAAAATATACCCAGAATGAGTAATCTATCAATAAAACTCTGGTATACATCCAAATAATGTTTTTACCTGGATTTTATCAGATTCTGGAATTCAAAGGTAGTCTCAAAAAAGATTTCCAGATTATACAAGCCAAGTGCTCCATAATTCAGTAGAACATGAAAGAGCAGCATTCTGTTATGGCTAATTTTTTTAAATAAAGACAGAATTTGAAAAAAATGTTCAGTTTCTGACAAACTTCACTTTACTTAAATAATTGCTATGATGTTGAATATGGATGAAAAGTAGCTTTTTTTTAAAAATCATTGTAATAGCTAAAAAATTTTAATTAGAGCATGAAAGAAAATGAAAAGCGTTATTTTTATTTTCAAATTGAATTTTTTTCTCTTTTAGTTTTTTTTCTCCTAGAATCTAGATCTGTATAATTTTAAAAAATTGCCATATCCTTATGGTATAATTTTAAAAATAATTCCCCAATCCCATAATTTATAGGGTGCCATATATTACAGCAGTTAAAGTAGCAAACAAGTTTTGATTTATCCATCCTTAATAAATATTACTAATAAGCATCCTTAATAAATAGTGCATCATCCTTAATAAATATTATTAATAAAGAGGAATGGACATGAAAATGGCAAATTTGTTCTAAATATCAAATGCTCAAGTGTAGCATCAAAACTTTTATGCTATTTAAAAATACTATAATAAGTTATTTGGAAGTTTTAACATTGGCTTTTATGATAAAACATTTTAAAAATAACCACCATTTGCCACAAAAGCCTTGTGCAATCTCAGAATAAACTTAACAGGTGCAAATATTTCAGGTGAAATGTTCTAACATGCAGCAAAAAGCATTTAGAAGCACTATCGGTAAATTTTAAACTTGATGAGAATAAACTTAGTTTCCTAAGCAGAACACAGTGAACTGTACATTTCTATCCCCTACCTTTCTTTGTAAATTGATATTTCAAACTGTTGGACGTTTGAGGGGAGCCTAATATTTATATTCTATTTTATAAAAAATATTAATGTAGTATTTAAACATTTAAGAAAAGAATATAGAATGTAAAATCTCTGATTCTAGTTGAATACAACTTACTTGAAAAATATTTATTGGCAAACAATCTAAATTACAAAAATATTCTTCACACCTATCATACAACATTAAAAATATGTAGAAAGGAACATTTCCTAATAAAATTAAGTCTCAATAGATTTAGTACAAGTTTCAGGTTAAAAGGCAAGTCCTAAATTTTATCTTGACATGTAAAATTCACCTTAAGCATAAAAAATAGTTCATTAGTATTCAAAATTATCTTTGGATATGTATAATTTCAATTTAAAATAAAAGAATTGGTAGATTCCGTTAAAGTTACATTTGTTATTGTTAGTGCCTTGCCTATCAGGGCTAAATATTTCCAAAAGTTTGGAGGATGTTACATTTAAAAGTTGAATTATAGCATGTTTTGTTTTTTAAAATGGAATAAGAAAAAAAAAAATGAGTAGTAGATAAGAGTGTCACTGAAAAAAAAAAAATTATATGTCTAAAAGTTTAAGATTGTCATACTTGAGAAATGTTTTGAATTGAACTATGATAATTTATTTGGCAAGAAAAAGCACTATATATATTTTTTGATCAATAATTAATGCAAATATATTTGCACAATTGACTTATATCAAAATGTATCTTTTACAATTTTATACAAAGCTAAAAGAAGCAAATAAAATTATGTAAAAATTTTTAAGGGTTAAAAGTAGCTAATCAAACTACTATGTAAAATGGAAAATTATTGAATGTGTTGGCTGATACAATATTTTAATTAAAAGAAATTCTTTCTTTAATTAATTTTCTTTTAATTTTTCTATTAATTTTTCTTTTTAATTTTTCTTTAATTGTAATTTTTTATACAATATTTTATTTATGGCTGATACAATATATTAATATTTAATGCTAGTGAACATTAATTCAATCAATTAGTTATGACTTGTGACATCGAAATTTTATACCAAACTATTATATATCCTTTTTTGATTTTACAGTTTCAAATTAGAAAATAAAGATCAACAGCCTTGATTTTCTAATTTTTTTAAAATCTTATTAGCTTTGTGAGCCTATGATAAAAAAAAAAAGAAAAGTGCTATTGAAGGTGGTAGAAGGCAAGATGTGGACTAATCTTGTAGGCAACCCGGGCTAGAAAAAACTCATAATTTTTATATGTTCCCATGGCATGTTAGTCTACAAAAAACATGACTTAAATGAAACTTTTATGGGTGTTGCCCAAGCATTTTTTTAAAAATCGAATATTAATGAAAAATGTCAATATAAGTAAAATTAATCTGTCAAAAAATGACATTAACAACATTATGTCAACATCAGAGATGCACAACCTATGGCCCTTAAGCCAAAAGTAGCCCTAGAACTGGTAAAGATTAATAAAAAGATATTTTTAAAAAAAGTTGGTGAGAAACATTCTTTTCAGCCGGCTCTGTAACAATAAGTTACTGATCTAATTTAGCCCTCCCTGTGAGTATCAGATTGTATTAATTTCATTTATGGCAATGCATTTACTGTGAAATGTGATTTAGAGCAAATAAATTAAACATAAATTTCTCGTTTTGCATTCCTATAAATTTGTCCTAATAACTTGCACTGTAATCTTGTTAATGCATTTGTTTAGTTTTATTAGCAATAAATATATTTGATTATTTATTTAAATTTTTATGCTATGCACTCAAATAAATAAATTATTTATGAGGTATAAGTCCTTCATATTACTTGCAAATAAAATCTAAATACATACACTCTGCATTTTTACAATTACATATCTAAAACATGTTGGTACCCAACATGGTATTTTCTAGCTTTTACTATCTGAAATTGGTTATGCATCTCTGATCTACATAAACGTTTATTTTCAGTATAAATAGTAAACAGCATATTAAGAGCGTTTTGATTAGATTCATTGCACTAAATCATTTCTCGCATACACATTAATAAAAAACTTGCATGCCAGTCCGGGCAGGTAAGGGTAAAAAATACATTCTCGATTGGAATTTTTATACGAGTCGAGCATGCTAGGCTTTATGATTTAAAAGGCCAGTTGGCAAACATTAATGTAAAATTTTCAAATTTTAATTCATTTTTAGGATTATGAAATACATTAGAAGTCTGAGCTTAACATTGGGTTTTTAAACTAATGCTTCTTTTTGGTGTAATTAAATTATTTTAATATACAGGTATATATTTATACTTTTAGTGTTTAGTAATAACGCTACTTTTTAAATGTTGGGTTATTATTACCTTAGTTGATAGTACTATATTCTTGATAATTGAATAGATACTCTATATTCATTACTTTTTAAATAATAATTGAAATATAGAATTAAAATTTTTCACTACAATACAAATATATTTATGTATTTAAGTAAGATTAACAGGCTAATTATTATTTTTATTAAATTCTTTTTTTGAATAGCTGTAGATTAGAACTATGAAAAAAAAACATCAAAGCATAATTGGCATTTGCCAAAATATCAAAATACTTATATACAAATATTTTTCTAATTTAAATTCACTAAAATATAAATTTATTTTATGCACTTTATTCGATTTTAGCATTTTAGAAACAGACCTTGAACTCTTAAGTATATGCAAAACTTACCGAAATGCCGAAAGTTCAATGTTAATCAATGAAGAAAAAAAAGTATATCTCCTCTAAAGTAATAAATGTAACCAAGAAATAAATAATAGAATGTAATAATAATGAGATATAATAAATAATACAATAGAAAATAATAATTTAAAGTAATGGAATAACCAATAGTTTCACAAAAAAAAGAGCTTTTAGGGTAATATATCAGATTACATATTTTAAAATTTACTAAATTACACTAATCGTGAAATAATTTTTATGAAACAATGCTTTTTATTATTTTGTATTCTTAGAAAAATTTGAAAAAAAGTAATTAATAATAAGTAATTAGCAATATTAAGCAATTTTGATAGCACTTCATCAGCTATTTTTTGTAGTTTATATTTGGTAGTTAAAATAATTCATATTATCTTTGGTCATGTGTGGTTGCTTCATGTTTATATAGAACCAGTTCTGTCTTGAAATTTTAAATTCTCCACCATGAATACATTGATTAAGAAAAATCTCTACATAATTCCTTGGAAGCTCTAGATTATCTTTTTTTTCTTTCTTTTTTTAAAAATTTAATCAGTATACTCTATAGCTGTTTCAATGCATAGTTCTAACAAAAACTATAAAAATCACTTTTTAAATTTAAAAAAAAATTAGTTTACCAAAGTTTTAAAGTTTTTATTGTTCGTAAATATTAAGTACTTTTAAACTTACAACGAAATTCATTAAAAAAAGTAAATAAATAAATAAAAAAAAAATATTTTAATGTGTTTGTATTCTTCCAAATAACAGAAAGGAAGACAGAATTAGTACGAAAAAAAAAAAAATTACAAATATACACATTATTTCAAAAATAATTTAAAAAAGATATTTTCAAAAATAATTTATACATGAAATTTACAGTTTCAAATGCAGTATATTATTACATCTAAAATTAAAAAAAAAAAATATATATATTTGAAAATCTCGGTCATGATTTATGTCATTTTTAAATTTGCATAAAAAATTATACTTTTTCGAAATTGAAAACAGAAAAATCTTTGGCTTAGTATAAATGAAAACAAAATATCAGTTTGTATGAGTCTCTCCTTTTAAGAGAAGTTTTACAGGACTAGGAGTTACTCGATAAAATAAAATTTGAAGTACAATTAAAATATCAATACCAATTTGTAGAATACCACACAACCAAAACTGAAAAGGAGCTTCTCGGATATAAAAATATGATGTTTTAAACACATCTCCAATCGTCCAGAGGCCTACCATTTTTTTGCTGAAAAATAGATATATGATGGGGAAAATATTAAAACCAATAAATGAAATATTTTTAAAATAGCTAACATGTTAAAAATATTTTTGCTTTATGAAATTTAAATAATTTATATATCCTAGGAAACTAATAAGTAAGTTATTTATGCATTAATATATTTTTTTTACAATATATTACAACTAAACGAAAAACAAAACAACATGTTTTACGAACATGTGTTTCAATGTCATATAAAACAGTAATGAAGAAGAAAAAGAGAAACAAAATGGAAAAAAATCAAAGGAACATGTTTAAAAAACGATTGAGAATGTTAAAAAAAAATAATTAATTAAGCATGAAGGATAGCAAAAATAGTCATAAAAACCTCAGTTTTAAATAACAAAACTTATATCTTTACAAAAATAAATTAAGGAATTACACTCTAATACTCTTAATAAATTACATTTCAATAATTATAAATGGATTTTAAATTCATTTCAATAAATTATTATCAACCAGTTTCAATTAAATCTGATGTATCAGTGATGATCAATCAATGGTAATTTCATTTTGATCAATCATTATCAATCAATGGATTTTAAGATACTTTTGATTGATCATTAATAAAGCAATCAATTTAAGTTAGTTTTGATTAATCAAAGTATTTTAAGTTAATTTTGATTAATCATTGTCAATTAATGGATTTTTAAATTAAAAAAGTGTATAAAGGGATAGGACATTAATCAGTTCAAGTCATTTTTCAAAATAGAAAAAAAAAAATTGGAATTGTGAGTGCAGGGAAAATCTTATGACTGGATAAAATAAAGTAAAATCATCTGTCAAAAATTGTTTGGAAAGTGAAATTTTATTGTTGTAGTAAAATTATATTTATAATGCTAATACACTACTTTTATAAAAAAGAGTAATAAAATAAAGCTAATCAGTTTCAATGCATTAATAATATCCATTTTAGTAATGTTTCAACTGAAATCTCAATTCAACATAATAATTTTTTTGTTTTTGTTTTGAGAAACTCCATCTGTTTTTTGTAATCAGTATTCAAATTATTGTACTCCAGATAGGAATGAAGTGTTAAACTTTTTACCAAGAAATGAAATCCTACTGCCATCAATTTCACATATATCATCAGACAGTAGAATACAATCAAAATTATTTTTCATAAAAGTAAATTCGTTGTATTATTCACTTTATAGGATACTTTATGATTTACAACTTAATAAAAATGTCCAGTACTAGTTTGCTAGATGAAGATCTCAAAGAGGTCAGAATGAATATTTTTTTTTTCTGTAATATTTCTTACACTTGAGGTTCTATTGTGAAGTATTTCATTTAATAATGAAATTATACACACATCATATACCTAAGAATACATACCAGAGTAATATTACATATTTATAGCTAAATTTTTCACACTTTAAAAATTCTCCTACTTCACAGTTTGTTTTTTGTAAATAACTATAAGATATTAATTTGAGTTTCATTTTCTTATTCATAGAATTTATCATAGTTACACTTAATATTAACTTGTTAAATTATGCATCGATTTAGATATCTACTGAAAACTGAAAGTTTTATTGCCAGTAAAAAACATTTCTAAACCATGTCCCACCCAATTACTTTATTTTATAGCCGGCATTGAACAGCTGACCCATTTCTGAGTTTACGACTATCATATTTCAACTCTAATTATAAAAAATAATTTTGCAATTTTGGACCCAACCCAGAAAAGAGAACTCCTGGATCAAGCATTATGACAAACTAGCCTTCTTAGAGGACTTCTGATGGAACTAGCCCACATTTGCCATACATGAAGAGGAAAACTGAGTAAACCTCCAAGGGTTTACTAGACAGCAAGATCCATCTACAAGTGAGGATATTTTTTATATCAGCACTGTGGTCTGTGTGAGCAGGGAGCAGAATTCATATCAACCAGCCGCAGCTGGGATTGGAACCAAGGCCACTTCATTGGAAAGTGAAAGCTTTATCTCCTGAACCATCACTGCTTGCCCCATGTGATCTTCTTCCAAGATATTTTTGACACTGTTGCACAGCAACAAGCCACACAAGAGCTCAAGCAGTTGTACTTATTGACACTTAGTCTCCAAGTCACATACAAATTTAAATACCACAAATAGTTCAGGTGGACAGAGGAAGTCTGTGAGCAGCCAAACTCAAAGGGCAGTGATTCCCACCAGCTGCAGACGAACAGCAAAATTTGATTGATTAATAAATATTATTGCAATTAATTAATGTTTATTAATCAATCAAATTTAAAAACCTAGCTAAAATCTGCTTGATTTATATAAAAAAAAGTATGTATCTGGTGAACAATTTGAAAAATCTTGGTAAGCCACTTTTGTTTCACCAGCCTCAGGTTCAGCATGGTAGCTCAATACTCTTGTAGGATAATGTTTTCCTATTTCAAATTTTTATGTACAAATATCAAATTTATCGGATGCTTTTTTAAGAATTTATGAAATTAAATTATAAAATTTACAATAATGTCATAAAAATGTAATTTTTATGGTGAATTTATAACATTCTCACATTATAGATTCAATGACATTCAATCATGAAGAAACAAAAAATGAAAATCTTATTCTCACCAAGTTATTAATTTCATTTATGAAAAAATGTTAATAAATAGAAACAAGAGCCAAATAAAAGCTATATTTTATTAAGAAAATAATTAACTTTATTTATGAACGATTACTTTATTATTAATAGAATCACATTTTAAAAGTAATTTTACTAAACATGCATGCACGAAACCAGCACAAATGTTTCAAAAGGAAAATTATGTAAGCGTCAACAATAACATATCATTTAGAAGTTATGAATTATTTAAATAGAGCAAACAATTTATTTCAAATTTTTGTTCTAAAAACTAACCTCATTCCTAAGGTGGATTTTTTTCTCAGATTTCTATAAAACTGTGGAGCACCTAACATAGCCTCAATGAAAACAGCTAAAAAACCAATGAGTTCAACAATAAAGATAATGTCCATGCAAATATACATAAATATTCCCATGATTGCAGTAAATGTAGCTAGGAATTCCACATAACTCAAGAAATCAGTCCATTCCCAAAAATATTTTGCATCAAGATCTAGAAAAATATAAAATGTTTTTCTTAATCTATTTTTAAACTATTAGTAATTACAATCCTATACCAATTATCCATTTTATAAAACCATAATATAATAATAATAGACCAATATTTTTTTTCTCTGACAGATTGCTAAAAACTACTTTGAAGCTAGATTTAAAAATAAAAAAAGATGAACACTTTATATGTGCTGTCATAATACTTGATATGAATTAATTAAATTAAATTTGTTTAGAGCAAGAACGCAAGGATGGAGGCAATGCAGTGTGTTTGTTAAATCAATTAATACAAATTAAAAAAAATAAAAGCTATGACATTCAAAAATAAACTATAAAAAATGGGTAAAAACAATTTACTTTTATAATATTTTTTTCATTCTTGTTAAAATAACATTTGAGTTCATTTTTCTTTATTTTTTTTGTAATTAACATTTTCAACTACTGAATGTTTAAAATGTCATCACTAACACCTACCAAAAGATTTGGGAATTTCTAGAAAAAAAAATGGGGAAACTCGTTGCAGGAGAGTGGTGACTTAATTGTTCCTTCCCTATCATTGTTAAATTCTGTGTTGTGCAACGATCGGTCAAGTCAGCAATAATAAATATGGATCTCTTCAATAGCTTGTATAGAAACACATCTTATAACTTATTCCATTTTATACCTTATTCATGAGATTCATGGTAAAACAATGGGAAATATGTGTTATAACATGCTTTCATTGTTTTGCTTTATTGTTTATCCCAATACATTTTCTGAACTAAAGGAGCTTTTTAAAGTGGAAGAAACTTTCATGAACATTAGAATTTTTTTCTGATAGCTTTAATAAAATAGATTTTAAAATATTTTGGAAAACTTTTTTATTCAATTCCAGTTATTCTTGCAATAACATGGTTTTTTATAAGCTTAAAAAGATTAATCCAAACATCAATTAAAATTTGCTTGCTAAACATGATAGCTCTTTATATCAGGTCTCGTAATAAATAAAGAAGTTTCCAGCGCTTATAAATAAGTTATAAAAAATTTATGTAAAAAATCAATTCTATAGAAAATATATTTTTAGAAATGCCCTTAAAAAGGGATTCTATTCATTAATTACATATTCAAATTTCATTTAATTCATATCTTTCAATAAAGAAGGAATTAAATAATTTTTTTTTTTCATAATTAGTAAATAAAATGAAAAAAACTAATAATCAAGAGGGATGGGATATAAATAAAGAAAGGTTTGGATGGGTGGTGTTAAAAGATAGAATAGACCTACCCCAATAAGAGCGAGGAGTGTGGTTAGGTGAAACTTCTGGTTTACCTTCCTCCTCGTTTTCTGTTCATGAAAGAAATAGTTATGAGAGTAGAGTGAAAGAAAGAATTTTATTTTTAGACATGAATAAAATTAGTTTACTATTTATTACAAAAAGTTAAAATGTTGTTAGAAATAGAAAAGTGCATACAACTCAAAATATTTTGATACTCACCAAGGGTAAATCTAGAAAAAAATTGAGTTTAAAGAACTCTTCTTCACAAAAATTCAAAACTCAAAAAGAAAAAAAAAATTCACAAAATTCAGTTTCAAAAGAGGAGACCTTTCACAAAATTCTTACATGAACCATGATTCTAAACTTTGAAAATGATTCATTCACAAAACCATTTTTTTTTATAAAGCAAGGATACTCAAAGTGCTGTGAAGTGTGACGAGGCATGCCTTAACAAGTCCGTGACTTCATATATGATAATAATCCTCTAATAGCTATTGGTATTCAAATTTAGAGCCAATAAAGTAAATTTAATAAAGTAGTTAATTGAGGTTTTGAATGTAAGATTTGATTATCCTATCCTAAATGAAACCTAATATACCTGTGCAAAGCGAGGTTTTTCAGCAGTTGCAAAAATATCTAAAGAGCAAATAACATTAAAAAACAAACAGAGAGAAGTAATGCAAGTAGTTATATCAAACTTTTATTCCATAATTTAAATATTAAGTAAAAGACAGCAAGTTCACTCCTCACACTAGGTAAATTCACAATACCTTTGAGTGTGGATTGTAATTTCTCTTTATTTATAATTTCTTAAATATTAACACTCCTTTTAGAATTACAATTGAAATACTTGAGTGGGTTTTAATTACAAGTTGTAAAAACCTATTGAATTAATGAAAAGCTCTCCTAGTTATTTAAATATTTAATTAAATAATTTCATCAAAAAAACATAAAAAGCCGGGGCTCGGAATTCATGAAGGTCTGCTGGTCCTGGGCCACTGAAATTTGACTTGGACCACTATAAAATGGGACTCTTTGGCTTGCCACATGCTATATTTAAAAGCATGAAAATAAAACATCACAAACCTACTAATTGTGAGGAGTAAAACGGATTGCTGGAGGGCGATATAATTGTGCATAAATCAAGATTTCAGACATTTATGATAATTCAATTATGATTTTATTGATTAAAATCACACAGTGCAAAAAAAAAAAAAAAAAAAATAGTGAACATTAAGAGAAAACATATAAACTTAACATGATAATGTGTGAAAGATGACAACAATAATTAGCAATTAGAAGCAAACATTTTACAATAAACATTAGCACTCAAATACAAGTAGCAGCTCTATTTAAACTCGTACATAATTTAGGTCATGTCAATGCCAAAACACCTTAACAAAAAGTAAACTATTTAGATTACATCTAATATAAAACTATATGCAAATCTCAAACCATGATGAAAAATTATGCGATGTGATTTTATAACCCCGTTCCCCAGGGGCAGATTGTATGTTCACCAAAACAGGTGTAAATAAAAACTCCAAACTGAATGAAATTTGTTTTGGATAGTAACGTCCGTTGATCAGCACAATTGGCATTGTCCATCGATGGAAGGCTACAAATCATATTCTCATTACTTAATTCTATAGATTTTGATTCATTCTCTTACATATATAAAGTGTACATATGAATATTTTACTGCAGATAAATATTATAGAACTGGGGCGCTCTGAGAGAATTTTAAATCTCCTAGTAGAGACACACCCTGGAAAAGTTTCGGGAACCCGTGCTATAATATATGATTAAAAATTTACATCAGGGAGATTTTTGATTGAATTGTACTTTTGATTGAAGTGAGAGAAATAAATATCCAATGCTCACTAGACACGTTAGAGAAGAAAACTATCAGAGCAATTGTTGACCCATTGTAGGAAGAGGGACATTGGAAGACAGGGCATTACAGGAAGGAAAGCAACTTTGAACTGGACTGGATTCCCAGACAACCATAACCATCTGTTGTGACAGATACCAGATGGATAGTCCCTGTTTGGAGAAACTTAATAGACAATCAATGAAGAAGATTTCGACATTCAAAAAATCTGAAGGATCCCTTGCTGAAAGACGACCGACTAGTTGATTGGACAACATTGAAAAAATATAATTGGAGAGGTGTTGTAGATGTTAGAAGATGCTGAAAGAAGCATGTGATTGAGGCAGTCAAGGCCTTCAACAGGCTGTTGCGTTTATGAAAAATAAGATAATTACTATAATGAATGAATGAAATGTATAGGTTAGTGTCTTACAAAATATTTCTGCAAAAATTTTTTATACACCATACTCTGCCCATTTTAAAATGTAGACTAACAACTAGTAGAAACTAGTGAATGTAGAAACAACTAGTTAAGGAGCAGTTGGTTAAAGCCTTGCTTGGAGAGCTGGCTGAAAAGCCTCTTGTTGGTTGTGATGTAGAAGTTTTAAGAAAGTGGTACCAGCTTAGGTGCTGTCCACGTCGTCTGACCAAGATCAGAATTAAGGATCACTCCTACCATGGCCATCAAAAGATAGAGAGGCCTAAAAATGGGGCTAGGTGCTCAGCCATAATTGGGCGATGATGTAACTATTAGTTTAAGATAAATCATTATCGAATAAAGTACATCATTAATTAAGTTATTATTTGTTTTATTAAATATGTCTTCTAATCCATTTTTAATTAAATGTACAATAATAAGTGTCCTATATCAATATTTTCCATAAAAACTTTCAACTTAAAAAGTATTTAAACAGATTTTATTATTATATATTAATAAAATAAATTTGAATAAAACTTAATTAAATAAAATAATCATTAGTGTATAGAATATTTCAAAACAATTAACATTTATTTATTAATATCTGCTTTTTATGCTAATGCTTTAAACCTTATTCGTAACAGACTTCTTATTCTTTAAAAATTGTATATTGTAAGTCAAAAGAGTAGTTTTTCCTGTAAAAAATCAGATGCTATTCAGAAACTACAGCAATTGCATAATTGTAGAAGGTCTGATAGACAACAATACAAATGAATGAACAATCAACGAAAAAATAATAATGGTATTAATACCTGAGAAAATTCGATTCTTTGTAGGAACTATTACAGTTTTGTTTCTTACTTGAACACAGAGCTGTATCATAGCTAACATAGCTGCATTCATTATGATACTCTGCAAAAGCAAAGGAATCTCAAAAGGATGTCCAAACCTAAAAATAAATATAAAAAAAATCACAGTTAATTCAGTAATTAGAAAAATAAATATTTATCCCATACACACAATTATAATATTGTATATAGAAGTTTTTTAGAGTATTACTTTTTTCTTCTTCTAATGACTACTGCAGCACAAAATGAAAATTATATAAAAAACGACATGAAAGAAAAGAAAAAAGAAGAGGCATGACAGAAAAGTCTATAAACCTAGAATGTCCATAGTGTTCAAGTAACAACTGTTGAGATATCATTTTTAGTGAAGAGGTGTCTATTGGTCTGGTAACCAGTGACTAAATTGTTTTTACACCTGTATATAGTAATAATGAAAAGGTAATAGCAGTAGTTAGAAATACTATTATATAAAATTTGTTTTTAAAAAATAGATGTCCTTTTTATTATTCTGTGATGCAGAAATTATAACATTTTTTAAAAAAAATATTGTGAAAAATAAAAGGTTAATTTTTAAACAAATTTAGTATTTTTTTATTTATTATTTTTTAATATTGCATTATTTATCCTTATGCGAAAACATTATTTATCAGTATTAAAATCATATTTATATTTAAAGGATTAGGTATTCACTTTTGTTGTTCAATGAATTGTGGAACTTCAAAAATTATAAACCTTTTCCTATTATATTATTTTCCTTTAATAAGTTGAAGTAAATTGTATAAAAAATATCAAATATCAATTCACAGGTGCCCACTGGGTAACCACAAATGAGCAACACCTCCTGCATCTTCTAAGGCGAAGAAACAAAAGTTCAGTGCCTGCCGTTATTATAAAAAAAAAAATAAATTTAAATACGAATAAGTATTTTTTAATAATACCTCATGTTTAAATAAGCAAATTTTTTATTCAAAACCACTTTGAACATGGGTATAAATTAATTTCTCCCAACAATATTGCCCTCATAAAAGTAGTGATTAAATTTCAAAAGTAGTTAGTAGTCACAAATTAAAAAAAAAAAAAAAAACATAAATATTTCTAGTTACCTATGTTTATAATAAATTAGTTACGGTTAACTACAAAAATGATGTTTTTTCAACCAGTGTGTAATAGACATGTAACAAAAAATGTTTCAATGTGAAATATTTGATATATGTTTAATGGAATCAAAGAAAATTTCCAAGAGTTAAAGAACATTTCATACCAAAATATGATTCTCAAGGTGTTAGCTATTAACAAAACTAAACAAACATATGTGGAAAAACCATCTGCATTGTCTGTTTTTCTTATTTCTCTATATTGAGGAATATAAGGCACAATACCACCCATTATCATGGCACCGGAACAAAACCAGCTGAAAATATTTTTCAAAGTCAGTAATTCCAAAGTTTGAGATGTATCTAAGGGCCATTCTGTAGGCATGGTTTTATTTTCTTTAAGGCCACACAATCACATTACCTGAAAAAAAAAATGGTATTTAATAATAAAAAAGGCAGCTAAGGTAAAAATATGCTGAATATAAAGATGTATATGGGGCAATCCATACAAAATTTACACCCATGATACAAAAATGATATAATTTTTATTTTTTATTGTTCTTTATTGAAAATAAATCGACACGTATTTTTGCGTTTTTGTTTAAATTGCATATTTTTGACTATATGATTTTTTGAAAATTTCGCTTTTTTGCGTGTATGACTTTGCAAGTAATTTTTTAATGTATTACCATCCAACAACAAAAATATTTAAATACACTTTCTTGAAGTGATTTTTATTAAATTTTAAGAAAATCAACATTAAAAATATAAAATTTTTTTGTTTTTCACATAAAAAAATGCATTTTTTGAAAAAAACAATTTTTTTTTTGCAATTTGGACTTTTTTGATTTTTTTTATATTTCGACAGTGTGAAGTATAATTAATAATGATATTAATTCAAAATTTTTGGAATGGTAAGACACTTTGTTCAAAAGATATAAACAAAACAGTGACGGCACGCATGCCACGTTCTAGTTTAGTATGTATAGCGGATGAGTTCGAGAAAAGTCGAGCCATATTCTACATGCACGCGGCGTGCACGCCGTCACTGTTTTATTTATATCTTTTGAACAAAGTGTCTTACCATTCCAAAAATTTGGAATTAATATCATTATTGATTATACTTCACACTGTCGAAATATTAAAAAAAATCAAAAAAGTCCAAATTGCAAAAAAAAAATTGTTTTTTTCAAAAATTGAATTTTTTTATGTTAAAAACAAAAAATTTTAAATTTAATGTTGATTTTCTTAAAATTTGAGAAAAATCATTTCAAGAAAGTGTATTTAAATATTTTTGTTGTTATATGGCAATACGTTAAAAAATTACTTGCAAAGTCATGCACGTAAATAAGCGAAATTTTCAAAAATTCGTATAGTCAAAAATATGCAATTTAAACAAAAACGCAAAAATACGTGTCTATTTATTTTCAATAAAGAACAATAAAAAATAAAAAAATTATATCATTTTTGTATCATGGGTGTAAATTTTGTATGGATGGCCCCATATACATGTTACAGCATAAAGATGTATATACATCAGGGGTCTGTCCAGGCCAAATTTACTACCATTTAGCAATACCTTCACAAATTCATTTTTAGGAAAAACGGTAGTTTCATAAATTCAACTTTAGGAAAAACGGTAATTTCACAAAATACTTCTCCTTAAAAGAAACGATAAATCGATATTTTTACGATATTTTTGTGCTGATTTTTTAATAGAATTTTTCACAAATTATGTCTAAATTTTCACAAAATAGGTTCCTCTCAGAAAAACCTAGACAGACCCCTGTACATGTAACAGCATAAAGATGTATATGTCACGGCCAAAGCCTGGCCACTTCGCAAATTGGCCATACCTCTCAGCTAAAGTGCGAAATAATTGAAACGATCAAATATTTTACACTTTGGCTGTCCATTTCGCGAAGTGGCCACGATGTTCCAACCAAAACGTGATGCGCTCATTCAAAAATACCTGGGCAAATGTATACCGGGCAGTGGCACTTAACTAGACCTAGTATATATTTGGGACATTTACCAAAGGTCTAGTCATACTAGGTCTAGTTAAGTGCCACTGTGCGTTATACCCTACACTGATGTTTTTTTATGATCAAGTGCCACTGCCCGTTATACCCTACACTGACATTTTTTTAAGGTTCAGTGCATTTGCCCAGTATTTATCTTCTAATCTATCATCAGTAAGTATTAAAATATCGAATAAATTTAATCTATCGTCAGTAAGTATTAAAATATCGCATAAATTTAATCTATCGTCAGTAAGTATTAAAATATCGAATAAATATAATTATATCCGGCCAATTCTTGAAATCAAGAAAAGATCGGACATTGGTCAGTCAATTTACAGCGTTTTTGGCCAATTCCCGATCAGGCCGAATTCAGGTAATGTAACAGCACATGTAACAGCAAACATTTGTCATATGTTAAAAACTGTGCTTCTTGGCAATATTTACAACATTTCCAAAGTAACATTAAGCCGGTTTTAGCAGTCAGTTAACATTTAACCATCTCTAATAACAATCTGTAATAAAGTATAAAGTTGGACATTACAAAATTTTATTATTAGTCAGATTAATCAAATATTGATTCAGAGAATTATTTCGAATAGTTGATAGAGAAAACCAAAGTCTTTTTCAAATTTATAATTAGAATAATTTGCGCATTGGCAAATGTTGTATTTTCAGCTCAGTTTCAAAAATTAAGCAGTTTTAATAATTTCTGTAAAAATAAGTCTTAGAGTTATTTACACTTATTCCAATTTTTAGAACCTTAAAATACTTTAAAAATTAAAGATAAATATTATGTGTTACTTCCGTAACAGCCTGTTACAGAATATTTTGTTGTGCTTTAATATTTCACTGTTTCTGTAATATTTTAAATTTCTAAAAATGGAAGTAAGTGGACACCAAGACTTATTTTAACAAAAATTATTAGAACTACTCAATTTTTTTTAACTGATTTAAATGCTTTTGTCTGAAAAATGACATTCTTTAATGGTGGAATCGCCTGATAGCGATAAAACAGAGCTGAATCTCAACAAATAAAACAAAGATGATTGCAATTAAAATAATAAATATTCTTTATTATTAATAATTTTTAATGTTTTTGAATTATCAACTAATAAAAAAATTTAAAGGAAAAAAAGACATTGTTTAAAGGTCTTTTAAATTAAAGCTAGTCTAGGTGGATTCAAATATTTAAGTAAGACAAGCACATCGTTGTTTCGTGACAGTGACACATGAAGAACTTGTTTTATTAGAAAATTTTGTAAATTCTATAAATTATTCAATGAGATTTAAAATTTATTTTGACAGGATCTTAAAAATAGCACAAATTATTATTTTGAAATGTAATAAATATGTAACAGATGTTAGAGATAAGATAATAAATAATTTATAGTATTCAGTTCTATGAGTTTTTAGAACAGTTTAATAATCTTACAGACAATAATCTCTCAATACGATTTGTAGTTAACAATCTAATCGTTCCTCTGATGAAAACCTTTATAAAGCACCAAAATAAGTACACAGAAAGTTTACCAAAAACTTATTATTTATTTACACTTTATTTATTCGCTGTAAACGTTTTAGTCTGCCTAGTTCTGCCCCGATTAAAGTCTCAGAATTATCAACCAAATACCATTCCCTTTAGTAAGAACGTTTCCATCGTTCCGCAGCTCGTTAAGACCCCGTTCCCAGCAAATCACCAAAGTCAAGCATCACTGGCTGCGGTCAGTGTGCGGGTGGGTGACCACTTGGATTAGTCAGCGTAGGGACCGAGGGTGTGCGGTATTGGTCCTCGTTAAACTGTTCTACCGTAAAGTGCTCGACTTCGCGTGCAGGTCGTCGGGCTACCGAAGTGGGAGTGCCATCCCCTCTGCAGAGGATCAAAATTGTGATGGCATGTCTTCGGATCATCCTCAGGGATGCTTCCCAGACCGTCGCCAATAGTCCATTGTGCAGCTCTAGTGTGACGTAAATGAACTACAACAACAACAGCAACCATCTTTGATCTTGGATCGAGCAGACAGGGGCATTGATCCTGTTCTGGATTTTCTCCTGGATCTGGTGATTGAAACTTTGGTTCAAAAGATAAATATACTACTGAGTCATTGCGTCAAGTATTAAACAAACTCGACTCCAACAGAAGATTATTTTTAGTTACTGAGAGGCTCCAATTTCTGCTCACTCCGTTCACCAACCCTAAAATGGACCCAACCCAATTTTTAAAAAAAATCTTTATTCATTCAGAATCCCTCAAAACTCCCAGGAAACATTTCATTACTTTTCTATGAGAGCTAATTATTTAGTTATTTTTAAACAAGAAACACTTACTTTCGTTCTTACTGCTTACTGCTGTTCGTTTACAATCGCTGTGATGGAAAAGCCTTTATGTTTTTGCTTTCATTTGAATTTTCGTAATTAAATCCAACGATATCAGATGGTAAAAATTTAAATGTTTAATAACTAAATAAATAAACGTTTGTGCAAAAAGCTCCCAATTAGATTTTCGGTTTCAGGACAGAATTTCTACTAAGTTAGGATTGTAAATAAAAATAATTAAGAGATGTTGTAATTGTCCATTGCTTCTCATAGATAAAATGCATTTCTACGCGCTTTGTGGAGGTGGTGATGAACTAATGTCGTTAACAAGAGAATCAACTTTCATATGAATACAAGAAGATTCCGGGGCATAAAAATAAGGGATGTGATTGTAATGGAGATAATTTTTGCACTGTCAAAATTGAATTTATGCCCAAGATTCCAACAAAAAACAGTAATTGATGAGTTCTCGTATTCTTAATAACGGTCATATCTATCGTGTTCCTTAAGTCTAAATTTTAAAGCGCGTCTATTTTGTCCGAGATAACAAGGTCACACTAACAAGGAATGTGGCAAATGCCCCAGCGATTATCACAATATCTTTGAGAGACTTTAATTTAATTTTGTTAACAGGCCCAAAAATTTATTTATGATTAAACACACTTTAGTTTAATAATGATATGCTTAGTAAATTAGCATAATATTTTAAATAGAAATGATAGAATATAGAATTTTAATAGAGTTTTCGGTTAGCCCGTTCACAATACGCATAATTGAGAACTTTTTGAGTGAAACTAACTCTAATTTCGGTTATGTTAAGAAAAAAACCACGAAAATCTTCAAAAGTTTTGTTCAATCGCAATCTTATGTCAACAACAAATAACTGATAGTGATTTATAAAATTTTAAATATCATTGACGTAATTAGAATGAGATTAGCAAAACTGATTAATATTACCCTTAATTTTGTGACATTTCATAACAGATATATTACTTGGTTTAAAATAACCTTTATAGATCCAATTATACCATACAATTATTATTATTATTATTATTTTGAAACCATTCACACAAATTTTTAAGTACTTTATGTATCATAGAAAATTAACTTATTTGATAACTTATGACTTAAAATAAATTTGAATTTGAAAAATGTCTTAACTTACCAGATATTGATATACTTCTCAAAGATACGGTCCGTATTTTTCGAATCACGAAATCTCAAAATTAGTTGTGTTGATTTCCTCCTGTTTTTTAAGATAATTTTATACATTCCTTTTTTAGAAATGTTTCATCCCCAATAGTTTATTTCTAAAAATTTTAAACCTACATTCAGAAGTTTAAAAAAAAAAAAAAAAAAATTGGGAGCATTAAGAATTTTTTGGAATATATGTACAAAGTAAAAATATGTATTTACAAGTAAATTAATTCTGTAGGAGCCATTATTACTTATTTTAAATTATTTAAAATTTCTAATTATTTAAAGTTTTTAATAATTTTAAGTTTGGCCACCATTTTGAAATAGGAAACACTGTTATTTACAGGGAGTTTCACAAACATTGCCCATAATATATATTTTTTGAATCCGTGTTAAATATGAAGTAAAAAAAGTACACACATTAGGAATCTCAAATCAATATCTAAGCGAGAAAGAAACAAAATATCCTATTGGAATCTGTTAAACTACCATAGAGGAAAGCGAGACTAGAAACATTAAAACCAGTTTGATTTCCAGATGAAATTTGAGGTTTCCCTTTCAAGCGCCTTTGAACTCATTTGTTTATTTGGGATAATTATTCCTCAAATTTCGAAAACTTTTTTACTCTTTTATCACCTAAATAATAATTTTGAATCCTTATTTTGTTACTTAGTTTTTTACTTTTTTGAAGTTCGCATACTTTAACTTTAACAAATATTCCATATATGAAGTACGGTTGTTACCGAGCATCCTGTTTAGGTTTTTAATGTAAAAAGTTAAAATAAAATTTTTTTAAAAAAAATAATAAACCTTTATGTGTGGTGAGATTTGTTTATAACTACATACTATATATGAGTAATGCAATATGCACGAGATTTAAAAAATGAAAAATCATTTTAGAAATGCATCGAATTGTTTTCAACCAAATACTTTTTTTTTCTCGTACGGTTTCTGTCGTGAAAACATTTTTCTTTCGAAATTTTTTTCGTCCCCCTAATAGACCGACTAAGTATTCTAATTTAAAAAATAGGATACCTTTCTTTTTCTGTGCGATCCAACAACAGAAAGCTCTTAAGTAACATGACAGGGTACATAAGTCCGAGAAAGATCATCAATTATTTGTGCCGAATAGAAACAAAAATCTAAATTACTTTCAATTGGCGTCATTTTTCTTGTTTTATCTCTGTTTCAAAACTGGAGTTTCTTGCTTTAATAAACTGGAAATTGGCTTACAAAAATTAATAAATTGACTCAAGTGATGACGTGAGTTTTAAAACTTCGAAATAAATAGTTCACCTATGAAAAATGCGTTCTAAAAAACTGCAGTTTTTTGATGAAATACTTTTTTAAAAAATGAAAAGAATTCCATCAAATTTACGTTAAATTAAAACTAACTATGAGAAAGACTTAATTTTTTAAAAATAAACATGCGAAAATGGGGACAAAAATAGTATAAATAAACGTTACATTACTCTAGTTTAAACAATAATAAATTAAACTCAATTAAACACAATTTTAGAAAGGTCTTTTCTTAGGAACAGTATAAAGATGCATTATAATTTATTGAAATTATTTTTTAACTCAAACCAATTTTAATTATATATATATATTTAAAAAAAGCTTAACAAAATTAAATTTATTTTTCTTTTATAATTATTATTATGGTGTCTTTCTTTTTGGTTATCAACCCGCAAGGAGATTCTATATATATGCATATATATTAATATAAAGTTAGTTATCGACAACGATAAATGTCTAATTCGACAATAAATCTATCATTATAGGTAATATTAATTATCAAATACGCTATTTTTCGGATAATTATATCTTGAAAACCGATGATGAATGTGCAGAAAGAAAATATCATTCAATCATAGTTCGGGAACATTTTTTTTTATCCAATGTCCGCCTGGGGAATGACCTACGTCATATAGGCATCTAAGGGGCAGATTTGCTGACCATTTTTCCCAGGGGCACCATATTAGGTGGTCCAACGTTGCTCCCATAGTAAGGACAGATAGTACAGAGAATGAAAGAACATCCATGCCTTGCCCGGGATTTGAACCCAGAACCTTTCTGATGCAAGGCCAGTTCCCTGACCCCTACACAGGCCGCTCGGCTAGTTCGAGAACTTAAACAAGCAAACTCGGCTTTGCATTGCCCCACTTCATTTGATGACAAGATCAGTAGCTTATTGGCGATTATATTTATTTTTAGCCAATCAGTGCAATGAAAAACAAAGAAAATCACGATTTTAGTGCTTTCAATGCTTGTAAATGATCTCGCAATACAAAGTTCATGAAAAATAACAATTAGTTTAGTGCTGAAATTAAAGTTAGAATTTTTTGCACTTCTTTCTGATGAAACTGAAACAACAAAAAAAATCATTGTTGTAACTATTGAAATATGTAGATGATGTAAACGCACTGCTTCTAACGAAAATCTGAATTCGATCCATCTAAGAAGCTAAATGAAATTTTTCTCGTGTTCAGTTCAATAAATTCAGTGAAATTCATTCAAGGTAAGGGATTTTTCTTAATTTATAGTATTAGAAAATATAGTTCGTGGAGTTAATTCTTGATCGAAGTGTCTTCGAAAATTATACTGATTTCTCTGAGGAATTGTTTTTTATATGGTTTATTTTTTAAAAAAGTTTCAATTTTGAATATGGCTTTTTTGATTTTAATTTTCGAAAAATTACTGTAATCTTGAACTTAAAAATTATGAGGAAATCTTTTTTAGAAAAATGAAAATTCTCACATTAAGAACTTTTATTTTCTTGCATCGATTCCCATTTTCATTAGATAAATATGTAAAGAATTCGCATTTCCCAATAGACTTAGATTCCATTTTGAGTTTGATACTTTTTCATCCTTAATTTTCTAAAAATTATTACTTAAATCCTGAGTTTCAAAACGAAGCAAATATATTGAGAAAAGTTTTTTAAAGAATAAAATTATCACATGAAAAAAAAAAATTATTTTGCCTAAATGCTTCTTAACTTCCTCAAATAAGAAACTCATTGTAATAAGAAATTCCTTCCTCAAAAAAGAAATTCATTTATTGTACGAAATTCATGTTAACCTATAGACTTGAAATCGATTTTGAGTTTCACTTTTTAGATTTTTATTTTCGAAAAATTTTATTTTAATTTTGATTTTTAAAATTAATCAGATATAGTTAAAATTTAAAAAAAAAATCAAATACACACCTTAATTTTTTTTTTATATTTTTCTTCATAGATTTCCAAATTTTCAGAATTATACAAAAGTTTCGCATTTTTCGAGAAACTTAGATGTGATTAATGTTGAAATTCGTGATAGATGATTATGTTCACATGAGCTTACTAACTTCAACGAATATTTTTTAAAAAATATAATGCTTTTTAAACAAATAATATCAACGGTTTATATTCGAGTAGATTTTAAAAATTTGTTAATAAAAACCGAACACTGTAATAAGTGATATTACGCTGTCGAAGGGGTGGAGACGAGGAGTGAATATTCTAAACATGTTCTTAACCCTTTTAATTTATTTTTCACAAATAAACTGGTGATGGATATTTATTCTATCTGGCAGTATATTTCAATACATGTTAAATGTAAGTCCGTCACCCAATCAGAATTTGAGACATAACGCGTACGGTATTTTAGATTGTCTATTAATTTTTTCTCACAAAATTATGCCAATGCAATTCTGCAATCAACAGTTTTTGAAAGATATTAAAATAGAAAACAGTTCCCAGTGTTTATATTTTTGATAAGTATCATCATTTTTTTGCAATTAACGCGAAAAGAAATTTTTAGCGTCTACCAAATCACTTTTCATCAGTTTATACTGCAATAAGATGAGATTTTTAGAAACTCTAAAAACCGAGAAACGAGTAGTTTTAAATGACACAAAATCACAAATTGCATCATTTCATTGCTTTTAAATATTGAGAAAAAAAAAAAAATCTATTGAAATTATGAAACACTATTTCTTCTATTCTAATAAAGCAACTTCTTCATGTTTTGAACTTTTTTTTGAAAGGTATTGTGAAAACGCCCTTAACGCCCTAGTAATACTATATCATCAAAAGATTGTTAAGTAGAAAGAAATATAAAGAAAACACAAATTAAAAATTTAACCTAGAATCCAAGATGATTGACGGTAGAGGCTTAAGGGCGTTTTCACCGCTGTGTCCTGTCCTACGCGTGAAATTTATGTTTGTGAAAAGAAAAGTATTTTGTAAATACGAATACAGGTGTGATATACCTTTGTACTAAATGTGAGTAGTAATGAAAGTAATTTAATTCATGAAAAATACTTATATCTAAATTCTGATTGTCCCTCCCTCACGAAATTACCCCTCACGCACCGTATGTTCCAAAAATGAACGACTATTAAAAGATAAAGAAAAAGACGAAATAAACAAGTATGGTTGCTTAGGGAACTAGTTTTTATTCCCCAAGCTTCAAAATTAGTTACAACACTTGCCAACAGGTGGTTCTTTAAGATAAGAAAACCATAAAACATGGTATTCTACTACGCGTCAGACCATTTCAAATGAAACACCATTTGCACGGGCTATTCACTGTAAAATGGTGATAACTTTGAAAACATTATTTATATAGTTTTCCCCTGTTAGCTGCACTCTCAAATGAAAAGTTTTGTAACTAATTTTGAAGCTTGGTAACAATAAATCTCTCTTACCTCAAACGGAAATTCTTTCAGTAGAATTTTCAAATCGTCGGTCATTTTAAATATACCCATTGCTCATGGTGTAAACTTTGAGTGCATCCCCCCCCCCAATGATTTAATTATAACATTTCGAATTAATTTTAAAACTAAATGCATGAAGGGCAAGGAAATATAACTTAATAAGTCTCGAAATGACTTACTAACTTTTAAATGAAAAACGAAATGGCAAAAAATGAATTTCCTTTTCAAATAAATAATCTTTTGAAATTAAAATTTTTTCTAATCACATAAAAAGGAAATTCATTTATCTTTAGTCACTTTAAATTCAATTTCAATATACATCAGCATCTGAAGAATAGGCCCAATTAGAAAATATTCAAGTTTTGTTCTTAGCTGCATGTATAAGATTTCTTTTTTAAATAAGTTATTTATAAATAAATATGGACAACTGATACAATTTTTCTGAATAAAAATTAAGAAGAAAAAAAAATTAAAAGAAAAAAAAATTAAGAAATGTGTATAGCAGTAATTTGACATTAAGAAATGTTTTGGTTTATAGCAATATAGAAATATAATGCAGTTGAAATAAGGTAGGAAAAAAAAAATCTTACTTTCTTGTTTCTATTGAATTAGTGCTGTCAATAACTTTGCTTTTTGTAATAATTCTTTCTACCGAACCCCAATTCATACAGATAAAATTCAATTAGGAAAATACTTTTTTTGTCTTTCTATTTTCTTACTTTGTCGTTTATTAGATATGTCATGATTTGGAAAGCAAATTAATATCCCAGAGAGTTTTTATTCAAACAAAAACCACTTTTTTCATTATTGATTTTATTCGGCAAACAGTTGCTTTTAAATTATTTTACAAGACAAATTTCTTAAGTTTACTTTTCCGTATTTGTATTTAAATACATTTTATTTTCATTTTGAGCAAATGTATGGATTAAGTATATTTTTTAAATACGAATTTCGGCTTAAAGCCTGTTTAAGAGAAATACATGCTTTTTTTAATAGTATTTGGAGCAGAACATTAGTAATGCATATAATTAGGATTTTTTAAAAAATTTTTATAATTTCGTGATGTGCGGAATATAAAAAAAAAAAACTTTTAGATTTTAATAGTTTGTTTAGTGATGCAGTTAGTATATTTATTTAATGAATATGTTTACTGAACCAAAAAGTTCAAAAATATAATACAGTTAAACGCTATTTAAACTTCGAAAATATGATCGCAAATTATCGTTCAATAAAAGAAATGAAATAAATATGAAATAAAGGAATATATTACAATAAATTAATAAAACTGTAAAAAAAGATAATTGATTATAGTTGTTAGTATTTAAAAATGAATATAAAATTTTTACTTTAAGAGATGAATATTAAGATATGGTAAGAATTTATTACGATTTCTTATTACGAATTTATTACGATTATGTGCGCATGTGAATTACACCACTTCCCGATCATCGCACTTCAAAATCTCGACTACTTCCCGATATCGTAAGAAAGATACAGACACAAAAATAAAATGAAGAAAATAATGAGATAAAAAAAAAATTTAAAAATCACATTTTTCATTGAAGGTGTGCGCTGTTAAAAGTTCTGTACATTATTGAGATAAATATTGTTGGAAAATGTAGTATTTACACTGCTACTTAACTGTAACATGAAATTATGCGAGAAAAAAAAATCACAGATGAAAAAATTTTCTTTTTATCTACTATAACTCCCCTATCGGTTTTCTAGCTTATTTTATAACATTTTAAATCCCTCTATATTGTTGTTTCTAATAACACTTGTACAACCCAAGTTCGCCCGTCATTGGCCTTTTGCGAACTAAGACAGGAAAGTGCGCTTTTTGTTTGACAAGAAAGCACCGCGAGGGTGAAAGTACGTCTAGGCTCAAAACCTCAAAAATAGATGGCGTCACAACTCATTCATGATGCCACTTCCAATATCTAGACATAGATTTGAAGGGGAAGGAAATTTTCTCCAGATCCCTGTACTCAAGGTACTGCTCAGCGACAGGAACCGCAGGATATTCGATTCCACAGATTTTACGAGGACGTAATGTACCCGGTAGGTCTAAGCAGAGTCGAAGATGGAACTCCGGATATGATTTCGATTCTCTGTTCACCGGGCTACTACGACCCATCTGCATTGGGATGGTAAATCTGTATACTGCTCATCTGCATTGGGACAAGTTAAAACTTTCGCTTGGGTAAATAAGTTTCTTAGACTCGAATCCTTGGGATAAAAACTGAGTTTTCCACTAAAATATTTTTTTCTACGGCATATTTTTACGGCAAAATTGACTTTACATTAAAACGTACTGGAACACTGAGCTCCGATACTTTTTACCATACTCGAAATTTTTTTTTTTTAATATCTATTTTTCTAGACCTGTTTAAAAGTATGATTTCTGAAACTTTTTTTTATTATTCAAAAAATAATCTTGAAAACATTTAATTTATTACTTCAAAAAAGCAAACAAAAAAGGTAAATTACTCAAATAAATCGTAAGTCGATGGAATAACAAAAATATGGAGGCAATATAAAAAATACATTAGTTTGAGTAAAAGCAGCTAATAAAATATTGGAAGGCCCTTTATTATGGTTAGAAAAGTTTTTTTTCTGGCAATCCCCTTTGAAAATCTCCTCCACCCACTCAAGCTAGTTATCTTCGATGAAGAGAAGAGGAATGATAAAAAAAAAAATAATAATAAACGAAGAATCAGTTGTCTTTGCTTGGAAGGAAAATTGAAGATTGTTCTGTAGGTCATGCCAATTAGTATCCAATATCATAAAAAGAGGGCCCAGTCTATAACCTTTCTTTCTAGAAAGCCTTGGTTCAGAGGCTAAAAGTTATTGATCAAATCGGAGGCCTGGATTACGGTTTCCGCAGCGTAATATCTACCTTAATGACTGGTCATCTTGGAGACCATTGATGTCACGTGACACGAGGGACCGTCTATTAAGCCGTCACTCATGTCCACTTCAAATTAACGGCCCTCCGTTGGGCCTTTGATGGGCATCGATCTGAAATATCGGGAGGTGGGAGTAGCGAGATATAGGGGTAGATCTGCTGGAAAAAAAAATGAAAAAAAAAAAAAAAATCAGAGATTTCATGCGAAATTGGATACGTTGACGAAAGATTTTTTATTTATTTCATTACTTTTTTTTAGATTCACAATTTTTATTCCGTTTTTTCTGATGCATTTTTTTCTTTCGATATTTTTTAAAGGGACATAGATGAAGTAATTTGTTTAATCATAATACCAACAATAAACGAAAGGTGATGTAAATGAAATCAAATAATTAATAAAATCAGAGGGAACGTTTTAAGTGCTTCAACGAAAGTGAGCATATGACAAAGGCTGGCGACTGCTTGTCAGTATCAACCCGATGGCTGTCACTGATTCATATATAATTACTAGAATGAAAAGAAGAGAAAGAGTATGGAGGAAGAAGAAAAATAAGGGAGTTTTGAAAAGGGGAAATAAGAAGAAGAACGAAGAAAAATGAAGTAGAAATAAAGATTAAAAAAAAAAAAAAACGAATAGAAGGAAGGTGGGGGAAGAAGAGGAGGTGTATAGAAAGAGTAGGAAAGAAAAGGAGAGGGGAGAAAAAGAAGTAGAAGTAAAGATAAACGAAATATAAGTAAAAATGAAGGAAGACGAGGGAAAAGAGAAAGAAGTGGGAAAAAGAAAGACGATAAAAGTATGCAGGAAGAGATAGAAAGAGGACGAAGAAAAAAAAGAAGAGGTTAAGAGGAAGAAAGAAGGTGTGGAGAAAAAAAGAGGAGGTTTGTAAGAAGAGAAGGAAATATAAGGAGAATGAAGAAAAAGGAAGTAGATGTAAAGATAACCGAAGTAAAAGTAAAGAAGATCGAAGTAGAAGTAAAGATGAAGAAAAAAAAGGAAGTGGGAAGAAGATAAGAGAATGTAGGAAGAGGAGGAGAACGAAGGAAAAAGAAGTAGTAGTGAAAGATGGAGAAAGAGGAGATGGAAAGTGTGGGAAGAAGGAGGGGTATATAGGAAGAGAAAGAAAGATAAGTAGAGTGAAGAAAAATGAAGTAGAAGTAAAGATAATCGATGTAGAAGTGAAGATGAGAGAAGATAATAGATTGATGGAAGAGAAGGAGGACGGAGAAAAAAGAAGTAAAGGTGAAGAAAAAGGGGGAAGAAGAAATAAAAGATGAAAGAAGAAGCAGAAGTAGATAGTGAAGAGGGAAAAAAAAGAACTTTTAATAATATGCTATTTATAAAACATAACAAAATTGTGTCATTATAAGATATATATATTCAATATATTCATTAAGGAATAATAAGCAATGAGAGGCAACCAATCTGTCTGATTTTTGTGTGTGATTTATTTTAATTGACATGTGCTAACGATTTTATTGGCCAGTGTCGAAAGGAATAATTTGAATTGATTGATTTAAAATGATAATTTCACGATTTCTTGTACAGTGTGGAATAAACTGTTCCAATTGTTATGGAAATTTTTTTTTTTTGGATTTGCATACTTTCTAATATTGGGGCATTTGATTAGAAAAAAAAGACTCTTTTGCAAAATTTTAATTAATTTGAAAAAATGTTAAGTGACACAATCAGTACATTTAAATGCTTAAAAATAAGTGATAATTTATTATAAATTTTTTTACTCGAATTTTATAATATTTCAAGCAAATTTAAGATAATATTAATATGAATCAATAACTTTATAAAATAGTTTTCTTTCTGGAATTTCTTTTTGTGAGGTAATTTTATCGACTTTCGATGATACTATTTAAAAAAAACACTTGACATTCATCATTTATGAGTGAGTTGTAATGCATTGGTTACCTAAATTTTTAATATTTTAAAAATATGCCAACACTCCGTTATCTGGGTTGATAAAAATTTGAGAAAATCGAGAATCGTTCATTGATTTGATAATCTTCATTTAGGTGGGAAAATCTCGCCAAATTGGCGATTTCTAAAAAAGTTTGATAATTTTTAAAATATTTAAATTATTTGTCCTTAGTCCTGATAATTTTTTACTGCAAAATGATATGAATGGTTTAAAATTCTAGCTCTGCCTTAAGTGTAAAGCACTTCATTTGTGTTTTTTTTTATTTTCCTAGGCGTAAGAGCTGAACTACTTGAAAACTACTGTTAACTAACATGTACTTATTTCTTGCACTTATAAGATTTAGTTGACATCTAATTTTTCGTATTATGAAGTTGCAGATCATACCTCTGCCTCGTAGCAACCCGAAGTTACTAGAAAAACTTAAATAAAAGAAAAACCTGATGTAAACAAAATGCAACCTGGGGAGCAACGTTAGTGTATTCGAGTAATTTAGTGCAATTGATCTAAGAATCGTTACTACTCATAAGCTAAAAATTAAAAACTAGTGAGAGAATTTTTAAAATCCTTTGATACGAAACCGTTTTAGACAACAACACTATTCCTTCCGTGTTAACACCCCAAAAATTGTATTAACACAACTTCTTTATTTATTAAGAGGACATTATACCGCGGCAGAAATCCTTCACGGCAAATTCTCTTTCAAATAAGTTACTTAAAATTTAAAGTATAGAAAAAGCGAGTTCAGGTAAATCTAGAGAAATCGATTAAGTTTCAAATGCTAAATTTTTTTTCAAAATATCAAAAAAGGAAAAATTAAAATGGCAGGATTTTCAAAAAATATAGGGGTTTTGTGTAATGTAGATTAATTAAAAAAAGAAGAAAAAACCGTAAATAAAACACGAAGGAAAGTGTATATATGGACATACTATCGTTTTAGTTCTATAAACAAGAACACTGAGGAAGTGAAGTGATATAAGACACAGATTAAGTTTCTTGTTAATAGAACCGAAATCATAGTATCTCCATTTCTATACTTCCATTTGTGCTTTGTTTTTTTAAATTTTTTATTATATTATTTAATATTACAAGTTTAATTTTTATTTATTTATTTTTCTTTGCTTTAATGGTTAGATTATGCAGTGGAAAAGCTATACTGCAATAATTACTTTGCAAATATTTTTTTCAGTAAAACTGTTGGTTTGCCTGAACTAACGTTTCTCTATCTAAACTTTAAAATACCGTCGGAATCGAAGCAGAATGTGTCTTGAAAAGTTTCTGTGCTTGTTCAATTGAATACTGTTCAACGAATTAAATGGAATAAAATAACATTCCAAAATATTACGTAGTTACTCATAAATAAGGAAATTGCATCCATATAATTCACAATAACATGAACGAAGTAATATTTTTTAGCTGTAAAAAGAATTTTTAGATGATTTGGAATGGTATTTAGTAATTAATATTGAGTAAAAGCGTATTAGTTAAAAGTTAACAGAACAACTCCATTTTAAATCCCACTTGTGATACACGAGAATTAATTATTAGTTTACTCAAGGCTAAATTTGATTATAATCATTAATATACAAGCTTGCTTATTACCTAAATTTAACCTGGTAGAATATCTCAATTCCAGTGGGTCAGAAGCTACTAGTTACTTACAAAAAAAAAAAAAAAAAAAACATTATTGTTAGATAACATAGTAAACTTCGACATTAAAAAACATCTTGTGGTCACGTTGACAGCGAAATAAGAGAAAACATTTTTCCATAATATAGTTGATTGATATTTCAATCTTGTAAAATGCGGTGTTTACAATATGTGTCTGGAACATCTTCTTGTGGAAAAAAGCTTATTTTCTGTATGTTGTACTAGAATACTAAGTATTATTAGCCAATTTACCTACATCTTCATAAACGGCATTGTACTTTGGAAATTATTCAATAAAATACAATAATAATTTTTTAAATAAAATATTTATTTCGAATTCTTTTTATTATTTTGATTGTTTTCCTTGATTGTATGATAATAGAGGAAAAGGAAAAGTGATTTTCTAAGAACATATCTTACTTATCATTGAATTAGCAGTTTGGGTTTCAAACTCTTCTGGGATATCTTAAAACTATACTGAAAGACCTTCGTAAATTTTAATGAACATCATAAATCATACTTTATATTTTAAAGTAAAATTTTCATTCCATAAACCGGCTGCGTCCAGATACAACCAGAACTAATGACTCATCAAAGCAGACAGCTTCAGCCATTTCTGATACAGATAGCTTTTCTTACCTACCAGAAGCAACTTTGCGTTTGCAACGATTCATTCTAGTATATGGAGATAGCTTTATAGGTAACTGTTAAGTTATTGATGAAGTTCAGCTCCAATTTACCAAAGTGCCCAAATAAAAATTGCGAAGATTTATTTAGATTTAAAATACTTTGTACTGAATGTGAATATATGAAATTTATTTTATTCGGATTTGTAAAAAGCTTTGAACTAAGTTGTTAAAGAAGTTACAATGTGTCATAACCCTGATAATCGGTAATTTATTTTTCCATTAATGCATCCAGAGTGTTTAAAACTAAAGAATTTTGACTCTAAATAATACAGTAAGAGAGTTGTTTGACAAAAAAAAAGTTTTTATTAAATTGCATTTTTTTGTTGAGATATATGCAGCTTGTCCTCTTCTTGGGGCGCGCTGTACAGATGTGATATGACTCCAACCCAGTCAGAGGCAGCCGATAACATTTATGAACAACATATATAACAACATTGAAATCAGACTGCGAGCAGCTAACATGACACAGAAGAGCTACAGGTACAGATAAGAGAAAAGGAAGACCTCGCACAAAGATCTCTTCAACTGAATTACCAATGCATCGCACCAGCTAACAAAAGTTATCTAAGGAATGCATACAGTGGGTGCTTTTCAGAATGAAACATAAAGCAACCACTCTTCCCCCAACACGTCCAGAAAACATCTTTCAAGTGTTATTAATCCTTTCACTTCCCTTTGTACGCCGCATATAAAATGACTTGTTTTCAGTTCAATTATAAATTAAGGATATGGAATAAAAAATTCTGAAGCGAACTGTTAATGCCGGGGGTAATCCCTCATTTTATGGCTGTTCTTCGAAGGTTCTTATAGATCAACACTTTTTAGCGAACTACATACTATTTTTTTCAATTGTTGCCATTTTGTTATAGTAATTCACAATTATTATTTAAAATTTTGTCTATTTTTTGCAATCGCTTAATATGCTAATTATAAAAATGGCGCATAGTGTAAAGAAGAAGAAAAGCAATAGTTTTGTGATAGTAAAAAGGTTTTGTGATATTTTCTGAACAGTTTAAATTTTAGTCTAAATTCCCTAAATTTTGGATAGAAGAAATAGGAAAAAATATCCTTCAATGATTTTCATGATTCTTGGAGAATTCAAGATTTTTTTTATTTTTTATTTATTTACTTTTGTTTTTTAAGATAAAGGAAGTTTAATAATTTTTTACAACAGTTATATTACTGGCAATTCTTTTCAACAAGGTAGAACATGCAGTTTAAATTTTAAAGCGAGTTTAACCATTTGTGCTGCTAAGAAATTCATAGATAAGCTTACCAAAAATTGACTACAACTCACTACTAGACTTAAAAACGTTATGCCGAGTGAAAAATTTTTCACTGCAAATCCTGTTTAATCCCAATTGGTATTTTTAAAATTTATATAAAAGTGACTTCATGTAAACCTAAAGTAAACCATGAAGTTTCAAATGCTGAAAAAATGTTTACAAAATATATCAAAATGCAAATATATTGTGGCAAAATTACTTCCACACTGCGTAATACTGTCATAATTTGTTAGCATTTTGATATTTTGAAAAAAAGATTTTAACTTATACTCTGGGTATACCTGAACTCACTTTTCTCTTAGTTTTAAATTGCGAATTTAATTGAAGCAGAATTTGTCATAAAAGGCTTCTCCAATGGCATAGCATAACCCTTGAGTGTTCGATGTCTTGTCGAGTTATTTTAAAATACGAACCCTTAGCGTCTTTTTTTATTCACGTGATAGTTGTCTGCCGACTTATATAGCTCGCCGTTGCCAATTTTGTAACAAAACTATCTTAACGTGCGTTTTTTCAGCGCAACTGGTTAATTTGACCAAAATGTGTTGTTTTTCTCTCTGAGTTTCGAAAATCACTTTACCAATGATTCGAGAATCTTCAAAAAATTTTAAATGACATCGGAACTCATTAAAAAAAAGTTTTGTTTCAATTATATTTAAATTAATCGGGAATTTGGAGTTCGGAATAGCTTGTGACGCAAGAAACGATTTTGAATCGATATTTTAACTAATTCACCGAAATAGAGATCGCACTATGTCGCGCGCAGCATGGAAATGATAGGATCAAATCACTGAAAGGATTTTTCCAAAACTTGTGTTCTAAAGAACGTTTACTAACAAGCAAGCATTCTCTGACCTGGAAGAGAAATTATTGTGATAAATTGCATAATAATGATGTAACACACAGGAAACTTCTTAGGAATTTTAGTTTCATGGGTGTGATATCCTTCTGATGCAACTTATCACTGATATAATTTTTATTTCTTGATCAGAGAGGATCTGAAACTCAATTTTATGTTTAAGACGTAAAAGAATTATTCTTTAAGATAACTTTTGATGCAAGGGATGCATTGCAAGCATCATTTATGAGAGTAAAGTAAAAATTGTATCTGAGATCTCATTTCATCGTACTCGCAATTAAATTTTAAGGTATATCGAAAAAAAAAGTGTTCGCATGTTCTTCCCATTTCAAAGATAATATTTTCTCATATTTTATCTCAATAGTAGTATTTTTTTAAAGTTTCAGTAGATGGTCATTTAAAACTACAAGAATAAGCATTAAGTAAATCAGAAATATAAAATTCTGTCATAAATTATGATAAATAACAAATAATATAACATATTCAAAGAAAGTAGAGTATCTTCCTTCTGAAACCAACTTATTCTTTTTAAGTTTACAACATTGGAAATGTCTTGTATCATAAAATAAAAATAAACTTGCAGATCATCACAGCGAACCTTCTAGAAGGTTAGGTGCAAGTTAAATTTTATTATTCTGGAAATTCTTTATTCTTTACTTTAAAATACATGAAATTAAAATGGTAAAAATGACTTAAATTTTACTATTGTGCTAAGAATTCAACTAAAATAGATGATAGATATTGCCAAACTTATCTTTCATTTTGATATTTTATTATTTCTTACCCTAGATGACTAGACCCCACATATTTGAATATACTCTAACTTAGCAGAGAACTGGCAACGCATTATACATTATGAATGCATTATTTTTATGCGTCAAAGATGCCAGTGATGATTGAGGGTGAAAAAATACATAAAATCACATAGAAATAAAATTATATTAAGCATATAAAATCAGATTTGGTATTTTTCCAGCAAAATACGAACTTCTTGAATCTTTTTCAGTAATCTCGTAGGTATTATTTTCCGTTGCTCGACTTTTAAAGTTACCTACAAATTTAAAGTGACTTAGGTTTTTGTGGTCATGAAAAAATAAAATATATGACTAAAATAATAATTTGTGGAAGAACTGAGGAATGAAATTATAAGAAAGATCAATATTTCAAAATATTATATTGGGCGCAAAGTAAAAAAGGGAATACCTAAACAACTTTTGATCTAATGATTAGATTTCAAAGCAATCGTATACAGCCTTAATATTTTCCGATGGTGAATCTTAAATATTCTTTTTAATACTGACGGTTTTTTGAGCTACGAAATTAGCCGAAAAAATGTGTTTTCTCTCAATAAATGTAGTCTTTTTTTTTCGGACTTGTATACTCTCATAAGATGAAAAGAGGCAATCGAAATGTGGAAAATAGGGTCCCAACAAAAGTTTGATACCCTTAATGTTAATTTTTTTATATGCATTTTAATAATTCCTCTAGCTATGCACACTAATCGACAACTAAACTCAATTATAAAACTCGTTTATCCAACGATGATTCCACGCAACCTTCTTTTTATAAATATTTTAGTTATTATTTTTGAATTGTAAGTTACTTTTAACCCCATATTTTAAGAATCAAAAATTCAAATTTGTCAAAAATTGTATTTAAAGAAACTTTGTTTTTGTATTATATTTTATAATTGAAAATATTACATGCAACAATTATTTGGATATTTGGTGTCAGTCTCAAGATCTAAGTACTTAAAAAGGAGATCATTCGATCAATAGTTATTCTGGTGTTTTGTTTTTTATTTGGCGCATTGTATATTTCAGAATTGTGACATGCTTATATAACTTAAATCATACATACTTTATACTTAAGTCATAGTAGATATTTATAATGACATTAATGAAAATTTTAACAATTATAGTAAAATTTTGCATCTTTCCCTTGACCACAGAAACCTTGCATGTATATATATTTTCTGAAAAATATCCACCTGACAAACACCAATTACTTCACAATCTCTCCTATTTCTTTACATATTAGCCACGTAACACAGTCATATACTATGCAAGATAAAAAGCAAAATTGTGCTTCCTTTTTTTTTATGTAATTTAACAATAATATTCTTTTTATTTACAAATTTTGACTCATATTTTATAGTGTTTTACAAGTTTTTTTTTTTTTTCAGATAAAAGAAGTTTTAGAAATTATGTACATTTTATCTTGCATAATTTACTTAACATAAATGATGCTACACAAAGGTACAAAACATGAAATTGTTTTACAAGCTATCACAGAGTAACAAAAAATCAACAAAACAGTACACTCCTTCTAAACATAAAACAGTTGTGCTTTGCACTTGCACACGTACACATTCACTCACAAACATACATACACAACTAATAAAAAACATTTATACAGTAAAATGAGATCAGATGAATTTCTTGACTCCTTTGAAAATAAAATTTAAAATTAAAGCTGGGAGAATTAGGTTTGAGAGAATGCGTTTAATTTACATGCTGCATAAGCATTTAAGATTTTGTGCCCCCTTTAATGCTTTGATTGTTTAGGCTGAACCTGAGCCTCAAATCCCCAGGAAAAAACCACTATAAATATTACACTCAGTGGGGATAGTGGACTTCAAACTGTTGTAGAACTTCAACTTTGCAAAAGTTAAATTATAATTTTTTTTCCAACAGTATATTGTCACAACATCGCACTAAAGTGTGGCGTATCACAATAGAAAGTATTATAACTCATTTCCAATCACCAACTTGTGCTTGAAGTGTCAATTGAAGAACGACTAGCGTATATAGGAACTTTGTTTTTTTCATACATGACTACTTCAAAATCTAATGCTAACAAAATGCTGATTTAATCAGTTCTTTCAGTCTCTGCTGATTCTTTTTTGTTGCAGTGATTGTTTCTGATGTGTAACTCCAGTTCGGTGGACGAGGAACAGATCTTATTGCACACATTGCACGAGATTTTCCACGGCCAAGACGCCGGTATCTCTTGACTCGATTGCAGTATTGGATGTATGTCTTTTCCCTGAGAGTGACTCTGAATTTGATTTTGGCGATGACTGTTCTCGCTGCTGCGGTCCAACTGTTTGTTAGAGGACAACAAAGAAAGAGGTTGAGGAGTTGTGGTCACAGAAGGACTTGTGGTAATAGGAGCACTAGCGCTGCTACCATTGCTCATTCCGGCCGTTTGAATGACAGATATTTCATTCATTTTTGGTGGTGGCGGAGGAGGATGGGGATGATTTGGTAACCCATTCATAAAAGGATTGAGGTAAGGAAAGTAAGGAGGTTGTGCGAATTCCCCTGGCTTCGCACCTGGATTCAACTGAAGAGGTCCTAGATCAAGAGACATGCGTCGACCTCGGCGAGATGTGCTGTTGTTCCACATGTGTGTTCCCATATGAACCTTTAGATTGCCTTTTGTTGTGAATGCCCTGTGACAAATATGGCACTGGAAAGGTTTATCTCCTGTGTGAGTGCGCATGTGAATTTGTAAAGCACTTCCGCTGGAGAAGGGCTTGTGACAAACTTCACATAAATGCTTAGGAGTACCAGGCGCTCTCTTCGCTGGAACAGGTGGTAAAGCCACGTCGGTGGACTGGCGCTTAACTCCTTCATCCACCTTCTTTGGAGATTTTTCCCCGCTTGTTTCTTTCTGAGGCGAACTCGTTATAGGTGACGAGTTGCTATTGCTGTTGGTGGAAAATGCTTGCGGGGGAAAATCGCGGATTTTGTGAGTCAGCATATGCTGCCTCATATTACCCTTTGTAGAAAAACCCCTGTCACACACTTCGCACCTGAACGGACGTTCTTTGGTGTGGCTGCGGTAGTGAATCTCTAAAGCGCTATTGCACGCAAAAGTCTTGTAACAAACTCGGCATGTCGTGCCGGATCGGTGGTGTGGTGGTCCAAACGGAAGTCCGGCTAAAGGTGGAAATATTTTTAAATCTGATGCAGCAGGACGCTGGAATGCCGGAGAGCTCCGAGGAGTTAAATCCAAAGCTCCTCCACCGTTATTGTTGCTATCATGTTTTGATAAAGTTTGATTATTTAGCGAAGAAGTTCTGGGAGTTTCTCCTTTTCCATTGGTAACAACTACACCAGGTGTTGTTCTTTCTTCACTTGATGGATCAGTATTGTTTTTGTTGATAGTTGGAGAAGCTGTAGACTTTTGAGGGTAATTATAATCTCTAAAATAGCCTGCCATGTTGATACCCAATCCAAAATGTGGTGCAAACGGAAGCGGATGTGTAACACTACTGTTAATCCCTTTAACATGGTTTTCTAATGCCGCTAAAGAAGCAGTGGAATAATCAGAACAGTTTGAAATGCTCATTGGTGGATAATGCCTGTCTGGACCATGTACAGAAAACGGTATAGGACAATCACTGGGTAACGTCATGGGTAATGGTCGATCGCTGGCTAGAGTTACTAACAGAGATGTATTTGGTGGACTAACAAATTTAGGTGAAAGTTTTTCGAGTCTGTTTGGTGTTTCCGTTGATTCCCTTTCTGAATCCTCATTGTTACAGGGTGTTTGATTAGATTCTTGCTTTGGACTGGATTTTATGTTAGATTTTAGGTCCATTGGAATGCTATCAGAAATTTTATCTTTTTCAGGCGTTGCGTTGCCAGATACAGTTTTTAAAGTCTCCTCGTATGTTTCAGTGTCAGGTTTTACTTCTTTTTGAGGAGAAACATCTCGATCACTTTGAGCTAAGTTTAAAATTGGTGGTTTAGATTCTTTTTCTTCAAAACTCTCCTCAATGTTTGAAGACGGAGAACTGCTTCGAGCACTCAGAGGAGACGAGGCAGTATTTACATGATTATTTTCTAACCCAGTGACTTTAATAACGGATTCATTTGCAGGCGAACCTTTTGAATCTTCTTGAGATTTAGAATTTGTCAAAGCCAATGGTTCAGAGTTTACCAGTTGAGATTGAAGGAGGAACTGCCTGGGATATGACGGAGGTAATAACGTGGGAGGCCTATCATCGATAGGGTGAAACACTGGTGGAAGCTGCATTACATGATCCGTTGTATGGGTTCGAATATGCTGCTGAAGTACGATGGCATTTGGAAATTGACTGTGGCAGACAGGGCATTGGTGCATTAGCCTTGCAACAGGTTTTTGTCGGTGAACTCCCATGTGTGTTTTTAAATTACCCTTCGTGGTGAATGATCTATTGCAAAGCTTACACCTGAATGGCCTCTCTCCGGTGTGAGTGCGATAATGCATTTGCAAAGCGCTTTTACAGCTAAGCACGCGCTGACAAATGATGCATTGATTTGGTTCCACCAATTTATGTTCAATATTGTCCACAAGTTGCTGCAACTTTGACGTTTCAGATGTTTTGGTTATTTCAATTAGACTTTCCCATGAATTGTCATTGGATCCTATTCTCGGCAAAAGGTCTTGATAATAGCTTGGGTCTTGCAAAATGGCTTCAGAGTTGTCCCCATTTGCACCTTTAGTGCTGGTTATGGAGTTGCTAACAGTGGTGTTTCCTGCAGTCGAAGTTGCAGTTGAGGCTGGATAATCGTATGGGGAGAGGAAATAAGGAGCAAAATTGGGTGAACCGAAAGAAGGGTGAGATGCTACCTCTGATCCATCGTCATCTAAGTTAGATGTGTCTCTGTCTTCATCATCGAATCTTTCAACGTCTATTTTCAGATCAGAGTAATCGTCGGGCATATTATCGTCCGAAGAACCATCTCCAGAATTATCACTAAAATTAGATGTATCGTTTGGGGAAAGACTTCCACTATTAAGATCAGGATTTGATGATTTTCTTCCGTTTAGTGGTGTGGAAAAATCTAAGGCTTGCTCTATCTTAGAAGAATCTCCTGCAAGAAAATGATTAAAAAAAAAACTACATTAAACTAAAATTCTCTTACAAACATTATAATAAGTTATATACATTCAGTTTTTCCAGTACATTGTGTTCCGTTATATTGCGTATTTGGATATGTTTCAAACACTATTGTGTTCTTTTGTCTTGTTACGAAACTTCATCATGCTTTTCTGTTGTCGTCCGATAAACACAATATAGAGAGGTCTATCTACTTTATAAATGTATATTACTTTGTAAATTTCTAAGTTCTTTATTTCCTTTTCCATTATTTTCACGAGTTTTTTACGTCAATATCTGATAAGATATTCAAATTAATATTTTGTATGCATATTATAGAAAGGATTATTAGGAGTAGAGAAAAGTTAGAAGATTTGTAAATTATAGAAATTTAAGTTCATTTCCATATTCCCAATTATTCTCCATTTATATTTTTACGACGAAAGCCTGAAATTTTGCCCAAATACTTTACTTAATACCTAAGTCTTATCCATACTACTTGTTTTTCTTTCAAATATTAGTTTAATGATTCAATCTAATTTTAAAAAATTTATAAAAGAGATTAATAATTTTAACATTTTTTTTTATTTAATATGTATTATATAAACCGCTTGATTGAGATTTTTTTAAACCCTTTTACATCAGAAACCTATGTTACAATTGTTACTATATCTCTATGTTACAATTTGATTATTGTGGCTGGAAAAAGAGAAGGGCTAAAAATTATTTTTGTATTGATGTATCATACTTGTCACAATTGGCGATCGAAATGGGCTGCAGGGGGCGTAGAGCAGAACTCCCTACCTATGGCAACACTTCACATGCTTTCCCCATTAGCGTGTGGAAAGTCATAGAGGAAGGAAGTACGTTAGTTTCTCTCTTGATTTTCATATAAATTAAAATCTTTTAAGTTGGAAAACTATATGGATCTGAAAACTACATTAAACATAGTTCTAATGAAAAGTATCGGGGAAATTTTAAAAAATATTTTTATTAGATGAAAAGGAAAAATATTAAGAAAAGGGAAAATATCGTAGTACATTCCTATACAACTGAAAAGAGGAGAAGAGGGATGGGAGAAGGGCTAAAGGCATGAAACCGGTCTCTCCCCAGATGGCGTATTCGAGTGTTGCGATCGCCAATTAGAATCGTAATACGCCACTGCTGATTTACATGCAGTTCCTTATTTATACAGTAGAATTCTGAGTTATAAATTATGCAAAAACTTAATAAAGAAATTCAAATCAAAATTCGGTTAATTTCTGACTAAAGTCGAAGTTAAAATGACAAATAACAGATGATATGTAGGAGAGATTTCTCCAAAATCAATGTTAATATTAAAAATAAAAATAGAGGGAGTTAGACAGCTTCAATTCTACGATTTGATACTATATACGAGTACCTCCATCAATATTGCAACACAGAATATTTTTCAATCGCTGTCTTGATGCTTATGATGGTACTTGTTTATAACGTTATTTACTGCATTATATTCGAGCACAAATGTATTCTTATTGCTTCATTGTTTAGTGTTGTGTTCAATTTTCAAATTAATAAACGATTATTAAAAGATGAACTCTACTAAATGCGCCGTAAAATTTCATTGATTTGATGAATCAGTATTGAGACAGAGATATTTTTTATTCAGTATCCTCACTAATGATGGTACTTATTCAATGTATTAATCCTGAAGCCTGCATTGCTTGGATTTGCTCTTTTTATGTTATTTTTCTCCAGCACATAGTGAACCATCACTGCGCCATAGACTTTCCTGGTTGTGGTTTATCAAGCTAGTAATAAAAACTGATGAAGCTGTGTAAAGAATGAATGAAACCCAGTATAATTTTTCGAGTATCTTTGCCATGATTGCACCATTTATATATTAAATAAAAACCGCTGCCTATCCCCAACTGCTATGTTTTAATTTGTGTGTTTTTTTGCGTTATTTTCTATTAGAAGATCACGGGGCAAAAACGGTTTATGACCATTTCTTACAAAAACGACAATTGCATCGCAATTTGTGAAATTTTAAGAATCGCTAAGTTGAAAAACGGTTTTTATCCACCTTTAAATTCGTTTTTATACAGTTTTCGCGTACATAAACCGTTCCTCCCCCTTAATTTTCATTACATATTCGAGCACATTCCCTTGTTTCTTCATAGTTTTTTCGGGTCGTGATTTATCATTGTTTATCATAATACACGATTAACTGATGAAGATTAATTAACTAAATGCAGTATAAAATTCAGTTCAGTTGATCATTTTAAACTTAATGTTAGTTTTTAAAATAACTAAGATTATGGAAGCAAAAACATGAAGTTGAATTCTTGTTACTGTTTACAATAAAATTTATAATAAGTTTTTTTTGAGAAAATACTCTCTGTGGGTGGTTATTTATTATTATTAGTTTTCTAGATTTCTTTTTCTGATTATTTAAAACTAAAAATTGTCCATTTCAAAACTTCTAAATTTCCATTTTAGTGCGTAAAATGAGGGATCTTACCTCTGTGATTATCTTCATCGTTTCCATACAGCATTGGTGGATTGTCACTATTAGACTCTGGGGGCATGGATGGTTGACTGTCCGATTGTTTCTGGTCAGCATTTAAAAAGGAGCCTGGAATCTCCATTCTTTCTTTGTGTCTTTGGAAGTGGACCTTCAAATTTCCACGAGTTGAGAATGCACTTCCGCAAACATTGCACTGAAACGGTTTTTCACCCGTATGAGACCTTACATGTATTTGTAAAGCACTGTCGCTGCCTAATAGTTTACCACAAAAGTGACATTTGTGCCTTGTAGCCGGATCATCTTTTCCTTTTTTTGACCTGAAACAATTCAATGATAAATTTGTATAATTTTGATTTCAAAAAAGTCGAAAAAAATTTTAAGCAATTTTGAGCTGCATGAATGTTTTTATATGATGTTTGATAAATAAATCAGAATAGATAGATAAATAGAAATCAATGCTAATAAATAATACATAGAATTTAATGCTATAAAATATTTTGAGGCGAATGAAAATTACACTTCCCAACTTGGACGTGAGAAAAAAAACTTTCATTTAGTTAAGTTCTCTTGTCAGATTTTTTTAAAAAATACTTTTCTCTGACACAACCCTTTGAGATTTTTTCTTACTCTTTTTCTAAAACATTGTAACACAAGAGAATAATATGATATAGAAAAATGTATTAATATTTTAAAAAAAAAAAACTTTTCATTTATTACCAATATGTCTTTTATATTGACACACCTTTTTAAATTAGGTTCTGCTACACATAAACACATGCACCTCTACGTCTCTATCATTTATAATATTTGCATATTCACCACAACTAATTTTTAACTAAATTCAAAATTTTGACTTAAAATCAGTCTTTTAATTGAAGGGTAATTCGAAGTTTTCTTAATTTCCCAAATCACTCAATTGGAGTAAGCGCACCAACTGTTACTGAATAAGCCATATTGAGAAATGAATGGACCTTCGTGCAGTAGTAAATACAGCAGAATGCATCCAAAAATAAAATCGACACTAAACAAGTATCATCATCAGTGAATCATCACAAGTAATTGAATGAAAATTAGAGTGTAGTTACCTCTTAATTGATTATATTTTCAAATGCGGTGAAATTTATTAAATTAATCATCTAACTTAGTGTGCTGATTACCAGTCTATAAGTTGATCTTAATGACCAAGTGTAAAATTGGCACAAACAATTAAATCCCTCTTTTTTAAGTTGACAACTTGTCACAGTGGATCAATAAATTGTTGTCCAAAAAAAGTTTTCAATTTCATAAGTTTCCCTACACTAGATTGCTTTCGGTTGTATTTACTTTACAACTATCACACATTTGGAAGATCTCATACCACTAAAAATGAAATTTCTATCTGATGAAAACTAAACACGGGACAAAAATAACTGAGTCAACTAAATTGCTGCCCAATATATTAAGTTGAAGAATAGTGGTCTATTAATGAAATTTATTATGTTGTTACCTGTTATCGTCTTCTATTCCATTTAACAAAAATGACCGTCTAGCCATTGAATCTTGAATGTAACGGTCAGCTTGCTTTTCCAACAATGCCAGACTGTTAGTCGTTTCAGGAGGACCATCAAGTGATAGATTTGTCATTGATAAATTTTGTTGAAGTCTTCCTGCTATGGAATAGGGCTCCGTAATTAGAGGATTCGAAGGTGGAGCGTTCGATTCAAGATGGTCTCCATTCTCTGTAGATTGCGGAGATGTTACTGTTGGTGCCCCGCTCAACGGAGCTACATTCAGAGGATGTGACGCAAGGAATTGTTTCGCCCATTCCTTAAAAAGTTTCATCGATTCTTGTTGGTTACGGGTTATAACGTTAAATAGTCCCTGAATGAGCATTTCCTCAAGTTGACTGTGCTGTGCAACAGCAACAGATGTGTTTTCCAATCCTTGAAGAGTAACGTTAGTGCACGGCATTTGAGTGTTAAGAAGTGATCGAAAGTTTTTATTGTTTTCCAGCAGCCATTCGGCCACTTGAGGGGAATCTACCTGAGCTCCCTCTAATTGGGGTGGAGGTGGTGTGAAACCATCCTCCATATCGTCTGAATTTTCTTCGTCGTCCGTTTCCATGGTGGTATCCAGTGGTGCCACCAGAACAGGTCGCTTGCTGGCACAAATTTTCTTGTGCAAGAGAAAATCTGATAAGGTTGGGAACTCAGCCCTACATTTGCCACAAACATGCTCGTCTCCTTCTGTTTCGCTGTCAGATCCAATACCTAGAAGAAAATGAAATTCTAAGTTAGTTAAAAGGACCGAAGAGTCATAATACTTCAAACTACATTTAGTAAAATTATTTTAACTAGTTGCGCGGATTTGGATTTGCAATATTAAGACTACACACATGAATATGAATTAAGCAAAGAAACCTAGTTTACAATGCCCCTTAATTGATGCTGCAGCATTTACATATTAAAACATATATTTTACTCACTTCAAATGTATATATATCGTTTAACTGATATCAAAATATCTTTAAAAATAAAATGTCAAAGTGAAAATACGTTTGATATATTAAGTGCGTTATTGCGTCAAAATAACGGGAATATATCAATATATATCATACGATTTCCATGTAAGCAATATAAAATTTGATATATTTTACTGTTGCAGCATTGCGTTGTTGCTACTAAGGCAGCATTTTTGCTAAAAGAACTTATTATAGTGCTAAAAATGAACCAAGACATCTTCGTTTTCTTTTTGCTATAGCATTTTACCAAATTCTATTTAAAAAAAACGATGAGAACTATTACATTATATTTTTCTTACATCATTACTAAGTGAAATTTTAGTTATTATTATTTTTTTTTTCAAATGAAAATGAAGCACATCAATATTTCTAGAATGGCATACAAATTTAAATTTATAAGACTTGTAGCATTTTAGCATTACTGCTGAATTTAGCTTTCTCGCTAAAAAAATTTTAAACTCAGCTTAAACTCGGTGCTTTGATCTTGTGGAAATACTGCAAGTATTTCCACAATACACATAGTCAAGTACCTATCTGAAATCAATAGAAATTAACACATTGATATAAAAATGTCATTTAAAAAATCGTGACTCATCATTATATTTTCCAAAGCACTTAACACTGTTTTCGACATGAATATTTACTTGCACAAATGTAAGAAAAAGTTCAAAAATGTAAACAAAACGTCAACTTCCTCTAAAAAATTTTTTTTACATAAGAGGTTGATCAACCTAACAGACTCAAATTTTGCTTTTCAGAAGAAAAAAAATGATGGTACAGGCAACAAACAATTCAATATTTTCTTCTTACTCTGTTTAGTTTCATGGTTAAAAAAAAATTTATTCACGCATAAAGGAAGAAGGAAATTTGTTGATCTGCCCTCTTTTTCTCCAATTTGAACTTTTATTTCTTTTGTACATGCCCACATCCGGACTGTAAAGTTTTCAACTTACTGATCAGTGGACCTCCATCAGTTGGACTTTGTTGTTGTTCTTGTGTATGAAAATCACTTCAGCACACTTCCTGTACAAAAGCATAATGCTTCAAGTCTACCGGTGAAAATGAGTTTTTTTTTTTAATCCCTCCCCCTTCCACATATGTATTTCAGAATTTTTTCCCCCTCTTTTGTTCACCGAATCATCAAAGTAACTAATTTGTTTGCTTTGCTGATGGTATTGTGCGGTGGTAACTCGGTAATTTCGTTGTTTTTTGATTCGTTCACAGAAATGGCACGCATCGTTCCGTTTGGATAATAATAACCCCGTAAATGGATAGCTGAGTTTTCATTCACTATTTGCATTTTCTGCCATAATGTAAACATTAAAAAAAAAATTGTCGATTTGGACGTCGGGAAATAAAATAAATAAATTATTATGAAATACTAATGACGATATGTTTATTTTTATCTTTTAGTCAATTATATAAAAATTATAAAATTTTTTTTTAATAACAATCGATGCAAAATGTTTATAGTTTACGAACGTGGGTCCCTTCTGGAACAAGCAACAACGGAATCCACCACAATTTTCTTGTTCAAATATTAAGTAAATTTAAATAACATATTTTAAACTTTTATGGAAGAAAAAAAAAAAACGTTATAATTTCAAAATTTGATAACCTGTTGACATAAATATATTAAAAGTATAAGTGTCAATGAAGTATAATTTACAACTATCATTTTATCCTGCTCATTTATTTTGCGTTTATTCTTTTCAAGATCTTTAAAGGACGCTATACCGTATATAACCACTATAACCGCTTTTAGAACTCAACGCTGCAAATCCTGTTTCATATCTATTGGAATTTTAACTTTAAAGTTTCGAGAAAAGTTAATTCTTGTAGACCTGGAGTAATCCATAAAGTTTCAAATGATTAAAAAAATATTTCAAAATATCAAAATGTAAAAAAATTATAGCATGATAATTTATGCAATGCGTAATTCTTCCATAATTTGCTGGCATCATTTTGATATTTTGAAATTATTTTTTTTTTTACAAAGAACACAGGTTAAAAATATAAATGTTTTTAAAGAGAAGAAGAAATATTAGATTTAAAAATTAAGTAAATAAATTAAAAATAAAAATTAGAGAGCCAGAAAAAAAAATAAGGAATAGATATATTCTCTTCATCAGCTCACATGATTATATCGGCAAAAAGGAGTGCTTTCTAATATTGTACTTATATAGCCCAATTAAAATACATCAATACAATAGAGTAAGGAGCACCAAAAAATTTGAAATGGAAAAGAACAAATTTAACAAAAAACACAAAATAAAATAAGTCAAACAAAAAATAGAAAATAAAAATTCAAGAAAAATGCAGATTCAAACATAAAATGTAACCACCTAAAGTGAGTAGCGAATTTATAATTCCTTAATTTTCTTCGTTAATTTCTCTTATTCTTTTTTTTATCTCTTTATTGAATTGTTTTGTCAAAACTGTTCTTGCATTAAATATAGAGCAAGTTGGAAGAAATGAACCCGCCGTTGCAGTGTATCGCAGAAATTTTCGCTTTTTTTCAAAAAACACAAGTTTATCGCCCTTTTTTATTCAAATCTTCTGCAGTTGAGAATAGATTAATGACTAAAATTATTATTTTTTCTTACATCTTAGAGTAACTTGTCAAATGATGTACCGGTATTTATGATTAACATGAAACCAATCGATTCAATCAACATGAAATCAATGCAATCGATAACTTTTCATTGCGTAAGTAGAATAAAAAGAAATGCTATTATCTTTCCAAATCAAGAAAACAGTTCCCCCCCCCCCCAAACCCAGTAGATTCCCCCTCTCTTCTTGAAGCAATGGGCTTGGATTAGTCACTTTAACTTTAGCTCGCATCTCCATCCCTTGTATCTTCCACTCTTCCTCATCCTTCGTCCACTCTTCTTTTCATCGTTTATTTCGACCTACCTTCTAGTTCGATTTACAGCTTGGTCATCGTCCTGGTAGCAAGTATGTCCCCACACACATGTCCTAGTGTCCTTTCACTAGTACCACCCAACCCTCCCTACGCCATCACTTTTACCTATCCCTTCTCTCTAGATGGGGTCGTGTCCTGGCCGTCTTTTATGGGTATCCGGGATTAATAGTGCTTCTTCCTATTATGGTAGGTAAGATGGCACAAGGTCCAGAGTGATTGGCGATCGAGGTGGACGAGTTGTGGAGGGGGGATTGCATGCAAGAGAGGCTGTGGGGGAGAGGAAGCTAAGATTTTAGTGTCCGAAAGGGCACAGAGCGAGAATTACTACAAGTAGAATGAGTTAGATCACACTTGAGGAGATAAAATGTCTTTCCATTTCAGTAAAGGGTATGGAACATTGTTGACAAATTTATTCGATAAATTATTCCACTGCGAGAAATCTCTTCAATCCCGAGTTTATTGGTAAATAAATATTGTTCTATTTCCTTGCAAATAGTTAAGGATAAAGTAACCCAAACTTTTGTGGGTATAGGTTTTATTTTTTCCAGTCAATAGAATAAAATCGATTTTGATGGACTCCATTTCGAAATAATGGAATCGTATTATAAAATGGTTTTCTGAAGAGTATCTTCCCATTAAACAAGTTCTCATAAAGATGATTTCTTGAATAGAACGTTGAAAATTTTTTTATTTTAATTATTCTTCTTAAGCTGAGTTTCGATACACTATTGATTATTAAAAATCAAAATGAGGAAAAAAAAAAAAAAACATAATTTGCTATCCATGAATTTCCCTCTATCAAAGAAAGAGGTATTTTTATTTTTTTAGACAGTTGCTTCACAATTTTCAATTCACAGTTTTTATTAAAATAAAGAATTATGTTTAAATTCAACTTATAGCTGGTAAAAAATTTAACTAAAAAGACTTTAATATCAATATAGTAATACAGTTTCAATAGTTGTAATGTACCAAGAGTTCTCTCAATCTTTGTATTCTTGGTACATAAGTTTTTTTATTTTATATCCACCGACCCAATTTTTATATTATATAACCCAATTATATAACAGCCGACCCAATTTTTGGTTTTACGACTACTAATGGTCAACTCCGTACCCTTGTAATTTTGAACCATTCCAGAAGACACGGAAACTCCTGGATCAGTAACCCCAGAGGTTTTGATTTGTTCTGGGAACATGGAGGACTTTGCGAATCGACAGATTTAGCGTGCATCAGTCACCATTTACTACACGGGGAGTCTTCCGCAGCCGGGGATCGAACCCACGAACTCTTGGACATGGGCCCAGCGCCCTACCGACCAGGCTATCCCGTTGTAATGTACCAGGTAAATTGCCTAAAAGCAGTCAAAATGGCTGGATTGTAAAAGAATAAATAATGTGTAAAGAAATTTGTTTAAAATTAATTTTAAATATTTTTAATATCATTTACAGTTATGTAACAAGTTATTAGTAAATATTAGCAATAAAAAAAGTCATATGTTGCACAATATTCTAAGAAATTGCGTCATTATATACATCATTGTTTCTCTAATTGAAATTAAAAGCAGTCAAAATGACTTCCTTAGGCAATCTAGTGTTAATCTTTGTATTCAGCTTATAGCTTGTAATAAAAAAAATTAACTAAATAAGTATAATACCATTATAGCAATAGTTTTTAATAAAATATGCATTGATGTAATAAGAATCTTCTAAACTTGTGTAAAAACAGAAATCTTGTAAATGCGTGGCTGTATGAACTTATACCATCTATATTTCACGCTGCAGTATCAAATGAATTGGAGAGTGCCATAACTCTCGTATTCCACTTTTAAAATTTGTCACACATTTAAACCAAACTTAACGGTTGGTAGAAAGAATATATCGTTATTTATTCGAAATGCTTATTTTAAGTACATCTTCTGTTTTATTATTTTAGCCTACTTTTATTGAGAAAGTATATTAACAATTCAACCTGATAAATTTGTTTTTTTAAAGCATTCTATTGTATTTAGCTACGGAAGCTTAAAATATAAAATCAAAAAATGATTATAAAAATGTGATGTTTGTTGAAACATAGATGGAAAATTTTATGTTAAAATGTTGCTACATTAATACATCTTTTTGCAAGAAAAAATAAACTTAATGTAATTAATGGATTACATTAAAAAGGATTACGATAATAGATAAATTAAAAAGGAAATTTTTTAGTTTCATAGTGTACAGAAAGTGTTTGAGAATTCTGCAAACTTTGAACGAAAATAGGAAGGCAATGTTTTTCACGACTTTAATAAGGTAAACTTTTTCATTGCATCAATTTTCTTCGCAGAAAGTTATTAAATAAAATTTTTTAAATATTTATTTAGCCTTTAAATGTGAAAGGGGCAAATGGTGCATTAAAACCTAGATTACATTATTCGATACATTTCCTACCAAAAATGTAGGTAAAAGATAATGGGGAGAAAAGAATCTTTGCACACGTCCAGTTATGGTCATCTCTCCTCCCAAATCTTCATCCCGCCATTTGCTCGAATAAAAAGCATTCTCATACTGACCGGATGTGGAGGGGCAAATAACCGGAAACTTATCCGTTCGGTCTATAAACATCGCAATATGTCTCTGAAGATGACCATTACGGGATTAAGGGATTGTTTTCCATCCAATATGGCGACACCACTCTTCTCCCCACTAAGGCAAGATTTTTATGATTTCGGACCTTATGTCCACAAAGCCTATTTAATAGCTCAATTGTGAGTGACTCATTCTCATATAGTAACATTTAGAAAGTATAATTTGTTAGAATGCATCTTAATTTTGATTCCTGGTGGGGAAAAAAATGGTAATTGATAAAGGGACTTAAATTTTTCTGCTGATACTAATCTATTATTTGTTTTGAACCAAAATAATACAATTTAAAGCTTTGTTTTAAATTGTCACAGATACTAACTTCTCATCATGTTGAACCAAAATGATATTCCGATTTAAAGTTTTGTTTCAGATTGTTACAGGTACTAACGTAATAAGCATTTTGAACCAAAATGATATTCCTATTTAAAGCTGTGTTTTAAATTGCCACAGTAAAGCTTGTAAAAAAAAACTCATGAAGGGTATTTCGTAATCCAGAATCCTTGTAAAGTTTAAAACAAAAAAATGTTTACACGATAGGGGCAGGCGAATTAATATAAAAGCGAAAAAAAAAAAAAAAAAAAATTCTATCGAAATCTGACGAATTTCTCGAGAAAGTCGGAATTAAAAGCATCAAAACCCGAAATAGGATGAAACGCAACAGTATTTACAATAAACGTATATTTTTGAATACTGTCTTCCCCCCCCCCCCTGCTATAGCTTTGCATCTTTGACTTTGGCATTGCTCGTCATCTGTGCAAAATTTAAACACTTTCTCTACATATTTATTTTTTCAAATATAGATGATATTAATTGTAGAAAACGCCTCTGAATAATTAAAATGTAAGGCGATGTTTTAAATATCGACTTTAATAGGAAAATTTGTGAATACCGAGTATCCCAAAAAACAAGTTGCGATTTAAAAGAATAAAAAAAAAAAAAAAATTTGAGGAAAAATGGAAGAAGAAAGAAATCATTTTTCTAGTAAGAAGAGGTTTTTTTAAGTTCCGCTTGGAAAACCAGAATTTTATATTCGTGAAGACTTAAAATTAGTTACTAAGTTCGTCAACAGATATCGCTGTTTTCAGGAAAACCTACAAAACAAAGTTTTATACGCTTGTTAGACCATTTAAACTAAAATAAGTGCCTGGACGTCTGTTAATTTTGTTCTTAGATCTCGCCATATTATTGACGCAAAAAGTGAAATATCAATCGTAGTTAACGTGGCCGCCTATTGGCAAACTTAGTAACTAATTTTAAATTTTGTGAGAATCAATATTTTAGTTTCTTGAGCAGATCACAGTAAACGATAAATTTTTATCTGCTTCCAAAAATATTGTATGAAAACGGAAATCGTTTTTGGTTAATCTACACCTACAAATCTACACATTTCTATTTTTTTCCCCTTGCAATCTTATTAAATATAAAAATGATTTATTTACAAATCAAATTATTTATTTACAAATCAAATTATTTATTTACAAGTCAAATGATTTATTCACAAATTATTAAAAATGATTTATTTTTATCTTTTTTTTCCAAATAAATAAATAAAAATAAGAGATTCAATAACAGTTACCCTAGCATATTCGGAACGCGTATCTAAAATATATTGCAGAAGAGAAAGTAAAAGCGTATATTACGAATAGTTTTTTTTCTCTCCCCTTTTTAAACTTTTTATTGTTATTTGTGATGTATATTTAATTTCAAATTTGGAGCGCTATAAAATATAATTTATACATACATAAAAAAAAGATGTGGCTTTATAGCAGACGACAAATTAAACGTAATCCATAATATATTGACTTAGTATACCGATAACTTTATTTTCCGGCTCACTGAACACAGAGTTAGGGGAGAGCGGAGTATATATATATATTTATATCTATGTAAGCTCAGAATATAGGGAGAAAATACTATATATATATAACTCGAATTAATAGCCTATCTCGGGGTCATAACAACGACATGACGTCGCGAATAACTATCTAATCGTTTTATGGCAACAACAGTTTACGCAAAAATACCAGAAGCGAAATTATCGGCTCCATAAAAACATTCTTTTTTTACGGTCGCAGACGATATTTTCAGAGCATTCTGAATGCTTTATGTAGCCAAGCGTTCGAAATCGTTTTTGTTTATGGCTGTTAAGCGCATATTCTCCACATCAAGATTATGTCTGCGAGGTACAGGTGATTAAGAAATGAGCTTATTTTTTATTTTTATTTTACTCATACTTTTTTTTATTTTTTAAGCTAATACACTTTCACGGTTGGACGAAGAATTTTTTCCTCTCCCTTTTATTATTACGTCGTAATATCTGTTGCTGGTGGTAAAGTGAAAACGATCCTTTTTTTTCTTTCTTATTTCTCTGAAGAAAAGGGGAAGAAAAAAACAAGACTGGTCTTGTTTCTTTCCGATGAACACTAATCGGTCTTACATAATAAACGGCTTTTAAAAAGTTTGTTTTCACATGATAAGGAGATAAAACTGGAAATGATCTTCTTAATTTTTTATTACTACTTTCATTTTTTCTTCTCTTCGGCATGAATGTACAAACAATTAAAACTAATAGCATTAAAATTATTTGTTTTCCTTCTTTTACTTGGAAATAAGTTTATTCGGAAATGGAAATTTTATTTTAATTGTCTTTATTTGAAGCCAACCGTTTGGAATTCTTTTACAGAACTCAAATACAATTTATTTTAGGATATTGCACACTTTTAATCTTCTTCAAACATCATTTCGTTTATATTTTATTTATCAAATTAAATGTTAAATCATATTCAAGTTTGTATCATATAATCATAGTTAATAATTATCATATAATCATCATTAATACACTAAAATAGTATTAGTTAGGAATTTTTTAAGTAAAAATTATGTTAGATGCGTAATTAGATGAAGGACAATTTAAAAAATAAAATAAAAATACATTTAAAAGTAGTAAAATGAATCATGATAATTTAATATCAGCGCATAAGGGCCGTAAATTGTAGTCAAAAAGTGAATTTAGATTATCAGATCGTTACAAGATAAGAAACAAGTTAAAAGGACGCCATGTCGCGGGAAAAACTTTTCATCCCAAATTCTGTACTATCTCCAAAACTTATTTAAAATTTAGAGCATAGAAAAAATGAGTTCAGGTAATCCTAGAATAAGTCATGAAGTTACGATTGCTACAAAAAAAAAAAAAAAAAAAAAAAAAAAAAAAAATAATAATAATTTAAAAAAAAAAAAATTTTTTTAACTGAACTAGAATTTTATTTAACCCACAAAAATGTCTGTTTACCACAAAGCTCTTCAATAATATAGAATTGTTTAAGATTAATAAAAATAGCTGTACATTAAATTCATTAATGACTAGTGCATTTTACTGTAACAAAGCAGATAAAAAGTTATCATATATTATTTTATTTTATCCTAAGATAGCAAAATATTATCCAAATAAAATAAGTTGAATATCATTACCGTACAAGTATCATTTAAAGTCGTCAAAGGTTGTAAATGTTAATTTTTTTCATTTATTCAATTTATATCTTTAAAATCTAACTTTAAAGGGTTCTTTCCTTAAGAGGTCCTTAAGACATTGATGTCAAACTTAGAGAAAAGGTTCCTGCTTTGTTTCTAATTGCAAATGCAAAGGAAATATAATAATAATCACGCTTTTAATTTGTAGCTTATGAGCAGAATGATTTCTTATACAATATCACTGATTCACGTTCAGTTATCCAAGGTTAATTTATGTCTAAAGAAAAATAGAAGTTTACTCTCTGTATTAGTTTTTCTCTTTCATTTAATCTATCTAATTAATAAATCCTTTAATAACCAATCATAAATTTTTCAAAACAAATAAAACTCCAAACTAATTAAAATATTAGTCAAGGTTATAAACTTTAAAAGTCTGTTAGCGAGTCTTATTTCTAAAATAAAATCATTTTGAAAAATCCCAGTTACATCCTCCAAAGAAAATCGCAAATCAAACAATATTTTTTCCCCTATTTTATTTACATTTATGATGAAGATCTTCGGAAAGAGTAGCCTCAAGCTTTATGTAAATACCTAAAAATATATTTTATCTGAAAGGTAAAGAATAACTAATCAGGGATTGATGACCACACCAATAAAAGCATTTCTTTTGTCGTTTAAACGGATGGCAAGCCATAAAAGAATAGGTCTACGCAAATATTAAGCTTGACTCTTATCTTCAGACAGAGACCAAAAATCATAGTCTTCATCCATCCGTACAAATACAACTCCGGGCGGATTACCGGGGCTTATGCCCCACCTCAGCCCCACCAACCCATGTTTCCAGCTGTCAAAGGGGAAGGCCAAGAGACAGGCAGGAAAAAACCAAGCAAACAGGCCCTTCTAGATAAGCAGCACTATGGAAGGGTGAGCGTAGAACCCTATAATTGCAACAGCCCGGGCCATAAGCATGGACTTACGAGTTATAATAATCTGCTGCCAAGTGGACAGTCGTTCAGTCTTCAGGGGAAGGAATAACGTGGGGATTTATTTTCTAAATGATTTTTCTCCATATCGAGTAATTAGGGAGAGAAATATCTTGATTGGAACCTCTTCCCCTTTAGAGTGAAAAACATTCTTTTTTTGGGGATTGGGGAAAAAGTTGCTGATTTCTGTCATTTTTAATAATATCGTTAATTAGTAGCATTTACTAATAAAATAGAAGCTTGAGAATTGCTAATTGGATCGTTAGTCTAAGAGCTGAGGAGAAAAAGGTGTCAAGTGATATTCTGAGGCCAGTCATCAGTTTTTAAATGAGACGTATTTTGGTGCTATAAGATGGTTTGCAAACTGGTGCCTTCTCTTGTTGTACTTTTTAAGAGGACGCCATAGCACAGGAGAAACTTTTCGTCGCAAATTCTCTTTCACCTCAATAACTAATTCAACATTTAAAGTATAGAAAAAGCAAGTTCAGAAAAACCTAGCGTAACCCATAAAGTTTCAAATACTGAACATTTTCGAAATATCAAAATTAAAATGTATGAACTTAGGAATACGCAATGTAGAAGTTCTCTTCCAATAATTTGTTTGCATTTTGAAATTTTTTTTATTTCAGCAAGCAAAACTTCATGGCTTACTCTAGGTTGTCCTGAAATTGCTTTTTTTTCTTTCTTTTAAATTCCAAATTAGTAATCGAGGTGAAGTTATTAGCAATGGAGGTGAAAAGTTTCTCTCGTTGCATGGCGTTCTCTTAAAGCTAACGTTTATAAAGTTATTGAAATGTCATCTTTAAATTTCAAAAAGGTATTTAATCAGAAAAATCGAATAGCTAAACACTACAGGTATGGTTAGTTTGGTACAGGTTAGTTTTGAACCAGTAATGACCCGGGAGTAAAAATCAGCCACCAGTAGCACAGTCAATGATCTTAAGAGGAAGATATACCGCAGGAAAAAATACTTTGCGACTAATTCTCTTGTACTTGCATAGTTTAAAATTTAAAGTATATAAAAAATCGGCTCAAGTAAACCTAGAATTAATTAGGAAATTTCAAATGCTGAAATAATGTATTCAAAATATCAGAATGCAAACAAATTACAACAAGATTACTTTAGATTATGCAGGGGGAAAGTTGTGATGTAATAATTTGTTTTTGTTTTGACATTTTGAAAACATTATTTCAGCCACTGAAATTTTATGGTTTCCTAGGTTTACTGGAACCTGCTTTTTTCTAAATTTTCAATTTTAAAATACTTATGGAGAAAAAAACAGAATTGGCCACAGAAGTTTTTTTTCGCATTATAGCGTAATCTTAAAAGGGAAAGATTAACGTGAAGATATATTTGATCATTTTATAAGTGATTTTTTTTCTCCATATCAAATTAGAGAGAAAGAATCATGATTAGAATATAAGTTCTGTTTTCTCCTATTTTCCATAGGTTATTTCCGAAATTTTTAAGGATGTCAACTGATAGCATTAATAAATTAATGAAATAGAAGCGTGACAATGGCTATTTGAGTTGATTTAGCTTTGGAGAAGGTGTCCAAGCAACATTATAACAATTCTCCAGGTTTTGGATTTTAAAAATAACTCATGAAATAGAACATGATCTTCAGCTAATCTTTAAATAGAAAGCTTTTAATGGGAAAAAGTGTTTTGTCAGCAGATGCTTGTTGTTGTTGTATTTCTTAAATCTAACTTTTTTAAAACACAAGTAATCTGAAGCAATAGGTTTAGATGATTGGGTTATGCTTAGAGAAGCTCGGACGATAATCTTACTTCTTAATCATGACATTAAAAAAAATCTCAGAGATTCTGAACTAAAAAAGCCTCCTTTAATTAGATGGTTAAATGACATTGAAAAAGGATAGAGAGATAGATGCTTGAAAGTAGAGGACCTTCAAATTTCAAAATCTAAAAAGACCTTCGATCGAAAGGGTTTCTATCACGTTCGTTCCAATCTCCTCCAAAAGAAATTCACCTTGTACAATATTCGTTCAACGCGCATTAATAAATTTAACAATCTATGTCCGTTAATTTTAAAAGAATTACATCATAGTTATGACGAGTTAAAACATTGGAACAACTACATTTTAGATTAAAATTAATTGTATATGGCCTAAAGATAAATAATGATCCATTCCATAATTTGTAAGGAAGTATTTTAATTTTAGTATCAAAGACCACAAAATAAAGTAAGCTCCAATTTTAAAATTTTTTTTAATAATTTCTTTTGGAAAAGTATTTTTTTATTAAACAGCTTGAGGCCAAATCAGCTTGTTTATAAAACTAATACTGATGAAAGCTATTCGAATGTAAAAATCCCCAAATGGTTTTTTATATTTTGTTGTAACATTTCTTCATTAAGAGGACGTAATACCAATGAGAGAAACTTTTCAACGCAAATTCTCTTTCACCTCCAAAAGTAATTTAAAAGTTAAAATATAGAAAAAGCGGGTTGAGGCAAATCCGGAAAGAGTCATTAAGTTTCAGATACTGAAAATCAATTTTCAAAATATCAAAATGAAAACAAATTACGAGAGGTTAATTTAGGATTACTCGATAGGTAAATTCTCCTTCAATAATTTGTTCGCATTTTGATAGATTGAAAATTATCTTTCAGCAATTGAAACTTCATGGCCAACTTTAGGTTTCCCAGAACTCACTTTTTCTGTACTTTACATTAGTTATGGAGGTGAAACAGAATTTGAGATGAAAAGTTTTTTCCACTGTATAGCGTCCTTTAAGTACCCAAGTTCAAATAGCAATATCATAGAACTTAGACATAAAGCTTGTGTGCAAGATGGGGACAAAATGAGCTGTCTAAGATGCTGAGATTGTTATATAAACTGTAAGAACGTTTTTTATTTATCCACAAATGAACTTTAAAATATCTTTCAGCACATCCAAGTACAAACATTTATTTTACTCCCCTTTATTTAAATTAATACAAATGATCCTGACGTCAGAAGAGCCTGACTTTAGTGACTAAAAGCCGCATTTTCTGGAGTCAGAGGTAAACAAAGAAAATGAGGCTTTCCATTAAGAGTTTCCCCTTATTGTTCTTACAGGGGAGGAGGGAAAAAAAGAACTCTCTTCCCCATAAGAACGGCGAAATCGTTTACAAAACTTAACGTATGTGTCGATTTCTCCTCATCTCTCGCCTTCATAAGCGATGAAAAAATTCCGAAGAAAAGAACATTCCATTCCATCGTTTCATTCTCTACGTCAGCAAGAGGATGGAGAGAAAGAATGAGGCAGCGGTGCTAATGGTCAAGCAGGGTCTGGAAGAAGTGAAATAGTTTTCCCTTTTCTAGTAGTAGGACAAGATGGCCATTTCGTTTTTATTGGAAGAGAGAGGCCTCTGCCCAATATACCTGTCAGTCAGTTCAAGGAACCAGGTTTTTAGACAGGCGATAGAAAAGAAAGAGAGAAAGAAAGGGAAGAAAAAAAGTACTTCCATAATACCAAACAATAACTTAGCTTCAATTCAAAGTAATGGGAAGATCGAGTAGTGGACACGTCTTGGCTCTCTCTGTAGTAATGACCAGGGTTGCCTATTGTTTTCTGCGCTCACCCCACTGGACAAAGAAAGCCAAGGCGACGCATTTGGCTTCTTATAAAATGTCGAAAAATCTTGAAAAATGCAGAAATTATTTCTTCAAAAAATATGGTGTGTTTAAAAGAAAGAAATATATTAAAAAGCACTTTTCAGTTAGTTATTAGAAAAATTAGTTTAGACATTAACGAAATAAATGAAAATTAGTCTCCTTTACACGAAATATGTAATTATTACAGCTGCAACAAGACTTATTACATTAAGTTTAGGACACTGAATAATATGTCAAACATATGTTACCCATTCAGAAAACAAACTAAACATGAATAGTTTTTCTACCAATCTTTTATGATTCTCGAGTAAGAGTTCCTGCGAAAGTTTATTTCATGACGGGAAATCAATAGTTTCTAGAATTTCTATTTTATACAAAAGAAAAAATTTTTTAAAACAATTATTATGAGATTTTAACATACGGCGGATTATATATGTCAGATCTTATGTTTGGTTTGTGATCCCTATCACTATTTGCTGATGTTCCATCAAAGATATTCGAAATTATTACATCAAAAGATTTAAAAGATTTTATGGTTCAAATATTTGAAATTAGACACAGTACTGTTTGAATACAAGTGATAAACAAATACTATTTGAATCTAAGTGATAGACAAATATATTAGTTTTTTATAAAACTGTACAATGCATTTCAGTAATGGAAGAAAAGAAATACTCGATAGAAATGTATTCGAAAACTAAATATGCTTTATTTATATTTATAAATGTAAAATGTTAATTTTATCGTGCAGTATTATAAAATTCAGGCATTTTTAATTTGTTATTTCAATACAAATAAATTTATTTTTAACAATTATTAAAGCTACTGTGACATAGTTAAAAAAAAATATTTAACCGAAGAAGTTCACTACAAAAAACTGCTTTCTAAGATAAATATTTTAAATAACTATCAACATCATAAGCTATTAACATAAATAATTTGAAAGTGATGACAGACCGGGGAATTTTCATCGAACAAAAAACATATGGTATATGATCTAGCTTTTCCACATGAATTTCTAGATTTTATTGGCTGTTCCAGATATAAAATTAATGAAAGTTATAAAAATATGGTTTACTTGTGTGTAAATTATTTATTTATCTCTTATTTAGCGGCAGATTTTATACAACTATATTGTGATTTCGATATTCCTAGCAGCAAAATAACTTGGGCACTCATTGGACCAATATTCAGGAATCTTGGCTCAATAAAAATTTAAAGGGCCGTCCGATATTGGTCGTATATAGAATTGTCCGATTTACCCGATATTTTACAGCCATTCTACAACCAATATCGGCCTATATAGAGTAGTCAAATTCACCCGATATTTCATATTCATTATTCATCCAATATAGATCATATATTGGTCCTACATAAGCCGATATTATCTCCATATAGGACCAATATAAAAAAATCTAGACACCCCACTATTGGTCCTTCGGGGCAGGTTCATATAGGAGCCAAGGTAAAATTGTTGCTAGGGATATTTAATAAATTAAAAAGTAATTATTACTTTACAATGCTACATTTTATAATTAAGATATTTAGTCGCCGTTTTACATTGATTAAACATCTTTAACGAAATTTTGCAGCAACCAAAAATTAAATAAAAATTTTAAAAAGCAATTTTGTGAGGAAAGTTGCTGTGGAAACCGAAGAAAATTTTTAAACTTTAATTTTTTCCTAACTGGAATCGGAAAAAAAAAGCAAAAAGAGAGGTACTCTCAATATCACCCCCCCCCCTCCCATCGAGCTGAAATTTTGTTTGCGAATAGAATTGTGCTCATTTTTTTTACTAATAGACTTTCAGTATTTTCATTTAACTTATAAACCTATATTGGTGTAGTAAGTAGGGCAGTGTTTCCCAAAGTGTGGTACGCGTACCCCCAGGGGTACGGGAACAGTTTAACGGGGGTACGCGTTCTTATGCGAAATATCTTGCAACAAACAAAAATTTTATTTAAAAACAAAACTAGCCATAAAAATTTACGATTACGTATGTTTCTATTGGCTGTTTTATGCAGACTTTACAGTTAATAATTAGTGGTGTCAACAGCCAGTTGTGATTTTTAAATTTTGTGGAAATCTTTATAGTAAAAAATACATTCATTTTTTATTAGTGGTACACAGCGCTACGAAAAATTTAGAAAGGGTACACAAAAGTCATAAGTTTGGGAAACACTGAAGTAGGGCATTTAAAGAAATAATATTAACCTCCATATCCTTGTAGTATCCTCTATCGATTTCTCCTTTAATTGATAAGATGACTTGTGAATTAAACAACGGGACTAACATTTTATGTAAAACTTTTGCGTGAAAGTAATCCGCTTTTGCACTTTATGGATAAAAAAAAAAACAACTCACAAATATTTCACAAGGTTAATCTGACGGCAAAGGAATTTTCATATAAACTTTATGAATCACTTACAGTTAGGGATATTTTAGGTCGAGGCTGGGGACACAGTGATCGACGTTTGGTCAAGTTCCGCATGCCAATCCCTCATTCCATGAAATATTCGAGCGGGATTTGAACCTGAGTTACATGTGTCATCTAAAAGCGTTCTATCCTCTTCATAGGGGCATCCTGGCTTAAGACTTAAAAACAGGCGTTAATGTCCTGAATGATTTTTTTAACATAGAAATAAATTTTTATAAAATGGAGGCAGAGGATTTCCGATATGTTACAGTATTCGAAAGTTTGGAGCGTGTTAAAATGTATTGTTCAAATTCACAGCAACTTTAACGTGGCGCTAAATTGAAACATACTTTGCATGGAGTCTGGCGCGATTTTGCAAAGCGTTACGGTTTTTGTTAACTCTATTTGAGCTTCGCAGCGCATGTGAAAATATTTCCCTACAAATTACAAGAGCCACAAAATAAGGTTAGCCTTACGGTTAATTTAAGACAAACTGTATGCAAAATTTCTTTTTCGACTAATGCTAACCGTAACGCAAATGTTTTCTACCCCGTAACGATATTGCAATTTATAGGGAAATTTTCGCACAAGCGCTGTGAAGCTAAAATAGCTTTGGAAATCGTAATCGCTTTGCAAAATTTCTGTTATCTCAATTCTTGAACTTGATTGTACGATTTTGTAGCGTTAAATTTAACTTGCACAAAAATACAGTTCAATTTAACATCTTATTAAAGCTGAAGCAAAATTGCACCGCAATATGGCTCTAAGTACCAATATTATGGTTCAATATCGACCTGTCAGGTAGGTGAGCAAAAAGAAATGATAAAAAAGGGTTCAAAAAAGTACTCTTGATCACTCTTTGCTAAGTTGAAACTATTACTTAGTCCGTGACCTTAAACTCGCCAAAATGGAGCGACAGTGTTCATCGCTGAGTTGCGCTATCAATTTAAAGGGCGAGAAATTTCGCCCTCCTGTCACTTTAGCGAAAGAGAAGCGATGGGAGAAAGAGAAGGTGTCCGGCCGGCCAATCAGAAAGCGAGAGTGACCGGACCATCCCCAAGGGATGTATCCAAGGTAACACAAACTAGTAGTGTCCGGCAGCATGGATGCAACAATATCGAAGAGAGACTGTTGAAGATTGCGAACAAGGATGACCCAGAGCAAGAATGTCGCAGGAGATTGTCACCGGTGGGGTGGGTGATGTCTATCCCCCATTTACTCTTGCGCATCTTTTTCCCTCCCCCCCCCCCCAGCAATATCCCATCTCAATTCATTGATGTTTTTATGTTACCTAGCTTTTCTTTTCTACACGGGGCTGTACATATATGACGTTATTAATTTTTCTTTGAAATTTTGACACCCAAAGGGTGATTTTACATTTATAACTTAACTCATTCTTTCTTTAACTTGATACAACTTTTACTGACAAACATAGATGAGACTGCTAGTTTTTCTAGGACAATTTGACTTCTAATGTACTTTTACACATATAACACTACTAATTATGACACCGATTTTTTTTTTGTTTTTTTTTTTTTTGCATATGTGGCGTACTACATATAAAATACTCCTAATTTTCCAGAAAGAACTAAAAAATTACGAAAGTACTTTTACGCGTATGATACCACTAGGTTTTCCTGGAAATTTCCTATGGCACTCGAACTGGTTTTGAAGTTTTCAATTCAGTTTTCCTCGCAAGTTATTAGTTATATTTCGAAAGCGTTTTGTTCTTATTTTAATTAAATATTTGTTATCTCTGTATCGTAAATATTTGTGACTTCATTTTATACAATGAGTCTGAAAATTCGTATTACGAGCGGAACACACGGCATAACCGTATATATATATATATATATATATATATATATATATATATATATATATATATATATATATATATATATATATATATATATATATATATATATAGTATAATAAATAAATAAAAAAAAACACGAAGAAAATTAAGAAAAACAATAAGTTTTATTTATTGCGCATGAGCTGCAAGTAAAATAAATCTCATAAAATAAGTTCAAAATGTAGAGAAAACAAGGGAAAAATTGAAAAAAGAGGAAAAAAAAGAAAAATAATAATAAAAATAAAAATAACAAAAAACCGGGGGGGAAAATTTTTTTTCCGGATTTTTTAAAAATTTTTTGTCCTTTTTTTCGCAATTTTTTTTCCTGGTTTTTTGTTATTTCGATTATTATTTATCTTTTTTTCCCCTTTTTTCACTGTTCCGTAATTTTTCCCTTGTTTTCTCTACATTTTTTAGAATTTAATCCTAATCATTAAGCTTGAGGCAGGGAAATCCTAGCTAAATTCACAAAATAACTCGTTAAAAATAAAACGTATTAATCTTTAAAGATATACCTTAAAAGATTCTTACAGTACATTTCAAAGCATTTTCAAGTTTTTTAGGCACTTTTTAAGTAGTGAAATAATTGTCGACGAGTCAATGACAATGACCTCATTGTTTGACCATTTCATAAAAGACAACTTATAACTATAATATTTATAGAAGTTTTACCACCCATCAAAAGTGATGTCATATATACACAACCCCTATTCAAGTCAACTTTCCTTCCCTGGTTTTTATATTCCATTCTGCGATATTTTTTTCTACCAGAGTGTTCAAGATAGATATAAAGATAAAGATAGATGTAAAGGCTGTTTAAAGTTTCCGAGATTGCGCGAATCTTTGGCGATCGCAAGGATAGTAAAGTCTTGTTGTCCAAGATCTTGCTCATCAAATGGCGGAGAAAAATAAGGGAAAAGGGCAACTGTCAAACTGTCGAGGGGATTATCGTCCGGCAAATGTGGAAGAGAAATATTCCACTTTTTTTTTCTGGAACGGCGTTATAAAAAAGGACGAATTCCAAAAAAAAAGAAGAAAAAAAATCGTTTTATTTTATTCGCATAGAAAATGCCCTGCAACAATTTTTAACACATATATGCATTATATTATAAAATGAAAAACTATTTCAGTGCTTAGTATTCAGCAATATTATTAAAGATCAAAATAATTTTTTTTAGTCACAACAATTTAAGAAAAAAATTATTTAAGAACTTTTGAATAATATTTTTAAAAAAATTATTTGAATATCATGAAAAATTAAATAAACATATAAAATTGTGAAACTTAACTTAATGATTTGTTTTTTAAAATCGTTTGACAGTTGCCGCGAGAAGTTGAAAATTAAAATTTTAAAAAAATGTTCGATAAGTGCTAATTTTCTTTTATAGGATGACAATAAGGCGAATGTAAAAATAACAATTTGAATTATACATTTATGTTGCTTTATTTTTCTGCAAAATTTCACGTTTATTAACTATTTTGAATTGCATTTTCTATTAAATTAACTTTAATTAACACGTGCTTTAATTATCACTTGGGTCCGTCTAATTTCTGAATCAAAATTTTTTACTAAGAAATATTTTTAAAGGAGAAGCAATTTTATTTTATTGGAGAATTTTTTTTTTTTTTTTTTGATTTCTTAATAATTTCTTTAATCGGATAGTGTAGTGATAGGAAATGATAATGCAGTATGGTGATCAGATTTTTTTTCTTTTTTTTTGACACCGGTGCACTGGTTTTAAAACTGGTACACAATATGTAGGTATATATATTTAGGAAAAAATTTATTTTAAAGTTCTATATAGGGATAGCAATTTACTCATGTAATAACTCATTTTTAATAGCCAGATCAAATTTACCTTAGAAAAATTTCACCGCCCTGAAAATGCTGAAGCAGTTTTCGACTTTTTTGAACAATGAATTTCCTTATTGAATTTTTTTACCGCCTATTAAATTCTACTATTACGTTAAAAATTATAAGATACATCACTATTTTTTCATAACAAAATTTTATACAATATTATTTTTTATATATATATATCCAATGAAATTCAATTTACAATCGATTCCTTTCATAAATATATCTTTCTCTATAAATAAGAGATTATTTTCTAAAATATTTATCGAATTTTCCTTAAGTAGTAGTTTTTTAAAATTCGAAATCCTGTTTATCTCATAGTTTATCACGTTTCCATCATCCACCCTCAATGCTTTAATCCCATTTGTCAAATCTTTTTCAAAATACACCCTCACTAAAAGACCATCGAGATTTGTAACTTTAAAACGAACCACAAAAATAGCCTTCTTCAGACAACGAAACAGTTTTAAAGTTTATTTTTGGAGGGTTCTCTTTTTATTCAACGGAATTTATTTTGTGGGGACGTGAAGCATTGAATAAAAAAAAAGGGAAAAATTTCTTTATCTGTTTCCTAACTAATTCTTCTTAAGGCAAGTGAAGTTTTTCAAGATAATTACTGAATGTAAATTACATACATTTATATGGTGTGCAAAATTGCTTCACCTAAATTAATTCAATACTTCAATTCTTTCAATACTTTTTCAATACTTTTTGAAATCTAAAATATCCGTTTTCTTTTACGCTACTTGCATACTCAGCGATAACTACGAAATTTCTGGAATTTCAGAGAATAACTTTAGTTTGTTGTTTAGTTGTCTACCTCAAAAAAAAATATTCTGCATTTTCATTTTTATCACTTTCAGAAAGTGTAGAAGCTGGAAAGTGAAGGAAGATTGTTTTTTATAACGAAAGTAGCCGTAAAGCCGTCATAATAATCAAATCATTGCAAATCGAAGCTCCATCTCATTTCATTGAAAAGTCAACTGACGGGATGGAGATATAGTTTTTAATCGTTTTTTTAATTTTCACAAGTAAACATAAGCTGGATATTTTACTTGGCTTCCTGTAAAACAAGTAAAATCAAGGTCATCAACCAATAAGAATTCAAAAAATATAATACTCGGTATGTTATATTCTCTATTTATTTTTCATGGCAAAATTATTCCAATACAATTAAACAATAAAAAATTTTTGGAAAAAAAAATTAGTATTATTTTACGTTTGTCAGTTTTTAGAATTTTGAAAAACATCTTTTTTTTTGCTTCGTAGTTTACTTTAAGAGAAATTTTTAGAATCATCAAAATCATATTTCATCAGTTTAAATAATAATGCATAAAATTACATTTTAGAAATTTAAAAACAGACAACTGTACATATTAAAAATACTCAATCAAAACCATTATTGCTTTACATTTTTGAAGGAAAAAAACAAACAAACACATAAGTTCTAAACATTATCAAGCACTATTTCACCTCATCTAATGAACTTATAAGTCTGGCAGTATGGTCTTCCCTACATGTACCAAGTGTATGAGCAATTCTGCTTCTACCGATTATATCCTTGCTTGTATGTATCTGGAACTCAAAGACTTATGCTTGAAACCGCCTCTGATAGGGTGTGATCTGATCTGATCTGGTAGTGCCGGATCACGAAGGATTGGCAATAACAACAAATCTTATCTAATGCAATGGCGTAATTATTTTACACCTTTTTGATAATATATCATCAAAAGTCGACAAATACGAAGGAAGAAAAAATTCACTGAGAAGCATTTACCTAAAATCCAATTTAAATTCATTAAATTTTCGTCCTAAAGCTAATAATGCAATGAATATTTCAAGAACCTTTTCAAGATTTTGTATTATCTCTACAGCACTAAAACATGTCGATGTTTAAAGGACGCTGCACCATGACAGAAAATTTCATAGCAAATTTATTTTCCCGTCAAAAGCAATTTAAAACTAAGGTTAGTAAAAGGCTTAAATTTATAGAAAAGTGATTTCAGGTAAACATAGAGTAAACCATGATGTTTCAAATGATGAAGAAAATGCTTTATACTGTTCAATTGCATACAAATTATGTAAGATTACGAAGTGAGGAGGTCATCCTGCAATTTTTTATTTGCATTTTGAAAACCTTTTTCAACCTTTGAAACATCATGGTTTATTCTAGATTTGCCTAAAATCACTTTTCTGTAAACTTTATAATACCAGTGAATATGAAACAGAATTTGCCACGAAAAGTTTCTTTCGCGGTATAGCGTCCTCTTAAGTACAGTTTCTTCTTCCGAGACACTAAGTCATAGATACACTATGTCTCAGGGTTATAAATTTTTCTCCATTATTTTTTTATATAATTTCATGCTTCCAAAACTAGTTTCCTCGTTAAAAACGAAAAAGTTACCAAATAAATAAAATAAATGAATACTGGCTAAAAGAGTACACTCTAAAACATTCTGTGATATTGTATCAAAGAAAAGATTCTATTCCCCTTAAATCTCAAATATCGTTAAATCCGAAATATTGTTAAATATATTCACGTTTTTAGTGGGTCTTACTGTATTATCAAAAGTTTATATTATATATCACAATATTTTTGAATTAAGACAACATACATATAGATATTGAAAAAAAAGAGAAAAACAGCATATTAGAGATATTGAAAAAAAGGAAAAACAGCATATTGTAGATGTTGAAAAAGAGAAAGACAGCATATTGTAGATGTTGAAAAAGAGAAAGACAGCATATTAGAAATATTGAAAAAAAGGAAATACAACATATTGTAGATATTGAAAAAAAAAGAGAAAGACAGCATATTATAGATATTGAAAAAAAGGAAATACAGCATATTGTAGATATTGAAAAAAAGAGAAATACAGCATATTAGAGATATTGAAAAAAAAGGAAATTCAGCATATTGTAGATGTTGAAAAAAGAGAAAGACAACATATTATAGACATTCAGAAAATGATTAAGTAGGCGTGTTAAAAAACGAAGAAAAATAATAATTTCGGAATCGATTTTGTTTAACAGAAACATTCGGATGAAAAGGAAACGGGTAAACGAGGTTCTTCTGTGCTTCACTTTCAATGTTATCACACAAAAATTTAACTCGTGAAAAGAGAACATAGATAACAAATCTAAAAAGAGATGTCTTTTGTCTCTGACAAATATGAGATTTAGTAGGGATATGGATCGGGGGAAGTGTATGAGATTTGTTCCCCCATTTTGGATGATGTCAATCCCTTAAACCATATTATTTGATCTTGTCTAAAGTAAGACCTCTTTAGTGGGGTGAGGAGATGACATCTTTAGAGCACTTAAGAGGCCTAGCAGACGTAATCCTGTTCGTCATTTTCCTTTCTTGACTTTTCGGTGGTCATCAGAATTGTCTACCCGAATTTCTGCCTCAGTAAACGACTGTTTTCAAACCTTTTGGGGGTTTTTTCGAAGACTCTGTCACCGCATAATTTGCTTTTTTTATTACCGTTCTAAGTTCGTAACCGCTATTCATGGCTGTTAGGTTAAGATTTGCCTATCTTTACAAGTGCCTCAAGTACTAGTTATGAAAATGGTGCTAAATGTTAGTGTTAAGGAAAGACAGTTTTGTGAATTAAAAAACATTTGTGATTTAATTTTTTCTTCATCTTTTTGAGAAATATTGCTTTTCCATAAATTGGTGATTTTTTAAGCTTTTTGAATACTTAAGTTATTTGTTCCAGATAATTTTTTAATTCTAGATGGTATATATAGTTTAAAATTATAGCTTCATTAGAGTATAAAATATATTAGAGTATAAAATATATTCGTGATCGTAACACTCGAGTACGCCATCTAGCGGGAGACTGTAAATATCGGGCATTAGTTCCCACATAACCATTGGCAATGACGGACGCCATTTTCTTAGCAGCAAATAGGAATCAGCAAAAATTCCCTAAGGAAAAGGTAAAACTTCTTGAAAAAACTAATCAGAACATGCCAAGCATTTGAAGAACAACTTCTCAATAATTTTTACCTTTCTATTACCAACAACATAACATGATTTCATGATCACTTGCTGTTACAGATGTGTGTATTGCGGTAAAATAATTTTTCTGTCTTCAATTCATTACAAGTTAAAATGAAGTCAACATTGCTTTCGTCATTCCAATGAATAAATGTGTTCCAATGAATTCCATACAGAACTGTAATAGTTATAGAATATTCTTCTTCTTCATAGAATAGTATATATTTCTGTATCTACATTCAGAAAACAACAATAAAGAATAATCCGAATTACTTGAAAAAGTATCTTTTGTGCTGATTATAAATAAATTTTTTATCGTTTTCTTGGTTAGTGTTTTTTAGTTTTGAAAGCATTTCAACTAGAATTCAGCTATTCTGTTTTTAAGCTACATATTAAAATTCATATCGAGATCTTACAATTATAAAATTTTGGTGTGTGGTATGTTACCTAAAAGTAATGAAGGGATAAACTATGTATATATTATTTGAGAATAAAGTTTTCAAACAAAGGACATGTCATTTTGGAATTCTCCGGACTTATAAATCAGGTAAGTGTTATGATTTTTATAATAAAAAATTTGCTTGTAAAAATTTTTTTCTCTTACTTGATGATCGTTCTCTACAAAATGGTTTTTTTACGTCTGATTAAATACTATAAGAATTAAAAAAAAGAAACAATACGAAAGTTTTTATTGAAAAATGAGGAATTTTTTAAATCGTTTTTATCCTAAGAATTCTTTATTTTACGTTTTTTAGTTTATAATTTTTTGATAAAATTGTTGTCAAAATACTTTTTTTGAAAAATTAAATGGTATTAAATTATGTGTTTATGTATACTTCTTGCATATTCTAATATTTGAAGTAATATGATTCAGAAAAGTATGGAAGAAAAATTCGGTACTTACGTATTAACCACAGCTACAGATTTGGCAGATTTTTAAGTGCCGCCAATCTACACTTAAAATTTTTGGAAAAAATCTTAAAATGAAACACTTTGTTTAAAATCAAAGTAGTCAATCGGATTTCGGTGGAAAATGGGCCGATACAGAGTTTATCATAGATTCAAAACAAACTTTTCTCTCACCTGATTCTATAGCCATTATGAACTCTAATAAATAAGATTCAAAATGAAATAACATTTCCAAAACGGACGTTTACTAAGATAAAGTTTCATGTTATGGACATTGGTACATTTTCGTTATATTTCACTCCTAAAAAAATAAAATTGCATCTTGTTTTGTTTTTGTCAAGTCCCAAAGACGCATTTTCGTAACACTAAAAAATGGCGACAAAAAAAAGAATGGTTTTTTGTTTTCTTTTTGTTTCGTAAGCATTCTTTATTTTACGTTAAAATTTAAATGGGCCTTTCATGTTATACCATTAAATTTAGTAAAACTATTTCTCAGGCATTAGGTTTGAACTCTTATAAGAATATACCTATTTTTTTCTCTTTATTTACAAATATTTTTCCGATGTGTTCTGGATGTTCCTTCTCTAAATAAGAAAAAAAGAGATACCATTTTGTTTTCGTTTGCATAAGAAAGAAAACAAACATTTTTCTATTTTAAATTTAATCAGCCACAATAAAGATGGAACGTTACAATGCTACATACTACATTAAAGATGTCTCCGGTGTACCTGAATGACTGTTCATATGGAAATCGCAGGGATTCGGCACATACAACATCGCCCCCTATAGTTCGTTGCGATCGCGAATTGTAGATTTTAATTTTACTTTCGTGGAAGAAATTGTTAAAAGTAGATTCTATTTATTAATTATTTAATGTGTGCGAGCTATAAGCTAGAATTTGTTTCGTTTTATTTTGAAAAGAAACTATGTGGATTTCAGGTTGCTATGACGATATGATGGAACAACTTGTGTTAATATAAAGTGTTATGTTTTCTTATACGAAATGGTGTCAGAATTTTTACTTTAATTAAGTGAAATAGAGAACCGCAGAACCTTGAACTTTTTGATGGCCTTGCAACAGAAAAAACCTTTGAAAAATACCCTTAAGAAGACAATATAATATTAAATGATTCTGTACTATATATATATATATATATATATATATATATATATATATATATATATATATATATATATATTCTTCTTTCAAAATAAATCTGAGTTATGAAAAAGTGATAGCAATGCAATGTCTGAATTTGCATTGTTTGGTCATTTGATTTCATATACGAGTATACCCTTCATTTTTTTCAGTCACATACGCATTTTTCAGAATATATGGAGAAAAATGATTATTTTCTATAATGCCCCTATACTAGAATACATATTCTGTAGTAGGAACTCAACTAAACCCTTACTATATATAGAGAGAAAAGATTCATTGTTCTTGATGTTTATTTCTACTATGAATTGAATGATATCAAACTCAAGTCGATAAGGGTAGAAATTAAAGGTTTCATATTCTAAAACAGTTTTGTATTTATACCTATCTACGCATATGACGCTCGTATCTAGACGAGTTGAGTTGTATTCTAAGTATTTTTTAGGCCTAATCGAATGAGTCAAAATCAAAATCAAGGGAATTTTTAGTTCAAAGCGGTAGTATTTTTTATGTATCAAAACTAAAATATTGTCCTTATTCCTCTTTTCTCGTCTGATATTGATAAGTAGACAAGTGATGCATTGTCTCTCATATAGTTTTTATGATAAATCCAATAAAATAAAAATTCAGTTTATCAATGAAACTAATAGTTTCAAAGCGATAAAGATTCTAAGGAAGAACAGGCATAAACGGGGGGAAAAACTACAATTTTCATACACGAAAGCCAATTTTTTCTTAAATTTTTTTTTTTTCAATTTAGTTTCGAATTTATTGGAATTAACATAAAAAAGAGCATTACAAACAATACCTCTCACTATGTCTAGAACAATACGTCAAGCAGGCAATTTTAAACGTGTAGAATTGTTTAAGTTAGTTTAGAGAGTACAAATAAACTCAGTATTGCAATTTTTATAAATAAAACTTCATTAACTTTTGAACTTGATAGTTCTATCGATTTGAAACAGGTTTTATTAATAAAATGAAATATGTAATGAATGTAATGAAATGTAATGAAATATTTTAGAAATAATAATACCTGATTTATTTAGGTAGGAATATTTTAATTTCTTCACTCGAATAAGAGTAATTTTGAACTAAAATCTATCAAAAGAAAAAAATACGGACAAGTTATTAAAAAATTTGTTTTTATTTATTCGCATAACAAACCAACTTTAATACCTCAGCTAGTTTTAGCTAGTAGTGATGTCTTATAAAATTAATGGTTTATCCTTTTCTTTAGATTGCAATACAAGATTACAATAAAACTTTACGAAGACTTTAGATTACAATATTCTACAAAAAGCAAAATTTGTAATTTTTTTAAAAAAAAATGGTAGATGATAGAATTTTTTCACTACTTTTCTTTAAATCAGCAACCAAGAATCTATTAGAATTAGTTATTGACTTCTAATCATTCTGATTGCAGGTGAGGTTTGTGAAAAAAATATGTTTAGACATTCATATTACAACGAATACTAGTATTGTAAGAGATAGAATATTGGCGACTAAACCACTCTCAGCAAATTTAATGAGATTTTTTTTTAAAAAGAAAAATAGAATAAAACTTTAAGAAGATTTCGAAATTTTATTACAGAGATAAGATCTTAATTTCATTAAACACGCCTTTTGCAATTTAAAATTCTCCTCCAAATGCAAAGAAATAATTAATAGTAAAAATTTTACTAGATAGCATGAAATTCTCTATTAGAGCAAAGAATGTAGTGTATACTAATCAAGATAAAGCACACCCATCACGATTCTTCTCAAAACACTTACTAGATTAAATTATTTCATCAAGCCTTATGTGCTTAATAATAAATTTTGGCTTATGAAGGTCAATAAATTTGTTCATAATTCTATAATTAACCAATACTGTTAAGCTTTTGGTTTGTAATTAAAAACTAAACTATGCATATCTTCAAAAAAATTTAGATCGCTTTTAACTCATTTGAATAGAATACGAAAGTGCATGAAACATTAGTGAAAATTTTTTTTTTCTCCAATGTCTTACTCGTCAATAGATTATTTTAAGAATGGAGAGGAAACAAAAAGATCGTTTGGTCTCTCTCAGAAGAGTCAATCTAATATAAAGTATCTCAAGCCCGGGAAGAGCAATTTAGATTAATGCATTCGCCGGTTCATTTATACTCCTTAAGAAACAACAGGATGACATTGATTTCAAAATAGTTGGCATTGATTCTTATTCGTCGTGGCAAACCGGAGCTCATGTGTTGCTACAGTTTGCAACAGATGGCGCCACACATTCCTTGAAAGCAGACGATTTATTGCTCGAAGACGATACAGCAAAATTGTTTTTATTCATTTTTGTTTTCCCGTTTTCGTTTTCGAATCTTTGAAATTTAATTACTGGAATGTAAAAGCACTATCTTTGATAAAAACATTTCCCTTTTATTCCTTTAATTTGAAATGAAATTTCAAATTTCTCTCACGCAGATTCAATGAAGAATTTTAACGAAGTTCCGTAAATTATTTTTGGAATACGTGTAATTAATGTTCTAAAATATTTAGAGATTAGTGGTTGTATAAATTATATTAACAGCAGTAAAAAGTTTTTTATTTTTATTTCAAGTATTATTTCTACTAGTGATACAATGTTAATATGTAGTAAAAATTGCAATGGAAAAATAAATTGTTTTAAAAATCCTTATTTTTCTCGAAATTGTAAAAGTAATAAAAGATGTGTTAAAAAATTATAAAATTAAGAAGCACGTTTTGCAGTCTTTTATGATGAGTTTTAAGTAGTAGAAATTCAGATTTCAAATTTTTGATAAATTTTAAGAAAAGTAGGTTCGGTATATGTGAAAGTTCGATAAAATTGACTTGTAAATTGTTCAAAAATCTAACTATAATCTAAAAATCTAAACTAATCTGATGACATAAACGCAGAAAATTAAATAGTTTGAAGTTTTCTTTACGAAATTTTAACTTTTGAAATGTGTTTAAAAGAAGAGTCATATAACGTAAAATTATGTTGATAAAATATTTTACACATCGAAAGCAAATGATTTATTGCTTAAAAACGATACAGCAACGTTTAAGCAATAGGGTATTTTTGACTCGATTAAGTAGACGATGGCCACGTGTAGGACTTTTAGAATAATGTTTTGAAAGCACAGATAAGTAGAAGAGCAAAAGTCTAATAAGCTGTGAATTAAAAAAATGATAGGATATTGTTAAAATCTTATTGAGTGAAGTTTCACATCTACAGAATATCGTTAAAAAAAATTGAGAACAAGAGTATTAAAACAAATTGAACTGGCAGTTAAAATAATATACACAAGCATTTATACAGCAAAAATGTAGCATAGTCTATTTACTATCTTTCATAATAATATAAATAGATTTTATTTGTAATTAAAAAAATCCAAACCATTTGTTTACGACCAAATTATTTTAAGATACACATGTTTAAAAAAACATGAAACGTACAGTGTTACAAACCCATCAAAAATAATTAATCAATTCCAATCAATCATTAGCAATATCAGTTCCCAATTTTTTTCGGCTAAGAGCCTTAAATGATAGAGTTTCTTTTGGCGGAACCCCAACTTTTACATTAAGTTCCTTTTCTAGTTACAAAAATAAATAAATAAATAAAATAAATAAATAAATAAAAAAATATTTAAAGTAAAAGAATGAAAAAATTCTATCATTGTTTTATCAAGTGTTTTAAAATTAAGTTATTTCTCAGGTAGTTGAATTCACAAGTCTGGAGTGATTTCTTGTTTAGATTTGAAATTTTTCGCGTACACATAAGCTGAAAATGAGCAAAATAAGCTGTATTATGGATTTCTAAAAAGAAGTGTTGCAAAAGTTATGAAAATTGCAGAGAACATAATTCTTAATTGTTAAATTTGGTTATTTTATTTTGAATTGAGAAGTACAATAAAAAATATAGCAGAATTTTTTTATTTCGTTTTTTTTCCCAAAGTCATTTTACTTATATTTTAAGAGAATGACCAAAACATTAAATAAATTATGAATTTTTGATTGGACATAAATGTAATTACAGATGTCAAGAATCATTACTAGTTAAAAAAAATTCTTAACTCTTGGAACCTTTATGAGCCTCCGACAAAATCCTAGGGTTCCATGGATCACTAATAGGTAAAAAAAATAATGGTTCTCATAATAAACATACACGCTTGATACTGGGCTGCAAAATGTCACAAACAGTTAGAATAAGTTATGGTTATGAATAATTTTGATAAAAATTGAATAATTCGGGAAACATTGGCAAAGGGGTAGTACAAACAGGAAGACGAAGATATGATACTAAATTACTATAAAAAGATTCGCTTATCGTTCAGGAATAGCATGAGATTCGTGCCGGACTCGTTACTCTCTAAGTTCGTCGAAGCGTCTCTCCATTTGCAAAAGCGTCGAAAGAACACGGATTATGACCACTTTTACAACTTCCGTTCGGATTTTGATGCATCATTTAATTCTGGTTTTCTTTATCCCTTTTACCCTTCCGCTGCATATTATGTTACATCTCTAACATCTGTCACCCAAATAGATGCTATAGAGTTGTTGTAACTTTGCTCTAAACATTGTGTTTTTGATATAAAAGCTCATGGCCTTAAAAAGCCATTATTATTGAAGTTTACGTGATAAACAGTATTCGTCGGAAAACAAAATGATAATTTAAATATGTTACATGAAAATGATATCAGATGAATAAAATAACATTATTTTTATATCATTTTTGATGAATTTATATTATTTAAAATTATGTCATATTAAAAAAATTATTTTGATTTTATATTATGTTATATGAATAAATTTGTCACTAAAGAAAGTTCGGGAAAAGATTTTTCTAATATAAATAACTTGAAATAAAACAGTTGAAATTTTTCTAGTTTTTTTTTTAAGAAATGCACTAATGGCTAAAATTGGGAATAAAATGGTTATAATCTGCTCAGGGGGGGGGGGGGGCGTAGAAAACTATAAAAAGTATGCTTACATGATATTTGATAGACTTTTGTTCAATAAATGACAATTTGTTTGGGACAAAAATTCAATATCAATTTATATATAAAATAGCTTCAAAGGGGGAAAAAAATGATAAAAAATATTTGCATCCAGAGCATTACTTGGCACATCAGTTTTCAAATCAATAAAAGTGTTTCAATATTTTCAAATGTAAAATAATCAAGAAAAAATTCATTTGTGTTATATTTATTCATGATATTTGTATTTTATTAATTAATTTTAAAAAATATGTAGATTTAAATTCAGAAATTTATTTTACATCAACTTTGTAGAGGTTAATAACGTTATAACAAAGGATCCAGGCTTTGAAGATATTTGCTATATTTTTCATTTTCCCAAATTTTTTTTCACCATATTTTTCTTTTTGAGATTGCAGGGCATTTCTATTCTTAATTTGAGGACAATTTTTAAATTTTAGGATTTTTTTGGTTATTTTTTTATATGAAATTTTTTAAATATTTTTGTCTTTTATCTCGTAATTGTCACAACCTCCAACAAAATTCCTTTTAATAGCTTGCCTTTTTTTCCTATATATTATTTAATCAAACTTAAAAATTTTAAGACAATTTCAGTTAATAATCGTTTTCCAGTAAAATTATATGAAAATTATGAAAAGAAAAAAAAATTTCAGATCGAAATTTTTGTTTAATAATAGGGAAATTTTCTATCTTAAGGTCATTTTTTCCCTAGAATATTATTTAGTATTTTTAAAGTCATCAAAATTCAAGCTTACGTTATTACGTTAAAATCCTATTAGGATTCCACTCTAACATTTATTTTAATTAAAATTATTGAAATTGTGATACTCATTTAATTTTTTCTATATAAAGTGCTATAACATTATGTTTTCATGACCATTCAGTTTTCGTTTAAAGGCTAATTTATTTAAAATAAAAATTTAACAATGCATTTAAAAAACGCAAGTTAAGGGGGACGATGAAAGGACAAGAACACATCTAATTGGATTCCTCACCTGTCAAGCCATCCATAAACATGTCTAAGTTTCAACATGTAAAAAAATACTGTTTTCTTCCGATATCAAGACAGGCAGGAACTGCGTCTCATCAAACTGCTGAGTGTTGATATAAGTCACAAAAGGGTTGACTTGAGATCATCACTTTTTCTCAATCTCACTCTTTTTAACGCTTCATTTTCCTCTGCCAATTACAAATAAATGTATTTTCCCACAATTTTACTTATTTTTCTTCCTAAAGTGCTGGCAACGGGGAGAGAACCTCGAAAAGTTTCTTTTTTCTTATATTTTATTGAAATATTTACTATTTATTTTAAAGGAAAGCTCAGATTTTTAAGAAGTACTCAGATTGTTTTTCGTTTCACTCACTCAATTACAAACAGATGTATTTTCTTATTTTCTATACATTTTTACTTTCATTATTGCAGCCTCGAGATGTACTTGATTTTCTTTTCCAAATATTTCACTGAAATATTTAATATTTATCTAAAATGTCGACTCAGATTGTACATAAAGTAGAAAATATAATAAGGCATTAAATAAAGCATTTTTTACTAAAATTTATGCATGGGAAATAAACCATTTTCAAATAGGTATTTCATTCACTGAATGTTTTTATAAAACCCAAACGTTTAAGTTTTTCATTTTATTTTACTCGATAATTTGATATATTTTATTCTTAAAATATATGCTTACTGAAGCACAAGTCTATAAAATAATACTAGAACCAAACGTTAGCATTATTTTTTTTATTTTTTTATTCCTAGAAATATTTTACTCTCGGAACTCAATCTGTTAAAACAATAATTTATACATTTTAACTAAGCCTGCACGTTATTTTTCTTATTATTTTTTACTTTAAAACGTTTGCAAAATCATGAAACTAAAAAAAAATTTCAAAATTTAATGTTTTGCACTTTAAAGAATTTCTGATCAAATTGCGGTTGAAAAGTACTAAGCACATTTGGATGAATCGTCCGAGAAAATCTTTTTTTCCGTAGAATATTATGCTGTAATTAATTATCATAATTTTTAGCAATATTTATTTAATTAAAGTGAATCGGAGATTTTAAGATAATTATTATTGTGAAATTTAAGGTAAATCAGATTTTTTTTTTTTTGTTCCGTAATATTTTCCGGTAAAATGAATTTTGCGGTAAAAAGCACCGGTATCCTAAGTGCCGATACTTTAAGCAGTAACTTGGTCCGGAATTTCTTTCCAGTGTAGAGAAAAGTGTAGCAGTGTAGAGAAAAGTGTAGCAGTGTAGCAAAAGTGATGAAGAGATATAAATTACTATTATACAAATAATTAAAGGATTAGGTTTTTATACTTACCGATAAAAATGTGAATTTTTACGAAAACTTTAATTCACGAAGTGTTAAATATTTTTATATATTTAAAAAATATAAAATATTTCATAAAATAATATTACTATATAATTATAATATTGTTTAAATAATATTTAAAAAAATATATTACTAAATACATATTTTAATTTATATTTAGTAATAATTTTTTCCCATGTATCATTGGGTAACATGCAGAAAAACATTGATGTATTTTTAGCATTAAAATAATGCCCCACCTTTGCCGGATGCAAGACTGACGAAACGAAAAAAAAAAAAATAAATAAATAAATATCAAAATTACTCATTCTTGAAATATATCACGAAAAAAAAAATGAATAACACTGTCGGTTGTTTCTTTTTTTGTACGTAACATTTTTTAATATTATTTACACAAAATGATACTTATGATCACTATTAAACATATATTTTACTTCACAGATAATTAAGAAAGAAGTTTAAAAAAAAAAAATTGACCTTCTCTTGACACCGATAAGTTTCTAAGAAACACTGAAAATTTCACGCAGATCTCGTTTTTTGACACTCTATTGAATAGAACTTCTGTGCTTAATAACAATACGCAAAACTGATTATTACCACTGCGAGAAAAAGAGAAAAGAAAAAAAAGTGCAACACAACACTACCAGCCATAGAACAACTAAAATAATACGTTGTTCTTTGCATAGATACGAAATTTGGATGACAAATTATTAGTATCACCCTCACGGAAACTTTTCGGAGCCGCCATGTGTTATTATAATCCTATTATACTTAAAATTTTATTTCAGTTCATTCATTGATACAGCGGAAGTAAGATGGAATTGAGCAAGAACTAGCTGTTGGGTGTTTGATTGTTTGAGTGTACAGGAATATATGGTCTAGCTACAGGCAAGAACAGTTTACCAAATAAATTTATTTACATATGAAAATATTGTTACAAAAAACTTATTTTTATTTGATTTAAATAGAATTTTAGTGTTATAGGTTGCTAAAATTTAATGTACCGAGATTTGGTAGTAAAATCTCGATGGTTGGACAAATCGAAATTATTTCGGGTAATAATTTTAAGATATCTAATAATATGAAAATTTATTGTGTATAATTAAATGGTTGTGGAGACGGCGATATTAAATAAGAGTACAAGCAGGGTAAGGAAATTTTTCTTTAAAAATTGACAATTAGTAATATTTATAGATTGAGCCGTGGGGGCTCATGGGATAATATGCATTCGCCTCCTAATGAGGTGGCTGGTCAGTACGAACTCTGCACCAGACTCGCACCTACTACAGTGCTGACGTAACATATCCTCAGTGGTAGACGAATCATGGGTTAGAGTCCCCTTGCTGTCAGGATAACCGGGGGAGGTTTCTGGGCTTTTCTCCATGTAACGCAAATGCAGGTTAGTTCCATCAAAAATTACTCCACGAATGCAAAAAAAAAATTAAAAAAATTAAAAAAAAACCTATATAATCATTTTTATTAACAAAATGGTCCGAAGCACACACATTCTCATAGGTTTTCCTTTTCCCAATACTTGATCTCAAAAGCGATTATCAGAATTCATCTCTGCGTATCCAACTGAAACAGAATTTTCAATATGGTCACTTCTCCATAACATTTTAAAAATAAATTGGAATTCTCACGATCTTTATTATTTTTTTAAAAAAAAATATTTCATTGAACTGAATCGCCGCTAGCCAAAGAAGAAAAAATTTAAATAAATTTCCTCTCTCCGGCAGTCTAAGCAAACCTACGTTCGTTTTATCTATATCATGCATTTACTTATATTGTATAAATTTATTCTAAGAATAAAACATTTCAAACTCGAAAATTTTATTACCATATCTTTACCATACAATTTTTTAACTAAAATTTTACATAGCTGCTCCCAAATAAAGCATGAAAAAAACTAAAATCCCCATAGATCTCTTTTATTCTTTTTTCGATATTATGCAGCGGAAAGTGAGGTGCGTATGCTGCTTGTGCACGTGCTCATGCGTACACGCGCATATAGATATAGTAGACCTTCTCCAACTCTGTTGTAGATGATTTCATTATGTGACAAGTAGGAGAAAGAGGGTACAAATCCAATTGAGATGCCTTTCCCCTCAGCGAACGTTTTTATATGTATTTTTCCGGCCTGTTTTATTCCTTTTTATTGTTATTACTATTACCTCTACATTGTTGTTTCTCCAGCTTTATGCAATAAGTTAGTCTCCAGGGGTCTTCTCCCCCCCTTATAGTCCATGGTCTCCTCAGTCTCTTTTCAAGTGTATCGGAAGATCAAATGCCCGAGAGCCGTGTTCAGAAATTTTTATGTATTTCTCTCTTTTTTTAGTTTTTATAAAAAAAATAAAAAAACGAAGAAAAAAGAAGAGAACACTGGGCTATAAGATAGCGTGAGAGATTGATTCATTCTTTGTACTTCTTCACTTTAATATATTTTACTGCATTGAAATGTTTTACTATCTTGGTTGTTGTTAAATATAATAAAAATAATTGTAATTATAAAAATTAAAATTTGTTTATTTTTAGTAAAAAATATATTTTATTCTTCTTTATTAAAACTTTTATCGTAAAAATTTACTTTGTTCGATTTTGTGTAAACTTTAAATTGACTCAGATTTTTGAAAATAGAATTTTCAATATGCGCTCATTGTTGAATCTACCAATTCTTATAATAATTTCTCTCATGTGGAGAATTTACAAATTGTTATGAAGTTTCAATAAGCTATCCAATCTGAAAAAATAGGGCCGGGATAGCCTGGTCGGTAGGGCGCTGGGCCCATGTCCAAGAGGTCGTGGGTTCGATCCTCGCCGGCAGAAGACTCCCCGTGTAGTAAATGGTGACTGATGCACGTTAAATCTGTCGAGTCTCAAAGTCCTCCATGTTCCCATAACAAATCAATACCTCTGGGGGTACTGTTCCAGGAGTTTCCTTGTCTTCTGGATTGGTTCAAAATTACATGGCTACGAAGTTGAACATTAGTAGTCGTAAACCCATGAAATTGGGTCGGCTGTTCAACGACGGTTATAAAATAAAATAAAATAAATCTGAAAAAATAGGTGCCGTGGTGGTTCAAGGTATAGCGCGTTCGCCTCCCAACGAGGTGAACCAGGTTCAAATCCCAGTGGCTGTTGGCTGATATGAACTTTTCTCCTGGCTCGAAACTGACCACAGTCCTGATGTAAAATATCATCAGTTGTTGGTGGATCATGGGATAGAATCCCCTTGCCACCGGGTTGATAATCGTAAACTCACAATTAGGTCAGCTGTTCAACGACGGTTATAAAATAAAATAAAATCTGAAACAACAAACAAAGCGTTTAGGGCAATATAATGATATGACATTAATTTCACAGTGAATTTTTTACATCAAATTGTTCTTTAGTACATAAATGCTGCAGATGAGTACTTCTCAGTTTTCGTTATTTTATAATATAACACAATTTTTAGAAACAACTCATCACCAACATAACAATTGTGATATCCCTCCCCCCCCAAAAAAAATACTCTTCAAAATCAATTATTTGAATGATTTCCGAATGTAGTTTATCATTATATTGCCCCAAGCCCTTCAAGTATTCAAACTAAACAATATGCTTGAAGGTTCTCAGTAAAAAGTAACTAATGACTTCTGTTATTTTACGCATTAATAATAGAATAAACGTCAAAAATTTTATATTTCAAAAATCGAATCAAAAAGATTAAATAATTTGCCGCTATTAAGGCTAACTATAAAGCTAATCGTGGAGCAATAGATAAAATAAGTAATATCAACACAAAACTAATACGCAAAATAAATATTGTTAACAAATCGAATATGAAACATAAATAATAATAATATTTAATGTTATTATGTTGCCACTGTTTTAAAAATTAATAAAATATAGGTCTTATTATTTACAATAAATTCTTATATTTAATACGGCATAGCTTTAGCACGCCATATCTCCTTAACCGTTCGTTTACTATGGTAAAAATTTCAGAGGAGCTATTCCTCATCAGATATGGATACTACGAGCCAGATGTGAAAGGCAGTAATATTTTCTCTTTAATTAAATTCCTGATTTTACGCCTTGATTCTTTAATGATAATAAAAACTAATTTATCTTATGCAATAAGTGTAAACATAGATAAATTGATCCTAAATTTAGGTTAGGACATGCTTTGAAATAAAGGTGCAAAGGAATATATCATAAGCGTAAGCACTCAAGTCGTAGGTAATTAAGAGTGACTGCTTTTACTACAACCATGTATAAAACACAGGTACTTGTTAGTACAGTAACTTTGAAGATTAAAATTGATTTTTTTAAAAAAATATTTAATTTATACTAAATAGACATAAAATTTAAATTTTTTGTGCAGTGCAAAAAAAAAATAACTTTTGATCTAATGATCGGATTTTCACATTCTAGGACCATATCTAAATGGTTCGAAGTGGTGACCTGAAATAGACTAATTAGTTGGTGCAGACGATATTTGAAGATACGAAATCAGACACAAAAAAGTACTTCCTTTAAGTAAACACACTTTTGTTTCGTTGGATTCGTACTTCAGACCCTCAAAATGTTGGTATAACCGTAATCTGGAAAATATGGTCCCAATAGTTTAGCCCTCATTACGGTTAAAAGTTTGAAACCTTTGCTGTTAATTTAATTTTACTTTTTGCGTATTTCACCGTATCTCAAGAACTTTTTAATTTAAAACTTTTAGTACACAACTACGAAATTCGTTTATCCAAACATAATCCATGCAAAATATAATTTTAAGTAAATATTTATAATTTTTATTTTATTTTATCTAACAGTTGTTAAAAAAACTTTGCATCACTTTAAGGAATGCAATTTTTAAGTGGCAAAATACAAAGTTCGAGCAAAATCAAATTTGATAGTTCCTAGGAAATCAAATTTTAAAAATCGATTTTTTTTTTAAGATGATAAACGTTTGATATGATAACATTTTATTAGTTTGCACAATGTACTTATCTCAATTAGTTTCTTTAAAAGTAAAATTTGCACATGTAGTACAGGTACTCTGTTCACAAAAAAAAAAAAAAAAAAAAAAAAAAAAACTTTCTTTTTTAACTGTCTGAGTTAAATATTATTTGATGCTTTACTAGCCAAGCTTACTAAATAGCTAATTAAACAAATTAATACGGTTCGATAATTAATAGAAATAACTTTCTAGTCAAATAGTTTTAATAAGAGACTTTTTTTAACGTGTATTTTATTATATCAAATAAAAAATTAATTTTTTTTACTATTTCCTTATTAATCTTTCTCGTTTTTCCTGTTACAAACATGAATAATAATCTTAAAATGCTTAAAAAAGAAGAAAAAAAATAAGATTTATTTTGTTTTTATAAATCTGTTTTTAATGAAGTACTGTTTATTATAACTTCTAAAAATTATTTGTAAAAATTAATTGCAATATAATTCTGCATTAAATCTCGGTTTTATATATGTATATATATATACATATATATACATACATATAATATATATATACATACATATTATATATGTATATATATATAATATGTATGTATATATATATAATATGTATGTATATATATATAATATGTATGTATATATATATAATATGTATGTATATATACATATTATATATATATATACATACATATTATACATATATATATACATACATATTATACATATATATACATACATATTATACATATATATACATACATATTATACATATATATACATACATATTATACATATATATACATACATATTATACATATATATACATACATATATATATATATATATATATATATATATATATATATATATATATATATATATATATATATATATATATATATATATATATATATATATTATAGATATATATAATTATATATATATATATTATAGTTTAAATGAAGATAAAACAAAGGTAAATTACAGGCAAATGAAAAAAAAAGGGGGGGGGGAATAATAATAATGACAAACAACAGGGAAAAGAAAAAGAATGAATCTAAAAATTTAAAAAAAAAAAAAAAAAAAAAAAGGATAAAGTTTTTTTAAAAAACCGTAAAATAAAAGATATAATCTTTTCATCAGCCCACACGATTAAATCCGAAAAAGAGTGCTTATGTGTATATATATATATATATATATATATATATATATATATATATTCATTCATTTTCATTTATTTTGTTTATTTATTTATATGTTGCATGTAGCACACCCATTTATATACAAAAACTTCCGAATTACTTATTGAACAAACTAAAAGCACTATTAATATTATATTAGAAAAAGCTTCGGCTTCGAACTTTTAACAATGTTCTACCACTTTTTCTCACTTATACCCAGCCTGTTCAATCATTTTGGACCGCGTTTACCTGCTTAGTTCAAAACACTTAAAATGCTTCCGAAAAACAGTTTTAAATTTCAGCGCCGTCACATCTATCTCGCGCTCCTGCAGGAAGAAAAAAAATAGGAAGCGGAAAGGGGTGGAATAGACAGGTTGGGGAAAAAAAATCTTCCTTTTGAGACTTGCGTCTGAGAAGAAAGACTTCCCTGCGCAACGAAAAAAAAAAAAAATAAAAAAATAAATGAAAAAAAAAAAAAGGGTACACCGGCCGAAAATCTAAAATGCTCACGACTTGTGCTTAAAAACAAAAGGAGTTTCGGTTTAGAGATGTTGATTCTGTTGTTCTTTTAGCTTTTGTGGCTTTGATTCAAACTTTTTTTCTCTCGTTCTTCCTCTATCCTAAAGGAGGGCTTGAAAGAACTCATTTCCGTTGATATGGTATCACTTCGCACGAGGCTCTCGCATGGATTGTCGACACCTTTTTTTTCTCTATCGTATCGTTTCACTTTTACAGGCGGAGAAATTATTTATTTGCTCATCTAATGACTGTGGGTTCGAAATGCGTCACTTAACCGATATTATTACATAGCTCTTCAGCTGTTTCGAAAATCGAGGTTTTTGAAAATGACTTCACGCTTCTTATATCATCCATGACACTGCGCAAGGGGCAAAAAAAAAAAAAAAAAGAAGAAAAAAATATCGGGTAGAAAAAAATATAGCATTTAAATATAGTCTCAGATTTTTCAACATTTAAAGATTGCAAAGTTTTCAAGAAAAAAATTTTAATAGCTTTCCAAGTAGGCTGAAGAAAATAATTTTTATTTTTGTCAAGTCTTAAAAGAAATGGGCTTGATTGTATCATTTTCGGAAGGCAAGGATTTTGATGGTGATGAAAGTTAATAACAAAAGTCACGTGAAGTCATTTGAAATGCAAACGAATGGTAATTGAATATGGTTAATATAATATAGAGAAAAATATGAAGTTGTGAAGCCTGGAATTTTTCAACATCAAAAGATTGCAAATTTCGTTTAGGTTTGGTTAAATAAAACATTTTTAGAGTAGGCTAAAGAAATTTTGTTTTTGTTTTTTTTAGGTCCAAAAAGAAATGCGTTAGAGAGCACCATTTTCGAAGACATGGAAAGGTATTTTCGATGGTGATGCAAGTTAGTTAGGAAAGTCACGTGAAGTAATTAGCAATGCAAACAAAAGGCAATTGAATATGGTTTCCGTATTTTAAACGCTGAATTAAAATTGCAAAAGAAAAAAGCTGATGAATTGATTTATAATTTTCTAATGACTGTTTTATTTGAAACGCGTCACTTAACCAATACTATTACATAGCTCTTCATCTGATTCAAAAATCGAGGTTTTGAAAATGACTTCACGCTTCTCATGTCATCCATGACAAGGGACAAAAAATATCGGTTGGAAAAAAAAAAAAGAAATAAATTATTGTGATGCCTTGCATTTTTTGACATTAAAGATGTTCTTTATCTTTTATAGCAGTGGTTTCCCCGCAGACTTTATTTAGGCATAATAAAATAAAAATTTCGAAAACGACACGTTTTTCGAATAGGGTGGAAAACATTATTTTATTTTTGTCAGGTCTTTAAAGCAAAACGTAGAGCACATCATTTTCATTAAAGAGGGGGGGGGGATGGGAGATTTCTGATGGTGATAGATGCTGATAACGTAAGTCATGCGAAGTGATTTGCAATGTAAACAAAAGGCAATTGAAAACGGCTTACACATTTTAAATGTTAAATTTGGATAGAAATAAAAAAAAAACTGAGTTTATGTGTAATTTTCCTCTCACTCTTTTTTAGCTTTATAATTCATTGACAAATTACTTCCTAAGTAAGAAACATTATCTAATTTATCGTTAAAAGTTTACTTAAAGAATAATGTTGCTAATAAATGTTAAACTTATTCATAGTGTGCATTACATTTTGGACGTTGTGTCAACTTATCTGGCCCAGGCAATAGATGAGAAAAGATGGCCATTTTGTATTTTCTCAGAAGAAAGAAACTAGCGTGCAATATATTAAAAAAAAAAAAAAAAAAGAAAAAAAAAGAAAGAAAGAAATTAAAAGTTATAGATAGACAGGTTTAGAATATTAATTTAAATTTGTTTAGAGCTGTATGAAACTGAATTTAATATGGATGGTTGATGGAAGGTACACAATAACAAGCGTCCTAAAACCGGAAGAAATTTAGAAAACTTTCGGTGTATCCCTCCGCTTATGTTATGCTTACGAGACGATGTGCAAACAGGCTTTAATATTCTTGGAAGTTAAATTATTGTGGTTTGTGTCTAAATTTACGCATAGTTTTAAAATTCATAAGGGTTTTCTTCAATTTATAAATTCTAACAGGTCCTGAGCCTAAAACAAATTTAACAAAATTAATATCACAGAATAAATAAAGTATAAGGTTAGCTATATTTTGAGTGTTATACCTTACTTAGCTACATTTGTAAAATAACATCATTTGTTATTTTTTGAATAGCATTATAGCAAGTTTGAAGAGTCTTCCGAATTTATTTGTTGTTTGTTTCGTTGAAAGTTAAATTGAAAGAACGCGTTATATTAAAAACACTACGAGTATAACATGGATGGACTGTTTTTTCAAGCTTAGGTGCAGAAATCAGTTGGAAGTAGCAACCCGGAAGTCTTATTTACGAATTTTAACCCCTAGCGCCATCTGCGCCTAGCTTTACACGGTCAACCATCCATATTTTTCTGTAGAAATCTGAATATAAAGTTTTAATTATGCTTATGAGTTACAGCAAATAAAGAGGAAAGATACATAAATCTTTGATGAATTAATTTAACAGATTTTTTTTTTTTTTTTTTAAGTACACTTTTATTATAAAAAAAGTGTGCATTTTAAGGTTTTTATTGGAAGAGCTTAAGAGGGCCCTATACCACGGAAAAAAGTTTTCTTTGAAAATTTTGTTTCACCTCCTTAACTAATTAAAACTTTAGTATGTATTACAAAATTTTATTCAGGAAAATCTAGAGAAAGCCATGAAGTTTGAAATACTAAAAAGAAATATTCAAAAATATCAAAATGAAAACAAATTACGAGAAGATAATCTAAAATTGTGCAATGGGAGAGCTCTCTTCCAATAATTTGTTTGCATTGTGATGTTTTGAAATTTTCTTTTTCAGCAACCTTTCTTTTGAAACCTAATGGCCTATATTAGATTTTGCTTGAACTCTTTTTATATATTTTAAGTTTTAAATTAGCTTTAGAGATGAAACAGAATTTGCGAGGAAAAGTTTCTCTTACTGTATGGATTCCTCTCAATGATACCAAGTGACATTCTAAATAAGCACGAGTTTTGATTTAAAATATTTTATTACGGTCAGATATATGAAACTCTATTTTTTTTTTCCAGACAGATCATTAAATAGGACGGCTTTTAATGTGAAAATTTGTAAACACCCTCTTCCTTTAAATTCATCCTAAATTGAACCAGTGTAAAATATAATCTGACTTCTAAAAATATTTTCAAAAGTTAAGCATTGCTTCTTATTATGTATTAACATAGAATTTTTTTTTCTTTAATGTTACCAAATGCTCACAACTGATATTTTTCTCAATAATTTTCTTCAATTATTAAACCTTGATGACTAAACTTAAATCAGTGTTGATCTGTTAATTAATCATTCGACTAATCGACAGTAAAATTAAAAACAAGTGCATTTTCATATTTCCTTTATTTATTTCAAACAAACTAGCGTAACTTAAAAAATGAAATATTTCGATTAAGAAATTGAAAAAAAAAAAAAAAAACGGTAAAAATTACCGTTTAAGTTAAAATTGTGCTCTCCACAAATAGCCTTGTTCCGGTAGTTGTATACGCATTTTGTCATTCTGTATATTTTTTATGGACAGAAAGTATGAATTCTGCATTTATGCGCCGCACTCTTAGTCGTGTCTTCCATGGACCTTACGCTTTAAAATACATTCAATGTTTATTTTGATTTAACTAAACATTCGCTGTTAGACAACAATTACGGCGAATTTCAAAAAGTAACAGGCGTACAGACGTGTTTATCACCTTCGGATAACTAATTCTACTGGGTATTCTCCTAGGTACTAGGTTATGGGTACATTCTACTAGGTATAAATACTATTAGGTACTGTGCCCTGAGTTAAGTAGTGTGAGCACAACGGGAATGTAAAAAAAAAGGAATTTTATAAAGCAGAAATAATTATTTTTATCATTAAAACAAACATTTGATTTTAATTATATACTAATGGAGTGGAAGTAGGTTAATTAGTTGGGAAAAATTTCCATAACTTGTGGAAGTACTTATTCATGTTAACATAATAAGTAACAATAGACCTCTTAATTGCATTGATACCGAGTAAAATTAAAATACGGGGGGGGGGGGGTTGATAAAATAGTTATGCAAAGAACCTGTCATAGGTTGGAGATCTTGGATATGGGAATGCTTAACATTAGATTGTTTTATAACTAAAATTAATAAAGTAGCTGAGACGATTAAACAAAATTATTGAAAGAATTTTCGTAAGACTATCCATACTATCAAGACTTGTCGATCGTGTTTATTTTTTTAAATTTTTTTTAAAATTTTTTATTTATTTATTTTTTTTTCCTGCTTATAATTTGAGATGTATTGAATACAAGATTTCCAAATACCGCGATTACGATATTTAGATTCATGGTTATAGTGTTTATGATTACAAATATGTAACTTAATAAGAATTTTAAAAAAATATAGTGAAAATAAAATATATATATATATAAATATACGTTTTTCAAAAAGACTGAATAAGAGAATATATAATTATATTTTTGCCAGACCATAACTCTTTGATGCAGAATTTTTTAAAAGCATATATTACAAACTTTTTCCATTATTTTGTTATAATTTAGGTCAAAATAAGTGAAAAATATTATATTTAGCATTTTAATAATTTATGGTTATGAAATACAGCAGGAAACACCAGTGTCTTTTTGTTAAAGGTGAAATTTTCCAAACATGGCTAACTTCCAAAGAATAATTTTTCAAATTTGCAGTTATCTAGATGAAAGAGAAACATTTATTCATCATTGAAATTTCTTTAATTTTCAAAATAAACTATTAACACACTTCTAAATATGAATAAAAAAATTCTTTTTTAAAAAAAAACTGCTTCTTTTGGATTTTATATTTTAGTGAAAATAAAATTCCTATAAACAAAATTTTTTAATACTAACTATTAGACTGCTTTTTAAAATTAAAAAGCTACTAAAAATTGTATTTTTATTTGTAATTAGATCATCAGAAAAATAATGTATAACAAGGACGGCGGTGTGCAATCTGCAACAAAGGGAAGTTTAATGGAAAACGTAGGGCGCGTCACTTTTGAAAGATACGGAGTGAATTTTCTGTGGTGATCGAAATGTATTACAAAACTAAACTAAACATGACAGAACTAAACATTGTTTATTTTTTTTAATGTACTTGAAGTTATTCGTTTCTACTCGCCAATTTTTGAAATTCTATTTCAACCTGTTTGATAAGGCCGAAAAGTGATCAAATTTTGATTGGTAATAAATATTGTTTGTACCATGTCTAAAACGAGTGCAACCTATGTTGGTATTTCAGGTGTAGAATTCCAGTTCAGACTTGAACATTATGAGTAGCTGGAAACTGGATAATTTTTAAAATGTGAATTTTTTCGGCTGTAATTTCTAGTTTTGCCAGTCAGGATGCAATTGAATTTTCTTTATCCTCTAGCATGCAGTTCTAGTTAATGTTTAAATATTATTTAGCCAGAAAATAACCGAAAGTGATAAAAATTTACTGACAATAAATTACCTTGATTATTAATATGGCAATAAATTGTGCTTTTAGTAGTCAGAAAACGATTGAAACTTATATTATCGTTAGCATGAGTTCTCTAGGTGAGATTTGAACAATCTTGTTGTTCGGAAATTAATACTATCTTTATTGACAATAAGTTTTATTAGGTAATTAATGCAGTTTGCAGTAGTTAGGAAATGCTTAAAACTTACATTGTCATCAAGCATGAAGCTTCTCTAGCGATTTGACTGGTATAGTTAGTCGGAAAGTGGTCAAATGCTCTTTTCAAGTCCCCCCCCCTTCATAGCCATGAAAGCATATTAATCAAAAAGAATCAAAATTGGGGGAAAGAATCAAAATTGCAAGGTGATGTGGATGTTTAGAATATTTTAGACTGATCAATTTACTCGCATCAAGATTTATTCTTGCTTTGACTCTTAGTTACAACAAGAAATAAAAAAAAAAATTGCTGGAAGAAAACTGCTGATTCAAGTAAGTAATGAATTGATACCCGGAATATGCACATGTTTTGGAAAATTCCTCGAAAAAAATACAACAATTCGCAGAAAGCATATTTTTAGAACAATGACTGCCGGTGATCCATTTGCCAGTTGAAGTCTAACCCAATGCAATCAGTAGAAGAAACGAAGGCTAAGAAAATTCATCATGTTGATGAAACGAGTATCTTCTCAACAATCTTTTAATGTTTTTAGATTCTACTAATAAACATAGTTGATTTTACAACATTTAGAAAAAGAAAAGAAAATGATAAATAAACAATGCATGTATACAAGTCTTCAGAGAGAAAAGGTAATTTTAGAATTCCATCGCTTGAATGATATAAGTAATGGCAGATTACATGCAGAGTTTTTTAAAATCTTACAAAACGCTTATTATTCAAACCAATCCTATTTTTTTTAAAAGTAAACTTCCTGTGGATTGATTGAAATAGGGAAAAATTCTAAATAGAATGCTTTTTTTTTTTCTTTTTTTCTTTTTTCTTTTTTTTTTTTTCAAAATTTTCCAAACCCAAACATTTTTCTTCCTATCCTTTCCAAAACAAGACAATGATTAAATATTTATGTTAACTTCGTTTTAAACAAATTATGGAAAATTATTATTGTAAAAATTATATTATTATATTTTTATATTATTGTTAAATAAATTAGGATAAAAAACATATTTTTGAAGACAGAAAAAAAAAAAAAAAAAAAAAAAAAAACAGTTTAGTTATAATGTTTTCTTCCTTTTCCTCCTTTTTTTTTTTATTATTTTTTTTTATTTATTTATTTATTTATTTTTTTGTTGTTGTTGTTGTTGAAATTTATGAAATTTGACCGATTTGTAATGCTTCTTCTTAATTTCTTTTAATTAAAATAAAGAGTCTCCGCATCGTCATTAATAATTTGAGGAGCTTTCAGAAATAAAAACTTTCGTTGGTTTTCATTTATAAAGTATTTTTAAAATAATTTTTTTTTTGGCGATATTCCTCTTATTTAATCTAAAAACTATGAATGGAGCGAATATAATTGCTATCATCATCAAAATCTGCTTTTTTACATCCTGGGAGCATTGCGCAACAATGGGTTAAAATTAAGGCGGATTTTCTCCTAGCTTTCTGGATCTTAGTTTCGTAGATTATTTTGAGTGGAGATTTCTATTGATACTGAATTCTGTAAAATACACAAATTTGTACCAATTTCGGAGAGTTATAGACGACTCTGAGAAGAAATTTTTTAGACGCTAACTTTGCTGCCTACTCTAATTTTGAGAAAAGACTCAATCTTGTTCAACCCATTTTCTGAAATGATTTAGTACACGATAGTTTTTAATTTGCTGTGAATAAAATTATACTGCATTTTATCTTTACCTCGAAATATTTTGTTTGAAACTGCATTGGTATACGGTATACTTATAAATATACACCAATATATACGAATTATCACTCAAACCTTCTTTTTATCAACCAAACCTTCCTTTCCATTTTCACTTTGGTAACTTTGGTAAATCCCTTAAGTTTATTTCTCTATGTAAGCTATAAGTCAATTGTTATTGGTTGATCTTTTTTTTTTAAAAAAAAAAATTATGCTTATTTTATAAAAAAAAATAATTAAAAAAAAACCCAAAGAATATTGAATTCGCGATCGCAACACTCGATACGCCATCTAGCGGGAGACTGTAAATATCGTGCATTAGTTCCCACATAACCATTGGCAATGACGGACGCCATTTTCTTAGCATCAAAAAAGAAGCAAAATTTCCCTAAAGAAAAGGTAAAACTTCTTGAAAAAACTAATCAGAACATGCCAAACATTGAAGCAGAACACGCCAAGCATTTGAAGAACAACTTCTCAATAATTTTTACCTTTCTATTACCAACAACATAACATGATTTCATGATCACTTGCTGTTACAGATGTGTGTATTGCGGTAAAATAATTTTTCTGTCTTCAATTCATTACAAGTTCAAATGAAGTCAACATTGCTTTCGTCATTCCAATGAATAAATGTGTTCCAATGAATTCCATACAGAACTGTAATAGTTATAGAATATTCTTCTTCTTCATAGAATAGTATATATTTCTGTATCTACATAATTCAGAAAACAACAATAAAGAATAATCCGAATTACTTGAAAAAGTATCTTTTGTGCTGATTATAAATAAATTTTTTATCGTTTTCTTGGTAAGTGTTTTTCAGTTTTATTCAGAAAGAATTTCAACTAGAATTCAGCTATTCTGTTTTTAAGCTACATATTAAAATTCATATCGAGATCTTACAATTATAAAATTTTGATGTGTGGTATGTTACCTAAAAGTAATGAAGGGATAAACTATGCGTATATTATTTGAGAATAAAGTTTTCAAACAAAGAACATATCATTTTGGAATTCTCCGGACTTATAAATCCGGTAAGTGTTATGATTTTTATAATAAAAAATTTGCTTGTAAATAATTTTTTTTCTTACTTGATGATCGTTCTCTACAGAATGGTTTTTTTTACGTCTGATTAAATACTATAAGAATTAAAAAAAAGAAACAATACGAAAGTTTTTATTGAAAAATCGTTTTTATCCTAAGAATTCTTTATTTTACGTTTTTTAGTTTATAATTTTTTGATAAAATTGTTGTCAAAATACCTTTTTTGAAAAATTAAATGGTATTAAATTATGTGTTTATGTATACTCCTTGCATATTCTAATATTTGAAGTAATATGATTCAGAAAAGTATGGAAGAAAAGTTCGGTACTTACGTATTAACCACAGCTACAGATTTGGCAGATTTTTAAGTGCCGCCAATCTACACTTAAACTTTTTGGAAAAAATCTTAAAATGAAACACTTTGTTTAAAATCAAAGTAGTCAATCGTATTTCGGTGGAAAATGGGCCGATATAGAGTTTGGCATAGATTCAAAACAAACTTTTCTCTCACCTGATTCTATAGCCATTATGAACTCTAATAAATAAGATTCAAAATGAAATAACATTTCCAAAACGGACGTTTACTAAGATAAAGTTTCATGTTATGGACATTGGTACATTTTCATTATATTTCACTCCATAAAATATTTCGCTTCTAAAAAAATAAAATTGCATCTTGTTTAGTTTTTGGCAAGTCCCAAAGACGCATTTTCGTAACACTAAGAATGGTTCTTTTTTTTTTCTTTTTCTTGTTTCGTAAGCATTCTTTATTTTACGTTAAAATTTAAATGGGCCTTTCATGTTATACCATTAAATTTAGTAAAATTATTTCTCAGGCATTAGGTTTGAACTCTTATAAGAATATACCTATTTTTTTCTCTTTATTTACGAATATTTTTCCGATGTGTTTTGAATGTTCCTTCTCTAAAAAAAAAGTGATACCATTTTGTTTTCGTTTGCATAAGAAAGAAAACAAACATTTTTCTTTTTTAAATTTAATCAGCCACAATAAAGATGGAACGTTACAATGCTACATTAAAGACGTCTCCAGTGTAACTGAATGACTGTTCATATGGAAATCGCAGGGATTCGGCACATACAACAACGGGGCGTTGTTGTATGTGCTATAGTTCGTTGCGATCGCGAATTGTAAAGTATTAATGTCATTTCCGAATTTTATTTTCAAAATAAAACGATCGCGTGAATTTATTTCAAAATTAGGTTTTGAATTGAGATAATTAAAAAATAATAATTAAAATAAAGCTTTAATTACCAGTTTTGAATATCATTTACATATTATGATTAATTTATTAATGCATACTTTGATAATAAAAAAAAACAAAATAAAAAATAAAAAAATACGCGGAGTGGCTCATCTCATTCTCATCTATTTTTTTCATCATGCTTTTCATCTATTTTGAGCTTCCAAGAAGAAAAAGAAGAAGAAAAACTTTAGTTATGTAAATCACGTTAATGTATTGAAAAGCCAGTTTCTTGAAACATTTTTTCCACCACTCAAGGCTCTTTCTCAATGTGTATCTTAACATGTTTCGTGGAAAAACGATGGAAAAACTGCTAACTACCGGTGTAATTTCTTTCAACGAATAATTATGAGAGAAAAAAAGTCATGTTTTGTTTGCGTAATATTTCATATGTCCTCCCTTTAAGACATCACTGAAATGCTCACCACGCCGAGTTATTTTTGGTACGCAGTGAGTCTGTTATTCTTTTTAAGACTGCCTTCTTATTTCCATCATATGCGCTATTTTTTTTCTTTTCTTCCCTACTGTTTGGAGTGTGGAACGCTTTGCCATTGTCATCTTCATTTGATTCCATTATTTTCTCTTTTCGCTTGCAATTCATTATGTTCTCTTCAAAATATATAAAATATATATATATATATATATATATATATATATATACCTTTTTCCTATAGTTATTCTCCAATATTCTGACAAAACTGCAGTGGCTCAAAGGATAGAGCGTTTGCCTCTCTATGAGGTGAACCAGATTTAAATCTCAGCGGTGGCTGGTTGGTACAAATTCCGCTCCCGGATCGCACAGTACTAACGTTAAATGATCTCAGTGGTAAACAGATAGTGGATTAGAATACCCTTGCGGTAGTCTAACTTGGTAGGTTTTTATGGTTTTATTCTTCACGTAAAACAAAAGCAAGTTAGTTCCATAAAGAAGTCTTCCATGAAGGCTTATCTGTTTCAAAGCTGCCTGAATCAAGAGTTCCCTTGGTTTCTGGTTTGGGTTCAAAATTACAAGGCTATATTGATAGTCGTAAATCGTCGACTGTTCAATGTTGGTTTTAAAATATATAAAATAACATAAAATATTCTGAGAATCTGAATTCGTGACGAAAAAAAAAAAAAAATGTTTCTTTGGATAAATTACCTTTTATACCTGATTACATTATAGTCTGCACTGTGGCATATAAAAAGTAAATTTTTTGGAACAAGCTTGTTCTTTTAAATTAAAATCACATGATTAGATTAATGGTGATTTAAAGTAACTTTTTTTTTCAAATTGGTTTCTGTTTTTAGACGTAAAATATAAAACACCTTTTTATATTTTCGCTTGCATAAATATTTTTGAAGAGTCGAGGGCGAATAAAAAAAATTTAATTTTAAACTATCTGTTCATTAAGAAGGAAAAACATGTGCCAAAGTTACACAATATTAGTTACTATTTTACTTTTCCTGCAAGTTACTCCAAAGCGTTATTTTCTTATTTATGAGGTGATACTGTTTAGGTACAAGCGGTTATCTATTTCTTTTATATCTAAATTTGGTTGTTCTCGCTGAGAAAAGTTTAAATATTTTTTAAGCTATTACTTCCAAGCATTAATATTGGTCATGATTTTCATTATAAATATCTATAATATAAATATCTATATTATAAATATCTATAATATTCATTATAAATATCTATATTATAAATAGCTATAATATATATAAATATCTATATATTTCATTGTAAATACCACCAAAATCCCCCCCCCCCCAAAAAATTTTTTTTTATTTTTAAAAGTGATGCTTAATGCATTTTCGTTGAACGCTTTGAAAAAAACAAAATTGTTTCTATTTTTCAAACTTAGAATGGTTAGAATGCTTTTTTTTTTAAGATCTATTTTTTTTACCACTAATTGTAGCATAATCTGCGATCCAAACCTCTAAAGTTGTTTTGTTTTTCTTAGTAATTTATTAACCGTGTAGAAGATACAAGATTTTATTAATCAATTACAATTACTTTAAAATTTACCGAAAATCACGAAAGAGAAACCGAGTAAATCAGAAAAACAGCATTTTATCAGTTAAGTGTTAATTTAGCGTATCGTTTACAATGCTAAATCGTTTAAAATTCATGCAAAGGTCAACAAAGATTTTTATTTATAGGCTGTTATTCTACGTTTATAGTGTGTTATTTCACGTTTATAGAATGTTATTTTACTTTCAACTGATAAAAACAGATCTAATAACACAATAATTAGTATCATCCCTTTTCCACGCCGCGGCAATTAATCCAAACAGCAAGTCATTTGTTTTTGTCAACGCACCGACTGAGATTGGTCACGGTAAAAGAACGGACAAGAAATATAGAAAGATATCCTTTTTACTCAAAAGTCATCTTCGCCACTTCTGCTGTCTGTCTCTGTCGCATAACACATTTGTGGGCTGTCTATTTTTAAAACCACCACGATGGGGAAAACAATAGATGCAGGAGCGATGTAATGGTTTTGTGCCCGTCACACTGTTACATATATACACACAAACGCTTCTCTTTGTTCCCGCTGGCAAGCCAAAGAAAATTTTTTGAAATCTGCCGGCGCCGGGGACTCAGTACATAATTAGACTGGACGGTATTCTATTGTCTCCCTCCTTTACAAGCATTTTTGCTCGACTGGAATAATGCAGATGTTGGTTGGTAAGGTAGAATTCTTACCCAGAGAAAGACGACACGGTGTTTTGGATGAGGCCTAAAATCACGTGACTCAGCTCTAGCGCTTCTTTTTTTCCTCCCCTCTTCTCCCTCTTCCCTTAAATGCCGGGAATGACTCGAATGACCAGGAGGTTACTTTGGGATGAAGTAAAGAAGTTTAGCTAAAAGCTGGTGGGATTTGTTTTTATAAAACTCGTTTCTTTTTGAACTAATAGTTATTTGAATTCAGGTGATTTTTGTAAATCATTAGTTCGACAATTAACTAATTAATGCATGTCATCTGTTTTTAATGTTATTTCTAAAAACGAGTCCTAAGGTAGGAGAAATTTTTTTTTTTTAAACATAAATTCTTTATAAATTATTTTTAGGCATTATTTCATTTATTTAAAATAATTTTACATGTAACTGAGAAGTAATTTTTGGAAGTCCACAAGAAAGCAGTTTGTTTACCTAGTAGTTAATTTATTTTCTTATTCATATGCATTAAAAATATTAAATACAGTTTTATTGCATAATATGATTTTTTATATGAATTGGAAGAAAAAATGTTAAACATAATTCTGTAATTTTTTAAAAAATTGTTTTACTGAAAATAAGTTTTTTTTTTTTTTACTTCTATTTTATAAAATTGTGAGAAAAGTATGAAAATTATGAAGGTAAAAATATTATATGCATACTTTTGTTTGCGTGTTAAAAAGTTTTTATTGTTTAATAAGTTATTTGTTAAAAAAAATTTAATTTTAGTAAATATAATTTATATCCTTTTTGTTTAAAAAACTGCCATCATCAATGTAGATAACATTTATGTGTAAAATAAGTTGCTTAAAACAATGAAAATATTTGAATGTTTAGATACAGATAAACTCATTATTCATATTTCTTACAGAGATGTATTTTTTTTATTTTTTATGTAACCTTCATTGAACAGTCGACCCAATTTTAGGATTTATGACTACCAATGTTCAACTCCGTCGCTTTCTGATTTTGAACACAATTCAGAAGACAAGGGAACTTGTATTGGGAGCAATTTGCCTTCGTGGAGAACTTTATGACGGAACTAAGCCGCGTTTGCGTAAAATGGAGTGGAAAACCACGATAATCTCTCACAGTTAGCCTGACGGCAAAGTGACTTTAACCCATGATCCATCTACCATTACTCTACAAAATTAGATTCTAAGTTGCTCAAAATTTGGAAGATAACTTTAATATATTTCATATAAAAATTCTAAATGCTGGATTTTTCTAAACTTAAACATGAGGCAAACAAAGCCTGAAATCTGCTATATGCTTATGTTAGCTGCGGGAGACTATACGCGTAACGGATATTTTAAATCAATACAATTATTTAACAGTCTTACCATAAAATAAAGGTTCGCAACGTAATTTCAACTTTTCAAGCAAACATTTTCATTATTTATTTGCTAGAATTGCACGGAATTCTGTTTGAAATATGTGGATTAGAAACTATGGAAAAATACATTTAAAGTTGATAGTTAAATATTATCCTTTCCAAGTGATCACTATGAGCCATAATCCTCATTTAAGAGGAGAATATAAAATTCGAAATGCTCTTAAAATGATTCGATTCTAGTATAAGATTGAGTCCTATAAACACTGGACTTTGCTTCTTGGGGTACCGGGAATGGGACAGATGACCATCTAGTAACCAAACCAAACCGGGAAAAAACTGCGTCTTCAGTTAAGGATTATCCTCATGAAGTTGTTTTCATTTTTATTAAATGCAAAAATTTCAATTTCTTCTAATTATTTTTAACAATACGTAGAAATATTTTTTGCCAAATAAAAATTCGCATGCTTTTAGTGGTAATAGGAACGAGGTTTATGAAGAACGTCACGTCAAAAAATTCGAATCGTTAGTTACAGATTTCACGATACTATCGATGAGTAAAGTCATATATATCCATTACTGTCTTACCACGAATTAAATTGCTTGGCTATCAAAATTTTTGAATGTCACACAAGACACCTTTTAAATGTCAACTTAACTCAAGCTACTTCGATTTGCTTTAAATTTATGCGAATATTTATTCTAAAATATTTAATTTGTTCTGAACCCAACCACGTGGTTTTGTTGCAAATTACAACCAGGCAAATTACAAAGATAGAAAAGAAAGAAAGGGGGGGGGGGAAACGTTAGGCCTTTGTTACAGATATATTTTACTCAGTTAGAATAACAAAATTCTAATAATTTCAAGAAATTTTTCATTAATTATATATAATTATCTTATGATAATTTTGTTGGCACAAAATTATCATAATTGCTTTTTGCTTTGTAATTATGTATTTATGTCCGATATACCTTTGTACTAAATGGGAAATAATGAAAATAATTTTATTCTTACTCATGAACTTTTTTAAAATTGTAATTCTTGCAGGGCGCGCAATTACAATATAGCGAAGGGAATATCACTTTTGTAATAAATTTTCATCGTCACTGAAAATTCCTCAGGGTTTTTCGAAAATAATTAGACTTGCATTTATCGTTATCGTTCTATGTCTGACGAAAATTAAATTATTTTCTTCTTCTAGACCATAGTTTTTAAAGGCTTTAAATTACTTGTTTTTAAATTAATGATTTAAATGTATTCAAGAGAAGAAAAAAAAACATACATGAAAATTTATATATATACTTTTCCATATTATGCATGTAAATGAATTGTTCATGATTACAAATAATTCTAATTTTTAAAATAGCCTTGTTGCAAAAATATCACCGATGCATATGGCTTATCCATGCATACTACAACCCTCCCTTTGTAATAACAATCGAGAAGTTGCAGACAAAAGCAATTTCACATCATGTTCGATATTTCCAGGTTCAACCAAATATGGCACATAAGGACCATCGAACAAGCTGAGCCCCTAGGAGCACCTAAACTAACCACGCAATCCCCAGGGAACAAAAGGGGGCTAAGAACATCACTGAGCCTCAGCTGGAAAGATGGGGAAGACGGGGGGAAAGAAAAACATAGATATATATTTATATAGGCAGACTTATATCTATATACTGAAACACTAGAAGCGGCCACACATATACCAGTTATGGGGAGAAGGGAAAAGAAAGAAAAAAAAAGTGAGAAAATATGACCCATTCAGACAGTGCAAGAGGATTGCAGCTGTAAATCCTGATCGCAAGGTTTGACCATGTCTTCCCCCCAAATCCGAGAAGTAGAGATTTACGTGAATGAGATAGTCTGGAGTAGTAGTGAGAATGTGAAGGAAAAGATGGGCTCTGGCGGCTCACCTCTCCTGGGAGTTTCGCCGGAGTTCATAACTGCAGACCTCGCTCCGGAATTGTTTCTCATAAACAGGACCGATATGGGTGAGGTGGATACAGGGTTGCTGCAGAAGTTATAACCACCGAAAAATTTTGGCTCCTCTTTGTATAAATAGTGAATTTAACTTAGTAGCAAGGCTTGCTTTTGATTGTTGGAACTAGAATGTGCAACACCTGTTTGTTTGTTATATTTGAGCAATGCAAGATGTAACAAAGGAATAAATTCATTTCATTTTTAAAAAGACCCAGTAATGAGGGAGAAAATATTTATGGTAAATTTTGTTTTATCTTTATTACAGACCTCAAAATAACCACTCGCCACATGGCGAGTCAACAAAAAGAAAGTGGCGACTTAAATTAAATAAGCAACCAGTCACTTTTTCCCATCACTTTTTTTTTTCTTCTTCAAAATAGTTTAATGATAAAGTAAATTGATATATAGAAAGAGACTAATTTTTATTAAAATGCTACCATTCAAAATTTCGATTCTTCAGAATTCATCTATTTGTGGTGGCCTATTATCACCTATTCATGTGGAAGAAGAGTTCTATAACAATTAACATATTTCAAGGTTGTAACGTTTTCGATAAATGTATTCTACCGCCCTAAATAATTTTACATGAAGTTTTTTAAAGTCAGTATGTTTAACTAAATTTTGTCACATATTTATGCTATTTTTATGGTTAAATTAACTTTTTCTAGATGTAGATTATTTAATATGAATTTTTTAAAACAATAAATATTAATACGAGCAAAAAAATGTTAGCAAAAAGGGATTAGTATATGAAAAGGGCCTATCTATATCGGTCACCGCCTCATTATATTTGAGGTAAAAGTTGCTACTAAATCATTCGAGTCTACCGCCCACTGGCTTACTAACTGAAAATTTAAATTTTCAGCTCTATTTATTAGAGAGTTAGAATTTAAAGCGCAGGAAAAAGCGAATTCGGTTAAACACAGAATGAACCATGAAGTTTCAAATGTTGAAAAAAAAAAACTTTTCAAAATATTCAAATGTAAGCAATTCATAGCAGAATTATAAGGGGGAATAATACCGTCATAATTTCTTAGCATTTTTCTTCTTCTTTTTTATTTTTAAGAAAAAAAATTCAACATTTGAAACAGCCTAGTTTATTATTAAACGCACTTTTTACATAATTTAAATTCCCTATGGATGTGAAACAGAATACGCCATTAAAAATTTCTCACACGGTATAGCGTCCACTTTTTAACAAACAAATAGGTATAATGTTATTGGTTCATTAAACACGATTTAGTGGAAGAGCTTAGTAAAAAAAAGCCCCAGGTAACATTTTTGAAATAATAACAATAATGGGGCCTCAAGAAGACCACGCAACTTGCATTCATTGAGAGAAGTCACTGAATTTCAAAGACCTCACTGAATGAAGGTACTGAAGGGCAGTCTTTTAGTGCTTTTGGAGTGGGAGACTATCCCAACTGCACTTGGAACAGACTGGTGAAGAATAACATTAGAGAAAAATTAAGGCAAGGTATATTCTAAATTCTATATAGACAATTAATGCTTACTTCCTAAAATGTCACTTAAGAATATCATCATTTTAAATTACATTGAAAATAAATGACAGTGCGTTATATAGCATTTCAAACAATTTGTTATTAAATCATAAAACAAATGTATCTTTATTTTAAATTTATTTTTCCATTCATTTTAATAAAATTGGGTATGCATTTTATAAACTTATGTTTGGAAGAGATTAAATAGTTAATCAAAAATATAATTCCCTCTCCCCCCCCAGGATTTTCAAAATTAATCTAAAATATATTTCATAATTAATTGCTCTGTCCGTTTATTTTACTTAATAAATACACCATGTTACATTGGTAATCATTTCTGGCTCAATGATGAATTTCATTTATATCTACACTTTACAGCTTTTATATTTCTAAATCGGTCATTGTTGATTTAAGTAGCAACATTACTATGCACACAATATATTTTAATCTCAATATCTGAATTAAATCCATTTTTTATGATAAGATGTGTCGGATATTATCTGAGCATATGATGATTCGTAAACATTATCAGGAAATAGTTTTTGATAAGATACTGTATAGTATACCTTATAATGAACATTGCGAGACACTTATTACGCAAAAACGAAAAACAATTTTAAGATATTATCCTACTTTCACTTATGACATTTTCGTCTATTTACTTCATTTTCAACCACTTTATTAATACATTATTATACAAATTTAAATAATTTAACTAAAAATTTTCAGAAAATGTGACATTTTCTTGTTCGAAAAAAAGTCTTTAAGTGTAGTTGAGGCGATAGATCGCCAAAAAAGTAGTCCTTTAGACAGGGTGACAAACGAGTGAATCTGGGCAGAGAGTGGTGCTCGTATTTGGATTAGGGCACGGGTTGACCCGAGGGTGACTAGGCCCTTGGGTGCCTTCATGGTCAGTGAATTGAGGATCTACCAGCTGGACTCTACTTTTTGAAATAACACCATCCACAGAGTCTTACGTTCCCTTTTTTCTTCTTCCCCCTCTCATAAACGGCCTGGTTTTAGAAAGCTTAGAATTAGATTGTTTAATAGGTAATGAAAATTTTATAGGAAACAATAAATTAATAGTATGCTTCGCTATAAAATTTTATCTTTTAAATGAAAAATTTCGAGATAAAAAGCATGGTGTGCATAATTGCTATTTGCGATGACTGAATTGTTTGTATTGGAAAAATAAAGACTTGTTATCGTAAACTGATAAGAATGTGGAATTTTCAATGAATGATTAAGATTACTAAGCTTAATAATTAATTTTAAGAAAAATTCAATTTGATAAGTTTCTGTTTTTACCTTAGGAACATGCAAAGCCACGCTAATCATTGCTTGAGGTAATTAAAAATTGTGAAAAGTTATTGCAACAATTTTTAACACAGTCTTTCAACTTAAATGGATTCTAACGAGCTTAGGGCACAAAGGTTCTTAACACTTTCATTGCGGCAATGACGCGTCTTTATCCCACCCTCTGCGCTTGGAACTAAAACTCCGCTGCAAAATTGTAACAAAACACAAATCCCTTTAAAACTTGTTTATTTCACTTTTAAAATAATAATCAATTGCAATCGATAACCATATTCACTAATACAACAATAGAGCGCAGCGAATATTCTTGGAAGACGAGTTATCTCCTCCGTCTCGATGAAAGAGTTAAACTAAACTCGTAGTTAAATACACTTATTAGTTGAAAAAACATTAAGATGTAGAATTCATTAATGTATATTTTGAATCTCCACACTGTTCTGCGGGGTAAACCGGGGTCTGAGTACGAACCTACTTGTCCAAATCTGGATTCAAACCTTGGTCACCAGTACGAAAAGAGAACGCTACTTTCTTTGATCTAACTTAATAACTACTCAAAATAATGCAACATTATATGACAAAATAAACTAAATACTTCATTGTACAAAATTGTTTGAAAATTGCTATAATTTATCATAGAACGAAACAAATAGAAACTTGTGTAATTTTATGACAGTAAGTAGATTAGTTTGTTGCAGGCGGTACGGCATGGTGTGCTAGCCAGTAGCTTTTCAATTTTCTCTCTTTTTTACTTTTTAATTTTTTAATGAAAAGTTTCAGCGCTATGACTACTTCAGTTCAGATTGTGCCGTTAAAAAATGCACAAAAGACAGCCCAAAACGTGAGAAATTTTTTTTTGTAACCACACCGCGACGAAGTGTTTAACATTGAATTAAACAATTCGAATGCGGTTAACTAAGTGAGGCGTTGAGGAAGGAGCATCCAGCTCAATGATCCTTCAACATCCTTCACGCTTGATTGACCTCTTGCTAAAGACTTCGCTGTAACAAAATATTACACTCATCTTGTTCTGTAAAAGTCCTTTATCCTTCTGACTTAAACACTCATCATTACATCTTCAGATCCCAAGAGACGAATCACGAAGCGCTGTTTCTCTTTCCGTTCTTGGGGCCAGAAAATAGTCTTAAAGCTGAAGAGTCAACCTACCTGGTCTCGATAATTATATTGCCCGGACATGTATTTCTTCCCTTTTATAACTCTTTATGTTTAAAATAATGTTTTGTAAATTTTAATTTATCGTTTTTATTCTATAACTTTGTTCTTATAGTTACATCTTACCATCTGTTTCAAATGTTCAATATTATATATGTATATATACTGAATATATAAAACGCTTAAAATTTTTTTCCACTTGATGTTCAAATTTCTGCAGTCGCAATATGAAATTTGCAAATGATGTCCCGCTTGGGTCAGCCAATCTAGTTCAACACCCATGCGTGACGTCATTTGCAGAAATTCAATTACATCTGATCCGAAAATTGATTCAGAGTGATGACAAATCCAAGCCTTAAAGTTGCAACGTTAACGCCATGCACAACTACGTAATTAGACACAGAACCATGTTATTAGTTGCAAATACACAATTGAGTATTGCTTTTTTTACACAAATGGAAGAAGGCATGTTAAAGGGCATACTGAGTAATTTAATACTTATACACTTACATACTGTTCAAATTTGGCTGCCAGGTGACCTGAAAATAATCAGTCGCCATGTGACGAGTTAAAAAAAAAAAAAAAAAAAAAAGACGTGGCAATTTATTACACTTTTTACTTTACATTTTAATTTCAATTATGATGTTCCTAAGTAATTAATATCCAACGTGTTATTTTAGCATTAGTATTTTTATGTATTTTCACGAAATTTCTAAATATTGTCATCTAAATTGCACAAAAATATTTCTTTCTGTGGTGTGGAGATTATTAAACATAAACACCTTAATTTTTTTAACGTAAACTTTGAAGAATAATATATTGCTAGAATAGAGAAAACAGTGATATTAAATTATTTAATGTAAACAGATCTCCTGATATCTCCCCATTCGAGCCACGTGACCCTTCCAGCCCCTTGACACGTGAACCCATCTCATATTTACATTTATATCCCTCTGTAACAAGGGGCACGCGTTCTTTTTCTTTTTCACTATTTTTTTCCAAACTTTTTTTCTCTTCATGCAACTTTGATTATCATCTCCACTCTTCTATTCCTTTTTCCTCACCTTTTCAGTCTTAATTTGAATGAATTATATATATATATATAATAGTGTACAACGTTAAAGGTGCAATAAATTATAAAAGTAATAAAAAAATAAACGCATTCCCAGAAAATAAAAATAAACCAGGCTAATTTTTTCCCGTTTATTTTAATAGTACGTAGCTGTAATAAAAGCGTCTGTTGTAAATATTGTTCACTTCTTTTGGGTTTGCATGAAAATCTTAAAAAAAGGCATTGAAGATAATCTGTTGCCAATCTGAATCATTTTAATCTTTATTTTTCAATATTTATATGGTTGATTTTTATTAACTTTTATTAACTGATAAATCGTATTAAATAAATAAAGAAATTTTTAAAAAAAGCAGAAATTTCAAATAGAAATTGGTTCATTGAATCTGAAAAATAAAACACAGAAGTATATTAAATAATTATACTAAAGCCTCCGCCGTATTTATATAAAATGCAACCAAATGTGTCTAGATGCTATGTAAGAAAGAGACTTGCCAAAAATAATTTAATCATTTTTGTCACTCTGTAGCAATATTTTTGATAATTCATAGCACATTCCAATAAAAAAATCCAATTACTTTTTATTAAAGTACATTAAAACACATAATTTAGAAATATAGTTTTAATATTTCTTTTTATCTACTGATATAGCATTCAACTCTTTATTGAGGCTAAACTTACACTTTAAATTCAGATATTAAAATAAGGAGATCGATCTTGCATTTGATCAAATAATTTACTTACTAAACAATGCGGCATATATAGTTCCTATTTATCATATTGATATATGGTAACTGTGGTTAGTTCACGAGGTTATTTTCAGATATATTAATTCACTCTTATCACAATCTAGATTTCGATGTATTTTAGAAATTGTATGATTTGTAAATTCTATCCAAATCTTTCATATATTATTTTAGTGTCATCCATTCAAATAGACAGATACTATAGGACATGTTTAAGCGTCAACAAATGAAAAAACATACCCGTTTTAGACCAGTAAGATCCCTAGATAAATAATTTTATCTTTTGTGTACAAAAATAAAAAGGGGAAACTTGGAAATAGATAAATATAAAGAGTCAAGTTGCACATTCCAGTTGGGTGAGTTTTCTTAGTTCTCAGTGGGTTATGCAATAAATCCTATATACAAGGGGGGGGGGGTTCGTTATCACTGATACCGACGTCGCCAAGAATCATAAATAAGCTTTTCGAAACACGTGATTCATAACCTCTCAATATATTCAAAACAAATATGCGATAAATATTTTCTTGGTACCAATTACTTGTCAGTATTTTTCTGAATGCTTAACCCCAGTACGCCATGGCTTAACAGTATCATCCCATATAGCTGTAAGCAAAAGTACAGTTGACAAGAACATATCATTATCATCTACCATACAAATAATTTCAATAAAATAAGTTTTACTCTTTTTCTTTCTCTTTTTATTTCTTTTATTTATTATTATTTTTAATTTTTTTTAAAAATCACATGATTATGCAAGACGAGCCGGGCCATTCATCATTTTCATTTGCAAAGTAAAGCTGTTCTTTTACTTTAAATATTCTATTTAAATGTGCTTTTAGTAAATATTAAATGTGCTTTTAAAATTTCAAATAAAGCATGAAAACTGTCAGAAAAGAACTTGATGATTGATTGTTTTTCTAATATAAATATCGAATTGTAAAAGTTTTACTAGCTTAAAATCAGAGAATATTTTTCTACCGTACTAGTAATCTAGCTTTATTAGTTTAAAAGCATGTTATCATTCTTCTAATAGGCTTGTTAGAGTTTTATTAATTTAAATAATTCTAATTATTCTTCGCAGATGTTTCAAAATGTCTTTTTAATTTTAAGTTTGCAGTTATTCCTGGAATTGTACTTGTAAAAGTTTCACTATCTTGAAAAACACAAAGAGATAGTTAAATCATTTATAAAAAAAAATTATTTGAAAGAGTGTAAAGCTGGATTTAATCATGTCCGAGATAGGGAGAGTTCAATTCTTATATCTGAGTAAATATGAAAACTAAAAACAGATATGAAAAACAGATTGCTTTGATCATAAATAGATCTCGTCAAATGGATTTTAGGGGAAAAGGGTAACGTGACTAGCCTCAGTAAACATGAGGGGTTAGCCGGGTGATGCGTAGAGGGTACTCGAGATCTACCACCACGTGCTCAAGTACAGTGTTGGTATTTGTATGCAAAACATTAACCCCGACACGTGCACTTCTTCAAATCGATATTTAAATACGCTCGAAAAATGGTGGATGGATAACACTACTTTGGAATATTTGCAACAAGTTAACAATTCCCCTTTTTCGAACTAATGCCTTTAGGATAACTTTATTTCGTAAAATAGAATTGCAGCTAGTCCATTAAATTTAAAATGTGATTCTTCAACAAGATGCGCCATACTAGAAACCATAGAGTCATAATTGCGTGAAATTTAAATTAACTACACCTTTTAGAACGAAAGAATTCTCCTCTGACTAATTAATTCTTTAAAACTTTAAAGATTATTTAAACAACATTTAAAAGAGTTGTTAGACATGGTAGGTTAAGGGTACCTCACTTTAAATTGCTCAAATAAGAAAAATAGAAAAATGGGTCAAAAACATAAATCTCGTTAATGAAGAAAAAAAAAAGATACGTATATACATCTTTTCTTTTTCAAAAAAGAAAGAGAAAAAGAAAAAAAGATTGATAAATATGAGAGGCAATGTTTAACACTATGACAATACCTTTATACAAAAAATAAAGTTGAGCTAACAACTATATTTTAAAAAAGTGAAAAATAGGAGAGAGAAAGATGACCCAAATGTTACTAATTTAAAATAATAAAAATAACGAATTTAAAAAATGAGATGTCTGGCATAGCTAGGATTATAACTATATAGAAGAATATGCAAAATTAAGAATTGAAATAAAAGGGAAGAAAACTTAAACCATTGAACTGAAGACAGAGAGAGACCCGAAACTATATGTGCCCACTTTTTTTAGATCATTATCGTTTTAATTAACTAAATTATGAGTTAATATATTAAAAAAATTGTGGCCCAAAAGTGTTACGGAAGTGTAAAAATAATAATAAATAAATAAAGAGATAAAAATGGAGATTAGTTTTCAACAAATGATTTGCTCATAATATTTTTCCGTTTTCTACTTGTGGAAATTTAACAAAATCTATATAAAACCTCTTAAAAATATTTTAACTTACATAGGATATTCTAAACTTCCAGCAAAAAGTAATTCTGATACAAAACATTGGTTTTTAATAAAAATGATTTTTCTTACCGATTTTTAATATATACAGTAGAAGGTAATGAATAAAACAAAAAAAGGTTGGAGTTGCTATTAAATTTTTATAATCAATTTTTATTTTTATAATTATTAAAACTCGTTGCTAAGTTTATTTTTAAATTTCCCTTATTTTCATTAAGTGTCTAAAGTTTAGGTGAACTTCAACTTTCTCAAATAAATTCAAATCGAAGTTTTTTCGTAAAGAAAAGTATTTATTGGGTTGAGTTTACGCTATTTAAGTATAAGTATTAAAAAACCGATTAAAATATTTTATGCGAAAATAATAATGGGATTTGCTATAGTTGACGAAGCAGTCTGTTTTCTAATAATCATATTATTATTTGCTATGTATATTTATGTATATTTGTATATATGTACATTTGTATATATGTATGCATATATCTATATGTATATATGTACTATGTATATGTATATTTATTAGTAAAAGCTATTATTATTATTTGCTCGAAAATTTTATGGAAAGTAACTGTTTGTTTGAGGTCGAGGGATATTATATTAGATTTTCGCGATATTCAATTCATTTAATAATAATAATAAAAAATCTTAATTGTTTATTTACGTAGAAAAAATAACTATCTACGTTAAGCCAAATGCTAACTTAATATTCTCAAAAAAAAAATAGTTATTAACTTCTAAAAAAATAGCAAAAAGAGTGGTTGTATTATCGACGATTAACATGAAACTAAAATGTATGAATCATTATTAAAAGTTAAAAAAAAAAAAAAAAAAAAAAAGGAACTCTTTTTCTTTTCAAATTGATAACATGCAGATTTGGTTTGGAAAATTATGCTTTAAAAATAGCATTTGTAGTTTTGTTTAAAAATAAATAAAGTAAAGAGTATTCAATCTGGATTGAGAAAAATCAAGCTGAAAAAAGGTGACATCTGTTATGGTTATTTGAAACTTCAAGGTTTTATAATTCCATTCCAAATACTTGGTCCTATTGTAAGTTGTAGTGGAAATGAATAGAACAAAATCGAGTTAAGAAGACGAGTCGAATAATTCATGCCGCCATATATTCTTCCTATGATTTATGAGAAAAGGGTTATCATCTTTAGTTCAGAATATTCATCATCTTCTTGTAAAAATGGACAAGGACAAATCGCTTTTCTGTTGACTCAAAAATGACCGCTAGCAGATTTTTAAATGCGGGTGTGGAGATTTGGCACCCCACAGAGTGGTCAATTGTACGAAATGGTGAGCAACACATTTTGAAGAACAGGATGATTTGAAGTTTAGACACGATTCTTTTGTGTTTGGAACTTATTTCTTCGAAGTTGCCTTTTAGACTGCTTTCTGCAAAACAAATCTTGCAAGTTAATATCAGGAAATTATTTCTCTGGAGTAGTACACGAATAAAGTAAAAAAATGAAAGGAAATGTTTAAAATAGGAAAATTTTGATTCATTTAAATATACTAAAAAAAAAAAGAAGAGGCTTTTTTCAAAATAATATTAAACTACGAGTAAGATTATATCATTTAAACTCTACGCTGTTGCAGATTTTTGAGAGTGTATTGTTCAAATTTCTTGCAGCATTTATATGCTGCTAAAATGAACCCTATTTTTGACTTTTTTAAACTTGGCTACGTAAGTTCAAATTTCATCCTCTATATGATGCTAAATGAACCATATTTTTAAACTCCTTACTTTGTAACACCATACTAAAATTCAACTTGAATGTACACATGATACAATTTATCACCTTATTAAAGTTGCAGCAAATGTGATCCAACATTGAATTAATTTTTCTTGTAGTGTACATTTCTCGAATATCAATTCTAATGTTATTATGATGTGTTGATAAGTACGAAAAAATTTTTTTAATAGTTATTATTTCCCCCAAATTTTCATAACTAAATAAAAACAATTTTACTTTTATTCTAGAATTCGCGTTGTTCAAATTTCTAAAATTGAGAGAAAAAAAAAGCTTGTGAAGTGTCATTTTGAAAAAAAATCATTGTTTGAGATTTAAGATCATGTTTTACGAAAAATTATAAGCTTAACACGCTAATTTATTCATTACGTCATAAAATAAGTGAGTTTTTGGATTAAAAAATATATTTTACTAACAACTCTTTGATGTCCTTATGAATAATGATATGATTTTCTAAAATTTGCTAAAATGTTCCTTGACTTGTTCTTTCTGAATGTGTGAAACGAAAAAAAAGTTTTCGTCAATAAAATTCAAACTTTTCGGATTTTAAAATTTTAAACTGATTTTCATGCTTAAATCAAGCTGACAAACTGGTTTTTATAGTATGAGAAAAACTAGTCGATTTAATTAAAATAATAATAATAAAAATTTTCACTATATTTATATAATATTTGTAATTAAAAATAATTTTATTCTACTATAATATCAACAAACAAAAGCATTAAAAATTGCGGATGGTCCCAATCATCGGGGAAAAGAATAATAATTTTTTACATATTCTGAAAATTAGTAAACTTAACTTTCTTATTATTAGATAATTAAGAAATCTATGAGTCAGTCAAACTTGTTATTTTAAAGTTCACAACATAATGTGAGAAATAAATAAATTTTTATGTAGGAATATTCAAAGAAAGAAAGTAGATTATGGCATATTCTGAAAAAATGAACATTAACTTTATTATTATTACATAATTAATATAACCATATTAGTTTGCTGAACTTCTTATTTTAAGAACTACAGTGCTAGAGTGCTTTTAAATAAATATTTTTTAACGTCATAAAAATAAGGAAAGAAATTTCATTAAAGAAGAGCTTTTATCTCTCTTTGTCTTCCGTCAATTTGTCAAATATACTCTTTTTATACCGAATACTTGTCGAACTTACTGTGTTTATAAGTTTTAGAGTTTAAAATTGAAGAATGATACTGGATTCAAACGCTTGGGTGAATATTTAGTTTCACGTGTGAGGATTTAACATTTACAATCGGGGAAGGGTGATTTTATTAATTTTATTTAAAAGAAAAAAAAATGCAATCCCAATGCTTAACAAAGAATAAAAAAAATTACCTAATAAAATAATTACCTGGGCACCTATTTTTGAGCTCTTGAAATTTGTTGATTGTTATATCCAATCTGTATATTTGTGAAGTGAGTGAAAAAGACAACTTTTTTAATCAAGTTATATTTTACTGCTTCAGTTTCTTGTTTTTTATTTATTTATTTATTTATAATTATTTATGTGTTCGAAGTCTCTATTTATTCATTGAAAGAAGTTGAAATTTTATTTCAGAAAAAACCTCAAAGTGAATTCTGTTTCAATTAGAATACTTTCAGATATCGTAGAAATTTTCTAAATTATTTCGTTGGCGATATCCACATTTTATTCCTTTAGACTTATGTTTCACATTAATTATAAACTTTGTTTATATAAAAAAAAATAATAATAATTTTTGATTCTGACGCGCATTATGAGTAGATGTCGATATCTCGTTCTTTTATTGCCGATATCCCTTAATTTTTATAAGAAATAATTAAGTTGAAAATTGAAAATGATTAAAAAGTATTCATATTTCTATATTATAAATATGCATGCACGCATACAGACCTAGAATTTTTAGCGGAACATAATTAAAAATTAATCAAGCATCCCCTGTGTTCACCGCTAAAAAACACTCAACTTCTTTTAACAGCAAATAAATGTATAAAAAAATAAATAAGAGAAAAATGTGAAGAATTGCGTGGAAGAGGGGAGGGGGGGATTTTTCGGTGGATGGTATCGCAGTTATCCGGTGACGAAAGCGGTAGAAGGTGGCGATGAAGGGCGGATAGGCGACGTGCGGTCTGCGAGCGCTAAAGGATCGGTGGGTTTTCCTCGCATTTTCATTTAACATTGGATAGAATGATTTGTGAACAAGATGAGGACAAGCGAGGTCTCGCTCGTCAACAGCTCACATTGATTTAACACTGTCTCTTAATGTTTTCTCCAATGTTAGACGCCGATATGTGTCCTCGAGTAATTGCGAGGAAAAGGTGAAAAGAAAACTTTTTAAATTCGTACTTAAAAAGATTCGGTTTATGTGACCATTTTAATTATGTATCTGATATTATAGGTTAGAGAATATTTTTTTCGATGATCAAATCCCATTATTATTCTGTTGTGTTATTAAAAAAATCAACTTAAGCGACAAAAAATTCAAAATTGAGATTTTTTATTTTATTTATTTGACGTTTTTGCATGATAAGCTACATAGTGCAAGAGATTTTTTTTTTTTAAAAACGTAATTTTGTTTCATCAGTTTTTTGAAAATCTATTTTAGGGTTCGTTGTAAAATAGTTGTCAAGCCTTTTTTCTCGAAATCTACCATGAGGTACTTATACATTATTTTTTCAATTGCACGGCAGTATTCTGACCGAATTTTCTAATACTATTTTTTTACAAAATAATTTTTAATCGAGTTTCTGATACTTTTAATAAATAGTGTAAGCTCAACAGAGTAAATACTTTTCTTTAAAAAAAATTCTGTCTGAATTTTTTAGAAAAAGTTGATGATGTTGAAATTTTAGAAACTTCATGAAAATAGAGGAAATAGAAAAGAAACTTCACAATATACAGAAAATTTTGAAAAAGGTATATAAAATATATGATTAAATAAAAATTGATAGAACAGCCCCCATTTTATTTTATTCTTAACATTCTGCTGTATATGTTAAAAAAACAGTAAAAAAAAACGTAGACATAGGATTAAAAAAAAAGCTAGACTTGGTTTGTATATTTATTTTATCATAAAATGGTCGGGTCAAAGTTCTAGATGTACAAGTAACACTTTGTTTTGCTTTTTATAAATGAACGCAAAGGGCTTGTTGTTCGATTATAGGACCAAAATGTTTCTATGTTATCCTTTCAGGGGTATCACCTAAATTCACATTTAATATTGAGGTGCTTGCTTACATTGAAAATTAAATGAGTTTAGAATGGTTAAAGTGTAGCTTTAACAAACAGTAACTTTAACCAACTCAAATTTAATAATAAAGAAAAAGATAAGATTGCGACAACTTCTAAGACGCTATAATGTATTTTTCAAATACATTCGTGTTACTGGAGCTCTGTTCACAACATTTATTTATTTCCACGCGCTCCTGTTAGTGTTAAACTTTTAAAGGATTAAGTTTTTCTTGTTCTTTTTATTTGTATTAACTACTTTAATTTAAACAATTTTAATTATTTTATGATTCATATACATATTTTATTCGGTTTATCCCACCGTTAGTATTTCTGCATATTTTTGTATATAAAGAATATGAAGATAGGAAAAGGAAGAAAAGAGAACATTTCTGAGAAAATTTAAGAATTTAATATTTGTGATGCTCATTACATTTTATATTGATGCTCATTACATATTTTATTGAGGCTATATTAATACAATATTAGAAAGCACTATGTTTACGGATATAATCGCGTTTTGAAGAACAAATTTAGAGCTTTATCACTCATATAATGAACCTGACATTATTAACTTCATTAAACGACAAAGAATAAAATGGGCAGGCCACATTATCAGAATGGAGGAGGACCGTACCACAAAGAGTTTTCAATGCCGGACCAGTTGGTACACGAAAAGCAGACAGGCCGAATTGGAGATGGATAAATGGCCAAGAAAAAGACCTTTTGGTCTAAAAAGCTAAAAACTGGAAAACGCTAGCAATAAAAAAGATTAGCATGGAAAAAACTTCTTGAGAAGTCCAAGGTCTACCCTGGGCTGTCGAGCTATTGATACTGATGATGAATCGTGTGAGCTAAAGACGAAACTATATCTATCTTTAACTGTTAATTTTTCTAATCTTAAATTAGTTCTTTAAAAATTTGAAATAATTTTATCTTCTTTTATTTAAAATCTTTTTTCTTTCCTTATTTTTTGTTTCCCTTCATATTTTCTTTGTGTTACCTTATTTTATGAACTTTATTTTAGCCCGAGGGCAATAAATTTTTTTGACAACAGAATAAAATAGAGGTATCTTATGCCACAAAGGGTTGAAGTTATAATAAGCCTACCACTGAATCCCAATCGTCAACGATGTGGGGGGGGGGAGCAATTAAAAACAGTTTATCCTTCTTTCTTTTCCTCCTTCCTTTTTTTTTAATAGTGAAGTAGTGAACATTTTAAATCTGACGAGCAAATTCAAGTTTTAAATCATATCCTTTTATGTGAACAGAAATGCTTCAAATATTTCTTAGACTAACTGTCAATGTTATTGTGGAAAGATAATTAATTCAAATTCTTATTTATTTCTGAAGCTCTAATCTAAAATGACAAATAAAACTGATGTAGACTGGTACTTATATTCTTTTTAACTGGTACCAACATAAACTAAAACGCTAGTATATTTATATCTAACATCAACGCTAGTATCGTATAAAAAAAATTCGATTGAGTTTTATAAGAAGTCAGAAGTTTGAATTTGTAAATTTTTTCTCAATATAGGTTAAAAGCATGAAAAAATAACGTTGTAAAACTAAATAAAAACAAACAAATACTTTTTTACAATATTTTTGCAATAGTTTGTTTGCTTTGTTTTGTAATATTTTTTTTATAAAGCATTAGCATATTCCTAACTATAAAATGAGCATAACAAACTGAACCAAAAGGTGACTAGTGTCGTTAGATCTTAAAAATCACATATAGGAGCACTTCGCATAAATTAAACGCAAACCTCAAAATTAATAAGGCAGAATTTGAATCCAAATTTGGGCCCATTTAAATACTTCTAGAAAAATTACCTTTAAATTAAAACGAATTATCTTCTGGAACAAGCGAATTAAACTCACAAAACACGAAAGCAATTAATGGCGGCCCGCATTAATGCCTAATTAGCATAGTGATTAAAGCCCTTGCAAGCATTCATAAAAACACTTCCTTAATAAGAAACCCTGATTTATCGATTTCTCCTCATAACTCCCATTGTTCTTTTTATTGCATTCACTCAGCATGGATCAGAGTTCGGCAGAATGTTTGAAAGTTGCTATCTTTCTGTTCATAACTCTTGAGATTGCAGATGGGAGGTCCAGCAATTTCATAATGAACACCCGGGACGACAAACCGGCTTTTTTTACATCAACAAATATTTTTCCTTCCCTCTTCAAAAGTATGTAACATATTTTTCTCTTTTTCTTTGATGAGAATGTAATATCCACATGCCTTATGCAGATTTTAATTACTTTCTGCCGTAATAAAAATTGAAGGGAAGTGAAATTATATTAAGAGGACGTTATAATGCGGGAGGGCGAATTTTGCTTCATTTCTATTGGTGTATGAAAATTTAAAGTTTAACCCTTTAAAGCAGAAATTTTAAGAAAATTTTAGCTTTTTTTTTCTCTTTGTTATTTTGCATTAATTTAGGTCGAAATAATAGAAAAATATTATATTTAGAATTTTAATACTTGATGTTTATGAAATACAGCGTGAAACACCAGTGTCTTTTTCTGCGGTAAAGGTAAAATCTTCTAAAACGGGTCACTTCCAAACAATAATTTTTCAAATTTGTTTTTATTTGCAGTTATTTAAATTACAGAAACTGTTGTATCACCTAAATTACAGAATCATTTAAACTTCTGTATTTTGCAAAACCAATTATTGCTAAAGTTTTGAATATAAATGAAGAAAATATCAAATTATTTTTTCGAATTTTATATTTTAGAACAAATATAATTCCAATAACCTAACAAATATTTTTAGTAACTATTAGACTGTTTTTTATACTTTAAAAATGACAATTATATTTTTGATTGTAATTAGAAAGTCAGAAAAATTATATAAAAGTACAGCAGTGTCCCATCTGCGTCAAAGGGTTAAAAAAATAGGTAGATAAAGAAAAGTGACTTCTGGTAAACCTAGAGTAAACAGGGAAGTTTCAAATGTTTGAAAAAATAAAATTTCAAAATGTAAATAAATTATAAGAGGATTACTTACTCTAAAAAAAAGGAAAGAATTGACGGTCAAAAAACTATTAAAATATGGCTAAATGTACCATGTTTTTGGCTCTATGGGTGCATAAAAAAACTCAGTGATTTTTATCTTAGCACTTCGGTAATGAATTTTGGTTAAATTAATCATAAAATATAGAGTTATAATGCGTGACAAAATTTAGTTAATGTGGCAAAATTTGATAATTTTATTATGACTGTTTCAAGCACGGCCTAAAAACTATTTATTCAATTTAAGTTTCAGTTTTGTATTTTCATACTCAATGTGCGGTGATATGATCTATAATTTTGAAAACCAGAATTTCGATGAACCTTTACCATGTCAACACAAAAATTACCAAAAGAATGGTTTAAAATACCATAAATTTTGGTTTTATTACCAAAAATGCCATTACCTTCTCAATACGGAAATTTTATCAGAATTTTTTTCTTCTTTTTTTTTTCCGTACAGGATTCCGCTATGGTGAAGTCCTCCATTAAATTGTTAGCATTTTGCTATTTTCCTTTTCAATATTTGAAACTTCGTAGCTTGTTCTAGTTTATCTGAACTCATATTTTCTATTTATAAATCTTAAAATTACTTATGGAGATTTATGTGAAGGATTTAATTATGTGAAGTATAAAAAAATTTAATGTGAAAGATTTCTCCCTTAAAATAGCGTCTTTTTAAGCCTGTTTTTTTCGAAAGCTTTGTCGTCACACTAACGCTTTTTATAGAATTATGTAAAACTATTGTGAACTTTATGATAGTTATTTATGACTTTTAGGGAAATTCCTCTCAATCTTTAGCCAGTAAGGTCAATGCTAATTATGAAAATGGTGCAAAATGTCAACACGAAGAAAAGTCGCAGTTTTGTGAGATCAAAAAGCTTTGTGATCGAATTTGGTAATATCTAAAAAGTTACTCCGACGTTGCGTCATCTGGGTTCAGAGAAATTTACAAAAATTGAGAATTATTCAATGAGCTTATTAATGATTTTCATCTAAAGAGAAAAAATCTTACTTTTTTTAAAAGTTTTTTTTTTTTTATAGCTTATAAAATATTTCAGTTATTTGTCCAATCTTAAGCTTGGATAGATAGTTTAAAATTATAACTTAGCCTCGAGTGTTAGGCACTTAAACTGTGGGGTTTTCTTTTGTATTTTATTTTATTCATTTATCTTATTTTTTATTTTGCTTGGCGAAGAAGGGCTTTGAAAAACACTGCTAAGTTCTGTGATTTTCATCAAACTCCGTTTTATTTTAAGGCGTTTTATTGAAGTCATATTTTCTTTGTTTTTGTTCTCATAAAATGCAGCTTCTAATTGCAATTCCTAATTTAGGTATTGTAAAAGATTTCAAAATTTATTATTTTACTCGCCTAAATGAAATTTGATATTAACCCTTTGACGCAGAAGAAGCAATGTCCCTTTTCATAATTTTTTTTTTTTTTTCGCAGCAGCAAAATTAACAATTAGCAGCAAAAATATATTTCGGTATCTTCTAATCATAAAAAACATTATATAAATTAAAGAAATTTCAATCATGAATAAGTTTCTCTTGCACCTAAATAACAGCAAAGAAGCAAACAGCAAATTTAAAAAAAAAAAATTTTGGAAGTGAGCCGTGTTCAGAAAATTTCACCTTTAACGATGCAAAAGACGCCGGTGTTTCATGTTCATAACCATAAATTATTGAAATGCTAAATACAATACTTTCTATCACTTATTTTGAAATTAATACAAAAGTATTACATATTACGTTTACAGTATCACCTATTATGGTCAGGAAAGAAATCATACGTAAAAAAATTATTTTTAATTACTAAAATATGAATTGAGTATAAGAAATTTCGTTTTAGCATCATATAATATACTACATAAATTTGTAGTTTTAACAGGCCTGAAAAGCCGAAAGCAACAAGTCAGGAAATGAAATACTTAGTTAAATTACTTGAACTTCTGTACTCTTGTTTAACAAATTAGCCGCATGCGAATTTGTCGAATTACTGCTGCTATTTCTGGAAGCAAGACTATTTTAACTCTTCTCTTTATCCAGCGGGTGTTGTAAAAAGGGCCCACATGACTTCTGAGGTAGTACGGCAGAACCTATTAGATTAGAGGACTTCGCGCGACTGGTTTCACATTCTTAAGATGCCGAGACTTAAAGAGATTTAATCAGCGAAATCATAGAATAATGTGCAAGAGTTTAATTTGTGCCTTTTAATAGTAAAATACATCGCAACTCCTTTCTTTATTTTTTTAAAATTCAGAAATACCTGCCCCTTAGTTTGAAGTTTTAATGTCTTAAAATCATCCCCGGCCACCAGTTTGTAGAATTAAAATTTTCATCTCCATTCAAAACGTATGAATCCTTGATTAAATACTACAATTTTCATACTTGAAATTAATTATAAATGTACGCATTTTGGTTGCAAAAACCACCTCAATTTCTTTATTTTGTTCGTGGATTAAATTCACTAAGCCCTGCCCTGTAGTTCGAAGTTTTAATCTCTTAATCATCCCAACCACTAATTTGTAGAATCAAGATAATTCACTTCCTTTCAAAATTTACGAATCCTTGATTAAAAACTACATATTTGATATTAATTATAAATTTGTGACTTCTGCCTACAAAAATCACCTCCACCTCTTTATTTTTTGACCGTGGATGAAAGTCAATAAGCTCTGCGTTGTAGTTTTAATCCTATCTCGATCCAAGATTTATGAATCGTAATTTTAAAATCTTTACACTCGTATTTATTTAAATAAATCCAACTGTGAGATTTATTCTTAGAGAAAGAAAAATACAATGTGCTAAGAAATTTTTAATTTCATAGAGTGACCCAATCCTAGATAAATAAATGTAAAAATCAGTTTTATTAGGCAACTAAACATTCGGCTCATAAACTACAAATTAAAAAAAAAGGGATTTTTTTTTAAAAATATTTATTTTATTTCTTTCAAATAAAGAAGCGTAATTTAAGGCAAATACGCACATATTTTTTTAGAAAATATATAAATAGGAGATAAAATGTAATGTTTCCAGTCTTTGTAAATGTTAAAAGTGATAAGATAACATCTGGTTTCGTAAAACTGGTAAAAGTTGGTAAATTGGGGAAAGATTAGAGAAATGTTTAGTTTTCTAAGGTTAAAATAACCGTCAGCGATTTTCTTGTTGTACGTTTATTTATTTTTTTTTTTTTAATTTATTTTTTAAATTACTCATTTGATTAAAATTCATAACGAAACATTTATTTTGAAATTCTCCTTGAAATTATCATATTTTTAAACTACATAAATCTTCTGAATTGCAAATTCATTTCTTCAGTTTACTACTGCATTTTACTTAGAGCTTAAAAGATGAATAATATCGAAGTGAATTCTGAAATACTGTATATATTGAGTGAAACTTGTGTAAGTTGACCCTTTGTGAGGCAACAAGTTGATGGTCTACATAATCAACTGGTCAATTTATAAAAAGGAAATTTAATTGTTATTGCCAATTTGGCTTTCTATAATTAAGATCAACTTAGACAGATGATTAATTTTACAGGTTTCACTGTACTTGAATTGAATAACAGTACTGCGCTATGGACATTTATTTTAGAGAATGAGTTTTTTAGCGTTAGAAAAAAAAAACATTTAAGTTTTTAAAATTTTGGAATACAAAAATTTATTTTTTGGAATTGCAATACAAAAACAAACAGTTGCAATACAAAGCAGATTTCGAAACTATATTTTTCCTGTCATGAACTATATCTATCGCTTTTAAATTTCATTATTTTGCATATGAAAGAAATAAAATACAGCGCAGGTCTAACAAATAGCTTTGCCTATCTAAACTAGAACTCTAGAAGTTTAAGTTCATACTGTGGTTATTTGCTTCAAATAAATATTTTTAGATAATTTATGCTAATGGGAATTGATAATTTTTTAAGAAACTTAATTTAAAAATTTACAAAAATTTGATTTCAAAAAAATATTATCTAAACCATTTTTGGTTTACTGACAAAACTGGTTAAATAACATAGATAAAAATTTTCGGAGTTCACAATCATCAAATCTTTGTCTTTTATTGCCCAAATGATTTATTTAAACAGTTATACAATAAATTTAGAAATATGTCTAACAGTGTTTCGTTGTTTTAGAAACTTTTTCTTTTTGAAGAAGTCAAATCAAATGATTAGGATAAAATTATGTTTTGATTATTTTTGTTACAATTGTTTCTAAATTTAAAAACTTGAGTATATTTATTTTTTTAACTTATAATAAAAATTCAAATATGATGATGCCAATGTAATAAAATTGAGCACCGGATTTTTTTAAATTTTTCATTTTAAATGTTCACAATGTCATTTTAAATACCAGCTAAATTATCAACGACATATGACATAAATATGCAGCAGTCGTAATTACATGGCCTTCAAAATGAGTTATTAGCTTTTTTGAAAAAAAATTCTCTCCTTTACGCGATTTTAACATTTCTTTGATAAAGTTATCATAAAAAGTTGAATTTCTCGGGAAGACTTCATAAGAACAAAAAAAAAAAAAAAAAAAAAAAAAAAAAAAATGGTACGCAGCAATTCCAGATGAGAAAACTAGCAAATTTATATGACAAATGTACCCAGGTAAACAAAATCAAAATAGTGAAAATGCAGATAAATTGCCAAAATTATTTATCTGGCAAAAAATCTTTAACTGCATATTTTTTTAATACAAGTAACTAAAAAAACCTTTAAAAATAAATTAATTGAAACTTTTTTTTTCTGTAGAAAACTTCAAAAATTATATAGATCACTCTAGATGAAAAAGGCGGCATGTATGAGCGAAACAAAATTTTAACCGTCAAAAATATATGGCTGATTTAAAAAAAAATGAATTATTAACTGCGTTTTTAAGTATACAATTAACAAAATATCTTTTAAAAAATAAATTGAGACTTCTGACATTAATGGGAAAAAACTTCAAAAATGGTATAAATCAATTCGGATGAGGAAGGTGACATACATTTAAGAGCTTCTGCAGTACGCACCTGATAATACACCCTATAATTTATGACAAACATTATCAATGTGCGGGAAAAACCTTTGTAGATAACAAAATATATTATTCTCCGATTCCTTTTTTTTTTTTCTTCAAAACCTAAGCTAATTATGCCATTTTGTTTTTTCTTGGCCACAATTTGAAAAAACGACATTTCGTTGCGCACAAACTTGGCGACTGTCGCCTTGAAAAAAAAAGTGAACTCTCTTTTTATGAATATGCGCATCAGTACGGGGAGAAAAAGAAATGTAATAATATTGGTTCCATTAAGTGCACTTCAGTTAGTGTTTGTTATCTTTGGCGATAATTCACGATAGGGTGTCACTTATCATTGCTCATATACGTGGTCAGAATTTAATGGACAGTTTTTCTTTTAATTGATACAGTGGTTTTTTTTAGGGAAATGTTGGTAAACTTTGCAAACTGTTTGTTTTCAGAAGGCAAGTACAAATGAATGACTTACTCTATTTATGTGACAGCTTATGGGATAAACACAGCACAAAAAAAAGTAGGGGGGAAATGAGATCATACACAAGTTGATCACCATTTATTACTTTGTGTACACTCATAGAAATTTATTAAGTGTACTCTTTGTCATTTGAAATAAATCCTTTTAACAAATCATGTGCTATTTTTATATCTGTTGTAGATTTGTAACAGTAATTCATTACTGTTATATTTTGTTCGGATAAAATTTAGTTATGATTTTCAGAATGTTTACGTTTCTCGAATATATATTTCTCATTCTATGACAACAGCGTCTGCATAAGAAAGGGATATCTATCTATTCCATGCAACAATATGTGTGAAAAAATTGGTGTATCAGGTTATTTATATTACCAAACGTTTAAATATATTCTAAACAAATTCTGTGTACAAATGCTTAACGTGCTTATTCAAAGTTTGCGTAAATGAAATGTTGTGTTTAGATTAATCTTTAGATTGATGTAAGTAAACACCGTGCAAAATGATAAGTCTACTTAATCATAAGATAGTTTTCAAAGAACATGCCTATCAACTGATGAGATTAATAGGATTCACGCGATCTTTGTAAACAAAGGGGTATTATTAAGACTAATGGCCACCATTATAGTTACAAATTGAAAAATTCAAGAGGCAATCAGTTTAGACACATAATTTGGACTGTTGATCGATCATGAATATTACTCGATGAAATTAAAAAAAGGCTCACGTTATCTTTGAAAAAGAAAGGTTTATTGATAAGACCTTAGCAGTTTTTATCATTATTAAGACCTTTTAGTTGTTTAAAAAAATTAAATTAGAATTCAATCTAAAATCCTTTTGATATTGTGATATTACCAGCACGATTTTTTTTCCACGTTTGTGGAAAAGATATATTTCGTCGTGGTTTGCTGCATTCAGAAGACTTTGAAAATCATAATTAAGTATCCTGTTATAAGAAATATGTATAAAAAAAAAAAAAAAAAAGAAAAAAAAAACGCATATAAGTGTAAAAATTAACCATTAATATAACTTAATAATTTAGAATGAAATGTTATAAAATTTTTTATCAGGTAATAAACTTGTTTTTTCGAAATTATCGGCTCTAGCTAGTTGATGACAGATGAAACATTTTGTAAAACGAAAATTCTAAACGCATTTTTGTAATTTTGCTTTCAATGGGCAATGGCAAAATATGAAATAGTTATTGAATATACTTGAGGTATTATTTATATTTCACATTTATACCTTCTCAAGAAATAAAATTTTCGTTATATATTCTATGTCTAATAGTTATCATTTCTTTCCAAAATTGTAAAATAACTAGCTTAAAAAATTGTTCTAAATCAAACCATAATTAGAAATTTTAAAGATTTAAATTTGAGGGCTGATTATTCTTACAAAGAAAAATACGATAGTTTCACAAGAATAAGCTTAAGTAGTTAAGTAGTTTCAAACTTTTCTTTTTACTATTATGATACATAATGATGAGATCCTAAAGGAAGAAAACGCTAGTTGTATGGTAATTAAGATGATTGATGTTTATAAATAAGACTCAAACCAAACTGTCTTAAAGAGTATAAAATTTAAAGATGCCGCCCTTATTTCGATGTAGCCGGAAGAAATATTTTAGTAGAATTTATCTCGCTTTAATGATCCTAGAAGAATTCATTTTTAAATCTCTGGAATGAGTCTTCATTACGAATCTCACACAACCAACGTCACACAACTGTTCAACTATCTATAATTGTTAAAGTTTTAAACGTCTAAAAAGAAGAAAAAAAATCGATGAGTTCTTTTAGAATGTATAACGAAAATTAGCGCCTTCCAAGGTACAGTCTAACATAGACTAAAATACAAAACACATTATTGGAAATTTTAAACCATGTCATTCTTTCGGTCATGATATTGACACATTTGCCCTCCCGGCTGTTATGTACACAGCTACAAGAAACTAAGTGGCTTCATTAAGTGGGCCTAGTTCGTGCCAAAAAATTAACCGTATTAGGTGAAAGCAGCTAATAAACAGTTTTTCTCACTCTTAACAGTTTGAATACCATCTTATTTATGGTCACTTGACTATTTCGTTTGAATATGGTAAAACAACAATTAAATAAATCGTTAATTGATCATATTTAATGAGACATTTCTAACAGTGTAGAAAGCATGAAAAATACTTTGCACAAAATATTTCTTAAAATTCTGCTAAGTTTCAACGAAGAAACGACAGCAAAAAGACGAGCGTCATTTTCGAAATACCTCAAATTGTTCGGTATACTATTTTGGATTCTAAAATCAAAACAAGAACTTAAGCTGGCATTCGAATGCATATCTTTATTTCTAAATGCTGTGTATTGTGATGTATGGCGCTTGGTGATGTGACACTTAGCTCTGTGATAAGGCCAGCGGGAGCCTATAAACCCGACCACCCATGCTACGAGACATCATGGATACATATTAAAAGAATACTCTATTCAGAAAAGAACTCCGCGGATTTATCCATCTTTAAAGGGCAGTCGTGATATTTCGAATTCATTTTGGTTAGCGGGAGGCAAATATGTTTTAAACTTTTCCCACGAGCCCAAACGAAAGAGTGAAGGGGTCTTTAGAACAGGTTGTTTCGTCTGCTCTTTCTCCCACCCCCTCTTGTCAAAACAAGAAAAGGTTTCTTTTTCTCAGAGCGAGGGGGAAAGGAGGACCTTTATAAAGCTTAAAGTTTTAAATAGTTGATTTCAATAATACTATGTTTAAATATTAATATTCGAATACCATACCATAAACCAAACATTAATGATAGGAAAAACAACTGTTTTATTGGAAATTCCTAAATTTATAACGTTGAAATCAATAAACACTGAGAAAGGAAAAGTGATTAAATAAACCTAAATTTTGGGATGTAATTCAAAATGATTAAAAAAAAGTATCTTATTAAAATCTAAAATGTTGAAAATTCTAAATAAATAATCAATAATGAGTTGTTCTTTTAATATTTACTTTAGCGAGTGTCGAATACTAGTAAAATATAAAAACTTACTAACTAACCCCGTTTTATAGGCTTTTTAGAAAATTTTGAAAATAAAGCAATATCAAGAGAACGCGTGATATATGTTGTGGTCCAATTCAATTTTTTTTTTTTTTTTTTCTTGGTAAGTACTGGCACGTATTTTTACACACGATTTTTTTAACGTCTATTTACTTTACTATCAATAACAGCAAATGTGAGTCTAAATTTCAGATTCATGTATAGAATAGATTAAGAAGATTAACTTCAAAATAGTGATTTAAGATATTTTTCAATACGAGTACGGAGGATTAAAAAAAAAAAAAAAAAAATTACTACCATAAATTAGAAGATCAAATATTTGTACATAATTTAATTTACATCGAAAACTAAATAACGTGGTTTACAAATAAACTTTAAAATGTGCTATAGATCAATCTTTAAAGTGTGTTTAAAATTAAAAGCAATTCAGCAAATTGTTACGCAAAAATTCATTTAATGCACTAAAAATTATATGAATCACGCAAAAATGTCTCGATAATCTATTTAAATAAAGCTTTAGCTTATTTATTTCATTTTTTTAAAAAAAACTTGTATACTATGAATGCAACATGGATAATACTAATTCTACATTCAATTTCAACAACGAAGTTCAAACAATGAATTTCTCGAACACAATATATTCTATGAGCTTGTATGTGACCGGTACGGGCGACTTCCCAAGGGAGGTAATTAGGCTCGCAGAAAAGTTACTAAAGATCAAAAATTAATCTGGTTTAAATGACGGTTTGCCTATAGTGAATAGATGAATAAAGCTGTTGTATATGTATATATATATATATATATATATATATATATATATATATATATATATATATATATATATATATATATATATAATTATATATATATATATATTATATATATATATATATATATATATATATATAATTATATATATATATTATATATTTATATATATATATATATATATATATATATATATATATATATATATAAAACTGATAATTTATAAAACTGATATTTAATGACAGTTGTTTTCCCCTAGCAATATATTATTTTTATGTATATAGATATATATGCATATACATATCTCTATATATATTGCTGCTAAGTGTATTGTCCATTTAAGTAGGATTTTTCACTTCGAGGTTTTAAATGACAATATTTGGTTATATTAGAGTACCACTGCTTATTGTATATAAGTTGATAATTGAAAATAATCAGTAGCAATTACAATTTTTTTTGTCAAACAAAATTAAAAGAAATTTAGCAACTTTAAAGTACTAATATCTTACAATACATTTCAAACTCGCTTATGGATATTTTTAAAAATCATCAAAATTTTTTTAAAAATCGATCTCGTAAAAAAAAAAAAAAAATTCATATTTTCATTAAAATATTAAACTTCTTAATATTTTTAAAAATTCTCTTCGCTTCACTTAAGTATTTTTTGTTTCTGTTTTGGATTTGTTAAAAAAAGTAGTTTTTGTTTAATTTAATTTCTTAAAACTATTTTAACATACTAACGATTTGAAATTAGTAATCACTTTTTGCAATATTACTCAACGATATATGAAGCTGACCAAATAACTGTAAAAGTAGCCATCACAGAAAAAATCTTTCAAATATTATAATTTCATACACAGTATTTAATAAAAAACATGAAAAAGGATTACTATTAACGAAAATAAATTAAACAAAATTATTAGTAAGTAAAATTAATTATAAGGCTATTAATAACCGTAAAATTACTAAAAAATAATTAAATGATTAAAATGTTATTCAAAATTTTAATTATTATATCAATTTGAATTGCGGAACCAAATTTGATTCGTCTATTGAAAGTCACTTTTTGAAAACCAATGTTCGGTTTTTAAATTTTGTAAGTGCAGGAAAAAGAAATAAAAATAATGAAATTTTTAAAATATTAAAAAATATAAATCTAAAATCAGTAAAAAAATTAGCAAAAATTTTAATGATTATAAAAATTTGAAGTACGGAAGGAAATTTTAGTTCATTTAAACTATCCCAAATAACATTCTTATTATCATTATTTGATTTCAATTTTTATGATCAAACGACATATTTGTATTTTTTTCTTATTAAAACAAACAATGATAAAAAATTTTAATTAATAGAAAAATATTAAATGCCATCACTCACCGTTTTGAAGGGACGTCGCCAATTCTTCTGCATTTTCCAAATGTTTGGGCTTTCTTTGCTTGCGCCTAGCCATACCGGCCGCTTTCAATAAGCTGATGTCCGATTCTAATACTCAACTGACACCCCCCAAATAGAGGGGGTAACTAAACGCATGCGCAATATGACGCTTCTCGATATTAACAATTTCTAGCTAGTGTCATTATCATAATGTGATTCCAGAACGTCCAGTGATTGGGCGACGAGCTGCACACGTCATCATCTAAGTTGCAATGACGTCACAAGACATTGTCTCCAAAAACTTTTTTAAGATTATATTTTCTTCTCTAGATAGAAGGGGGTCATTCTATGAGGGGGACGAAAGATGTTTTTCCAATTTGTTTATGGTTAGTAAGTTTTCATGTGATCTGAAACATGTTGCACAATATTTCCCAGTTTTTCAAGTACTTTTCACCACATTTCGAAAATAATTAATTTTTTTTTGCAGTTACAGTAAACTAGATGAAGTTTTAAAATACACCAATGTTTGAGCTAACGATAACTGCATAACTACAAAAAGTGTCAGAGCAAACGATTATTTGAGATTATACAAGTTAAAGCTGATTGCAGACGAAAATTATTTATCTCACTAGCAAACGATAGAAGGAAATAGTTTAATCAAAACACAAGGCGAATCAATTTTCCTCAAAATTCTATTCCTTATTTTTCAATTCCACTGTGCGTCATGATATTCTGTTTTCAAAATCCACAGTCATTCGAGAGTTTGAATTGCTGGTGGGAGAATGAAGAAAAACGTTCCAAAATCGCATCCGACAGAAAGGATGGGAGCGGAGAGAAAGTTTTTCTCTTTCAACAAGAGTGTTTTCCTCGGTGGTTGAAAACACCACTTTTGCACCGATGCTGAGGATACGCGTAAGTGAGGGATCTCTAGCTTGCTTTGGGAACAACGTCAGGGTTACCCCGAGGACTCGGGAGGAGAAGGATCATCTGCATCGCCAAGTGATTTCGCCAAAATTGCGTCGAGAAACTGAACCGGGTCCCAGTAATACAAAAGTAAAGGGAAACAACGTGATAACAGGGCTAGGTAAAACCAGGCTTATCAGTTTGAAATTTCTAATCGAAAATAGTACTTACTGTATTTTAGTGATAAAATATAAAAATTTGTATTTTAAGACTTGTGTATAAGAAGTATTATCATTCATTTATTTAATATTAATAACGTTCGGTTTTCCTATAATAATAATATAAAATAGTTGTTTACTTATAAAATAACTGTTTACTATTATTAGTATAGAAAAAAAGAAATTTTTTAAAACCTGCTTTTAAACTTTATAAATTAATTATGTGAAAATTCATTTTTTTTTCTTTGTTTAAAAAACGAAACGAAGTTATCATTCATAAAATAGGAATTTTTAAGCTTATCTTTTCCCTATTTTTACTATTGTTTGGTTATTTATTTTAAATAGAAGAAAATATGATAGAACGAAAGTGTTTTAAATAATACATGATTTTAAAGTTTTTATTTCTTCCAATAAAATGTGCAAAATTTGAAATCTGTTGAAATTTTTAAAATAAAATTCGATTATACTCAGTCCCCGATTTTTGACCTTGACATTGTATCTGATAAATATTCTTTCTGTAGGCGTACAAATGCCAGAGTTAAAAATTGCAGCGTATATTTCGGAGAAAAAAATTTCAATAATTGCTTAAATATTGTTCAATTGAGTGTGGTTCAGTTAGTGTAGGTTTTTTTTCTCTATTTTATTTCTTTAACGTTAAAAAAAATAATACTATTATAATCTAGAACCGCGGTGGCTCAGGGGATAGAAAGTTCGACTTCCAACGTTTGAATCTCAACGTTGGCTGGTCAATACGACTTCCGCACCCGGTTCGCATCGACCACAGTGCTGGCGTAAAATATCCTCAGTGGAAGATGGATCATAGGGTTAGAGTCCCCTTGTCATCAGGCTAACTGTGGGAAGCTTTCATTGTTTTCCTCTTCGTGTAACGCAAACGTTCCATCGAAAAGTCGTCTACGAAAGCAATTTTTCCCAAAACTTCATGCAGGAGTTCCCTTGTCTTTTTGATTGGGTTCAAAATTATAAGACTTCGGAGTTGAACATTAGTAGTCGTAAACTGAAAATTGTATCGGCTGTTCACCGAAGGTTATAAAATAAAAATATTATAGTCCGTAAAATCAAAATCAAGTTTAAATATAAAATAAATTATAAGCAGCAGTTAAATGGGCAAAATCTCCCTGTGTCCAGGTAAGAGTCGAATTTATTGTAAAGGACGTAGTTAATTATTTTTGAGAACTTTGATTAATTAGTTAGCATGGATTGATTTTTATTTAATTTGAATGATTGAGAATAATGAGAATTATGATTTGAATTTATGTTAAAAGTTGCAATGGATACATATTTTTTCAATCTTAAATATTTTTTTTATGAAATGCAATACCTCGCGAAATAAAGTGCTATGAAAGAAAACAGTTTTTAACTATCAATTCATTCTCAGCTTTCATAAAAGGCATAAATGCACGTTTTGTCATTTAAAGGGATGTTCTTTCTTAGGTACAAAATGACCAATTTTGATGCAGTTTTTCTCAGAAACTAATGAATCGATTGCATTTTCCTTTTAACAGTTTTTTAATTTAAATTTTAAGTGTGTTGATTTCAATTTGAAATTTAAAAATTTGATTTTAATTTAAATTTTCGAAAAAATTAATGAAATGAGTTTATTTGTTTCTTTATGTCTGAAGTCAAATTTTGGCAAAAAATTTATTGCAAAAAACTATAACTTATCGTAAAAAAAATTATTACTTATATTTAAACTTTAAGTGTCATATTCATTTCATAAATCACTCATTTTAGAAGTACTATCGAAACTAAATTACATGTTCTGTACCCACTTAGTTACATAACTCTTAATTATTTTAGATGCTCAAAACATAATTTTTAATTCAGATGTTAAAATGAAGGGAAAAGAAATGCAATCAAAAACAGAATGGAAAACGGAAAATTTCTTTTCCAATGTAAATAATATAAAAGTCCTTGACTGCAATCCATAAATTCTTACATTTTTAGAAGAATTATAAAACTAGCAGAAGATTATGGCAGTATTCATCTTCGTGTGAATTACAATGCTACTGGGTCTACCACTTCTCCTTGCTATTTGTTTTTCAACAGCTTCGATCTACATTGTCACTAGTAATTCTATTAAAATTTGAATCCGGGCCAAATTTATTGGAAATCAAACTAAAAGTGCAGTTTAACCTTAGAGTTTAACCCTAAGAGAGAGAGACCCGAGGGTAAATTAAAGAAATACAATCAATAATAATTTGTTATTTATACATAATAATTTGTTAACTTATTATGTTATTGCTGTAATTTTGTTAACTTGTTAACGATTAACAAGATCTGATATTTATACTTCGTTAAAATTTTGATGAGTTTTTTATTTTATTTATTTTTCTTTATTCGTTTTATTTCTTTTTTTTTTTTTTTTTTAATTTAGTGAAGAAAAGATGATAAAGATTTTTACCTTATTAAATTGAAATTATAAATATAAAAAGCTTATTTTGTTAATGATGGAAAAATTCGAATGTGAGAACAATAATAGAATAGCATTTTAGTAGCAGAAAAGATACTAAAAATAATTGAGCTTATCCATTTCCCAATTTTCTTTTGTTGAATTAAATTATCAAGAAATAGTATGTAAAAGATATTCGGACCATGATAATTATCGAAGGTCATTTGATCATTATCAATATTTACATTTACTAACTAAAGTCCGACCATTTGATATAGTTAAATGTTTTTCTGACTGCTTCGTCATAATGTTTATGTCAATATGATTAATCGATAAATGTTGAAAGAGTTACTCTCTTTGGCTTATCGCTTCGGCAGCAAAATATAGAATCAGCATTCCATGTAGTTCAAAGAAAAAGGCTTACATTTTCAAATCTCATATCTTAAGACTTTCAAATGATAACAGAATTGTTCAGCTGGTTTCAGTTCAAAGCGAGCAAAGATATTCAATTTGATATTTTACAGTGGATTTTTTTTTTAATGTTGATTAATACACAGTATATTTAGCGCTTTAGAATGGTGATTTCCAAAAGGTGCTCCTCGGAATCCTAGGGTAAGGATCACAGGAGTTCCAAGACTTAGAAATTTTTTAAACTAGTAAGGATTATATTTACATCCAATCAATAATCCATAATTTACTTAACGATTCGGTTGTTAATATGAAATTATTTATGTAAAATGTCTATTAATAAAGAAGTAAAATTTTTTCTTCTTCCAGTAACAGTATATTAAATGTGTTATGAAAGAGATAAAAATCCGTAAGTATTTCTCATTGAGTTTTTCAATTCAAAATAAAATAAGCAACCTTAAGAATTAAGATTTACGCTTGTCTATTAATGATTCTTAACTTTTATAACATTTTTTTTTCTTCCAAATCATAATTCAGCTAAATGTTTTCATATTCAGCATATACACACATACCTAGAACAAACTCATAGTTTAAAATATTTAATTCTTCCTATTAAATATTATAATATTAAATATTTAAAAAATACTTATAGTCATTTTTTAGTAGTATATTAATAGCTAACAATAAACTCTTTTTTATACAACGTTATAAAGTCGAGGTTCCACTAAGAGAAGCTCGATCATTTGGAGTAAGTTCCATTAACCGATAAAAAGGAATTGTGGGGAAAAATACTACAAAAAGAACCTACATGGAAACTATACTAAGAAACAGTTAGTGCAAAATATCCCATTTGGAAAAGTGGTGTGGCTTATCAATGTATTACTTCAAGTCCTTATTTAAAAAAAAAAAACTTCATCAATTAAAAAAAAAAAAAGTGTTCAATTTATCTACTCACTTAAACTAATATACATTCAGAAAAAGCGCGTTTCTAATCAACTCAAGTTTGAATATAATACTCACTAACAATTTACTAAACATGATATACATTAATATTTAAACAATTAATGTATCATTTAATTATTTCTTCAACTATTTATCGACAATATGCACTGTTGAAAATTTAACGGAAAAATGGTTAAATAATTCCTTTAATAGTTATTTTAAATCCAAACAAAACAGTCAAATAACCATAAACAAGAAGGTATTCAAATTGTTAACTGCGAGAACTGTTAACTGTTTACTGCTTTTATCTAATACGGTTAAACAACCAGAATTTTATCGCACTAACTAGGAATACCTAATGACCCCTTAGTTCCTTGCAGTTAACATATATTATCTCCGAGAGGGCTAATCTGTCAATCTCATGATCCACAGAACGTGAGTTCAAGTCCCAGTGTTGACACCACAATATTTCGTCTTGATGAACCGCAACCTAATTCTAATGCCCACTACATAACGAAAAGCTTAGGTCATATGCCCAGTTATTATTTTTTTTCTTTATGGTTTTGAAACCATGCTAGTTGTAAATGGTTCAAAACAAACAGTATAATTTTGTATACATGGTTCTTAACCATACTAACTGTAAGCGTTTTCAAAACCGTAAGGGTAAAAAATTTTCTCTACCATAAACTTTATGGTTAATTGGATGGACCGGCTACTTAACCATAATTTTAGAATGAAAATTCTAAGAGTGAATCACTAAATAATTAAGTCGCAGTTTAGAGATAACTTTATTCAAACGTGCTACTGATTCAGTTTCCACTTTGAATACCGAAATGATTTAGCCTTTTCGTCATTGCATTTTGATTTAGGGTAGAATGGCTTTTATTTGTGCTTAATTCACATTCTTTTGCTTTAGAATGGCAATTATTTTGTAAACAGCCATTTTTATCTGACCGACTCTTTTCACCAATAGCCTTTTAGCTCAGATTGGCTATTTTCTGATAAGAGATTGCAAAATTGAATTATTTTATCTATATAATAAGGTATTTTAAAAAAATTATGGTTTTGAATTAAATCCACATGATTTAACCCAGAATAACATTTTAAAAACTTTCGTACTCTGATGGAATACTCCGACAGAAGATAATTATTGCACTAATTATTATTGAGTTATAATAAAAAATTTGCTCTTACTAGAGATATTCAGATACTCAAAATACAATAAAATCAAGTTTAAAAAAAAATAAAAAATAATAAAAGAAAGAAATCTGTTACTATTCAAGTTACACTGATAGTTTTCAAAACAATTGTTTTTCTCAGTATCAGAAAATTACCAGAAATTATAAAATGATGAAATCTCAAGTGGCCATTTTACCCGATTCCTCTTTATTAAGCATCCGAAAAATTGCATTCACCAGGACTTAGCAATGCGGCATATTTTAACAAACATAATAATTTCAATATTTTTCGTAGGCAGAATGCAAAATGTAGCATCATTGGTTCTTTCTCTTAAAAGTTCAGTAGTTTCACTCGCATTTCAGATTAAAAATAAAAACTTCATAACGCTAAATTATTCAAAAACGTTAAGTCTACGAGGTGTTTCCTAATCACAAGTCTTAATACATATTTTAAACTCTTTGTGAAAAATGAAGTCGAATTTAGAATCACATTAGGGTCATAAACAATTATATTTTAGTGAGGAGAAAAACAATAGCATTTTCGAAATCATGGCAAACACTATTGAAGAAAACTAGAATAAAAACCTCAAAGCCTGCTTAATCCCAGGAAGAAAAAAAAATATGAAAGCGTATCTGATAATCGCCTTTCACAGCTCAAAAATTTTAATTCATTTAAATATTTTAAATCTGGTGGAGAGTAGCCTTCGCCAATATGATGTTTTTACACTGCATAATCACGTTTAAAAAAAATCTTAGTGGTATTTTTTCTTTAAATTGAATTCTGATTATTTTTCTGTGTAAATAAATATATATTTGTTATACCTATAATTATAAATACCATTGTGCTTTGATGAATCCTATCAGTTTTAACTTATTGAAACTCTTCAAATTATCTGAAATTTTTGGTACAAAATATGGAGACATTATTCTTTATTTAGGGGCAATATTTTAAAATTTAATTATTATTAAAATAATATCAAATAAACTTTTCTGTTTAAAGTATACTACAGGCAATTTATTAAATTTATGGGTAACTATCATGATATATTTGGCTACGTGTTATTACTTTAGTTTAATTGCATGTACTAATTTGTTTTGAAAATAATTTTCATGAAATTAGTTTTATTTACTGAATTTCAAACCGTATTTTTATTTTCTCATCTCCTAATCCTACGTCTCATCTCATCTGCTTGCGAGCGAACCTGCGGGCTGATAGAAATATTGTGCTCCAACTTTCGAAATCCACGAATTGTTTCTAACGACATCGTTACTGCATCGTTACATTTTACTGCATTAAAATATTTGTTTATATTTTCAGATGTATTATAATCTGATCCCTAGAAATTATGTAAATTAAATCATCAGTTTTTTAAATTTCATAAATTGCATTGCTTATTATACAAAGTTTTTTTTTATTAATAGTTTGGCACATTTAAAGTAAACAATATTCGATAACTATTTATTTAATAAATTATTAGAACTTTTGGAGTTGTTGAACCGCTTAAATTTGCCGCAACCTTAATAGGGTGATAAGAACCAAACTATAAACTTCTTAATCTTGATTACCCGATACTATGATTCAACTAGAAAGGAAACATGATTCGATATCATTCTTCAATAAGGTTGCAGCAAATGTGCACGGTACTGTGTTTCAACTTGAAAGGAAACGTGATTCGATTAAATTCTTTAATAAAGGTTGTAGCGAATTTGCACAGAATTTTGGTTCAAAATTGAGATACTATGGTTCTACTTGAACGGGAAGTTGATTCTATTTTATTCTTTAATGAGTTTGCTGCAATTTGCACTGTATTTTGTTTCAAGGTACCATATCACCATGGTTCAAGTTAAACGGGAACTTGATTCGATTTAATTCTTTAATGAGTTTGCTGAAATTTGCGCTGTATTTTGTTTCAAGGTACCTATACTATAGTTACATATCGCTGGTTCAAAACTAAAACGACACATCTCCAATTGAGTTAACATTGCAGATGTGTCGTTTTAGTTTTGAACCAGCGATATGACAAAACCCGAGTTCAAACACAAGAGGCGGCTAGAAGCCTACGGATGGGAACCAGCTTGCGTTATGCTAACCACATTGTGATATATTAAGGTCTCGAATTTGTGGACACTTAATCTCAATAACGCCACTGGCAAACTTTTCGGTGATAAGTGTGTGATTCACTTTTTGAGTAAATTATAAGTCATGAAAAATGCCGTGGATGGTTAGATCCGTTAAATTTAAGTCGTAAATTTCTTGCGTGCTTGCAGTTTAAAATGTTGTGTTAATTTTAAGTTTTTTATATTTTTATTTGTTTATTTAGGAGCATTACTTACGCTATAAAAAATCGTATTTGAACAAATAAGAAATTAAATACATGTAAGTAAGTATGTAAATATCATAATAAAATGTATTAGAATATGTATTAGAATATTACAATTTTACAATAACATACACAAAATGACACAAATTAAATCTACTGTCCCGCAAATTTTTATCAATATTTATGTAAAATTTAATCACTATTTATCCATTATTTATAAGAAATAGCATAGATCTCTTATTATTAATGTATAAAAAATCTTGAACTTGAACAGAAAAAAAAAATACAAATACACGATTCGCCAAACCTGCGATAAACATACGGAACTAGTGGCAAATGATTTCACTCTGGGAGAAAAAAGAAGAGTCTTCACTTTAAATGACGCAACATACTCGTATGCTTCCCATTGGCCGCAGTTTTGTGATGTCATCTTAGAAACGAGTAATCTTGATCAATGGGAAGGGGAGAAAGTTATGAAGAGTTATGAATATGTCGACGCCTCTCCAATCATAACTGCTTCAAACAGGTTGTGGGTGGATTCCCCACCACCAATAGGAAAGAAAGAATGCGATTTCTGCATTCTTACACTGTCCGAAATAGAGTTAAAATGTTCATTAAGAGAATACAATTTTTTTTATATAAATACTCCAATTGAGTTTATTTTGTGATTCCTGTTTTTTCTTCACAAAACATGAAGAGATTGAACGGAGAACTAAGTGTGGTCATTGTTGAAATGTTTTTCCCCTGGTGGGGAGGGGTACAAATATTATCCAAGCACATTTTGGCACTTTTGAACTTTTTCGGCTCCTGTTGTCAGTAGAAATAAGAAAATTAAAAATCTCCCCCCCCTCCCCCATACTCTCGTTAGAAAGTCATAACTTCCTTCCTCCCATCGCTTCGGTTTAAGTTTTAACTTTTACTATAGTGATCTAATTTTAAGCATTTTGGAACTAAATTAAAATAAAAGATATAACTTTGCATAAAAAAATTTATCTTTTAAAATTTTAAAGCTTTATTTAAAAAAGAATTTTTTTTTTTTTTTTACCTTTTCTTTCTTCAAATTTAAATTTTATATCAAGTAGTTGCCAACTCTACTGGATTTTGCCAATTTCTCCCGGTTTATTAGTTTAATAAATATTCTCCTGGTTTTAGTAAAACTTTAGAAAATTCCCTGAAATTGAGTAAGTTACCTAAAAAAATCCTTATTGAAATGCATTTTTTCACAGATTACTCCTTGCTTAAATATTTAAATGGGTATTACTGATACTTAATGAAGCGATCCTCATTTATAAAAATCAGTTTAAATCTTTTTGTTCTAAAAATGATTTCGTAAAATCTACTGGATGTTTTCCTATGTTGGCAGCTATGTATACACATTTTGAGGGGGGGGGGGAACGAAGCATTGTTCATAACCCTCCTACCCTTATTAGCAAGAGTAAATGAATTACAAACTCCCTTCCTTTCCTCTTCAGTTTCTTAAATAATATTTGAACGACCCTTTCTCTGTAAGACTGAAAACTAATAAAATTAAATATTCATATATATCAAATAAGTAAATAAAAATATTTAAACATTATTTTTTGCTTTTATAAGGAATATATAAAATTTATAATAACCTATAAAATTTATAACCACAGGAAACATTGATCATCACTATTTAAATTTTTCTAGACCGTGACCCCCCTGTTATACGCATCTGGTAGACAAAATAACTCGAATTCTCTAAAAAAATTTAAGCCCACCTGATTCAAAAACTTGACTTTTCTGATCTAGATTTTGATAGAAAACTCATACTTATGGCCACCTAAGATTTCCCACTAAAGTACAATCAATTTAGATAGAGCCGCGGCGACTCAGAGGACAGTGCGTCCGCCCAGCGGTGGCTGGCTGATTTCGGCTCACATTGACGAGAAAAATCCTCATTGGTAGTAGAATAATGGTGATAAATTGTTCTCTAAAGATACTTAGATACCCAAAATTAATATGACTCCGGAGAAACGAACGCAACTTTTATTTTATATAGACAGCACAAGAGAGATTCAAAATATAACAAAATGGGAGAAAGAGATTATTTGCACAGCGCCATCTATGGATATAACTTTAAACATGAATTTTAGACATTATTTAACACACGGGTTAAAAATCCTCTTGCCGTCTGGCTAACTGTGGGAGGTTTCTACGGTTTTACTTTCTATGTACTAATGAGAGTTAGTTCCATCAATTAGTCCTAAAGGAGGCTAGTTTGTCCCAATGCATGAACAGGAGTTTCCTTGTCTTCTGAGTTGGGTTCAAAATAACAAAGCTGCGGGGCTGAATAATGATATTCATAAACTCACAATTTTGTTGACTGTTTAACTTCGGATATGAAATATAAAATAAAATCAATGTAGAGAAGCCAAGATAGTTTATAAATATTAGTCTTCATTGTCGCATTTTTTTAAAAAATAATTTTCAAGAAAATTTCCTCCAAAAAATTCTTCAAAAGTTTGATTCCTCCTAACTCATGCATAAAATATTATGTGATTGGAAATTTTTAACTGTACTCATTTATATTTATTCTTAAAAACGCATAGCACACACGCATGAAAACATGAATTCTTTTTTAAAAAAACGCAACTAGGAAAAAATTATTTATTATTAAATCCCGGAATTGAGTGTTATAATATTATTTATAGTGAATCAGTAGTACTTTAATTATTATTACAAAGATTAAAAAATATACATGTAGTACCCGAGGGCCATGTTAAAAAAGGTTTTGGAGAGTAAATACTGGGCTATTAGTCTGAATCATTGCAAAACCTTCAGAAAAGATATTTCTGAAAATATTAGGATTGTTTAATAAACTGTGTACGCATCTTTAAATGCTATAAAAACTGTGAATGATCCAAAGCTATTCGTGATAAATTTGGGATAACAAAAGAATATATTAAATTACCGTGGGTGATGATCATTGAAAACTATTAAAGAGCATTATCGCAAAAAAAGGACGATGGGGCTACATTGAAAAAAAAAAAAAAAAAAAATTCTGAAATGTTCTGAATATATGGAGGCAGGCTACGGTTAATGTAGTTTCTAAAAACGTTTCGGAAAAATTTCGGGAACCTGTTTTCATATATGCAGAAACACACAGTATTTCAAAGTTATTTTAAATTATTACTTCGATTTCCGATTTTTTTTTTCTTGTATTTTTTTAAAATGATATTTTGAAACGCTTTCTCCCATATGCGTTTCTTAATAATTCGGAAATCTCTTGCGGGTCTAAGTTTCCGACAATTTCAATCGTCATCTATCAAAATGTGTCTCAGGATACAATTGAGTTAATATGTATTATATACTAATTAATTGGAATTTAATAATTGTAGTGGTAGCTAAGCTACGCTCTGAAACTGAATTTCCATCAATGTGATTCAGTATGATTCACTTTTGAAAATAAAATAAGTGTTTCTCAATTGACCGGAAACAAGATATCGAATGAAGTTCTCTGGTATTTTCGGAAACATTTTAGTCGACATAAAATTAGTTTCTGAAAATTTTTTTACGGTGTAACTAAGAGATTTAATTATATATAAACAAAATCTTGTGTCTTTTCATAACCTCCCATAAAAAATTAAAAGAAAACATTTTTTTTTTTTTTTCGTGTGTGTGTAATATAGTTAGGAGGAATCAATGGCGTAATAGCGCCAGCTTTTTACTTTTCGGTAAAATTTGTTTAGTTTAAAATTTTTTTTTCAATTGATTTCTTAATGCAGTTATAAAGATAAAAAATTTTTTCAGCAAAAGAAATAGTTTTAATTTTTTATTTTCTTTTTCCACATTAGAGGGGAGGAAATTAATATGAAAGCGAAGAAAACACATGAAAACTAATTTAAGAAGCCAAAATTTAAAACAACAACACCAGTTTATTTGGGGGATCAAACTGAAATTTTTTTTCTTCCTAAAAATCATCTTTCATTTAATTTCAGTTTCCTTTAGCAATGTCTATTTTTTTAACAACGTTTTTGTTGTTTTCTCGCTTATTTTGAGCCCTGAACGTACATATTTTTAAAATTCATTTTGACTAAGATTTTAACATTATACATTAAGTGTAATACATTACCCAACAATTTGTATATAAATGATTTGGCGTTTTGTGCACAGCTCCAATCTATAAAATACAGCATTTCATATTGAGGGGTCGTATAAATATTTCGTAATCACCAAAAAGAGGGAGAGGTTTGTGATTTTTTTTTTTTTCACAATGGAGAGAAGGGGTACGATCAATGTACGATATAATGTACGATTATGTACGATACTAAATTCACTAATAATAATAATAATAATAATAATAATAAAATGCACTGAAAAAAATAAGGAAGTACAAAAGTTAAATTTGAGCAACGAAAAAGAGAACATTTCTCTAAGAATCATAAAAAAAAATTTCAAAACTTTTTCAAATAGTTTTTTTGTATGTAAAATTAATTTTCGAACGCAAATAAAAAATTGCATCTTTTATTTAAATTTGATCCAAAAATTCTCAAAATTAGATAGCAACAATAAAAATCAAAGTCAAAGTAAAAAAAAATAAGAGTTCCTTACTTAAGTATGAGAGGATGGTTTGTGATTTGTTTATTTTCTCTGACAAAGGGTGCAAGGGAGTTCAAAAGCGCCACCAAAGGAATTATGCTGCATTCAAAACTTAGCTGAAATTTTTGCTCGTAATAAAACCTAAGTCTTCAATTTTGATTATTTTTTAAAGAAAATTAATTTTCAGATACATAGAGATAGAAATAAAATAAGAACTTGAAGAAAAGGGAAGGGAATAGAATAAAAGGGAAGGGAATAGAATAAAAGAAGGAATAATCGCAAGAATAATATAAAAAATTTGTTTATTTTTTTAAGCTGACATGTGAGGACACTTAAGTGCAGTAAAATGCCATTGACATTATTCTTTCCAGATTAAAAAGAAAAAAATGCCATTGTCATTTTGCTGTATATTTTTATCAAGCATAATTCCATCTCTAAGGTTTGCTTTTCTAACAGCTGCTATGGAAAAACAAAATCTTGGCACTTCATTTGAAAAAAAAAAAAAAATGTAGAAAACAACTGAAATAAGGATGAAACACAAACACAATAGATAGAGAAGCAAACAGAAAAAGTTAATTTTGGCAAGTACAGAGAGAGATACATTCAATATCGCGTTAAAGAAGGCAACAAATGCAGACGAGGGCATTTCTAAATTTAAATTTACTATTTAGTTTCTGATTTCTAGTATCGTTAAGTTAAAAAAAATCGTAATTATGCAAAATATCCTTCTTAAATTTAAAACTTAGTTCTGAGGTTAAAAAAAAAGTTATTTATAGTATTATAATTTATTTATAGTAGAACGACAATTTTGCATAAAGGGTCTTAAAAAATAATTCAAATATGAAATAAGGCTGTTTGTGCTTTAAGCAGGGATTCCGCTAAACATTTTGACCCGGGGAGTGTAAAATCTTCGTTCAGTCTTGGATATAATTATCTTCTTCCTCTGCCGCACTGCAATTTTCAGTAATCCAGCAAAGACACACATCAAAGAGGGGGAGGGGCAGGACCTGATAGTACCCCGAGAGCAGAGGTTATCGAAACGAAACAGAACAATACTACTAACGGACTAAATCCTTAGTTTTTGTTAGGGAAAGAATCTTTAATAATATTATGAAGCTGAACTAAAAATTATTTTTATAACTGCAATGACAAATAAATAACGATAATTAAAAAACAAAAGACGATTAGAGAATCGACATAGTAAAAACAAACGTTATGCGGAGACAGTGAATTAATCAATAACAACACACCAATGTGGTTGGTTCTTATTGATTAGTAAAGTTTAATTCAAAGATAAGATCCCGATAAAGAGCGAATCAACATCTTAAAATCGTATTTTTTAGTAAAATTTTTATTCTTATTATTTTTCAATCCGCGATTATTTTTCGTCTGATTGAAATGAATTCTAAAGAATATGTGTGTGAGAGAGAGAAAGCGTATTTTTCCTTTTCGAACACATTTGTTCGGCAAGTTGATCAGATGGGGATCGGAATCCCTAACGCAAATCGTTTATCTCCAGTCTAAAACAGAGGCTACTTGTAGTTAACGAAACCGTTAAGGAAAGGGTTTGGGCCCATAAAGGAGACTCCTGGGCCCCTTTCAGTTTCGTGAACTGGAGTGAATCTCACTTTATAAGCATTTCTGTTGGAAAAGCAATTCAGACGATCACTCTCTTTTAGTTAAAGCAAAAAAAAAAAAAAAAATCAATAACATAACTCTCTCTCTCGTTTCATTCCGAAGGGTTGATTTGGTAATGATACACAGAACTTCTTTAACACGCTTAAAAAGAATTTCTCTTTACATCGAACACAACTTTTATCGAACACCTCTTTAATCGTACACATATTTCGATCATAGTCATTTTATAAGTATTTTTTGTGTTGAATTGAGACGACCACTCTCTTTTAATTAAAGCTAAAAATCAATAACAAAAATCCTTCCCGTGCATTCCGAAGGGTGATTTGATAAGTTTACATAGACATGAAAAATATACATTGCATTTCGTTGATACACCGAACCTCTTTAATATGACCACGCTTAAAATGAATTCCTCTTTAAATCGAATTCAGCTTTTATCAAACACAATATTTCAATAATTTTTACTTTGCGATTTCATCTCTGAGGGAAAAGAAGCAATTCAGACAGTCACTCTCTTTTAGTTAAAGCAAAAAATCAATTACGTAACTCCTTCCCGTGTCTTTCCGACTGGTGATTTGGTAAATTTACACAAAACCTTTTTAGTGAGACCACGCTTAAAAATAATTTCTCTTTAAAGCAAAAACATTTATCCTTTAAAATTAGACTCAATTAGAAACGAACGTATTACTTGTGTTATTCGTCAGACGAATGCTGATATTCAAAATAAATTTTTCCGTATTTCGAAAATGTATATTTTAACAAAACTTTGCCATCTTGGTTTGCAATTTCCAAATACAAATCTGTACCAAATACAGATGTTGCGCTCAATCATTTACCGTGTGCTTATTTTGAATGTCGCCTAAAATTAGCTAATACACCTTTCAAAATTATCTTGTACAATATTTAAACTTTAGTGCCTATTCCTTCATTAAATTATTTATCGAGTCATAACTTGAGCATCGTAAAATAGTCACAAATGATTGGTTTGACAGTATGCGGCACCCTAGCACGGTTTATGTTTTAAATTTCTACAGTTATTTCAAGGAGATTCGAAAATAAATCTAAATAATTACTTCGTCAATAAGTTTTTATTCCGATAAAAATACAAAATTATTCTAAATGAATACTTAATTACTAACTAACTATTCAACATTACCTTCATTAATACTTAAGACATCTTGCCAACATAAACCTAAATAAATACTTAACGTATAACTAATTTTCTAACACTATTTAATTTTATTACTTAAGGCAACCTAACACAATAAATAATAGCTATAGTGTTGCCAATAGATAGATGAATATTCGAGTTTATGGTGTCACACGATAGAAATATATAGAGAGATATTATTTGAAATACATAAAAATAAATTTAGCTATAAATTTTGGCAAAAAATTTTCATTTTTTGTGAGAAAAAAACAATGAGCATGAAGATATCAATTAAAAAAAATAATATGGAGTTCAACCATATAATATGTATAAATTAATATGTATAAATGTGGAGATGTATAAATTTTGTAGCAATCAGCTTTAAAAAAGCACTGGAGATGCAAATTGATTTCTTATACCATGAAAGATTTCTATAGATGGGAAGGTGAAAAGAACAGCTTATCCTGGCTGATTTTCTCAGTAAAATTCAACTCTATGTAAAGTAGAAGGATAAACAGCAGCGGGAAACCGACATTATTAAAGAGCTACTGGTATTTAAGGTGTATTCAATAAGTTTGTATGGACATGTCTTTCTTTTGTTGTCAATATATTAGGGGATACAAAATGCCAGGAAAGAAGTGATGAATGTAAAAACGCCCCCCTTCTGAGAAAACACTAGGATGGAAAAATGAAGTTATTCCCATGTCAGAGTTCCGACAACAAGAAAAGTCGGTTACCGGAGGTGATACAGGTGAGACACTAAACGACAACTAAACTGTCAGACTTCTTATTCTTCAAAAAGAATGACGCTAACAGATTTAAATCTGCAAGGATGGTTTTCTTCACTTCTTTTCGTGTTAAATAAGATGCTGGAATTTTGAAGTGTTAAATAGTTTTAATGATTAGAAAGTTAAAGTTTTAAATGGCAAATGGGGTGGTGCAATTAACCATGCATCAGGAACGGTGAAGATTAGTGTTGTTTTGTATTTTATTGCGTTTTTCTTAATTCGATTTAGCGTTGGCGAGGTTGACATTTTACAATCGAAATTTCGTCCGTTTTTTGATTAACTACATTGTAAAAAATTTTGGTGTATAATTGCCATCATTTTTGGTGCTCAGGTGAACTATATATATATATTTAAATACAGAGCTATAGTTATCGTTCAGAAAATATTATAAAATTGATAAAAATAACAATTGTTTGAAAGAATTAATGCGAATATATTACTAAAAATGTGCTTGTTTTTTATTTATTTTATTTAAAGGAAACGGTTTTGTAATAAAGTTAAAATTGATTCTAATGCGCATTAAAACATATGCTGTCATTAAAAAAATAATAAATAAATAAATAAATAAATAAATAAATAAATAAATAAATAAATAAATAAATAAATAAATAAATAAATAAATAAATAAATAAAACTATAACAGTGAAAAAGTAAATAAAAAACGTAATTACATGAACTGTAAAAATTTTTAGTTTACTTCAGCACTGAAAATGGTGGCAAATAAACACTAAATCTTTTTAACAGTGCAGAGCAGCAAAATGCAAAAAGCAAAATTCATCGCCAATCGAATTTCGTCCACGTCACAAACAAACAACAAAATTTAAGGGCAAAAAATTATAAAATAAGCATATTATAAATTTTGTTTTTCATGTAGATTAAACGGGGAAAAAATATTTTCATTTATTTATATTTCGTTCGACGTTAAATGAGGAAAACACACATTTATAAAAAGCTTCCATAACAGTGGTTTCCAACTGGCGGCCCGCGAACTAAAATATATTAAATTTTTTTTGCGGAAGATTTTCGTAAAAAATCTGTATGGGTTTAAAATACTTTTCTCGTTAATAAAAACCAATTGTCTTCGTTTCTGTGAATTTTAACATACCAACGGTGCAAAAAAATTTATTTCTCAGGTTTTGCATCCAAGAAAATATTTATTCAAATACAAAAATGATCATGTATGTTGCTCTTTTTTATTTCATGTTTTTTTTTTTTTTTTTTCGTATTTTGTGAATATAATTTAGCATGTGTGCATCAGAAATTTTCTCGAAGAAATTCTCCGATTTAACTTTTTGAAACCACTCATTTTGAACGAAAATATTTCCACACATATTTGTAAATTTAAAATTTAAAACGTAAATATCTACTCTCTGGTGGTTGCAGCAGACAAACCTCAATTTTCTCATTGAACATTTTGTGTGCTACTATGTAATTTTTAATACTAACCTTTTTAAAGTTTTATATCTTAGCAATTAGATATCTGTTGCACATTAATTGTTTAATACATAGATGCACATTAAAGTTATTGCAGCCCGAATTTTTTAATATATGCAATTAAATATTTTTAAAAATCTACTTATTTTAATTTGTAATTCAATACTTTTGTTTTGTACAACTTGGTAAAAATCTGACAGTAATATTTAATGTTCCTTCAAATATAAAAGAGTCTTACATAAAATTTTGATAAAGTTGTGGCTCGCCATTTGTTTTTAATTGTGGCCTCATGTAAGTTGGAAACCCCTGTTCTATAACAGTTGAAAATTCCCCTTCCTTTATATTTCGAAAGTGATTTGCCTTACGTTTTTCGTTTTAGGGTAAGAATAAAATTATTTTCTCCAACTTATTACAAGAAAAAAACGCATTTCTTAAAGTGTTCTTTCTCCTATTTAGTTTTGAGTTCGCTACTTTAGACTGTTTGTAAATTTCGATTCGCGATAAATTTCGCCTGCATCGTTTAGGAAACAAATGTAATTTCGGTATGACTATGAGGCACAGAGATCCTGTTGAAATATGATTATCTAATGAAAGAGAAACTTTGATTGGTGATAAATTCTATTTGGCGATAAAATTACAAAATAAATTCTACTTGTAACGGCCAGTAACCGATTAGAATTCGCGTTGTATCGTCGCGTATCTATCTAGAAATTCCGCCACTACCTTAAAAATCTAAATTTGAATAACATTTTCTTTGTTGTCCTCCATAATTTAACATTTAAAACTGTTTTGCTCATCAACAAAGGTGCTTGTCTAAAAGAATTGACAGACGCCCTGAGCTAGTTTCAAGGTTAGCATCCTTAGTTTGGCTCCTACTATTTCCGTAAAAGGGATAATTGATTTGTTGTTTATTATCGCAATTCGAAGTTACAGTCATTTCATGTCTTATATTTTAGTGTTTATTTGATTTTTGATGATTTTGTGTTTTTTATTGCAAAGATTCTATAGTTCACATTCACTTTGGTTATCAGTTAATTTTAAACATCGTACATGCATTTTTGCAGACATGCAGTGTCAAAAAATATTCCCCCACCCCACCCCTCAGAAAAACATAACTGATTTTTTTTTTCCTTCTGAATTTTTCCTGTATTCCTAGACCAATCGTGCGTATAAAAACAATTATTCTTTACTTTTAAAAAATGTAAAGAAAACAGTTTATAAAAATATGGAGGAGGATTAAGAAATTCCAGTATACTTCCTCAATCTAAATTGAGAGATTTCCAATTCTAAATTCCAATTTTACGTGGCGTGAAAATGTTTTATTGTTAAATTTGATATGTATGTGAGATGAAAGGTTATTCCAAGAAATATTTTTCGCAAAATTAAAAAGAACATGGCAATAAAGGAATTTTATTAAATTAATCGAAGTTGTTTATATACCGCAATTCAATACCTTCTTAAGATTTTAGTAGTATAAATTAATGTTTTTATTCTAAAGCCGCAGTTGATAAACCTGGAATATTAAAGGCTCTTAAATTTTTTATTCAATAAGTTTTCCAATTTACGGTAAATGACAGTTGAAACACTTTGTCTCAAGAAAGTATGATTGTGATTCTATGTTTATGTTCTATGTTTATGCTTCTAATGGTATAAATTTTTTTATTTTATTGAAATCTAAATGTAATCATAAAACTATCTTCAATATAACTAATAATTTATAAGCATTTTTTTTTTCTTTTTCGTATCGTAGTATAACCATAAAATTATTTTCAACTTATTCGTTAAAAACATTTATATTGATATTCTAGTAGAATCATTAAGCTATCTCTATCATTAAATTATGTAACTGACTATCAACCGATAAAATTTTTTTTATCGATATCACACTCATAATCATTAATCTATCTTCTATATCATGCAAACTTAATATTTTTTTTAATTTATCTAAATACGATCATGAAGTTGTTTAATATAATGTATACTTTTTGTTTAACATTTTTGTTAATTGTTTTTAATGTAATTTTTTTTATCGATCTCCCATAAAACTATTTTCAATATAACTATTCTTTAAAAACATCTTTTTTGGTATGCTTACTATAATAAGTAAGCTGTCTTCTATTTGTCATGTTTATATTTAAGACATTTTTATAGATATCCCCAAAATAATCATCTATCTACCATACCATGCATAATTCCAAAAATCTTTTATTGGTATCCCAAATATAATCATCGAAGTATCCCCAATTTAAAAAAAGGTATTTCGAACCTTTTTTGTTATTCATTCATGCTGTTGTTGAAAAATAGATATTCCTTCCCCTTTCTACCCTTTTATCTTTAAACGGCAGCAAGGGTAAAAAATAGAATACAGTTTTTTTTCTTCTTCTTTTTACATTTTACATCTGAGTATTTTTTTACACAATAGAAGGGGTAAACTGGTGTTCTAAGAAGAACATTTGAACAAAGAATCAGATGTCTAAAAAGCGGTTTTAAAAAATGCCCCTAACTATCTTGCGGTTTTAGAGGGCTAAAGTGAGAAACTTATGCATTTGTCTCCCTCTTTATTGACACGGATGACTGCGTGACTTATACCTGGAATAACTAGACTAACAGGTGTTAAAAGCGTGCATAGTTGACGTCTTTATCTCATCTTTTCTTTATTTGGCAAAAATTTTCTCACACGTACGTTGTCTGAAGAAATGGAGACATAGATTCCCCTCTCCCTTTGTTTGGTTATCATTGTATGATTTGTAACAAAACGCTGTATGGTTTAACTGAGCGGCAGCGTTAGTTCTGAAATTGATAAATGCATAGTTATGTAGTAAGTGATAATACTTTTTACATTAGCTTGAAAACCATGGGCGTTGTTAAAGCAGGGAATGGTGAGTGTACTATCCTTTTAATAATTAGAAATCTCCCTATTATTTTAGGCAAGTAAAAAAAGTTTCAAGAATCATTTTAAATTTAGCTATGTTAAAAAGAATCTAAGAAATTAGAAAAATTAATCATTTTGGGTAAACATTTAGAAAATGGTAGATTATTATTATTATTATTATTTTTTAAAATCTTTCTTCCATATGTAAATTTTGTGAATTAGTGCAACCGTGTATTTTTTTATTGTGTCTTCCTTAAGATTTGAGTGCCGATACAAAGATACCGGAGAAAAAAATCTGAAAAAAAAAAAAATTTACCTGCAGAAAAGGTCCCGGTAAAAAAGGCCCCTGGAAAAAAATGTCCAGACACAAAAGGTATCAGTGTAAGGAAAATTATTTGAAATGTGAAGATGAGATTGAAGTTCCTTTTCGCTTCTTTATACAAGGTCGAATTTCTGTTGTTGGACCTACTCAATGTGTAATTTTTTTCTAATTTTATGTTTTCTATTTCTGACATTTATTCATAAAATTTTTTTTAAAGTTGAATGAAAAAAAAATATTCTAAAAAAATTTATTTTTAACTTCATAAAATTTAAAAATTAAATTTTATTATTAAAATTTATATTTAAAAAAAGAGCAAAATAGCATATTTTTAAATAAAAAAATATTTTAAATATTCCCCTCTTAATAGAAAAAAAAACAACGTATTACTTAAAAATCTCTTGGCTTTTCCGCAATTAGCCTACTAAATATCAACTCTTTCTGCAAAAAATTTTTTTAATTAATTATTACCACTAAAATTATTAACTGGTTAAAAAAAATAGATGCATCAATTGTACCAAACTACTGTGATTCAAATCAATGAATAAATTCAATCAATGAGAAACTTTTCATAAATAACAAAAAAGTATTTTTTGTTGTTTTCTTTAAATAGCTTTTTATGCTAATATTTCCTTTAAGATGATTCAAAGAAATTAGATTGCCACTATCCAGCGGAAATATAAAAAATATATTTTTCTGGACATCTAGTTCATCGATTGATTCTAATATAAAGCAAAAGAAGAACTTTGGAGAAAAAAAAGAAGGTACAAGTTTTCGCATTCATCAATCGAAAGTGTTCCCAATCAATATTCTCTATCATATAAAATAATAGAAAGCTTCAATGGCCACTTTCTCCTGGGGGGCGTACACAAAGAGGGGGGGGGGTCAAGACAAAGACCGGACAAGATATATTACTTTATTCAACAACCCATAAAAATAAAGAAGATAGTTGCCCTCTCTCTCACTCCATATGTCATTGACAGAAATTTCTCTCTCAACCCCACCACTTGATGAAAAAAAAAATTGGGAAAAAAAAATAAAGTGACGTAAGAAGGGGCCCTCTGAAGAAATGAAAGAAACAAAAAAAATATGTTACAGGATGCTTCTCTTTCGGGAGAGAAATCAGTTGACCACTTTCATCCATTTCTTGTGGTGGAGGGGGATGAATTTTGCGTGGGTGGTGGGGGTGCTACAGAATCGCCACCTGCGCTATTCAACCCGCAGGAGAAACCAAGATGAATGTCCACATAGGTAACTTGACTGAATAAGAAATAAAATTGAGATGTAAAAATGGGTATTTCTGAAGTTGTAAAGTACTGTGCAGTATACGCATATCTTATTTTTCTCGTTATAAATGTATGAAATACATACAGGGTGTTTCATAAATCACGCTCTTGATACACACTTTTAGAAGCCTCGGGGAAAATGAAGCTAAAAAAAAGTGTGCACATTAATACAAACGCTGGAAAGAACTGAAACGATTTAGAAGTATGATAACTCATAGTTGTGGACGACGTGATTAAAAATAATTGAAATCAGTTTGATTGCCCAGCGAAACTAGAAAGTAATGCTAATAATCGATTTCCATCTTATGTCAGCTTGCTTGGCGATTAAACAGATTTTCATGCTTTTAATTACATCTTCCAGCGGGATTTTTTAAAAATAATTTTTTCATCTCTGCATTTTTTAATTGACAATCTTTGAGCTGTGATGGCTCGGGGAATAGAGAATTCGCCTTCTAATAAGATGAACCGGGTTCGAATCCCAGCGATGGCTGATGGATACAAATTCCGCACCGATCACAGTGTTGACGTAAAATATCCTCAGTGGTAGACGGATCAGGGGTTAGAGTCCCCTTGCCGTGGGAAATCTAACCATGGGAAGGTTTTCGTGGTTTTACTCTCCGTGTAACACAAATGCGGTTTAGTTTCAGTAACAAGTTCTCTACGAAGGAAAATTTCATCCAATACTTGATACCGGATTTCTTTTGTCTTTTGGATTGAGTAATTATAAGGCAACGGAGTTTAAATTTGGCAGTCGTAAACTCTAAAATTGGATCGGCTGCTCAACTATGGTTGTAACATTGGCAATCCTTGAAGTACATTGTAAAACATATTAGTGAATAATTGTCACCATTTTCAGCCTTGAGGTAAATTAAATACATTTTTAAGTACAGAACCGTAGTTATGGTTCAAAAAATTAATGAAATATTAATTGTTTTAAGAAATTAGTGCAAATGTATTATTAAAAATGTGATTGGGTTTTAAACGAAATGTTTATGCTATGAAGACATAAATTGATTCCAATGCGTTTGAAAATATGTGTTTTCAGTAAACAAATGTACAAAAAATGAATAAATATATAACTAAAACTGTAACAGAGGTAAAGTAAATGAAAGCATGCGACTACATGCGCTGAAAAATATTTAGTTTACCTCAACACCAAAAATGTTGACCACTTTGTACCAAGCATTTTTACCGTATAGAGGAATCTTACTAAATCTTATCATCCCTATCTTAGCTAAAAGATGGATTGAACCAAAAATTATCAAACAAGTACGTGAGGGTTGTGCGAAGACGGCAGTGAGATGTTCTAATGCGAGCATGGGGCATTTAAGGGGGGACCTCACCCTGAATATTTAAAAAATTCGAAAAGAAATTTATTACATTTTTTGAATCTTTGTACCCTTTCTTATGTCTGTCTAAAACGATTTCTCGGTACCTAACTTCGTTTGGAAGTTATACCAGAAAATAGAGAGTCGTCGCTAAGCAGGTAGAAAGGCCCGTTCGGCTGGATTAGAAGGGGCGACATTCTTTTTGTGCCTCATCCATTCTGTTGACTGTATATAGAAACTTATTGTAGGCATTTCATTTATCGACCATTATATATATGAAATTAAACGTTTTCCCCTACCATAAGTCAAAACTTTAAACGCGTTTTTCTCAAAACACTGTTTTTTGACCTGGCCTAACGTTTTTCTCATGATCTATACAACGAAATAAGCTGTTCTTTATTTTAAATTACGTAAAAATATATTCTTTAGAAAGTAGCATAGGATTTTTTTGATATTTTTATATTTCGATTTTATATTAGTATTTTAATGAAGATTTTTTTAATGAAAAAAGTAATTTTTTTTAAAGTTGCCGCCATTTTGGTAATTTTGCGAATATCAAAAAACCGCTACGCTACTTTTTAGATAATGTCTTTATGTTTCAGAAAATCTAAACAAAATCGTTTTCCTATGTTTCGGGACTTCTGTATCCATGAGGCCAGTGTGGTGCTACTTTTTGATGACCAGCCACACACGGAGATGCCACCAACTTATTTTTTATTATTTTGAAAATGAAATTTTTTTAAAATAGACTTAAATTGTAGCTAAATAACATAAAAAATAAAAATAATAAAAAATAAAAAAAAACAAGGAGTCTCTATTACTTAAAAAAAATTCAAGAAAAACGTTAATATTTTACCATCTCAGGGTGGGGTCCCCCCTTAATAGGTTTTGGAACTATTTTGTACTATCACGTATTAATATTTCCAGTTTTAACAGATTTGTTAATATTTTTGTATTTTAAAATAACACAGCCGTGTTTCTGAGTTCTTCAAGTATAGAGTTTAATTTTTATTTATTAATTTGAAAAAGAAAAAAAAAAAAAAAAAACTCCTGACAAGGGTTTCAAAGAAATGAAATAGTACCGTCTGCGTTAAAAGTATCAAAATATTTAAACATGAGTCATTCATTTATTCTAGAACTTCAGTTTCAATGTATGTATTTTACAGTTTAGTTGATCTTTGGACCATAAACATTACATTTTCAATAAATCTAAATTTGAGATTTAAAGTAGTCAAAGTCCGTGTGTGAACAAAATTTTTTAGATGAAGTAAAAAATTTCACAAATTTGTGTCAATCCTTAATCCTTAGTGATTATGAAATCGTCAGCAAAAATCTCTGAAACAAATAACAGGCTTTGTATTACAATATTAAAAAATTCATTTGCTTAAAAAATGTAGAAATTAGAAATAACAGTCGACATGTTTCAAGTGCTCAAAAATGGGCGCCCATTTTCAAGACTTGACAGATGGGCTGGGGAAAAGAAACTAAAGTGATTTAAAAAATAAAAAACGTAAAGTTGCCAATGAAAAATGGGAAAATAAAGATGAGAAACAAAACTAGAAAATCCACAGTAAAGGCCTGATTACACGGTTTAATTTCTTGGACAGAGATTGATTGATATTGATGGAAACTTGTTTTGCTTTGAGCTTGGATCGTGTAAACAAGCATCCAAGAACTTGTCCAACTTCTTGGACGATAGTAGAGCATGTTCTACTTTCCATCCAAGTTTTTTCTCCCTTAACCAATCAGCGTCTTAGGTTTTGTGACGTCAACATGCAGGCAGCAAATTATGTCATTTTGTTGTCTGTTTTCATATATTTTAGTTCAAATAAATTGATCTGTTGCGGTTTATTTGTGTTATTATGATTTTATTTGAATTTATATAGTAATTTTAAACTTATGTAATTATTATTTCATAATGTTGAATATGAACAATGCGCATGCGCAAGTTTTTCTCTCAACGAATCAGTGACATTCAAGAACTTGGATAGTGTCAACGAATCATCCAATTTCTTGGACAGAGAAATCCGTCCAATTTCTTGGATTCGAGAACTTGGACCGTGTAAACAGGCCTTAAGAGAGAGAGGGAAAAAAGAATTAAAATAGAACAAGAAAAACCACAATAGCCGAGAGGAGTGAAACAGGGTAAAATGTTTTATCTTTATTTTTTCTCCCCCGGTTACTGCGGCTTTTCTAATTTTTGTTCCTCACCCTTACTTTTCCTTTTTTCGTTTGGAACTTTACGTTTTATACTTCAAATCACCTTTGTTTCTTCTCATTTATGTCTGACAAATCTTGAAAATGGGCCCTTTTTTTGAGCGCTTGCAATTATTTCCTTGCAATTATTTATATTAACAATATATATAAATTTTTTATTTTTTTATTTTTTTTTCGGGCTTATCAATGCATCATTTCTAGATGAGACTATGTTGATGTTGTTGTTGTTGTCGTTTGACAAGTGCAGAAAAGTTAAAGTACAAGTCAAATGGGACCGAGCCCTGGCCACATCTCCGACTTTTTCAGTTTAAAGGGTGTCATGGCAGCAGACTATGTTGATAAAAAAAAGGTAAACTTCGCGAAAAAATTTGGAATATTTAGATAGGCTTGTTTTTCGAAGGTTTCGTCGTCATACGAATTGATGATCTTATGCTAAAATATGCTATTTTCCTAAATTCTTTAAGCTTGCAACAGTTACCCATGACTGTTAGGTCAAGTTTGGACTATTTTAAGCCAGCGCTTCTAATATTTTTTTGAAAATGGTTTAAATGGCTTCTGGATTGGTTCAAAATTACAAGGCTACGGAGTTGAACATCAGTAGTCGTAAACCCATGAAATTGGGTCGGCTGTTCAACGACGGTTATAAAATAAAATATGGAGAAAAGCCCCAGTTCTGTGGAAATGAAAAGTGTTTGTGGTCAAATTTTTTAATATTTAAAAACTTACTCCAATGCTGCATTATCTGGGCTCATAAAAATTTGCAAAAAGTGAGAATTGGACAGTGATTTTGATAATTTTTCTTTAGGGGGAAAATATGGCCACACATTGGCGACTTTTAAAAACGTTTAGTAACTTTTAAAAAATTTTAGTTATTTGTCCGTTTCAAAGCCAAGATAATTCTCCACTCCAGGATGGTATAAATAGTTTAAAATTATACCTTCGCTTCTGTTGGTATATAATTTTCACTTGTCTACGCCATTTATTTAACCTAAATTTATTATTTGTTTAATTGTATCAGTGACTATTTTAGTTTTAAGCATCTGGCAATTTCTTTTCATGTTCAGCTTGTCTTTTGGTAAAACATGGCTTGTATTTGTTTTTATAAGTAAGAAATAAACTTAAACTTTCTTTGGAAGGATAAAACAATGTGTCACTGAATAGGTTATGCGTCATTATGGTCAGTGCAAGCATCGATGTTTAATCTATCCATGAATTTAGCGGCCTGAATTATTCTCAGTGGAGATTCCGGATAAATTGTGCTCTGAAAGCAAAAGGTGTTTTTTCAGTAGATAATAGAAAGAAAATTAGGCCAAAAAACCGACGAAACGAAAATAGAAAAGCGGGAAAAGGATGATGTACTCGTGATGTTTACTATTCCAACAGCCATTGAACTTTCGCACGTTACGCTAAGTGAAAGTTGCTCATCATCAAAGGAGGAAATGCTTGAAAAGCTGTATTCCATTTTCATACTAAAATCTGTTTTTAATAAAATGCTGTTTTGTTTCACCAAATGCTTGATTTATTTCACCAAATGAAAATGTGATGTAATGAAGCTGTAACTCAGATTGAAAAACTTGCATACCAGATCAAGGATTCTGACGAAAGCATTAGTAATGCACCTATAATTACCAAAATTTTGGGAACACTACCATCAAAAATTAGGAATTTTAGACAAGCCTGGTTATCGGTTTATGATAACAAACAGAATTTAAATGCAAGATTGATTGATGATAAACAAATCCTCTCTGTCGCAATCTGAACAAACAGACAAATTTTTTTTCCGTTTCTAATCATGAAAAATTTAAACAAAGAAAATATTCGAGTTATCAAAGAAATGAAAACAAGGTTAGAAATCAAACCAAAAGTGTGAACAAATCTAAAATAATTTGCTACTCATGTCGAAAGAAAGGCCACTTAGCCCGAGAATGTCATTTCAAGCTTCGTGAAACACATGATGATGTTCCAGAAAAAGAACAAAAAAAGTGCATCAAATGACAGTGCTTTTAAGCAAGGCAGTTTTTCGAAGACTCTGTCGTTATATAAAATGAAGCTTTTTTTTTTAGTAATATGCTATTTTTATAACTGCTGTGAAATTGCAACCGTTACTCATGACTGTTTAGGTCAAGTTTAACCTATCTAAAGGCAGCGCTGTCAACGCTTATTTTGAAAAAGGCGCAAAACGTCAATATGGAGAAAAGTCACAGTTTATTGAAAAGGAAAAACATTTGTGGTCTAATTTTTTACCGTTCACAAACTTACTCCAGTGTTGCATTACCTAGGCTCATAAAAATTTGCAAAAACTAATTTTCATCTAGGTGAAAAAAATGTCACAAAATTGGGGATTTTTAAAAAGAAGTTTAATAACTTTTAAAATATTTAAGTTACTTGTCTGTTCTAAAGCTCAAATAATTCTGATCGGCCAGATTATATATATTTTAAAATCTTCGCATTGCTTCAAGTGTAAGGCACTTAAATTATGTTTTTTTAATTTATTTTCCTTGGCGACAGAGCTTCGAAAAATAACGTTAATAGTGAAGTTTGTGAAGGAAGAACTATTCTAAGAAATGAAGAACAGTGGCTTCTGGACAGCAGTGCTCATATGACCTTTAGTAAGAATTATTTTGAAAGTTTCATTGGCGATGAAGTTATTCATCTTAGCAACTATGTAAAATTGCCAATTAAAGGAAGAGGAACAATAAAAATTAAAAAGCTTAATTGCTTATTCATAGAAAGTGGCAAAAAGGAGAGATACATAATGTATTTAATGTTCCAAGCCTAAAGAAAAATCTTCTCTCTGAAGGCGTGATTGCAAGCAAAGGATTGAAGTTAATGAAAACAAAATATAAAGCTGATATTTACTAATATGAATGTGAGTTTGTACGCTCGCACAGCAGTGCGCTCTGCAAACAACTTATATAAGATGCTATTTAAAACAGCAATGCCTTGTGAAGCTAATACAACCTCCATTGACAGACATTAAATTATAGCATGAGAGAACAAGCTACATCAATCTTAAAACTTTAAAGGAACTAAGTGAAAAGGGAATTATTGACAGAATAAAATTTTCAGAATCTGATAAATTTCATTGTGAAGGTAAATATAGCAAACAGCATAGACTATTCTTTAGTCACAAAGAATATAAAGTTAGGTAACAAGGTGAGCTAATACAAACTGACTTGTGTGGTTCAATGCCAACAACATCAGTAAGCGGTGCAAATTGTTTTATAATTTACAAGGATGATTTATTTCAATGGACATGTTTCTGTTGAATTTTAAAACATAAGTGTGATGCATTAGATAATTTTCTCTGATTTTTAGATTAATTTTCTTTTTTAACTCAGTTTCTCTGTGTGAAAATAAACAGTCCACAGAAACAAAAACATTGAGAACATATAATGGAAGATAATACAAAAATCATTATTTTACAGATTTCATTCAAGAAAAAGACATTGAGCTTGAAACCACATCTCCTTACACTCCCGAGGAGAATGGAAGAGCTGAAAGAAACATGAGAACAATAGTGGAAAGTGTCTGATCAATGTTACATAGTAAAAAAAATGCCATTGTTTTTGTGGGCTGAAGCAGTTATCACAGCTGTGTATATCATGAATTGTGCGCCGACTAGTCAGACTACTGGATCTACTCCGTACTGCGAATGTGTAAACAAATGTCGCTAAAACACTTGCAAATTTTCGGCTCCGAGGCATATATTCATGTACCAAACCAATTGCGCAAGAAATTCTCACCAAAAAGGGTCTAAACAATTTTTGTTGGACATGAAAGAAATTCAAAAAATTATCGACTCTTTGATCCAATATTAAAAACTGTGAGTGTCAAGAAATGTTGCACTGAATGAATGCTCGAACTTAGAGATTCTTCCACAAGAGACAATTTCAGCTGATTACTTTAATTATCAAGATGATGTCACTAATTATGAAATTGAACTTGATCCAGTAATGAATGAAAATGATATATTGAATGAATCACAAAATTCAGATGAAAAAGAAATTCGATCCTATAGTTTGAGAACCAGAAAAAATTTAAGAATTCCTAAACGTTATGATGTAAACTTTACTGAAATACCTGAAACATATGAAGAAGCACTTAAGCAGTGAACTCCCGTCAGTCAAAGGAATGGAAAGAAGCAATAAAGGAGGAACTGGAATTACAAGGAGGAAGAAAAATAACACTTGGCAATTAGTCAAATGTCCAGAAAAGAAAAATATATAATAGAATCAAAATGAGCATTTAACATTAAGTATTTACTCAATGAAGACGTTGAACGTTTCAAGGCTCTGCTGTGTGCCAAAGAACTTTCACAAGTAGAGGGAGTTGACTTTGAAGAAACATTTTCTCCAACATTTAGATATGATACTATAAGAAGCTATTCTAGCAATTGTTGCACAGAAAAGATTAATAAAATTGCGATGTATCATAAAGACAGCATTTTTACATGGTGACATTATTATAGAAACATACAAGCAACATCCACTAGGTTTGGCTGTTGATGCAGACTTCGTAGTATGTAAGTTAGGAAAATCTTTATATGATTTGAAACAATCATCAAGATGTTAAGACAAGAACTTTTCAGAATTCCTGTTAAACTTTGAATTTAAGCTAAGTGCAGCTGATCCTTGTTTATTTCATGGTGTTTTTCATAATGGAAAAATAATTCTTATACTGTATATTGATGACATTCTCTTACTATGCGAGGATGAAGAAATTCTAATTGACATTATAAAAGATACTAGTAGGAACTCTGAAGCTGCTATTTGTAGATCAAGTTGTTTTGTTGGAATTGAGATTTACCAAAGTAAGATGGTTACATTTTTATTCCCTCTCAAGCCTATATTAAAAAATTTTTTTAAAAACAATTCAACCTTAAGGATTGTAATCCAGTTAATGTCCTAGCTGATCCCCAAGTTATTCTATCATCTGAGCCTGATCATATATCAGAAGAAATTTCTGTACCGCATCGTGAAGCTATTGGATCACTATTATTTCTTTAAGCTATTACAGGTCCTGATATTATAAACGCTGTAAATCTGGTGAATAGGCTTCAAAATAGCTACAGTTAAGGGCATTGGAATTCTGTGAAAAGATTATGAAATATTTAAAAGCAAATCCACACCATGGTATTCAGTATATGTCAGAGTCAGAAAATCCGCTTCATGTAGTTGACTCTGATGCTGATTTTGCGAGACATAGACTCCAGAATATCTACCACTGGATATATTACCATGTTATCAAGTGGTGCCATCACATGGTGTACTAGTACACAATCTTCAGTATCAGCATCGATCACGGAATTAGAATGTGTAGCAGCATCTACAGCTGTTGAAGAAATTATGTGATTTCGCCAATTGTTACGTAACATAGGTGAAACATCAATATTTGATATAGATGGTGTTTCTTTGAATATTGCTAATCAAAGGGAAATAAAGTTGATAAAAATCCTGTTTATCATAAACGCACATATCGGCATCAGGTTCCACTTTATCCGTGAGAAGTATCAGGATAAAACTATGAAGATTGTATGTATCAACGGTAAGTTAGCTGACATGTTCACTAAAGCTTTACGTAGAGACGTATTTGAAAAACTTAGAACTCTCATAAACTATCTTGCTAGATTATAATTTTTTTAAATTTTTTACTTTTTTGACAAGTAGGAATTGGAGGGAGTGCTGGAATGTAATTCTCACTTGTCAATGTACTTTATTTAACCTAAATTTATTATTTGCTTAATTGTATCCGTGATTATTTTAGTTTTAAGCATCTGGCATTTTTTTTTCATGATCAGTTTATTTTTTGGTTCCACATGGCTTTGTGCTTGTTTTTGTAAGCAAGAAATAAGCCTGATCTTTCTTTGGAAAGATCATACAATGTATCATTGAATAGCTTCGAGTGAAAGACACTTAAACTGTGTTTTTTTTTAAATATTTTTTTTTAATAAATATTTTCCTTGGTGAAAAAGCAGCGAAGAACCAAGAGAGTGACAGAGAGAGAGAGAGAGATCTACAACTGAGAAAAAGATGTATTTGATGGAGGACCCCCCGTTCATAATATTTCACTTTCAATCACTCAGAGTGAAGTCATGGAAGGTGAGCATTATTTATATCATCCAAAACCTCCCAAAGGGTAGACAACCAAATTCCATTCCCAAGCTGATGCTTTTTGAATTCAGCGAAACGGATGGCCGGCATCTTCCTATCTCTCTTTTTATACCAATATATATATCCATCACACCCCTCCCCCCCTCTACAACTCCGCTCTTCAGAATAAAAATAGCTAAACTCCGGATTTGATGGGAACTTGAAAAATAACTGCTTCATAGGACCATATTTTACGGGATCTCGCTTTCTCCCGTTTTTTGAATGACGTACGGCGAGAACGAGTACACCGCTTTCCCTATGGGATTCAGCGGGCAATATCTCAAAGGCGCCCTACTTGTGGTTTGAGTTCTGGGGCGAATATATATCATCTCGGGGCAACGAATAAAATATATTTATACGTATATGAAAACGAGGAAAATAGAGTTGCAAAACAAGGTTTCTTCCATTGTTTACGAAACATGAAACGGCCTGTCTATTACCTAAGAATTTTCTGGCATGTTTTAAATTTTATAGTACATTATATTAATATTATTTAAATTAAGATTTAATGTTAAGGTAGGTAAGTTCTTAATTTATGTCAAACTAGGGCTGCACAATGTGCTATTGGCGAGGGTCTGGTAAGCCTTTCTAAGGATGATCCGAAGACATGCCCTCACAATTTTTGTCTTTTGCAGAGGAGTCTCATTTGTGAGGCCACTTCCTCAATTTAGACATAGATTTTAAAGGTAAGGAAATTTTTTCCAGATCTCTGTATCAATGGTACCGCTCAGTGGCCGACCACAGGCCTTTCCATTTCGCAGATTTTTACGTGCACGTATGTACTCGGTGGGTCTTGGCGGAGTCGAGAATCGAACTCCGACCTTTCCAGACCGAAGTCCGAGTCTCAAACCACTTGGCTACCACAGCCATTACTCCCAATTTTTAGCATTAGCTACTATGTAACGCACCTTTGTGTCTTCTAACCTCAGTACATGATGGTTTAACCCTTATAATCTATTACCTAAGAATTTTCTGGCATGCTTTAAATTTTATAATACATTATATTATTATTAAAATCAAGATTTAATGTTTAACATTAGTTACCATGCAAAATATCTTTGTGCCCTCTGAGTCGAATCGATGAAAATTTCAACCCTTTATGGGGTCATTCTTTTCTAGTAATGTTATGTTAATAATTTCTTTTGGGAATGAGATTGATTTATAAGAAAAAAATTCATTTAGATTATTAAACTAAACTCAGCGGCGCGACAGCCCTTAGAGAGCCAAGGCCTACTGTGCCCATGTCAGTTTTCTTGACCTCGGGCTCTGGGGTGCAGGAGCAGATGTTCCGGTCAGGTGGTCAGCCGAACGCGGAACCCCCAGTGTTCAGTTCCCAAGCATGCTTGGTACTCATTTATCGACCCACTGAAGGGATGAAAGGCTGAGTCAACCTTGCCCGGCCCGAGGATCGAACCAGGGACCTGTGGCACGACAGCAGGAAGCGCTACCGGGCGTCCATTGAGATTATTACCTAAAATTATTTTGATTTTTATGTTCTTTCTTTCTTATTATTTTTAATTTATAAATTTGCGGTTTATAAATACAAAAAATAAATAAATTAAAAAATAAAAACTTTATAAGAAAAGTTCAAATGGACGAACGCATTACGCGCACGAGAAAATAGTTCCACAGTGTCAGCCTCTCCGCTTGTCTCCAAACTAATATTCATTATTATCCTCATTTATGTGAAATTTATGTAAAATGTTAATGAATACTGTGATTAAGAAATTAAAAAATTAATGAATTATTGAAAATTTCGAGGGAAGTATACTTGCCACGGTCATAATAAATGGATAAGTGATATTTCAGTGAATTAGAATAAACTACCTTTAAAGTTTACACATTGACAATTGTAAATATAGGTTATGTTCTGTCATTCTTCCTTTTCTTGTATACAATCTTCCAATTAGCAAAATCTAAAAATCCCGAGCATTCATTTGAACTGTTCGCTTCATGGCCTTTGCACTCTTGAGATTTTAACACATCAGCTACCACAATTTTGAAAACAAAAAATGCAATTGAGACACGATATACGCGTCTTATACTGTTGAAAGAAACACTATATAAGGTTTCTCGTTGACAGTTAGGTAGCAAATACTTTGGCCACTTTGAAACTTCTTAATCTCTGAAAACATTTAAAGGCAGCCGTGGTGGCTCAGGGGATAGAGCGTTCGCCTTCTAATGAGGTAAACTGGGTTCGAATCCCAGCGATGGCTGGTTGATACGAATTCCACACCTGGCTCGCACCGACTACAGTGCTGACGTAAAATATCCTCAGTGGTAGATGGATTATGGGTTATAGTCCCCTTGTCATCAGGCTCATCACGGGAGGTTTTCGTGGTTTTCCTCTCCATGTAACGTAAATGCGGGTTAGTTCTATCAAAAAGTCCTCCTCGAAGGCTAGTATACTTCCAGGATTTCCCTTGTCTTCTGGATTGGGTGCAAAATTGCAAGGCTACGAAGTTGAACATTGGTAATCGTAAACCCAAAAAATTGGGTCAGCTGTTCAACGACTGTTGTAACACATTTAAAGGCTGTTATTCAGCGTGAGTGACTTCTATGGAGATCTGCGATATTTAGAAACTTTTGGTAAAATAAATGAATGCTTGTACAATTAAATAAGATTAAAATAAAATATTTTTTTTCAGAGGTTATTACGACACCAAGTGGAAAACCTGACAATTTTATGAGCAAAAACTTGATATCAATTTGTATACCATACATGTTCATATATTATTTTTTGAAGTAGGATTAATAATTAAGTTACCTATCATAAGTTACCCATAATAAGTTACCTATCAATGAGGTATATCATACCTTTATAGTAATTAATTTAAGAAAGAACTTAGTTACAAGAATCGTGATATTGGATCTTAAAATCACGTGAAATGAATTGCGATATTTTATTTTAAAACTACGAAAATACAACTCACGATATTGAATAGTGTGAATGCGGATCACGGTGCATGATTTTTAGGTCGTGAGAAAATAAGAATCGCATTGTGCAACTTTTAAATCAGATGAATACGAAAATCAATATTTTTATATTATAAACGTGTGAACAGGAATCGCAATATTGACATTAAAAAACGCGTGAATACGAATCGCGACATTGGATTTTATACTTGCCTGAATATGTATCTGGGCACTGGATACGAATCGAGATATTATTTATTTTAAAAACGAGTCAATAGAAATCACGTTGTTGAATTTTTTATATCGCGTGAATACGAATCGATATCTATTTCATCAGGTGAAAAGGAAAATCAATGCTTGATATTAAAATCGTGTGAATATGAATCGCGATATTAGCAGATTCCGACACAATTTCAAATATTCGAAATGGCGAAAATTTGTCAAACGAAAAGAATCAAATTGAAGGTATTTTGCCGAATTTTCGGAGGAATCACGTGCTGATTGCGAAAATTTTGACGGATTATAAGTTTTTGTTTCGACATAGTCTGCGAACCAATGGTCTTGAGGTGCTCGAAATTCGGGGTAAAATCACGTGCCCTCTTTCTAGTTTTCGGACACGGATGGTACGAAAAAACCTGAAATTTCGGGGTATACGCAGAATACTATTACCCCTGTTTTTTTTTTTTTTTTTTTTTTTTTCCTTTTTTTTTCCATTGAGAAAAAGAGCTGTTGGCCCTTTTTTCATAAAGTTATCGAAATGTTCTCTTTGCTTTTATGATTAGAACTTGTTGTTTAGGTCATTTGTTTTTAAAATTGGTTGAAAACCATATACTCTAAAGCCTCTAAGTGTTTGTTTTTTTTTTGTTGTTGTTGTAAAAAAATCGCTATTAAAATTTAAGGAATTACTTCTGTTGAGGAAACTGTAACATCATGACCTGATAGGTCACTAGAGAGAAGAAAAAAAAAGAAAGAAAAAAAAAAGACATTTGAAAGGAGAATTGTTAGAAGCTACTCACTTTTTCTTTTTTAATCTCGTTCTCTTCAAAAATAATTCAAAAAATTTTGATATCATTTATTTATTTATTTTTTTTTTTTTTAAACTTTTCTCTTAAACATTAATTAGCCACTCTTAATGTGTTTTTTTCCTTTACTTCATTCCAAGAGGATGATTATTACGTAACACCCTGCATATACAAGTTATTTATAGAACAATCACCTGCAATATAATAGAATTATTAGACATAAACAATGTTTTATTATTTACTGACATAAATATTTATATGCATACTATCTAATTTCGATGTAAAAAAAAAAAAATCGGATTTATGTTCAAAGGTTAATTCATTCTTCAAATTGTTCATAGTTAAGCTTTAAAGCTGACTTTACTCAAAAAAGCACAATAAAAAAATATCACTGGTGACCTCGGAAAATGGCTGCGACCGCATGGGGGCGGCCCCCGTGATTATCAGGCGTAAGTTAATTAAGCGCGTGCAATTTTAACGAGGCCACATAATCAGGATTTGGAAGAGCGCAAGAAACAATATGCTCATCGATTGACTTTTGATGTCTTTTCGCAGAAGCTTCCCTTTTAATGAGCTAATTGCACCCCCTCCCCTCTCCACCTCCCATTCTTCTTCCCTTTTCTGTCGTCTTCTCTTTTCCCACCCACCCACTCAACCCACTTTTTTTTTCTTTTACACGAACATCTCTTTCTCTTCTTTGCGCCCTTGGACTTTCAATCCAATTTTCGCCCCGTTTAATGAGCGCGGGCGACCACGGCGACAGAGATAGAGGCTGGGGCGGCCCTCATCTTATACCACGGAATCGAAATTAAGCTCGATAATCGTAAATCGTAATCGTTTTCGGGTTTTATTTCGTGTCAGGATTTTGCACTAACTAAGTTCACAGTCATTTGAGCGAGTTAGATGTTTTTTTCTCCTTTTCCTTTGCAATCACCTTCATCAGAGCATGTTTCCGTTAAAAGCTGATGATTTTAATGTTCAAGTCGATTTTTTTCCTTGTTTTTATATAATTTATTTCCACTGCTCGGCATTCATTTCTTTTTTTAAAAAATAAAGTTCATTTCAATTTATATTTAAACACAAAAATAAGTGTAACGCTTATCTGTTTTAAAATTACGTGAAAATAATTATTATTTCAATGTCATCTTTTTTTATTTATTATTAATTTTTTCTAAGAGCATAGAGGGCACAAAATTAACAAAGGCAGCGCGGGCTGATAATAAATAACTTTTACACACTCTTGTTTTTTCATTATTCGCTAAAAATGTTATTTTCTGCAACAAGAGAATATTTGTCAAACGGTGTTAATGTATTTGTATTGTTTTTAGAGTATTTTCTTCGGGGTTTTCTTTTTAAGTGGGATTTTCTTTTTTCTCTTCGGGATTTTCGTTTAAATAAAAGTCACTATTAACACACTAAAAAACAAATCAATAATCTGCTATTAAAAAATACTTTTTGCTTACTTCTTAAATGTTCCGTATTAAACCAGCCAACTTTAATTTGGATACAGTGTGTATAAATAAAATAAAATAAAATAAATAAATAAATAAATAAATAAATAAATAAATGAATGAATAAATAAATAAATAAATAAATAAATAAATAAATAAATAAATAAATAAATAAATAAATAAATAAATAAATAAATAAATAAATAAATAAATAAATAAACAAATAAATAAATAAATAAATAAATAAATAAATAAATAAATAAATAAATAAAGTACTCTAGATAACGTTTTTCACGTACTTTCACGTTTAATAAATTTTCGAGTGCTAGGACGCAATCATAATGGTTTGAGAGGGTTACCTCAAATATGCTAAATAATTAGTGCAAAAAATATCTTAAGTTATGAAATTAAATACAAAAGCGTAATTTTTCTAAATAAACATACTTTTCTCTCTCGACGGATTATGATTCCTGATCCCCAGTATATGGGGGGAAGGGTTGCCGCAATTTGGGAAATATGGTCCTAATACTTTGGTCAGGAGTGCGGTTTATAGTTTGAACCCCTTAAAGATAATTTTAGCATTTGCGTATTTAGCCATATTTCGAGAACTTTTTAAGTAAGTTGAAATTTTTTTTACATACAATTATAAAATCTGTTCATCTAAATATAACTTCAGGCAAAAAAAAAAAAATACTTTTTAATAATTATTTTTTTATCATTTTATTTAATAATAGTGGTAAAAATTTTAAATTACAAGGTATATAGACTCTTACATTATTTTTAAAGAATGTAATCCTCCTAAACACAAAATTTAAACAAAATCCATCAAAGAGTTTCAAAGAAATCGAATTTTTGATTTTTAAAATTCAATTTCTCATGAGCTATTTGACCGATTTCATTCAAATTTGTATCTTGCCTTCTAAAATTACATTTTGAAACATTTGACAAGAACTGGAACTAGAATTTTTACTGGAACTAGAATGAGATGTTCTATTCCTTTTTCCCATACTTATAACAATCAATTTCTGTTTGTTTCAAACTATTCCAGGCATATATCTTTCGTCTTTGTTTGCAGTGCTATTAGAGTCTATTGATAAGTTGCAATTTCACTGCAACTGATAAGGTGCATTGAAATATATCCGCAGAAAATTACAGTCCAGCTAAACCGGCTTTCGCTTTCTCACAAATTTACCACGTTCACATGCACGTCAAGGGGGAAAAAATCGACTATTCAATAACTTGAAGAACAAGGTTTTTCTTTCACAAAAGAATAGGTTGCAGTAAATACTTATTCACTAAATATTGTTTGAAGACCGTGAAAAAAAGGTCATATTATTCGTGAAAGTCAAATATATTTATGTTTGATGCTAACTATCAGGTAAAAGTCTTTGATGGAAGCGACTAAATGCTTTTTCTTTTCTCTTCCTTTATGTCCAGTTTTGGGTGATGACAAGAAAATTTATCAGTGTAAAAAGAGGTGACTTCGAAGGGAGTCAAACTTCTGCTCACCTATTATTCAAAGTTAAAAAGCTTTAGGAACATAAATCAACAGCCCTTTCTTTTAGCCTTCAGGGGAAATAAGTAAGTTAGCTTTGAATAGAGTGCTACACCAGGCAACATATTCATTAATGTCGATTTTCTGATTATTACGCGAAATTAGAGAGCTCTAAATTTATGTAATATATACTCTCTTATTGAAAAGAAATGGCTGGACTTTAAAAATAGAAAAATTATTTATATATTTAAAAAAAAATTGATTTAAAAAAAACAAACCCGGCAATATTTATCTAACTCGATGAAAATAAGAATATCAACGAATAATTTACAATTTTTGCATATAATATTATACAATTCACATATAAATATACAATAACTATAAAATAATATAATATAACTACTATGCAATACATTAAATATACAGTATGCAATAAACATAATATAAATATACAATTTTTGAATGAGCCCAATCAATACAAGGTTGGAGTTAGACATTTAAAAATTAGATCACAAACACTTTTCATTTTGTCAAAACTGTAGCGTTTCTTCATATTAATCTAAATATTGTCATAATTAGCGAATATAGAAGACGCCCACTAGAGATAATCAAAACGTAACCTAACAGTCGCGAATAACTGTTATAAATAACTGTCACAATGTAAAATAGTGTATTAGCATTATTTCATTTGCATATATTTTTGCTTTTTATAAGTAACCACTTTATACATATTTAGATGTATACGTGAGACAACTGAAAAAGGTTTTTCACGAAAAAAAAAATATTTTTAGCTGTAAAAAAAAAAAAAAAAAAAAAAAAAAAAAAAAAAAAATATATATATATATATATATATATATATATATATATATATATATATATATATATATATATATATATATATACATATATATATAAAGAAGAATCCTTATAATTAAAGAAATAAAAATAATAATAATAATACTTATCAATTTAAAAATTGCAAGGATTTCTAGATTGCGAGCCTCAATTAAAGTGCAAAATCCCATTTTCTCGTCATTAAAAAATAATAAATATCTCAACTCTGTCCGACTGGACGCTTTCTTTTCTATTTTGAATTGTTCGATATGGATATCTTTTGATGACCCTAACGAAATAATAATAATTATATTAATAATTATAATAATAATAAAAAAAGACTATAATCTGTGCTAATGCCTTTTTCAACTTTACAAAGTAAATAAATGAATGAATGATTATAAAATATTGTCTAATAAATATAGATTTATAGATTTAAAAAAAAACTTTCTACGTATCATAACTAGCTTTTCATTAAAGTGCTAGCTAAATACTTGTTTTTTATTTTTTGAATGGTAATAAATAATTATCAAAGTATTTTAATTGTTTAAAATTGAAAATTCTTTTTTGGAGAATCTATTTGCAGAGAAATAGCTAAAAATAAAAAGAAGAAAAAAATATTTAAAAGGAGGTCACCTCTACAAAGTTTGGTTCAGACTACTAGAGTGCTGAATCTGAATTTAACAAACAAAGCGATGTTTATTCAGAGATAATTTGTTCTCGTTGATATCTAATCAAGTCAATTCAATAATTAATACTAGTCGTTATTTAAATCCACCATCTTTATTATTAACGTCCTGAGTATGAAAATCGCTGCTTAAAGACCAAAAATCTAATGAATTTCTGAAGAAGTTATTCCCAAAATTTCTAATACCTTCCATTATATCATTAAAAACTAATGCACCCTAGTTGTGAACCTTAAACCTTCATACACGAAATCTACGGTGCTGCCATCTATAGGCAAAACTCCAACGCAATAAATACAATTGTTTGTTTAATTCTAACTTCGTTCCTTAAATTGTTTTTTTAGAAATTATTTTTTTACGGCTTTTCTAAAATTAATTATGATCTTCGTGCCTAAATTATTAAAAGAATCTTGCTTAGTTATTCAATACTTGCTTACTTATATTATTCAATAATTTAAAAATTATTCGAATTTCTATTCCGATAACTATTTTTAACAACGCATATTTTTATTTTTAAAAGGGTTTAACACTTCGACGCAGAATTTTTATTAAACTTTTTTCCATACTCTTTACAATATTTGAATCAATTTAAGACAAAAGAAGTGAATAATGTTGTATTTCGCATTTTAATGGTTTATTGCCATGAAATACTGTGTTATAGATAACATTTTCCAAAACACGGCTTACTTTCAAACAATAATTTTTCAAATATGTACTTATTTTCAGTTATTTAGATCTAAAAGAAACAGTAATTCATCAGTGAAATTTCTTTAATTTACAAAACAAATTATTAATAAAATTTTAAATATGAGTGTAAAAAATTTACATTAACTCTTCTTGGATTTGATATTTTAATACAAATAGCATTCCGATAATCTAAATTTTTTTTATTTTTTTTTTATAACTGTTAGACTGCTTTTTATAATTAACGAAACAAAATGCATTTTTGCTTGCAATTGGAACGTCAGAAAAAATATATTAAAGGGTGTACCATCTGTGTTAAATAAAGTAGAAAAAGTCAACTTTCTAGTAATTTATCTGTTTAAAATCAATTAAAAAGTCATTATGAGGGCTCTAAGGGCTACAAAAAAAAAATTAGATTTAGAATTTTTTTTTTTAAAGTTTAATCTAATTTAGTTAAATGAAAATATAACACCTTACTTAAATGTAAGAATGATTTTTACTAGACAAATATTTTTAACTTCAGAAATTCACGCTTTCTTTAGTGTTTTCTAAATCCATAGGCGCAAACAAAAAGCTTATATACATTCTAAAAGGCTTCTTATATACATTCTTAAAGTTCTAAAATACAATCCAAACAATAAAATAATGAGTAATAATTGGTAATTGGTACTAATAATTACTCATTATTTTACTACCTATTATTTATTTTATTATCTAATTGCTACTAACATTTCTGGTGTTAACAACACACATCAATGTCTATCATACATTTAAATAATAACTTAAAGATTATACTTAGGTATGAAAGATTACAAGAAGCAATTTCTGAAAATAAAGAAAGTTTAAAGTTAAGCTAAGAAAATCTTTCTTCTTTTTTTTTAGTATAGTAGTTTCATTGTATAAGAACTATTATTTTTAAAAACTAAATGTATCGTTTTAATTTTTATAGAAAACTATGAAATATTTAAAGTTTTTGATTCACTCTTTTTATCAGTTTTTTTTTTTTTTTTTTAAGAAATGAAATTATTAACTGTTCTATTTGTAACAGAGCTACATTTGAATTTGTTTTATTCAATGAGCACCCCCTTTTTATTTACCTAGCTTGCTTTTTTCCTCTTTTTAAAATTTTTTTTTATAAGATTTAAAGGAAATAAAAATAAAATAAAACATAATCTAAATTTTTTACTTCATTTTAAACAGTGTAATTTGAAATTTCAAAACACAAAATTGCACGAAATTGGCTGAATAGTTTCTTTTTTTTTGGGGGGGGGGAGGGGAATTTATCAACAAATTATGTCAGGTTTCCAGGGAAAGGAGGGTTATCCATAGTTTTTGACAAGAGAGAGAGAGAGAGAGAGAGAGAGAGAGAGAGAGAGAGAGAGAGAGAGAGAGAGAGAGAGAGAGAGAGAAAAGGTATAACAAGAAATGTGACGACACATATTTTGGTTAAAATTAGAGCCTTTAAAAACAATAGATTAAATATTTTTTTATTTAAAGTTTTTATATTCTTTCCATCAAAATAAATGCACATATATTCATTGTTGTAATGCTCATAAATATCATTAAAGCACATTATTATTGTGTTCAAAAATTTCTCGATTTGTTTAAAAACTCCAAGATATGGTACAAAGTGAAATTAACATTAAGGGGTTCAAACTTTAGACTGCTTTGTTATACTATACCTACTATATTTTTCAAATCACGACTCCCTTCCCTATTTTGATGGTCAAAAATTCAAAACCGACGAAAAAATAAATATTTATTCAGTAAAAGTATCTTTTTTTGTGAGTCTGATATCGTAATATCAGTACTATTTAATCAGTATTATTAATATCAGTAATATAATATCAGTACTATTAATATCGTGATATCAATATTATTTAATTATAAAAGATAAAATTTTGTCCATGAAATTACCTCATTTGAAAAGTTATTCAGGGATCTTTTAGAAGTAGTTAAACACCTTTTTCTCTCCCTCCCCCTCCTCCATTTACCTAACAATTTTTTAGAGCAAGAAATAATTCACCTTAATTGTTAGTACTAAACATTTCTATGTTAGTATTTCGAATGGTAAAATTTACATTAATTTCTTTTTTTGCAAAGAATTATTTTATTTATTATTCCTTATCGCTTTATAACTTTTCATTTTCCATAGAAAAGTTTTGAAAGAAATTTCATCAATATTTTAAAAAATGTGAGGGATTTAATGTCGCTATTATTTTTACTTAACTAAAACATACCATTCATCATGATATAGGAAGGTGATTATTTTTTTTCCTGTTCTTCAAATTGATTTTACTCAAAGGCAAATATTTTTACATATACTGAGGGCTATTCTGCCGTTGTAAGTAAAAAGCCTTTGTCTCGAATTAGAACGTAGTGGGATAACGTGAATTGTAACGTAATGAAGAACTGAAAGGTGCTAAGAAATTTTTTAAAAAAGTAAATATTTTAACTTCGTGCAAAACTGTTGGTTGAATGAAAAAATAATTCTAAATTTGGAGTTTATGTATTCCATCCAAAATTGGAAAGAAATGAAATAGATCTGAGAAATTTTAAGAAAGATTATCGCTACCATTTATTTAAACAATTCCAAGAAACTGAAGCAGTAAGATATTACCTGATTGAAAACTTCATTTGCTACGGAAGCACACAAGTGGAAAACAACAGTCGATATGCTTTAAGCGCTTCAAAAGTAGGTGCCCATTTTCAAGACTTACCAGAAGTGAATATCCTGTTATCTCTTACCATAGGGTGCGAATGAAACAATTGAATTTGAGTATTCAAATTAATTATTTTTTCAATTATTTAGTCACACATTTAATTTAATTTAATTTAATTTATCATATTTTTTAAACGTGTTTGTCCCACAATAAAAAATCTAATCCTTCGCTTCCGTTAATTTAAAAAAAAAAAAAAAAAAAAAAATAGAATCCATTTAATTTCTTTGTTACTTGAAATATAGCCTTTCATCTTTCAACATTCATCAAAATAGCGGAAGGTGGACATATAAATTTTCAATCTGTCCTCCGCATCAGCATTCTTTGCCAACAGGCTACTTTATTCAATAGCTCTTCCTGTTTGCAATCAACGCTACTGCAGCTCCCTCATTTTTTTTTCTTCGAAAAATTCATTCTAAGAGGGATGAATAAAAAACCATCATTTTTTCGCCTATAAATCACCTTTCATGAAGTTTATGTAACAAGCGGCGCACACACATCGCCATTGTCGAAGTAGCTGTAAACTGTAACCGGAGTCATCTGCCACGAGGTGCATCCCATTGTTGTATTGCATATTTGTCCGGATTGTCCCACTTGTCACCCGATTCTAAGGTCGCACAATGGGAGATCATATCCATCATTTTATCCGTGTCCTCCACCCACACCATCTCCAAATCATGTTCGTCCAATTACGCCTGAAGAGATTTCATGAGTTGGAGGGGACACACACCATTCAATGTGGATGAGTCAGGCGGAATATGAAATCATATCTGGTGTGGATTATGTCGAGTTGCTTATTCATTGGGAAGGAAGTATTTAGAATGATTCTCTTTTTTTTTCCGTCGCTCTTCCTTTCAGTGGAGCCATCGCTACAAAAAATTCTGGAGAGCATCCTTTTGTAGATGGCAATATTTAATTCTGTCTCCCGAATCCATAATTTATTGACAATACGGAGCAGCTGAGTTTGTATGCTTATGAATATGTATGAGGAAAGTTAAGAGCAGGTGATTTTTTAAGGGGTCAAATAGGATGAAATCGATTTGAGTTGTTTTTATCTAATTAAGTCCTTATGGTTATTTATCTGTTCAATCTTTTATCCAGTATTTTGAACATTTCATCTTCAATTCTTGGTTTGTTGTAGTTGTTGTAGTTTATTTACGTCGCATTAGAGCTGCACATTAATTCTTGGCAAAGTTTTGAAATTGTGATGAATTAAGGAAAATTTCTTGAAATACCGGACTCAAGAGTTGTGGATTACGTCGAATGTTCATTTATGATCGTTGAGAAGGAAGTATTTAGGATGATTCTTTTTTGTCGCTGTTCCTTTCGGTGAAGCCATTGTTACAAAAAATTCTGGAGAGCATCCTTTTGTCAATGGCGATGTTTAATTCTGCCTCCCGGATTCATAATTTATTGACAATACGTGGCAGCTGAGTTTGAATAGTTATGAATATGTATGAGGAAAGATAAGGTGATTTTTTTTTCTAAGCAGTCACCTGGAATGAAATCGATTTGAGTTGTAATTATCTAATTAAGTCCTTATGGCAATCTGTCTCCTCAATCTTTTACCCGATATTTTGAATATTTAACCTTTAATTCACATTGAAATTTTTAAAACACGAATCTAGGCAAAATTTAACAAATTTTCTTGAATTACAGGACACAAGAATTGCTGTCCTGAATATTCATTTATGATCATTAGGAAGGAAATATTTTGGAAGATTTCCTTCTTTCTTTCTTTTTTTATTTTTTATTTTATTTTATTTATTTATTTATTTATTTTTTTTTGCTTTTATTCCTTAGAGAAGAACTTTTGTTTTAAAAAATTCAAGAGAGCATCCAATTGAATAGAATATTATTCAACACTTTATTTTTAGATTCATAATCTTCTTGATTAAGCATGGAATCTGACTTAGTCCGCTAATTAATATGCATGATGAAAATTGCGCACAAGGGATTTTTCTTCAGGGTCAAATTGCAAGGAATCAGTTGGGCGTACATATTTACAGGAATCCATTCCATCGATTTTTCAACAGGTGTTTGAGTATTTCATCTTCAACCACACTAAACTTCTTAAGTAAGAATGTAAGTGAAAATTGCATTATTAGACAGATGCAGCGAAATATTTGTGTTACGGAAGGAACAGTCAAAATATAGCTCTAAAATGGAAAATAAGTGGTTGAAATACATAGTTCTAGCACTATCTAATAGTTGTCTTAATGCTATTTGACAGAAATAATTTAGAATTAGTACTTATCAATAGAAATAAACTAGTAGTCCAGAAATTCAACTAGCCTTTTTTTCTATTTTTAAGTGCTTTTTATGATTTTTGTTTAAATGTTCTTTCTTGTTCATATGTTTTGTAAAGAGTTTCCTGTTACATTTTCTAAGGCTTTTGTTTTTACCCATCAATATCGAACCTCAAAAATCGGCCTTTATAGGAAGAACAGCCTTATCAAAATAGTAGTAGTAAATATTTCATCCTGTTCTTCAACACTTTAGCTTTAAATAAAACGTTGACTTTTGATTTCAGATAAAAAAAATCTTTTTATTTATATATTATGGTAGATAGAATTAACTTCTACCATTGTCTTCTGCAAAATTAATCCTTATAACAACATACGTGTGGTAACACTTTTAGTCCAGGCAATCGAGGATTTTACCTGAAATTGTCAGTGGCTATTACTTTTTGTACATTTGTGCTTTTTGGGTGTTGAATACGAAATCGTTAATAAGGTCAAGATTTTCTTTCCGAGAAAAAGTTTTTTTCCAGGAAAAATCTAGTTTTTTTGCTTATAACTTCTTTTTGGTTTATGATAGAAATTTTTTTATTGCATGTTTGAAAACTAGGGAAAATTTCCGACAAATTCTTTTCATACAATGCGTCTGCAGTAATAAATAAACAAATAAATAAATTTGAAAAATTGATGATAATAATAAATAAATAAAGTTGTGAATATAATAATAACGACTATGCCATTAGAATGATGTCTCTAAGTGCTTCAACGGCCAAAAATAGATGGAGATAATTAATGGAGGTTTGAAATTTTATTAAAAATTTTCTCATGGGATCTGGTAAAATATAGAAAAGTTATTTCCATCCGAGCGGGGAAAACTCCCGCTCTACCCCCCTAATCATAGTTTTCTTAAAGCTTTAGCAATGTTATAAGTTTCGAGTCTTTCCGTTTTTTTATTTTTTACTTTTTGCCCATCTTTTTAAATTTTTACATAATTGAAACTTGCAATAACACTCATCCTCTTCATCAGCTCACTCTCAGGCTCTGAGAGTAGAGAGCTTACCCTCTTTCTAATAACCATAATTTTCATAAAAACTTTTCCGAAACCACGATTTTTGATCTTTATTTTTTAAGTTTCATACAAATAAAGTTTTTTTTTTTCCTCCACAATTTTATATTTCTTTTAAATAAAATAAATAGTCTCCCTCCCTCCAAGTGCCTCTGCCCCTAAAATCATTAATTTTACGGGCATTTATCGTTTTACGTTTAATGATTTTTTTTTTTAAAATTTCTACTTAATCAAAATTTTAATTACGGCTTTTAATATTTCGATGCGATTGAAAAGTTTCATAAAACAAGAATAATAATCTAACGCAGTAAAAAGAAATTCGGAAACAAAAAGAAGTTTTATTTATCAAGTTTAGCATAAAGTTTACCCTTTATTAATAATTATAGTATCTAAGTTATCTTTGGTTTGCTATAAAAACAACAATAGACTGCACTCACACAACAATTAAGTTTCAAGGACATTCAAGTTTAAATCATTGCACAGATAAATGTATAAAGATAAAAAATGAAAAAACATACCCTAAAATCTACCTATAATTCTAACATATTTCTTGAATACGAAATCAATAATCGAAGAATGTTAAGCAACTATCATTTGGGCCCAAATATTCATTGAAATAAGTGAAATCAATGATAAAATGAAATGTGTTATATTAAGTATACACCGTCCTGCATCGCTTTTAAACCAATGCATTTTTTAAAACAGAAAATAGGGAACAGTGCGGAAGAAAGTAAAAAAGGTAAATGGTAAAAAATTGAAAGTTCATAATCTAAATAAACTTGACATGCAATATACAGAATTTAACTACACAGTATGTAACGAAATTATGAGACTACTGCAGTTTTTGTGACTCTTATTGTAAGTAATATAAATTTTCCAATTTTAAGTTAAGTTAATAGAACTTAATTAAAAACGAAATATATACTTGTAATTTTTAAGAAACATATTCAAATAGAAATATTTTGTCAACAATATATCTGTTACAAAATTCTAAGACCACCAATTACTATGAACTTTTTCACGAAACTAGAAAAACGTTGACCCACCATATGTTTTGTTTGTTGATAACTTCAAAGAGTCGATTTTTCAGCGAAATTCTCAACCAATGTTTTAGGAATTTTGTCCCATTCATCCATGATAGCTATTTCCAGGTCGTATACAGAATCATCTTGGTGGTTATTTGCATAACAAGTCTAGCCGAGTTGCCCCTCATTGTTGTAGGATGAAGCTCAGGACTTGGCCAGCATAAAACCTCGAGTTTTTCTTTCTAAAACCAATTTTTAGTTGATTGAGACCCTGCACCAGACTGTTGTATAGGTTCTACTTCTGTGCTGAGTTATTTTGCGAGAAGACAAGTTCAGTTCCGTTGCAAGTTTGAAAGTGTATCTATATCCCAAGCTGATAATGTACGTTTCCTACCGGATCTTTTATATTTTCCATTAACATCTCATTTGCTTAAAACATTACGAACAACAATTTTAAAACGTTTATTTATCTTATAGATTTTACGCTGCGACTTTCCAGAGCCTTCAAGGAATCACATTTTAGAACTTCTACCTCAGATTCATTTCCGCGTAGTATTGTGAATTTTCTTCAGAAAACAAGTAAATTTAATTGTAATTTTATATAATATTATCGTTTGCGTTTTCGCAATGCAAAGTTACAGTTTACATACTATTGTCAAAGAAAAAATAAAAGAAATTTGATAACTCAAAGATTTTGAAAAAATAAAAAATAAATAAATAAAATATAGGTGGTCTTTTATTTATGTAACACTCAGATTTTTAAAAAAAATCGTTTGCTGTGTAAAGCTAATTTTATGCAGTGTACCATAAAAATGAGTGATAATTTGGGTGGTCTTATAATTTTGAAACACTCTGTAATATCCAGTAACGTAGCTCAGCAACAACGAATCCTTATGTGTTTAATTTAGTGTAGTTTAGTTTTGATCTAGTGAGAGCATAGTTTTTTTTTTTCTCTCGGTAGAAAGGTTGAGTTATGGAATTTTCTGTAAAAAGAAAATTAACATTTTCAAGTAGCATCATTCTTATCGAAAAATACTTTTTTTAAAAATTCTATTGGATTATTAGTTTCACATAAATTTTTCATTCGCTTCACTATTTTATGAGTAACATTCTAAATTTTGACTAATTAAAAATGAGAAAAAGGACCATAAAATTAATACTAGAAATGTTCTGAAAAATTATGATTTTGCAGATGGGAGGACTCGGGGGGAAGTAAAATTATAGTAGAAATCTAAAATTATTGAAAAAAATTCATACTTTATTTGCAAGAAAAACAAAAAAGGGAGATTTAAAATTGTAGTCTAAGAAAAGTTTTTATGAAAATTTCGAAAATTATGAAAGTTTTTATGGTTTTTCGGAAAGTTAAGGTATAAACTCTCTTCTCAGGGGCAACAAATAAATTGATGAGAGAGATGTGAAAACAAATATGAATGCCATTACAAGCTTAAATTGAATAAAAATTGAAAATGATGTTCCTGATATATTTTTTCAAGTTGATTTAAATAAAACAAATATTAAGTTAATTGGATTAATAATTTGAAAGCTATTTATCTTTTTTAAGTACAAAGTGTAAAATTTGTATTAATATTCATTTACGCAAATGTCATTGCTATCTAAGCAAGTGATGTATTTGATCCTGTTTTTCCCCCTCCGATTTAAGAAGGAGACCAAAAAAGTCGATAAGGTAATTAGTTGAGACGTTATAAAAGCTTTTATGAACAAAAAGTACAATTTTGTACTTATACTTATTTACTCGTCTGAATATTGCTGTATAGACGAGTGTGAGGCATTTTTCTTATATATTTTTTACGATATATCAAATAAGGTCAAGTCTAAGAACTAATAGTTTCGAAGTTATAAACTTTTTATGCGTTAAAGGGTATGAAACAAAAATTAAAATTTTCCTTCCAGAAATTCTCATTACTTCAAAGTAATATCGACTTATTGGATTTTATTGGAATTAGCGTAATAAAGTAGGTAAGAAACAATGCTCTCTAGATTGTAGTATTAGACGTTTAAAAAGTATACGTAAAAATGCTGTACTTTTCAAACTTAAAAAGTTTTATAGATTTTTAACTAATCGTCCCATTGAATTGGGATAAATTCAATCGATCCAGTATAAAAAATACATTGGAAACATACCTCATTTGTCTGAGCTACAATACTTTAGTCTATCCCCCTTTCCCCCCACCTTTCCTCTATATTACTCTTTGCGATGTTATAGTGCCTCAATATCTTAGGTCTTGAATATAAGTATGTTCATATCATAAACTAACAGTGATAGAATATGTTGTTATCACCAAGTGCAAAATTATTTTACAATTTTATAACTCACTACTTTTGTCGACAACTCAATGGGATTTATGGCCGTCTATGATCCATGCATATTCTTTGTAGAAATAGTGAGTAACTTTTCAGAATTTGTCGGTATTTGTTTCAAGCTGCATATTATTTTGAAACTATTGAATCAGTAAAACTCAATGATGCGTGGGATGGTGGATACCTACCTTAATTATACTTGTTTGTTTAATTTCAAAAAATGTAAATTTTAGTAAATGAATATGTGCTTAATGTTGACAACCTAGTTTGCCTACTTCTAGCAAGTGTGAAAGTCTTAGATATTTGAGCATTTGTGAATAAAAATCTACCTGAAAGTAAAGCAAAGATTTTTCAACAAAAAAAGCCCTTATTGTCACTGTTAATTATATGACATATATACATATTAAATCAATATCAATGTAGAAGCACTCAGAAAAATAGTTAGACTAAAATCAAACGTTTTTTTTTTTTTCGATGTTAAAAAAAAGAAACTTCTTCAAAAATTCATTCTCTGCTTTTGGATTGAAGTTAATTCTTTTCATATCCTTCTGAGACCGAAGCTTTAAAAAATTTACAGAAAATGCTATTTTTACTAATAAATATGCAGCTTAGTAGAAAGTAAACTCATGTGATAATTTTTCAAACAAATTTAAATAGCTAAATTTGATAGATTTTTTATTATTGCTTTTGTTATTGTTTTCATTTATTACAAAAAAAAAAAAAAAAAAGAAGAAGAAAAATAAAGAAGAAAAAAACAGAGTAAAGTACTAAATATTATTTTTTAAATGATAAAATTATACCAATTGTTGTCGTTGGATGCTGGGTCTAAAACTATATAGCATTGAAACAGAGATATGTTTATTTCCTCTTGTGCTTATCACCTTTGGTTCTATGTATTCTAGTTTAAATACAATTCCCCTCATAATAAAGAATAATTCATTTAAGTTGTAGTTATTGTTACATTTAGAATATCTTAGCAATAGGATGACGTTATCTATTTGTTTACGTAGGAACTCAGGTTAAAAGTGAATCTGTTGAACCATTCTTATGTAATAAATATTCGTGATAAGGCATTTATAGTGTTAAGGGAGCGTGCCCCAACATATGTGGGGAAAGTGGCACGTGATCAGGGTGCCTCAGATATCCCATTGTTGTTCCGAGGTCATTGAAGGTCAATCAGATCGGAAGCCTGGGAGGTGGAGAAGAGGCAGAAGAGAGCTATGAATTTCGATGAGCTCAACTTCAACACTTTAGGAAATTAATTTCCCAAAAAGGGTGGGGAGGTGGGGGGTCAAAGAGATGAGTATCTTATTTTTTCTCCCTTTTCCATCGTTCTTTTATTCCATTTATTTCGTTCATCCGCTTGTTTTCCACCCGCACTCTGTGCTGCGGACCCTCCTCTCTTTTAATATGATATCCGTGTCTTCGGCTTCACCCCCCTTCTCCCGCTATGCTTCCGATTAAATTCGAAGAAGAAAAATGAGAAAACGCCAATCTGGATTGCCGTTCCTTGTCTTCTCTGTCAGTGAGAAAACCGGATATTGTGTCAGTAAAGACTAAGAGGGGAGGGGGTACAGATTTCCATAATCAGTAGTTGTTAATTTTTATGCTATATGAGTAAACAAACTTTTTTGAATAAAAACATTAAAAAGTAAAAATCTGGATTCGCGTTTAAAATTAATAGTCAAGCTACAGATATTGTTACATACACAAGCTTTATAAAATTTTTCAAACTTTCACTATTCCTCGAGACTTGCCTAACAGCAAAATAACTAGGGCCCTCATTAGACCAATAGTCATTAATCTTTAAGGCTAAAAAGGGCCTATGTTTTCCGATATGGGTCCTATATGGGATTTTTATATTAATCTCATATTTTAAATCCATTACTCAGTCAATATTGGTCCTGTAAAAAATTGTCCATTTCCCCAATCGTCCATTGATATTTTACAGTCACTTTTCAACCAATATTGGCTCTATATAGAATTGTTATTGCCCAATATTAAATGACATTCTGGGACCAATATTAAAGCATCGAGATCCCCAATATTGGTCCCTTGGTGCATTTTCTTATAGGATAGATATTAAGCTAATTTCGAGCCCAACTGGGACTTAGATAAAGTTGGTGCTTGGGTTCTTTCTTTTTCCAAAACTACAAAATGTTTACAATATTGTTTAAGATTTTTTTTCTCTCCAATGCCCACCTGGAGAATGACATACAGGCATCTGAAGGGTAGAATTCTTAATCACTCTTTCAGGGGCACCCTATTAGATGGGCCGAAGTTGCTCCCAGAGTAAGGACAGATAGTACAGAGAATGAAAGAACATGTATGCCTTGGTCGGGATTCGAACCCAGAACCTTTCTGATGCAAGGCCAGATACCTGACCCCTACACAGGCTGGTCGGCATCTTGTTTAAGATGAATTGCAGAAAAAAAATTACATATTAGTTAATTTTTTTTAATTTTACTGAAATTTTAATATAATTCTCAAAATGCTCGAGGGAATTAAATTAGAGTTAAGAAAAATATAATGCTACATTACTATAATGAACCGGTCTAAAGCGAATTTGCATTCATCAAACCCAATTGTACATTTAGGAGTGGGGAGGGTGCTTTCTGTGGTACGGCCTAGAACCTATTAATATTGTTCTTGGTAAATTGACGCTCTCAAGAGTATTTTGGAGAACTCTGCTTTTTCCGATAGTTCAAAATTTCCCAGGGTAGTTCCAAAATGTCATGGCATAGTTCCCTCTCAGATTTATTGAAATGTTTTATGTTGTTTTTTGTCAAGTTATTATATTAACAAATGAATGTAAATCCTTTTCCCTGGCCTGTAAAAAGTTACGCGCTAAATACCATTAGGACTACTGAGTTCTGGAAGTTTCACGGCACTGATGAATGTCAATATCGACAATGCTTCATGTTATATTACAGCCTGTAAATGATAAGGCCGGGATAGCCTAGGTTTGTAGGGCACTGGGCTCATGTCCAACAGTTCGTAGGTTCGATCCCCGCTTGCCGAAGACTCCTCGTGTAGTAAATGGTGACTGATGCACGTTAAATCTGCCGAGTCGCAAAGTCATCCACGTTCCCATAACAAATCATACCTCTGGGGGGTACTGATGGAGTTTCCTCTGGAGTTTCCTTGCCTTCTGGATTGGTTCAAAATTACAAGGCTACGGAGTTGAAATGTAAATAAGGGAGTAGTAGTAGTAATAGTAAATTGTAGTCGTAAACCCAAAATTGGGTCGGCTGTTCAACGACGGGTATAAAATAAAATAAAAATCTGTCAATGATATTACAACCTGTCAGGCAGTGATATCAGGATATAAATGTAGAGCACTTCTCCATGTCTGCTCAAAGTTCGGAGCAAAAATCCATTTGAACAACCGGATTCTTTCTAAGCTCTGGCACTTTTACAGCACTGACAAATGTCAAGAATGAGAATATTTCCAGGTATATTGCAGTTTCTGTCGAACAGCAGTATCTAGATATGAATGTAAAGCGTTTTCTCTGGCGTGCTCAAAGTTTTGAAGTATATCCCATTTGGAGAACAGGGATCTCTAAGCTCTGGCGTTTATACGGCGCTGACGGATGTTAAGAACGAAAATGTTTTATAACGTATAGAGCGGGGTACTTGGACCAGGGAACCACGTTCGAATTCTGCAGATGAGTCTGGAAATTTTTATAGCCGGACTGTACAAAAGTTTCTAGAGTTGTATATAAAAACCTTGTTAAGCTGTTGAAAAAAGTAATTCCTTTCATAAATGGGATATATCTGCAGGAATTTATACTTTTCTAACACTAAATATTTTCTTAATAAATGTAGGAAATTTTTGCTGGGTGTTAAATAAAATAAACTAGAAATTTCTGTCATAAATGACACTTCGACATAAATCAAAATTTTTTTCAAAGCTATTTTTTTATTAGAAAATTTTCGCTGTATATCAATCAAAATAAACAGTTGGAAAGAATAATTACTTTCATAAATAAGATTTCTTCATGAATTGACATTTTTATGTATTTAAATATTTTCTTAATGAAAGTAGAAATTTTTGCTGTCTATTAAAGGAAAAAAACACTTAATTTCTTGTGTAAACAACATTTTAACTTGAATTAACACTTTTCTAACTCTAAATTAAAAAAACAAAACAAACAAACAAATATAATCTATTTTTGTTGCAAAACAAATAAATATAATAGACTGATAGTCAAAAAGTATTTGATACATAACAATTGGTACATTTTTTCCTAAATCATGCTTGAAATTATTTATCAAAAAGAAAATAAATAAATAAAAAATAAAAATAATAATAATTTTATTTTTATAAGTAAAATTTATACACAAATCGAAAATTTTTCGAAACTAAATCATTTCTTAATTATTTTAACGCATCTTTATTGTACAAAAAAACTAAACTAAATAGTAAATATAAAATAATTTACTATGAATAGCATTTCAAGACAAATTAGAACTTTTCAATACGTGAAACACACACTTAACAAACATAAAATTAACATTAAAAAATAATATTTTTTTAGAACAATGTTTTTGCAAAAAACGAGACTTCTTATATCTTCAAATAATTTTCTTAATAAATACAACACATTTAATGGCTATTCTCGTTTTCCACTTATTTTATTTCAACATAAACTCTCTGTACCGTACAGGAATGGATAAAAAAAAATAATGATAAAGAGAGCTGTGTTAAAGGGCAACAAGTACCGAGTAAAAATGCATAAAATTTTATAGCGAGGGGTAAAAAATCAGTGAAGCGTTTGACAACCCCTCTTGTTCATTTTTTTTAAACATAAATTTGTTACTTTTAACCCTGTTGTTCATAGTCACGTGTGTGTAATAAAGCTCCATATATTGTGTGATGAGCCTCAGTGAAGCATCTATCATCTTGTGCTTCAACGCCCTCATCTCCTCATTCTGCATATATTGGAAGGTTATCCGTTATGATGCCAGTCTTGGCGGCATTACAAAATAATTTTTTCGCCAATGCTTTCAACCTATTAAAGTTCGTGGACTATAGACATATTTAAGTAATGAAAAAGAATGTCATAACAGTATTGAGTAGTTAGTATTAAAGCGTATTATAATAATGTGCTACGAAGTTCACTTAAAAAAGGTAGACATAATTAAATGAGCCGTTTAAGGTCTCATAATTAAAAAGTTCTTGGGCGAAGCTTGGTCAATTTTTTTCTTCGATCACAACGATTGCGAAAAAAATATGAAATTAAAAGATAAATAAACGAATTTAAGAAAAGATGCGCTATAAATCTAATTATCAGAGCCAGATTTTGAAACTGAATTGCAAATATGACCTAACCTCTTCGTGCCGAACCATGGCGTCTAATACCTAAAGACATTTTTTCTAGCTATCTAAGATACTTCACATCCTGCTCATGATCTTTAGCTAAGATCTTCTTTTATGCACCGTTGCAATTTTATTCTTGGTCTCCCCCTCTTTCTTTTTTCGTCAGATGCCAATGGGTTTGTAACACTTGGAGGATTGCATTCATTTGTTCTTAGTATATGGTTCTCCATTTCCGTTTTTGATATATGAAGAGTGCCTTATTTGTTTGTGATCATAAGGATTTGCTTACAATACGTAATAATTTTTTTAAATATTCTTTTATGAACTTTTTAAGTTGAATTTTATTTTAAGGTGTTGGTTGCTCTTGGTATGAAACGCTTGGCTATCGAATCCTGTAACAAAATTTAAAAAAAAAAAATAAACATCGACTATTTATCTAGGTTTTAAAAAAACATAATTCTGATTAATTTTTCACTATTTATTAAACTGTCTTTTCTATTGTTAACTAAAAAAAGTAAAATATCTAGCTAGTTTTTTTTTACCTCAATGATTGAAAAAATTTTTAAAAAAAATTTAGTGTTTAAATTTAATGATTCGCACTGAGTTGTTGATGTGCTTATAAAATTGTATATGTAGGTATAGTGTAAAACTAATTTTTTGTTGAAAAAAATGTGAATAAAATCACATATTTTGTCACTCTTAAACAAAATCCAAAATGTACACTACAAATTGTGATTCTGATGGAAAGATAAAGATTCGAAACGAATCGAAGTTAAACTCCATACATCGCCATTTTTGATTTTTCGTAAAATGCATGGGAAAAGTATAAAAGACTAATTATCTCCTATTTTGCTGTACAATTTTGTTATTCTACATCAATCGATATCAATATCAGCCTTCAATAAATAATAAGCTTTGTGTTATTTGTGCGTCAATAGATATACGGTATGAAGCATTTTATTGTAACAATTAATTTCCCCCTAATTTCAGGTTTGAAATTACATTTTCGTAGAAAAAGTATTTTTAGAAAACATCATTATTATTGGAGAATTCTTATATGATTAGAAAATATTTGTAATTTCATAATGAAACCAGAAAATTGTTTGCACCAGAGTTTTAAATTAATAGTTATAATTATTGTACAGTGCGCAAAAAAGGAAAAAAAAAAGGTACCACCTTAAAAACTTTTGATCTAATGATCGGATCTTCACGTTTTAGTACTCAATTTGAATGGTTTGAGAGGGTGACCTCAAATATTCGAATTAACTAATAGAGACGATTTTTTTTTAGGTTACGAAATAAGACTGAAATACGTACTTTCTCTGAATAAGCATTTTTTTCTTCTTTTTTTTTTGTTGACGGATTTTTATTTTTGTCCCCAAAGGTATAGGGGGCAGCCGCAGTCTGGGAAATATGGTCTTAATAGTTCGGGCTTAAGAACCGTCCAAAGTTTGAACTCCTTAATGTTAATTTCACTTTTCACGTATTTCGCCATAACCTGAATTTTTTTAATAAGCGAATTAAAAAATGTTTGCACATAATTATAAAACGAGTTTTTTTTTTTTTTTTTTTAAATTGTAAGGTACACAATTTGTTTTACATCGTTTTAACGAATGTAATTTTAAATGGAAAAATACAAAGTTTGTGAGAAATATGTCGAATGGTTCCTGAGATATCAAACCAAAAAAAAGGAGATCAGTTATTTCAGAATCTGTCGAAAAAAAGGTATGTTTATTCAGAGAAAGTACGTTTTGTGTCAGATTTCGTAACTTAAAACATCGTCTGCACTAATAAATTAGCATATTTGATATCAACTCCCTCCAACCATTCGGAATGAGTTCTAGGACGGGAAGATTTGATCATTACATCAAAAATTATTCAGAGTGGTCCATTTTGTTTGTGTTTTCTTTTTGTGCACTGTTCAATTTGAATTTGTACAATATGTTTGTACAATCGTTAATTAAAAAAATAAACAAAATTATTCTTTAAGTTCGTAATGTATTGTATAAGGTCATATAAGCACACTACTATTTTGGAAAATAAAAGTAAATAAATAATGGCACAAAGTTTTCCCTTGCACTGATTTTCTGCATGACAAGATTTTTATAAAAAATACGTCGGATCTATGCCGCACTGTGCATCATAACGCTAATGTAGGGAACAGGAACAAATACAAAAGTAAACTAACCAAATACTAAATAGTCACCGAACAGAGAAATGCTACGAAAATATGTTTGAGAAATGATAAATAATTTTATTTTCATCAAATCAAATTATGTATTAGGAAAAAAAATCGATTTATTAAAATAATTTACCATGATATTTAATCAACTATTCATATTTAGTGATGATATTTAATAATCAGTAATTGCATAAAGCCACCGAAATAATCACATTTACATTCAAATCAATACATTTTTATAATTTTCCAAATCTAAAAACAACGATTAATGCGATGAACAATATTAGTGCTTTTAATCATTGATGAATCTTTTGTTTGCGAGTAATACGTTATTTATTTAACGGTTATTTGACAGTCGTAAGTTATTCAATGTTTGTTTTAAAATAACGAATTATTTGGCTATTGCGTATGAGAGAGACTGTCATTTATTTTGTAAGGTAGTTTTTTTATTTTTCACCCATTATTAGCTTTCGATGTAGAGAAAATTCATTTCCAATAAATTATTCCCCAATAAAAGCCACGTTAAAATTGAAGCACATACTTATTTTGCACGGTAAAGCAAAGAAATTGAATGTGTTATCAGTTATCATACGCTCGTTTTCCCAGCAGCTCTCGTCTGAAATCGCGAATATTTTTCTAGATTTTAATTCTTTACATGCCATCTTCTAAATATGTTTAATAGCTTATAAGCATACAGAACAATGTTTCAATCGAATGTTCGAAAGTATGCTGGGGCGCCAAATATGGCGCTCCATCCCTTTATTTGTAACGGTTCAAGTGTTCCGCTGGAAAGTTTATAGGGAGGGGAACGAGAAGCAACAGATATATCCATCGAGGATGAGGGAAGGTGGGGAGAGAATGTCAAACATTCCAGTCGCTTGCTGCAAACGATAATGCAAAGCAGTTATTAAGGAAGGTAAGGAGTCGATTCATTGAAGCAAACGATTTCTCATTAGGGCCGGCGCAAAATAACACATTCCACTTCCCTGCCGGCACGCCATTGAATAATGTCTCTAGCGCTCTATTTTATTATAGCCAAGAGAAGGCTCGCATAAATTGTTTATTCGAAGTAAGAGCTGAGCGATTATAGCAGCTGGCAGGGAATCTGAATTTTAATGAGTCTTAGTGTATCGTCGCTTGAGTATTAATGATTATGTTTGGCCTTTTTATTTCTCCTTATTCCTGTCTTCTTTTTTTTTCTTCATTTGTTTATTTCTTCGTCTTCTGGTTTTAGCCGCAGTGCGCAAAAATGTGCGCTAATTAGTTTTGGCTTCGTGTTGTCCGGAGGTGTGTGTATTAATCGGCCTAGGTTTTAACCTCCCCCTGAAATCAGCAAGCGTGAGAAAGGCTTAATTATAAAAAAATTGGCTTTGATCCATTTTGAATGGAATGGATTAAAGGGAAGAAGAAAAAAGAAATAAAGAGCAATAAAAGACAAAGAATTATCTTTTAGATTTTTTTTTCTTTCTCCTTGTATATGTTTATGTTAGAACATTATGAAAATTTTTGATCTGTCAGTCCATTTCTTAATCCATGTGGAGACTACAAAATTAAAATAATCAGTTAATGCTGTTACTTGATATTTCAACTCAATGATATTTATATATTTAAATATGTTTATTATATATTTAAATATTTGTTCGCAATTATGTATTCATCTTTTTTTATTTTCAAAAAATCGAAATGCAAATAAATCACTGCAGGATTACTGCTCCATTGCATAATCCTGCCATAATTTCTTTGCATTTTAATATTTCTTTGCATTTAAAAACAATTTCAGCGCTTGGAACTTCAAAGTTTACTCTAGGTTTATCTGAACTCACTGTTTTTTTACCTTTAAATTTTAAATAGCTCATATAATTGAAGGAGAATTGGCCATGAAAAGTTTCGCCAGTAGCATAGCGTCCTCTTAACCGAATGATTGTTTGAAAAGCGTTAACTCGTTCTTTCACTTGTAGTTTTTTTTTTTGCCGAAACATTGGTTTCCTCCTTCTTTATTCGATGAGTAAGATGCGTATTGAGAAGAAATTTCTATACCAATTTGCCCAAATGGGAAATGCCCGGCATGAAATGCGTATTTCGTATGGCTCAAAATGCTCTATAGCTTTTCGCAACATATCTCAAAATTATTATAGGCATATCTTGAAATGGGCAATGAAATAAAATTTTTTACAGCTACGTTTTGTTGAAAAGAAGCGTATCAAATTATTTTAAAAGTAGCTTAATTTTTTTAAAATCTATTAATAGATCATTATAAACTTTATTTTTCTAAAATGCAGTAGTCATCAGTAATGCAAGAAATGGAGAAAAAAAATATTATGTGCTATTTTACAAATAGTTTCTCCTTATGTGCAAAATAAATTTATAAAAAAACTTGAACGTAAAAATCGTAGTATCTAAGAAGTCAAAATTTTATTATTTATTGCATCTTTATATTCACAACAATATTATAAAACAAGAATAAAATAAAAAATTAAGTGACATTCTATATGAAATAAATCCCAAAAATGCTCTCGAAAACTCTCAGATTGAATTCAAGCCTTTTCGCTATCCCGTATAAAATTTTATTCATACGGCTATTTCTGAGAACAATAGAAGAAAACTATATCTGGAAATACTATGTTCATATTTACTTTCCCATGGGGAAAAAATAAATCTGGAAAACAATATCCGATCCTCTAGGCACACAAGGGTAGAAAGGAAAAAAAAATGGAAAGCAACCTCCTTAAATTTTCCACATCGCATGTCCTTCTTTATAGATATCTCTATAGCATACGTGCATAAACGGAAAGTGGCTTCTTCAGAATTTTTATTACAGGGAGTTCGTGGCCGCATTGGACATTCTCTATGGCTTGCTGAATAATAGAGATTCAGGCTAGATTTGAGGTTTTTGGAATTTAGAAGTGGCCGGAACCTCTGAGAATTCAGAACAAAAACGAATGATTATTCCCTCGGATTTGACGTTTCTTCTGATTGTTTCGGGCGATATTTTTGTGAAAATCTTGCTAACCCCCCCTTGCTCTCATACTCAGTATCTTTCATTCTTTTCATGCGACCTTCTCCTTTTTTTTTTTTTGTTTCCACTTCCGTTTTATATATTTATTTGTTTTTATCCGGGAAATGTTTTGTTTTGTTTTGATGGAACGGGATTTCCTAGATGCAGTTATGCGCCTTTATACGTGGTTATACCAGGACTAAAACATTTCGAGTTGCATTACTCTTGTTTCATGCACGTTTCAGATGTATTTTAGATTTAGAATTCGTATAATGTCTTGAAGGATGCGGGGGATATTGATTTTATGTATGTAGTTGATGCGCCAGTTATTTATTTTATTTATAAAAATTTAAGTAAGAATCGCATTTTTGCCCAAAAGGACACTTGTGAGATGGCGCCAATGAATATTTTAATACGAAGAAAACTTAAACATTATCAAACTCTGGCGAATAATTATCATGGTGAATCAGAGATGACAATCAATGATGTCTGAGCCATGCTAGCTTAGGTGATAGAGCGCTTGCCTTCCTGTAAGGTCACTCAGGTTCAAATCTCATCGGTGGCTGGTTGATAGGAATTCTGCTCTCGTTTCGCAACCACCACAGTGCTGACGTAAAATATTCTTAGTGGTAGATGGGTTAGAGTCCTCTTGTTGTCGAGATGACCATGGGAGGTTTTCGTAGCTTTTCTCTCCATGTAATGCATATGCTGGTTAGTAAGGATAGTTATTCCGCGAAAGATAGTTTGTCCCAATACTTGATTCAGGATTTCCCTAGTTTTCTGGATTGGGTTCAAAATCACAGGTATGCAGAGTTGAACATTGATATTTGTAAACTTAGAGCTGAGAGGAATGTTCAACGATGGTTATAATATTAAATAAAATTAACGATGTTTATGTTTCATAACATCAATGAAACTTCATCGATGAAAAAGTCGATGAAAAGTTGTTTAATATTTTAAAACAACAATTCAGCATTCATGTCAGATTAAATTTGATAGGAAGTAAACCAATGTATAATATACCGTTCGTTTCAGCCAACGTTAGTGTGAGTGATCTCGATCATTATTCTCCAGATTTTGATATTATTTTATAATACTAAATGAATATTTTATTTAAAGTTTGGAATCGAAAAATATTCATTAAGGATAGTAATTATAATACATTTGTGACACTCAAAAGAAAACTATGACAAGCTATGCATTTTTTGGCTGTATATTACTTGAATTTTTTTTTTTTTTAATAAAATTTCGTTTGTTTAAATTAGTTTTTTAAAGCAGTAAAGTCTTTTATAATTTTCAACTGCTGCAAAATATTTGCATGATAACTTAACATAAGCAAGTTATTATAAGATTACTTTAAAGAAAATTATGTGATTATTTTCATATGCTGCCTAACTTTATCTGAATTTTTGTCGGGAAAAATTGACATTGGATATGGTCGGCACATACCTTACTTATTTATAGTTTTTCTTAATTCTGCACATTTTAGTGAGGTGGACATTTAGAATATATCGCGCATTTTGCTTATTACATACTCTAAAACAGCTGTTTCCAAATGTCCTTCCGAGGTACCCTAGGGTTCCATGACATGGTCACAAGGGTTCCGAAAGTTACCAAATTTTTTAACCAGTTATGATTTTCGAAACCTGAAATCGAATTTACATCAATTTTCATGTAATAAAATTTTCTGAAAAATATTTAATTGAAATGCTTGCGAAGAGAAAAATTTCAAAACAATGTTTTTTCTAATAACAATATAATGAATGAATTATGGAAAGAGCTGCAAAATTTCTACGCTCTGAGAGTAATTTCTTTTAGTGGCGGGTAAATTTTGTTTTAATGCATGATTCTTTGTCCGTTAAATTTATTTTAAGTTATCTTTCCCGCCAATGTGAATGATTCAAAAGTTAATATAAAACGTCACTTTCTCCGAATTCTCTGGTGGTGAGGCTTTTTGAAATATTAGCAAAATTTACCATAATTCTGAATGCATTAAATTTTTTTACTGTCTACCATTCTATATAATATTGTGCAAAAACCGTAGTAGTTGGCAACCCTAAGCATCTATGCATTTATGAAAAATTCCATTAATATTTTGCATCGAATAAAAAAAATAAATAAATAAATAAATTAAAAAAAAAAAAAAAAAAAAACAGTTTAAAAAATGAAAAATTATGTTTTTCTAATAATTATTCGCAACCTTAATTTTTTTTTCCTTTTTCGTTTTTGTTTTAATGGAAACCATATTTCATTAAGAATCAGACTTAAAACCACTCCAGACCTGTGAATTCAGCTATGCGACTTAAAACCCAATTTTAAGACTAATATTGATGAAATGATATGATGGAAAAATTTTATTCATTACTAAATATTTTCAATATAATTAATAGAATTTAGATCATCGCATCTTTGCAAAATAATTAATAGTAAAGTTGATATATGTGTTCACACTTGTTAATGAAACTTATTCATTAAGTCACGGGGTTCCGCCAAAGGAAAGTCGATCATTTAGGGTTCCAGAGCCGAAAATATTGGGAGTCACTGCTCTAGATCATTCAGATAGATCGCCAAATCGTCGATCGCATGCTGCTAGTATCACACGATGACATTTTCGATAAGTCGCGTTTACGCTTCCATTGGGTTAAATACTGATGCAAGATTATAGGTTATATAAACGAAAAATGAGACTATTTTTTTAAATTTTTATTTTATTTATAAAGGTTTGGTAATTTTTGATTGGTAGCTTACAGTAAGATTTAAAAACACTACTCTAGATGAGAGGCTTCATAAGTTTCTGTGTTCTTCATCTGTGTTCGAGTTCGTAAACGAACCCACAATTTTCCACTTTCAACTGTAATTTTCCGTGAACCATACTCTAATTAGCCAAACAATCGAAATTCTCTGAAATAATCTCTTTTGCTATCTTATTGTGAGAAAATAAGTCACAAAAAAGAAAATAAATAAGTAAATGGATAAATAAAAAAAAAATAAAAAGAAAAAATAAGAAAGTGACAACAAAATTCTGATTACATTTCTGAAACTGCTCATCACTTTAGTTACCATATTATTTTTGAAAAATTAAGTCCATGGATAATGAAATGTAAACTATGTACTTTTAAAATGAAAATATTTTGCATTTTGAAACTGATTAAAAATAAAAAAAATTACCATAACTTTTTTTATTTTTTCTTGGTGAATAAAAACATCTTTAATTAAACATCAATTTTAATATTATTGATATCAAAATTTGAATTTATATTCGAATTTTAATCTCCATTTAATTTTAATTTATCGTCAAATTTTAATCTTCATTTAATTTTAATCTAGCTTCAATTTTAATATTTTTTTTTTATCTTAAAAAATAAATTTGTTTGCAGATTAATGATTTTTATTTGTATTTAATTTTTATTTTATTTTACTTTTTAAATTCTATTGTAAAATCTACTACTTCGATAAAAAATATTTCTTTATAGAATTATATCAGTTATTAATAACAAAATGGACTCATTCAAATACAAGATATGAGCGATTAAATACGCACATAATAAAGTCACGTCATGTCAAATGACTTTATCAATTCAATTTAATCAAAGTGTTCACGAAAATTAAATTCCTTACCCAAAACAATAAAATCCAATATTTCACCGAAGTCGATCAAAATTCTGGTCGAGTCTTGATCCCTAGCTGTTTTCTCAACGTTTGACCACGTCCCTGGTCTCTTGGGTGTCCGGCATCCGGCCATAAAACTCAACAGAGAAAGAAGGCCAATTACCGCAAAAAGCCAATCCCCACCCCCTCAAAAACTAAGCCCACTCCCTACCTTTAAAAACTTCCCGAATCTTAGCGGTATAAAATTTAACTCATCAGCCAAAACGGAGCTGAAGCATTTTTTTCCCTTCTTTTTTTTTTGATTTTTCATTTTTATTCTATTTTTTTTTATTCTGCTAAAAGATAAAAGACCCGAGAGACTATTTCTGCTAAGAACAACAAAACTAGCAAGAGAAACAAAAGAAAAATTTTCTGATATCCCCCCCTGACTTCCTTGTATCCGGGGCGTCACGTTCAGGGAGGTACGGGGTCCGGCAGCCATTATTTCGCGTGGCACGGACTACATTTATTAGCGTGTGTTAGCTTAAGGTGGCAAGCGCCCGTGGGGGGTCAAATGCTGAGCTGATTTGTGACGCCCCTTTTCTCTCTACACCGCCAAACTGTCCATACGTGACCTCCGGCCTGCGTCGAACTTTTTCCCTTTTGTTTTTGCATCGATTTGGGAAGATGTAAGTCGGTTTGGCCAATTTGGCGAAGGATCGCTGAGGAAGCAGGACTTTCTTTTCGATAATTAACGCTTCCTGACATTCCTGACGGAATTGCCATGCATTTTTAATCGTTCTTTTCTCACTGTCCGTCGCCTCAACGGTAAATTTCTTGTATAAAATACGTTGCATTCTGCAAAGGGCTGTGATAAATAATGAAAATACTTATTAATAAATAGCTAGTTTATGGTATATACTAGACGTGATATGATATAAATAAATGTTATAACACATTCTCCATTTATATTACGAGAAAACAAGTCCCTAAAAATGTAGTAAAACTCTCTCTCTCTCTCAGCGGCGCGACAGCCCATAGAGGGCCAAGGCCTACTGTGCCCATCTCAGTTTTCTTGACCTTGGGCTCTGGGGTGCAGGAGCAGATGTTCCGGTCAGGTGGTCAGCCAAACGCGGAACCCCCAGTGTTTAGTTCCCAAGCATGCTTGGTACTCATTTATCGACCCACTGAAGGAATGAAAGGCTGAGTCGACCTTGTCCTGCCCGAGGATCGAACCAGGGACCTGTGGCACGACAGCGCGAAGCGCTACCGCTTAGCCACCGGGCGTCAATAGTAAAACTACAGAATTAAATTTAGTACAAGAAATAAGATATATATATATATATGTATATATATATATATATATATATATATATATATATATATATATATATATATATATATATATATATATATATATATATATATATATATATATATATATATATATATATATATATATATATATATATATATAAATAAATCTTCTCTTCTCTTAATCTTTCGTTAATATGATGTGATGACTATTTGATTTTATATTTAGTTAACGAAATGAGATCATAAATAATGATTCTCGGTATAATATTTAATGAGCGTCATTTCATTGTCCAGTATCGTTACAAAAACAACCATTCAGTTCACTATTTTTTTATTTTATATTATTATTTAATTTACTAAATGGTATTATAATGATTCAAGAGTGCTCCGATGCTTCGCAGGTTCGAATTGAAAAATCAGTTAATTAGTACATTTTTGTTTTTTTTTCTTCTTATAACTAAATGAAGAAATTTACAAATCTATGACTTACAGTAAGGCTATTTATGACCAAACTTATTATTAGATTCTTTAAAAAAATTATTTTTTGAATGAAATGTTATTCCTACTATTTCAGTCAGCTTTTAGAAATATCGTATAGTATTTAAATTTGTGTCTCATAAAGTTTTATGAGCTGAATTTCATGATATGCCACTGCGATTGTTCTGGAGTTAAGGCACTAAACTGTCATGATGAAGAACTGTGGTTTGACCCCCCAGTGGTGACTTAAAGACCACCACACTTCAAATCGATGTATACCAGCTTATTTGGGAAGTAAAAGAGGTTTGTGCGCATTGCCAACCACATTGCAACAGTCTTGCCGCGTAATTGTGGAATCTTAATCTTCCTAGACAGCTTGCAATAGTCTGTTTCGGAGCCCTGGTGACTCAGGGAATAGAGTGTTTGCCTTCCAAAAAGGTGAACCACGTTCGAATCTCAGTGATAGCTGGTCGATACGAATTCCGCATTCGGCTTGCACCGACCACAGGGCAGACGTGAAATATCCTCAGTGGTAGACGGATCATGGGTTACAGTTAGCTTTCCACTCTTAATAGAGATGTTGATTCAATCTTATCTTCTTTTTTCTCCGCTTTGATATTTTCTATGCACCTGCCATTCATCTTTGAGTAAATTAAAATTACGACGAATTGTAGAATCACACTGCGTGAAAAGAGGATTGCGACGAAGGAATGAAAGATAGCCGCTACTGTTAATTGGTGAAATTTGATGGCGGTTTAGAGTTCAAAATGATGTCCGTTTTGACGCGTTCGGTTACATTATCTAGTGCAAAAGCTTCCCAACCGGAGAACTCTTTAAACCGTTAACTTGACCGAAATTATTGTCTGGAAAAGAAAATAGCCTGAGCTCAAATATATACTACTGTTACATAATTATTTTTGAAATTATGACATTATTATTTTTGAAAGAGGAAACATTTTTAGCTCATTTTTTTAAAAGGAGAATGCAAGGCTGAATCGGTAAAATATAGGGAAATAAAAGCTAGGGAAACCTAATGAATCACTACTGAGTAAAGCACGACAGGAAACATAAAAACTTGTTTGATTGCTGGTTGAAACTTGTGGGTGTTTTAAATTATTGCCTTTCCGCTGCTCTCTGTTTCATCGTTAAATACCTACATTTTTAATGTTTTTAATCCCGCCTTTCTCATCGGAATTTGATAAACGTTTTTGTTTTTTATTAGTTTAAATATTATTCACCAAGCCCAAATGTGTTTTTTTTTTATTTCTATATTGACTGGGATAATTTAATAATGTTGAGTCTACATTATTGATTTTAATAATGTAGACTAAAACTAGGAATACATCTCTTGTGAAACCGTAATTGTATCTGGTTAAGTAGATGCCATTCAGCCAAGATGATCGTATAAAAATAAACAGGTCTTGTATTGAGTATCCAGCAAATGACAGCCTGATTTGAAAATTCAAGATCTGTAAGACAAAGGATGATAGATAAATTGCGCAAGCAGTATGTTTATTGCTCAAGCTCTATAATTTTTTATACTGAAATTCAAAAATTAGAAGCAAAATTTTCAACAGATGGCTCTGCAAACTAAAAATTTCATTCGAGTTTTGTATTTTTATCTTGTACTATTTTAAATTTTGCTCATTTTGTAGTTCTTTAAAATGATGCAAAAATTTGTATAACTTGCAATTCAAAAGCTTTCTATCATTAAATAAAATAATAGAAAATTAATAATAATTTTTAAAAATAATTTTTTTATAGTTTTGTTCAAAACTTTTTTGATTCGATTAAAAAGTTCCTTAGATATGGCAAATTGCGAAAGAAAAAAAAAGAAATTCACATTGAAGGGTTCACCACTTTCATGTCAAAACTATTAGGACCATTTCTTCTAGATTGCGGCACCCCCTCCCCCCTATTTTGAGGGCCGAAAATCGGAATCGATCAAAAAAAAAAAAAATTATGTTTACATAGAGAAAGTTTGCGTCTTCAAGTCTTAAAATATCGTCTACACTTATTGATTAGCATGCGTGAGGTTAGATATTTGAACAATGAAGATTAAGTCCTAGTCTGTGAAAATTGACTTATTAGATCAGAAATTGTTCATTGCGTTTACTTTTTTGTTTTGCTCACTGTACATTTAATTTATATCGTTAACCATTATGTCTTCAACACCATTGATGGAAGAGTTCATTGAAAAGTAAAAACGGATTTGATTTTCTATTTCTATATGATAATGTATAATGATTCGATAATAATGATTCGATTTCTATATGATAAATTTAAAAAAAAAAAATTACGTTTAAAGAAGACAAAATAAAATAAAATTCATATTTATGATAATGACACTATATTTATAGCTTAAAATACAAAATTTATATTTTATTTATTGTCTTTAGGTAAATTTTTTTATAATTAAAACGGTAGAAAATTTGTTAAAATAATACAATCTATTTTAGCTTCTTGATTTTTTCCCTTTTGTTTTATAATATATTTATCATCTTTAACAATTTAGTTTTAAATAACAAAATTCAAAATTTGAATGGAATTGGTCAAATAGTTCCTGCGAAATGAAAATTTAAAAGTACGATTTTTTTAATACTATTTAGCGTGAAAAAAAAAGTGGAATTGAAAACTAATACTAAATAATTGAATGAAAATTTTCAAAATAAAACTTTCGACAGTTAAAATGCGTTTAAGCATAGGGACCATATATTTCCAGATTGCGATTTTCTTCCATAATTTGAGGGTTAAATCCGTGAAAAGAAAGAGAGGTTTATTCAAAGAAAGTAAGTTTTTGTGTCTGATTCCGCAACTTGAAATATCACTTACTTAAATATTTTAGCCTTTTTAATGGAAATTTTTGAACCATTAAGATTGCATCGAACGCAAAAATTCAATAATTACATCAAAAGTTAATAAGGTATTCGCTTTCTTATATTGCACAATTTTCATCATTTTAGCTTTCTGTAATTTAATCATCCTCGATAAGAATTCAAATATTGAATTCTTATCGATGACTTCATGCCCCATTTTGAAAAAGCAATTTAAACGATCACATTGTTATTTTATTTACTTATTTTGGTCTTCGTGTGTTTCATATCCCTTTTCGATATGTGAACATAGAGTATAATTATCGATCCCAAAATCACTTATATTTTAATAAATGAAAGTTTTAAAAAAATGGGATTAACATAATTTATTAAATGACAACGAATGCCTGTTTTTAATATATATATTTATTGTAAGAATAATTTTTCTTTATATCTTAGTTAAAAATGGAATAAAATAACAATTTATTATTTTTTTCGTTCAGAAATTAAAACCGATAAATTCCTAATTCTGAAAAGGGCAAACAAAAAGCGTCCTTAGGCAAACAAAAGGAATAAAAAAGCTTGAAATTGATAGAAGTAAAAAAATAAGCATCAATATTTTTTATTTATTAATACTTACATACTTATTGTAGGAATAATTTTTCTTTATACAGTATGCTACAAAAGCTTAGGCACACATAAAATTTTTCTAGGAATTCTGAAATTATGGATATTTTTTCTAATGATTTTATTGAGGAAATAATTGTTTGACCCAAAAAGATGCTACAGAACAGAAAATATAATGACTAAAAAATAGATATTCATATTTTTACCTGTTTTAACTGCTAACAAAATTTAAACACAATGAAAATTAGAAAAAGTAAAACACAAAATTTCACTTATTAATGAGATATTTTTATTTTTAATGAACTAAAACACACAGTTTTCTTTTAATAAGACAATATTTTACATGTTGTCTGGATCGATATTGATCCATGCTGTTTTAATGGCTTTTGTCGGTTCAAGTATTAATGAGGTTACATATCTCTTTCCATATGCGGCCTTAAATAAAGAATCGCAAACATTTTGTATGGGTTTAGGTCAGGGTTATGGGTTACTCAAAAGCTGCAATATTTTTCTTAGCTCCAATCTATTCCATTATTGCGTGAACATATTTGTGCACTGGCATTATCCTGTTGAAATCCCATTTCGGCCAACTTAATATACCTCTGAAAAGTAATAGAAGGTTCCTTAGTGTACCTTCATAGTCAATTGATGTTTAAGGACCACTCAAAAGTGTTAAACTTATCAAACTATTAAATCTAAAGAAACCTTCACTTATGGAAGACATTAAATCCGTAAGCGAAGCTCCGTCACTTAATACCATATTGCTTCGCCTATTTACAAGGTCACGAAAAATAATAACTTCTGCCATTCATTTAAATGCAGATTTTTCGTAGAATTCGGCTTGAATTCGGCTCGCATTAGACATGTAAGTTTCGTTTGCAATTTAGGACCTTCACAAGAACCAGTTGCAATATCAAGCCAATCCATACCGCATGCTTTCCACAGGTCCTTTTATAACGACTAATTATACTTTCTTGAATTCGGTTCGTAGAAAACATGTAAGTTTCTTTTTCGATTTTGGACAATTGTTTCACCCATTCATTCGCGATGCAACTCATCCGAGAAGTTCTTAATAGAGTTCAAGTTGGGGTACTGAACAGATCAGTCCGATATGTTAACCTGATGCCACCATAGCAATCTATGATTTACTTCGTAACATGCTAACAAGCATGGTTTTTCTGTGAGTCATATGGGTCCAACTTGTTAAAGTGCTATGATTTAGGAATCACCACACTGTCATTTAAAGCTATACAATAAAAGTCGGCGCCGAGTTGAATTTGTACCAAGGGTCCCTGTCCATGACAAAAGAAAAAACTCATGACTATAATTTTACTTTAGCTAGCATGCATAGGTGTCTAAATGCTTATTGATAGGTAGGGTCACATTTTTTTTTACTGCTAATTTTTTCCATCAGTCAACGTGAGAGTCGCGGTGGCTCAGGGGATAAAGCGCTCACCTCTGAGGTGCCCCTGGTTCGAATCCCAGTGATGGCTGGTCGATGCGAATTCCGCACTTGGCTCGCACCGACCATAGCGCTGACGTAAAATATCTTCACCGGTAGACGGATCATGGTTAGGGTCTCCTTGCCGCCAGGTTAACCGTGGAAGGTTCTTTTCGGTTTTCTTCTTCATGTAACGCAAATGTACTTATTATAACGCCAAATGCACTCCATTAAAAAAAAAAAAAAAAAAAAAAAAAACTTCATGAAGGAAAACTTTTCTCAACATTTGATCCAAGAGTTCCCTTGTCTTCTAGGTTGGGTTTAAAACTACAAGGCTACGGAGTTGAACATTGATAGTCTTAAATGCAGAACTTGGTCGGCTGTTCAACGCTATCACTATGAAATATAAAATCCGTCAGCATGATCGCGTACGCAATACGCGTACTTAATCAGATCAGAACACGAACTTGAAAATCATCCTTTATATAGTATTTCAATAACTTCGTTTCTTGAAAGTCGGAATTAAATTATAAATATTTTTTTTTTTTATTGACTAAATTTTAGTTTCTTTTTATCAAATAAATTTTACTTCAAATCATCATTTATTTAAGTGAATGAAATAGCGAATAAATCTTGAAAAGTTTCAGTATTTGTTATTACATTAATGCAACAACAAAACGACAGATAGCTTGAAGACTAATAAAAATTCCTCCTTTATGGAAGCAATAGCCGATACACCTTTCAAGCACGATGAAAAGTTGTTAGGAATTCTTGGCGAGTGCACACATTTTCTTGGCGACGCCTTTCTTTAATCCCGTAACCCTGTCGGTCAGTACTAACTTCATCAAGAATCTTGGGGCTTTTATTTTCTTATTTATTTATTTATTCTTTTTTTTTTCCCTATCTATCTTAGAGTTTCTGTGCCCAGTCTCCACCCCCTTTTAACAATACAGTATTCCTTCTTGGGGCCCCCTTTTCTCATTATGTCTCATTCGATGCGTCTTCGAATTCTCATCCCTACCTCTCTTTTAGAAATTTTTGCTGCTATTTTTATCGCTTTTACCAAGAGTTTTGAGCACTTTGAAAGCAGTAAAAATAAGTTTTGATCAGAAAACTTTTCCTCTTGTTCGTAATAAAGAGTTTGATTGTGTTTTTTTTTTCTTCCCATCCCTTTCCGAATCTTCAAATGGCTAGTTTTTGTATTTTTCTATTTTTGACACGGTAGCATAGGGATTAAGCTTCAATTTCCTAAATTATTACACGATTTAGATCGCTCTTTGTTTGAAAATCTATCATAAATAAGTATTTTTGAAATCTGGCGTACTAATATACCAATTTATGTACCAATATAGTAATACCAATACCAATATAGTAATAAAATGTACGCCTAGGTTGGAAGAAACATTACTTCATTTTCAAATTACGATGGACTTATATAATTAAAAATTATTTTATGATTCACTGCAAAAATAACTGCAACTAGTTATTATGGTTATATGTTTAGGTCAAACTACTGTAGAATTATTTTAATTTATTAATTTAATGGGTTTGGGGTTACAAATATCGTAAAAATCGTAAACCTTTTCGACACTTAAAAAATTAAGTGGATAACCAGGCAGGTAATACGTTGGGGGCATGTCTGAGGAGTCGTTAAATACAGCATTAAAAATGACCTCAAATAAAACTCAAAGAACTTCGAATCAAATAATTAAGAAAACGGAACTATTACGTTTAATAAAAGGGAAGATTTATTAACAAGAGAACAAAATTACAGCCTCGTCATTCTAAAGAAAATCTTAGACTCACTCAAAAAAAAAAAAAAAAAAAAAAATATATATATATATATATTTACATTTCAAAACTATCACCATGGCAACCACAAAACTCTACTCAATGTTAAACTGATTGCTTTACTAACTGACATATAATAAGTATATTATATTACAAAAAATACGATGCGCATAAGCACATAATATCTTACAGCCGGGCTGGTAGGACATTGGGGGCATGCCCGAGGAGTCGTGCGTTCGATACCAGCTGATCGAAGACTTCCTATGTACCAAAATGTTGGCTGGTGCTTGCTAAATCTGTAGGATTCATAAAGTCCTCTATGTTTCCAGAAGTACCCAAAACCTATGGGGGTAGTGGATCGGATTGATTGGGCTCTAGTTCAGGTCAAAATTACGATCTGCTGATGGATGGGATGGTGTGTGAATGTATCCTCCCTGTAAAATGAGTTGTGACGCATGTGTGTCGTCTCCATATCATACTCAGGGATGTTTCCCAGACCATAGTCAATAGCATACTGTGCAGCTCTAGTGCGACGTAAATAAGGAGTACCGTACCGTAAAAAAATATGTAAATGATAGGTAAGTGTTTCGTTATCTGTGACAGAAATTCACTTGTGCAGATGTGCCCATTTTTATTTTATTTTATAACTATCGTTGAACAGCTAACCTAATTGTTGAGTTTAAAACAACCAATTTTCAATTCAGTAGCCTTGTAATTTTGAACACAATCCAGAAGACAAGGGAACTCCAGGTGGATCAATTATTGGGAGAAATTTTCCTTTGTGAAGGACTTTTTGATGTAACTAATTCGCATTTGCGTAAGATGGAGAGGAAAACCACGAAAACCTTTCACGGTTAGCCTGACTGCAGGGGACTCTAATTCATGATTCCTGCACCATGGAGGATATTTTTCATCAGCACTGTGGTTGATGCGAACCTTGTGTGGAATTCGTATCACATCAATGAGTGTGAGCAACCACGGCTCTAGATGTGCAGATAGGTGTTTTTTTTTTCCTCTTCAGTAAAATATTAAGAATTATTTAAAGACTTATTCAAATATTACGGTAGGAGACAAAAGAGGCATATTTTCGCTTAAGTCTTCTTTGAATGATTTGTGTTTTAATTATGCAGATTTTACAATATGTCCTGTGAAGTCAGATAATAATAAGAAAATATAAGAATTCTCAAGAACATAGAATTTCTTTATTATTTTTAAGTAATCTTAATTAAAATGCTTCAAAAATTTTAAAATAATTTTTTTTCCTTTAATACTTTAATAGAGTACCATAAATAGATAGATCATTTTTCTTCGTCTGTAAGAGCCTAAATAGTCCACGGTACCTAATATCATTTATGAGATTCTGATAAGAACCAACATCAGGACACCTATGTAGTTGTTCAGACTTCAGTTCTATTGTAGTTGTTACGATTTCAAAATTTTTTCATTGAAGCAATTATTTTATATTTTTATAATTCGATTATAATGTGTATACCCGTTAAAAAAAAGAAGCACAATTTTATTTAAGTAGCGATTATAACCATCTGTAGTAAGTTAGAATGCCAATTCACTGGAAGAAAATTATCCCTTAGGATGGCATCCTCCCAAAGAAAAGGAAATTTCTCTTTTTTAGTTTCTTAAATAGTACAAACAGAACCCCCACCTATTGAAACCTATTTTTCGCCTTTTTTTTCATAAAAAAGAAAATTACTTTTGAAACGGAAAAATATCCCTATTGTATCTATACCAGTTGTGTTATAAATTGATTTATATCCTCAAGAATTATGTTTCATAAATCAGAAGGGCTAGTATGTAAACCGCACTAATTTGTTTATTTCATTTTTCTCAATCATTATATTAAAAAAAATTTTTGTAAATTTCTTTTTTTGGCCATTGCTCTATTTAGTCTCTCGGAATAGGACGAAAAGAATATATTTTTTAGTGAAACAAACAGAAAAACGATAACATTTTTAAAACTACAATAACATTCAAAATTGCAAAATAGCCTTTAAAATTTAAAAGGTGAAAAAAGCATTCTGAATATTAATAATGAAAAAATTCAAATTGTTAACTGCAAAATACAACCAAAGTTTAATAAAAATGAGCTCTAAAACTTGTTTTAAATAATCAGTCTAGCTTTTTGTTTGTTTTAACGAATCTAATGTTAGAATAAATGAATAAATAATTCATCACAGGTGATTGTATAACTCATATATTTCAATCAAATGCCTCATAACATTGGCGTCTCATAGGTGGTTTATCTTTGTTTGCTTTTGTAATATAAATATGTTGCATTAAAATTTAAAATAATATGCCGATTTAATTAATTCGAAATTGCATTTGACGAAACCTGCAATACAAATTGTATGTGTACCCTAAATATTTTACTTTTAATAACCTCAGATTTGTCCAGTAGCATAATTTATAATTTGATAAGGAAATAAAACGAAAATAGATGATGTTGCTTAGGACTACTTAAATCCTAAACCGCAATTCTTAACTTGCAACAGAGTATAGCAAGTTTAGTCATGCGAACGATTTGGATAAATATTTCTTTTTATATCTTCTCGTTTTTTTTTACCTTTCGGTTCACGTTCATTAATTGTCTTCAAGGGTAGTCAAGGCAACAAACTCAGTTATATTCATTCTTTCAATTAGACATTTTAAATTGATTAGTTCGAAGCCTACCAATGGCAACGGAATGAATTTTTCCACGTGAGTGGCCCTTTGGCAAATAGGGAAAGCACGTTCTGCCGTTGCCAGCCTATTTTCGGAATCATTGTTTGATCTAGCATTAGCGTCTCACTGTTGTGGTCAGTTACTGTAAAAGATTGTTTGTTAAATAAATACTGATGATGAGTTATAAACGAAAATGTAATAAAATAATCGATTGATTTTTTTTAAAAAAGTTAACAGCAGGAAAAAGCTTTTTATAAAAGCCTAACATTTTCATTGATAATTTTTTCCTTATATTTTGAATATCACTAATTGCAGCTTTTCTGCTTTTTTGATTTTTTTTAAAAAAATGTTTTAATGACTGTAGCTAGTTTTCAATTTTAGACTTAGTAACAGCTGAGCACGGTTGCATTAAAACTAACGTGTACATTTATTAAAAGATAGACATTTCTTTAAAAAAACTGAATTCTTTTAATTTATAATTTTTTTGTTTATAACTAATTTTTTTGTCTATAACTATCTAAGGAAGCGAAGAAAAAAAATCTGTACTCGTTATAGCTGATTATATCTGAACATCAAAGACAAAATTTGAAGTTAATAATATCGTTAACTTTAAACAGCTTATTATTTGCCATTAGCTTAATATTTTACCGATCTGTTTCGTTGTTGGAAAGTTACACAACTTGTCTGCTTATAAAGCTCTCATAGTCATAGTCTCAAAGTCATTATAAGCTCTAAAAGTAATTAAAAAAAACTTTTTAAAGAAAATTAATTTTATTGAAAATGGAACAGTCGGAAACTTGCCCTATCATGAAGTATAAGTATGAATTCGTATATGGAACTACAACATCATAAATTGCGTGTAACATGATTAGTGTATTAAACTCTTTTGCTTCAGTGAAGCAGTAAGCATCAAATTTGTTTGCCACATTTATTACCGGTAACTTCAGTCCCAGAAATGAAACACACGGTCACAAGGAATCAAAGGTCGAACAAACTAAGGTCACTGTTGAGTCAGATTCATTTTAGAGTGATAAGTTTATTGTTAGCAAATAGGCAAGATTTAATTCATTTAGCTCAAATCGGTAAAATGAAAATGTTAGATATGTGAGTTTCACATGAACTGAATGAAAAAGAGAAGCAAAAGCTTTTGTAAACATTCTTGATGTTGCTTTCTCGTTGCAAAAATATGATTCATTTTTTTAAAAATTTTATTTATGAGAAATGAAGTACTGCATAATACTAATAAGAAATGGAGTGGCGCAGTCAGTTAAGGCGAAGCTCACCCTACTGGTTGGAGAGCCGGTGGTACTGAGTTCGATACAGGTGGCTGACAAAACAACTGACATGTATACGCAGCCAGATGCACTTTAAATCTGTTGGGGCTTTAAGTTCTCTCGTTGCTTGTGGTGTGGAATTTTGGCGAGAAGGGTACCAGCTCCGGCACCATCCACGTCGCTTGATCAGGTATTCATGCCACGGCCGTTAATGGATAAAGCCCTAAAAAGAGGGCTAGGTTCTTGGCCATGATAGGCTGATGATGGAAATGGGTCCGAAATGACAATAGCAAACATGAATAACGATATGGCCTTAAACATAATCACAAGCTTAGTATTCAACAAATGAACTAGATGGTGAGTGTTTACTAGTCTAGTACAGGTTTTATTCATTTTGATTTTATGAAACCTGGCTCATCGAGCGCGCAAAAATATGCTACGTCCAACTGAGTGAGCAGAAAGATACAGCAACAAAATGAAATTGACGATACTCAGAAGCTTGCAGCTCTGGCTCTCTTGAATGGATCAGAATGAATCTTCAAAATCTTTTTTATTTAAATCCTGCAAACCATGCTCCCAATGAAAAGAAATAGCTTGAAACTTTTTCATCAGGTGGCGTTATTGCACGTTAATAAAATAGATTACAGCTCAAAAATTCAAAGAATAACCAAACATTTTATTTATTTACAACTTGCGGGCTCTATATACGTTCCTTATCTGTCAGAAATATGGATATTGTTCTAAGTATGCATATTTGCATATGGTTTTAGCAGTAACAGAGCCATCTATTCCTAAAAATTTAACCTATTTTTTTCGATCGGCATCTCGACATGATCTAATACCTATTTGATGTGCCATTTTGATCCATTCTATAGAACTAGCGCTAGGAGCCTCGGCGTGTTCCATCAATTTAATTTTTAACCTCTTAGTATTATGAAACTCTTAGTTAAGGAAGATTTTATGTTATTTCATGACCAGCAATTAGGTTGAGTTTAAGAGTCTAGAATTTAAAAAAAAAAAATAAATAAATAAACAGTTGTCCCTTGATTATGGATTATGAATTCTCTTGATTATTTCCAATTTTCTTTGATTATGTATTTATTAATCAGTAAAAGTAAGTGTGATGTTGTATGGTTTCTGAAGAAAAAACTCCCATTCTTGATATCCATGAAAAGTCACAAAATGTCAGGAAATCTCGCGCCGCAACATGTGGGCTCATCTACCACGCAGCCTGTTGCTCTTCTGTGTTTTCTCCTAAGAATGACGTCACCATGGTGTAAGGTAGCAAGAACACAGGCAAGAAATAGTGGAAGTAGAAAAAAGAATTCCCCAGTGCACGGGAGAGGGAAAAAAACTAGAAGGAATATAATCCCCGGATTATGTCCAACCCCCTGGACATCTTGCAGAGGTCTTGCAGGTCGTTATCCGCTTCTCCTTGATGAAGTCCGGGAGATTTGCCGGACATCAAAATCTTCAGATATTTACGAACTTTTTCCGGGAGATAAAAGATTTATTTAGTTGTCTTCTTTTTCATCTCTTGCTATCCTCGCATCATTCTTTTATCATTTTCCCTCTGCCTCCTATATTTCGACATAATTTTTTTATTTTTTTTATTTCTGCTATTTTCTTTTGACCCCCTCTCTCTTCCCCGAACAGTTTGTTAAGCTAACAGAGAGAGAAATTAAGATGTTATGAGGGATGGAGGAGTGGAAGAGGACAGGATAACTGGGAAGGTAAAAAAATAATAGGTTTGGTCTTGTAATAAAGATAAGCTGATAAAAGTATTAGATTCCTTTCTGCCGGTTTCCCCTTTTCCTATTTCAGTCCCATACCTTGCTATCTCTTCTTTTTTTTCATTTGAAAGATTGGACATTTTCTACAAGAAAATCGAAATTTTTATTTAATCACATAAAGACTTTCGTTTTCTATTACTTTTTGAAAGGTTATTTTCCTTTTTAAGCAACTACTCATTTCGCTTAAATACACTTTGCTTAGTTTCAAACTTGTCTTCAGTTACAAAAGCAAATCTTTTTCCACTCTCTCTATTTTTTCCCCCAGTCTTCGCTTTCCGATACAAGAAAAGAACAAGCAGAAACAAGGATTGAGAAAAATAAATAAGTAAATAAAATGACGTTTCCGCGCCTATCTTTGAAATATAGATAGATTTAGCGACGTTCTGTCTCATATTGGGTTTACGTATGTTGGGATTTTTGCGATAAATTAATCCAATAAGTTTAAAGAAAGTAGTAAAAGTGACCCTCACTTGCGTTTTTTTTTTTTTTTTTTTTTTTCGAGCAAACTAATTCAATAAGAGGACACTGGACTTTCAAGCTGAGAAAAATCTTTCAAAAATCCATTATTTCGTTTTTGAGATATTAAAAAATTCTCACCTTACAAAGTAATAGGACACAAACAGTGATTAAAGCAGATTTTTCCTTACCGAGTTATAAGGACCACACACCAATACATAGTTTTCGTTGAAAAAGTTGCTTTTTCTCGCAATGGAATCTTACTATGTGCGCACAACTTCAATAAGTTCCTTACTCACCAGCTTCCATTTTAATGTTATAAATATTTTTTAGATACTCTTCGATGTATCTTCTTTAATTTTAAATGCCTTTGATTAACTCAATACATTAATTTAATTTTTTAATAATTGAATAAACATAACTGAAGCGTGTTTTTTGAAGAAATATTAAACTAAAAATTTAATGCCAAACATTAACATTTTTATATAGTTACCTTTAACCTACCTATAATCACTTAAATTTATTTGAACACCTTTAAACAACGTATTTGATTAAAATCTTAATTAGAAAAATTAAAATTTGTTCGGAAGAGACTTTTTAATTATCAACAATTAAAAACCGTATTTTTAACTATAACTTTAAAACTAAGAACTATTTTTTCTCTCTCTAAAACATTGTGCACAGACTTCTATTAATGCTACCAATATTCAGTTAAAATTTGAAAATGATCGAATAAAATTTTTTTTTGTTTTGAATCTCTATGTCCCCTTAAAAGTTGAGAGACTCGATTTGTCTCAGACTTTTGAGAATTTTCGATAAATTAATCCGTTACGTTTAAAAAGGGTAAGAAAAGTGTTTCTCATTCATTTTTCATTTTTGCGTTTCAACACAGGGGAAGGTTCTTGCATAGAACCGAAAATTTTGTATATTTCTTTTTGAGCCATTATTTGTGATTTATTCACATTACGTAGCGCATATTATATTCTTTCTTGATTTGTATTGAAAGAAAACTCCTTGAACCTTCGTGCAATTTTGGAAATTAATCCAGTAAGGAAATTGCTACTTCAGGAAGAGAAAAAAGTAGGGAAAATGTTGTACTTGACGGAAGCTGAAATATATGTTGTGTCTTAGAAAAAATAGAGGATATGTAAAATGATAAAGAATATCCCTTACAAAATGTAAAGGATTTTTTGTATCTTGAAAAAAGTAGGGGATTTCTTGTACCTTGCAAAAGATCAGGAAAATATTGATTCTAGGAGTCATTTCCACTGTTTAAATAAATTAAATAACACGTATCACAATTTTTTTTTTTAAAGATTGAGACGAAATAATGCTTCAAAAATGAAAATAGATTAAGAATAAATTTAAAAGTAACAAATTGCAGTTTCATAATAATTTTTTTAGAAGTGCATAAATACTTGATCATAAAAACTAAAAGCATATCATAGCTGACGATTACTTGTTATTATGATTATAATCGTGATCATAAAGTATGATTGCTTATAAATCACTGTTACAATCTGTATGATAACTTTTAATCCAGATTATGTGTAATAGAATTTATAATCAGGATTACAATATATTACCCTTAAGATTACATGCAACAATAATTATAATAGTAATCAAGATGAGATGAAATCATCATGACCAGTAAACTTTTGATCGTAACTTATGATTACTTGTGATTATGATTGCAATGATAATCATAAAATAGAAAAATAATTATAATTACTGCCACGAATAATAATTACTTGTAGTTAGGATTACAAATAAACGATTATTTGAAATAAAATATATGAATCGCACTAGGAAACAAATATTTTGTTGCATTCAGACAAATACTTGATCTTGTCTGATTCGGGTGTGGTGATTTCAAATCAGAAATTAATTTAGCTCCAAAAACTAAAGATTTCTTTTCTTTAAAAAAAAAAAAGACATTTGTAGGATTTTTTTAAAAAAATGATGTAATGTTGCGACGAACTATTAGGGGAGTTAAGGCATATTATCAGGATTGAAATTGAATAGGAAATGTCATTGTACACCGCTAGAAATGCTTCCTTACTATAAACTGTTTCTTCGTGTGCTTCTAAACAATCATAGGGAAGCGTACGACTAGATTTCCGGGTTCATATGCAATTTTAATCTTGATGATTTGCACTAAATATATATATATATATATATATATATATATATATATATATATATATATATATATATATATATATATATATATATATATATATATATATATATATATATATATATATATATATATATATATATATATATATATATATATATATATGGGTGATTTTCACGAAATATGACAATTCGGACCAAAAAAATTCTTCAAATTTAAAGTCGTCAAAATAATCTAAGATTTTTTTTTGTATACTTCTTTAAATACACTTATTAATATCTTACAGACAGCAGTGTAGTTTATTGACATTTGCTCGGGAAGAAAAATAAAATACAAATTCCCCAAATCTTGAATGCCAGGAAAATGACATATTAGCTTAGAAGTTTAAAAAACAGTCATTTTAAGTTAATAGTAAGTAACTCATCTTAAGCCTTTGTGTTAGATGGACCATAAATTGCTTAAATTAATTCTTTTTATCCACTGTAGAAAGAATCAAAAAAATTTTTGTTGCTGATATGTACAGAATAAAATTGTGCATAATAATCAATCATTAAATAAATAAATAACTTTGATTGAATCCAAGCATATTACAATCATACAAGAAATTGGTATTGGGTTAATATTTGTTTTCCCTCCTTACAGTATTAGCAGTTAAAAAAAATTACTGGTAACACTTCAATGTCCTGGCATTCATAAGCCAGGAAAATGACAGCCAGGATAATAACAAATTCGCCATTTTAGAGCATATAACTTTACTTTAATTAAATATTTTGGCCTAAGACACTTATATTCTGTAGAAAACAACAGGATTTCTTAAAATAACTCAGATAAATCTATGTAGTTTATGTTATTAATGGTCTCAAGAAGCCAGGAAAATGACAACACCGAAAACCTACTCACCTTGAAAAATTTTTTGAAATAGATTTTGAACCAGAAAATTGGTTCTTTATTCATGCAACAAGACATGTTCATTTAGGAGGGTATCTAATCAATCTATTAACATAAGATATTGATTGCTGGCTCTATCCATTTTGGTTATAAACCACTAAATGAAAGTAGCCAGGAAAATGACAGATTTTCTTGGGACAAACAAATTATTGACAGAAAAAATTAATTTAAACGAAGCTTTTGTAAATAATACCCTCTGCGTATATTCTAGAAATGCTTACACCGGTTGAGATAAAAAAATTTAGATATTAAAATATTTATAGGAAGTTTTGCAGCTAGTTATTATTGGAAACATTGTTTGGGACATGCCAGGAAAATGACATTTTGAAGTTCAATTAAATTTTTTAACTATACAAAACAGTCAATGCTAGTGCAAAGTTATTTTAAAATGCTAACAGCAATGCTATTTATTAATTTTTTTTTTAAAAAAAGTTCTTTTAGTATTATAGTATTAGATCTTGGAATTGTCATATTTCGTGAATTGTCACATTTCGTGAGAATCACCCATATATATACAATGCTTGGAAAATAATATTTGGGGGAACTCTCCTTTTTACAGGGTGTATGTTACAGTGTTTTCGTGCCATTGTTAGGCCAAAAAACGACCTGTTTAAATTACCTGACCACCTTAAATTCTAATAAGAGGACATTTATTTAAAAAAGAAGGGGGGATTTGCATCTAATTTGCATTAGTTTTATATATGAGCCCCCTTTTTTATTGCTTGAACATAATTATTTGCTCTTAGACTGGTTCCTTTGCTTTCCAGATTATAAAATATAAAAGGCAAAGTTATAAAGAAATATAATCTTATATATTATTCACAATTTTGCAAACTACATAGAATTAAGTAAAGCAATTTTATAAAAGATTTTATTCCTTTTAAATATTTAATTTAATTGCTTAGCTTTTCAGCTACGGCAAAAACTTTAATCACTATATAAATTTCCGAAATCACATTTATTTACAGGGCTATTGTCATTGCGTGTGTTTACGAACCACCCCGAAAATTGAACCAAACAGACTTGAAAGTTCACTTGTTTTTCAAATTAGATTGGTATAATTTGCACTTCGGTCAATGTAAAAAAAATTTTTTTTCCTGAACCGAGCAGAAATTTTTGTTTTGGCTATATTGATACAACAGTTGAAAGCTCTCCTTTATATAATCGTGTGAGCTGATGAAGAGATTGCATCATATCTTTTAATTATTTTGTTTTATGGCTTTTTAATAATTTTCTTAAATAATTAAATGATTTTTTTAAAAAATTTTTTAGAAATATTTTATTTAATAATTTTTTTTCCTTTTTCATTAATCTTTATTATTTTCCATGTCTTTTCCATATTTTTAACTTATATATATATATATATATATATATATATATATACACTAGCTGACCCAGCAAACGTTGTTTTGCCATATGAATTATTTTTAGAGTATGAAAATATATCTTATTTATTGTAAGTGTGTGCTTATATGGTATATGAGTTGGAGGGGCATGGAGCGTTGTGAACGATGAAGGAATGTGAAAATAACAACACACCATATAATAGTTTTTTTAATTTATTGTAACTTTTTTTTTATAAATTATATATACAACGAATTCTGAAAATATTAGTCAACAATATTAATCTCTTAGTGCAATGGAGTGTACAATATTTTTTGTCATTCCATCTTTAGCTAACACAAATAAACTGGATGGTTTGCCTACTCGAGAGCATGCCACGTATAATTGTCCGTGTGAAAAACATGGTGTGCTCAAATCTAAGCCACAAACAGACATTGTTTGGCCTTGAGATTTATTAACAGTCATTGCAAATGCCAATCCAATGGGGAACTGAATGCGTTAAAATTGAATTGGCACATCTGTGGGTATAATAGGGATTCGTGGAAGTAATATACCCCGGAATTTGCCATATAAAATAATGTCTTCGATAACGTTGTTCATTAATTTTTAAACGACTAATCGCGTGCCGTTGCACAGCCGTGGTGGGTTCAAATTACGAAGCAAAATAACCGGGGATTCAACTTTGAGTACTAAATTATGCGGTGGTATGCCTGGTAAATCCAATGAGTTTAAAAACTCTGTTGGAAAATTTGCAGCTTCAATGGGATCGAAATAATAAATGTTTTGCCAGTTCCACCTGGCGCATCCAAAAAAAAAAAAAAAAAAATCCACCTTGTCCTGCCGACACTGCGAGCATAATGCGGTCATAAATGTTCCTTTGTTCCTCATTCATTAGTGGAACATTGCGAGTAACAATCGCCACCATCGCCAACAATCGTATTGTATTGAAGTTCACAATTCATGTCAGTGTTTAATAAATCAGATGCACTTCGATTTGGCGAAGGTATACTGAAATGACTGAGTGGCAAGTTGGCAATAATAATGCAAAGATCCTCAATAGCAATCAGTGCTTCATTGTACATAGCATCGCTGAATGCTATCGTTAGATCGTTGCAACGTGTGCGATGTTGATACCGTATATCATCAGTCATCGAATCTTTGTGATTATCCTTTAACGTTTCTATACGGGCCGGGAAACATGTAGTTAATACTATAGCAAATAGTAGACGAATTTGCTTTGCAGTACAGTTCAATGCTGCTTCAGCAAGCATACATTCTGGTTGTCGTCTTCCAGCAAGCCGAGTGCAAGGCATGCATCTTTATACGTTGGATGCTGATGTCCATCGACTTTGCGTATATCTTGAAATGACAATGAGCCAGTGACATTAACGAACAACAGTCGAAAATAAAAGCACTCATTCTGCCTTGGATTGAATGTAAATACTCCCCCCAAGGCGTTTGAATAAACCGGGACATGCATCAACCGGTGTGCCTTGCTTGCAGGGTGTCCATTTTTTGTTTGAGCCCATGTGAAATAGTGTGGTACTTCTGAGTAGAGTAATGTCCGTGCAAAGGCACCAAAAGCATCCGCACGATTACACAATTCAAAAAAATTCGGTGAGTGTAGTTTTTGGTGGATTTATAGCTCGGTCAATCGCTGTCTCGTTCGTGAAATATACGCTCTGACCGTTTTCAAAATGGACGGCTAACTGAATAACGGTTGGATCCCGTTCATGAATTAGGAATCAAAAGATACGCCAAACAGCTTCATTGGAGCTGATGTACCGGCCAATTTGGTACAGCGTTATTTCATCGTTGTTATTCACTGGAAAAGCAGTCACATTGGTATTTTCAACGCGAAATACTGCTATATCACTTCCTTTATTCACATACTTGCAAATATATTTGATGCTCGAGCATAAGTATTAGAGTTTAATATGACTTGTTGCAACGTGCGTGAATATTGTTTTTAATTTATTATGTTTCTATGTCTAGTTTGGATTCGAATACGATTAAATAAAGATATATTTAAAATATACATTAAATCTGTCAAAAAAAAAAAATTGTTATAAACCTATTCTCAGACCTACTGAATATACATATAAAATTTCATTAAAATCGGTCAGGCCGTTTTGGAGGAGTATAAACACTAAAACGGGTAGACTATATTTGAGGGTGCCCCTTGATTCTCGCCAAGTTGTGATCGCGGTTGATTGCCAAGCTGGGCGGTGTTGAAACCCAATCGTGATTCTGATTAGTTTAGATTTCAGCGTTATTTTTAAATGTTCAACAGTATATGTAATTTCAGAGGTCCGTTAGTTCTTCGTTGGATACCGGCTGGTAAGGTTACTTTTGTTATGGTAAATAAGATCGAACGAATGTGGGCAGTCATAAAAATGGACTATAAAAAAAATGTCACCGCCAGTCCGGTACCACAGACGCCATTTTCGATTCGTATTTCGCCGAATTTATGTGGCGATGGAGGTATACAGATTCTATTCGTGACAAATTTCGACAGCATCTAACTGCTATTAGAGAATTCTTTGCACCTAAATCTGAGGATATTCAAGCTTAGTGAATTTTTTTTTCTTCTTCCTTTTCTTTCTGTGCTTACTCCACTAATTTTTGTTTCGATTCCAAATTCATTTTATTGGGTTAATTAATTTTGCTTATATTGGGTTCATTACAATTTTATAAAGTTTTGGCCGCCATTCCTGCTACCACAGTGCTCCGCGCAAACAGGAATAGCGCCAAATATAAGTCACCAATTTCGCCAAGGGGCACCCTCAAGTATATTTTTACCCACTAAAACTGTGACATGAGATTTTTATATATAAGATGTATATTGATTAATTTTAATGACTGATTACTTATAATCAAATGTACGTTTAAAATTCCATTCATGAAATCTGAAATCTCATTTCTCTAATAACTCAAATTTATGAGCTTAATAATCTTTTATTTAAGTTTAAGAGTGCATATTTAATCCTAAATCTGATCACTCTGGGTATTTTTTCCTCATTGCAGCCTCTCTTCTTTGATGAAAGAAAGTTATAAAATAAGGAAACTTCGAAAAATAAAGAGAAATAAAATATCCTGTCTCCTCTTTCCTATGAAATATAGATAGAATTCGCTAGATGTATTTTATTTATGCGCATTTTTAGGAGTATATTAAATTCTTCACATCTTTTTAAAATTTCATACGAAAGGGATGAAGGGAGGGGGGAGACTTTCTTTTCGCTTTCTCACTTCTAAATATCAAATGTCTACATATTGGGATCTTGAGATTTTCTCTCTGCCTTGAGCTTTTGGTTTTATTTGCATTGCATTGCAGTAAGATAAAAATGGATTTCATTTTTATTGAGAGATAAAGCATTCCGCACTTCCATACTTTTATTTATTCCACTGGAAATCGGGAAAAAAAAAAGTAAAGTTAAATTATTAAGATTTTTTTTTTTTTTTTAAATTGAAGATATGTTTTTTTGAAATTGAATAATTGATTATTGTTTTTAGAAATACTCTGAATTCTTATAAAGAATTAAGTCAGGAAATGCAATATGAACTTAACACACATGTAGTAATATAAAGGGTGTTCCGTAATGGCTATCCTTACTTTATATTATACGAATTCTTCTGGTGAAGCATACACATTAGGAGTCTCAAATAAATATTTAAGCAGAGGGGGAAAAAAGAAAAAAAAAAACCACTGTCGAGCATTGCGATCAAACGAAACACTATTGAGGAAGGTTGGTTCAAAAAATATCGAAACCAATTTGATTTTCGGAAAAAGCAGAGAAAAAATGATTATTGGAAATATCTCCTTGTTATATCATTTGATAAAAATGGTTTTTTTTTATAATCCTTTCTTCCTTACTAAAAATTCGACAAATTTCAATAGCATTTCTTATTTTCCTATCTAAAATATTAATTTCAGATCCCTAATGTGTGCATATTTTAAACTTCATTATGTCAAGAATTAAGTACGGCCTTTCGTTTGACTAAAAAGCTTCACGAGGGTGAAAGTACGACTTAGCTCAGAACCTCACGGATAGATGGCAGCACCACTCGTTCGTGAAGTCCCTCTCTCAATTGAGACATAGATCAGAAGGGGAAGGAAAATTTCTTCAGATAACTGTACCCATGGTACGGATCAGTGACCGACCATAGGACTTTCGATTCCACAGATTTTGCGAGCACGTATATCGCATGTACTCGGAGGATCTAGACGCTGTCGAAGATCGAACCCCGGTCCCTCAGGATCGGAGTCCGATTATCTAACCACTGGTCTACCATGGCTCTGCAGTCTCCTTTGAATTACCTACTACTCTAAATGAAAATTATTTTTTTTTTTTAATCTTTATGTTTAATGACCACTAAATTCATTGGTTTATGTGATTCCACTATTGGTTATGTGATTCTACTATTGGTTATGTGATTCCACTATATTCATTGGTTATGTTTAATGACCACTATAATCATTGGTTAAGAGTGCAAACAGTACGTTTTGTCTCGTAAACTGGTTGCGTGCAATGATTGAGTGCGTTTTTCCACCATTGAAAGAACATGAGTACAAAGAGTTAAAACTGCGGGATATAGGTAATAAATGCAAATTTGGAGATAAATAAATACAAAGAGGATAAAACGGTTTACAATCTATAAAACCTGATTCTGTGAGGCAACAAATAAGGTTTGAGATTGTGCAGGAGTTAGCATATGATTGAAATCGTAAAAACAAAAATATTTCAAAACATTAAAAATAAATAAATAAATAAATAAATAAATAAAAAAAATTTAAAAAAATTCAAAACAATATTTTAAACATTTTTTTTATAGTTTTCACTCTTTAATTGAGAAAAAACACAATTTTAAAATCGAGTAGGACGAGAATTGTTTTTTATTCGAAATTCTTCTTTAATCAATACCTCCTTCCCAGAACTCCCGTCGTCTTCTTTCCCTATGTTTTTTGTTATTTGCTTTGTCTATGTGTGGACAGGAATTGTTTTTAAGCGGCATGGCCTATCCTCAAAGTATAATAACTCTCAAGGAGAGCCAATTTTTCCACGTTATTAATTTGCTAAAGCTTAGTAGTTCTCCAAATGCAACAGATGGTGATGCAATCGTCATTTTGTGAAAAATGGACAAACACTGTTCTTTCCCCTCAGTCTCCTTATGTAATACTTATGACTACGTACATTATCATTACTCGACCAAAATACTCTGTAAATATAATTTTTGAAAAAGATAAGTCAAACTTTTAAGGCTGTTTCAGAATCACTTGTCATCTTTATTTAGATATATGAAAGTTTATTTTAATTTTTTTTATGATAATTGGAGATTGCAAATAACTTTCAAGATATTAGTATTTAGTCTCGGTGCTTCTATGTTTAAATGTATGCTACAATATTTAGGAATGACAATTGGGTACTTGCAACTTGAAAAGAAGACGTTCACTGATACACACGTGACCTATACTCTCAGCGCCAGTTTATTGTTTATAAAGAAATGGCATATTAAAGTCTCTCCACATGCGTTAAAATGTTAATTTATGTGAAGTTAATAAAGTACAGTTCCGTATCGCCCATCGGATTTGTTAAAATATATCTCTTTTTCGTAAATTTCTGAATATTATAATATTCTGAATATTGAATTCCTGCTATATTATACTAAATTAAATTTTTATTAAATTACAAAACGGTAAATAATAATATTATAGTATGGTTGAAATATAATGTTTAAATGTTGTTATTAAGTTTCTGAAAGATACAAAGGTCGAATAAAAAACCTTTTTTATGATTAAGTTTCTGGAAGCTAAAAAAAATGGCATCCTGCTATGATTTTACTATAGCAATGCGTTAATTGCTAAAGTAGAATCATAGCAAGATATTGCAATGTTTCTTCTAATTTTATCTTATAAGTACAGCATTTTTTTTTTTTTTTTCTAAATTTCAGTTCTTGTTTTGACAACTCTTCACATATTATTCATAAAATGTCAATCCAAAAACATCTACGCCACATTCTTCTTTACTGCAATGTATAAAATTATTATAGAAGAATGATATTAGGAGAAAGAAGTGAAATAGCATGAGACTGCCATCTACCGGCGTATTCCTCCCATAACAGATCGCGGAGCAATTTCTATTCTTTGTCCCTGTTCTTGTTACGTAACACTTTTCTCCCTCACCAGGTCTCTCGGGAAGTTGAGTCAGGGCCAGGAGGTTATGAATATCCCTTGCAACTTTTATTGGGGTCGCGCCCTCCCCATAAGTGGCTAATTATGTGTGACGACAGCTTTCTCCCCTTCTCTGTTTTTATCTCCCCTGTCCCCCCCCCCACGCAATCCATTTTTGCGATATAAGGGATATATCTGGATATAAAAGTGCGAAGTCTGTGGAGATTGATGCGTTGGACAGGGAAGCAGAGATTGTTATGGCGTTATTATGATAAAACGGGGGGTGTTCGAACCTCCTGACGGGTGAGAATTTGCTCTTACTTTATTACGCATTTCGAGACAGTCACTTGCTACCTTAATTGAATAATTACGTCTGATTCAGAAGTGTGTGAAGTATCTCACGTGGCCGACCCTTTCGTTTTTGGATGATCGGGGAATTAGGTGTTGCGCAAAGAGTGTTAGTTTTTACTCTCAGGGGAGACAGAGCGGTGCATATTTTACATTTTAAGTATTCAAATAGACAGTTTTAAGATCGAGGTTGTCATATTATGTTCCCCCGCAGAGTACGACAAAACGCGCATTTCGTGCATCGGATTTGAGTTTCAATCCTTGAAAAAATAATCAGAAGTAAAAATATTTCTCGTAAACTTTTTGCCAAAATTGATTGTCGTTATCCAAGCTGTTGTAGAAAGCTTTTGTTGGAATCACTTCGAAAATCGGGAGTATTCCCGGATTCCTCTGATGTTGTGAAATTTTGATAACAAAAATAAATATATAAGTAAAAATTAATTGAATAAATATTTAAAAAAATTAAATTTATATTTTTGGCAAAATATTTAATTGCTAATTGCACAATGTCCACTTTGCATAATTAGTATCTTATTAATTATATAATCTGTGCAATAACTTGGCGCAATATGCAAACGCAACCTCTGTTTTTTCCAATTCATCAGGCGTAAATGAACACGCCTCTCTCTCCAGAGATAAGATACAAAGAGGGAGCCACGATGGCTCAGGGGATAGAGCGTTCGCCTTCCAATCAGGTGAACCGGGTTCGAATCCCAACGATGGCTGGTCAATACGAATTCCGCATCCGACTCGCACCGACCACATTGCTGACGTGAAATATCCTCAGTGGTTGACGGATCATGGGTTAAAGTCCCCTTGTCGTCAGGCTAACCGGGGGATGTATCTTGGTTTTTCTTTCCATGTAATGCAAATGCGGGTTAGTTATATTAAAAAGTCCTCCACGAAAGCGAATTTCTCCCAATAAATGATCTAGGAGTTCCCTTGTCTTCTGGATCGCGTACAAAATTACAAGGCTACGGAGTTTAACATTAGTAGTCGTGAAACCAAATAATTGGATCGGTTGTTCAATGACGGTTATAAAATAAAATAAAAATATACAAAAAGGGAGCTGTGGTGGTTCAGGGGATAGAGCACTCGCCTTTCAATGAAGTGGATTGGGTTCGAGTCCCAGCGATGGCCGGTCGATACGAATTCTCCACCCGGCTCGTACCAACCACAGTTCTGATGTAAAATATCATCAATGGTAGTCAGAATATGGGTTAGAGTCTCCTTACCGCCAGGCTAATCATGGGAGGCTTTCGTGGTATTCCTCTCCATGTAACACAAATGTGGGTTTGTTCCATCTAAAAAGTCCTACACGAAAACAAATCTTTCAATACTTTATCCAGAGGTTCCCTTGTCGTTAAATCAGAATGAATTTGGCCGTTCAACGATGGCTATAAAATAAAAAGATACAAAGGGGGAATTAAAGTAACATCAACAAGCAAATTACAAACAAATAAAAGTGAACAGTTCAAGAAAAACATCAAAAAAATTTTTTGTTATAAAATTGGATACAAGCTCTCTAGCTGGTTGCCTGCACTGTCCTGACCTTCCATGACACAGAACATGCTCACCTGCTGCCATAGCCAACACGTTCTTCTGATGTCTCACCAATTGAAAACGTCTGGTCAATGGTTGCCGAACGACAGGTACGCCATCACTCGTCAGTCATTACGATCGAGGAATGGTGGCATAATATTGAAACTGCATAGAATACTGCACCCGTCCATGCTATCCAATCTCTGTTCGACTCGATGTCCAGGAGAATAACTGCTGTTATTGCTGCCAGGGGAGGCTGCTTTGAGTACTGATTCCTCAGGATCTATACCTCCAAATATCTTGAAAATTTAATCACTTGTTCTTCCAACTATAATGTGTGTGTCCAATAAATATCATTCCGTTATTTACATTCCTTCCTGGTGTAGCAATTTTAACGATCAGTAGTGTAATAGAAAGTATACGTAGATTTATATTTTTTAAATTAAAACCAATGGTAGAGTAATCGGTATAAGTGGATAGAAATTTTCATGACCATTGTTTCGAAACATTCATTTTCGTATCTTCATTTATTTATGTTTTGTAACAGTTATTTCATATCTGAAATTAATGAAAAATGGATGCTATTAAAAAGCATATGCTATTTTTTTATGCTTTTCTATGTATTGCTATTTTGCTATTTTTCTAAAATTAACTTCTAACAACTATGATAGTTTTTCATTTATTAACTTCCCGCCTCCAGTGGTCAAATAATATGGTTTTCAAATGGATCTGGTGACGACTTCCCGGGTATTTGTTGGATATTCGGGATTCGAATTCATGTGGTGCAATTAGAACTTCAAATATACCTTCTGGTGAAAGCAATCCCAGCTTAGCCTGCAGAGTCTAGAGTTCTGCGTCTTATGATCTCTGTGGCTCGCTATAATTGTCTTTCAACGCGTCCTAAAAACTCGTACGAATCTTTCTGCCTTGCTTTTGTATTTCCTATATACCCAATAAAAATACCGAGTATATCGGTAATGATATATACCGAGCAGCATACAATTTGGTATTTATACAATTTGTTATTTGATACAAGATACAACTTCGAATTGTACAAGTTTTATAAACAACCACAAATAACATAAGTCATCCGTAGTAATAGATTAAGGTGACTGGACCGTGTTTGGAGAAGGTGAGAAGATAGTCTCACTGAGATCTTAACAGTTAAAAAACTTGACTAATTGCGAACTAATTAAAGATCACTAACTGTACTATGGTTAGAGCCGCGGTGACTCAGGAATTACAGCGTTTGCCTTCCAATAAAGTGATACAGGTTCGAATCCCAAAGCTGGCTGATCGATACGAATTCTGTTCCCGACTCGCTTCGACCACAATGCTGACGTAAAATATGGTTCCCAAGACATGGTTCCCAATAGAACACCAAAATCAAGCAAAGCTGTTGGGTGACCTCTTTTATCAGCCTGCGTATAGGGACTGATGGTGCGCGGTATCAGTCCTCGTTAAACTGTTCTACCGTAAAGTGCTCGACTTCGCGAGCAGATCATCGGGTTACAAAAGCAGGGAAGCCATCCCCTCTGCTGAGGATCAAAATTGCGATGACGTGTCTTAAGATCATCTTCTGGGATTGTTTCCCTGACAGTCGCCAATAGCCCATTCTGAAGCTCTCATAAGACGTAAATAAAGTACCTACCTACCGATATTCAGTCTTGTTCCTAAAAATAATATTCACTCAATAAAAATAATTATCGAAAGAAAGAGAATGTGAAAGCTAAAATTAAGGAATAAGAATTTAATATATTTTTTATTGAAACTTGTCTTAAACGTTGTTTAATACACTACAGTAATAATAATCGCCACAATTAAACTTTTTTTTCTTTTGCCACGAAAGCAATGGTATTTAATTTTTATCTTCTTTTTCTAACTTTTCTCTTTTTTCTGCAAGCAGATAAAAGCTCTTCAGTTTTACAAGCTTTTTTTTCTTCTTTTTTTTAAAAAAAAATATTGAAACACTAATTGTTCAAAAAGGGACAACTTTTAAAGTACAAGTGTTTCATTTTACTCATGTTTTACAGAAGTTTATTACTTCTTTTTTTAAATATACTCATTCTCACAATCTGAACAACAAAAAAATGAACTAGTTTTTTTCTTTTTTTTTTTGATATCAACAAATTAAAAAGCAAACGATATACATAAAAAACAGGCATATTAGATGAAGAGAAAAAGGAATAAAAAAAGGCAGAAGAGGAAATTGTTAATCGGCTTGAAAAAACGAGTCATTCACTTTGCAACCCTAGTTAGGAACATTCATCAATTCTTGACTCCTCCTACATGTCAAGAAGATTTTGTTTTGTCAACCAAGCATACATCCTAAAATAAAACGGAAGAAAAAAAAAATGGCTGATGAGAAGTTAGAAAAAGACCTAGAACAAAATGAGGTGAAAAAAGTATGAAAAAAAAAATCAAGAGAAATAAGATCATTTTTGAATGAAGGTACCGAATCAATAAACATCCTCTGAGAATGTTTTGGTAAAATAAAAGCAAATTAAGTGTGGTATGATTTGTATGATATGATTCCTTTCCTCTTTAAACGCAATCGTATTGATCACATTCCCTTTAAACACAATCGTTTTATAGTGTCGCAATAGTTTAACTTTACTATTCATTCTCTCTCTCTCTAAATAAAAGACGCTCGAAATTAAGTATCAAATTTTGTATAACTTGCTTTAAAATTTAAAATAAACCCCCATAATCTTACAGTGTCTTAATTTATTAACAAAAATATTTTTCAAAGAAGGCCTTTTAAAAACTGAATCTGTATTTGGCTCAATTTTGAAATCGTATCCTAAATTTAAAAAAAAGAAGACAAAAAATTTAAAAAAAAAAAAAAAAATGAAAGAAAATCTCAAGTGTGCTCTGTAATGACGCCATCAAAACACTGAGGAGAGCAGTGTCGTTTAGCAACACTAAAAAGAAAGAGTTATTGATAGATTGGTACTTTTATATGCTTTAGCATTAGAAACTATGTAGTTGACTCTTTATAGATATAGGTAGTAAGTTGTGCAAATTTTCAAAACTAATTTTTAAACTTTTTTTTAAACAAAGAATTCGAAAGCAGAGCTATTTTATAATGTATTTGACATGTCATCCATATTTTTGTATTTCTATGAAAAACGAAAAAAAAAAAAGTTTAACAATTTTTCATCTATTACACTATTTACAAAACGCAATAAATCCCAAATAAAACGCAATCCCCGAAAAGCGTAGGACATGCGCCATCGAAGAAAAGACCAAATGCTTATGCAATTCTTATGTGCTCAGATATTAATATTATATTATTATATTAACCACACCGGACAAAAAATAAGTCACCCTTAGAGAAATCATGAAAAAGATAATTTAATAACGTGTAACACCTCCTCTAGATTTGATGACCGCCTGGATTTAGTTAGGAAGTGAGCCCACGAGGTTTTGCAAGTACGTCGAATTCAGTTTAAGCCCCTCGTTGAGGATTTGATCGCGCAAATTCACCAAATTGTGAAAATGCTGATTTTGGCGTTTTACCCGTTGTTCCAACATGTCCCACAAATTTTCAATGTGGTTCGAGACGGGTGATTTTGCATGCCAGCCGAGAAGTAATTGAGTGTCTGAGTGTTCACAAAACCAGTCACATATACTTCCAGCCCCATGAACTTTGCTGTTGTCATCTTGAAAAATAGGGGTATCGACAAAACACTTTGCATAAAGAGAGTGACTGAAAGGCAACTCTTAGCTGTCCAGTACTTTCAAATAAACATGCTGGATCGTGTTAGTGGCCACCTCAGTGAGGAAGCCCAATCCATAATAAGAAAAACACCCCTAAAACATGACATACCCACCTCCGGCTTGAACCCATGCTTGCACACAGTTAGAATGAAATGCTTCATGTGTGTCAGGATGAAATGCTTGCACCTGCAGACATGCGTCTTTTGAACAAATGCAAAAACGTGATTCGTCAGACCATATTATATTACGCCAGTCAGCAACTGCCCATGTTCGGTGACTTCTAGCCCACTGAAGTCGCGCAGCTTTATGTGCCCGTGTGAGGAATGGCCTCTTACGAGATGTTCGACTCCATATGTTCATTGCATGCAGCTCCATTCGCTATGTTTACTCGCTAAAAGACAGGGATGGATCTTCATTTAGTAACAGAAGTAATTCCTGTCCAGTTTGAAAGCGATTTTGATTGAAAAGTCGTGAAACACGTCTCCGGTCACTTTCATGCAGGATCTTTTTCCGACCACAATTCTGACGGCGTCTTTCGTGACCACGTATATTACACCACTGCTTGTAGACACGTTGAACAGTCAGATTTAAAACACCCACAAATCCTGCAACTTTATTCACCATATCACCATTGGCACGGCCAAACACAATTGCCTCTTTTTGCCACTCTATCACATCTTTACTCTTACCCATATTTACACACAATTTCCGCTTCAAACAAAAATATTTCACTGATAGCTACTTGTCTTTGATCTGGTTGAAGCAGTGTGCATGCAGTTGAGCACTTCACTTGACCACTGCGTCGTCTAACGAAGCCTAAGAATTCATCGGTGCTTGCGCACTAGGGTGACTAATTTTTTGTCCGGTGAGCTTATAAGTGCTGTTGCACAGCCGACCATAATCTGAGTTTACTACAAGCAATGTTCAACTCTGTGGCCTTATTTCTTGAACGTAACCCAAAAGACAAGGAAACTCCTGGATCAAGCCTTACTAGAGGATTTTCGATGGAACTAACCGCATGTGCCTTACATGGAGAGGAAAACTATGAAAATCACTTACGTTTATCCAGACGGCCAGGGAATTCTATCCCGTAATCCGTCTACCAGAGGATATTTTACATCAACACTGTGATCGGAGCTAGCCAGGAGCAGAATTCGTACCGCTGGGATTCGAACCTGTGTTACCTCAGAGGCGACAGCCTTAGTCTCTGACCCACCGCTAGGATTCCAATTTTTATTTAAGTTTTTTGTTTTTACATAAAATAACGCATATCAAGACACTTGAGTCTCAATCTGGCAAGTTGTGCAAAATTTAAAAGCCAATTTTTTAAAAAATGATATGAATAACGTGACTCATTTTTCTTAAAATGTAATTTTTCTTTAATGAAAGCGTGTCACAGGCTATTTTTTCAAAGTTTCTTTTTGTCTCAGTTTTTCTAAAATCAAAAGAATTGTTTATTTTGAAGAGTTGTCTAATTAATGTTCTTTTCATACCTGTTAACCTGTTTCTCTTTTCTTTTTCTGCAATTCTATTATATGATGCATTCATCTATGAACAAAGTAAAGAAGAATACAAGTTGATAATTAATCGGAAAGCGTTGTTTTGCAACCAAAACAAATAACAATTTTACATTTTCATTCTACTAATTTAAGAAAGTTAATGATGCATGTCAAGCATATAAATATTCATTATATTCAAAAATAAAAACAAATTTAAGCATTTAAAAAGTAGAGAAGAGTTAAAATATATAGAACAAAGCGTAATTTATTTTATGTTCTAAGAAAATTGCACTTATGTCACCGTTACTTGACTTACTTCAAAAAAACATTCTAGGCAGATAATAGAATAAAAATAAATATAAAAAAAAACAAATAATTTCAGAGAGCTTGTTTATGGAAAATAAATAATTAAATTAATTTAAAAAATAAATTTTATAAAATAATTAAAAAGAATAAACTCTTGGTCACTCTAGTAGTTAAGCTTTATACCGCATAAAAGCGCTTCATACACTTAGGAAAAAAACATTGCACATTTCTTTCCGGCATTTTACAAAGCGAAATGCAAGCAAAATATCTTCATTTGAACGACGTTGTGTTTGAAGTGTGTTGTCTTACTTTAGTATTTAGAATAATTAAGAATTATAAGTTTAAAAATAATAATTTATTTTGCACAATTTTTCAACATAATATGTCATATTAATTTTAAAGGGCGTTTAAAATGCAGGTTTTGATAATAACTGCTTTAAATCCCCCTTTCCTTAGTCTACAGATAAGTAATAAACACTATATAAATCTATATAAATAATAAACACTATTTTTTATTTTTTATTTTATATGTTCTATAACTTACATTTGCAAAACCAATCTAATCATAAATTATTAAGACACGCATTTATTATGAAAACGTTGAGAATTTATTGTTTAAGAAAGTATGAAAAGGGAAGAAAACTATTTAAGTAACTCTACAGTAAATTAGCTGCAAATGCAAACGATATTATAATTCAATAATGTTAAATTAATTTTAACAATAAAAGAAAATGTTAAACTCATTTTCTTATTTCATTAAAAGTAAAAAAAAAAAAAAAAAAAAAAAAAAAATTACATTTAAGAAATAAGATTAATTATTTTAATTTTTGCTTTTACTATGACTATTAATGACTGGCGATTGAATTTTCGGTCATGATATGTGATTTAAAAATGCGTGGAATAAATGAAGCCATTTCATGTTTTGCTTACGCAAGGACAGAAGTGCACGAATACTATCTTCCCATCTGAAAAATCTATCAAATTATTGTCTGAACTCCCGCAGGAAACCCACATTTTCCAAATTATTCAGTTGTTAAACATGACTGACAGGCCATCCCCTTCTACAACAATAACAAGTAATATAATTAAATAACGGCCGCTCTGTTTTATTGAAGCATTCGTGCACGCATTGGTCATTCACTCACCCCTTTTCTGCACATTACTTCCGCGATTCTGGACATCACCCCCAACTTTGTCCTCAAACATAACTGTCAATGTGTCTTGTACTGATGTCATTAACTATTCTGTGTGGGGCAGATGTCGTTCGAAATGCATTTTCCCTCTGAATTCAGATTTTATTTTCTCCCCCTTTTTTCTTCCTCATCTTTGCCATTTTATTTTGAGGACATTACCTAATAAGCTATCCCTCCCTTGGAAACCCCCCCCCCCGAACAAATACTGTAAGCGTCATACCTTGCCAGAAAGATGTTCTTTTATGGGAGTTAGTTAACTATGCAAAGCCACCTGTCTCTTGTCATCAAATAAATGACATTCGATTGTGATTGATTTGGCAGAACCTGAATTTCTGTATGTAATGCATATTTAATCTGTGCTTTATGCGTCATCTCAATATATTTGAGCAATCGTGAAGCAGTGCATTTAAGAATGAAATAGATTGTACTGTACAATTTCACTATGTACTGTACAATTTTAATATATTAAATAAACTCCATATGAAACACAGTTTTTTAAATTTTTTTTTTTAGTAAAGTTGTGTTAAAATATTTTTGGAATTGAAAACAAATGAAATTCCTTTAGCTTATGGCCTGAAACCAATTTAATTTTTACGACTATTTCTTATTTATTTATTTATTAATTTATTTTTTGTGGGAAATGGGTAGGAGTTTTAAAATGTTACCTGCTGCAAAGAATTGGACATGAACTTAAAGTTCTGTGCTTATAAATAACCTCATTATTGGTCTCTCTTCTTGACCCCATGTTAACCTTTCGTATTACCCACATTTATGTAAACAATTGGTATATTTTCTGAAGTTATCAGCAGGTGGCCGCACAAAGGTGAGGTGAGAAAATAGTTTTCCGTCGATATTTAAAAATTCATGAAGTTGGTTTCATATCATACTTCCGACGACCTTATAAAGGGTTAAACAAGTTGCTATTATGAATGGGTATGTGAAGTAACAAATTTTGGGAATTTGTCCCAGTTTTGCCTTAGTGTCGGTGTTATAAGTGTCATCGGACTAATTTTCTTTTAATTTCTAGTGGTGCTATCTCTCTTTCAGACAACAAGAATTTAACGTCTAGGTAATGCAATTCAACGCCTTTAGATTTCCTTCTTTTTATATTTAATTCCAAGATTTATGTTTTTGATTCCAATATTTTTAATTCCATTCTTGGTTCGTCATAATCAATAAGATTATGATGAACCTAGTTAGATGAAAGACAGTACAAAAGAAAAATGTCTTTAAATGTAAACGGTTATCGTCGGAATACCTTTGAGAAGTTTATGGTTACCCTTAGTATTTAAAATAAATGCAGGTTAGTTCCAGGCAAGGAAAAAAAGTTTTTACCAAATATCTCAAGATTTAAACATTGAAGAAAAAGCATACCAAAAATATGTTTTTAAATAATTTAGACATACAAATTTATAATTATTAACGTAATTATTATAATTGGAATCATTACAATTATAATTGAAATTATATTTAAATTCATAAAAGAGTAAATGTGCAACATATATTTGATTTAACAATTTGAATTCTCAAAATAATGTTCACAATAAAAAAAATATATATATGTTATTCTTCGATTTAAAAAAGGCCTTTTATTTTTTTTTTAAAAAAGAATATTTTATTTTATATTTTAATCTGAAGGAAAATAATGTATGAAATCGTGCTTAGTCAAATGAATGTTTTTATTTTCAAATAAAGGTATAATACGCAAAATCTAAAATTAAAAGAGTCTTTTTACAGTTTTCAGAAATCTTAAAGAATCTTTTTTTTTTTTCAAAGATGAATTACTTCAGAACTTTTTCTGAAAAAACTCTAAGTACACATTCATATGAATAGGTTCATTCTGCGTATTAAATTTTCTTTTCAAACATAAACATCTCCTTTTATGAATAAATGAATGAGCAAACTGCATCCAAAAATTTATTCAATCCAAAAGAAAGCTTATTTGCTTAAAATACAGGTCACAGTGATTTTTCAAGAAATTTCTCTTGAAAAAAAAAATCAGTTTTTCTTTTAAGCAAAAAGGGTAAGAAAAAAAAGTGCCCTGCGCGTCAACAGTTTAGAATATATTCTTTGATTGTTTTCATTTTCAGCGCTCAGATCAAAACGATGAATAAAACATAAACCCTTTACATTTCTTAGCTTTCCACAGAATGAAAAATCGGCCATAAATTTTATCTCCCCGCTTACTGGATTCTTTCTAAATCATAACAAATCACTTTTTCATGCGTCCACGAAAGGAAAAAAAAATAGAGACGAAATCGGATAACATTTTCTCGCATCTTACCCCCCTTTCAATTCACCCCCTCCCTATAAAACTTTCTCCCATCCCAGAAGACAAGTGGGAGGGAGAATTCTTCCTTGAAGTCAATCATAGAGTAATGATTTGATAGGTAGATAGATGGAGAAGAATTTCATCCGGGAATTTGCATATGAATATTTGATGAGCTTCTTCGTCTTGTGTGGATGCGGCAAGTGAAAAAGTTGAGAGAGTCTTGTCGGAGGAGGAGGATTTTTGGAAGGGAAAAATTTTCCCTCCAAAATACCAACATCTTGGAAAGAGAAAAGTGTGTGATAGAATTTGAGGCAGAAAGCGAAAATAAGTGTGTCTGGGGGAAAAGGTGACAGCGAAAATGGAACTGCTTTAAAATTTCAAAAGTTTTGAGTAGAAAATGAGAAGAGTTGGAAAAGATTTGTATTATATACTGTGAATAGGATTCGAAAAGAGTTTTTAAAATAATATTTTAATTTGTAAACGGATGTGTGCAGAGAAATTTTTTTTAAAATGAAGATCTCTCTAATAGTTTTAAAAATAATAGATCCATTTTGTGAAATTTTAAGAATTAGCCATATACAAATTTATATTTTTAGTGCTTATTCTTTCTTATTCAATTCTTCGTGATTGCCACTTTTTCTATCAATGGAGTCTGTATTTGGTTGTTGTCTATTCTTTTAACAAACTACAATCAATAGTAATGCGAACTATTTTGTAGCAACGTAATATTACCTATATTAATATAGTAATAACTTACTAAAAGATTAGGTTTGGCACGAGTATACATAAATGGCTTTTGATAAATAATTGATATATTTTTTTTTATTCTTTGTTTATAATAGAATTTATCATATAACAGAATGAAAGTATTACAGAAATGACTAAGAATTTGATAGAAACGCATTTTACGAATAATAAAACTAAAATGCAAAGTGAAAAATTTGGAGCTAGTTACAAAATCTTATGTTTTTACGCAAATGCGCTGCATGGAAAAAAATTCAAAATCATATCAATCAAATAATATCACGCTATCTACTTTTGATTCCGTATTTTTTATCGGAAAATCAGCAAAAAATAAATCAAATAAATAAATAAAATAAAAAAAAATAAAAAAACAGCTTAGAATTATAAATTACAGAAAAGTGTTTTATTCGTTCATGCTAAAGCCTACAGAAGGAAACAAAAATATGGTGGAAACAATAAATTATGAACTCTGAAGTGTTAACTATGCAAATCTACGGTATCACATAACTAATGCCTTTTAGTCTTGGTAGAGGGTATTGCGACTGGTTGTTAGGAAAGAAACTTGAAGAATAGAAATGTCACAGCCAGAAGCTAATAACTTGAGTGGAATGTCGTTTTCACCAGTCTTATTGGACGACTCTTATTCACGTCTCGATAAAAACATATTCCTATTGGTTGCTATCCGAACCTGATTGATCATTAATAAATTTTTAGTGAGCAAGTAAGAGAAGTGATCTCAGCTTAGACATCTTCATGACGTTATGATGACGTCATGTTTAACATAAAAATAAATATGACAATTATAGAAAGAATGATCTTTTTTCAATCAGAAATCTAAATTTTATAGTCGAGACTATTAAATAGAAGAAAAATTAAAATCTAATAGAGATGCCTAAGATGACATCACAGCAGTTGCCTGCCCACGGAATATTTAGTAATGACCAATCAATTATTCCTAGCAACCAACTAGAATACGTTTCATATCAAAGTAAAATAACTATAGTTGACATTATCAACTACAAAATTACGGCAATTGTTCATTGTTAATAGCTTATCCTGTGGGTTGGTCATCTCTACAACAACACAAAGGCTATGATATAAAACACATTAAAAAGCTTAGTTCTGAAACAGTAATTCGAATAGTCACTCAATGTGATCTTCCACTAAGCGTTCAACTTATATTTATCTAATCGCAAATTTTGTTTGTATATTTTTTGAGTTGTTAGACTAAATGCTTTTATTTTAAAAATCGTTTACTTCGGTTAAGATATTTTATTCCGTTTTTATTCCTTGTTTACCTAAGTAAATTTATCAAACGAACAATGCCGCTTCTAGCTCGCATGTCCTACTCATCGCAGTTTAAAATTCATTTCTTAATATAAAGCTAAATAACACGGTGAATGGGAGGCAGAAACGATGATCTTCTTTCAATCGCAAATCTCAAAAATTGCAATCGAGAATGTAAGATGGAAGAAATAAAATTTAAAAAAAAAAAGGTAAAATCCAATAAGAACACAAAGAGTTAATCTTGGAACAAAAGGAACTGAAACCCGCTTACTCCGGGACAATAAAATAAATACTTCTCAATCTTTTTTTGAAAGGGGGAATGTGAGCAGTTTCCATATGAACTCGCTGAAGATAGAGAGCCATTAGCTTATGCTAATAGTTCCGCTAAACAAAGGCAATTTAGCAGCACCCACCTTTCTAATGTCTGCCCAATTTTATAATTTTCTTCCTTCGAGGATTTAATTGTTTTCCGACAAGTATGCGCCTCATTAATGGGGGAATCGAACCTATTACTCGTACTATCCCTCCAGCCACAAAAGAAAACTTTTAACTGCGATTCTTTTCTGAATCTAGCTTTCTCTTTTGTTTTAATTGTGGGGCACATAAAGGTCTTTTAAAAGAGTTTTGGTCGATACCAGTTGATACTTCCTACCCACCATTTTTTTTTTCTTCTTCCTTTTCTGATTTCCACCCCCTCTCCATCTTCCGATTGAAGAGAGAAAATAATTCTTTCATTTTAAATTCTCGCCGTTAAACGGTGCAAGGTGTATTCTAAGCCAAATCCATCCCTCCATCTTCCGATAGAACGTTTCCGTTTAAAATTTCTTTTTCTTTGCTCATCTGCATTATGTGACGTTCGAATTTGAATCTTCTCATTTGTGAGGGAAGCTTGGATAATGAGGAAAAAGTTTGAAGGAAAAGAGTAAATGCACTCGAGTATCAATGGTGACCGAAATTTTAAGCAGTATAATAAGAACTCTGATCTTAGGTTTAGTAATAAGTAGCTCTTCCAATGTTTACAGTCCAAAAAGAAATTCTCTTCTCTTTTTCGAATGCTTTGGTAATAAATTAAAGTCAAATATCAGCAAGCTTTTTGCATAATTCTCGTTCGCGTAGGGAAATAGAATTCTTAGAAAGAATGAATCTCATTTAATTATTTTTTTTTTCATCTAAAATTTGCTGGAGCATAATTTTAAATGCAAACTACAATCAATGCTTTTAATGGAAGGAAATTTTTTTCATTGTGAACAATTTCTCGGTTAAACTTCTCCTGCTTTTCTGCTAATTTTTCCTATTCTTTAAAAATAAACGTGTAATCAAAAGAAACCTTTTTCTGATCAAGGATCTGCAGTTTTCTTAATTAGTTCCCTTCGATTACTAAATAACTTATTAACATTTAATGCTAATTACATTCATTGATAGAATATGCTATCGTTATAAATAATCTGCTAAAGATCATATAAGGAATATTAAAAAAAAACATAAAAAAAAAAAAAAAAAAAAAAAAAAACATGCATTCTTATTTTCGATGAAAAATTACTTTTTCCCATATAAACTTTTTCTTTCTGAGGAATAATTTGCTATCTAAAAGTTTCTTAGATTATAATGGTGCTATAAGGGCGTTGCATTAAGTAACTCAAATAATGTTAAAATTATTAATATTTGAGTGAAAATACGAAATAAGAAAACAATTTCCGAAAGCCTTTGTTATCAGAATAGTTTTTTCAAAATATCGTGTTCATTTTTTTTTTTTTTTAATATTATTTCATAATAGATCGGAAAATGCACAAAAAGGTACTTTTAAGGTTAAAAATTATTCCACAGAAACAGTTTGTGAATTGTGATGTAAAACTAAAAATTTATTTATATACCTATCTCTCAAGAAATGAATTAAGGAAAATGAATACGGCCGAAGTCTTCCCTCTAAAATTCGACCGATAAGTTCTGTGGAGGTGATAAAAAGCACCAAAAGGATGAAAGCTTACTATAGAACATGGGATCGCAAATCACGCTGAGAACGTGATAATCAAGAAAAGATATACATGGTTTAAATCTAGAAAAAGCGGAAGACGAAGGCCAATTTTGATTTCTCCTACCTAAATGAAGCGCTTGTATGCTTGCATGCGCCATCACGCATTTGTTGCTTGATGTTGCAACTGCACATTATGTCCTGAAGGTAAATAATCACTTCGGTGTAATATAAATAAGGAAGTGTATTGAACTCGCAGGAATAATTGCTTAACCTCCTCGTTCGCTGTGTTATCAGTGTAACTTTTATTAATAGTAACCTTAAACCAATAGTTTGTGTGATGCTTGTAATGACGTCGGAAGAACTCGCAGCGCTGATTGTGGGCAAACATCAAAAACACACCTGACATCTTCGAGCACGGCTGAGAATCATTTTACGTCGTTGTAGACTGGAAAATGACGTCAGCATGTGTCACTTTATACAACTCTTATAATCTTTAATTAAATTATTCATTTTGTAGTAAAATGCAGTTTTGTAGTATCTTTTGTAGCGGTTTTCCAGCGTAACGTTGAAGCATGCAAAGGTTTTTCAGGATTGGTTTACGGATATGTTTGTCTTATGGATACGGTTGTCTCATGGGTATGTTTGCATCTTCTGGAAGCCTTTTACATTCTTTCTTCAAGAAATTTAGAAAATATATGCTGGTATATTGTTTATATTTTAACACTAGAAGACGATCAACAAACAGATTTAGATCGGAAAATGAGAAAATTTCGTGTAAATATGAATACCAAGTTTCTTATTCCCTTACTATCCTTAAATGCATAGCGATGTACATTTGCATCATGCTTAAAACCTCTAATCCCTTTATCTAACAATCTTTGCACGGTGTTTTTTTCTTTCTTTCCTTTTTCTTTTTTCAGTTTATTTTATCGAAACTATTATATTGTTTCCGAACGTTATCTATAAAGAACTAGAATCTATGGCAGTTTATTTCTTTAACTGTGACAATTTTCATTGTTGGCGCGCAATCTGAGTATACTTTCATTTCCGCGGATGTTGATAATGATGTAGAAATACATCAATATGTATTCTTAAAAGTTAAAAAAAAATGTGTTTTTTTCCCATTAACCCTTTTCCCGATGATTTCAAACATTATTTATTAAAAATAAATATTCATGCATTTAAGAGTTAAAACTTGAAGAAAGTAGTCAAACCAGTTTTTTATAGTAAACAAATTTCAATTATAAACCTTCTAAAAATATTTCTGTTGTCTAAACCAGAAACAAAAGGCTTCCGTTTGATGGACTAGTCTTCATCAAAGATGACAAAACAAGATTTCTTCTCCAGCCATAAATCAGAGGTTGAACTAGCTGCCTGATGCATTGGGGGAAAAACAAGAGAGAACCCATCTTCCAAACAAAAGTTCGTTGATTGGACTGGATATACAGAAGGAATAACGGTCCTCCATTACTAATTCTGTCCCGGTTGGACTTGGGAGAAGGCCATGAAAGTTTGATGCCGGGCCTCTGTGGATGACAGGGGCCATTAGAACGCGACAACGTGATTCCAGAGAAGTGAGCTGGACAGTTGGGGCAACGATAAATTAGCGATGGTTGAAAAAGTGGTGGATAACCTTTAGAAGTTGTTGCTCTTTTTTTTAACCTTGTATTCCGTCTCTGTCAATTTATATTTGGGATTCTTTTGAGAAATGCATCTTCCTTTCGTTAGAGATATTTTTTTTAAATTTGGTAAAAAAATATATGTTAAAGTACCAACTAGTATCTTTTCGAAAAAAAAAAATATATATACGTATTTATTTGTATAATGAAGAAACAATGAGAATATTCTCTGAAACAATTAGCACCCTGATTAATTTTTATTATAATGATAAAGGTTAAGATCTTTAACATCTATACCGTACCTTAAAAAAGTTTATATATATATATATATATATATATATATATATATATATATATATATATATATATATATATATATATATATATATATATATATATATATATATATATATATATATATATATATATATATATATATATATATATATATATATATATATATATATATATATATATATATATATATATATATATATATATATACCTTATAATGATGTATCACTTTCAGTATTTTTCAAACTTAGCTATAAGATTTAAGGCTTTCAGAGGTTTCTTTCAGAGGTTACATAAACCTACAGTAAATTGTGAAAGAAAACAAGTATTTTTGGCCACCCTATGCCAGAAAACCAAGCCATAAGCTTGTAAATTGTATTGATTACTTTAGTTGTTATTTTTAATTAGTGTACAAAATTTCGTAAACCTACAGTAAATATTAATAAAGATATGAATGTTTTTATAAAACATTAATTATTTTGTCTTGCGCTTTTTTGCTATAACTTTATATATATTCTTTAGAATTGGACAAAACTTTTAGAGTGGTTTAAAATTATTGCAAAAATATTAATTTAAAATTTTAAAACAAATCGTTAAAAAACTACGCAATATGTAAGTATTTAAAGAAGTTTTTTTATACTGCGCATTAGCAGAAAAAATTTAAGAAAGTTTTTTCATAATTTTGTAGTGTATTTGGAAACTAATGAAAAAAGTTTGATTGGAATATCTTAAAAATATAAAAGGTTTTAAGCAATTTTCTAAGTAGTTTTCGTACTTTTAAAAGAAAGCTCAAAACAATCAGGAGGTTTCTACAAATTTTATTTTGTATCATAAAAAAAAATTTAATAACAAAGGATAATACCTTACGAAAATTTTCCCGACTATAATGTGATGGCATAAGGAAAAAAACTTGACAAAAGAAACATATTTTAACGGGGAATGATCCCCATAATGCCAGTATCATTTTTAATCAATCTTGTTTAATAGTACAAAATCAGCCGCGATGGCTGAGGGGATAGAGCGTTCGCCTTCCAATGAGGCGAACCGGGTTCGAATCCCAGTCGATACGAATTCCGCATCCGGCTTGCACTGACCACAGTGCTGACGTGAAATATCCTCAGTGGTAGACGGATCATGGGTTAGAGTCCCCTTGCCGTCAGGCTAACCGTGGGAGGTTCTCGTGGTCTTCCTCTCCATGAAACGCAAATGCGGGTTAGCTCCATCAAAAAGTCCTCCACGAAGGCAAATTTCTCCCAATACTCGATCCAGGAGTTCCCTTGTCTTCTGGATTGGGTTCAAAATTACAAGGCTACGGAGTTGAACATTAGTAGCCGTAAACCCATTAAGCTGGGTCGGCTGTTCAACGACGGTTATAAAATAAAATAATAGTACAAAATAAAATTTTTTGAAAACTTTTTATCGTTTTGAGCTTTCTTTAAAAACGTACAAAAAATACTTAGAAGATTGCTTGAAACTTTTTAAATTTTTAAGATATTTAAATCAATTTTTTTCATTAGTTGCCAAATACGATGCATCTTATTGCCAAGTATGAAAAATTGCTTAAACTAAACGTCTCTAATGTTATAAAAATAATCTTCAAGTGTTTCTTGAGAAATTAAAAAAAAAATAATAATAAAATAAAAAACTCTCTCTCTCTCGCTATATATATATATATAAAATTTGTACAAATTATTCTACTAATTTTTATAATTTTTTTTCTTTTTTTTATTCCTTTTTAATTTTTATTTTTTTCATTATATTCTTTGCATTTTACATAAAATGCACGAATTAATTACTGTACCATGCACACCGTAAATTTTGAGAAATAAAATTTTCATTTCATTTACAACTATGATGATGTAAATGAAATGATCTTACATCAAAAAAACTAAAATTGACAAAAGCTCCCATTATTTCAATATGTAACCACTGTGGTTTTTCATTCCCTGTAGGACATGACCCCCAAGCTTATATCACATTTGTGATGTATGAAACAATTTTAGGAAAATACTTAAACCGTTCTTTATACCGAATACCAAAACCTGCAGATTTATGTAACGTCTAAAAAACATATTAAAAAAAGTATATTCTGAATTGTTATTAGTTCCATGTTTTTAGTTAAATTGTCGTGTCATGATTATAGTCATGATTTTCACGTACTTGAAAGTGTTCCTGATAATGATTTGAAAGAAAAACCGTAAACATGCTGATTAATTAATGCAGACCATATTCTAAAGGAAAAAAAAAAAAAAAAGACTTTCGCATAAAAATGTATTTTCGCATAAATATGTGGGTTTTTTTTTTTTATTTTTTTTTTTTACTGCTTTCGTTCTCCAACATATTTGGGAGGAAGAGCGATGCAGGGTCATAATAGTTTAGTCTAAAAATTGATCGATACTTTTTTAGCCCTTTAATCATAAATTAACCTTTGGCGACTTTCGACTAACTATCTAAGTAAATTTAAAAAATTTGAGAATAATTGTAAAACTCATTTTTCAAAAACACATAATAACAAAATGCTTTTAATATTATTATTAATATTATTATTTTATTTAATAATGATACGGAAGATTTTAAATCGTAAGGCAAAGAAATTTTCTCAGCCTCATAACCAATGTAATTTTAAGTGATATAATCCTAAATATTTGCAAATTTGATGAAACAGTTTTTGATTTTTTTTTTTAATTACATCGTTCGTTCCTCGCCATGGAAGGTGCGGAAAGTATCGCGCATTTTGGTCTGTGTGGTGAGCACCTTGTGACCAAAGTCACGGAGGCGAGCAATATTACCCACGCCACACTGACACAGACACCCGTTCACAGCATTGGCCGCATTAACACATCACAAACTACAGAAAACAACACACATAGAGAAACATCCATGTCTTGAGCAGGATTCGAACCCGAAACCAATGGCTTCACAGTCAGGCAACCCGCTCGGCCACTTTTCCTGAAGTTTTCGAAAAACGGAACTTTTGCTTATAAAAAAAAAATAATGTTACTATTCAAATTAAAATCATGTTAATAATTGGATTAAAGTTAAAAAATGTTTTTACTTTAAAATATTATTTGCACTAATTAATTGACGTATTTACTGTTTACCAATCGACCAATTAGATTGCATCCCACCATGTGAAAATTTGATGATTGGATCAAATGTTATTGAAAATATGTTATTATTTTTTAACGCTGCGCATAAACGATTAAAAATATTTGTACAAAAGCCTTCTATTTATTTAGTGTAACATATATGCTTGATTGCAATTGGTGTTAAGATCTTATCAAATTGAGTTAGGTACGTACTTTATTTACGTCACGCTAGAGCTACACAATGGGCTATTGGCGACGGTCTTGGAAACATCTCTGAGATAATCCGAAGAGGATGATCCGAAGACATACCATCACAATTTTCTTCCAACTGCAGAGGTTCTGCTTTGGTAGGCCGACGACCTTTGCACGAGCAGTTTAACGAAGACCGATACCGTAGACCCTTGGTCTCTACACAGGTTGATCAAAGTGGTAACCCATCCGCCTACCGCCGCAGCCAGTAATGCTACTGGGAACCGTCTCTTTTTGATCAGTCCACTGCGGGACTCTTATCAAATCGAAGAACAAATAAAATAAATTTGAGAAGGATATCGTAAAGATACATACTGGGTTTGACAGGATTTGCATACTGGGTAGAGACAGTACCTCCATGCTACAAAAAGTTTGGTATACAAGGACTTCTGGCAAACGGAATTCAGGTGCAAATGACAGTGAAAGTCTCAAGAAGAGGATTGGCTGATTGACGATGAAATCCCCAAATCCCTAAAGCAATGTATGAAATATGTTTCAATATGCCGTATTTATGAATATTAATATTTTTAGAAACATAATAAGCAGCGATAGGCCATTCGTTTCACCAAATGCTTAGCAGAGTGGGAAATATCAGGTTTAATTTTGGTTTAAAACATCAATCATTTTTAGCGTTGATTCTGCTACCTGACTTTTCACCTCATAAATGATTTTGATGATGAAAGAAGATTTTGAAGCAAGCTTATTCAAAATTATGCTGAAATTTTATGTGAAAAAGCTTCAATGTAATTTCAGTAGAGATAAATATTTGTTTGATTTTTCTCAATATAATGCATTTTAGGAAGAAATAATTCGGTAAAAAAATACTTACAGGTAGGCTAAAAAATCATTTTAATATTGCGGAACCTTCCTTGCCTGATTGGTGTCACCCACCAAACGCTCAGTAGAGTGGAGGTAGTGGGTACGAACTGAATTTAACTTTACGGTATCCCTTTCTGAATCGTAATATCTATCTCTCTATTTGACAATGACTTATAAGCCCTACTTATGCAATTGGGAACACAGGCATGTATGTAGTACGTGTAACAATAATTAAATAAATATTATAAATCGTTAATATAGTCTTTATTGTTTAAGTATTTATTGATTTCAGTTTTATCACATGAATTACTGTAGTTGAAAATAAAACAAGGGTGTGTGTTTTTCTCGGAAATCTGGACTCTATGTTTAAAACCAATTCATAAGCCAAAGTGAAAGAAAATAATATGAGGATCTAGGATTGAATTTTCGCAATCCTGGAATCCTAACCTTTAAATACTAGAAAGGAATTTGATACTCCCCAGAATGATATCAGAACTGCATATAGTAACTCACTCCAAATTATCTGAATTTTCCACCTCAGATCCAGTTTTTAATCACACCGAGAAACTGGTGCCGGACGAAATATAAAATAACGTTTGATTCCGATTATAAAGAAGAGATGATTTTATTTTATTCTATAACCAGCGTTGAACAGCTGTCCCAATCTTGAGTTTACGACTACCAATATGCCCTGTAATTTTGAACCCAATCCAGAAGGCAAGGAAAATTCAGGATCAAGTATTGGGAAACATTTGCCTTCGTGGAGGACTTTTTGATTGAAATAACAAGCATTTGCGTTACATGGAGAGGAAAACAACTAAAACCTCCCATGGTTAGCTTGGAATCGGGTTCGAATCCCAAAGACGGCTGGTCGATACGAATTCTGTACTCAGGTCGCATCGACCACAGTGCTGACTTGAAACAACCTCACTGAAGAAGAGATGATTGATCTCAGCAAGCAAACACACAAGAAATACCGTTATTAAAGAGTAGATAAAATCGGATCACCCAGCACGGAAGACAACTCTATGCGGAGAATGGCGTCCTACCACACCACAGACGGATAAGCGTGAGATAAAGTCGAACCTTTGACTGACTCTCTAGAAAAGCAATTATTTCTATGACCGGACTTCGATCTGAATAATGGCCCGCAGTGGACTGATCGTTAAGACACGGTTCCCAGCAGATCACCGAAGTCAAGCATCACTGGTTACGGTCAGCGTGCGGTTGGGTGACTACTTGATTAGTCTGCGTATGAACCGAGGGTGTACGGTATTGGTCATCGTTAAACTGTTCTACCGTAAAGTGCTAGACTTCGCGTGCAGGTCGTCGGGCTACCGAAGCGGGGGTGCCATTCTCTCTGCAGAGGATCAAAATCGTGATGGCATGTCTCAATGGCATCATTTACTCAGAAAAATAACATGAACTCTATAGTCTGAAATAAAAACACTATGCCCCGATCTCATCATATTGCTAAGTTTCTAGCATTTTTTTTTTTTTAAAAGTCACAAATTGTATTTAATGAAATAATTGCATTTCATGAAAGTTTTACTCTTGAAAACTTGAAAGAAGACAGAAAGCTCGAGTCAATGTCTGCTTGTTTTTTTTTAGCCATGCATCTCTATCTGAAATACGAAATATTTAATTTTTTCTTTCATTTCAGTTTGCATTCCAGTTACCAGAAAGTCGCACTCCTTAAAGTTAAAACTTCAAAATGGACAAGAAAAAGACCTTAAACGGTCTTAAGCACTAAGAACAATTTAGATTATAATGTTGATGGTCTAAAAATATTAAAAGTGATGAGTAGTAATGCATCCAAGCAACCCAGTGACTGATAGTGGATTTTCTGAAACCAAGATTCTCACAGAAAAAAATTCTTGTTTTTTTTATTGTTTTTTTTTCTGCAAGTCAAGTAAGTTAACATTTTGAATTTCCTCTCTATTAGTGTTTTCTTCATTTCATTTTATTTATTTATTTTTTGCCCTAATTAATTAGGGCATTTATCAATATTTCTGTGATATTTTTCGGTTCCTTTACGCTATCCGGGTGAGTAATTAAACAAGTAACCAATCACTTTTACGTAAAATACTTCAAGAATTTTGTTTTATAAGACAAGAAAATATCCGGTATTTCATACAAAATGTTTTCGTAAAAAGAACTAATCTATACACTAAAAATTGAATTGATTAATGCATATTTCGAGATGCAAAATTTAAAAAAAAAAAAAAAAAAAACGAGTAATAAAAATATTTTGCCAATCAGAGCAAAAATATATAATTTCCGTTATTTATTTGTTACCATGGGTAACATTTGTTTGGTGAGGGTTAATAAAATCTCACCCATTTTTCACCTCTGCAGGGTCCCATGTGAAAGCGTATTACAATTTACAATTTCGTGTACATAATAAAGACTAGAAATTCCCGCCCCTTCCCCCAATAATATCTCTTATTTTATCAATTATTTATTTTAGTATCTTTTTAGTTTGACTCCCTTTTTAAAAGTGTTCCTTCATATATAGTTGTATTATCTTAAAGATAAAGTTGCCCTTATATCTTGAAAAAACTTTAATTTTTTACAAGCAGGCAGATCAAGTATTAATTTTTTTTTGTCAACACAAGATTTATGTATTAATCATACGAGAAGACTTGTAGATCAAAACCAAAGAATATATTTCTGAAATTTTCATCAACGCTAAATGGTAAATAAATATTTCTTATATAAAGAAATAATAAATATTTTCGCAGTATAAGATCTTTCATGCAATCCATGTCATGTCCTGAACAACAAAGCCCTGAAGTCTATGTATTATGGATTCTTTTCAATTTTATATCAGGCACTTCACCATCGCAGGAGTGGCTGTCACAATTGCAGGTCCGTGCATGCCTGGCATTGCAGATGACGAAGCCTGGCTACTAAAAAGGGGGTCGGGGAAGAACGAGATGGACGTTCCAGAGTGCGTGTGTGTCGCAAATCCGCCAACCTAATCAACAAGCCATTCATCTCCGCGGACGTGACCATAGCACTCGCCATCCCTGACAAATCCCCACTGCCACACAGATCCATGTCCACCTTCCAGAAATGGCCGCTAATCAACGGTCGACACAAGTCATTTATCCATTGCTATCCCTGCCTCAGAACAGATAAGGACTAAGGGTCTGGGGGACGGAGAAGACAGTTGGACGAAAAGGATTAGATCAGCGTTCGATTCATTACTGACCACGGATAGTGGAGGAAAAGGGTGAATGTGTCTCTCCCAAATCCCGTTTTCCAGGAAAGATTTTCTCTCTCCTCATCCCAGGATGTGCTGCGTCTGCAGCTTTTGCCACCTACAGAATTCTTGATTACTTTCATTCCTCTGTGTGTGTGTGCTGAAGGAGTTTGGGAAAAGTACATATCTCTAAGGGGACGCCTTATCGGGGCCTGTCGAGTTATTTTCCAACTCGCTCTCTTATCATATTGCAATTAGCCTTGAGAAATGATCTGCAGAGTTTAAAAGGGTGTTAAATGATTTCCATGTTGTATTTAAGATTTAAATGGGTATTAGCTGCTGAACAGTTTAATGCACCGTCGGCGGAAATTTTAGTATCAAATATTTTATCTTGATTTAAATTCTGGTAAATCAGATAATCGGGAAACAATGATAAAGTAGTATACAAGCATGTTACTTACCTTTTGATAAATGGATTTAATTGTAATAAAAGGTATATTTCAATTTGCTGGTATTTATTACATCTCAATTGTTAGAATTTTTCTAGTCTAGTTTGGATACTGAATTATATAAATTCAAATGACTTAAAATAAAAGAGTAAAAACATAAAAGATAACAAACGTGAAGAGTAGATTTAGTAGACAGTCAGTTCTTTAATTTAATTAGTTTTTAATCATGTAGAAGAATATTTCATTGTTCTCAAATTTGAAAATTCAACTTAAATTGATTTAGCAATTTAATTGATTTACAATTATTGTAAATTGTGAATATATCGAAAATAGTTGGGTGCTCATTTTCAAATGTTTCACTTTATATTAAAAAATCATACGTTCAGCCGTGGTTTGGTCGTTCAACGTAACATTACATTTTGTTGTGCTGCGCAATAACAGTAAGACTTACAAAGTTGAAATTTGGAAAGTGGTGAGAAAAATGTACTGGAATGTCGATGAAATAAAAAAATATTAATGTTCGATAAAAAGTATGGGACTAATTAACTGTTAGACTTATTGGAAAAAATGTCATACGGGTCGCTCTACAGGCTGTGGGAATGCAAGTATAGAGTTGTAATTTTACATGCTGAAAAAGTACAATTTGTTTATAAATTCAACACGCAGTGTTTTTTCAAAATTCTAATTTATTCGAACGTTATTGCAATGTTAAATGCTTTTTTCTGATTTTTTTCTTCCTTTTTTTTGTTTTACGTTACATTTTGCTTCGTTCAAAATCTATAAGACTTAGAAACTTGGAATTACTTAGGTGATTATTTTTCAAACCTATTTAACAGTCTATTTCACTACGATTAACGCATTAAGAAAATATTCTTACATAAAGCTGCAATAATTGTATATTTTAAACCAAAATGTTCTGTGTTTTGATAGAAAATATTGATTTTTTAAAAGAAATAAGCAGTGATACTTGTCAAGCGGAGTCTCTAAATAAAATAAAAAGTCGCAGTGTATCAATACAATTAAAGAGATAATATGTGCTATTATTACCTGAAAAAACTTTTAAAAAATCGTCGTGCATGATCTCAAACTTTCGAACAAACCGAAGGATATCTAGATTAGAATTGTTTCCTCTAGTTTGTGAAGTCTCAAGTTTTAAGAATTTATCAGCATTTTTGTAATCAGAGGTATAGAGACTTCAATTAAATGTCTAAAACTAAAAGACTAAACTCAGTCGCGCCACAGCCCATAGAGGGCTAAGGCCTACCGTGCCCATCTCAGCTTTCTTGACTTTGGGCTCTGGGGTGCAGGAGCAGATGTTCCGGTTAGGTGGTCAGCCAAACGCGAAACCTCCAGTGTTTAGTTCCCAAGCATGCTTGGCACTCATTTATCAATCCACTGAAGGGATGGAAGGCTGAGTCAACCTTGCCTGGCCCGAGGATCGAACCCAGGACCTGTGGCACGGAAGCGTGAAGCGCTGCCACTCAGCCACCGGTCGTCCAATAAAATGTCTGAAGTTTTTAGAAAAGCTCTTGTTTTTTACTCAAAGATTTAAAAGCAATTAAATATTGTATTTTAATCGGGATTTCTAGGATATTTACTAGTGGAAAAATTTACATTAAGTGACTAGATAGCATTTTAATCACGCATATTATTTACTTGACAAAGCATATTAATTTTGTAAGTTCTAGTTGTTATAATCTTAATCGTGTTTGTTTTTCTGACATGAGCTTCTTTTATTCACATTTCAATACTTTAATTACTGAATTCGGATACACAAAAATGTCCCTCCTCAACTCCGAAATTTTGAAGAGCCCGCCGTTTAATCCAAATTTTATTTATGTTGCCACTGCTTATATCAAACCTCTAGCTGGATTTCTAAGAGGGAAATGCTCTTTCGTATCAGATATAGCTTCATTAACAGCAAAAGGATAAGATTTCATTAATTGAAAGAGGATTAAGCTTATTGGAAGAGCCCAATAAACTGTTCTTTTTTAAAATATGTGACATTGATTCAAACGAATATTCTCATTTACTAAATATTCCCAAGAAACTGAAGCGGTAAGCTCGATTAAAAACTTCATTTGTTTCAATAGTATATAAATTGGAATTAAATAGTCGACATGTTTCAAGCGCTCGAAAATTGGCACCCATTTTCAAGACTTTCCAAGACGTGAATGAGAGGAAACAAAATTGAATATAAATGAAATATGAAACGTAAAGTTTGCAACAAAAAATGGAAAAATATAGGCGAGGAGCAAAACTAGAAAATCCATAGTAGCCGAGATAAAAAAAAAATATGAAAAATGGAAAACCGCAGTAGTCTCTGAGGGCAAATCAGGGTAAAATTTTTATTCTGATTTGCCTATTTTTGAGCTTTTGAAACATTTCGACTATTTAATTCCAATTTGTATATTTTTAAAGCTTATGAAGAGTACTATCCTCATTATTGCAGTTTCTGCGTAGTTAAGGACGATGTAACGTTTAAATAAATACCCATGAGGAAATTCCATAAAATAAAGCACTCCTTGACCATCTATTATTGGCTACGGGGGTCATTAAGAATAATTTCCCACAATTTCGGGATCAGTGATTGCCCATAGGCCACCTTTACTTTTTAGTCAATCTGATACCCATTGAAATTCAAGCCGCAATCGGTGATAGAGCTCCAGTCCAATAAAAATGACAGGTCTCTGCCTTAACCAAAGTTGCATCGTGGTATTAGAAATATTAGTTTGAAATAGAGATACAGAGTATTATTTGTAATAAAACTTGTGTTTTGTTAGGACTTATTCCCCATCTAATAAGAGATACGAGATTTAATATGACAAAGAATGAGGGCGAGGAGAGATGATGCGGAAAACAATCAATTGGTGAAGTCATATCTCATGGGTGAGTTTCATATCAAAACAGATTAAAAGAGAGTTGCATTTACCCCATCAGTGAAAGAGGAAGACAGCAGGCGACAGGACAACTTCCGATCCCCGCGAATTTAAATTCGATCTTTAATTCCAAAACTTCCTACCGCTAGAAATTTGTCTTCATTTGGGCGGGATTCAGACGATGATACATAATTTATCACGGACCATGTCGACCCCCTGAACCCTCCTTGCCCTCCCTCCATTTTCGTCATATAATCCCTATCTCCGGCAGTACCATTTCCTATTGCGAGCAAAAGGATTTAACGCGCTCGCTTTCTCGCGATAACGGAAGGTTTATATTGCAGCCATCATGAGGGTGAGGGCTGTTTGGGTTGCCACAATTGGCTAACTATCGCTAGTGTGAATGGACAACATTGCAACAAGTGCTATAACTTGTAGAATGAAACTCTTAATAGATTTTTAAGGAAATGAAGATCAACCTGCATGCAACTTTATATGGAATTGATATATGACGGAAAAAATATTATCTTTAGTTAGATTATACAAATAAAAATTTTCCTTTAAAATAGTCTGATGCATGTTATTCTTCTTAGATCTAAAAGTAATCACTCGCCACATGGGGAGTCAACAAAAAAAAAGTGGCGACTTAAATTACCTAAACAACCGATTACCTTTTCCTATGTCTCCATTCAAAATCTTGATCCTACAAAATGCATCATTTGCTAGCTCGCATCTGTGGTCGATGCGAGCTAGTTGCGGATTCATGGTCGTCCAGTCATCGCTAGGATTCGAACCCGGTTTACTCCATTGATAGGCGAACTCTCTATCCCCTGAACCACCACGGCTTTCCCAAATTTGTTAAAATAAAGTTCTTTAAAGCAGTATGTTTAACTAAATTTCTTGCCAGAGTTACATTATTTTTGTTTTTGATTTAACTTTTTATAGACGTAGATTAATTCGAATATGATCATTAGATTCTATATGATTTTAAAAAATATATAATTTAATCCATGCATTAAAAAAAGTTGGTAAAAGTGGCTATTAAATAATAAGTACCTTTCGATATCTGTCACACAATCATTGCGGGAAAAAAATGACTGCTAAGTTATTAAATTCTACCGGCCACTGGTTACTAACTGAAAATTCAAATTTTCTGGTCTAACTCATCCTTTATTATCTATAATGTTATTACTACCCCTTCTTTTATTAGCCATAATCTTATTACTTCCAATCAACAAATTCTTTTTGTGAATTGATATCCTTGTAACGTGGATACCTAATCATTACATTCTCAGAAACCTAATCAGGAAATATAATGGTAAATGCGGAGATTTTCGCATCAAATATTCGAAATTAATGTTTTTAATGATTTTCGATTTTACGCAGAGAAAAAATTTCGTTAGAAACACGCTCGTTCGTTTCGCTTCGTTATATACACAACAACATTCTTTTTCTGACTAATTTTTTTTTCTTGCATCTGGAATGAAAATTTTAAAAATAGATGAGAGGCAAAACTTTAAAAATATTGTATTAAAAATTTGGAGAAGATATAGTCCTGAAGTTTGATTCCCATAATATAATTTTGAAGTTTTGATTGTGTGACTTCATAGTGAAAACTACTGTTGCGTGTTGAATACTGTTAAGCAAAGCTGGCTTAATGTTATAATGTCAGGAAAAAAATCCAATTTTTTTTTATATAAATGATAATTAAAAAAGTATCGAAATAAATTAGAAATAAAAACGTCAAGTTATCCTAAGATTTATAGCAAATTTTTTCAAAAAAAAAAAAAAAAAAAAAAAAAGTCAGTTAAATAGTTTCTTATAAATAACAATAAAAATAGGTGACCTACTAAACAAGGCAGTTTTGTTTGGAACATAATTGCACAGTTATTTAAAAATTTTCTATTAAATATTGTGCATTATCTTTCACAAAGCTTTGTGTAATAATAATAACAGTAATAGATGACGATTAAAACTTATCCTGCTTAAATTATCAATAAATTAACATTCACAAACAAATGGTTTAATATTCCAGAATTCAGTTTTCAAAGAGGTAACTTGTAATACAAAATACTTCACAAAAGTAACATTATGTGGATTATCTTTCAAGTCAATCATTAAATCAGGATTACATTTCCTGATTAAATGACTGTTATATTTTCAACAATTTGGTTAAGTTTCTTCTTATTTGTTTTGAACTCAAATCCACAGGATATAATTATAGAATGCCCCTAAAGTATGCCTTCATCCTCCTAGGTTTGGAGTACTTAAATTGTTAGCTATTAAAATAGTATCTAGGTGAAATGGATTTGTTCCATAAGTTGGCACTGCCCACAACGTCATGCGGGGTTTATGTTTTTGTATCAAAAACGGCCCCAGACAATCCAAAAACTAAATGAATTACAACAATGTAAAACATAGATTTAGTAAGAACGAATATCTTATGGATAAAATACGCATTTGTTTGTTTGGAATTTTCAACAGCAAGGTGACGTGACGAAGGGGGGAGGATTCACCTCAAAATACATTTATTTTTGATTTTTAAACTTTTCGTAAGCTTTGTATATCGAAAATAAAAATAAATGTGATATTTAGATATTTTTTCCCAAGATTGCTTTATTAAATTTTACACTATTTATTTCGAATACAAGTATATATTTCGAAAAACAATCGAAATGTTTTATTATTATTTTTTTATTGAAAAATCTTGTTACTTTAAACAATTGTTTTTTCTTCCGAAAATCATTTTGTAACATTTCCCAGGATTAAAAATTGTAAAAAGGTATGGATTAAAAAGTTTTAAAATAATTGTTATTTTTACTACTAGTTTTTTCTTCCGAAAGTCGGTTTCGAACATTTTACAGTATTTGGTATTCTGAAAAGAAACAGAAAAATAATTTTTTTTCTCTAAAAATCTTTAAATGTTTTAAAATAAAGCAGTAGTTAGTTTTAAATAATATTTGTTTTTTTCTTCCAAAGATCGTTTTGTTAGTTTCTTTCTTTTTTACTTGCAATCGTTTTTTTTTTCTTCTTAAGATCGTTGTGTAACATTTCACATGGTTAAAATTTTGAAAAGGAATGGAATAAAAAATTTTAAAAAATTGTTATTTTTAAGTAGTTGTTTTTTCTTTCAAAAGTCGGTTTCTAACATTTCACAGGGTAAAAAACTATAGAAAGGAATGGAATAAAATATTTAAAAAAATTGTTACTTTATCTGGTTGTTTTTTCTTCCGAAAGTCGGTTTCGAACATTTCACACTGGTATTCGGAAAAGAAATAGAAAAAAAAAAAAAAAAAATTCTGAAAAAACTTTAAAAAATTCAAAAATAAAAAGTTAGTTTTAAATAGCTGTTTTTTTTTTTTCTTCCGAAGATCGTTTTGTTACGTTTTTCGGTGTTAAAATATTCGAAAAGGAATGAAATAAAAATTTTAAAAAGTTGTAACTTTAACAAGTTGTTTTTTCTTCCAAAAGTTATTTTCTTACATTTTATAGTATCTGATATTTTAAAAAGCAATAGATTTTTTTTTTAAATCTTGTTTATTTAAATAATTGTTTTTGTTTTCCGAAGATCGTTTTGTAACAATTCTTAGGGTTACAAATTCTAAAAAGAAAAAGAAAATTAAAAAAAAAAAATAAAAAAAATAATAATAAATAAATAAAAAACAAACAAATAAGTAACATAAAATAAAAAACTTTTTTTTTTTAAATTTTGTCCCTTTTCACATAAATGAAGAAAAAAAATATAGATTTTCTCCATACGCATTTTGTTGAGAATGCTAATATTTTAAAAAAGCATTATTTTTTTAATTGGAAAACAAATCCAGACTGAAGTTAATTGACTTTTATACTTTCAAATTGCTTGCAACTAATTAAATTACTATTACTTTAATATTTAAATAGTGAACTTCACAAAACACACGCCAAGTAAAGTTATTAGATAAATATTTTTGTTCTATTTTTTGTTTTCTCCTAGATTGGCGTGAATACTTTGGCGAGCTATGTCTCACCTCAGGAAATATCACAGCAAACCTTTATCTGCGAGAAGTTTCTCTGCTAGACAAGTTATATCTATGAGTATCAAAGCAAGATGCGCGTGCCAATTTGAGCTCCCTCCCATAACTTCCATGTAGAGGATAGCCTCTGAGCAATATAGGGGATTTATTCGGGAAATGCTGTACCTCGCAGCCTGCAAGGCACGTACCAAGATCTTAAATTGTTGGGGGCTCGGAGGGGATGTTGCGTTTAAGGGCAGTTTTTGATTTCGTAACTCAAAACACTTGATTGCGGGTATTACAGAAAAGCAAAATAAGTAGAGGAAAAGAAGTAAAAAAAAAAAAAGTGTGAAGGAAAAGTAAATCTGAAGATAGGGGATTCCAATTCTTTTCTTTTGTATAATCGTTTCTGAGAATTGAATTAAGGTTGTTTTGTTTTTGTTATAAAATATCCAATTAATATTTTCGCAGAACTTCCAAGAAATGCGTTTTCTACCGAGTTATATATATATATATAAAAATATAAAAAAATAATTAAAGATTTTTTTTTCTCGAACAGAACTTTTTAAATTTTTTATATAAGCGTAATGAAATGTTTGCCTTTTGATTCCTTTTTACGTACTTCTGAGGGAATACTAAAAATGTATGACAAACTGCAAAGAATTCCTTAAATGTTCGAAAAATTACAAATTAATACTACTAAATAAATTTGGACATTTTTGAAGCTTCTTAAACATTTCACAATGCAGCAAATTATAATAAATATGATTTACAGTAACGATAATAAATATGCTGCTTGCATTGTTTTATAAGTAAGGGTATACTCTTTTTATTTTCTTTTTTTCTTTTCTTTTCTTTTCTTTTTTTTCCCGGATTCTTTTTATTACTCCTTTTAATATTCTTTGCAAAAGGTTAAATTTTGACCAATTAGGTACTTTTCTTATCGAAATATGTTCAAAAATGAAATATTTGATGAAAAATATGAAATATTTTCGATGAAATATATGAAATATTTTTCATCGTCAGCACAAGATACAATTTAAAGTGTATTTCTAAAAGAAGATAATGCATACTTTACTATATATGAATAAAGTATAACAACATCTGTAAAACACTAATAAAGGTGAAAAAGTGTGCATTCTAGTATCAGTTCTATAAGGTGGAAGCGAAACTATAGATGTCCATTTTTGTGCCTTTATTCAAGAATTTTTACCTTATTTATAAAGTTTTACAGTTGAAGTTAAAAATTTTCTTTTGACCTTTTAATGTAAATCCAATTTAATATGAAAATCCCCCAAAAAATTTTTACAAATATTTACGGCTTTAAAAAAAAATGTTCTTTTTATTTATTTGAAAACAAAATGTTATTTATACAACTGTAATTTTCAAATTTTTTACGAATATCATTTATCATTCCTTAAGTCTCAAGAAAAAAAAGTATGCATTAATGTTAAGATTTCTATAACCTGAGTTGTACACTTTATTTGAAGTTCTATGTTTTCGTTCAATTTGCGGAAATAAAAAAGCTCTCTTAAGCATTCTACCTTTGCCTTTTCGATACTATTTTTGTTTTATTACGTCTCCATTTTCTTTTTTGTTTACTTCCCCGTTTCATCTCCGTAATGCCTTTTCCCCTCGAAGTCTAAGATTTGGACAAGTCCACAATCATCCACACTTTAAAGAATGAAATTGAGAGTCATATCAACAAAATTTAAGCAAATTTATGCAAAACAATCAGACTCGCGACAGCAATGATCTTTTTAATCTGATCATCTGTTCCACTCATAATGACTGCCTAAGAAACCATCTTTATAGACTTAAAATTGTTCCTTCCCTGATATGCACTCTGTGCAGCTCTGGAAAGGTCATGGACTCCGCACATCTACTCCACTGTCCTGTTCTGGGCAAGACTTTTCTCGACGAGTGTTATTGGGAGGCCAGGGATATGTCAGATTAATGAACTCTGTTTCAACATTTTTTGTTGTCCTCCATGTTCTTTCTTTTTACTTGTTTTCTCCAGTAACTGTTCATAATCTGCCATTAGTTATAAAAATACTTTAAGAATCTATAAAAATTCATAAATTAAAGTTCCCAAAATTGTTTTATTACTATTTCTATCAAAATTTCTTCTTAGACAAAAAAAATAATTCCGTATCAAATTACGGTAAAAAGTGCTAACACTCAGTGTACCAGTACTTTTTACGGTAAAATTTTGCGTAATAAAAAATCTGATGTATCGTAATTTTTATTCACTGTAAAATCTCTGAATCACAGTAATTAAATAAATATTAGTATAAAAATTACGTGATAAAATTTTACTGAAAAAAAACGGATTTTACGGATGCTGCACCCAAGGTACCAGTACTTTTTACTGCAATTTGATCTGGAACTTTTGACAGTGTATATGAATTTCTGGAGAATCATAATCATGGCATCAACGAAGTTAAAAAATTTTCCAATCTGAAACTCCATGATATTTTTAGAATTTAAAATAAAATAAATTGCACTTCGGAGAAAAATGGCTCAATTTAGATAAAATATATGGAAAAACTTTGTATTTCGTTTGTTTAATTAAACATTGAAGAATTTATACGTGCAGAAAAGTAAATAAAACAGCTGGTGCTGCAGAAAAATGCTACTCTCAAGTTGATAAAAGAAGAATGTTGATCGAAGCAGCCACATTAGTCAGTAGCCATTTTTTTTTCATTCCAAATAAAGATGCGAGTGAAAATCGATGCCGGCAATAACCACGTTCTAATTATCCTCTTAGAGTAAAATACATTTCCAATAAAATTTTGCAAAATCGGAAAACACTGAAAGGGGAGGGGGAAGTCCTAAACGTGCTAATGGATCCCCCCTTTTCCTTTTACCCTAAAAACAACTTCCACGACAGAGTTCACTTAATCCTGGCAAAGTCATGACATCCTAGTCGGACGAAGGTTTGAAAAATCCCCCTTAATTTGCTAATGACCAAAAGAGTGCTAATCAGGGCAAATCGAAACGGGGCAAAGAAAAAAAAATTGAGGAGGGGGGTAGCGCTAAATAAAGAGAAAACTCTTTTCCAAATAACTCCCATATTCGGTTTTAGAAAAGGAGTTATGGTATTAGAGGAAAAGTGAATTAAATACTAATGAGATGCCGGTTAATGTTTCCTTTCCATATATTAAGAAAGTCTGGCCTTTCTTGAAATAAGGAATTTCGCGGATGGTCGAAAACATTCGAATGGGATTTAAATATTGCAAAAGTTCTTGTTCCTGCTGTTATTGCCTCGTAAGCGGGGAAGGGGGATGGTGGTGTTATATTACTGCACAGATTTCGAGGGTGCATTCATTAATTTAAGTAGTTGATACCGTTTGATTAGATATTTAATTGAATTTTGTAAAGTGCGAGTAGGGTGTATTTGTTAAAGAGGAGATGAGATGTTTAATATTTTTAGAGAATTCTCGGAGGACGGAGATTTTATTTTAACCGGGTCAAATGTGTCTCTTGATTGTACTTGCGGAAAGATGAGTGTCTTACAAATTTCTTTTTATCTGCACGGTGTTTTGTAATGACCACCTTTAATATGTATTTCGAGAATACTTGTAAATAGTGAAGTAAGAAACTATGGACATTGAGTGTTCCAAATTAATGTTTATGCGAGGAAAAAAATTCATTAAATTATTTGTAATTATCATGAAATTATTTTGAAATTCGAAATCTAATGAATCATTAGTAAGGAGAGGCGAAACTCAAAGCATTAAGACAAAATGATTGCAGGAATAAACATTATAATTGAGGAATAATAAGGAGAATAAACACCTCCATGAGTCATCCACCAGGCAATCAAACTCACTTTGATATTTATTTAGCTTTTTTTCACTAGTGATTAGTCAAATTTGATAGCTTTTTTGTTTCTTCTTCATAATTGATTCAAAAGCGTTTTCGTTTTTCCTCAATAGTGATATGACAAAAATCAGCAGCGTTTCTATTTCTTCTCAAGTGAATCGATTGATTTCGATAGCGCTTCAAATTCTTCCTTTTTAATGTTTCTCTAGTTATTTGGCAGATTTCAAAAGCGTTTTTTTTTTTTTTTTCTCACTTGAGTGATTCGAAAGATTTCGATATTATTTTTCTCTCTAGAAGTTCGATAAATTTCTATAACTTTTTGCTTCTTTTTCTCTAGTAATTCTATGGATTTCAAAAGCGTTTTTATCTCTTTTGCTCTAATGATTCGATAGATTTCGATAGCACTTTTAATTCTTCCTCTCTAGTGAATCAAAAAATTTTGATAGCGTTTTCAATTCTACCTCTCTAGTTTCTACAGCATTTTGTTTTTTTCTTCTTTAGTGACTCGGCTAATTTTGAAACCTTTTTTTCTTTCTCATTAGAGATTCGACAGATTTTGATGGCGTTTTAATTCATTCTCTTTAGTGATTTGATAAGTTTCTGCGGCGTTCCTCTAGTGATTCGACAGATTTCGAAACCGTTTTTATTTATTTCTTACTAGTAATTAGACAAATTTGAAAGACGTTTTTGTACCTTCTTTGTTTAAATATTAATTTGTGTTTTCTAATGTGTATACTTTTTTGATTTTATTTTGAGAAGGATTCTAAAATTCTCTACATAAATGGCAGATAGCATTTTGCATTGTATCTTAATTAGCTATAACCAACTGAAACTGTATAAAAAGTTCACTTTTCAACATTTATAGCTGGTGAATTTCATACATTATGCATTTTTTTTATTTTACTAAATAATAAAATAGTGTATAAAATAAATAATTTAAACTCTAAGAAGTACCCTTGGCTCTAGCCTACTGTAGTGAAACATTCGTCAAACTTAAACATAAAAATTCGAAAATAATTTACTTTGTGTAACAAATTAATTTTAACTTGTATATTTTTTGATAAATAAATTATTTAATACTAATAGTGCTTATCTTAAAACATAGAGCAATTTAAATTTGACGTAAAGAAATAATGGAAACACTTCTACACTAACACATTTGTTGATCTTTCTTAACAAATACTTAGAGAATCATTTTATAAGTTTGGAAGTGTTTAGTTAGGCGATTTCACATATTAGCGATTCACATATTGGTTATGCGATTTCACATATACATCAAAGATGTTTAAAACTTTTAACGGTTTAAGGATCGACAGTAAATTACAAACGGAAAAAAATGTGTTTTTAAATACCCTGTGCCAAAAAATGTAGCCCCGTGCCCATATGTACAAATAATTATATGAAACAATTGTGTAAAATTTCGTAAACCTCACTTAAATATTTATTGAGATATGGGCATTTTTATAAAAACTAATTCTTTTTCTTACGTGTTTTGCTATACATTTAAAATTATTTAATAAAATTAAACAAAATTTTTTGTTGCATTTTAAAATTCATTACAAAATTATTGCTTTAAAATTCGAGAAAAATTCGTAGAATTCGCACATGATATGAATATAACTTTTTCCACGCATGCGCAGTATAAAAGGACTACTTTTATTACTTTTGTATCTTACGTTGTATTAAACAAATTTTTCTCAAATTTTAAAGCAATAAGTTTGTAATGAATTTTAAACTGCTCCAAAAGTTTTGTATAATTTTATTGAATATTGTTAAGGTTATAGCAAAAAAAAGCAAGACAAAAAAATAATAATGTTATAAAAATGCTGATATGTCCATAAATATTACGAAATTTTGTGCACTTATTGCATATTCGTTGAATTCGCACATGATATGAATATAACTTTTTCCTTTTTTTAATAACCAAAATAAATGTCAAAAGTTACAAATCTATTACTACATTTTTTGGCAAAGGGTGTTCAAAAACACTTTTTCCGCTTGTGATTTATTGTCGATCCCTCAAATTTCTAAAAGCTTTAAACTTCATCGATAAGTAGAAAAATTCACCTGATCTAAAGGCTTCTGAAGTTATAAAATGATTCTTTAAGTATTTCTTGAGAAATATGAAAAAAAATTTATTAGTATAGAAGTGTTTCCATTGTTTTGTCCAACCCCTGTATATGAAAATATACATTATTTTAGCTCCTTACAAGAAATTCCAGTTTTGAAGGGCTATATTATTTCATTTCTCTCGACATTTACTTCTGGATTACACAGTGTTTTTCCTCATGTATATAGAATATTTATTATAAACTATACTAAAAATGACTACCTACTTCTCCTAAAAAATTAAACTGATGATTATAGCCAACGAACTGACACCTGTTTCGTGGTTAAGGGTAATATATATGCAAAGTGGGGAGTTTTTATTTTAATGACCACATTTAGTATTCTGACCTTCATACACTGTAGTTAAATCTTAACACCAATAATTGATAAAACTTACACTAATATGCTGCTCATTAGTGAAGAATATTGTATTTTTTGGAGTTCCGTAAATTTGGCGAACGATTAGCGTATATTGAAATTTTTTAACTAAACTCTTGTGAGAAATAATGTTAGTACTTTAACTACAAAGCTACAAACGAACAGAATCCTTCTGTCGCAATCTTTTTCAATACAGTATACGTTATATTCTATAAGTATATTTTACTTCAATGTATCATTGAAATATTTTTTTATTATTTATCATGCTTTTATATTATTAATCTGGATGAAATTAATTAGTAATAAATTAGGAGTTGTTTTATAACGAAGAAACTAACATAAAAAGATTAATAGAAGCTTTTTATGTTACATATATATATATTTACTGCAGCAAAATGAAATAGTGTTAGAAACTATGGCCAGTAGAAAAACAACAGAATGACAAGATATACAAAAAGGAATCAGATCATTAGTATATCTTCGGTTAAAAGTTAAACCACATAATATTTTACTAAAAATAATAAAATTTTAGTTCGACCAAATTATAATTTCTTTAAATTTTGATTAGAAAATAAAATAATTTATTAAGTACCAATCACTTAATGCAATAACATAAAAGAACTCTATCCCCAATCAATTCTTTCCAAATTTAGCAACGGATAATGCTTTTTTATTCAAATGACAAAACTAGAAAGAATCAATCACAAATAGCTACTATAATGAAAGGTTGGCGCAACTTTTAGACTGAATTGAAACAGTCTCTCCATTTCGTGTATTTCATTTAAAAGGATCTGTATCAGTAATTAGCTGAATATTTTACACGAACCCTTCAGCGGAAAGCACTGCTAACAATAGCCATTAATCTACAAAATACTGCATCTAACTCATTTTTCCAAAGAAAAATTTTCTCCGTTCCCAATTCGGCGCATTACTTAAAAACCCTTCCTCTTTACCCCCATCTCCTCCTTCTATTATCATTTAAACTAAGAATTCCTTCATTTCCTCTTCCCCCTTTTCCAGTATTATTTACACCTAATACTGCATCAGTGATAAAATGTTCCCCGTCTCCATTTTTACAGCATCTTCTACATCACCCATTCCCCATCGCGACATGTTAAAGAAGTAAAAATAAATATAATTTCTCCGCAGAAATGCTGGAAAATGGGTTAGGGGTAATAAAAAAAAAAGTGGGTAGGGAAAAATGGAAAGGGGGAGGGGTTAATGATATACAAACAAAGAATGGGTAAAAGCGGGAATTAAGGCCCATAATTAAAAGACTAGTCATTGGAGCGAAGTTGCTCATTATCATCTGCAAATGCAATCAAACTAAAGAAAAGATTTCCCTGGTATTCACCTCGATTTCTTGAGGCGATGAGACAGATTTTCACGTGGGTGGGTACAGGGTGGGGTGTAATGGTTTATCATTTGTGGTACAACTCTCTTAGGAACATTAGTGATCGTTTTCTTTAATAAATTTTGAATAAATGGGGACGAAATTTAAAAAATAAATGTAATTAATTTGACACTTGCTGCAGTGATTAAGCAACAATGGTGCGATATTTGCAAGGTGGTATGTCGTTCTTAAGTGATTATAAAAATAAATAAAATAAAAAATTAAATAAGAGCCGTGATGACTCATGTGATAGAGCTGTCACTTCCCAAAGAGGTGACCTGGTTTCGAATCCCAGCGATGGCTGGCTATACGAATTTTGCTCCCGGTTCGCAGTACTGAAAAAATATCCTAAGAGGTGGACAGATCATGGGTTAGGATCCCCTTGCCTTCTGGCTAACCCGTGGGAGGTTTTGGGTTTTTCCTCTCCCTGTAACACAATGGCGGGTTAGTTCCACCAAAAGTGCTTTTCGAAGGCATATTTCTCCCAATACTTGATTTAGGAATTCCCGTATCTTCTGGATTGGGTTCAAAATTAAAGGGGCTACAGAATTGAAAATCGGTAGTCGTAAACTCAAAATACCGTCGACTGTTCAAGGAAAGTCTTAAAATGTTAGGGGTTTTACTTGAATTGTAATATGATTCAATTTAGAACCCTATGCAGGTTGCAGCAAAATTACAACTTGTAAAACAGTTCAAGCCACTGAAATTATAGTTAAACGATTATTTTTTTAAAACTTTTTTTTTATTATATGTTTTTTTAAAACTGTCTAACAGTCGCCCCAATTTTGAGTTAAAGACTACCAATGTTCAACTCTGTAGCCTTGTGATTTTGAACCCAATCCAAAAGACAATGGAACTCTTGAATCAAGTTTTGAAGAGAAATTTTTCTTCATGGAGTACTTTTTGATGGAACTTACTTGCGTTACAGGAAGAGGAAAACCCCCGAAAACCACCAACGGTCAGCCTCACGGCAAAGGAAATCTAACCCGTAATCTAGTCAATCTATCAAGTAGTTCTATCAAGTATTTACATCAAGCTATTCTATAATTCTCTTTTAATAATTTATCCCATGTGTTAACGACAAAATAAATCGCTATAGCTTCCATGGTCTCTAAAAATACAATAAAAATTCAAACAGTTCATAATTTTTCAATGCTAGAAGTATTGGAATTTGAAGTAAATAACTACCTTGTTTATCTATACCGAATTGTAACCGAAATTGATTGCAGAGGTAAGGTATTTTTTATTACACTCACACTTTTATTTTTTAATTTTATTTTCTTAATTTCAATAATCAACGAAATAAAAATAAAAAATTTGCGACTACAAATAATTCATCATTTCATGTAAATAATAATTAAACGTTTTGTTAATTGGTGATGTTAGTTGGTGTTAGAAAGTTTAGTTTTTGCAATAGAAAGTTGCAACTTTGTTCCATCCGTCTTATTACTATTTCTACAGTTCAGTTTGATCCTAACAGCTTTACCTTCTATTTAAAAGAAGCATGTTTTGGTAAAATCTCTATCCTTACCGAACTTAATGAAAAAAAGAATTCTAAAAAAATATATATATTTCTGGAATTATTAAATAGCAACTGTCGCCATAGCAACGGATGCGATGTCGACGCGGTAGCACTGTTTAGTTATAAACAGTCATTATTTTAAAAAATGGCGCTTATTAAATCGTTCAATTAAAACTATCTAGCACAATTATTTTTTTTTTCAAAAAAAGAAAAACTTCTAATTTCAGAATTTATTGATGAAAGTAGTTTGAAAAACAATGTAGGATCTATAATCTAAATGTTTTGATTGTAAGAAGTTGGTTCAGTCGCAATTATTTGAGGTAATACGAGGTGCTACGGTTCTAATATAACATTTGACATACAACATTTTATTCATATTTCCTAATCATTATTTTCAAACATATGGCATTTAGACAAAATCCAAGCTTTTGATTTAATGATCAATTTTTTATAGTATTAAAATCCAATCTTCATATTGTGAAGAACACTCCACAAATATGATGCTTTTTTAATATTAGCTACAAATTTAGATACAAAATTAGACGAAAAATGCATACTTTCATTAATAACCACACTTATATTTAACGCACTTGAGTCCTTAATACTAGAAATAAGGAGTTTAGATGCAATCTCGAAAATATAAACCCAAAAACTTAGCCAGGAGAGTTAGCTGACAGTCTCTGGAATTAAACGGTAATCAAAGCAGATTTACATTCTATTACAAAATGAATGTACTTCAATGTAATGTCATACAAAAAATAATAATTTAAAAATTAATAATAATAATTTATTAATAATAATAATTTAATAAAACATCAAAATAAATTGTTGAGTTGTAAGGTGACCAATAGGATCAAGTTCCACCAAGAACTAGTTTTGAGAGCTACAACTATTCCGGCTTTTAGTCGAAATTTTTTTCCTAAATATACAAAAATATTATAACATTTTATTTAAGCTTTTTATTACATTTATATTATAAAATTTTATTTTATTATAAAAATTAATATTTTTGCAGCAGTAAAATTTATGTAATTCTAATATAGCTTGCCAGCATGCAAGTGCTGCCGAAATTGTTTTTTTAAAAACACACATTTGATTTCTTTATTGGCACTTTATTACATTTTGAAATATCGTAGAGAGTCATTTAAATATTGTATCTTCCGGTTTTGCAGGCTGGGATTTCGATTTTTTTTTTCAATCTCGCCTACCCTGCTAATAATTCAATAGGTTTCGAAAACTTTTTTCTTCCTTCCTGGCTAACACATTAATTTATTACCCCAATGTGTATACACTTTTTTTTTTTTTCTACATTTTTGACACGTTTCTTAATGACTTGCGCCTGAAAGACGTGAAAACGCACATCAAGATGCCTTCATCACAAAATTGACAATTTAGTGATAAAACTGGCAATTACATAATTATGATAGAAATGAAAAAGATATTCGTAGTTCGTATCGAATAATTAAAAATAAACTGTTCTATGAGCCAAGAAACATTTTGCTCCTAGTAGTCAGTAGCTGTTAACTGTAAGCGCATCTGTGAATTTCTTGCCGGCACAAGCGATCAAGGATGTTATATAGAGAATGTACTGTATAAAATCTTGATTATTCGAATATATCATTGACCAATTTTGATTCCAAAAGTTCTTTTCCAGAGAGTATGTTTAAAATATAATAAAAAATTAAATTAAATTATAAAAAAAAATAGCTGAAAAAATCTCTGCCAGTCTCCACCCTATCTCCACTTCTTTCGTTGAAAATGTCACTGAAAATGTGTATTTTATTTGTATTATTATTATTTTAATGTATATGGAAGGAGGCGGGGTGGCGTAGCGAAAAGAGTCTCCCAATAAGGTGTCTCAGGTTCGAAAAATTTTAAATTTTTTGAAAAGTGGTGACATATTTTGAATGTCCAGTGTTAAAAAACTACAACTGGCCACTAGCTAGTGACTAAATTTTCTATATGAAGAACTATGTGTAAATGCAATAAGTACAGTTTTACCATATAAAGTTCATTGCCACGACAATTTTCGTGAAAACAAGATGAGCTATTTTTTACTTATTAGTCCTAAATCTAATTTTGAATTATATTCTGTAAAAATATCGAGCAAAAACTATACTTTAACTCTTTATAATTATGGCATTTAAAATGGAATTCGATTTTTCTCACAGTTTCCGAACCTGGAGCCAGTCGCTGCAATAAATAAAAACAAAAATATCAAACCTTCTTTATTTTATCTTAAGTTTTAATGCTGTCTGCTTTAATGAAAATCGAGGAATATTATTTAAATTCAAGCGACTTCCTCTTTACGTAAATATTTTTCGATTCTCCTTATAATGAGATTTCAAGTAATGGAATCAAGATCTTCTATCTTGGAGGTCTTTCAACTTTAATTTACTCTGACCCTCCCCTCCACCCTCTATCTCCGTGGTTGTGGGGTAGCCAAAAGATTTATACGAAAGAAACAACGGGGCAAACAGTTGTTTAATGAGAATGAAAGAGTATGAAGTAAGAATACAAAATGCGACGCTTGTGGTCGCGGAGAAGAAGGCGACTTTGGCGCAGCGTGCGAAATTAAATCAAAGCTTTCCCTATCGTTAATTGCATGCAGGTCATGGAAGAGAGTTATTTTTAAAATTATAATTAAAATTTTGGCGGAGATTGCGAGTTGTGGCGAAGATTACATTTTACTCATTATTTATTCTCCAGAAAGCTAACAGTTCGTTTGAATTTTATTCGAATGCCACTTCTGAGAGCTCTTCTTCGCTCTTTTATATTCATTCATTCATTCAAAAAAGGGAGGAAAAAAAATGAAAGTGATTGTTTTTTTAAGTTCTTATATTGTTTACATCTTTTTATAATTTTATAGAAAAGAAATTTATTTCGGGTAAAACTAGTGTACCGAGTGTTGAAATTAAAGATACAAGTTTTTATAAAATTGACATTTATTTAAATTATACAGGAAACTTTTTCCAATTGCAACTAAACATAAATTCAAACGATTATCCATACAATGACGTCATTACTAAAAAAGGAAATTCTTTTGCAATGGTATTATTCAAGATTCTTCATTTTCTTTATCCCGTAACGTGCAGTCCAACTTTCTTAAAAATTATAGTTCATATTTTTTCGTAGCGTGTGTTTCGCTACACTTCTTCACACGAACTCCCCATGAATCAGTCAATTCCGAAACAGTTCCAAAAATGTCGTCTGCTTCTTTAAACTATCTCGTTGAACATCTTTTTTTTATTTTTGCTTAGGTTAGACTGATTCTTTTTTTAATTTTTTTTTATGACTCTTACAATTAACGAAATAAGAGTTTCGATTCCTGATCACTGCTTTTAACAAAACCGGCAATTGCAACACAATACATCAAAATTAAAATTTATTCAGCTAAAAAATGCCCCAAAGTTTTATTATATTCTAACTGACTACCTGCTCTTTGACGGAGTGAAAAAAAAGATTATATAAATCAAAATCAGGACTAAACAACAAACACAACGAAATCATAGTTTGGCGATTTTTTTCTACGTATGTCTTATGTTCAGCCGTAGTTGAATAATCGAACAATCACTTATGAGGAAAAATCTTTTCTTATTTGTTTATTTGTTACGCATGCGCTCTGAAACTCTTGCTAACTCGAATATTTTTTGCCTGCTTCAGTTGAATTAGCGATTTCGCGACAGCATGTTTTACTCTGGTAAGCGAGTTTCAGAGCGCAGAACCTTTTTTCCCAACTACTTTGAAAGTTTGAAGTATGTTCTTATTCAGTTTTTATTTTAAAGTTTTTAATAAATAGTTTATTTTGGCAATTTAGTTTTATTTCGTTATTCGATGGCTCATATTAGTTTTAATTCATGCTAGTATTCCCCCACATCTGGTCCGTCGAACCGGAGTCGAACCAGCGACCTATGGATGTACAGCCCACGCTCTACCAACTTAGCTGCCGACGGACCAGATGTGGGGGGAATGAATTAGTATCATTTCTCCATTAATTTGGTTTTTAGTACAATAGCTAATTTGTTTTATTTCAATTAGTACCTATTAACAAAATTAATTAAGTGTCATTGTCTTCAATATTGGTACAGCGATTTTTTAACTTTTTCTCTAAAGCGAATTAGTACCCTTTCTCAATTAACTTTGCCCTTTAGTACATAGCTTTTTTTTTTATTTATTTCAAGTATGATACTTTCTACTACAAAAATGAATCAAGCATCCTTGGCGTCAATAATCATACTGAGATTTTGTACGTTTCACCTTAGCGAATAAGTATTATTTCTACATTAATTTTGCTTTTCAGTGCAAATTTTTTATTTCAATTAACGCCAATTATTATTATTTAGTCTTACAGAAACACATTTTAAATGAATAAAACAAAACAAAAAGAACAAGTAGATTGATTTAGAGCTTTTTTTATTTTTATTTCAAGTATGATACTTTCTACTATCAAAATTAATCAAGCATCCTTGGCGTCAATAATCATATTGAGATTTTGTACGTTTCTCCTTAGTGAATTAGTATTATTTCTCCATTAATTTTGCTTTTCAGTGCAAATTTTTTATTTCAATTAACGCCAATTATTATTATTTAGTCTTACAGAAACAAATTTTAAATGAATAAAACAAAACAAAAAGAACAAGTAGATTGATTTAGAGCTTTTTTATTTTTTTATTTCAAGTATGATACTTTCTACTATCAAAATTAATCAAGCATCCTTGGCGTCAATAATCATATTGAGATTTTGTACGTTTCTCCTTAGCGAATTATTATTATTTCTCCATTAATTTTGCTTTTCAGTGCAAATTTTTTATTTCAATTAACGCCAATTATTATTATTTAGTCTTACAGAAACAAATTTTAAATGAATAAAACAAAACAAAAAGAACAAGTAGATTGATTTAGAGCTTTTTTATTTTTTTATTTCAAGTATGATACTTTCTACTATCAAAATTAATCAAGCATCCTTGGCGTCAATAATCATATTGAGATTTTGTACGTTTCTCCTTAGCGAATTATTATTATTTCTCCATTAATTTTGCTTTTCAGTGAAAAATTTTTATTTCAATTAACGCCAATTATTATTATTTAGTCTTACAGAAACACATTTTAAATGAATAAAACAAAACAAAAAGAACAAGTAGATTGATTTAGAGCTTTTTTATTTTTTTATTTCAAGTATGATACTTTCTACTATCAAAATTAATCAAGCATCCTTGGCGTCAATAATCATATTGAGATTTTGTACGTTTCTCCTTAGCGAATTATTATTATTTCTCCATTAATTTTGCTTTTCAGTGAAAAATTTTTATTTCAATTAACGCCAATTATTATTATTTAGTCTTACAGAAACAAATTTTAAATGAATAAAACAAAACAAAAAGAACAAGTAGATTGATTTAGAGCTTTTTTATTTTTTTATTTCAAGTATGATACTTTCTACTATCAAAATTAATCAAGCATCCTTGGCGTCAATAATCATATTGAGATTTTGTACGTTTCTCCTTAGCGAATTATTATTATTTCTCCATTAATTTTGCTTTTCAGTGAAAAATTTTTATTTCAATTAACGCCAATTATTATTATTTAGTCTTACAGAAACAAATTTTAAATGAATAAAACAAAACAAAAAGAACAAGTAGTTTGATTTAGAGCTTTCTTCTTTTTTATTTCAAGTATGATACTTTCTACTATCAAAATTAATCAAGCATCCTTGGCGTCAATAATCATATTGAGATTTTGTACGTTTCTCCTTAGTGAATTAGTATTATTTCTCCATTAATTTTGCTTTTCAGTGCAAATTTTTTATTTCAATTAACGCCAATTATTATTATTTAGTCTTACAGAAACAAATTTTAAATGAATAAAACAAAACAAAAAGAACAAGTAGATTGATTTAGAGCTTTTTTATTTTTTTATTTCAAGTATGATACTTTCTACTATCAAAATTAATCAAGCATCCTTGGCGTCAATAATCATATTGAGATTTTGTACGTTTCTCCTTAGTGAATTATTATTATTTCTCCATTAATTTTGCTTTTCAGTGCAAATTTTTTATTTCAATTAACGCCAATTATTATTATTTAGTCTTACAGAAACAAATTTTAAATGAATAAAACAAAACAAAAAGAACAAGTAGATTGATTTAGAGCTTTTTTATTTTTATTTCAAGTATGATACTTTCTACTATCAAAATTAATCAAGCATCCTTGGCGTCAATAATCATATTGAGATTTTGTACGTTTCTCCTTAGCGAATTAGTATTATTTCTCCATTAATTTTGCTTTTCAGTGCAAATTTTTTATTTCAATTAACGCCAATTATTATTATTTAGTCTTACAGAAACACATTTTAAATGAATAAAACAAAACAAAAAGAACAAGTAGATTGATTTAGAGCTTTTTTTTTTTTATTTCAAGTATGATACTTTCCACTATCAAAATTAATCAAGCATCCTTGGCGTCAATAATCATATTGAGATTTTGTACGTTTCTCCTTAGCGAATTAGTATTATTTCTCCATTAATTTTGCTTTTCAGTGCAAATTTTTTATTTCAATTAACGCCAATTATTATTATTTAGTCTTACAGAAACACATTTTAAATGAATAAAACAAAACAAAAAGAACAAGTAGATTGATTTAGAGCTTTTTTTTTATTATTTCAAGTATGATACTTTCTACTATCAAAATTAATCAAACGTCGTTGGCGTCAATAATTATATTGCGATTTTGTGCGTTTTTTCTTAGCGAATTAGTATTATTTCCCGTTAATTTGCTTTTCAGCGCAAATTTTTTATTTTAATTATCGACAATTTAAATTATAAAGTTTTATAGAAACACGTTTTAAAAGAATAAAACAAAACAAAAATAACGCGTAGATCGCTTTAGAAAAATTAATTTAGGGACGAAATACGCCAATGCTACCACGTTCATCTTGATCAAAGAATTTATCTGACATTGCGAATAAAAATAATTAAACGTTAAAATACGTGTACTTTTGAGAGCTATAAGCTAGCATTACTGATGTTATCTTTAGAAAAAAAAGTATCGCTTGCAGTTAAATTTCTATCAAGGACGATTTCTAAGCCATTGAAAAAATTCTATTTTTTTCAAATGTCTCTGTTGAACAATCTAATTTAATTTTTGTTTACAATTATTAAGGTCGGGGGCTAAAAATACCCCTTTCACTTACTGTACAGATTTCAGGACTAACGTTTCTAGAGTTATTAATTCAAATTTAATTATTTTGTTCAGTTACCATTGCAATTTCATCCACAAATTTGTTTCTTAAATTCTCATTTGATTTCAGATTACAATAAAATTTAGTTAACCGTATTTCACGAAAGATATTATTTAGCAGCAGAGTTAAACAAAAATTCCTATTATTGCATTACAATTTCAATTAGATATTTTGTATTTATTATTTTTTAATTGCATATGTTGACTGGGTACAATTTTAAACGAAATTTATTAGGATAACTCATTTACTGTTTATAATTATGAAACGGTTACTAAATATGCTTATTTAAAAATTCTTCGTAACTAAGCAATATTATCGGATAACTATATAAGAGAACATCACTATTAAATATTATAAAACACTATACATTATTAAAAATTAAAATTATTAAATAATGGTAACTAAATATGCTTAACAAAAAATTTTACGGAACTAGGTTATATTATAGGATTACTTTATAAGGAAACATCATATCTACATATTAGAAAACGCTATACACTATTAAATAACGATTACTAAATATGTTGACAAACAATTTTGCAGAACTAGGTAATACCATTGGAATGCTTTTGAAAGGAACAAAACTATTAGATAGCCTTAAAGTTTTAATATTAAGCAAAATTAAAAATTTAATAATAGCAGTGAATGATAATAAGAATGAATGATAAATAAATATTAGGGGTAAATACAGCTAAATAAGGAATAAATAAATTAATTAACTGACGCAAAATATCCTCAGAAGCAGATAGATCATGGATTAGGTTCTCTTTCCCGTGAAGATTTTCGTGGTTTTCTTATCCGCGTAACGCAAATTTGGGTTAGTTCAATCAAAAAATCCTCCACTAGTTTGACCTAATGCATGACCTTGGGTTGCGGTTATTGTAAGGCCGCAGAGTTGAAAATTGATAATCGTAAACTCAAAAACGGGTCGGCCGTTTAACACCGATTATTTTTGTTTTTCAACCGTTGTTGAACAGCCTACCCAATTTTTGAGCTTACGACTACTAATATTCAACTCCGTAGCCTTATATTTTTGAAGCCAATCCAGAAGACAAGGGAACTCCTGGATCAAGTATTGGGAGAAATTTGCCATTCCGTCTTGGAGGACTTTTTGATGAAACTAACCCTCATTTTCGTTACATGGAGAGTAAGACCACGAGAACCTCCCACCGTTAGCCTGACTGCAAAGAGACTCTAATCCGTGATCCGTCTACCACTGAGGATATTTCACGCCAGCACTGTGGTCGGTTCAAGCCTCATTGGAAGGCGAACTCTCTATGACTGATTATAAAATTAAACGAGGCAATGTACCCACTCTTAATATTTAGTTTAAAAATCTTTGCGAAAATTCAGTAATTTAAATGAGGAAAAATTTTTTTTTTTTCCTGTTTTGGCAAATTGTAAGCGAAGTTGAACGCTCTATCCCCTGATCCCCTCTATCCTCCATCCTTTAATTTGAAGGTTAGAAGAGCTCTCCGTCTTATGGCAAATTCTGTTCCACCTCCATTAAAATGTAAAGTTTGGGGGGGAAAATTAGTTCAGGCTAACCTAGAGTAAACCATGAGTTTTCTAATTCATATTTTTAAAAAAAATATTTTATAAGGACAAATTATAGCAAAAAAAAAAAAAAAAATTTTTTTTAGAAAGTTTTCTCTACTGTGCAATCCAGAGTGATCCTACTTAAACTTGTTTTAATTTTTGACACTTTCTAAAGATTTTTCATCATTTGAAACTTCATGGTTTACTCTAGGGCTACCAGAACTTACTTTTTTTCTATGCTTCAAATTTTTAGTTACTTATGCAACGCTGGTAAAACAGAATTTGAAAGGAACTATTTCTCCAGAGGTGTAACGTTTAAAATCAAGAAGAGTTCCGGAACTATTTGGCCCGCACAAGAAGTATTTTTTATCTTTACCCCATTTTTACCACAGCCTATATCACAATTTTCATAGAATATCAGTTAATTATGTTACCAGGAGTTATATAATCAGAGTTATGCAAACTAAGTAGTTTAATCGAATTATCTCCATATACAAGATGTTCCAAAAAGACCGTCCTCAATACATCATTTTAGTATCCATCTTAAGAAAGAAATAACAAATAATAGTAGTTTACAAGCAAACTCTACAGAAATTCAATAAACCACTACAAGAGAAAGCGGAACTGAAAACATTAAAACTTGTTTGCTTCTGTATATATATTGAGGGTGATGACCCTGAAGCACACTGTGCATTTACAATATGTGGTACAATGTTTTTATTTAATTATTTTTAAAAAAAAAATTTTTTTTTTTTTTGGTCTTAAATATGCATTTTATATAATTTTAAAATAAATTTGTTTGATTTATAAATCTTAGAGCTCTTTTAAAATGGAGTATCTATAAATTGTCAAATATAGCTAATTCAATTTGTTTCTTGTTTTTTTTAATAATAATTTATGTGCATTAAATCACTTCACTACAATTTTAAAAAAATTCAATAAGTTTTATTAGTTAGATCAAAACTTCAAAAAAAAAAAAAAAAAAAAAAAAGATCTTTCCTTTAATCTTACATTCGTATAATGCGCAAGGAATCATTGTTAAATATTTACTTAATAATAACGTTAATAAAGAATAAATAAACATTTGATCTAGAATTGAGTTAAAGTAATATGGACATGATCCCTCATTGTTGGCGGTAGGGGAGATCAAGCGGCACACTTCGGGCTTTAATTAAATTAATTAGCAGCATCAGAGGTGGACAAAAAAACGCATAATTACGCCAGAATTGTTAATTACCGAAGGAGAGCTCTAGCAAAAGGGATGAAATAAAATAAAAAGGGAGAAACTATCACGATATATGCGTCTCACCAAGGCGGTCGGCCATCGTATAAAAAGAACATTTTTGAAAGATTCAAGGGACTAAACTCTTAAAGAATGCAGCTCTCCGATGTTGAAGGGGCGGCACCAAGACTCAACAAACAGAGTATGTTTAGGCTAGATCTTGTACACCGCAAAATTTGGTCCCTTTCCCTCTTCACTTCACTTCCCCAGCTAGTCGAGTAGTGTTGTTGGGTTACTGATACTTTATCATGTAGTATTCAAGGTTTTCACATTAAAGAGATACGCGTCTCTTTTCTCAGAAAATAATTAAACTGCCTGTCTTTGTTTTTTTATTGTTGAGGCCGCTAGTTGTCGCTTCATGCAAAAAGTGAAGACTTCAAAATTTGTTTCGCTTGTTTTCGAGTGTATGTATGTGTGCGGAAATCGTTTTTCATTTATTTTATTTTGACCCTAATGATATTATCGTCTGCGCTTGTTGCTGTTTAAATTTAAAAGTCGTTTTGTTCTTCGATTAACGGGTCATGACTTGCAATCGTCAGAATAATGTAAATTTCTTTTTTAAAGCTTGAAAATGCGTCTGATTTTGAATAACATGCTCTGATTTTTGTCCATGCATGACCTTGTTCTAGGAGCATTGTTTTTTTTTTCCCCTTCGTCTTGTAACTTAATTACCATGTTAAGTAGTAAACAAGCTGACATTCGTTCGGTTTGGGTCTTATAAATCCGACAAGAAGTCATTTTTTTTAAAAATTTTATTTCCAAACAAATCTTTTTCAGAAGAATGAACTAAGCTTTAATTACCATGAATTGCGATTCTTAAATAAGTTGAAAACACGTTCTCATTAAGGAAAAGTCTTTTTTAATAATTGGTCTGAATTTAAACATGAGGTTTGGGTAAGAAATATCTGAAAGTAGTAAATTACTTAAGCTTTATAAAAATATACCATTTAAACTGAAACATTTTAGAACAAGTGAAAAAATTTTTCTTTCAAATCAACTACAAAAATTCCCTATTCTTTAACAAATAGGCGCTACCTTTTCAAATTTATTTGGAATGTTAGATTAGACTCAATTAAATAAACATTTTTGAAAGTATCCTTAAAAACAAACTTTGGAAGTTTTTATATTTTTGTTATATTTCTATTAGAAAATTATCCGACATTCGAATATATTAAAAAAGTAGTTTCAATTACTGTGTTTAAGTTATAATAGCACTATGTTATTAATAAAAGTTCTAAAAATATTGTGTCTATGTTACTGGAAAAAACCGTAATTAATGAATTTTAGACTTTGCCCAGAGAATGCAGGCAATCACGTAATTGATTTTCAACAAGAAAGGTGTGTGCGTTAGAAATATTACTTAAAATATCATTATTTCTTACTTATACACCGGCAAATGTCTACTTTCAACATATATTGAAATTATTATTTTACATAAAAAAATTATATTTGCTTTTTTATAATTAAAACTTTTTCATCAACCACATAAACACCATTCATTTTTCACCATCAGTGCAATATTATTGTCGACATTAGCTGGTGTAAAGGAGAAGTAATGATTTTTTTTCTCAACAAATATTCGGGGCATGCAACAATATTTTATTCGACTGCCAGGACTCAACGGACACTATATCGATAGTTATCAATTTAACATTAACATTTATATTGTTACTGCATTTTGATAAAACTTTATCTAAGATTAAGTTCTTAGTGCATTCGTTCAAATTAATAGTTTCAGAACTATATGAATGCGATGGAAAGTGCTAAAAACTGACGTTCTTTATGCATAGCAGAAAAATTATCCGTTTCATTCAATGGGTAACCAGACATTATTTACCACTTATTATTTCCATAGGCAAACTCTTAAGTTCACGATGTGATTTTCTTCATTATATCGTGTTACTTGTTACTTTGTTAATCACTTTGTTATTTTGATAACATTCATTTGCTACTGGAATTACGTCAGTTTATAGTTTATATATTTATTTATTATTTTTTCAAACTTTTTAACTAAAACTTTTAAGTTATATTTAGATAGAATAGTGATTCCGTTTCCATGTTAACTTACGTTACTACTTATGTTATATCACTTGAGTAACAGGTTACTATATGAGCTTTTTCAAAGTTATTAAAATAACTTTGGAAAAAAAATTATTTACTTTACTTTACTTATAAATATTATTTATTTTGGTAACTGGATTCAATTAAGCACTTTTTAAGGAATAAAACTAATGAAATTTTTTTAAGATATGAATTAGTTGCTTATTAAATTAGGAAATTGCTTCACATAATTCTTCTTTGATTAATCTAAAGCAAAATCCCTTTCAAATCTGAAGAAGACTCTTAATATACAAGTTTCATAATTAATGAATCTATGGAAAGAAGTTTACATTTATTTTACTCGAAACATTTGTAAAACATCACAAAATCTATTCTTAATTTTCTAATGCGTAGATTAAGAACTAATAAATAACTTTGAAAATAGTACTATCGATAGTGATGATTGTGCTACAATGTTTAGTAATGTGCTCAAAGAGCGTAAATTATTTTTGCCATCCAAGCCTGTGAGATTACCATATGTATATCTCGAGTATATATTCTTCTCGGAAAAAAATGAAACATTTTCTCTCAAAAATATAAGGTAAGAAAAGACCATATGCTCGATGAAACGATATAATAAAGATTTGTCCCACGAAAAAATTCCCCGCTTCTCATCGCCGGGAATATGCCCGTATCTCGTCGACCGGATTTAACAACGATGCCAAATCAACCGTCAAATGGTTCTTCGCACCAAAAATCTGTCGCTGCCTCACCTCCGCGCGCCAAATCTCCACTGGAAAAAAAGAGAAAAAAGTAAAAGAAGAAAAAATATTCCCACCCCATCGCAAGCTTCCTTTTCTCTCGTCCATATGTATATATACATATATATATATATGCCCCTTCTTCCACTAATCCTTTTTCCGCCCAGATGATTCGCAAAAGCGGAGCAAATATTGCGAATATGAAGAGGATGTTGCGGATCATGATTCGGATCCTTTTTCTTTGTCACTTTTACACATCAAACGCTCCTACCGCTTTTCCAAACCCCACTTCTGCATGATTTGGCTCCTCTCTACCCCCCTCTTCTTTTTATGCAATACGCCTCATTAGAACTTTTACTCCATTTTTTTTTTTATACTTGTTTGTACATCGGTAAATTTGTAACCTTTTATCAATTCTTTTTTATAAATATGTACCTTTGGCGCAGACTTTATTTCTTTTTGAAAATGAAAATGGTTATGTATTATTTTTTTGGTGTCGGCAGATGCTAGACTAGCCACACACCTAGCCATAGAGGGAGTGCTTTGTTATTTCGGACTGAATTGTCCTGTAGCCGCCCTTTCTAAATGGAACGTTACAGTGTATGCCCATTTAAGGATTATATGCACACCATCATTTTTTTATATTATATATTCCCATCTCTTGAGATCTCAACTTTATTTTTTCCTACAGTTTCGGTTGCAGTTTTAAAGATTACAAGTGCCTTCCCCTATTCAAATTTGAATACTTTTATTATATTCGCCCTGTTCAACACGAATGTGAAGTATTTAGTGTTTTCTTTGCGAATATTGAATTGGGGTTGGAAAAAAAAAATTCTTTGCAAGCAGATGGGAATACTACTTTTTTATGAAAGGAATTCGTTTTCTTTTCCATAGATTTTGGTAACTCAAAATTTACATTATTCAAGCTATTTAGCCCTGCTGTCGAATGCAATTAGGTATTTATTTATTTATAGATAAAAAAATATATTAATTTATGTAATATAATAATTTATAGATAAAAAATATGAAATTGATTCATAGATAAAAAATAAAACATAGTATTTTGAATTCGTTTTTAGTTATAATTCTGGTGAAATAAATTTATTCTGTAAGTAAAATGACGTTTATTTCAATCTGTTATATGTTTTGAGTAAATGAATTGTTGAACGTTAAAAAACGCTTGAAAATATAATTTAAATGCTTTTGAATGCTGAAAATTTAAAAATATAATTTAAATGCTTTTGAATGCTGAAGACTTAAAAATATAATTTCAGATGCAATAGTGTATATTAATTGTATGCGATTTATTAGAATGCTATCAACACCGATCATTCACAGTCACTGAAACTTAATAAGAAAACAATAGTTATTATCATCTTTTATAATAAATCAGTGATTTTTGATACAGTTTCTAGTAAGTGGTATTAGAGCACAATCAGTGGTATTAGATAACACCGCTGTACCTAATGTCTTCCATGTTACATTGTTCGGCATGATAATCATCCCCGATGGCATACCTGATGATTCTTATGTTGAATCATCAGGTAGAATTATCAGATCAGAATATGACGTCCATTTTCTTCCACCACCTACACTCTTCTTGCCCCATCTTCCTATGTTAATTGCTTTCTAATAGTTTTTTGGCCAGGAATTTGACATGGATAGGGGGAGGAGGATACTGTTACATTTAAATGTTACATTTTTCTGAGGGGCTAGACAGATAAGACTTTCTAAAACGAGATCATTAGTGACAAGAAGGGGAGATACGTGATTATGCTTCTTAATCCTTTGCGCGGTCGTATTAAGTTTATACATGGGTGTCATGCTGGTCGGAATTAACTTTCGTTGAACGAATAGTAATACATAATATGCACGATTATGAAGGACAAATAATATTTTTTTTTGAACTTCACATGTATGTAACACAATATGCTTTAATTTTATGTAAAAATTATATTTTATAGTTTTCCATCGTGTGGTATCTTTCAGAGCAGTCTCCAATATGAAGCCCTGGTTTTCGAGAACGTGTCGTAAAAATGATTAGTTAGGCGTCTTCCGCCTTTAATTTTTCCTATGGACATACAGAATAATCTTTACTCTTTACATCTTCACAGTGCGCAATATATGTAGTTTTCCATTAGGCTGTGGCTAACATCTTTGCTTTGGTGACTGAGAGTAGACATATGACTGGAACAGTAAAAAAGCGTTAGTGGCTGTGAGTAGACATACAACCGCAAAGGGTTAAATTGTTTAAAAAAAAATATTCAAAATTGTTATCCCTCCCTCTCGTCTTGTTTTATGCGTATTTCAGCTTTTTCCTATCTTTTTATCACCAACACAAAATAAAAAGAAAGTAATGGGGACTTCTATCTACAATTTATGCTAAACGCTGGAAAAAAGTCCTAAATTTTTCACATAAAATTTTTTAGCATTCACTGTACGACAGTCGTTAATTTAATTGGGGAACAAATATTTTTTTCTTCCTGTTGCAAAGGATTTTTGAGCGAATCTTATATGTATTCGCGTCGCTGATTTGGAATCCGTAATTGGTATCTCTCTACAAGTTATAGTTTTTATGAAATTTAATAATATGTCCATAACCAGGATTTCGAGCGAATACTAAGTGTTCCCACTTCTCTTCTACGTAGGGAGTATTAGGAAGAAGGTGATAATACTTTTCAGTTTATGATGCGATACGTTAGGGTCACACGCTATTGTCATAAATGTTTTTCAAAGGAGCTGACAAAAGTATGTGTATGTTTAGATACCTAAATTTTTTTATAAATTAGTATACCCACACAAAAAATGACATAAACTAAAAATATAATTTTGAAAGTAGTTTTTGAAACATTATTATCATTTTTTGTAGTTATCCATACAAAACTAATTTCAGACTTCAAAAACCCATTTAGGTAAGATTAGGTATTTGAATACGTACGATTAGGAGATCGAATTAGGTAAGATTAGGTGTTCGAATACGTACGATTAGGAGATCGAATTAGGTAAGATTAGTAATTCGAATACGTACGATTAGGAGATCGAATTCGGTAAGATTAGGTATTCGAATACGTACGATTAGGAGATCGAATTAGGTAAGATTAGGTATTCGAATATGTACGATTAGGAGATCGAATTAGGTAAGATTAGTAATTCGAATACGTACGATTAGGAGATCGAATTCGGTAAGATTAGGTATTCGAATACGTACGATTAGGAGATCGAATTAGGTAAGATTAGGTATTCGAATATGTACGATTAGGAGATCGAATTAGGTAAGATTAGGTATTCGAATACGTACGATTAGGAGATCGAATTAGGTAAGATTAGGTATTCGAATACGTACGATAAGGAGATCGAATTGGGTAAAATCGAGTATACTTGTACAAAAGCGGCAAAAAATTTGTTCCTCAGTGTTATCTATTACATTTTATATTATTTTATTACCGTCGTTGAACGGCCGACCCAATTTTGGGTTTAGGACTACTAATGCTCAGCTCTGTAGGCTTGTAATTTTGAACCCAATCCAGTAGACAAGGGAACTCCTAGATAAAAAAGTATTAGGAGGAATTTTTTTAATAATATTTAGTAATATTTAGTTATTAATATTAATAAGTTTAATAATATTTTGTCATAAAACTGATTAAAGTGTTATTTTTAAATTAAGTGAACGTTAAGTAATTTGTTAGCTTTAAATTAAATTTAAACTTTCTTTGACAGTTTTAAGCTGATAAACTGCCATTATTTATTTATTTATTTATTTGACTTTTTGTAGGACATTTTGACTGCTCTAAAAAACAAATATACTTTTTAATAATTTAAACTTTTTAAATTGTAATAATAAAAATTGACTTGTTATTTTTTTGAAATCATTTTAAAAAGTATTAGAAACAAAAGAATGGGTGCTTTGAGTCTCCAGACCAAACAATATTCTTGGAATCCTTGTTTAAAATGTAGACAAGAAGTATATATATTTAGGAGTCACAAATGAAATCCAAGCGGAAGAACAACAGGAACACTATCAAAATTTAACAAATCACAACCGAATAAGGCAGATGCATAAAATGTCAAAACTGGTTGGAAATTGGGAGTGTTTCTAAAACTCGTCTATTAACTTTTCATGAGAAATAAGCGATGAAAAAAAAATCGAAATCTAACGAAAGCGCCCCCTTACTTAGGAAGGCAGGACCAAAAACATTAAAAATTGTTTGATGGTCGTAAGAAAAGTGAAGAGTTGAAAAGGGACTGTTAGCGAAAACATCTCCAAGTTTTCTTCGGCAATCAAACAGGTTTTGATGTCTTAATTCTCGCCTTTCTCGGTAGTGATTTATTATCTTTTGATAGCTTTTGCTTTTTTTACTTCATTTGTAAGGGATATCAAAAATATTTATTCAAGTGAAGATAGTGGAACTTATATGTAAGCCTCATAATGATTCAATCCTATATGCGAATTTTTAGCAGCAAAAAGTTAATGCATAGATTTTTGTTTATTTTTAGAGTTACCTCGAATGATTATTATCCCGCAAAATACATCAATAAAATTAAGATCCATTTAGTCCAGCTGACTTGAAACCATTTAAATGTTTTAAAATTGCGAAACTGTTTTTCATTTTATTGTTATATTTATTTTAATTAAACTTTAAACATCAGTGAACTTAAAGCACAGTATTCTATAAGTGAAATCGAGCAACCATTATGACTCACATAAAATGTATGTTTCTGAACGTCGCGTAGAATTTTTTTTAAAAAAATCAGAAATTGTAAAAATTGCAACGTATATGTTTTTTTTTATTTATTTATTTTTTTTTTTTTTTGTCAGTAAAAATAATGAAAGAGCATTGAATCAAACATATGATGTTTGCTATGTTTGAGCACTGAGAAAAAAAGTGTGACTAAAACTACCAGAATATGGTGAAATTTTCAGTGTTCAATTTGGAGCACCAGAAAGCTTGGCATTTTTCACCGAAGTGTTTTGGTAAGGATTTTGGTAAAATTAACAATAAAATATTAGTTTATTACGATACTTAAGATCATGTCATAAAAATCATTTATTCGGTTCTATTTACTTTTCAGTTTTACATTTTTTACCAAATGTGTGGTAATAAGAACATCATTTTGAAAACTTGAATTTCGTATAAATCGTTACCATATGAACGGAAAAATTACTAAATGAATGGTTTAAATACCGTATATTTTGAATTTATTAACCAGAATTATGTTTTTTTTTTTTTTTTTTTTCCTTCAGAAATGTTATTATCATACAGTACGGTAATTTTACCAGAAATTTTTTCGTAAGGCTTCTAATATGAACAAATCACAAAAGTTTTTGCACATTTAATGTATATGTTTTCAAACAATTAAAACATTTTCCCAGCGTGCATTTTCATTCTTATCATTTTGTAGTTTTTATAGACTATAATCAAAACTCACAAAAATGTTTCTTTTTTATTGTAATTTTTGTACAGACTATTACTTAGGGAAGAAGATGAAAAGTTACTACGGAGAAATGTGGGATAAAAACAAGTTTGATTTTAATGATTTGTTTTCAATAGTAACATTTTAACTCTTCGCTTTTTTCTTCTGCAATCAAGCAAGTTTTAATGTTTTCAGCCTCTTTTTTTTTCTCGGCAATGATTTTATCTTAAGAATTATCAACCTAAATTAATGATTCTAACTTCATATTGTCCCTTGAAAAAAAAAAAAAAAAAAAAAAAAAAACTTTACCGACTCTTTTTTTTTAAATCTTATATTACAGTAATTATAAATATTAAATAAAAAAATGGTGGCAGCTATTTTACATCCAAGTAGTGTAAAAGAATATTCTTTATGTTTTACTACGGCAGGAACTTGTTTTTTCACTAGTTTGGTGTAAAGTTCGCCATTTTTGATGGTAAGATACACTAACATTTCTTACAGTGTAGCAAACGGAATTGATAGCCGTTTGCCAGCCAAATGACTCAACCAAATCACAACTAAATACAGTCGAAACCGCATGGGAAGGTTGTGGGAAGACGGCAGTGAGAAAACGAAAACCTTCTTTTGTCTGAAATTCGTCTTCTTGAGTTATTAAAATCATCATGGAAGCGTATGTTTTATATATTCCTTTTTTAAAAATAAAGCATGTGGAAAGATTATTTGATGATTATGAACACGAATTGATGATTATAAACAAGTAAATTAATGCAACAAATGGTAAAATTTTCTGATAGACAAACATGCGATGCAAAATACTTCATCTAGGGAAATGTGAATTGAGTAATTGTACTTAATGCATTTATTTGGTGTGTATATAACTAATTCAGAATAATTTGATTTAAAGAAAATATTTCTTGGGAGTTGAAAACAAAATTTTCAAATCAGTTAATTTGACCTTAAATAAAACTAATTTTTAATAATCTTATTGAAAACAAAGTATTCAAAATTATTAATTTCTATGAGGAACGGAGAGAGCAAATGCTGAATGTTAATAAATTTAAAATATATATATATATATATATTGTTATGCGATTATAATATGCAATCTATAATAATAGCCGTTACAAGAGCTGTCTTTTCTGACAGTTGTAGGGGGAGATGGTTTGCGTCCCTCCCCTTTTGATTGCGTGCGCCTTCCAATCCGAGTGGGTGCCTCCAGATATGATTGCTTGGCTGAGTTATGGAACCATAAGCAGGCGCTGAAGAACCCCCTCTTCATTGGTTCTTTCGGAGTTATGATTTTATGACGTCTCATAACATTGACCAATGAGAGAGTGTTCTTTGAAATGAGTGTGATTGGTGGAAAGTAAGAGTAAAATGTGAGGTATTTTTTTATTTTGATGGCTCAACTATCAGAGAGGGGCTGTCCACAAGTTTACAAGACACAAGATAAATACAAGATAAATGTTACACAAGATGAATATGAAAGATTTGTCAGGGATAAATTTGATTTGAAATTGTTGACTGGAACTTTGAAATTTGATCATAAATTTTTTAATTATGATTTTTATAATAATATATTTCCTTTGCATTTGCTTATTACTTTTAAAATAAATAATTAATAAGCATTTATTAAAATATCGAATCCGTATTCGTTCATAAATGATGTTATACTCTTTTTCTTCATATTTTTGACATCTTTGTCATCTTTGTCTCAAAGGCTCATACATTACTATACCCTTTCCTCCTAGTTACATAGAAAATTACACCATTGCAAATGCATGCAGTTTAAAAGTAAAACACTACGTTATATATCACATTTCAAATATTATTTTTAAACTTAATCCATGCCTTTTAATGACAATTGTAAGCAATAAATAATAAAATGTTCATTTATTTTGATGAAAAAAGTATTCGATCTGCTGACTTTAAATATTATCAAAATTAGGGATATCATCCTTCTAGTCGCCCTCTTCCACCCCTTTGACACAAACTATCGCAATTTCAGGAAACCCTTCCTTCCTTCCAAGCTTGACATCGTTTGTGCATAACCCCGTGATATGAGTAACTGATAATTGATAATTAGATGTGTTTTCAATAAATAAATAAAGAGCAAATATCTTGAATTGATATAATGATCTATCAATATAGCAAAAAATGTCCACAATAATCCACTTTCTTTTTTACTTATTTTTTTTTTTCAAAAGCTAAAAGTATTTTTTTTTTCATTTAATCAAAGAAACATTTGATTCTATACACAATTATATATTATCAATATGCAAACATGACTGATATGCAAATATTTTTTTACTTTAAAAAAATAATGAAGAATAACAAACTGGTGTAAAATTATGGTACATTATTTATTTACATATAATTTAAATATTTTTAAGGAACAAAAATCTTTTTTTAAAGAATATTTAGGAAAAGACAATGAATTTTTTTTAAATGGTTAAGGAGGCAATACCTCAAACGTTTTAGGAAATTTCTAATGATTAGCTGAGCTCGGTTTTATACAATATTCAAAGTTTCAAAAACTTTACTTCAAATTTTCTTCGGATTTCGTTTTAAAAATCGAAATTTTTGCTGAAATTTGTCCTGATCTAATCTTAATAATGAAATTTGTCCTGATCTAATCTTAAAAAAAAATTCTGTTCTGATATTTAAAGAAAAAAAACTCGTAGTAATATGTAGTATAGATATTATTTATATGATAGAATGAGGTGGTATACGGTGAGTATTCCTGAAAAGTAGTAAAATATGGAAATAGAAATTTATTTTACTTTCATGAGATTTTCATTCTGTGCTTTAGAACAGATTTCAATCGAATGTTTATTTTACGCAGAGTGTTTAATAATCACGGCTGAAGTGTTCGATGCAGGCGAATTGTTAAAAATTTCTATAAATTAGAACCAGTATCATTGTATCATTTGTCTAATAACAATTTATCGTTCATAAAAACGAATTATTTCCAATTCTTTCCCGTGGCGTGAGATAGTAATATTGCGATTTGAGCTCTCAGACTTTATTTATTATTTAGCTAAACTCCGAGGTGCTGTTTAGACTCGAATTTAGGCTTTTATTATGCAATTATTTGCTCTGAACTGACCATATTTACGGTTTGATTGTGGAATTTCCTAATGGTGGTCGTGGGAAGAGGTTGAATATCATCAGATATTCTTCTTTATTCTTTGAATGCAACAAACGCTCACTTTATCCCCTGATTACCACCTTCTTGTACAAACTTTTTAAATAACTTGACTATTTTGAAATTGAGGCCTTTGATAGATTAAGAAGAGCGATTTGAAGTTTGAATATTTTCTGACAATGCAAATCTTAAAAAGCTTTACGTTGAATTACGACTTCAAAAACAAAGAAAACTAACACAATAACTTGAAATTAACTAAAATAGCTTGAGAAATTAAAATTTCTAAATATTTTCGCAAATGTGATAGTCTTTAATAAATAAGAAACAAAATTGAAAATCATCTTAAAAATTCGATTGGATTTTCCTGATTTAAAATAATAAAGTATTAGATGTATTTATAACTAAGATTTTGAAGAATGAAGATTTGATTAAGCTGTTTTATAACTGTTGTAATTTTGTTTCACAACAGAGTCATATATAAACAGCCTCAAAATCAACACTAAAAAAAGTTGGTATAATCTTCAAGAAAAAGTCACGGATAAAAATATTCAGCTGAAATTACCGTATTGTATGGTAATTACAATTTATGTGTGCGTGTGTGTGTTTTTTTTAAAGGAAAAAAAAGTAATTATGGTTAATAAAACCAAAATGCAAGGTATCTAAACCATTTGTTTGCTAATTATTCCATTTATACGGTAATGGTTTATCTGAAATTCTGGTTTTCAAAATTATAACTCTTATTACCACACATTTAGTAAAGAAATACGAAACTGAAAGTAAAGTTAACCGAATAAATGGTTTTTATGTCATGTTCTAAGGTACCATCAGAAAATTACCAAATTTTGCCACGTATTTTAAATTTTTATCGCATTGTTATAAAACCTAATTTTATTGTCACTTTTATCAAAAATCATTACCAAAGAACTTCTCAAAAAATCAGATTTACAGAGCTTCTGTGAAAATTACCGAGCGTTTTGCTGTTACAATAGAGCCAGAAACTAGACGAATTACCCCATATTTTGGTAGTTATGTTTACTCAGTGCTTTAGGGCTGTTCGAAGACTATTGTCACATGAAACAACACGTTCTAGCAAATAATAAGTTATTTTTATAATTGCTGTGTTGAATATGACCTGTGTTGAATATGACCTGTGTTGAATATGAAAATGGTGCAAAGTGTCGCAGTTCAAAATAGACACAGTTTTGTGAAAATGTAAAGCGTTTGTAATCTAATTTTTCATTTTTAAAGTGTTACTTTTACGCTACATGGTTAAGATCCACACAAATTTGCAAAAAATGAGTATTTTTAATAGATTTTAGTAATTTTTAAATGGATAGAAACATTGCACCAAATCGAAGTGTTTTATAAAAATAAAAATATATATATATGGTAACTCTTTAAGTATTTAACTGTTTGTCCGCTCTAAAGCCTAGATAATTCTTTTGAATCAGATAATTCCTAAATAATTCTTTTTTATCTTTTTGAGAAGCTTTGCTTCGAGTTTAAAACACTTTAACTGTAGCTATTTTTTAAAAAAATTATTGTTATCTTTGACGTGTAAAAACAGCGTTAAACAAAAATCATTATTATTTTTTTAAAAATATTTTCATGTTTTTGAGAAGTTGTTTAAAATACGAAGCAATATTTTCAGCGTACAAAATAATACAATGTACCAAATAATATTTTCAGCGTCGTTTAATTTAAAAAGATACTCTCGCCCTTTTTTTTTTCTAAAAAAAAAAGTTCTCTCCAATAGTGAGGTCAATCTTCTCACCCCATCTTCATTCCTTCCTCTCTTCAGAAAGTTGACGAGGCGTAAAAAAGAAGCCGCGTCACATCTCAACTCAGGTGAGGACATGAACACTTCATCAAAGCATCCCCCCCCATCCCACAATCCCAATAACAGACAGTCACGCACAATGCATACAGACTCATCCCTCTACGCGATCCAATGACTCCAAGCATCACCCTCAACACCAACAGACAACTCAGGTGTGGAGGGTTCGAACCCGGGTATCGAAGATTATAATCTCTGGTCATGTCCCCAGACAATGACAACTCTGTATGTTCACCTTTTAATGCAACAGTTGTGTGAGGGAGGGGGCGAGGATTTAAGAAGCACGCATCGCTGGATGATGGGATTTCGAATCGCATATCCCCTGTTTACCAGCTGCCCTTATGGTTCCATATGAGTTGGGATCATTTTTGTCCAGCAAATAGGTTTGTTTTTTTGATACACCCTTATGCTCTGACCTAGTTGAAACTCTGTATCTATTATTATCTTTGATCAAACATGGGTCTCCTGGAAGTTGATTTGATTTTAGAACGCTATAAAAAATAGTCATGTAAATAAATATCTATGATGGATTGATCAATAAAACATTTTATCTGTTTGGCAATTGATGTCGTTGATAGTGATCGATTAGTTTCAGATAGATAAAGAACATGAATTTTTAAATAAGAAACTTGATTTGTTCAACAACGATTTAAAATATCTTTTATATTTTAATATTATGCTGAACTATTTTTCAATCTTCCATAACTCTCTTTCGACTACATTTTTTCTTTAATTATTTAATAATTTGTTCCATATCTTGAGTTCTTAAATGTTGTTAGGGGAAATATTCTTGTTTCTATTACTGCTGTATGTGTCGTATAAAAAATTTTTGATAAAAAAAAAATCTGTTTTCAAAACTTCAGCTGTGTTGCATCTTGCGTGATTTTATTATTAATTTAGGTATTATGTAACAAATATTAGTGATTGTAACCTGGGTTTTTATATAGTCTTTATATGAAGCTGTTATTGGCCACTTAGAATGTTGTGGCCTATTTCTTTTCCGCAATTTAGATTTAATGTATTTTAAGAATTCATTGTTAGTACAGAGAAGAAGGTTGCTTCAATTTTTATGTAATTACCACTAAAAGCTCCGATGGTCAAGTTTTTGATGAAACTTTTTGCTATTTGATGTGTGGAACGTAACGCGTATTTAAAATTAAGGGGGGACCCCACCTTGAATATTTCAAAAATTCGGAAAAAAATTTCTTGCATTTTTTGAATCTTTGTACCCTTCTTAATGTCTGTCTAAAACGATTTCTCGGTACCTAACTTCGTTTGGAAGTTATACCGGAAAATAGAGAGTTGTCGCTAAGCAGGTAGAAAGGCCCGTTCGGCCGGATTAGGAGGGGCGACATTCTTTTTGTGTCTCATCCATTCTGTTGACTGTATATAGAAACTTATTGTAGGCATTTCATTTATCGACCATTATATATATGAAATTAAACGTTTTCCCCTACCATAAGTCAAAACTTCGAATGCGTTTTTCTCAAAACGCTGTTTTTTGACCTGGCCTAACGTTTTACTCATGATCTATACAACGAAATAAGCTGTTCCTTATTTTAAATTACGTAACAATATATTCTTTAGAAAGTAGCGTAGGATTTTTTTGATATTTTTATATTTCGATTTCATATTAGTATTTTAATTAATATTTTTTAAATGAAAAACTTAACTTTTTTTTAAGTTGCCGCCATTTTGGTAATTTTGCTAATATCAAAAAACCGCTATGCTACTTTTTAGATAATGTCTTTATGTTTCAGAAAATCTAAATAAATTCGTTTTCCTATGTTTCAGGACTTCTAAATCCTTGAGGCCAGTGAGGTGCTACTCTTTGATGACCAGCCACACACGGAGCTGCCACCAACTTATTTTTTATTACTTTGTGAAAGAAAAAATTTTAAAATAGACTTAAATTGTAGCTAAATAACATTAAAAAAACAAGGAGTCTCTGCAATGTCTCTATTACTTAAAAAAAATTCAAGAAAAACGTTAATATTTTACCATCTCAGGGTGGGGTCCCCCCTTAATGCAAAAGAAAACAATTATTTGAACAACTGTTTTGCGAAGTGACGTATCACATTTCTCAAATAAGTGTCGAGGTTCAGATGTATTCAGAATCATATTCTTTGGTTCATTGTTCTTGTAATCAAAAATGTTGGTGAAATATTTAATTGGAAGGATAAATACTTCAGCTCAAAAAAACCTTTATAGAGTTTGATTTATCGAAGTACTTGACGAGGGAGGTACGATTACTTCCACCATTTCCTTCTCCAGTTTCGCAATAGTAAGTAGTGTTGTAAGGCCGTATTGTATTCAGAACTTTATTATGGTTGAGTCCCAAACTATCACAAATAGCCCATTAGTAAAGCTATAGTGCGACGTAAATTGAATTAAAACAAAAAATCACACGACTTTTAATTACCCACTCTAATACGTTTTTCTTAAACTATTAATTTAGTTTCTATGAATGTACTAAAAATTTGACTTTTTCAAACTTAAAGCTGATGAGGAAAATTGTGATTTTTACGTCTGTATTTTAGCTATCAAAAAAGATTTCGTTTGCCAAGAAAAAATATCCTGGCAGTTATAAAAAGAAAATAATAGTAATAATCTTTTATTTAAAACTCATCATTTTAGTTTCTTCTAAAAATTCCAAGCATGTTACATTTAAAAGAAAAATATTATATATGTTTCAGTTTCCATATAAATATTTTTTTGAGTCATGTATGAACAAGAAAATGGGATATTTGTTGCCAAAACATACTTGTCAGAGGCATTGGAACTCATCCATTGTATTGTTAAGTTCTTATGAATGAATATGTCATGTAATTCTGATTATAGTAATATATATATAGTTGAAAAAAAATTCGTAACTTGAGTTAATTTCTGCTCAAACCTTTTTTATACTTCAACCCGGAAATGGGAATGTAGTCAGTGCCAGATTTTTCATAAGGCCCCCTAAATATTATAAATGATTTCTTTCTATGCTTTTCCTCATAAATTGTCTATTAGTATTATGAATTAACAAAGGTTATAATAAATATAAGCTCAAATTTACGAACGTATCGTAATTTACTCATGTTACAAATAAGTTAAAGGCACTTCATAAATAAACAATAAGTAAATTTTGTTTAAAGTAACGAACAGGGGGCCCATGAAAACTCTGTGCCTAGATCAGGCAATGAATTCAGTCATCTGCATTTTATATGTTATCATTTCAATTATTTCTTCTTCCATGAGTATAACTGTCTAGTACAGGCCAGATCACTCTTAACAAGTCGAATCCATGTGACTCGCTAGGTTCTTCCATCTATTGATGCTTGCAGTTTTAAGATTTTCTTTCCCAGAATCTACCCATCTGGTGTTTGGTCTTTCCTTTTTTCGGTTGCCAGCTACCTTTCCAAAAGTCAGTTTCTTAACTGGGACGGACAGGTGGTCGAACAGTCATCGTGTTACTATCTGAGTTACTATTTGTTTTAATATTTTTAATAAGTCTATCGGGGAATGTGATTATTGTCATCAGGAGTTTAAAAATTATCATTTCTATTATTCTCTTATAATTTTAATTTTATCTCCTAGTAATGATTCTGTATTTATGAATTAATACTTTGTGTTATATATTTATTATTGGGATCTAACTTAGTTACCTGAGTTACTATTTGTTCTAACATTTTTAATAATTCTATCGGGGAATAGTCATCAGGAGTTTATAAATTATCATTCCTATTATTCTCTTATAATTTTAATTTTATCTCCTAGTAATGATTCTGTATTTATGAATTAATACTTTGTGTTATATATTTATTATTGGGATCTAACTTAGTTACCTGAGTTACTATTTGTTCTAACATTTTTAATAATTCTATCGGGGAATAGTCATCAGGAGTTTATAAATTATCATTTCTATTATTCTCTTATAATTTTAATTTTATCTCCTAGTAATGATTCTGTATTTATGAATTAATACTTTGTGTTATATATTTATTATTGGGATCTAACTTAGTTACCTGAGTTACTATTTGTTCTAACATTTTTAATAATTCTATCGGGGAATAGTCATCAGGAGTTTATAAATTATCATTTCTATTATTCTCTTATAATTTTAATTTTATCTCCTAGTAATGATTCTGTATTTATGAATTAATACTTTGTGTTATATATTTATTATTGGGATCTAACTTAGTTACCTGAGTTACTATTTGTTCTAACATTTTTAATAATTCTATCGGGGAATAGTCATCAGGAGTTTATAAATTATCATTTCTATTATTCTCTTATAATTTTAATTTTATCTCCTAGTAATGATTCTGTATTTATGAATTAATACTTTGTGTTATATATTTATTATTGGAATCTAACTTAGTTACCTGAGTTACTATTTGTTCTAACATTTTTAATAATTCTATCGGGGAATAGTCATCAGGAGTTTATAAATTATCATTTCTATTATTCTCTTATAATTTTAATTTTATCTCCTAGTAATGATTCTGTATTTATGAATTAATACTTTGTGTTATATATTTATTATTGGGATCTAACTTAGTTACCTGAGTTACTATTTGTTCTAACATTTTTAATAATTCTATCGGGGAATAGTCATCAGGAGTTTATAAATTATCATTTCTATTATTCTCTTATAATTTTAATTTTATCTCCTAGTAATGATTCTGTATTTATGAATTAATACTTTGTGTTATATATTTATTATTGGGATCTAACTTAGTTACCTGAGTTACTATTTGTTCTAACATTTTTAATAATTCTATCGGGGAATAGTCATCAGGAGTTTATAAATTATCATTTCTATTATTCTCTAATACTTTTAATTTCTTCTCCTTCTAAAAGTGAAAATAGAATAGAATAATGAAAGCAGGAATGAAAAGACTTCCAGTCCTTTTTCATTTATATTTATTTATTTACTTCTTCTATTCATTTTTTTTTTTTTTTTTTTTTTTTTTATTCTTTTACTTTCCTACCACCCCCAACCCTGTTCTGCAACTACCGTTAGTGAGTGAAAGAAAATGCTCTCATTAATATTTCATGACAATCAGCCGCTTGATTGGGCAAACGGACACATGGCCGGAAGATTCACCCAGTCACGAGAACGGGGGGTAGACGGGCGGGGAAAAAAATAGAGAAAATTAAAAAAAATAAAGGCGAAAAAAAAGGGAGAGAGAATGAAGAAGCAGTTGTGGTGGGAGATGCGGAGGGAGACCAACAGTTTTCTTTCGGTCACTTTGGCATCGTTGTAGGACCTGTTTCTAATGAAATGAATGAAGTTGAAGATTGCAATGCCATCTATTGTTGTTTTTAGGAAGTATTGTGTATATTTTTGTGCAAATTTGAAGAAGCTCTAGAAATTTTATCTCTAAAAATAAATATTTAAGTTTAGGCCTTCTTGAAAATCATAAAATAAAACTGTAAAATAAAAACTTTATATGTAGCTTACAATTCGTTTGTAACATTATTTTTTAGTATTTCCTTATTATATATATATATATATATATATATATATATATATATATATATATATATAATAAGGGAATACTAAGGATATACAAATAAGGAAAACACTTTGACAAGGAAGGTGCTCAAGGTTTCCTTTGCTAATGCAATACACAATTTTAAAAATAATCTGAACTTGCAATCACGAAAAGGGGTGCAGAACTTAAGCATCACTTTCATTGATTTTTGACAAAAAGGTTAGAGTTTATCACACAATGTTTAATATTTATTTAACTCAGGCTTTTTTCTTTTTTTTTTAACTAAGAAATTTTTTAGTTAGTAAATTATACGAATTTAAAATTTATTTTGTTTAGTTCAAAGTGATTAAGTTATAATTAAGCAATTATGTTATATATAAAAAAAATTCCGATTGTTACAGATATTGCGTCAATTAGTTCCATTCGTCTTGCAGATGAAGAGCTCCGTTGACTGTAAAAGGTGGCTAAAAACTTTTTTCTCCTCTCCATTAAAAAAAAAAAAAAAAAAAAAAAAAAAAAGATTAAATTTAAAAGCAAATTTCCTGATTGATTAACAATAAATCAACAGTTTAAATATTGAATTCAAAAAAACAATTTATTTTCTGAATTAAAACTCTTACAATAAATCGTTAGTAAATGAAATTTTTTAAGTATCCAAATAGTAATTCTTTCTACAATATTCGTTAATAGGCATTTGGTGTAATTTTGCGATTATGTTCTTATTATTTTGCCTTAACTTGGATTTTTAATGCTTTAAATCTCTGTCATCAAATCGAAAGGGACAAAATTTTTTATTTAAACTATTTTATATTTAAAAAGGAAACTAACTGCATTAAAAAATCCAGTTGGAGTTTTGAGTGTGGCTTCAGGAAAGGTCTTATTTAATGAAAGGAATTTTATTGTATAATGTATGAGATTTTAAATACTATGGAGATTTGCTGTAATTACTTTTAACGTATATTTTGTGACTCCTTGTTGAAAATTATGCATTAATTAAGGAAAAAATATTATGAAAACAAAGGAAAAAAAAACACGAATGGAATTTTAAATCTAACGAATCACTACTGAGGAAAAGCAAATGTATTAAACATCAAATCCTGTTTAATTGCCAGAGGAAAAAGAGAGGGCTAGAAAGTCGATTCACCTTTTCATCAGGCAATTAACTGCCTTGTATGCTTTTTACACCGCCTTCTTTTTAAATAATTTTTATATTACGGTTGATAATTATTATATTTTTCAAAATCTGATTAACGTTCCATGGCTAATAATAATATTTAAATTAGTAATAAAATGATAAAAAAAAAAAGAAAAAATATTGTTTGTATAGAAGAGGATAAATTAAACTGAGCAGCATATAGCAGTTAAGCATTAAAAAAAAACAATTAAATAGACAATTTTAATATGTATTTTAAAATTCAAATAGTTAATTAGCAATCTAAAAGGGCTACAGGGGGCGTAGAGCAGAACTCTTTACCTATGGCAACACTTTGCATGCTTTCACCATTAGTCATGAAAGAAGGAAGTATAGTTTGTCTACGGTAAGAACTCTCCCCACCACATAGTCTGAGGCCGTCTGCTGCAATGGAGACAAAAATAGCGCATGGGAGGGGGGGGGGGTTTCTTCACTCTAGGAATAACACAATAGACCGAAGAAAAAAATTCCCTTTCTCTCTGTGACCCGGGAAAAACCTTTCCTAAACAATGACCCCACTACCCCTACTTGAAACAGTTATGCATCGTTACCATAGTCACCGCCACTGGTCTAGATGAATGGCTACGGGAGTTCTTACTTTAGACAAACTATACGTAACTTTCTTGTCTTGACATTAAAATATATTAAAAACTTTTAAGTTAGGAAACTATATGGAACTGAAAACTACATTTAACATAGTTCTAAAAGAAAGCATCGAGAAAAATTTCTTTTTTTTTTTTTGATAATTAAATACGAAAGATATTAAGAATGGGGACAACATCGTATTACATTCCTATACAACAGATAGGAGGAGGAGAGGGAGAGTCAAGACATAGTCTTCTCCCCAGATGGCGTATTCAAGTTCACGCGATGCGATTGCGAATAAAGCACCGTTATATTGATGGCACATAATAGAGAATTCAAATGCACCGAAATAAGAGAAATAGATATAAAATAAGATGCAATATATTTTTTAAATCATGAGGCGAGAATATTTAGTGACGATAAAAGACTCTGAAGCTATATTACGTTGCAGAGCAGTATGCCGGCCAAAAGTTGATAGTAGGTTGCTTTATTGAGCGTCACTGCACTACTCTCCAATTAGAACAGACGGTAAAGTAAGTGGTGAAGTGAGAAACTTCGCCAAGCCACTTCTAAATTGGCAGATGTAGCGTAGAACTAGTCGTGCCATCTAGTGTGCGAGATGGAGAGCACTAGAATCCATTAGCTTTCATCTGATCTTAATACGCCATAGTTCATAGTCTAGTTTTACCAATTAAAGCTTTATACTCTGAACCCAGCGGTGCCTCAGCAGTGGATAAAGTGTTTGCCCATAGCCACCGAGAAAAAAGGCCGTTGAGATCACCAAGTGACGTCACATACAGTGGTGTATAGCTGACAAGTGATAAGGCCGCCAATTTCAATTATTTGTCATTCATTGAACAACAGGCCCGTTTGTCCGTCGGATACGTGATTCGTTATAATTAATTATTATAAATATAGGGTAAACTAACCAGTGGAGGAACACTTAAGCTTCGCTTGCCTTTTAAAAAATCATATTAATTTCAAAGTTCGTAATTTTAGTTAAATGACAGTGTCAACATATTTGTTACTAATTGCAAATTATGTAAAAAAAATTGAAGAGAACTTACATAATATTGTTTTAAAGTTTTGGAGGTTCAAATCACAAGTAGTAAGAAGACCAAGTGAAGGAACAGCTCTTACCAGTGAATGAACACCCAGTAAAGAAACACTTAATTTTGGTTATTTTTTAATGCTCTTTATGAATTAATAAGCCATACACATATATAAAAACAAGCCTATTCTTGAAATTATAACATATAAATACTTGGAAAATGTTAACTTTTTTTTTGTAATCATTAAAGTGTCAACATATTAACACATACTGTTCATTCACTTGGAAGTCTATGCCCAGTAAAGGAACATGCCTGTTCCCTCACTGGTTAGAAGTTGTTTTTCGCATTTTTAACATACTTTTGATGCGGAACATCACTAAAGGTACAAGAAAGTTAAAGTTTATCTTTTATTTTCATTAACTTAGAAAAAAAACCAATAAAGGAACACTTGTTCCTTCACTGGTTTTTCATCGTTTGGTGATCCAGTGAATAAACATCCCCTTATCTCAGTACTTTATTCTGCTATGATGCTTAAAAAAAAAATAAAACGTAACTTCAATAACTATATTTTGAATTCTCTTTTTCACAGTGAGAAAAATAAAACTATTACATGCAATTAATTCCACTTCAAACATATAAATACAAACACTCGCTTTATAATTTTTTCAAAGAAACAAAATGTTGCAGAGATAATAACAAATTCAAAAATTTTTCCAGAGAGTTCTATTTGACCAGGTCATCTAAAACATTGCTAGATGACTTCCTATTGTTTGGCAGTAAGCTATTGTTACCAATCAATCTAAAGAAAAACTTTCAAATTCTTATTTTTAATCAATATATATGAAATGTTCCTTCACTGGGTAGTGTTCCTTCACTGGTTGGTTTACCCTATATACCATTATAATACAACTTTTAACAATGCCATATGCATGTGCAGTCCCGAAATGTAAAGAGAATAACAAAAATGGGCCTAATGTCTCAGTTTTTAAGTTTCCCAAAAGTGAGGATATGAAACGAGAATGAATTAACTCCATTAAACGAGACAGTTATCAAACAACTGTCAATAATCGAGTAAGTGTTATTTATCTTTTATATTTTAATATTCGTTGTTACAAACTTTAAAATAAGCTTTTTAATTAGATAATAAAAGAAGTTGTATTTAAAATTTACAATGTTTTGGGTTTTGTTTAATCTCAGCTATTATATTATAAAACTAGCAAACTATTCGCATACTTATGCAAATATATATATATATATATATATGTATAATAATAATATATATATATATATATATATATATATATATATATATATATATATATATATATATATATATATATGTATAATAATAATATATATATATATATATATATATATATATATATATATATATATATATATATATATATATATATATATATATATATATATATATATATATGTATAATAATAATATATATATATATATATATATATATATATATATATATATATATATATATATGTATAATAATAATATATATATATATATATATATAGCAAAATAAATAAATACAAAAAAAACAGAAAAAAAAATTAAGAAAAACAATAAGTATCATTTATTGCGCATAAGCTGCAAGTAAGTAAATAGAACTCATAAGATATGTTCAAAATGAAGATAAAAGAATTTTTTATTTTTATTTATTTATTTATTTATTTTATTTTATTTTATTTTTTTTTATATTATTTTAAATTTTTTTTTTAATTTAATTTTTTTTTTATTTATTTTTTATTTATTTATTTATTTTTTAATTTATTTTTTTATTTTTTTATTTTATTTTTTTATTTTTTTTTTAAATTTTTTTTTTATATATATTTTTTTTAAATTTATTTATTTATTTATTTTTTATATATTTTTTTTTATTGTTTAAATTTTTTTTTAAATTTATTTATTTTTTTAATTTTTTTAATTTTTTTTTTCTTAATTTATATAATTTTTCCATGTGCAAATCCATTTCGGGCAAATCCGTAGGTAAAATTATTTACTAATAAATTTCTTTGTTAAATTATACAATTTTTCCATGTGCAAATCCATTTCGGGCAAATCCGTGGCTAAAACTATTTACTATAAAGATTTCTTTGTCAATTTATATAATTTTTCCATGTGCAAATCCATTTCGGGCAAATCCGTGGCTAAAATTATGTGCAAAACAGGCAATTCACGCTTCTTTCTCTTTTCTATTTTATATTTTTTTCTTAAATAAATATTTATTTTCTAAAATTATTTATAGTCAACTTTTTTAAATTATCCAGTATAATATTACTTCGCGCACATCCGTTTTCTGGCCCATCCTTGGTAACTAACAAATCAAACGCACTTCAGTAATGCAGCAAGAACGCACTTTAAACTCCTCTAGTTACACTCAATTTGCGCTTTTGTTTTCATAGTTTTCATATTTTGCAATCTGGCAATCTTGTTACGTAAACATTTTAAATCATTCTTGAAAAATTTCCCGTTCATGTAAGTCCATTATATTTCACTGCTCGCTTTATAGATTTTGTTTTATTCTGCTCTTCCTTTATATTTTATTTTCTGTTTTTACGTGTTATTTTTACTTATTGTGTTTTATTTTATTTGTCGTAATTTTTGTAAAAATTTTTTTGAGTGCTCCTCACACTATTGTATTGATATATTTTGCTTTGGCTATATTGATACAATATTAGAAAGCACTCTTTTTTGGATATAATCGTGTGGGCTGATAAAAAGATTATATCTTTTATTTTCCGGTTTTTTAAAAAAACTTTTTCCTCTTTTTTTTTTTTTTATTAATTAATTCTTTTTCTTTCCCCAGTTGTTTGTTATTATTATTATTCCCCCCCTTTTTTTTCATTTGTCTGCAATTTACCTTTGTTTTATCTTCATTTTGAACACACACACACACGCACGCACGCACGCACGCACACACACACACATATATATATATAATTTTGATTTCTACTGTTAATTAGAAAATATTAAAGAGAAAACTTTTTAATTAATATTCAATGTAGTTCGTTCAAATTAATGTATATTCTCTATGTTCTTAGAATATGACATTTTTGCATAAAATGATCTAATCAATATTTCTTCCTTTTAATATCTTTTCGTACAAATCTGGCAAAAAAATATTATTAAATTGTTATGCTATTATTTTCTTTATTGAACTGATTTTTGAACTGCCCTATAATAATCTATACTAAAACTAAAAATGAAACATTTAAAAAAATAAATTATATTTAGATTTTTGAAATCTTAAGAGCAAATAAATTTCGAGTTTGCTCCAGATTAAATGTGCTATACTTATTTTATTCCCATTTTTATGTTTATCTTATAAGTCTGGAAGAGTATATGCAAACAAGCTTTAAAACAATAGTTTATACAATTGTATGCATTATTCATTCAAATGTATCTTACATAAAATATATTAATTACTGAGATGTATCTTTTTCGTAAAAGAAAAAATGATTTGAATAAATGCCTTTATATTTTTTCTATCTTAATGTTTTATAAAAAAATTACGATTTAATAAAAACTTGTAGACAATTTCAAATGCAATTTTTAAAAATTATTCAAAATTTTCTTCCAAATTTTTCTTGTAACCATGCGTAATTTTTTAAATCATTGAACAATTTCTGCTCAGAATATTATAATAATTTTCTAGAGGAGTCTCAATTTTGTGATATTTTTGTAAGAAATTTTATAAGAAAGATTGTCATCAATAAATTTATATGTTAGAAAAACTTAAGATTTGAAAATACTTTTTTATTATAGTCAACAAAAAATGAAAGAAGCTATATTTATTTTTAAAAATAATAAATACTTTTTTAAAGTTTTACAATCTTTAGGATTGAAATACTTTCCTAAATCATTTATAATTTATTTATTATAATTTATTTACTATCATTAATTTATAATTACTATTATTTAAATCCTTAGCTAAATTATTTTGTTCCATTTTTATATTATATGCATCGTTTATTTGTAAATAATTGCAGTGCTTATGTTTATATTATTTCCACTTGGAATTTAAATGTATATCATATGATTCTGAAAGAATTCTTTAGAACTTATTTTAAAATAGTAGTTTTATAAATGTTCCAATAAAATTATAATTTATTTATTTGCCTCTTTCCTGCCATGATATAACATATTTTTATTTGTCTCGTATTCGTTACCGTATTAAAATGTATCATTTCTTATTTTCAAATGTATGATTAAATCCAATATTTGATTATATATTACAAAATATAAAATAATACACTTAAATTAGGTTCATTCTTTTGATATTAAAAATAGTTATTGTGAATCTTGATTTGAAATTAAAAGAAAAAATTTCTTATTAAATCATTTTCCATTATGAAATACACTTAATATTGCATCATGAAAAGCCTCAAACAGTTCTTGTCCATTTTATTGAGTTATAACGTGATAAATAACATTGATTTATTTTAACAATAAGCTAAAATTTCACCACATAAAAATACTTAATTGCCATCAAATTAACTGAAGCAAAAAATATTTTACGTCGCTAAAAAATTTAAACTATTTATTATAGTTTTCTCTTAAGACAAATCCGAATTCCGCGGTTGCTTAGGGTCGCTAACACTTCCGACGATGACGTCACAAACCTACTGAGAGGCCTTGACTCTCGGTGGCTATGGTTTGCCTCTCATTCAGGTGCCAAGGTTCGAATCCCAGCGGTGGCTGGTTAATACAAATTCTGCTCCCGGCTTGCATTGACCACAGTGCTGATGTAAAAGATCCTCAGTGGTAGACTGATCATGGATTAGAATCCTCCAGCTGTCAATATTTTGATTTCATGCAAGCAACAAATTTATACCTAAAACCTCGAATCTTTTTTGAATAAGAAATCCTCCAAATACGCTCTTTCTATCATTTATTTCCAGAAAGTTCTAGAAGATAGGTTATAAGGGCCTAATGTTGACATCAGGAGCATGAAAATAATTCAATTTGAAGCCGACACGGAGAAAAGTTTTAATAAGTTAAAGATGAATTCAAATTTAAAAAAAAAAGAAAAGTCAAATATAAAAATGAAAGTATTATATTATAACTAAGATAGCTTGAGAGAAGTTGTAGTTAACAAGTAGTAGTGATTTAAGCGCTGAGTAGTAATTTCAAAATACCAGGGTTCTATTCCCGGTGGCGGATTGAAGTCTACCCAGTTTTAAGAGGGCACCATAATGCGGGAGAAACTTTCTTCGCAAATTTTATTTTATCTCTATAACTATTTTAAAATTTAAATTATGAAAAAAAAATGATTTCAGGCAAACCTAGAGTACGCCATGAAGTTTCAATTGCTGAAAAAAAATATTAAAATGCAAGCAAATTATTGGAAGAGAACTACACCAATGCGTAGTCATTTTCTCCCTTGTTTTCATTTTGATATTTTGAAAATTTTTTTTCATCATTTGAAATTTCATGACTTACTCTAGGTTTGTCTGAAATCATTTTTTCTATTTCATAAATTTTAAATTACTTATTTAGGGAAAAGAGAATTAGTGATGATAAGTTGCTCCCGTGGTATAGAGTCCTCTTAAGCTAAATATATGAACATAATTTTCTGTAACTCTTAATATAAATCAGAATTTATAAGTTAATTCCAATTCATAATTTGTTTAAATCGATCTCTTATTTCTACGAAAGAAAAAAAAAATTAAAAAATTTTCCTGTTACGCAATTAAAACATTTTGTCTTGAATAGGTGTCTTATTAATAATTTTGCTCAATAATATACCTGAATTTTACCTTTTTTCAAAACTTGCATCACAGCATATGATTCAATGTTACGGACAACGAATTTTACTATTGAAAATCACCATCTAACATGTGCGCGGAAGCTGGCTCAATCACTCTGAATTACTCCCTCATTACGCCTTTAAATTTCCGCAGCAAACAGCAAGTCCCCTAGGTAATTTTTACCGTATACAAAATTAGTGGCGCTTTATCTCTTTCCGTTGCAGTGGAAAGGGGCAGAAAACGTCCCTAAATTACCACCCACCCACAAAATTTTCAAATTCAACTCCGAGGTGGGCGAGTAGGCTGTCGATGCTAGAGCAGGTGGCATTTTTGCTCCACAGAATGGTAGATACTGGAGAAGCAATTGATGCTTCCAGCGGAGAAAAAGAACGGGGGGAACTGATTACATTGATTGACCCCACCAACCTCCAGAACGGTGATCCACCCCCGCACCATCCCCACTGAGCTGTCAACCCCCCTACTTAGTTACTTTGACGATGGAAACAGAGTAGTAGGTGTCTAGCTGTTTTTATTTGCAAATGTTGCCCAGAGAAGTAACTAACAGTTGAGAGAAATGGGGTGTTAGTGGAAAGTAAGTAGGTAATGTCGAGAGAAGACTAGAGTTTTTTGTGACTTTTATTTATTTAAATTTATCCCCCTCTTTTCTGAGGGGAGAGTTTTCGAGCTTTTTTATTTTAAGAGTTACAATCGGTGGATAAAGAATGAGACAGGAGGTTGTGGGCCAATTCTGGAGTCATTATTTTTAGAGTGAGAGCGAGAAGTGATTTGCTCCAAAAAATTTAATCAATCCCTACCACCAGCCCGATTCATTGAGAAAAATAATTCAAACTTGGTTTATTATTTGCATTTAATTAGGCCCAACTCATTCCGTTATCTCATCCATTCAGCCTTCTGACACATTTAATTAAACAAATAAATGATTACTATGAGCTACAGAATGTATTGCTTTGCTTTAGCATTTAGAGTGAAACAGTTAGCAAAATCTTCATTAATGTGGTAAGTTTTCAAATATGTTCGAAATAATCTCTCATTCAAACAATTAAAGATGTTCACAAAAATTTCTGATCCAAACAATAATTAAAGTTAAAAACAATTTTTGGAAATTCTTTAAAATTTTTTATTACTGTACAGTTCAGTTTCATCTAGAAATTTCATAAAGGATATATTTTTAAATTTTCTATGCTTAAGTTTAAAGAAGAATGTTGTTATCATTTTTTTTTTATTTTTTATAAATGATAAGTGTTTTCAGTAAGAAGAAAAGTATTACGTCACTATCTAATTAAAACAAACTATAAATGATATTAATGAATATAGAAATTTCATTATTATATTTAGTAAAGAGAATTTGTGATGATAAGTTGCTCCCGAGGTATAGAGTCCTCTTAAGCTAAATATATGAATATAACTTTCTGTTACTCTTAATATAAATCAGAATTTATAGGTTAATTCCAATTCATAATTTGTTTAAAGGGATCTCTTATTCCTACAAAAGAAAAAAAAATCAATTCGTAATAGCAGGTAGATCGTAGACAATTGAAATTTAATGCATTAACATTAAATTAAAGTAGTATTAAATATAGAGAATTACTTGTTTCATGGTTTATAATTTATTTTTCCTTAAAAAATGACAAATTGTTAGAAAAAAGAAGAAAAAAATAAAGAACCAAGACCCTTTAGATTTTTGAATCAAAAATTCTTGCTTTCTTGGTTTCTGGACGAAAAGTCAGTCCTTAGGAAGATGATAGTCTTACATCAATGAAGATAATTGGTAAAATAATTTGTTTTTTAAAAAAAATAATTGGTGCTAAGGTGTAACAAAGAGACTTATGTGATATATCTATGTAAGAAATAGAATTTAATTGAATAATAGTCAGTTTAGATTAATTTTTTTCACACAAAAATTTATGAAATTAAGAAAGTAGATAAGTGTTTTTTTATCTTTTGATTATTATTAAAACTTACGAAAAGATAAACGATCGCTGCTTAAATTTTATCAAATTAAATTCAGCTTTGATAAGGATTTCGAAAGTTTTAAATTAATTAAGTCTGATCATAAAGTATTTACACAATTTCAATTTATAATGTATATATATATATATACATAACGACATAAAAATTTTTAAAACATATTTTTTTAACTCAAGTAAAATCTATTTAATCAGTCATAAAAGAAATAGCCATCAGAATAATTTATATCATCTTGATTTTTTGCGAAAGTGTTTGTTCTAAACACTAAAAGAATCTAAATAAATATTCTTTTAAAAAAATTAAGTAACATAACAATCACCAGTCTTAATGATTTTGAAATTTTTATTCTTAGTATAGGCTCTTTTTCTTTTAAACCTTTCTTTGTTTCTGAACATTAAGTTTGCTAATATTTCATTTTCATATTATTTTACACTAAACGTTTATTATATACCATAAAAAATATAATTAAGAAATAAAATTGAAATAATTTCCTTTGTGGTTACTAGGTGTAAATTAACTTACAACAAATATAATTATTCATATTTCCTTCTTTTTAATTTCATTTTTTTTTTTTAAATTGGCGCAAATAATATGGAAAAACATTGTACTGTGAGTAATTTTTTCTTCTTCTCAATTTTCTGATCAGCATTTTGAACTTTAAACAAATAGTTATGTAATTTTTTTGCCATAAAAATATTACTACTGTTGCTATAAAAAATTATTAGTAATAAATGTAAATTATATATTTAAGAAATTTATATTTCCATACATAAACTGTTACGGATATTTTTGGTGAAACCTATTTGTTTTTCAATCATAATGGAGGTAAATCAAAGTTAGTTTTTTGTTCTGAGAAAAAAAAAGTTTAATCTACTATGAGCAGAAGATTCATTGCGCGTTGCAATATTTGGCACCTGGAGGAGGCTTACACTTTTTCGATCAGGAACAATTTCTTGTCGAACGAATTTCGATCTGCGTCTACCCTCCGACACACTACACACGTACAGCCTTTGATTGGACGGCCACAGAAGAAATTACTGCAGCCACAATTCCTGACATTCCACTTGACCGGACAGACACGAGGTCGCTTGTTCCCTTTCCTATTGGTCACTCTCACTGACGAATGACCACATTCGAAATAAACCAGCTCTTTCCATCCATCTATTATCCTCCCCTACACCATCCTCATCCATCCATTCCAGACCCCCTTCCCATCACGGCCCTACTGCCAGAATCAAAGAAATAGAATAATGGAAGGACAAGAAGAACAAAAAAATATATCCACCATAGCCTTCAATGAAAAAGAAAGAAGAAAAAAAAATTGTCCGGTCGCATCTATTGGTCAAACCAATATGAGCGCGAGAGTTGGCTTTTTTATTGGCAATTATCCTTTATATGGACGCAAACAATGGACTAAGTAAAATAAGGAAGTAGCAGTTCCCAGGACTAGAAATGGACTGTAGTGGTGGAGGGTTCCAGGGGGGACTAGATTAGAAAAAGAGGGAGTAAATTCTGTCCTGGACAGTAAATACTGTGATCAGGAGGGGGGTAGTAGAATAACCGTGACTCGGAAATTGGTTGACCAGGCAAACTAAAACGGCCATGACTTAGAGGTCAAGTGGTACCTGAATTAGCATTGGATTGTTGTTCCTATTTTTTTCCGATATCGGAGTTAAAATGAAACCTTTTTCTTATTATTTACTCAAAAAAATTTTAAACTTCGATTTCCCCAAGACGAAAAAACAAAGGATTCTCTCCTCTGCCGATAGTTACTAATAAAGAAGAAAATTGAAACTTTTCTTTATTAGTAAATTATCTACTGTCGACTTCAAAGCTTAAAATTCTTCATTATTTACTTTTGTAGTCAGATTAGGGAGTTGTAAATAAATGGAAACGATCAAATATCTCGAGAAATATACATCGGATCAAAAAAGGGAAACTAGACACATTCAATATTTTTTATAACCCATCCAATGGTACTAAACTCGATCTTTCACCTCTACTTCTTGGGTACTTCTTGGGGGTGAACGGGGGCAACTTTAAAACCTTAAATATGAACCCCTATTTTTAATTGAAGATTAGGATTCTCCAGAAAAACACTTATTCGAGTCGTAGGTGTATGCATTTTGTTTCATGGATGGCGCTGTCACTCAGGAAAATTAAATGGTGTTCAAAACGACGAATATATATATATATATATATATATATATATATGGGTGATTCTCACGAAACATGACAATTCAGACCAAACAATTTCTTCAAATTTAAAGTCTTCAAAATGATCTAAATTTTTTTTTGTATACTTCTTTAGTTACACTTATTAATACCTTAGAGACAGCAGTATAGTTTATTGACATTTGCTCTAGAAAAAAAAATAAAATAGAAATTCACCAAATCTTGAATGCCAGGAAAATGACATATTAGCTTATAAATTTGAAAAAACAGTCATTTTAAGCTATTAGTAAGTAACCAAACCTAGGCCTTTATGTTAGGTGTACCATGAATTGCCTAAACTAATTATTTTATCCACTGTAGAAAGAATCAAAAATGTTTTTGTTGCTGATATGTACAGAATAAAATTGTGCGTAGTAATCTATCATTAAATAAAAAAAAAACTTTGATTACATTCAGTCATATAACAATCTTACATAAACTTGATATTAGGTTAATATTTGCTTTACATTCAACTGTTTAAAAAGTTTTCTGGTAACTGTTTCAATGTCATGTCATTCATAAACCAGGAAAATGACAGCCAGGATAATGACAAATTCGCCATTTTATAGCATATAACTTTACTTTAATTTAATATTTTGGCCTAAGACGGTTATATTCTGTAAAAAACAACAGGATTTCTTAAAATAACTCGGATAAATCTATGTAGTTTATGTTATTTATGATTTCGAGAAGCCAGGAAAATGACAACATAAAAACCTACTCACCTTTAAAAATTTTTTGAAATACATTTTGAACCGGAAAATTGGCTCTTTATTCATGTAACAAGACATGTTCATATAGGAGGGTATCTAATCAATCTATTAACATAAGATATTGTTTGCTGGCTCTAACTATTTTGGTTATAAACCACTAGATAAAAGTAGCCAGGAAAATGACAGATTTTCTTGGGACAAACAAATTATTGACAGCAAAAATTATTTTAAACGAAGTTTTTGTAAATAATACCCTCTGCGTATATTCTAGAAATGCTTACAACGGTTGAGATAAAAAAAATTAGATATTGAAAAATTTATGGGAAGTTTTAAAGCTAGTTATTATTGGAAACATTGTTTGGGACATGCCAGGAAAATGGCATTTGGAAGTTCAATTAAATTAAATTTTTTAACTATACAAAACAGTCATTGCTAGTGCAGAATCATTTTAAAATGTTAACAGCGATGCTATTTATTAATGTTTATTAAAAAGAAGTTCTTTTAGTATAATAGTATTAGATCTTGGAGCAAGGGACAGTGAATTGTCATATTTCGAGAGAATCACCCATATATGTTATATACAGACACTCTTAATCTTTTTTCATTATTTTAAACTTGTACCCAATTTAATTTTTCCCAGTTATAGCACCTTTTGTGAATCAAAACGTATAAAGCTACAACTCTAATAGGGTTACTTTCTCCTGGAGAATATTAGTTTGCGATAAAAATTTTACATTTAAAATTTCACAGTTGCTCCCAATCGCCCCGCCATGGTTGAAAGATCAAGTTTGGTATCATTGCATAGCTGTAAAAAAATGAACGTGACTGTTCTCGCTTTTTCTCTCCAATGTATATTTATCGAGATATTGATGACCGTTTCCAAACTTTTTTCCCACCATGCATAATATAAGGTTCAATTTAATCCAATTTTACCTAAATGGATAACAATTTTGAGTCTTCAACCACACTGAGATCAACATATTCTGGAAAGTAAAGATATTTACCGATGGATTGGTCCTCTAGATCTCCAGACCTCGAAATTTATGGCCTGAAACGCATATGCCTGAATATGCCTGAAACGCATAAGAAAGATCGCTCAATAAGAGAGAAAGTTTAATCTCAATGTTATGTAAAAAATACAACATTTTCTTTTATATTATAAATTTTAAAATATTTATAAAAATCAAAACATGAATTTAATTAATAAAATCAAAAAAATTTTAAATTCAAAACTCTAGAATTATAATTATTAAAATTTTATTCCTTGAAAAAATTTTTATAATTCACAATAAAAAATAACTCTTAAAAATCAGAATAATAGTTCTTTAAATTTAAAGTAACTTTTAAAAATAGAATACATTTTGAAATCAACATTAAATTTTTTTTATTAAACTTTATATTAAATTTTTATACTTCTATATAATTAATAAATATAATTATTAATAATTCAAAAAAATTTTTTTGGTTTTAATTTATGATATTGTTTTTTTAATAAGTTTTTCTTGTTTAAAATTTAATATTTGAATTTGTGCAGCAAAACTTCTATTTACAAAAAAGGGCATCAATGTTAGTTTTGAAACGAACTCATTACTGTACTGAAGTCACAGTGTCTTTTTCTTATTAAAACTGTTCTTTCTAACAATATCTTCTCAAATAGTATCTTATTAATGATGTGTTCCATTGGGTCCAACTATTAAAATCTTAAACTTAAGTTTTATAAGTATCTTTTAATTTTTTTGTAATTTTAATAATCGAAGTTGTTACAAAGAATATATATGTTACAAAGAATGTGGAAAAATATCCTGCCTTAGTAATAGTTTTTCGTTTGATAAATTGTAACAAGCTATATCTATTTGAGCATGAAAAAGAAGCTATTTTTAAAATTAAACACACAGAAATGATAATCTGTGTTAAAACTTATTTTCAAATTTTTAAAATAAGAAAACCATACAAATTGTTTAACTTAAAGATATTAAAAGCTACGTGAGCTATTTTAATGTAATAATGTAAATAATCATAAGTAAAGAAATGTAAATTTTACTTCTTCTCAAGATCAAATTTTTTTAAAAGACAATTCTAGAAAAATTTTGCAATAGGTGTTTCCGTAAAAACTTATTCGCTCTGCTTCCAGTTTTCTGGCAATGAAAATGACAATTCTTTTATAGAGTTAAGTAATTTTGTTACAATACCAAAAAGGTGTTTCTGTTACAGTAGTTTTTCTTTGTTTCGTATGACCTTACAGGGAAAAAAAAATGTGTGAATTTCGGTGCTCTTTTTATTTTTTTATTTTTTATTTTTTTTCAATTTATTATTTTTATTTTATTTATTTTTTTTTTATTTTTTATTAAACGACTTAAAACTCCTCATGCACCACAAAGTATAACATGAGGCTTACAGTTGTAAGTAGAAAACAAAAGAAGAAAAATTTACAAATTTAAATTAAAAACAAAATTCCGCAAGGCAGCAAGACTTTCAATACTTTTGACCAGTTCTGATAAGACAGGAGGCCAACAAATAGAAAGACGCCTCAAATCAGTCTTTAATTTCATTCGGGCACTCGCATACACATTGCAATGAAGAAGAATATGTTCAGCATCTTCATCAGCATTACCGCAAGCACAAATTCCACTGGTCTCCAGATGGAAACGAAATAAATATCTCTTAAAATTTCCATGGTTTGTCAAAATTTGGGTTAATTTAAAATCAGTTGCAAAGAATTTACATTGCAAAGGGTGAAAAATGGATGGAAAGAACCTTTTCGTCCAAAGCGACCGAGGCAAAGCAAGAAATTCAGCATTCCAGTCCGCAATGATTTTATCTCTAGCGATGCGCTTCCAGTGAGAGGCTGTAACAGACACCCTTAAGTCTATTTCACCACACGTAGCATCCCTAGCCAATTGGTCTGCTCTTTCATTGCCCAGAATACCGCTATGGCCACGAACATAAGAAAAATGAATAGTTACGTTTCCAAGAGCGTTCAAAATCGAGTGAATTTCCACCACAAGTTTCTCAGTAGAAGTCGTGTCACGCAAAAGAAAAAATGAAGAAAGAGAATCTGTACAATTAAAAAACAAAATACAAACAATAAAAGCTTTTCTTCAAAAGCTGTTTTTTTTTGGTTTCGAAGTACTTTATTGAAAGTCTTTCATAGAATCAAAAAGCATTTTATTACAATGTGCAGCGAAAGTGCTTTATTGCTATGATAAATCTTACAAAGTTACACTATTCTCTCATTGAATCAAAACATTGTACTGTAAGACTGAGAAAGCGTTTCTGTAAAAGTTGTTTTTTCCTTATTTGGAGTTACTATACTGTGAAAATTACTAATCTTTCAAGGAGTCAGAAAGTATTTTACTACAAGGCTGCGAAAATGCTACTATAAAAGTTGTTTTTCCTTGTATCGAATTATTTTACCGAGAAAATTATAATTCTTCAAAATGGCAAAAAGGACATTTTTAGCAAGGCTGAGAAAGTGGTCCTGTAAAAGTTGTTTTTCCTTACTTCGAGTTAATTTACAATGAAAATTACATTTGTTTCAAAAAGTCCAAAAGCATTTTGTTACGAGGTTGAGAAACTATTTGCATAAAAGTTGTTTTTCCTAGCATTGAGATACTTTGCTATGAAAATTACAATTTTTTCAAATGTAAATAAGGCATTTTATTTCTAGGCTAAGAAAGCTTTTCTGTAAAAGTGGCTTTTCCTTGTTTTGAATACCCTTACAGTGAAAACAACGATTCTTCTAAAAGTCAAAAAGCATTTTGCTACGAGGCTGAGAAACCGTTTCTGCGAAAGCTGCTTTTCTTTGCGTTAAGATACCTTGCAGTGAAAACTACAATTCTTTAAAATGTGAAAAAGCATTTTGCTGTTAGGCTGAAAAAGTTTGTCTGTAAAAGTTGCTTTTCCTTGTTTTAAATACCCTTGTAGTGAAAATAACAATTCTTCTAACAGTCAAAAAGCATTTTGTTACGAAGCTGAAAAACCGTTTCTGTAAAAGCTGCTTTTCTTTGCGTTAAGATACCTTGCAGTGAAAACTACAATTCCTTAAAATGCGAAAAAGCATTTTGCTGTTAGGCTGAAAAAGTTTGTCTGTAAAAGTTGCTTTTCCTTGTTTTGAATACCCTTACAGTGAAAATAACAATTCTTCTAACAGTCAAAAAGCATTTTGTTACGAAGCTGAAAAACCGTTTCCGTAAAAGCTGCTTTTTTTTTGCGTTAAGATACCTTGCAGTGAAAACTACAATTCTTTAAAATGCGAAAAAGCATTTTGCTGTTAGGCTGAAAAAGTTTGTCTGTAAAAGTTGCTTTTCCTTGTTTTGAATACCCTTACAGTGAAAATAACAATTCTTCTAACAGTCAAAAAGCATTTTGTTACGAAGCTGAAAAACCGTTTCTGTAAAAGCTGCTTTTCTTTGCGTTAAGATACCTTGCAGTGAAAACTACAATTCTTTAAAATGCGAAAAAGCATTTTGCTGTTAGGCTGAAAAAGTTTGTCTGTAAAAGTTGCTTTTCCTTGTTTTGAATACCCTTACAGTGAAAATAACAATTCTTCTAAAAGTCAAAAAGCATTTTGTTACGAGGCTGAGAAACCGTTTCTGCAAAAGCTGCTTTTCTTTGCGTTAAGATACCTTGCAGTGAAAACTACAATTCTTTAAAATGTGAAAAAGCATTTTGCTGTTAGGCTGAAAAAGTTTGTCTGTAAAAGTTGCTTTTCCTTGTTTTGAATACCCTTGCAGTGAAAATAACAATTCTTCTAACAGTCAAAAAGCATTTTGTTACGAAGCTGAAAAACCGTTTCTGTAAAAGCTGCTTTTCTTAGCGTTAAGATACCTTGCAGTGAAAACTACAATTCCTTAAAATGCGAAAAAGCATTTTGCTGTTAGGCTGAAAAAGTTTGTCTGTAAAAGTTGCTTTTCCTTGTTTTGAATACCCTTACAGTGAAAATAACAATTCTTCTAACAGTCAAAAAGCATTTTGTTACGAAGCTGAAAAACCGTTTCCGTAAAAGCTGCTTTTTTTTGCGTTAAGATACCTTGCAGTGAAAACTACAATTCTTTAAAATGCGAAAAAGCATTTTGCTGTTAGGCTGAAAAAGTTTGTCTGTAAAAATTGCTTTTCCTTGTTTTGAATACCCTTACAGTGAAAATAACAATTCTTCTAACAGTCAAAAAGCATTTTGTTACGAAGCTGAAAAACCGTTTCTGTAAAAGCTGCTTTTCTTTGCGTTAAGATACCTTGCAGTGAAAACTACAATTCTTTAAAATGCGAAAAAGCATTTTGCTGTTAGGCTGAAAAAGTTTGTCTGTAAAAGTTGCTTTTCCTTGTTTTGAATACCCTTACAGTAAAAATAACAATTCTTCTAACAGTCAAAAAGCATTTTGTTACGAAGCTGAAAAACCGTTTCTGTAAAAGCTGCTTTTCTTTGCGTTAAGATACCTTGCAGTGAAAACTACAATTCTTTAAAATGCGAAAAAGCATTTTGCTGTTAGGCTGAAAAAGTTTGTCTGTAAAAGTTGCTTTTCCTTGTTTTGAATACCCTTACAGTGAAAATAACAATTCTTCTAACAGTCAAAAAGCATTTTGTTACGAAGCTGAAAAACCGTTTCTGTAAAAGCTGCTTTTCTTTGCGTTAAGATACCTTGCAGTGAAAACTACAATTCTTTAAAATGCGAAAAAGCATTTTGCTGTTAGGCTGAAAAAGTTTGTCTGTAAAAGTTGCTTTTCCTCGTTTTGAATACCCTTACAGTGAAAATAACAATTCTTCTAACAGTCAAAAAGCATTTTGTTACGAAGCTGAAAAACCGTTTCTGTAAAAGCTGCTTTTCTTTGCGTTAAGATACCTTGCAGTGAAAACTACAATTCTTTAAAATGCGAAAAAGCATTTTGCTGTTAGGCTAAAAAAGTTTGTCTGTAAAAGTTGCTTTTCCTTGTTTTGAATACCCTTACAGTGAAAATAACAATTCTTCTAAAAGTCAAAAAGCATTTTGTTACGAGGCTGAAAAACCGTTTCTGTAAAAGCTGCTTTTCTTTGCGTTAAGATATCTTGCAGTGAAAACTACAATTCTTTAAAATGTGAAAAAGCATTTTGCTGTTAGGCTGAGAAAGTTTATTTGTAAAAGTTGCTTTTCCTTCTTTTGTATTCCGTAAAGTGTAATAAAATTTTTTCAAAAAGTCAAAATGCATTTTGTTACGAAGCTGAGAAACCGTTTCCCCGTACAATCTGTTTTTCTTTGCGTTGTGATACCTCCCAGTGAAAATTAATATTCTTTAAAATGTGAAAAAGCATTTTGTTATTAGGCTGAGAAAGTTTTTTTGTAAAAGCTGTTTTTTCTTGTTTTGAATACCCTTACAGTGAAAATTGTAATTAGTTAAAAAGTCAAAAATTGATTGAGGCTGAGAAAACGTTTCCGTGAAAGTTGTTTTTCCTGACGTTGAGATTTAATTTTTTTTTAAACCAAGCCTCACAATTGTTATGGGGTTAACAAATATATTAATCAAAATTCAATATACTTTTTTTCATAAAATTTTGATGTCAACTTTATTTTGTTCAATGATTTGTAAAATCTAAAATAAAAATTCAATTTGATCCCAGATATCCACTATATTTTTTTAAGAGAATTATTGGATGAAAGAGATAAATGATTCATTAAATGAGTTTCACATCTTATTAAAAAAAATTTCGTTTGATATTGAAGTTATCTTGATAGCTTCTTCTTCTGAAAAATCTTCACTAAATAATACTCTCATATTTCAATATTTGTGTTATATTTTGTATTTCTATGATGAACTTTAAAGTTATTCTAATGAAATTCTATATTATCTCTATTCCATATACACACTCTGCGAGGAGAAGTAAAAAATGGGATTGCTTCCCTCCAAGGCATATAAAAATGCGTTTTAATAATTATTTAACTTGATGGCTAAGCATTTTATTTGTTTTTCTTTTTACTCATGCCAATAAATAATTGAAATATGATACCAACAGTGAATATTTTTTTTAATAATTTCTTCATTGAGCTTTAAAGAAAATTACGCATCTCGAAAATTCCTATTAAAACAAAGTTAGGCTTAAATTAAAGAGCATGGACGAAGACCTCGGATAGGGTAAAAATTAGTTGCCAGATCCACCACTAAGCTAAAACATGCCGCATTGAAGTTTCAATTCATTTACTTTTGAGCTGACAAAAATTTCCCTCTGATGTGTGGTGTACCAGTGAGACGGACTACTTTATACCAGAGAAGTCCGAGGTTCAAATCCCACTTGAGACGATTGAATACTATCTCAAATTTTCTTTTCTAAAAAGGTGTTCCATTATTTAATGTGCTTTATTCAACTTATAAATTATTATTTTATTTTTTTTAATTTAAATTATTTTTTTCAAAAATTAATTTTTTAAAACAAAAAAATTAATCCATATTATTTTTTAATTTTTATTTGAAATATATTGATTTTTTAAAAAAAAAATTAAAAATGTATTATAAAGTACAAATTTTTCTAAGTTTTTGAATTTAACATTGTAATTTTAAAAAATACAAAATTTTAATCTAATTAAATATTAATTCAGCTAAATGATCCATGCATTTAATTTAAAAATAACAAAAATAACTATATAAATTTTTTTATTTTTGTTTTTAAAAATTGATTTTTTTTTTAAAATTTAATTTAAATAAAAAAAATAATACTTTACAAATTGAATAAAACCTACTAAGCAGTTATCAACCTTTCTAGAAAACAAAATGAAACATAAAATTCAGAGAACCAATTTCCACAATATCTGTATTAAAACAACACTTTTAAAAACGTGTTTAAACGAATCCATAGTATTGGTGAAGTTTTAATAGGTACCAAACGTACAAATATAATACTTTGTACCTATATTAGTATACTTGGTATCTACTAAAACTGCACCAACTAATTATAATATCAGTAAGGCCTCTTATTTAAGCATTATTAGTGTTAATAATTGTATGGTGATTTTTTTGCATTTCTTCTAAACGAATAAGTACTTTTTCTCCATTAATATTACTTTTTAATGCATAGCTTATTTTTTTATTTCAATAGTACCTATACCGAGATTAATTAAACATAATTAGAGTTTGGCGATTTTTTAATGCTCCTCCTATATTAATTAGTATCTTTTCTTCATTAACTTTGCTTTTTAATACATAGCTACTTTAAGTTTAATTAGTATTTTTACCAAAATTAATTAAACATATTTGGAGACAATGAAACTATGGCACTTTTTTGCTTTTCTTCAAACAAATTTATAGTTAATTAATTCTGTTTTACAGTGTATAAATTATTTTTTAACTATTTTATTTAATAAATTTAAATTATTTAATTTTAAAGAAACACATTTTAAAAGTGTAACAATAAATAAATTAAACTCGTGGTTTCAAAATTTTTTAAAAATGCTAATTTCATGACGTAGTCTGTCAGTGCTATAACGTTTACGTTGATCATTGAGATTATCTGATTTAGCCAATAAAAAGTAATTAAATATTAAAGAACTACTATTATAATACTATATGTATACCATATAAACTACTTTTACGTTAAACCTAAAGTTGAATCTATTAAGTTAACCCTAATCCTTGAATAAATTGAAAACAAATATATTAAAAATTAATTGTACTAAGAAACGAACCATCCTTTAATTTTAATTTTTGAAACAATAATAATTAATATAATTTTCGAACAAAAATAATGTAATGATTTAAAAATTAAACAAAAAAATAAACAAAGAGGAAATTTATTTTTGTTGGACTTTGCTAAGTTGCGAATTAAAATTTTTGATTTTTTTTTAAAAATAAATAAATTAATGCCTTAGTTTATACAGCACAGAGCATCAAGTGAGTTCTTGCACCATTTTCGCCTCGAAAGCAATGCAGCAAAGTAGCCCGAGGGCCCCCTTCCTGATATCTAAAATAAACTTCTATACGAGAAATTGAGATTGACCGGTCTTTCAATTGGTTGTTTTATGGGATCGCTTGTTTTGCCTTTTATTTTTTAACTTAGGGGGGTTGTATGTGTTGCAGTAGTGAACTGTTTGGTTAAGAGCAACTATATAGGCTTCTCAAAACACACTATGGTATTAAAGAACACTTGATTCGGTTTTGAACCCATTACGATCACACTGTTTCTCCTGCCCTAAGAAATGATTCGTTGTTTGTTTTCCGCCCTCCCTTACCGTTACGGTTGAAGTTTATTTTCGGCAAGCGCTCCTTACTTTGTGGCACCACTACTAAAGCTTTGTGTTTTAAAGGCGATCTTGGAATAAATAAAAAAGAAAAAGTAGAGAGAGGTTTCGGTGGTTAAAGTTAAAATGCATTTAGGGTTTGCCTGAGTATAAATTCGGTTTCTCTCTCTCGATTGGAACGTTATATGTCGAAGATGGTGCGAGTAATTTCACTTACAAAGTGGAAAGGGGATGTTTCGGAGAAAAGTATTCGATAGTTATTTCCGGAAATCTGAACTTTTAAAGTGATGAACAAGGATAAATGTTCTAAGGATTTATTTTTTACGTTGTAAACCATTTTATTATTTTTTCACTAGTATAAAAAAGCGGTTTACACTGTATCGACTCTTTTTTCTATTTCTTATCGAGACATTCGTGTACTTTGTATTAAGAATATTTTCATAATAAAGCTTATAAATCTTTAGCTACAAGATAGTTCACAGTGTAGGCAATTTTAAAATTACTATAAATCACTTAAAATTGCAGAAAAACTCAAAATTTCATTTAGTTTTATTTATTATGTATTTTAACTAATCAAACAAAGATAAAATAGTGACTTAGGCAATGAGTATGGAAATACCACACTGAGGAAAACTAACCTCTGTTAAAACTACCACAGAAAATGATAAAATTTACCTTGTTTCTGGCTCGATGGAAAGACTAAGAAGCTCGTTGATTTTTACCGAAGAACGTTTGTTTAAAATAACAATGAAATGTGGTTTCATAATATGTGACAAAATTTTGTAATTTCATCATGATACTTTAGAGCACGGCATAAAATCCTTTATTCAGTTAAATTTACTTTTCAGTTTTGCATTTTTCACTAAATGTGTGGTAATAAGAACTATAATTTTCAAAACAAGAATTTCCGGTAAACAGTTGCTATATGAATGGAAAAATTACCAAATCAATTGCTTAAATACTGTACATTTTAGTTTTAATGTTTTTTAAAATTATGTTTAAAAATTTGGTTTTTTTATTATTTCTTTAATGGAAATATCATTATGATACAGTATGGTAATTTTATCAGATTTTTTCCCTCTGTGCAAAAGATTTTATTCACGGTGGGGGCTAGAAATCTCCTCAGCTCTAGGATGATATTACCACGGGAGAAACTTTATATCGCAAATTCTCTTTCCCTTTCACAAGTAATTTAAAGTATAGAAAAAGGGAGTTCTGGCAAACTTAGAGTAAGTCCTGAAGTTTCAAATAAATAAAAATAAATCTGAAAATAAATTTTCAAAATAAAAATAAAGAAGGTCAGAACGGGATGTCATAGAGGCTTTTTGAGCCCTCAAAGCTGCTGCCACAAATATGGGCCTTTCTATTGACGAAGATAAGACGAAATTCATAGAATTTTCATCCTCAACCGTAAATTACAGCTCCCCTTTATGTATTAATGGTTATATCTTTGTAAGGAGCAGCGGTGGCTCAAGGGATAGAGCGTTCGCCTTCCAATGAGATGAACCGGGTTCGAATCCCGGCGATGGCTGGGCGATACGAATCCGCATCCGGCTTGTATCGACCACAATGCTGACGTGAAATATCCTCAGTGGTAGACGCATCATGGGTTAGAGTCCCCTTGCCGTTAGGCTAACCGTGGGGTAAAACTCTATAAGACACTCATACTTCCTGTGCTCCTTTATGGAAGCGAAACTAGGACCCTAAATTCAGATATACAGCGGACACTGGACACCTTCGAAAGAAAGATTCTCAGAGCCACCTTTAGCCGCAATTCAAGAAAGGAAATGCTGGAGAACCAGATATAACTTCGAGCTATACCGACTTTATAAGCAGCCTCAAATTACACAAGTAATCCGCAGTAATAGGCTGAGATGGCTGGGCCATCTATGGAGAAGCCCTGAAAATAGCGCCGTGAGAATCGTCACCTTTAAGAACCCCGAGGTGTCACGTCCCAGAGGCAGACCCCTAGTAGACGGCTCTACGACTTCGAAAATGACCTGAAAACCCTAAAGATTAGAAATTGGAAGGGAGTTGCCGTGGGCAGGAGGCGCTTGCATTTGTCAGCTGCTGAGGCAGCCAAGGCCTGCAAGGGGCGGCTGCGCTGACAAAGAAGAAGAAGAAAATTAAAACAATTTATTAAAGTATAACTTAGGAGTGCGCAATGGGGAAGTTCTATTCCAATAATTTTTTGACATTATCATATTAAATTTTTTTTTTCTGCAATTGAAACTTCATGGCTTACTCTAGGTTTGATTTAATTCACTTTTTCTATACTTTAAGTTTTAAATTAGTTACGGAGTTGAAACAGAATTTGCCATGAAAAGTTTCCCCCGTTGTTTAGTGTTCTCTATAAGTGATGGGTAACAGCTTGTCTGGGAAGTAAAATCGGTCTCTGTACAATGCCGACCACATTGCCATCCTCTTGCTTTTACTCTCCAACTTGTGAAGCTTTAACCACCATGACATCGTTTCTGTCACCTAGCTGTTGCGCAAGGGATTTAATTTTTAGTATAACAATTTATATTTATATCATATTTTTGCTTTCTTTTAAATGAACGTGAAAAAGCTGAATTTGGCACAGTCTCTGAAATGCTGCGGGTCAGCAATATCTTGTTTCTAAATTCTGTATCGAGCTCAAAATTTTGTTACAAAAAAGTACTATCATTTAAAAACAGTGCTTAAATTTCAAGGACAGTCTCCACGTTCTTCTGCCTATTTTCGAAACGAATTTTTAAAAAAAAAAAAATAGAATACATTGCTCTGCAGTGAATTACTCCACTTAGGAAAATAGCAAAGAAATGGAAAAGTAAGCGGGGAGTTTGCTTTTAGAAACTTTATTAGCAGTTTAGTTACAGCAAGATGTTAATAAAGATAAAGATACTTTATAAATAAAATCTGAAAAGCAAAATTTTGTTACAAAAAAGTACTATCATTTCAAAACAGTGCTTAAATTTCAAGGACAGTCTCCACGTTGTTCTGCCTATTTATGAAACGAATTTAAAAAAAAAAAAAAATAGAATGCATTGCTCTGCAGTGAATTACTCCACTTAGGAAAATAACAAAGAAATGGAAAATTAAGCGGGGAGTTTGCTTTTAGACACTTTATTAGCAGTTTAGTTACCCCAAGATGTTAATAAAGATAAAGATACTTTATAAATAAAAGCTGAAAAGCAAAATTTCGTTACAAAAAAGTACTATCATTTCGAAACAGTGCTTAAATTTCAATGACAGTCTCCACGTTGTTCTGCCTATTTACGAAACGAATTTTAAAAAAAAATAGAATGCATTGCTCTGCAGTGAATTATCCACTTAGGAAAATAACAAAGAAATGGAAAAGAAAGGGGGGAGTTTGCTTTTAGAAACTTTATTAGCAGTTTAGTTACCCCAAGATGTTAATAAAGATAAAGATACTTTATAAATAAAATCTGAAAAGCAAAATTTTGTTACAAAAAAGTACTATCATGTCAAAACAGTGCTTAAATTTCAAGGACAGTCTCCACGTTGTTCTGCCTATTTACGAAACGAATTTAAAAAAAAAAATAGAATGCATTGCTCTGCAGTGAATTACTCCACTTAGGAAAATAACAAAGAAATGGAAAAGTAAGCGGGGAGTTTGCTTTTAGAAACTTTATTAGCAGTTTAGTTACCCCAAGATGTTAATAAAGATAAAGATACTTTATAAATAAAAATAAAACGTAAATAAATATAAATTATATTAAAAAAAAAATGGAATAAAAGAGCCACATTGAATTTTGAGCTTCCATCATCACGATAAGTGTTTCCAACTTGTCACACGACTCAACAAACAGTTTATTTTATATCTAATGAATGTATTTAAGTTTTTTCTTATTATTAATATTAAGTACGGGATTTGACAAACAGCGACAAGTGTTCAATAGTGTGTTTAAATGGTTTTTATTGAAACTTTTTTCATTTGGTGAATATTGTTTTGTGAGATTGATTCGATGCAGTATTATTTTTTGAATTGAAATTATTAAGGTAAAACAACATTCCAAATTCATCAGAAGTGCATAATTTTATACATTTAAAGAGCTTCCTTGATTGATATTTGACGCAAAAAACACTTTGACTCACAAACTAATTAGTATTTTTCCTTTTGTAGTGGATATGAATATTTGGAATACTTTGAATTTATTCTTAGCGATTTGGAAATTTCCAATACAACATTTTCTTCAATTTTATTACATCGAGTTCAAACGATAAATATCATGTTGCCTATAAATTTTTACTACTTAATTTGACCAGTTTTTTCTTGATTTTTTTTCTTCTTGGGCAAATTGATCAGATATTTTTGTTAAACTTCATAAACTTTTGTTAAACTCAGTCATAATATATGATACATTTATATTGTTTGAAAAACCATTAAAATAAAATAAAAATCAATTAACCAGTTTTTGTATTTGATAAAGTACAATTAAAACTTCGCCAATTTGTCAAACTAAGAAATATACCTCATTGTTGCGCTGTTGAATTCCTAGAGTTAAGTTGTTTCTAGATTTGAGATGTAAACTTTGATAAGTATCAGCGACCCCAAATTTCGTTTCAGAGCATAGAATTTTTTCCTTTTCTTTTTCCATTTTAAGATTCCATTATTTTCTTTGGTTGTAGCAGACGAGTTTCTCGAGTTAATTATTTTTCCAGCCCAATGGAGGCTATGTTACAGCGCGTGATTATTCACGACGGTGTCAGAGATCGTCTGCTCATTCATCAGTCACGTGGTACAAAGCGGAAGGATACAGCGAACGGAGGTGGGTGAAAAGCTTTTACATCATAGCCAGAAACCGATGGAAAATTCATTCTCTTCTCTTATATTTTGTTGCAATCTTTTTCCCCTCTCGACCCTTTTACCCTACCTTTTTCATTATTCCAATACAACGCGTTTTTTAATTTAGGTTGCGATCCTTTTTTCCAGAAGACCGAGGTGCAAGCATTTAATGTGTGCGAGTGGGGGGTTGGCACTTTTTGCTTCACCTATCACTTTTGTTATACTTTTTTCTACAAATATTTCCTACTAATAGAATTATTTCGTTTGAGAAGGAATCACCAAGAAAATATTTGTTTGATTAATTTAAATATTTCTTATCTGTTTGTTGTAGCAGTTCAGAACACAGTGGCTGTTTTCTAAAAATATTTCCCCCAAATAAACATTGTTTCGTTAAGGAAGAACTCAAAGAAAAAATATTTTTTGATTAATTTTAGTATTTTTATCTAGTACTTTTTAACAATAAAGAAAACTGGGGCTGTTTTCTATAAGTATTTCTAGCGTAAAGCATTATTTTATTGAGGAAGAATTTCTATGTAATAATATTTTTTTGATTAATTTGAATATTTCTAAAAAGTCTGTAATAACCATTAAGAGCACTGTGGCTGTTGTCTATATTTCTCTCTAAAACATTATTTCGTTTTGGAACAGCCAAAAGTTAAAATATTTGTTTGATTAACTTAAATGTTTCTAACAAGTATTTAATGACAGCAAAGAGCACTGTAGCAGCTTTTTATAAATATTTTACATAAAAAAATTTATTTTTGTTTCGAAAGAACTCAAAGAGAAAATATTTTTTTGATTAATTTCAATATCTTTATTAAGTACTTTATGATATTAGAGAACACTGTGATTGCCTTCTATAAATATTTTTCGCTTAATGCATTATTTATTTTATTTTGTAAAAACTAAACAAAAATATTTATTTGATTAATTTGAACATTTTTAAAAAATCTGCAGTAACCTAAAAGAGCATTGTGACTATTGTCTATAAATATTTCTCTCAAAATTGTATTTTGTTTTGGAAGAACTCAATGTAAAAATATTTTTTTGATTGATGAAATTTGTTTGATTGATTGAATGTTTCAGTCAAACGAGTATTTTAGGGCTACAAAGTTGTTATATGACAACAATGACAGTTGACGATAAATATATTTCAATAAAAGTATAATTTTGATTCGAAAGAACTCTGTGAAAATACTTGTTTCATTAATTTAAACATTTCTGGAAGTCTGTTAAAACCATAAAAAGCACTGTGGCTGTTGTCTTATTTTATTTCTTACTAATTATCCAAAATTTTTTATATTTCTTACTAAAAGAATATTATTTCATTTCGGAATGACTTAATCTGTGATTTAAATATTTAATTTTATTTTATAACCGTAATTGAATAGCCGATTCAAGTTTGAGTTTACGACTACCAATGTTCATCTCGGTAGCCTTGTAATTCTGAACCCAATTCAGAAGACAAGAGATCTCCTGGATCAAGCATAGGGAGAAATTTGCCTTCGTAGAAGACTTTTCGATGGAACTAACCGGCATTTGGGTTGCATGAAGAGGAAAATCACGTAATCTCCCACTGTTAGCCTGACGGCAAGGGGACTCTAACCCATGATCCATCTGCCACTGAGGATATTTCACGTCAGCACTGTGGTCGGTTGATTTAAATATTTTTGAAAAGTATGTAACAATATTAAAAAACTCTTATGTTTTAATATTTCTAATAAAAAAAAACATTATTTCGTTTAGAAAGATTCTAATGGAGAATGTTTGCTTAAGTAATTTAAATAGTCTATCAAGAAGGGTGGAACGATGAAGAACACTGTGGCTGCTATCGCATGATTTTAATAGCGTTTACTAAAGATTTCAAATTTTCCTCAGCTTAAAAATTATTGATGTGCCAACAAGTATCGAATTAAAAACGTGCCTTTTTAAACTTGTTTTGTTGCAAAATAGTTTTTAATGAAAGGGAAATGGATCTTTCTACTGAAAATTTGCACCTTTGTATCAACCGACAATAAATAAAAAAATAAAAATTATTATTAATATTGTTTTTCTTTTTTTTTAGTCTCCTATGTGAAAATAAAACTATTTTCCTTGTTCATATTAAATTGTTATAGATATATTGAGAAGATATTTCACTTCTTTTGTGGATACAAATTTTACTTCTGTTGTTAAAAAAAATTATGATTAGCTGAGCCCCAATTGTCCAAGTTTCCGCTTTAACCGAGCTATCAAATATTTCGAAGATTTTTTTGTTCTGGTTTATTTTTTAATTTTAAAACTACATCTGAATAAAATTCTGAATTTTACTTTACATGCACTCAGGGAAACGAAATCCAACATCTTTATCCGATGATCGTTAATATCGTCAATAATGAAAATAAAGCTAGCGAAGATGATGAAGACAGTGACGATGAAAATCAAAGCATATAAAAATATCTCATACAGATAGATTGAAAGCTATCGAAAGTGCTATTGAATATATAGAACAACAAGAAGAGGCCATACCAGCCTTCCTGTTATACCTAAAAAAATGGTGAAACATTGGTTACAGAAAAGCGCCGAGGTAATGTAAAACAAAAAACGATTAAGGACTTTTTTAAGTAAAATCTCTTTAATTCTCGCTGATAAAATATATAATAGTAATAATTTTATGTAGCAATGTTATGTAATTATGTATGTATTGCTAATTACTTTAACGAAATTAACGATTATCTATATTTGATAATTATTCAACTCTGAAAAAGCTTAAACTTAGGAATACAGAATGTGTGGCATCGATACCATTTTTTTTTCTGGGTTTTTAAATCATTCTTCTCTCATTTAAAATTTTTCTGCAAAATGTATGTTTTAAATAATTGTGAATGTTAAAAATTGCATCAACTTGTAATATTTATGGTTAACTAATTTTTGCTCCTTAACGAAGTCTACGTTCTCTTATTAACATATTTCGCCTTAACATGTGCTTGAAACTTTAATCACTTTAATCATTAAATCATTTTATGTATCAATTCTCTGTTTTGTAGTTTAAAATGGATAATGTAAAAATATAAAAATTCTATTATTTCCTAAGAATTTTTTTTTTTTTAATAAATCATGCTTGCTCTATGAAATAAATTCGAATATGTATAAGAACTTAAATTCAAAAAGATATGCAGTTCCCAATTATTTTTTTTAAAAACTTTTTGCCGTTGCTATTCCTTAACGTTTTTACGACAGGGATAAAGCAGTTTTTAGTTGTTTAGTTTTCAGTAAATTTTTTTTTTATAAATATGTGCATTTTTAATACATTTTTATAATATTTTTATGTATATTTATAAAATATATATGTTTAAAAATTTTGACAAACTTAAGACTTAAGATCAAATTAAAACCAGCAAGCGTATTTAAGCGATCCCCTAAGCAAGCGTTTCTTTTTCGTTCTTAATTTTTTTTTTTTTTACTTTTTTTTATAACCGACGTTGAACAGCCGATCCAACTTTTGGATTGACGACTACTAATGTTCGTAAATTTTTTTTAAATGGATTATACTGATTATTATATGATAATTATTATGGGTTATGCTGATTATTATTATGGGTTATGCTGATTATGTGTTAAATACTGAAATTAAAATGCAATTAGTATCTTTCCAAAAATTGCCTAATTCAACTTTTATCTATCATCTTCAATCATTGACTTTTTATTTTTTCTTGCCTTTTCCCCCTGTTATCTTCTGCTAATATAAAACTTAATATTCAAACTCTGAACAAAAATTTTCAAGATATTCTTCAAAATCCTTACACACCTAATATGAAAAACAAAACGCCACAAATATTTATCCATATGTATAAGTTAGAATGTTGAAAAATGAGGTTTTAAATGCTTAATATTACGTATTTTAAAGTGTAAAAAAATGCTTATAAAAATTGGAAAAATTGAAAATTGAAAAATTAAAAATTGGAAGTTCTATGCATTGAAAACAAAGTTTCAAAAACATCAACCCAATTTCAAGATTAAGAATAATATTTTCCAATCTTTGAGCTGGTTTTGAAAGATGCGCTTAATATAAATAAATACACAATTCATCAAGAAAAAAAAATTCTGGTAAACTTACCGTATTGCATGATAATGACATTTCTGAAGAAAAAACCCATAATTACATATAAATATTACATATAATACATTATAAACAGTTGTTGAATAGTTTTTCTTTGATGAGTTTTTTCTGTTTTGAAGGGTCCACGCTCCACGGCCATATTAATAGGACATACAATTTTAATTTCTTCGAAGAAAAAAATTTCAATAATTCGTAAAATTCCTTTTATTTCTCGATAATACTATATTTCGAATTTTATTAAAAAATATATTAGGCTCATGAATTGTATATGTTGCAGCTGGTGTGTCAGGTGCAATTGTGTCCGGTGAATTGAGCATGAAAAAAGTAAAAACAAATGTCACATTAGCATGATCATTAGGAGGTACTTTCTTCAACATCAGGACACAAAATTGTGTACTATCAGATGCAAAATTATTTAATTAATCGGAAAAAATGTGATTTCATTTCAAGTATAAAAATCTAAAACTTTAACGAAATCGTTTGAACTGTATCAGCTGAATAAAATTTTTAAAATTTGGCATTCCTTTCCGTATTAAATACTGTTCAACAGATTTATTTAAAATTTAAAAACTTATCAGTCAATACTTTTCATAGTTTTTATCTTATCTTTTATCTTAGTTACTTTTCCCAAGTTGAAAAATATAAATTTTGTTCTCAAATTGCGACATATAATAGTGGATGATAGTTTATATTTTGATACATTTTAATGTTATTTTCAGCTGTTTTTCTCTGATTTACAGATTTATTAATTGAAGCGCCATCTGCTGAATACGTTTCGAACTAAAACCAGAAACTCTGGGAGGATATATTTATGCCCTGTGACATAAACTTATTGCGAGACTTTTTTTTAAAAATTTAAAAATTTTTTCAGTTATAAACTTTTAAGAATTCTTTGCATAATTTAGAACAACCTGAAAGGAACTCCACAATAAATCGTGATATTATTGTCTGTATTATACAAACAAAATACATTAAAAAGTAATTATTTAATAAGTACCACCTACTATAAATATTATTTAATATATTATTTATTACTAAAGCGCTCCGTTAAAAATTATCGAGCTTTTCAAAGTTCCCATAGAGTCAGAAATACTGTAAATTTTACCATATTCTGGTAGTTTTGATCGGACGTTCTCAGTGTATAATCTAAACATAAGTTTCAACTTTTTCTTTAACCAGTAATACTTATTATGTTATTGTTATAATTAAGTTAGCATCGCATAAAAGCAAAGGAAGGCAACAAGAGCAAAGAAAAAACAATTTCTCCTCATCATCTGATTGCGGTGCAGAGGCTCTCGTTAATAGCAAAGCGAGAGAGAGATGCTGAGCATCTTATGAGATGAAGACATTGTTCTCGGAGAGAGATGTTCCTTATAACTAATACATAACCCATGTCGGCAATTGCATTTACAAAAGCAAAGAGGTATGGGGGGAGGTTCCAAGTTCCATTCACATGGGCGACGCTGTTATCATCGAGGGCTTGCCTCTTAATTGCCCTTAATTACCGGACAACAATGTAACCCCGTGTCGGCCTAATGGATTTGACAATGGCGCACACATATACTGAATAATGTATCATAGAGCGAGCGAACTCGGGCCCAATTAAATGTAATTGCCGGACTGGGAACCGACTAATTGGCTTCATTACACTCCCCGCAGTAATCCGTTTAAGAGAAATTATGTAGCAGAAATTTAATGTGTAACCTTCGCCTGTGTGTTCTCCTTAATTGAGTTAAGGCGTTTGGCGAGGGAACTTTCTGCCGAGGAGAAAACGTCCAAGGAATAAAAGGGGGGAGTAAAGATGTAAATTGGGGGGACGTGGTCGCCTGGCTAAAAATGGAACACTTCTCTCTGTTGGGATGAAAATTTATGTGGAAGAGAAAAAGTGAAGATTGTGAACGAAAAGAAGCTGACGATCCATAAAGTTATTTTTTGAGGGAAAAAAAAAAGATTCTTCGACGAAGAGAAATTGGTAATTGGTTTATGTGATAAGGAAATGCGGGTTTTAAGAAAAAATAAGCGAAAATCGAATTACTAGATTAATAGCTCTGTAAGATGAAGAGTAAACTTTCAATGGCTTCCGAGAGCCTCTTCTTTCTTACAAGGAAGCATGTAAAGTCGTTAATATATTGAAGAGTTTGCAGATGCGTTTTATGCGTTTAAGTATTTTCGCATACATACAAGAATAAAATATTAGCAAGAATGCTGACAAGTATATGAACACAATGCATACCTTGACTTAAAAATGGGTATTATATGTAATCTTTGTTCACTGCTTAAGAAAAATAATAAAAAAAGTAATTAATTACTATCATTAATGGTTTTTAGTTTTAGAATTATTTTAAATGGTTTCACGTTAACTTTTAAGTGATAAGAGGATTAATTGTCGCACTAGGAAATTACTTTTTAAGTGATATGAAATTTAATGTTAACTTTTAAGTGACAAAAAGTTATGTGTCAACTTTTAAGTGATATGAAGTTTTATTTTAGCTTTTGAGTGATAAGAGGTTTTACCTTGAATTTTAAGTGATAAGAGGTTTTACGTTAGCTTTTAAGTGATACTGTCGTGATGTAAAAATAAGCATATTTATGTGAGAAGGGTGTGTTTTAGAAAAACAATAGAATGAATGAAAAATTTGAAAATGCTCTTTATTATTCAGTTAGTGAACTGTAAAAATTAATTTTTAAAGAGCAGAAGAAAAAAAAAAAATAACAGTTGTATAGCTTTTCTTTGATGAGTTCTTTCTGTTTTGAGGGGTCTACGGCCATATCAATAGGCCATAAAATTGTAATTTCTTCGAAGAAAAAAATTTTAATAAAATTCCTTTTATTTCTCGATAATACTATATTTCGAATTTTATTAAAAAAGATAATAGGCTCATGAATTGTATACGTTGCAACTAGTGTGTCAGGTGTAATTGTGTCCGATGAATTGAGCATGAAAAAAGCAAAAACAAATGTCACGTCAGCACAATCATTAGGAGGTACTTTCTTCAACATCAGAACACAAAATTGTGTACTATCAGATGCAAAATTATTTAATTAATGCGAAAAAATGTAACTTCATTTCAAGTATAAAAATCTCAAACTTTAACGAAATCGTTTGAACTATATCAACTGAATAAAAATGTATCATTTAAAACTACGTAGTTTTTGAGGGTGTATTTCTTTTCGTGAAAAAAAAAAAAATTCTACTACTTAGAATTTTTTGAGCATTAATAAATTAAATAAGAAGAAATACTTTTTAAAACCAAATTTTTGAAGTAATTAATATTCTTATAGGGTCTACATAAGTGATTGAAGAACAAAATGTTCTATATTCTACTTACGGTATTCAGAAATTTATTTATAGGAAAACATTTATGAACAAGCAACAACTATTGCAGCAAATTTTCGTGACATGGCATAAATTTTTCTCTCAGAGTCTTTGGTTTTAGTTCAGAAATTTTCCAATAGATGGTGTCGTCAGTACTTTTTATAGTTTTTATCTTATCTTTTATCTTAGATCCTTTTCCCAAATTGATAAATATAAATTTTGTTCTCAGATTGCGATACATAATAGTGGATGATAGTTTATATTTTGATACATTTTAATGTGATTTTCAGCTGTTTTTCTTTGATTTACAGATTTATTACTTGAAGCGCCATCTGCTGAATAAGTTTCGAACTAAAACCAGAAACTCTGGGAGGATATATTTATGCCCTGTGACATAAATTTATTGCGAGACTTTTTCTTAAAAATTCTAAAAACTTTTTCTGTTATAAATTTTTAAGAATTCTTTGCATAATTTAGAACAACCTGTATTTGATGAAAGGAACTGCACAATAAATCGTGATATTATTGTCTATATTATACGAACAAAATACATAAAAAAAATTAATTATTTAATAACTACCACCTACTATAAATATTATATCCTCATTTGTAGATGGATTATGAGTTTGAATTCCCTCGCCATTGGGCTAACCCTGGAAGGTTTTCGTGATCTTCCTCTCCATGCAAATAAAATGAGGGTTAGTTATTTCAAAAAGTCCTCCACGAAGGCTAGTTTGTTCCAAAGCCTAATCCAAATGTCCCCTTGTCTTTTGGTTCGGGTTTACAACTGCAAGTCTACCTAGTTGAACATTGATAGTTATCAATCCTAAAAATCTGGTCGGCTATTCAACGGCAACTATAAGATTAAATGAAACCTCCGGCAAACTGTTAAGTACCCCCCTCATAGTAAGTGGTAAGAAAGGGCATGACTTAGCTCGTTGGTTTTGGCGTTAGAGAGAGAAACTTATATACTGCTATTGAATGAAATTTTTTTTTCGATATAGAGTTTTCGCTAAATCGAAGGAAATTTATCTTGACATTTAATCTGACATTTCTTCTCTCCTCTCTTTAAAAAAAAAAAAAAAAAAAAAAAAAAAAAAAAAACGCGTGATTTTGTGCAACTTTTGCCACTTACATGACGAGGATACTTAAAAGTTTGTCGCAGGTTAGAACCTACTTTTCAGGATGTCCATTTAAAGCCCCATTTTTACTGTAATTCATAGAGTATAATGGGAGAGATCAGTTTTATTCATTGCTGGCTAGCCCCTTATTTAAGTTTATACGAGGCGCAGCTCAGAGGATTCAAAGTTCACTTCTTTTCCAATTACTATTACACGCATACTTTTTTAGAGTATAGGAAATTCAGGCAAAATTCAGGTTTTTTCAACTAAAATATTTCGATTAATGATAAAAATTAATACTTTTTCATTTTATAAGAATTATAAAAAATTATATATAAATTTATACTTTCATATTATTGATTAATAAATCTGTTCAGAAATTTTAATAGACTAAATTTTATTTAATTTTCTCTGATACGTTTTGATTCTGTGATACGATTTAGGCGAGAAGTCTATATTTATTACAGGAAGGGCACTATCCTTACTTGGAGTTCTTGCAAAGCCGAGTAAACTCTCAGAGGACTCAAAGTTTCACTTGTTTTTTTTTTTTTTTTTTTTTTTTTTTAACTTTTTTTTTTTTTTTTTTTTTTTTTTCTTCATTCTTTTTTTTTTTTTTTTTTTTTTTGAGCGCAATTTTTAGTACAGTGTATGAAATTTAAGCGAAAATACATCTTTCTATTAAAATATTTTGTTAATAAATACAAAAACTCACACTTATTTTTTTAATAAACACAAATATTTTTTAATAATTTAAAAATGTTTGAAATTTGATTTGGAACCTACTTAGTTTAATGACTTGTTGCAACGTTAAGAGAAAAATCTTGAAGATTTAGATAAATGGTTAACTTAAGGAACCAGTGCTATAAAGATTTTTATAAATCAATTGATAAAGTTCTTATATTTTTTTTAATTTTTGGGCAGTTATTTTTAAATTAATTGATAAAGTTTCGATGCTATTTTTAATTTTTGGTCAGTTATTTTTAAATTAATTGATAAAGTTTTGATGTTATTTTTTCTTTTTGTTTGTTATTTTAAACCAATTGATAAAGTTCAGTTGAATTTTAAATTTTTATTCAATCTGTCAAATTATCAAAACCAATTTACGAATTAGAAAAAGTTAAATTTTGTTTTGCTTTATAACCAACTATATTAACACCTTGTTGTGAACTTAAAAAAATACTATATAAATATTTACTAAATAAACTTTTGTCGATAAAAAATAAAATCTACTTGTTTTAAAGAAATTGAAACTGTTTCTATGGCTTATAAAAGCTTATTTAATAAGTTCATTTGAAGCCCATTCTTACTCAATTAGTCAAATTAGCATAGCCAATTGTCAAAATGAATAAATTTTGTTTAAGTTCATCTTAAAACAAATCAATTTAAGATCTTACTATAAAGAACAAAACATCTTCTGAAAGTAAATATCAAAATTTGAAGGACTAAAAATTTTATTTTTATTTAGAAAATTCTGAATTTTTATACATATTAATAGAAAAATATTTGCAAGAGTGATGATTATAAATTATTTCATGTATCAAATCTATATAAATGCTTTTATAAATATTACAGTGTAATAAAGAGAAACTTATTCTAATTAATCTGAACATGATTCTGTCATACATTTTTATTTTCTAATTAGCAATACGAGGCACATTCTCTGCACAGGGCTGATATCCCCGCCACATCTAAATTTAATCTCCATACCTATATTAAGGCACGGAAAAGTCTGCATTCGCTAGGAATTCGAATCTAATAATTGCAAAACCATTTGATTGCATAAACACTGATAGAGAATTGAATTAGCTGCAATAGCAAACAGAATTCTAAATTAGATGATATCAATTATCCCTTGCAAGAGAGCAGAAGCTTACATCGATTACGCCTAGTGGCAGATTCGCTATGCAAATTTTCTGCAGTTTATCAAAGCTGGAATTTCTCCCTTTAATATGATTAAATTCACGTACAAGTTGAATCCATTCAAAAGCACTTAACGAATTCATCATATATTCTCAGGCAGATACCGTCGATGAATAATTTGACTCGAAACTTTTAAAACCGTATTATTTTGAATCATTCAATGGATACAAGACATTAAGGTCCGATTTATGCTTACACTACAATATGTGTTTAAGTCATTTTGAAAAAGGAGTTCCATTAGTCGAGTACTACGTTTAAATTGTTCATACATATTCTTTTTCCTCGTAAAAGGTATAACATGTTCTGAACTTATTATTAAAATAAACTCTTCTCTGTTTCTTAATACATTAAATGTTAATATTACCCTTAAGGTCAAAAAATATTATTATGAAAGTTAATTTCAAAATCGGGGTTGTACAGCCCACCCAATTCTGAGTTTACGTCTATCAATGTTCAACTTAGTAACTCTGTAATGTTGAACCCAACCCAGAAAACGAAGGACCACTCGGATCAAGCATTTTGACAGACTAGGCATCGTGGAGAACTTTTTGTAGGAACTCACCTGCAATTGCGGATCATGAAAAGGAGAACACCATAAAAACCTCCCATGGTTAACCCGATGGCAAGGATATTCTAAATCATGATCCGTCAACCGCTGATGGTATTTTACGTCAGTATTGTGGTCTTTGTGAACTGGGAGCGAAATTTGTAACAACTGAGAATAGCTGGGATTCAAGCCTAATTGTGGGGCGAACGCTGTTTTCCAGAGCCCCCCCCCCCTTCGATTCTTGTCATGAAATTTACCTGATCTGATCAAATCTGATTTAATTCAAACGAATGTTTAAAATTAAACAGTAGAAAACAATCCTGAAAACTTGCCATTTATTAAAAAGCGTGCATAATTTCACCATTAAACTGCCCATTATTCTCCATTAATTTCCTCATTGTGCATTATCTCAGTCTTAGTTTTTATTTTTTTAAATAAAATATTGAAAAGTAATTACGAAAACTATATAAAATAAGAATTACACTTATAATCGAGTTTAGCTTCACTTCATGCAGCTAAATCCCATACATATATACACATAATGTTAAAAAATGTAATTTTTTAGAATTTTTTTTATAAAAATTAGCAATTTACATAAACTTTACATATTTATATATATATATATATATATATATATATATATATATATATATATATATATATATATATATATATATATATATATATATATATATATATACGCTTTTGATTAATTTAAAGATAACTTTTTTTTTTCAAAGTTTGATTGATATTTTTTCAGAAAATGTATGTTTGGTATGGCACCAAAATTTTTGAAACAGAAAAACCTCTAAAATACATCGTAATTTTACTAATAAAATTTGTTAATAAATATTTACATAAAAGCTCTCAAAAAATTAATCTAAATAATATAAGGAATTGTAGGATGGTTATAATTGAACTTACCCTGTTTAAACCATCATCGAATTCGTTCTGGTTGCCAGATGTCAATGAACTTGGTATGTACGTTATGTGAACCATGGAAAAAGAATTGGAAATGAAACAATGTTCATATTTTGACAGATTGTCGTAACTTTCTCATATGCGAAAAATATGGGTCGATTAAAAAATTTTCGTAACATGATGCGCTCAAAAAAGTTAGTAGTCACTGTCAGAAAATAATTTTGGAATGTACCAAATAGGTCAAACAAGAGTGTTTACTGTAAAGTTTTCATTTCTTCATTATTTTTACTAGATTTTTTGTTGTTGTCAATTTGACAATTTGATTACCAGATTTTGTAATATACCAATTCGTTGCACTGCAAGAATATCGACATTTTAAAGACTTATGAACAACTGATTTTGGAGTCAGCTTTGAGTAATATTTTTATGAAATCCAATTTGAAAGAAACTGGAGAGTGAAATGTATGCTGCTTGGAAAATTTCTAAATAAACAAATCAAATAGTGAAGAATAGTGAATAGTCATATCACGTACAAGATCAAGAAACAATTCGCACTAATGGTTGATCACGCTATATCGCGTTTTGAACGCTTAACGAAAACGGATTGCAAAGTGAACATATGTTTAAGATATACAGAGTTTTGGAGGTCTAATTTGTATTGTTTTGTTCTTTATATAGTTGCTTTCTTCACCTTATCATTCTTTACAATTGCTTGAAATTCCATAAAAAACCAGTATTTCATTCATTGATGATAACATATACAGAAACAATAGTAAAAATCGGATTTATTGGAGCAGTTGTTGAAATGTTTATTTTGTCATTGTAAGCTAGCAGTTTTGAGAAAATACCGCAAAAATAATATTCTTTGAAAAATCATAAATATTATTCCAAACAGCTAAAATAAAAATAAAAATTGTTATAGAATCGTTTGAAACTGAACTCTGATATGAAACGAGAATTGAGATACATGATTTTGGGTCGTCAAATCTAAAATGAATCCATCCATCCGAGGAAAATTGAATAAGTTCTCAAGCAAACACTTACCAAATGTTTCCAGCAAAATTTTGCCTGTCATGGGCTATTACCAGAATTTTTTTTTATCCATTTTTTTAATGTAGTTCAAAACATGTAAATAACAGAATAAATATAAATATTTTTATTTTCAATGTTATCTATAAGAGCCGCTGTGGCTCAGGGGATAGAGTACTCGTCACTCAATGAGGTGAACTGGGTTCGATCCTAGGGATAGCTGGTCAATTAGAATTCCGCACCCGGCTCGCACTGATCACAGTGCTGACGTAAAATATCCTCAGTGGTAGACGGATCATGGTTTAGAGTCCTCTAGCCGTCAGGCTAATCTTGGTAGGTTTTCGTGGTTTTCCTCTCCATGTAACGCAAACGGGAGTTAGCATCAAAAAGTCCACCACGAAAACAATTTTCTTCCAATATTTGACGAACTAGTTCTGGATTGAGTTCAAAGTCTTCTGGATTGGGTTCAAAGTTAAAAGGCTACGGAGTTAAACATTAGTAGCCGTGAACCCTAAACTGGGTCGGCTGTTCAACGATGGTTATAAAATTATAAAATATTATCCGTAAATGTTTGAAAAACAAGCCTTTTTTTAGTTAGTCTTCATGATGTTACTCTTCTATAACGTTTCTATGTATTTACTTTTCTTATAAAAATAAATAAATAAAAAAAATTTGAACGAAGCTCATTTTTCACTTTGGAAGAAAAACGGCATTTCAGTATTGTTTTGTTCAATTACATGTCCGAAGAAAAATAAAGAAAGTACCGACCATCTTCCAATAATATAAATTCCAGGATACTTTCAGCGTATCTCAAAATAGAAACCAAGCAATAACAGAGTAAATATTCCCCCATAAAACAAGAGAGATGCTCAAAGAGCTCTTATGCCCTTAGATAGTGTAAGCTGTCTCCCAGACAAGAAGAGTAGAAAAACGGACAGGAAAGAACTATTCCACTAAAAGCTATAGAATATGGGCGTCAAAAGTCCATCGATGGGCTATTGTCCTATGCATCCCCATGGGTGTTGGGAGATGCACTCAGCCCCTGTCTCTCACCTCATTTATCTTCATAGCACCTTCCTCTCAGGTGTCCCTATCATCTTCATTACCTGGAGAGAAGATGCTAGCTTCTAGCTCTTTTTTTCCTCTTCCCGCCATCCTTGCCATTCAAAGAATGTGTTCCCTTTTTTTTTGTACCGTTTTTTCCTTGTGCCATCTCTATCTGTCTCCGGAAACGGCCTCGGACAATGCGCAGACATGGCATTGGGATTATACCATCGAAGTAAAGGGCTTTTTTTTTTTCTTTTTTTTTTATTTCTAGGAAATATTGGCTATGCTTGTATTGTAAATGGTAAACATCGATGTAGTTCCTGCGATAAATAAGAATGAGAAAGTAGATAGGAAGGCTATTCTGTAAATGTTTTTGAGAGGAACATAAAGCGTTGGTACGAATGTTCTTCGATGTATGGTCATTTGGTTGAGGGAAAAAATAAGAGCTGAATTAAAATCTATGAGAATAATAGCTAAAGATTCTTCTTTAACTTTAAAATTTAAAAAAAAGTACAAGCAACCTGATATTGCTAAAGCCATAAACTACAATAGGCTACAATGGCTCTACCATCTATTTCGATCTGATAATACTAATCCAGTAAAATGGCTTACTTTTACTAATACAATAAGAAACAGAAAACGAGGAAGACCACCAATTAGGTGGCTTGAAATGGTGGAAAAGGACTTTCATATAGTAAAAAGGGGATTTCTAGAAGAGCTTGACCAGCTGATGGGATCAGATGACAAAAACTACTTAGGATGGCTTTGGCCTGTAACAGGCTGTTGTGCCTTAAAGAAGAAGAATAAAAATTAAAAATATAGGTAATGGTAATAGCAAATAAGCCTAAATGTTAGAGTAAGTGCTTATTTTAACTCGAATTACTAAAGCAGAACTTCATTATGAAATTAAAAAGAAAGCTATACGTGTTGGTGATTTCGAAACTATTTACAAACATGAAATAAGGTAGAAATATTGCAAACAGCCAACAGAAATGTAGCTTATATAATGGGTTAACTTATATTGTAAATAATAAACACATGGGGGAATCTTTTGCTATAAATACCCCCGGGAAGGTTGGTTAAATGTTTTTAAAACTGAATGGTGTTAAAAAAAAATAAAAAATTTCGGGACTAATGAGTTCCTTTGTAGAGTTATTTAAAGGTAAAAAGAACTAAGGATTGAATTGGAGTTTAGGTAATGATAATGGAAAGCTAATGGGCTTTGTAAGTGTCTAACTAAGAGTGGGAGAAAAAAAACAGAATATGATTATGGTTTCAAAAAGAAATAGCATAATATACAAATTTCAGATTCTGCAAATTTTTGTACAATAAAATAAAAATAGAAATATCAATAAGACCAATAATTGGATCATTTAAATATCACAAAGCACAGATATGCCCAACAAGCACAGCACAGATATTTTTGAATGAGTTCTATTAAAAGTTATCACTAATCAAAACTCAAAATTTTAAACATTGTTGAATTATAATTGTAATAATTATTGTTGAATTATTGTTGAGTAATTTGAATATTATTTGAATACTATTGCATTATTTTCATACTTTAAGATACTCAAACTTCCTGTACACTGTTGGTCACTAATCTTAAAGTAATTTCGAGACTTTATCTGAATGACGAAGTGATGTAAAACTCGTTCCGTTCGCTATCTTGTTGTCAGTACTATACGTTTGTGAAAAAAATATTATCCAGTAATAAAAACGTGTTGAAAATAACATAAACTAACTTAATTTCTTATTTTTCTTTAGAAACGTAATACTTCTTAATTTTGATGTTCTTGAAGCGTATAGAGCAATTCCAAATTCTACGAAAGTTGTACTTGGCAGATTTTAAAAGTTATAACACTATTGATAAAATTTGAGTAACTCTTTTAATTTTTATCATAATAAATATTAGTGATGATATTTTTACTTACTCCAATTTTAAGAATCTTATGGAAATTTTATTTTAAAAATTAAAAACTGATTGTACCGTGTTGTCTTACGTCCCTAACATCCAGTTTTTAATTTTTTTAAAAATTTCTAAGTTAGTGTAAATGGGACCACGAATTATTTAATCACAAACTTTTCAGGACGGCACTATTTTCTTTTAAATTGAATGCTTTTAAAGTCTGCAAATAGAACATTCATAAATGACGGAATTCTTATAGCCAATTCAGGTTTTTGTGCCATTTTACTTCAATCAATTCTAGCACAAACGGCTGCTAATTGGGATTTATCAGTAATTTTTTTAATTAAAGAAAATTTAGCTATTTGTTTTATCAATATATCTTTTATTTTTCTCAAATCTTTTGAGTCAATCAAACAAATATAAAACAAACACACACTTTTAGTTTAGGTATTAACTTTTTTTATTAATTAAATTTAAGGTCTCTTTTGTAATATGTGCCATTTTTCAAAACTTCCGACTACCGAAAGTTTTCGATAAAATATCGGCTACTAAATACATTGACAGTGCAAAATACTATCAATTCGAATTGTTGGCCATGCAGGGATTTATTTCTTACCAGTGTTAATGACCAAAAATTTTTTAAAAAAATGCAAAAAGCCTCTAAAAATAATAGCATGAAAAGGACCTTCAAATGAAAAAATGCCGAAAAACTTTTCAAAACATGATTCATTTTTACCATTTTTTTGTTGTAAATAAAATAAATAAGGATAAGATAAATAAGAATTTGTTAACAGTAGTTATCAATTTTAAGAACGTCAAAATTTTAAAATTTAATGATTGACTCCAAATTTTTTTCATGGTGAAAACACTTTATTTAGGTAGATTTAAAGTCACAAAATTCAATGAACAATTTATAGTAACTTATAAAGCAAAAAATTAATTCACAAGCAAAATGCTCTTTTAAAGGAAAATGTCATTCAAAATTTTTAAAAAAATCATTAAAAAAGGAAAAATTTGTAAAATGACCCACAAAAAAAAAATAAATAAATAAATAAATAAATAAATAAAAAATAACAAGGAAAAAAGAAAAAATATGCAAAAAAGCATTTATTATCAAAATAAAACCCTGTTTATTACTTTATTTTGAAAGTCAGCATCAGCATAATACTAATTGTAGCTAATTTTAAATTATATATTTTTAATAAATATCTGAGCAAAGAACTTGTATATTTTAAATCCCTAAGCTTGAAATATTGTAGTAAATATTATAAGAAGGCTTTTTTTTTAAGTATCCCATATATTATTAGATCTTGACGAGTAGATTAATTCATCTCTTTTGTTCTTTTTCTTTTATTTAAGTTTCTCAGAAATGTTTCACCGGGAATTAATTTTTATTTCATTCGCAATCAATAATAATGTGTTTTAAACTTATTTAACTGTTTTTTGCGTTCAACAAATTGCGATTATGCATATTAGTTTCTTCCCATAATTATGTATAGAAAAAATAGCATACTGATAAGTGAATTACGGTAAATAGTATAATACATCATAATTAAGTAATCAATAACCTTTTAATTAAACTAGATTATTCCTACTTCTCGAATCTCATTTAAATTAAACATCCATGTTAGACGAATGGTTAATTGAGAATGAAGATCTTCACTTGTTTCTCTTATTTCACAGTAGATATAAAAACATATGGGGGGGGGAGCACCTTATCATATTAATAACCTTTTTAGAAACCCCAACCGACCACTTATGCTTGGAGACCTTGCAATCTTCATTACTTCCCATAATCTGGAATCGATCCGCACCTCCAGGAGATGATTTCATTATCCATTTCTCTTTCCAGCATCCCCTTTTCCCCCCATCCCTCTCGGAAAACTTCCTCAATAGCCGTCCACATTAACACTCAGGGAATATTTCCGGGGTGAAGGGAAAAACGCTTTACTCCTTTTATATGGTGAAGAAAGGTTGGGGTAAGGCGGAAGGGCGAGATTATCTCTATCAAGGTACTTTGTCTGATGAGATTCCTTGACGTATGAGTGGGGATCAAAAAGAGGCATTATGCTTCCAAATATTGAAGGCTTCCTTTTCCAAAACTGTTTTACATATTATCTAGGGTTATCGCGCAGAGAGATGGAATACCCCCTGGGGGGATTCTTGGGTGTAGAGGGGGGGTACAGTAAAAGAGAAGATAGCGGGAAAGATGGAGTGGAAGCTCACCACGAATCCGACGGACTGTTTTGTATTTTAAATGACCCAAAACAAAGGGATGGGGAAAATGACGCTTTTTGAGGAGAAGATTTCCTTTTCGGGATTTTTGGAAGAAAAGAGGGGAGGGGAATTGAAGACCGAAGTTCCTTATGTAAAGATGGTGCGAGGAGTTTGGAAATTTTTATTTTCTTTTCAAAAGAGGATGGTGTGGAAAGATGGAATTTTCCTTAGATTTCCCTAGATGCCTTATCAATTCAGATCCTCCCGTTATTTTTAGGTTTTGTGCGGGACATTCCTGTATATAAATATCCCTACTGAGTAGTTGAGGTTTTTTCTCTCCAAGTCAAAGTTTTGTTTGTTTTGCTTAACAGCCCTCCTGTTTTTTATGACCTCATATATATGTATAAATGTTGGCAGTTTTTAGAGATTTGAATAAGTAATCCATCGATTGGTTGATTTCGTCGCAAGTGCATCACGTCCTTCGGTAAAAAGAAGGATATTTCAAAATGCTCTGATTTCAAGAATGAATTATACAATTGTGTTATCTTTTGAATATACATAGTTTACCAATAGTAAAAAAAGGCATTTGCATTTAAAAAAATAGAAACGAGATGTTTTCGGCAAAGTTGAAACTTAGAGATTTAGAAATCAAATTCAGAAAGCTATTGACTAAAAAATTTTACAATAAATATTACGTAAGTTTCCCTAAAATGTCTAATTAAAATGTTTACCTACCTTGGAAGACTTGCGTCACTTTACCTCAAGGTCCTTAGAAATAATGTCATGAGTTGAAAAAAACTTTTTATTTCGCAGAGCTGTATAATTCTAATATATGTATATTGTCATTTTTAAAATGAATATAGTCATTTAAGATAGTATTCCGTTAAAATTATGATTGTTATTTTTATTTAAAATTTTGTTCACCCCTAAAAAATTTAGAAATTTAGCGCAATTCAAGTGTTAGATAATTTACAGAATTTGTATTTTAACAAAAACTGTAAAAGAATTCTGTGAAACTAACAAATTCCTCTTAATTTGTACTAATATTGTAACATAATTTAACAAAGGAAAGTAAATAGATAATTAATATTTCTCAATTACTTGAAATAGTTATATTTTTTTAAAATTTTAAATTGCATTTTAGAACATTTTTGCTACACTTTTCTTTGAAAATAATTAAGCAAAGAAAACAATATTCGAAATACCTTTTTAGATACTTTTCTTTCAACGAATGATATATTGATCCTCGAATCAAACTATGAACGCCATCTAACGGTAAATTCGACACTAATTATTTTTGTCATGTGATGTTTTTGAAGTTAGTCATATTTCAAGTTTCGAAGAAATATCATTTACCCAGAATTTAATGTTTAACGGATTTTCAAAGTGAAATTTTAGAACACAAGGCTATTAAATCTTAGTTGATTTGTCATCACAAAAAAAGCATTATGAAAAAAAGTGCGATTTCATGAGTTTTGTGCTCTAGTCTTGTAAAAAGAATTCAGCCTTTCTAAAATTTGTTCAACTCTTTTTAGTTGTATAATAGGGTAAAAAAAGAAAAAAGAAAACTATACTCAAATTACCTCCGTATGTACACAAATATAAGAAATTACTTATAAACAAATTACAAGTACTTACAACAAATTATATATGGAATCAAAATCAAACTGTAAAAGCCGTCTATCGGTAAGTTCGTAACTTATTAAAACTGTCAACTAACTTGAGTGCATTTTGAACTTTAATATCATTGCTTCGAAGAAAAAATAAACTACTAAGATATTAATTCATAATAAATACTCATATGGAAATTTAAAAATATTTGTGTTTCGAGGAAGGAAACTTCCTATTCCCGATGTAAGGGAACAAAATTATCTTTGAGTAACAGGATATCTTAAAAGACAAAAAAAAAAAAAAAAAAAAAAAAAAAAAAAAAGCACTCTCCATTTTCCTATCTAAAGGAGACATCGGCAGTAATTTAGTTTCAGTCATCAAGAACTACTTTCTGTCTTTGTCAGGAAGAGGTCTTGCAGTTTTCTTCTCGTCTGGACATAAAAGAAATACAAATAAAAATCATCCTAATTTCCGGCAGGGGTCAGTTTATTTATCTCACTGACCGATGGTACAGACAGGAAAAGAGTGGTGGAGATGCAACTAGATAAAAAAAAGAAAAAAAAAAAAAGAAGTAAAACTGAAAAAGCATGGTATATATAAATTCCTAGAAAAGAAGCTTCTCTCTTTTGGAGCATGGGAAGACTTTCAATACCGTTAGAGCCATAGCTCTTGTTTTACGAGCGTTCCCAAGAGCCTATAGTAATGGAGGGACAAGAACTAAGATTGTCCTCATCCCCTACCCCACATGCCAAACAAAAGAGTTGCACCTTTAATAGGTGACCCCTTAAAGGTTCCTGCGGGGATAAGGATCTCTGCGTTCATAGATTGTGGGGATTTCTTCATCAAACATCCAATTTTTTGATCGATCTTTTGAAAGCTTTTATGATTATCACTTTCTATGGATTAGCAATTTAAGCATTTCTTAAAGCAGGGCGTGAAGTTTTATTTTTGAAGATAGCAACCGGACTAAGATTTTTGCTCTTCCTAATTTTACATTCATGAAAAATTTGAATAATTTTTATAAAATGTATTGGGCTGTTCGAAAAGTAATTTCATTCTTTTTTATGAAAATAAAAGACTATTTTCTTATAGTGAATAAATATTTTATTGAAGCATATTTTGTCCATTATTCTGGTCCAATACCTTTTGCCCCTTTTCTGGAATTTAACGCACTTAAAAATTTTTTTTTAAATCCAAAAAACTGATTCAGGTCCTTCTAATCAATGAACTGATTTGAGACCTCCTTATTTGAAGTGAAAGGATTTTACAATCTAAAAAAATTTGTAGAAATTGTAGAAATCACATCATTGCTGTAGACAATCCATTTCTCATCCTCAGACATGGGAGTCAAAAATGGATAATTCTCTTGATGAAGCAAATTATTGACGCGACGGCACAAATTTATCTTGCGAGAACATGAGAGATTTAAATGTTGATTTTTAAGATTAAACCTTTGACTTTTTAAATGATCCTATACAGTCAAATTTAATAAATTTAATGGTTCAGTTGCATAGAATAAATTAGCGTCTTCTTTAACTTAAACAGGCGGGGTGCAACATCGCGCATTTTAATCGAAGGTTTGCAAACTATTTCTGACACTTTTACGGACACATCTGATATTTTTTTCTTGCTTGAACAGCACCTCACTTCCATATTTGAAAGGGCACCAAGCAAAAACTACAGCATAGAATCAGACTTTTTATCGAGCAAACCTTGTCATGTCGGCTGTTAAAACATATAAAGATTATGCGGCTTAAGTATGAAATTAACTCTAAATCAATATAATTAAGTCCTCTGTTGGAAGAAAAAATAGAAATTACTTTCCAAACTACCCAATAGTATGAAGTACTTTATAGTGATCAAGAGTATAAAAGAATGTAGACACTTAAAAGTAAAACGTATGAATTGCAATGTTAATATTATATTAAATTAAAATAAGTTTACCCTAAGGTTTCAATTTTTTCAAAAAAAAAAAAATAAATAAAATAAAAAAATAAAAAATGGGTTCATAAGGAAAAAGAAAGTGACTCAGCAGTATTCTATGTTATAAATTAAAAAAAAACGGCGTCGACTGATATCAAAATGTTTTGCTTCAATGAGGCACGGTTTTCTAAGCGTACATAGTTTCCAATTGTTTAGTTTTTTCCAGCAATAGCTGGTCGATACGAATTCCGCAGCCAGCTCACTCACTTTTAACTGTCTAACAGAGCGCTCGCTTTCCAATGAGGTCACCGAGGTTCTAATCCCAGCTATGACAGATCAATACGAATTCCGCGGCCGGCTCGTACCGACCGCGGTGCTGACGCAAAATATCCTCAGCGGTAGACGATAATGGGTTAGAGTCCCCTTGCTGTCAGGTTAACCGTTGGAGGGTTTCGTGACTTTCCTCTCCATGTAATGCAAATGCGGGTTAGTTCCATCAAAAAGTCCTCCACGAAGGCAAATTTATCCCAATACGTGAACCAGGAGTTCCCTTGTCTTCCGGATTGAGTTCAAAATTACAAGGCTACGGCGATGAACATTAGTAGTCGTTGACTCAAAATTGGATCGGCAGTTCAATAAAACAAACAATTTCGGTGAACAGTTTCTATTTTATGCGTTTTTCTTTTTTAAAAAATTGATCAATCATAACTTTAATATGCGTTTCTTTTCTTACTAAACTAGTTCAGCTTCGATGATTCAGATGCAATAAAAGCAAAGTATAAAAATAGTTTTTTTTTAAACTTTAATTCAGAACCAGAATTGTGCAGTCGATAGATGAAATTTTTAACTCCGACTCCAGATTTTTCGTAGTGCGATTCTATCTCCGACTTCAGACTTTTCAGAGAGTACGAATCCATACTTTTCAGAGAACTCGATTTTTTCTCCGACTCCAGATTTTTCAGAGAGCTAGATTCGAACTCCGACTAATACTAAAATCTAAGTAACTAAGTAAATAAAAATCTCAAATTATATATTTTTATTTTTTATGCTCGATTAGAATACATGGTATTTTATTTGAAATTCATAACATGACAATAACGAAATAACAATTAAATATATAACATAATTATAATTAAAAATAATAGAGAACATAGCAATTGAAATAAGATATTTTAAAATAATAATTGAAAAGAAAAGGAAAATATAATATAAAATATTCATGATCAATGAATGATGATTTCAAATGATGCTATAAATTCATATGCATTGTGATTTCAATTAATATTTCAATTTTTTTTCTTTTTCTTTTATTTAATTAATATTTTGTTTGGGAATTTATGGATTAAAAGGTAATTATCAAAAATTTATTTATTAACATAGATCATTCAATAGCTTCCCGTGTTCTTTTTCAATAAGCCAATCAAACATTAGCTAAAAAACGCTTTAATGTAATAAAATTTGTTTCGCGATAAGTTATAATTTAAAATGTCAGAATATTTATTTGACTAATCTTTTTTTTAAAATTATTTTAAAACATAATTGTGAATATTTGTGTAAATAATTTTTATAAGAATAGAAATTTTTTTTCTTGTATCATATAGGAAATAATTTTGAACTAATCCAGAGCTTTCTTAAGACTAAGCAGTTCGGTTGAATAACGGTATTTAAAGACTGCAATACCTACTATTAGTTTTAAAAGATATTTTGAAATTTAATTAAACGATATTTTACTTTTACTTCCTAATATAGTAACAAAAATAATTGTACAAATCAATTACCAGAAAATAATGGGGTAGAAAGCTAGTATTCAAAGATCTAATCCTTGAAATTGTATGGTTAAAGAATGAGTTGTGATATTCTAGCTAAAATAAGGATTAAAATTATTTATGGAATTTCTTAAGTATCAAAGAATAATTTTAAATCATTTTAAAGTTTGTATACCTTATATGATGTTTCTAAGATATAATTAAAAGGCAAGGTATTATTAATAAGAAGAAAGAGTAGAAGCTGAGGATAAATTTTATAAATAAGCTGCATAAATTTTCCTTTTGTTTTCTGAAACCTATTTTTAATGATAGAGGTAAAATTGAAGCAGTGCTGTAAGTATTAAAATGGAACATGCATTGCTACTCCATTGTTCCTAGACACCCCGATCAAAATCAAAAATAAATGAGAATGACACTTTAAAAAATACATTAAAAAATCCCTCAATTTATTTATTCTTAATTTTCAAACAAAACAAAAATAAAGAGATGTTTCATAATAATTAATTTAAAAACTAAATCGATTAAAATTATTCCTTTTCCTTTATATATTTATTTTATAACTAATGTAGCATTTTTTTTTTTCTTTCCGTTGCTAAAGCTCCTGCTTATAGACCAAACACATTTTGGCGAGCTTCAATCACAAGGTATAATTTTATATGTTGCACCTAAAAACAGCATCTCCAGGTTTATAATCAAATAAAGTTATTCCAGATGGGTACACCGGGGGGTTTAGAAATGGTGAGAATCACAGAACTAACTGAATAATCGCTGGACAAACAGGGAAGCGAGTGGTCAAGCGAATGGCTATTTCTATTTAATTCAGGTCGCCCCGGTCATGTTGGTCGACGGGTAGAGGAAGTAAAAGTGGTCAATTACTGAGTTTGGTCACAAAAGAAGCCCCCTTTTTGCCTACCCGTGGCTAAACTAATCAAGACTGCAATTAAAGGAGCCTACGTTTATTGGTGGCACAGCGACGCTCTTTTGTCTGGCAAGGACTGGGGGAAGCAGGGGTGATAATAATGTGAGAATCATTCGGTTGGGGGAGGGATTTTATTGCTAAATGTGGTGAGTCTATATTAAATGTGTCACATTTATGACATATTTATCAATATCTTCACAATAAAGTCACTAAAATGGCTATCTGATGTGTAGTTTATAAGAGTAACCATTGTAAGTAATACATTTGCCAATAATTGTAATTACATTTTCAGCATTGTTAGAAATTGTATTTTAATTGCCCAGTAATTAGCTATTAAAATTTCAAAAAACGAACAGTTTGAATGAATACAGCAATGAATACAATGAATGAAATGAGTGAATGAATGAATGAAATGAATACAGCATTTACAGTTCTATATTTGCTGAGGGTGTTCTAGGATTATTTAGTTTTATAACCGTCGTTGAGCAGCCGACACAATTATGAGTGTACGTCTAGCAATAACAAGGGAATTCCTGAATCAAGAATTGAAAAAAATTTCGCCCTTGGGGAGAACTTTTCGATGGAATTAACCAGCATTTGCGTTACATAAAGGAGAAAACCACGAAAAAACCCTAAAGTTAGGTGAGGGAACTCAAATCCATGATCTGTCTACTACTCAGGATATTTTAAGTCAGCACTGTGGTCAGTGCAAGCCTAGAGCAGAATTCAACCAGTCACCACTAAGAGATTCGAAACCGGGTCAAATCATCAAATCATGGGATGGCGAATGCTCAATCTCTTGAGCCACCGTGGCTCTCCCAGGATTATTGCGACAAACTCTAAGGGGAGGTAGGGACATCATAAGGATTCAGATTTGCTTAGCAACTCCTGAAACTAAACTTTAGTTTGAAATCAACAACATTTGTTAACTACAAATTAAAAAATAACTCTATATTGCAATTGTTAACTGCACTAAATGCAATCGCAACAAGTATTCAATTTTATGTTTTTATTGTGGTATAACTTTATGCTCTGTTAGAAGGGATTTGGGGTGCTAATCAGCAATGGCCTCCACCCAGGAGTTGTTGGGGTTGTGGCCTTGTAGCTGGGGGTTCTGTGAAAGGTCCTCATTGCCATGGAACTATCTGTTTCTCTAGCCACGACTATCTAAAGCCAGTACATGCCCCATACGGGGCAAAGGTACAGAGTCGTGTGCTAGTGCTGTTGTCAAAAAATGTGTTGAGTTCTTATTTATTTATCTGCTGTCAAACACATTTTCAATAGTATTTGTATATTAGTACAATGTGGGTATAATTTAATTTAAGTTGACAAAATTTTTGATTTTGATAGATCTTTTTACAATTTAACATTACTTTCTTACATTTTACGTTGACTATAACATTTTTCATTCATATATAAAATATGATAAAAAGAAATTCAGTTAGTGCATTTATGGATTAATAACATGAAATACCATTTATATCTATATTATTCTAGATGTATTTCCATTTGTAAAATTAAAACTTAAATGAACAATTTCTTAATTTGAATCAAAACACTGAGATTTCAAATACTCAAACGATCAAGAAACACTCGCATTTGCATGTAAAATAATTCCCAAAAATAAATTGTTAATTTAGAAAAACAAACATTTCAGCCATTTCCATATACATATCGAATCTTCGTCTTTATTCTGATTTACATAGAATGCGAATATTCTGATTACTTCCGACTTACCTAAAATCACTTAAGACATTCTATAAATAAATTTATTTATGACGGAAGCTCTATATTCCCCGTGGAGCCTCGAAGAATTTGAATCGTATAAATTCCTGTATCCTCAAAACCTCTCAACTCCACTCACCCCTCCCTAAAAAGAATATTCCTCTCCAGCCAGAAGAAGACTAAGAAGTTACCGATTTACGCCTCGTTAAGAACAAACAAAATAAGTAAGTTCCGATGGAAAGAATCCTTTTTGGAAAAAGACGGGGGCGTTCTCATCCTTCAAAATTTCTCAGAAAAGACCTCCCCGCTTAAAAATATAATTCCAAGAAGAGCGAGATGAGGGGAGAAAGATGCTCAAGATCCGATCATCCTTTTGGAAGAAGATTCGAGCATTTTTAGATGGGGGGCTGACTTTGGGGACCCTCTGTGTTAAGATAGTGAAGAGACAAACGGGAGAGCGGCTCTAGATCAATAAAGAGCACAAAGTGAAGGTAAGGGGGGATGTAGCATAAGAAGGGGGGTGCCGAAGGTAATTTTCATGCTAATGAGGGGGAGCTATTTTCTGGGTGGCCTCACCTATTTATGATGCATCCTGCCTCTTCCCATCATTTGAATTTCCATAGTGTCCCACTGAAACTAAATGACTTTAAAACTATCCGCGCGTATCTGAATTTTCTGCGCTATGCATATGCTATGCCCCTTCCCTCTCTTTCCATCGTCTTAGGGTGTGTTGCGAGAAGAATCTTCAGCATCCTACCCCCGCACCTCATCCTCTTCTCATAGAAATCCAGCCCCCTCTTCCGCATCCTTTTCTTTTCTCCCTTTTACCTGGGATTCATCTCTTCTCTCTTCGCTGAGATTTAAAGGAAAAGGATGAGAGGGGTTGATGGAGGGGTGAGAAATAAGTTTTCTCGTAGTTTTGGGGAAGTGAAGGGGTTGTGCTGTTTCGAAATTGTCGTAACTCGCTCTTATGTCAAGGGAAGATATTGAAGTCAGTTTCGATGTGGTTTGAATTAATTTTGCCCAGTCAATACTTTTCTGAATAGATGGAAAAGTTTCTTTTTAATTCATATGGGACATTTAATGGCATATTCAATTAATTGAACTCAATAAATCTCAGTATTTTCTTTGAGTGCGATATTTGCACTGACTAATTTCAAAACTATTTAGATTTTTTTAGATCATTATTTATCTCTATGACATGAGATTTACAATAAATATAAATAGTATAAAGTTTTTTTTAATGAATGTTGTTTTGGATTAATGAATTTTCTTATGATTTATTTGGAATATTATAGAGTAATTTTGATAATTTTAAATATTTAAGCTTGTTGTATATTTTATGTTCCTTGTTCGAATAACATATTCATTATGGGTAGCAAATTAATATTTAAGTGAGAAAAATGCTCAAATCCGGCACATTTTTTGTGAATTTATTAACACCTGGTTGGCTAATTTTGACGATATTATAAAATTTCAGATAATTTATTAGTTTTTAGTTAAAGTGAGATTAAAAACCTCGAAACCACAGTGCAAAAAAATCCGGACAAAATACGGTATAAAAAAACCCGGAAATTTGTTTTCATCATCCGTAAAATTTGTTTTTACAGTTACATATTATACCAAAATTACAGTGTATCAGATTTTTTGTTCCATAACATGCTTCGGTAAACATGGATTGTACTGTAAAAGGTACCAGCACCCTGAATGCCGGTACTTTTTTCCATAATTTGGTCAAGAATTTTTATAATGCAGTTGAATGGTCAGAAGAAATCAAAAGACAGAAGAAAAGAGATAAAAGATGAATGGTTGAAAAACCTTACAGTTTCATTCGATTCGTTTTATTGCTTTTGATCTCATTTTACTGTTATTCTCCTGTCCCCATTGAAAGCTTTTTATAACATCTTCTTTTTCTTGTCACTTCCACATTAATCTCTACCCACAATATTTTACTTTATGTCTGAACCTTTGATAAAAAAATGTAAAAGTGTGGAGTAAAGCAGGTAATTGCGGAGCTACTCTAAAAATTATTGAATAAAATAATATTAGTTAAAATACTATACTTTTTTTCTAATGTCATTACCTATTTTCGTTAGCCTCTGCGTCGAATGCATTCATTTCAAACTTTGCCATTGTCTATAAAAAAAAATTTAATTTCTTAAAAACTGGTATTATTATAAATATTATCTTCATTCATTGTTTTCATTTGATTGTAAAATAAAATTTAATCTATAGATATCTAGTTTTTAGGCAATATTTACTCTAAGTTAAATACACAACAAATCACATCTAATAAATAGATCTAAATGCGTAATCGGTCAAATAGTTTCTGTGTGTTATAAATTTTAGACAGTCAGAAATTTAAATTTTGATGTGTCAAATCCTATTCGACTGATTTCATTCAAATTTTGTATTTTGTCATACAAAATTCCGTGCTTTAAATTTATGTAAAAATTGGCATACCACACAATTCAAAAATTCATTATTACTAAATGAAATGGTTAAAATATTAATTTATCATTAAAAATATTCTTTTGCTTGGAATTACCTTTAGATAAGCAATAGTGACTATAGTGACTTATAATTATAATAGTGACTTATAATAGTGAGACTTTTTTTTAATTCGCTTAAAAAATTTTCTAGATATGGCAAAATTCTCAAAAAGTAAAGAGTCCAAACCTTCGATTACTCTCCTGACCAGACTATAAGATTGCGTCAATCCCTTATATTTTGAAGATCAGGAGTCATAATTCGCCGAAAAAGAATGTATGCATGTTTATTTAGAGAAACTGGAAATAAGTTTTTGTGTCTGATTTCGTAACTGAAAATGTAGTCTTCACCAACTAATTAGCATAGTTGAGGTCACCCTTTCGAAAAATTGAAACTGAGTCCTAGTTTGTGAAAATCCGATCAAAAGTTAATTAGGGTATTCTTACATCATTTACATCTTACTTTCTCAATCGAAAACTTTTTTTCTGAGTAAGATGCTTAGAGTTTAGATAGATAATTTTTATTCACAAAAATTTTATAAGAGTTGAATTCTAAAGGTTTCATGAGCACAATATACAATCTTTTTAAGTGTCTGACTTTTCAATCCAGAAAATTAGAATTGCTTCAAATGTACTTTTTTTATACTAAATCTAATAATATCTAAATTTAGTCGAGAGTACTGATACTTTAAAATTAACGAGGGTTTAATGTATGATTTGATTGAGTATTATTTATAAATACTTTAAAAATAATACCTCATTTGTCTACCTAGCAAAATTAAAGTCTATGCCACTTTTCCCAGAATATAACGCTTAGAGTTAGAATATAAAATGTCATATCTTTAAACCAAACTCATATCATGTTCTAACAATGATAAAAGCTTTATGCTCTTATCACAAAGTGCACAATCTTCTGATCAGATACGTCATTAAGGCTAGTTTTGTAATAATTAGTTTGCATAAGAATATTTGAGACCAAGAAAAGGATGTATTAGATATTAGGAGACAATGACATATTCATCATTTCTAAAAAATGCAGTAAGGAAGATGTTATTAGAATTTTTCATAAAGATAGTTTTAACAATCAACAATAATGATAATAAAAAAATGCTGGAAAATCACCAATATTTGCAGACAAAAAGGAAATTGTTTATTGAGAAAGATTATTCTACTCTCCCAGAAATTTAGGAACAAGTAGCTCCCAAATATGTTCCAGAGTCGAAATTTTAACCTTGAACTTATCCCTTTCCCGCGGAATTTTAATTGAATATATTCTTCAGACTTTTTTTTCATTATGCATTAATTTAAGTACGAATTTACATTTAGAATACGGCATGAAACAACGGTGTTTTTTTGCGTTGTTATTTGCTATATTTTTGAATATGAATTTTAAACAAAATTCCTAGCTATTTTTTTTTGAATTTTATATTTAGTGCAAAAAAAAAAAAAAAAATTCCGATTATCTAACAGTATTTTTGAGTAACTATTAGACTGTTCTTAATTATTATTTTTCATAATAATTTTTATTTAAGATTATAATATTGTTATTTAATTAATATTATAATAACAGGGAAAGATTACCATATATCATTCTAATACTTAATACACCATGGTGTTGGAATTCCTGGCGATTTCTGCATAAATATAGGCAATAGCTATTTAATTATTTTTGAAAATCATAAATTTCGGTAAGAACCGTAGTTTTTATTTTTTACAAGAAATTCGTCATAATACACAAGTAAAAAAATCTTAGAAAAGTGTTCTGCTCGCTTCTTTTGAATTAATATTAAATATATATTTTTATGAAATGAAGAAGCGAATAAATCAAGTAATTTTCAAGGCACAAATACTAAACAAAAGATAAATTTAGCACTTTCTATTCAGAGTATCAAGAAAACATATATACTCTGGTAGCAAGAAGTTGAAGAAATTATAATTTTGGTTGTTTCAGTGTACTCTTTAATGAATTAATCATGACTGTAAATTAATTGTAAATAATGATCATGACTGTAAATAATGATCCAATCATAATTAACTTATGGAAAGTTGTTGAAACTGCAAGCATTGAATAATTGAAAGATAAAGATGGGATATGAAACTTTTTTTTAAATTGTTTTCACTTATTCACTCATAACTAATAACTAATTTACATAAATTAGTTATTAGTTATGAGGAAGTAATACTTACTCTGGAATAAGTGGTCAAAAAGCACACATTGTATCGTTGAAAGTTTCAAGAACTTTTTAAAGGGGATAAATTATAAAGATAGGATACAAAACTCTACATATGTTTTTACTCATTTAATTTCGTGAATTAATTATTCGTTATGGAATAGTATTACTTTGTAAAAAGTGATAAAAACTTCCTACGTTGCATTAATGAAAGACAGGAAAACTTTTTTCAGAGGAGGAAAAGAAAAAAAAGATATATGATTATGACTTAATTTTCGTTCATTCGTTAAATAATTTACGTAAATATTAATTATTCTTTTTGTGCTAGTTGCGTTCACTTTGTAAAATGTGGTAATAAAATCCATGTGGTCATTGTTTTAATACAAAATTGGAGAACTTTTTATAGAGGAAAAAATAAAAAGTTGGGATACGAAACTTTACTTTTGCTTATTTACTCGTTTAATTTCCTAAATTAATTATTCTTCCTGTGATAAAAGTACTTTGTAGAAAGTGGTCAAAAATTCATACATTGCATTAATGAAAGTTTGAAGAACTTTTTTCTGAAAAAAAGATGGGGCATGTGCTGCCTTTATTTTTGTTTTCGCATTAAATAATTTAGGTAAATTAATCATTGTGATAACTGCACTTATTTTATAAAAAGTGGTCAAAAATTCATACATTGTATGAATAAAAATTTGAAGAACTTTTTTAGAAGAGAAAAAAAGAAAAAAGTGAGATACGAAACGGACTTTGTTTTTGTTCACTTAATTAATAATGTACGTAAGTTACTTATTCTTTCTGTGCTAGTAGCTCTTTTTTTTGGGGGGAAATGGTCATAAATATATACATTGCATCATTGAAAGTTAGGCGAACTTTCTAAAGAAGAAAAAAAAGATAAAGATGGGATAGGAAACCGTCTTTATTTTTGACAGGCAAGTTCAGATGACCGTATCAAAAAGTATCTTCTTTCTTTCGTTCTTTTTCTTTGTTACTTCTAAAACTATATTTGGTGCTGTGCTATCAGACATCGGAAACTAGGATTTCATTTCCACCCACAAGAAAGGAAGAACTGATTTCGTCCCCCAATCATGAAAATTTTTTTCTGGTGGCCGTAGGGGCCAAACGTTAGGGGGACCTGACCCCCTTTTCCCGATGTAATTGTATAGCTGCTAGACTTGAAGGCAAAAGCATTACACGCTACGTTGACCCCGACAAATAGAGTTTCGCCTCGAATCAATCCTCAATCAATAGTTTTCTGTTGGGCTAAATGTAGGATTGCCACATCTGGCGGTACAGCTGATACCTAAAATCCTTCTTTTTTGTGTATCAAAGGGTAAAAAACATTCGAATGTAAGTTTTTTTTTTTTATCTTCCCTGTAAGTGTTTAATGAAGTGTACGAATAAAAACAAAAAGCAAGCATTAATTAGGCACGTTTGTAATTAATGTAAAATCGATATTAATGAAACTGATTAACAAATTGGTTCACGAATTGTAACATTTAATGCGATGAATTATTGTGACATATGTATTGCAACATATGTTCATGAATTATTGTGATATAAATATTCATGATTTTTCATAAAAATAAAAATCTCCCCTGCAAGCTTCTTATGAAATTTACAAATAAAAAAAAATAAAAAAAACAAGCAGTTAATCAGGGATGGCTGTAATTAATGTTAAATTGATATTAATGTGTGTGATTAGCAAATTGGTTCATGAATTATGGTAATCTATAATGAATTATTGTAATCTATAATGAATTATTGTAATCTATAATGAATTATTGCAATCTATAATGAATTATTGTAATCTATAATGAATTATTGTAATCTATAATGAATTATTGTAATCTATAATGAATTATTGTAATCTATAATGAATTATTGTAATCTATAGTGAATTATTGTAATCTATAATCATGAATTATTGTAATCTATAAAACTTAATTTGTATTATTTTTAAGCTAACTCAATTGAATTTATGTTACATTATTTATGCAAGTATTAATTTTCATTTTAAAATAGTTCTAATCCCAAATAAAGAGCCAATTTTAAATTAAATTAATTAAGATCTTCTTTATTCTGACTCAGTGATGGCTCAGTGGTTAAAGAACTGAACTGTCATTGTGAAGAACTCGAGTTCGATCCCCAAAGGCACCGTGAAGCCCAAACAGCTTCAGATCGGTAGATACCAATTTGTTTGAGAAGTAAAGATGGCCTGTGCACAGTGCTCATCACATTGCCTCAGTCATGCCATTGGTGATGAAATGGTGAAGCCTTAACCTCCATGACCTCCCGGGCTTACAACGAGCTGTTGCGGGAATGCTTTACTTACTTCTTGATTCAAAGAGTTGTTAATTGTTATGTAAAAATTAAATATATACCGTAATGGGTCTACCTTCCTATCCAGATCAACTTTCAACTCGAAATAGTCTTGCCAGATTTCTTAAGATATGAATTTTAGAACCCTTATAATTCCTGTTTGATTTAATGCTTAAAATAATTGTCTCCTATTTAAGGATGGTGGAATAGTGTTTCTGTCGTTTTTTTCAGAGACTTGTCAGCTACCAAAAACAATACTTTAAATTCCACCAAACGCATTGATTCAGGAAAAATATGCAAATCAGAAATTTTTGTAGTTTACAGGTTAAAATTTTTTGAACCATATATTAGGTAACTTCGTGAACTCGACTCTAATTCAGTTCGAATGAAAGCATAGTTCAATTTAACACCTCCTTAATGTCCATAATTTTGCACCAAATTAAGGGTCAACGTTGAAGGAATTCTTTTAGAATATATATGCTACTTCTTCATAGAATAACTGGGAAAAGCCGGTTAATAGTTGCCGGTAAGCCGTCAGTTTCAGAGCATTGAAAATTTAGCATTTATGCTGTATTATAATTATAAAAGAAAGAAGAGATAATAAAAATAAGTTTTATTTCCTACGTATAAAAGGCAATACATAAAATAAGTTAAAAATACAAAGAAAACAAAGAAAAAATTATAAAAAATTCTAAGGAAAAGAAGAAATATTTTTAATAAATATGTTTTTAAAAAAAATATTTAAAAATTAACTAAAGTACTTAAAAAAACAGAAAATCACAATAAGAAAAAAATATAATCTCGTCATCAGCTCATACAATTATATCTGCAAAGAAGAAAACTTTTTAATATAGCTGCACTAATATAGCCGAAGCAAAATATATCAATACAATGTGTAAAGAGCATTAAAATTTTTTAATGAAAATAGAACATATCAAGCAAAAAATAAAAATGCAAAAAAAAATCTCTCTCTATATATATATATATATGTATATATATATATATATATATATATATATATATATATATATATATATATATATATATATATATATATATATATATATATATATATATATATATATATATATATATATATATATATATATATATATATATCGGTAATAATTGTTGTTTCCAATCCCAGCTGGGATAGCGGAGCTATACCAGATCCATAAGGTCGTGAGTCTTCAAAAAATCGAGGAAAAGGAGAGGTCTCTCAAGAACCTCCTCCATGGTGAAATCTAGGCAATCGAGTAGATGGTGAGGACTAGCCTTGCTGGAGTTGCACTTTTTACAAGTTGGAAAAAGTTTAACTGCCCACTGAAAGTGAGGCTCTTAGTATGCCCACTGACAAATCTACAGGTAGCGGTTTGGTCGGCGCGTGTACCCTGAAGGTCTAGGGCTCCTCCAGGACGCTTGCGGGGGTACCAATTGTGATCCAGTGGAACAAGCCTAGCTTTATTAACTTTGAATTTGCGGATAGAAAACAATTCAGAATAAGTGAGGGCCGTATTTGGAGAGGCTGGGAGGGAAGTACCTTCTTTTGCCAACTGATCAGCACGTTCGTTGCCAAAAAGACCCACGTGGGAGGGTATCCACTGAATATGGATGTCATGGGAGGGCATTTAACGAGGTATAGAGACACCAGCCCTGTCCGTTACCCTCTCCCAATTGCTCAGATGCTGAATACAGCTACGACTATCCGTGAAGATCCAAACATTCCCAAAAGGGGCTCTAGTCCTGATATTTTCCAGACCTGCTTGAATAGCAATAAGTTCACTGCGAAACACTGAACAGAAATCTGGATTTCTTAGTGATCTTGATTCGTGAACTTCAGCAGGATATATAGTGTAAATTCCACTGCCGGCGTGGTGATGATCGTCACCGCTACCAACCATATAGATTTTAAGATCGTCAGCAGGAACAAGGTTATTATCTCTAAAACCAATTGCTTCAAGTACTCCGGAGAGTGGTTGCCCTTAGTAACCTCTGAGAGCAGTGTAGTATGGAGGAACACTCTGGGCAAACCCGCAATGGGACATATAGGACTGCAAATGAATTGCGGATCAGCATTGAACTTTACTGCATCGAGCGAAAGGGCTCGAGAAAGTGGGCTGTCCTTTTTTAATCTTTGACAGTTCTGCCAATTAAGCAAAAATTCAGCTGTCCGATTCTGAGTGCCCAAGCTAGCCAGTTTGGCATAGTATTTTACAAGGTTGGATTCCCTTCTCATTTCCAAAGGCTGTATATTTGATTCATATAGTAGAATATGACTCGGGCAACTGTTACGCAATCCAGAAATAATTCTGGCCTCACTAAGCTGAACTTTTTCAAGCTTCTGGAGATTACTGGCCGAAGCACAGGAGTAGACCTGGAAACCATATTCCAGTATGAGTCTCACGAGGGCAGTGTAGGTTGATCTAAGGGTGGCTGAGTCGGCTCCCCAGTCTCTGCCTGCGATATACTTTAGAATATTGAGACGACTTCTACTCCTGTCAACCAGGGAGTCAATGTGCCTTCTACAATGAAACTCTGGGTCTACTATACAACCCAAGTAGTTGGGGTTTTTGTCATGAGGCATCCGAACTCCGCCATTGAAAATAATAGGCTGGTAGTTGTATAAACGTCTATTTGTGGTAAAAAAAAGAAGTTACCGATTTTAAGGCATTGAAAACAAGTTTGTGGTCAGCCACAAAATCACTTATGGATTGCAATGATTGGTTTAAATGCAGTTCCAAAGAATCAATATCCCGGCCAGAAGACCACAACGTAATGTCATCGGCCCAAGATCGCAATATTGCAGGTAACAGATATCTTATTCACAACTTCCAGCTAAAAAAAAGTTAAAAAGAGTAGTACTTAAAACAAATCCCTGGGGGACCCCCTGGGAAAGTTTAAAATAACGAGAAATAGAGTTGCCAACTTTAACTCTAATATGTCTGTTTCGTAAGAAGTCAGATATCCAAGATAGGGCATTTCCCCGGATTCCAAATGAGCCGTAAAGTTTGATAAGCAGTTTATTAATCCAAACCCTTTCGAAGGCCTTAGTTTGATCCAGAAAGGCTGCAATAGAATGATGAGTGGGACTCTTGCTCTGTACATCCCTGATGCTCTGACTGAGGAAGAGAACCTTGTCCATAGTGTTATGGCCTTGCCTAAAGCCGGACTATATATATATATATATATATATATATATATATATATATATATATATATATATATATATATATATATATATACATATATATATATATGTTGCTCTTGGCCAAGAGCGCTGCAAATTAGCTGGCCAAAGCCCGAAATTTTTCTTCATTTCGGGAATTGGCCGGCCAGATCTCGAATTGGCATGGGAAGATCAGCCAAAGTTGGAAGAAAAAATCATTATACCGGGCAGGGCATTTGACCTTAAAAAAACATCAATGTAGGATATACCGGGCAAATGTATACCGGGCAGAGCATTTTACCTTAAAAAACATCAGTGTAGGATATACCGGGAAAATGTATACTGGGCAGTGGCACTTGACCTTAAAAAAACATCAGTGTAGGATATACCGGGCAAATGTATACCGGGCAGTGGCACTGAACCTTAAAAAAACATCAGTGTAGGGTATACCGGGCAAATATATACCGGGCAGGGGCACTGAACCTTAAAAAAACATCAGTGTAGGGTATACCGGGCAGTGGCTCTTAACTAGACCTAGTATGACAAGACCTTTGGTGTATGCATGACAATTAAATAGACAATTTAATAATGATTATTAAATTAATGATTGTTTAATAGACAATTTAAAAACTTCTATTTTTTACATTTTTAAGGTAGAAGATTTATAAGAATTATTTATATAATTATAAAAGGCCGCCAAAGTAAAATATTCACTGATCGCTTCAATTATTTCGGACTTTGGCCAGCCATCTTCAGCCACTTCGCGATCTGGCTGGCCAATTCCCGAAATCAAGAACAATTTCGGACTTTGGCCAGCCATCCTCGGCCACTTCGCGATCTGGCCGGCCAATTCCCGAAATAAAAAAAATTTCGGACTTTGGGCAAGAGGGCCGGCCAATTCGCGATCTGGCCGGACTTTGGGCTTTGGCCGTAACATATATATATATATATATACATGCATTCATACATACATCGATAGATAGAGAGAGAGAAAGAGAGATACTTACAGATACTTAGAATAGTAAATCAAGAAACACTATAATCTGGTATTTTGAAAGACATTTTCAAATTATATTTTTACTTTTTTGGTAAAACATTATATCTTTTTTAACTGTTTTTTAATTATAACTTTTTTAACTCAAGATACTCTTATACCATGATAACCTTGTTGTTTCTCAAAAACAAGAGTGAGGAGGGGGGAAAATATAGAAAAATGTAAAGAAATGTCAGGAAATTATTGTGCTGAGAATTCCACAGTTTCTAAAAATCTAACATGAATTAAAAGGAATAAATTGTAGATAGGCAAAAAGCTATTTCTGCAACAATTAAAATGTCGGCCAATTAAAATGAACCTAAAAATGCAAATCAGTTGAAGAGCAGGATGTGGAGACTGGATGATTGCTACTATGATCCTTACTTTATCTATTTAATTACTATTATTAAATTCAATAAAAATTAAAAATATATAAATAAAAACTAAATATATATAAATAAGAACAAAATATAAATAAAAAAGGCAAATAAATTAATATTGATAAATATTAACATATTGTATACATTTTATAGATTTAATACGGCTACATCGGTTATTTGTTTTGCTAGTTCTAATCTTCTAGTCATTTCATTTCACTTATTATCGTATGGTTTAAAGAATACATGACCTTAATGACTCATTGTAGCTGGTTTTGGTCGAATTTATAATAAAACATGGTTTTATAATATATGATAAAGTGATAATATATTATATGATAAATATATTATAATATATGATAAAGTGCATTAAAGTATAGTAAGTTTAGCATGAAACCTCAGCATGGCATAAAAACAATTAATTTAGTTAAATTTGCCTTATAGTTTTGTATTCTTTAATAAATGTGTGGAAATTGGAACTATAATTTTGAAAACCAGATTTTTCTGCAAACCATTACGACATGAACTAAAAAATTACTAAATGAATGGTTTGAAACAGTATATTTTGGTTTTATTAACTTATGTTTTTCTTATTAGGTTTTACTAACAATGTCATTAATATATAGTACGGTAATTTTATCAGGCTTTTTTTTCTCGTGTATGTGCAGCGAATAGAAATAGTAAAAAAACCGTATTTTATTCTAAACTTTTTGAAAATGTGGTGGTTTCTTCGTAAATTTCTCAATGTATTGATCTAAAGCAATTTTTCCGATCATAGAACAAAAATACAAGTGTCACACTGTTTATAAAAGACAGTTCCTTTTATCGTAAGGAACTTTGGCGAGAAAGTTAGGATGGATTGGAAATGTTTCTTCTGAAGTTCCAGAGCAAAAAGCTTGCAACCCTAAAAAAATGTGCGTTTTTGTGCGGACCGACTATTTAGCATTGCAAGAGTCTCTAATGACTTTTAAATGATTCATCGAAGTTCACCGTTTAGCACTATTCACTCGCTTTGACTAAAGGAAGAGACCAGAGGAGTTGGAATAAAAATGTCTTTTTTAAGGAACTTCTCCCCAAGACTATTTTTCATTCTGTTCGAAAAGACACCGAACTACTTTATTATTTTCAGTTTCGTTTTGCTATCAACAGCAAAAACTTGGGTTGAAATTTTGTTAAATATTTTGTTTAAAAATTGAGCTCAAGAAAATGTCAGTTTGTCTCACAGAAATATAAAGTGAAGTTTAATTTTAAGAAATATTAACTTTTAAGGATTTTTTCCGGAAAAAAAAATATATAAAGTAAAAGAAAACTTTTCTACGTTATAAAACTATAACAACGTGTATGAGGCTTTTGAAAAATAATAAAAGATATTTTAAAATTCCATTTAAGCTATTGGATGGTATATACTTTAATTAAACTGTTAAGATAGTATTTAATTAAATTAAATTACTAAAAATTTTCGAGACTAAAAAAGTTTTTTATATTTTTTGTTTAGATCAAAGGCAAGAAAAAAGTCTTTTTTAAATTTTATTTAAATGTTTCATTATCCATTTTTTAATGTTTCATCATCCAATTTTAAATTCCATTTTATCTTAAAATGAATTTTCAAAGTTCTTTCATACATAAACAAAAAGAAGTTTACAAATTTGCAAAATTATTGATATAACTAACAGTATAAACTTCTGTCCATGCTTGACTTATGCTGATAAAATTAATACCGATGTTTAACTATTAATAAAAATTTGTATACTATTAAATGAGTGTAAAAAAACCTTGGTTAATTTTTTTCTCTTTTTTTTCCAAAATAGCGTTATCATGTTCTTTAAAAACAAAGGAATCTCCTTAAAACTTATAAAGTAATTATGGAGAATCTCTCAAAGCTACACTGTCGTGCTTGAAAAATCAGCGTAAGCTATAAAAAATTCAAAATTGAGATTTATTTGGGATCTTTGTATGGTAAGTTATATGGTTACATGTGGTTATATATTTGGCATCTTTGTATATACAGTAAAAAAAATATTTTTCAAAAATATATTTTGTTTTATCAGTTTTTTAAAATTCAATTTTAGCGTTCATAGCATGAGCAATAGAAGGAAAGTTGTCAAGCCACTTTTCTCGGAATCAATCGTGAAGCAGTTACGTTGTTTTTTGAATTGCACGGCAGTATACTAATTGAGTATACGTGTTAGAGAGTAAGAAAGTAACAGGGAATGTTGTGTTAGAGGATAAAAATCAATATTACGACAAAAAATTAAATCCCTCCTGGCATCACTGTCATACATTTCAAGCTAAATTAATAATTGGCTTTTTAATAGTGTAAGTTAATCAGTGTACTTATCCGCGTTGTGTGTAGAAGAAGAAAAAAAAATTGGAGAACGTTAAATTTTGTCTTATGAGCGTTATTATTGCTGATTTTCTTGTAGCTATCCTCTGTAGATAAATTCTTTATATCTACTTCTAAAATAAGAATGAATTACAAAATATTAATTTTATAAGATTTTGACTTTTAATTAAAAAAAAAAAAACATTGTGAAAATTAAATACTTGATAGGAGTTTTGTTGGCCTTTTTCGATAAAGTTTTACACCAATGTAAATAAAGCATAACCACCATTCATTAGAAGAAATAAATTCTTTAGAATTTTATTAAAAATCAAGCCTTGCTCAATGAAAAAGGCTTGATAAATTTAAATGATGTGGCGAAAGGTAAACCTTAGATGAAAATTTTCAACTAAATATTTTTTGGTTAATTTGGCCTTCAGCAATCATTGAAAGCGAAAATATCCATGGCCAAAGATGTCTACAGACATTATTTCAATAAATATATCTTTTTTGACTCTGCGACGTATATTTTTCTCTATTTATTTATTTATTTTTTTTTTGTTGCTATTTTCAAGGTTTCTGAAGACATCTATAAACTTATAGTAATTCAATTGAAATAAGCATTTTCTGTTGAAAATTTTTAAAATTACTCTAGTCTCTTAACTTGAAATGACTATTTACAAATTAGATTTTTTTTAAATGTATAACTATTCCGTTTGATATTAATAATATGTTTTTATGATCGATTAAAATCGCAAGTTCTGTAAATAAAATAAGAATAAAACAAGTTTCATAAAAAAAATTGCGTTCAACTCAATATTTTGTCCATTGTTTTAGTCAATGATGCATATACATATTATTTTATTTCTTAAATAAAATATTTTTCATGCACAAATCTTTTTTGTGTATTAATGTAATTTAAACATATTTCAAGGAAATTAATACTACATTTTATAAAATTTCTATGCTTGGCCCAAAATGAGTTAACTATGCGACGGTTTTTATCCGGTTAGACTTTTCTAAGAAAAAAAGTAAATGAACGTTTTTTTAGGAAATAGAATGAAAGGATTGCATACATTTAACAGTTAAATAATATTAAAAATCTAAGAAACATGTAAAGCCTATTATTGGCACAACAAAGGACTGATCTCATCTCCGCCGGCACTATACCAGGCGAGAAATTTTTCATAGCAAATTCTCTTTCACCATGACTAATTTGAAACTTGAAGTATACAAAAAGTGAATTCAGTAAACCTAGAGAAAGAGCCATAAAGTTTCAATTGCTGAAAAGAAATTTTCAAAATATAAAAATGAAAGCAAATTAAGATTCCGCAGTGAAGTTCTCTTCCAATAATTTATTTGCATTTTGATATTTTGACATTTTTTCCTCAGTAATTCAAATTTCATGGCCTACTCTTGGGTTGCCTGAACTCACTTTTTATATACTATAATTTTTAAATTAGTTGATGGAGATGAAACAGAATTTGCGAAGAAAAATTTTATCGTGATACAACGTTCTCTTAGGTTCAATGATATGGCACTTATCACAAACTAAAGCAAATAAAATTAAAAAAGAATCATAAAGTTGAATAAATCAATCAAAAATGCGAAAGAAGATTTGAATCGCAATGCATTGATACACATTAGGAATATTCACTTTATTTAGTCTACGGGGTAGTCCCAATGAAAGTTTCGATTAACTCTCGCAAAATAATTTTTCAAAAGATACTTAACAATTAAAGTATTATACATCATATAATCCTATCTAATAAATTTAACTATGAAATACTACGCATCTAGAGAGCTAATAAAATCTCCCAAGAGAAAATTAAAAATCACAATCTCGATAACAGCCGATAATATAACCGTGTGTTCAAAACAAATTCTTTTGATGTCACTTAAAGTTTTATCTCCAAAAAGAGAGCTTTTGGCCGAATAAAATAAGATGCTTCTATAGGACGTTAATTACAGAAATATTCCTTAAAAACTTCTTTCAACGTCGAAAAGGAAATTTTCTCTTTAATGAATGAGATGATCTTTGCAAAACACGTCCCCGGTGACTTAATTAGCCTGGATATAACTAGCTAATTTTCATTTGTGTTGCAGAAATAAAAGTTATAATAAATTATCGCCAAGAAGCACTGATTACTCGAAGAATGAAATTGACGCCTTTTCATAGTCAAAATAAGTGAATTTCTTAAATCAATTACCGTACCCATCGCACTCTCTCTTTTTCAGTTGCTTATCTGTATTCCTTAAGCCCATTCTGATAAAATTAATGCTCGTTCGTAAATTACTTTCACGATGTACAAATTTGAATGGTATTAGCAAACTACTTAAGCATTAAGAGTTTATTCAAATGTTCTTTGAAAAGGTATTTTTTAAGAGTACCAGTAATGTATACAAGGATGGGTATGAAATGAATAGAGATAATGCTTATTGCGACAGGTTTGCATCGTATTGGAAAATTCAAAGGATTACTAGTGTCATAAGAAATTAAAGTGCAGAAATTCTTTAAAAAGTTTTAAGAAGGTTTCCTTGTTTTTAATTATCTTCCATGGAAGAAAACGCAAAATATTTTATAATAAAAATTAAGTGATTTTTTAATTATTTCGAAATTAGTGGAAATGTAAGAATATAGAAATGTAAGCCCTTACAAAGAAATAAAGTGATTTTTCAGGTTTCTTTTGAGGTTGATTGGTGTTAAAAATACATCTAAGGTAGAAAAGAGGCTATATTTCGCACCAAAAATAGCTTCATCAATAAATCTCAATTTCAACCTTATTTACACCTCATAAAATAAGCCTCTTAAAATAGCCTTGGCAATACTTTTAGTTGAAATCGGGTGAAAATATTCACAATTCAAATAAAGTTATTTGTTTGAAGTTTACAAAAATAACCTGCACATTTCAAAAACAACTTTTCCAAGCTGATTGCCTCTAGTGGAGATTTCTAGCAACCTCAAAACAACTTCAAGTTTAAATAAAACAACTTCATACACCTTGTTTATAAACTATGGGGGAGAGATTTTTAAATCTTTTCTTCAAGTCAATCTCAAATAAATCTCAAATCAACCTCAAATGAACCTTTTTTTTCCAATGGCAGGCACTGGATTTGAATCTTTGCCTATGAAGATGCCAGAATTGTTGCTCATTTCACGTTACCCAGTGGGCACCTGTGAACCAAAGTCACGGAGGCGAGCAACATTGCCCACGCCACACTGCCTTAAACAGTTTATAGGGTGGGCCACATTCACACATCACACACACAATAGAGGACAGCACAAAGAGAGAGAGAGAAACATCCATGTCCAGAACGGGATTCGAACCCGCAGTCAATGGCTTCTCAGTCAGGCGCGTTAACCGCTCGCCCACCTGGCCGGCCTCAAATAAACCTAAAAGCAACTTAAAATTTCGTAAGCGAGTTTACGGTTGCAAGCGTATACTTAAATCAAAAATAAATTTTTTGCTTTACCAATATGAGAGTTGCTACTGTGGAGGTGCTTTGCATATGATGCATTGGGACACTCGTTCCTGTTGAAGGAATGATAAGCATCAACCTGTATAGGAAAATAATGACAGGAAAAAATAAGACCAGAGTTTCCAGTGAGAGTTGGGATTTTTTGAGAAAATTTGGCTTCTTGTCATAAACCCGGTTTTGTAGCACTATCTGATTAAAAATACAGCACGAATATCTTCTGCAACTTATCTCTGGATGCGTTCTTGGTACACGCACCTACTTGAAGTTTAACGAAAAGAGTTATCACAAAATTTTCGTTTGAAGGCAATGCAAGCCAGATTCGGTATGCTAATCACGGTATTCAATTCTCCCATTACTCCATCAGCTTGAACAGACCCATTTGATAAAACTCCTTATTCTGCTGCATGAGGAAGTCCAAAACTGCCTTCTTTTTTGGTTCGTTCGTCAGGACTCACTAGCCTTTCAAGGACTTTTCAAGGAACCTAAAACGTAAAAATCACATGGTTAGTGATCGAGGTGATAAGGTAGGTACTCTAGAATCTCCCACTGTAGTGTGTATAACTTCTGTATGACGACATTTTAGATATGGGAATGTATGATACTATGCGAGTTATGGCCTCCTAGATTGAGTCGAATCGCGATCAGCTCTGAACTAAAAGCACCATTCAACAACGGCGGATTTCAACATACATTGCATCTTTATACATGCTCTTCACCAATGAAAATCTGCAGATTTTTGTTCCTTGCGCCAGCCAAAACATGAATAACAACGCGCTGTTTCTATTGCAATGAAACAATGGTTAACGTTTCCGTATTTTTTACACATTCTTTAGAAATGAACGAAAGCCACATTAATCCCATTGTCCTCATTTGCAACTAACTCCAGACCATGTTTTTGACTGCCAGGCCATTATCGGCTCCCTCCTTCAACTTGGAGCACCTCTCATCGAAATTCTCTATGGCCATCGGGCTCCAGAACTTGCAAATCTTGTTATCAAGACTTTTGGAGGACTCTAATCTTTGCGCTAACATAGACACGACAACAACAGCAACAACAAACGTTTTTATTCGTTTAAAAGTAACTGTAATTTTAAATGCGTTTTTCACAAATTTTTAATTTTTTTTTTTTTTTTTTTTTTTTTTTTTTTTTTACTTTGCGACGTATTTATTATTATTATTATTATTATTTTTTTCTGAAAAAACTTGAAATAACGAAGGCATGTAGCAAAGTTTATTAAGAGTACATAGAATAATTTATTAAGAGTACATAGAGAGGATAAGAAATTAACACTCGATACTTTGTTCGAGAATTGTTAACTGCTAAACTTAAATAACAAGTAAAAATTACCATGTGGGCCGCTCTTCAGGTTACAGAAAAGCAACTATAAGAAGGAAATTTGATACGCTGAAAAGGTTATTTTTTATGTACTTAACACAAGTTTTTTAAATTACCAACTTGTTCGAAAGGTATTGTTATTTTTAAGTACTTTTCTCGTGACTTTTTCCCTTGTTTTGCTTTAAATAATTACAATTTATCCATTACTATAGGGAAATTCATTTCCCTCGAATCTTCATTTTGTTACCTTGAGCTTGACTTGATTCCAAAATTAACAATACAAAAAAAGAAAAAAAAAAAAAGAAAAAAAAAAACTAAATATAATAATTAAAAAAAAGATAGTGAGACGGAATAGTATCAAAATTATTACACATTCGAAGATTTCGCAAATGTATGTGTTTCATATTTTTACAACTTTATTTTGAAAAGAGTACGATCACATTCATATATACTAGATACTCACATTCATATATACTAGATCTAGACTAAAATATATAAGTATTCAATGAGTGAACAGAGCGAGCTCGGATTGCGAAGCTATCCGAAAGGAATTGGAAAAGTAGTTCTGGGGGGCGTATCGAGCAGGGGGGTGGTACCCCCTAGTGTGGCATAATTTTTTTTATTTTTATCTTTGCATTGCAAAAAACAACATATTACTCTACGTCGTGTCATAATATCTTCAGTGTCATTATTACGAAATAAATCTTATATACATTTGGAATAATATCTATGTGTGTATTTCCCACATATATTCATTCTTTTATTACCTGAAGCTGAAAGGCGATATCGCTTGACCAACTCTTATAACAAGGTTCTCTAGAACCCTTTTCGTGCTCTGGATATGTTTGTGCAGCTGGCATGTAGCCCCGGGACGACCCTTGTCCGGCATTCCGGATTAAAAGGGTCTCTCCTGTTAGTCCACCTCTCTTTCCTCAACCCTGGGGCTATGTTTGCTGTGTTCCCAGCACTCAAAGAGACGCGTAACCGTTAAAGGGGTACAATGCTGTTATTATGTTTGAACTGTTGGGGAAGTTTACCGGGAAAGTTTCTACTTCTCAAGGACCTTACTTCGTTGTACCTGTAATTCAATGATGGAGGCTCAATTCCACATTAAAAGCAGTTTAGGTGTTAAACTGCTCTTTTCTTACACATTTTCCCTTTTTTTTACTTTAATTATATTGGTGTTCGATTATTTTAATTCTTAATGTTACTTTATAACTAAAAAGGGATCCCGGAAAAAAAATTTTGAATTTGGGAAACGTTTGAATACCTGAAACAAAAAAATAAAGAATAAATAAATAAATTTAATGAAAAATAAAGCATTTTTAACCAGTAGCTATTAAAACTAACAAGTAATAATTATTATGAACTTAGTATTCATGATCAACAATTGATATCCTTGAGGATAACTATGGCTGTCCTTGAATAACCATAAATATCCTTGAATAACCATGGTTATTCTAGGATAACCATTGATATTCTTCGATAACAATGGATTTGAATTTTTTTCCAGAAAGATCATGTTCTATCATCTCTGAAAATATTCAATATGATGAGGGTGGTTACTCTAAAAAAAATCAGTTCTTCGTTAAATCATAATATTGATACCTAGAACCATAATGGAATACAAATTTTACTTCAACATCAATAGGGTGTTAAATTTAACCTTATTTCTGTATAAACTGAAACTTAGTATCATGTAATCAAGTTATGGTAGATTAATTGGCACCATGATAAGGTTGTAGCAAATTTGATCGACTCTATAATTTTTATCACTGTATAGACTCGGATTCTGAAGACTGGTCCAAAATGTTTCAACATGAGGGCAAATTTGTGAAAAATATTCTACACGAAAAGGTATTTTTTCCACAACTCTATTTCAAATTATCCTTGACTTATCCTTAGTCCCTTTACATATCCCTTGAATTATCCTTAGAATTATCATAACAAAATACCCTATTCTTTTTCACTTTTGATGTAGTAAAGCGATTGTTAAATTTTATTCTAAAGTTCAACGAAAACTGTTAGCCAGAATGAAATTAAAATCGATGATTTTAATATCAAAGTATGGAAGGAAAATCATTGTTATCCAAGGATAACCATAGATGACCATGTGTTGGTCGCGACTTTTGAGAATAAAATTTATCGAAGCTGATAAGAACAAGAAAAATAATGAAATAATGAAAAATAATGAAATAATGAATAAACAACGCCATCAAAAACGTGAATTGAAAAATAATTTTTTTAGGACAGAACGGGAAGAAGTTGAAGAAGTTGTAAATTATTTTGGATGCACTTCTTAAAAATTTGCTACAGTATGGCTAAGTGGGTGGAGTTGATCCCCCAGAAGGTGCTGATGGATTGACAGAGAACCAGATTAAATATGTCATAATCAATAATAGTCACAAATTAGAGATTACTAATGTACTCAATTTTAGAGGAGCTGACATCAATTTGGATCATTATTTGGAAAAATTAAACTTGAAAAACGCATGAAGGAAAATAAGGTAAAGTTATAAAATGAAACACCAAGATACGCAAAACTCGAAGGGCAACCAAACCAGACAGAATTTTGTTGAAAAACTGGGAGAAGTTTTCAATGATAAGAAGGATGTGACTGAAAAAGATCTCAATATTGATGAAAAGTGGATCAGAATTAAAACAAAATTTACTATCCCGACTGAAAAGATTTTATAGTACACTGACATTGTTAAACGAACTGCTTCGTATGATCCGGACTGTAGCGTTTGCGCAGAGGAGAGAAATACGGCACAATTTAAAGTTCAAACTATAAAGTTCGCACAAAAATATTTTATGCAAATGAAACCCGTCTTAATTAGCAAGGAAAATGCAGTAAATTTGCAAGGAATAGCAGTAAATTAGCAAGGAATAGCAGTAAATTAGCAAAGAAAATGCGTAGAAAAAAAGAAAAGAGGATGGAAATCAGCAAGATTAAAGGAAATAGCGACCTGAAGAGCTCAGGAAAAATTAGGTGATCGCATAACAAGTTCATAAAAAAAAAAATAAAAAAAAAAAAAATAAATAAATAAAAATTCAAGGATGGCTTCCAACCCAGGACAACTTTCTGCGCAATTAGAGAAAGTGATTAAATTGATGGAAAGAAGGACATCCTTAAAAGATCTGCAGAATATTTTGAAGTCCTCCTACAGGGAATAAGCCACGTTCAGGAGTATGAAGAGCCAAACCGATCCCAAGCATATAGTGTATTGACGGAAGCGGGACGAGCACCAGGGTTATGCGAGATGCAAATGGCTTTGAATTGAATTGAAAATAACAAAGCACATGCTAAGAACGGAATACTAAATTATTAAAAATGGTGCACGAGTTCACTGTAAAAATATATGTAAATTCTACAGGAAAAAAATTATATTTTTTACTGAAAAAAATCTGTTTAAAGATAATTTTTTTTTAATCATTACCCGTGTGCTTCAAAAAATTCCGATTTTTTTTTCTAGACTTTCTCCGCATATTTGACGGGGTTTGAAGCAGTTTTCAAAAAAACAATTTTTCACTGTTCTTCACCATAATTTTACACGGATTAAAACTGTCAATTAAAATTGCTAGTATTCGCCCTGAAGTTTTGATCACCGTAAGATAGCTTTATCTTCGTTTCGATTCATTGTGCGATTATTTTCTATACTTCTCAGAAATTATTTTATGGTTTTAAACATTGTATAAATGAAATTGCGATTCGATTTTATGGTCAAATTTATAATCTACCTGATTATGTTCTGTCATATGATATAGTTTTTCGGCAAGTTAAATTGTCAGAATTTATATAAGGCTAGACTAAAATAGTTTTAAACGTTTTTACGCTTAAATATGATTAAGTAAAACTTTTAAGATAAAACAGTTTAAGATTTTTCTTGGTAACCACATTAGAGCTACTGTAGCCCAGGCGACTGAGCTGTCTCCAACCTATGAGGTGACCATCCGGGTGCGAATCGTGGTCATGCGAATTCTGCTTTCGGTTCGCACCAACCGCAATGCTGACATATATTTAATAAAGTTCTTTTTTTGTTTTGTTTTTTTATAATAACATAGTTTTTTTTTTTTTTTTTGCAAAAATAAGAGTGCTTACCTGCTTAAAAAACAGGCATTCATTTTTAAATAAGAATAATTTTCTGTGAAATAAACCGTTATCTACTGACACACCAGCTAACAGTTTTTTTTTAATAAATTTAACAGATTTTTTTACAGTGTACTATTTAGTAATATGTATGATTTCCTTAAAGATGTACAACAAAATGAAATTATGCCCACTGAATGGAACTACATTAATATTTGTCCCATTCATATAAAGAGCGATAAATTCCGTAGCAATTATATAGAGGAATTTCATTGCTGGCAGTTATGTATAAAATTTTTGAAGTCTTGGCAACCAGACAGTTGCAATCAGATCTTTGAAGTATCTCTGAGAGAGTACCAATATGGTTTCAGGTAAGGCAGATATATTACTGATCAGATAGTTTATATTAGAAACATAACAGAGGAATGCCATGAATTTAACATCAGTTTGCACCATTTGTTCGCAGAACTTAAACAGGCACGTGATATTGTCAACGGAGACAAACTATGTGAAATCATGGGAGAGTGTCATATACCATCTAAATTGATAATTTTACTCAAAAGGACACTTTACTCAAAAGGCATTATGTGTAAAGAGTAAATACAGACTAATTAGAGAGAGAGTAAATACAGACTTCAGAGTGAGTTTATATTGGTTTAAGATAGGGAGACAAGCTCTTAATTATTCTTTTTAAATTGTACCTGAAAACAGCTATGAGAAATATAATAATTAACCTAGAGGAACATTAATGAATGAAAGTCTACAATTCCTTGCTATTGCGGATGATGGGGATCACATTGGCAGAACAGTTTGGAGCCTTGGTGAAGAGTATATACAGATGAGAAACGAGGCAATTGATCTGAGACTACAAGTTAATGAAACTAAAAATATCTTAGTGCCATCAGAGATAAACATAATTTTAATGATAAGCATAAATAAAGATATCTCAGTTAGGTTTGCAAAAATTTTAAATAAGGCAAATAAAGCATATTGGTCCACCCAAGCACTGTTAGAAATCTGCTTTGATATCACTTAAAAGAAAAATACTACTTAATAAGGTTTTTCTCAAGCCTGAACTTTTATATGGAAGTAAAAACAGGACTTGAGAGGAAGAAAAAAAAACAAGAACGTTTGTTAATCTGGGTTGGCAGATATTGAGAAAAACATTTAATGCTGTCCATCGATAGTGGACCATGGAGAAATTCGAAACAATTTGGAAACTGAAAATTATTAAGACTTTGATATAGATACTGACATAAAGTTAGGAGACTAAAGTGGTTAGGTCACACTAACAAAGTCGAGAGAAAGGTCTTTGACTCAAAACCTGGCGGCTCTAGACCACATGAAAGATGAAGAAAAAAATAGTTGGAAAATAGCGAGGAAGATATAAAAAAGTCAAAAATTATAGCTGGAAGTTTAAGACCTAGAACCGTGAGGAGTTGAGAACTATCGTGAGACAGGCTCGAATCCTCAAGGGTGTGTAAAGCCAATGGATAAGTAATATTTTTTTAAATATATGAATAAAAATAATTTCGCAAGAAATTCTTATCTCCTGTTATCTGTTTGGTTTGAGTTTTATTTTTTTCGCTATAAATGGGAGCATTACACATTCTTTGTATCATAATTTTTCATTTAATAAACTTTATTAGCGTTTTTTTTTTCTTCTTCTTCTTCTTCAAATCTAACAAATATTTGTAAGCAAACCAATGAAATGTGGGCGGATTAAGTTACTGATCCTCTCTGCCAAAGTCTAAATTTTCTTAACTTCAACCCCTGAATTTAAGAAATAAACACTTTTCTAAGAAGTTTTATTGGTACTTTAAAAAAAAAAAACACTCCATTGGCATCATTTTTGCTTAGAGATGGAAAAGGTAAAAAAAACAGCTCCTTGAAACATACTTACATAATATTTAAACGATATTAGGACCTAAAATATATTAGTTCTAATTAAATTCGTCCAGCATGATTTATCAGAAAAAACTCAAACTACTTTATTGACAAACAAGGAAAGTAAAATAGAAATACTCAGAAATCGACCCAAAGAACACTGATGTTCTTCGCTACACCTGACCTCTCTTGGCATTTCGAATTCAGACGATTGGTTAACCGAAAAAGTGTTGCATCCTGGCAACACATCCTTTGATGGAGAATTTCCCATAAGGTTACGATCATTGCCAAGGAAGGGATGCACACATTCCCCAGCCTCCCCTTAATGGCTGGACCCCCCTGCTCCAATACATCCAGATAGAAAAAGAAATTAATGAAGGTTCTCCCAATCCTTTCGCGAACAATTATTTCGGATTCGCAAATGAGAAAGATATCTATTCTCCTCCGGTCCTTATCTCCGGGGGTCAGGGAGGTTGGTCATGGAGATGACCAGAGGTCATTACGATAGTTACGCCTCATTGGTGGAGAGAGCTAGGCACGTGACCCGCATGCATGTGTCCGCTTTCCCATGGTCAGAGCGAGGCGATGGGAAAAAATTGGAAGGGTGTCGATATTGATTGAGAAAACTCTTTTTGAAGGTTAGATTCCAACAAAATAAACGCAGCTAACTCCTCATGCACTAAAAGTGATTGCGAGTGAATAGTATGCATACAAGAACTGTATCGCTAATTTTAACTCACGAAAAAACATTTCATCTCAAATCACCCAAATATTTTTCATACAAATTAAAACTGTTTCATTTAACATTTTATCACTAATAAATAAATAAATCCTTACTCACGATATTCGTCATTAGTATTTCTTAATCTAGGTTTTTAAAATCTTAACAAAAAAGTGTATAAAAATTATGATATTTGATATCTAGAAAAAGGAAAATGTTATCAAACTGTGACAAATCATCCTCGAGATTTATCAGAGCAAAGGAGGTATTAAAATCATCAAAAAATAAATTACTTGTCTAATTGGATCCTTTATTTTGATCTCCTTTCAATATGAACAGCTTTTCAATCACAATTTGAAAAAAAGTTTGTAAAACTTTAATTTATTTTCGCTCTGATTAAACTATTATTAAGATTTTTCGTTCGTTCCTTATTGCTTTTCAAATATTAAATTTCTACCTGTAATGCAAACATTTTAACTAGAGTTTTTATAAAGAGTCTGAAAGTAGATAGTACAAGCAACATACAAAATGAAGAAATTTCTAAGGAATAAATACTTCTTTAACTAACTTTTCTTGCTTCGTGTACAAAAATTGGTAACTAAAGCTAAGATTTTCTCAGCACTGAATATATCACAGAGTATCATCCCATTAATGTTCAATACTATGGCCCAATAATATTTAATATCCTAGTAGTATCGACCATTACCGAATATTGTGAGATTGTTAATAAAATATTGTTATTTAACTCTTACTTTTGGGGAAATAAGAAATGCATATTTAAAGCGTAGTTTAGGCGATATGCTATAGTTTCCGATACTTAGTATGATACTTAGTTTCCGATGTATAGAATTGTTAGATTAACCTTATATTTTATATCCATTATTCAGTCAATATAGGCTTTATATAGAGTTATCCATTTCATCCGAAATTTTACAGCCACTTTTCAATCAATATAGTTTCTGAGAAAATGAATTTTAAATATACGATTTTTTTAAAAAAATTTGATTTCAGAAGAACTAATCGACCAATTTCGTTCAAATTTTGTATTTTGCCATTTAAAATTGTTCTTAAAAATGACGTAAAAATTGTATACCATACTATTCAAAAAATTTTCGACTATTTTTAAATAAAATAATAAAAACTATTTACTGAAAGTTATTTTTCACGTGGAATTTATCTTTAGATAAACGAAATTTTGAATTGTGTGCAAAAAAATTTTTATTCGCTAGAAAATTTCTCGAGATATGGCAAAATAATCAAAAAATAAAATTAACATTAAGGGGTTCAAACTTAAAGCTGCTCACCTGACCAAACTATAGTGACCATATTTCCTTTATTGCGGCTGACCCTATATTTTGAGAGTAAAAAATCCGAATCAGTCCACAAAAAAAAAGGTATGCTCATTCAAAAAAAACTGCGTTTTTGTGTCTGATTTCGTAATTTAAAATATTGTCTACACTTATTAATCAGCATGTATGAGGTCACCTTCTTGAACCATTTAGATTGAGTCCTAGAATTAAAAGATCTGATTATTCAAATAAAAGTTTTTCAGGATGGTTCGTCTATTTCTTTGCGCACGTTGCCGCATTATATTTTGTATTATATTACCAGTAAATGTTAAATTTAATGTTATGTATTTAATTTTTATAATTATTCTTATCTTTTTAATGATTAAAAATGTTATATTTTCTTGTGTAAAGAATTTATTATCATGTATCGTTGAAAAAATGTTTAAATAAACACTCTCATAAATTTTTTAAATAAACGCTTTTTTACACTTATTTTACAAATAAGAACTTGTAATTAGAAGGAGAAGTTTTTTTTTTTTTTTTTTTTTTTTTTTTTTTTTTTTTTAAATTCTTATTCATTTTTACGTATTTATACTTTTTTTTTTATTAACGTTATTTATTTAAATTTTATTTATTTCATTGTGAGACGTAATGGTAAGACGATTTTTCCAATAAGAAGCATAAAGTTTTTGGAGAGAAATAAATTAAGAATACTTTTTTTTCAAGTAGTAACCATGATTAAAAATATTACCCAATTTCCTCAAATTGGCAATATGTAATTGTCATTTTTTATTATTTCTTTTGGGAGTTCATCCCCAAATTTAGAAGATAAGTCAATATTTTTTAATTCTTACACATTTTAAAATCTTTATACTCTTTTTTTCTGTTACCATTACTTTTTTTTGTAAGATGTAATAGAAAGACGATTTTTCACCAAAAAAAGTGTGAAGTTAAGGAAAAGAAAGGTGATTTTGGAATGCCTTTTTTTCAAGTTGCAACCGTAATTGAAACCAGAGCCATGTTTCTAAAATCTGACCCTATGCAGTTGTTGTTGTTTTCATTAATTTGTTTGATAGCTCACCCCCTGTTAGGCGATGCCTTCGATTCTTGAGGCGGAGGAAAAAGAAGGAGGAAGGAAGGGGAAGAGTAGGGCTCGAATGTCCGGTCGAGATGCCCGGTCAGGTGATGGAGTGAGGTCCCAGCGTGGCCGTGTCAGGGTCTGGCCGTTATTGATAATTGTAATTAAAGGACTCCGGGTCATTAGCTGTACCCGCCTGGGCCACACGCAATCATCATTTGTTACATAGGAACTGCCCCTTCTTATGGTATACCCTTTTCTTTTCGAATGGGAAATCTATACCAGGGTAGACTCTGATGGATGGTCACTTCAACCACCACTGATTTTGCTCACAGATATTCTATTCTGTCCCCCCCCCCTATCCTATTCTGGATCCAAAAGTTTATTCCAACTGTCAGTATCAGATCGTCAAGGCTATCAGATAAGATTAGTTTTCAATTTAATTTTTGAATGAAATCAATCGAAATATGAAAAGGTGTTTGAGTGATTCAAGCAATAGATATCAAGAATAAATATAACATTTTAATACCTGTTAAAAATACAAACCAAGAACTAAAATCCATAAGTGAGTAGTTTAGTAGCAAAACTGGAAAACTCAAAAATTGTTTTAATTTTTTTCTCATTTTTTTTATTTCAAATAACTTTGATAAACTTTCACTACAACTAACTTCAATCCTTATTATTTGTGACTTCAATGTAATAACTCATTCAAATTTTGCAGGAAAAGAATCTTTTATAAATCTGCATACTAGCAATTTATTTGCAAAACTGCAATTATTTTTTTTTAAAAAAATAATAGTTTTTTTTTTTTGGCAAAACACCCAAAACACTAACATGTCATATTTTCGATATTTTGAAAGTGTAAACTAAAATATGATAATCAAGTTTTTTATCGTTTTAATTAATTCATTGGAGGAATAACAACACACTATTGATAACCATATTATGCTATAAGGAATAACCATTATAAGTTAAATTTTTCTGGCCATGGAATTTTAAAATTGAAAAAAAATATATTTAAAAAATGAAAGAATGTTCGTTTTTTCTTGCATTTTAATTTAATCGTTTTATTAATTTACTCATATCCCCCTTTATTTGGAATTTTTCAAAACTTCTATTTAACAAGAATTTTTAGGAAAGCAGTGCCAAACCACAGTTGCAGAATATTATGCAAAATAAAATATGGCAGTAGTTATTAATACAAGATTTTTGGAAATTTGGAAAAGCCTCATTTTCAATAGTTTCCAAATGCAAAATGAAATATAGTAGTCAAATTTTCTCGTTTTAATTGATTTATAGAAGAAATAAAAGCATTTTACACACTAGCATTAACTATAATACACGCTACTGTACGTTATAAGGAGACATTAACGGCTCAAATTCTTTTAGCACGGAGTTTTAAAATCGAAAAATATATGATACTTAGATTTATAGCTACTACCTTTCTTTTTTTCAAAAAAAATTTTGAGTTGTATTTTATAATTAGTTGTATTCGTAATTTTAATTAATTATACTTGTATACATTTAAATTATCATTTTGAACAAAATACTGTCATTACATCTAAAAAGAGCTATTTATAAATAAAATAAATTTCATAGTTAAATGCACAAATCTATATTTCATCCTCTTTTATCGTAATTTAAAAATTTACATAGTTAGTATGATTTTTTTTTGTCATAATGCAATTAAAAATTTCAATTTTAAAGTTAAATTTTAAAATTTTGAAATAATAATCTTTAAATAAATTGAGAAATCTATTTGTAATAAAATTTAGAGAATATTTAAAAAAACTGAAAATACTTAACCATATTTTTGCGGGGAATTATTAATTTTACTTTTCAATTGAGCTAAATATTAGTAAGTTTGCTCTCCTTAAACATTAAAAAATTTAAATCAACTGCGCCAGTATGAGTTTTAGTTATAAATCAGAATTCTCTCCCTCATAATCGCTTATTCCGCACCACCTATTATTAGTATTAGCCACCATTCCTGAAAGTGTTATTATGAAACTAATTATAAGTTTAATAATCTTAATTTTAATAGCATATTTGTAACAAAGACAAGCATAAATAAAATACATTTAATTAACATTTCGAACGAGAAAAGACAAGGAAAACCACCTGTACATAACTATATAGAGAAATTGCGTGTCATCGGTTAAGAGAAATAAAGATAACTCATAAAATGATTCAAAATGTCTTTGCCCCCTTTTATTATATTCCAATACCATCGGAAAACCATTAAGGCGAATGAAAATATCGCTCTATATATATATTTATTTGCAATGACAGGTGAAAAGAGTTTCCGCTTTTTATTTCCATCCCCTCCCAATCAATTATTCACCACTTTTCAATTGACAAAACTCCGCATTTATACCTCATGGAATATTAAAATGAACAATTAAGTGAAGTTCATTTACCGAATAATATTCTATTATAATATTCTCATCGTCTTTTCTAAAGGAGAGGGATTCCTTCCCCTTTCTTGCTTACTTACGCATTGATGGAATAATCATTACAGATTCAAAGGTTCATTACAGATGAAATAGAATAGAATATTTGGTTAATATCTTTCGACTAAAATTTTGAAAAATAAAATATTATATTCAACTTAAAACTCTTGAAATATACACTTTTTCATAAAATTGCGATTAAATCTTTTTTTTTTATCATTGGCACGGCAGCTCAGAGTGGTCCTTGGTCTTCTCTCGAAATTTATCCATCAGATCTCGCTAGTTCAATATCCTGATTTCTTTAAAATCTTGGTTATGGGAGTACATTCATTAAAGTGTTGGGCGTTTTCTAACTTTACAATCAATTGGTTTCTGTTTGAAAGTCTTATGTATTGGGCTAGTTCTATATAGAGGGTAAATGGGCCCTGCGAATCTCAATCTGAGCGGTTGTCGCTCAGAAGATAGAACATTCGCCTTCCGATGAGGTGAACCGGGTTTGAATTCCAGCGATGGCTGGTAGATACGAGTTCGGCACCCGGCTCGCATCGACCACAGTGTTGACGTAAAATATTCTCAGTGGTAGACGGAACATGGGTTAGAGCCCCCTTATCATCAAGCCAACCATAGGAGGTTCTTGTGGTTTTCCTCTTCTTGTAACGCAAATGCGGGTTAGTCCATCAAAAAGTTCTCCACAAAGGCAAAATTTCTCCCATTACTTGATTCAGGAGTTTCCTTGTCTTCTGGTTCAAAATTACAAGGCTACGGAGCTGAACATTTGTAGTCGTAAATGTGAAAATTGTGTCAGTTGTTCAATGATGGTTATAAAATCTCATTCCGTAGCTGTGGTGGCGCGGGGTATAGAGCTCTCTCCATCCAATCAGATGACCCAAGCTCACCCTGACCACAGTGCTAACGTAAAATAACCCCAGTGGTAGACGGATCATATGTTAGAGTCCCCTTGCTATCAGACTAATCGTGGTAAGTTCTAGTGGTTTTCCTCTCCATGTAACACAAATGCGGGGCAGTTCCATCAAAAAGTCTTCCACGAAGGCTAAGTTATCCCAATGCTTGTTTCGGGAGTTCCTTTATCTTTTGAGCTGGTTTTTGGAACTGGAATTCTTGATTCAAAACTACAAGGCTACAGAGTTGAGCATTGGTTATTATAGACTTAGAATAGCATCGGTTGTTCAAAGCGGATAATAAAACATAAAATATAATCTCATTCTGTTTAATTTTATGAATTTTATTGTATCAAACTAACGATAATTTAAGTATTTTTTTTTCTACTTGAGATTATTTTCACACTATTTATTTTCCTTCGAATTTTATTTCGAGAGATTATATCGGATATGCTCCATAAGTACCTTTTTTAACGCAATATATATTATAATCCTTGTTGAAAATAAAATTTTAAAAAAAAGGATACACATTAGTGGTCTCCAAATAATATTCAAGTGTGCTGTGTAAAAAATAAAAACGCCTTCTAAATCGTACAAATCATATTTGAAGAAAACGGCTGAAAAAGAGGGATATCAAATGTTTGATTGGAAATTTAAATTTTAGCGAGTTGTTGGCGTGTTGATGGCGGCTTTAAATCATGTTTCTAACAATAGTCTCTAATTCCTCTCTGTTTCTTCCAGCGATCATCCAAGTTTTGGAGATTCTTAGACTCGCATTAAGTCTAATTCAAAAAAGAATTGTCAGATTTTTATATCGTTTTTGTTTTGCATTGGTCTAAATATTAATTTGCGATCCCTATATTTAGTCCCAAAAATTGGCACGATAATTTGCTTTCCTTTTTGACCAGGATTCTTTACGTGCATATGTGCAGAGTGATTATTACGGAACACCCTGCATACTTCCTACGAGATTTTGCGCAAAACTTTTCCAAAATCTGACTTGATTAATTTTTCTGTAGTCAAATTATAATAACTTACAAAATTTATTAAAGAGATAAGTAGGAGAAGACAAGAAGTGAAAAACGCTTAATTTTAGGCTTAAGTAGGATATTTTGTTCTGTTTTTTTTTTTTTTTTTTTTTTTCTGTATAATATGTTATCGTGAGCTGTAAGTGAAGAAGTTTATCTTTTTCTATCAGTTTATTAATCAGTATTATTTTAAAGGAAATGCTGTGTGTTTCGTAAACAGGTGTTGTCCTATTTTTTAAGGATGATATTCAGTTAAATATCACTAAAAAATACTACTATGCTCTTCATTTATCCGTTTTTAAAATTATTATTGTGTGTTTAAGAAAATAAAGTTAACAAAAAAGTAACTGCTAAATATTTTTTTGTTTAAAATTGGGTTTTAAAAAGTTTAGATTCCTTTCATTAAATTTAAACTTATTTTAAATATTTGTAAGAAATTCAAAATATAGTTTTTTGAATAGATAGAGTCTAAAATCTAGTGATTTGTTAAATATAAAGTGATTTCTTGCTTTATTTGGAAAAAACGATTTAGTAGGTCTTTTTTCCTTGTACTCTTCTTAACTTTAAAACTTTTTCGTAATTTTTTTTCTGGAAAGCTTATTTTTGATTTTCCTTAATTTTTATCAACCGAAATAATTGAAGTGAGGTTTTAAAATTTGTATGGGTTTTTTTCTTTTTGAGAAAATTTGTTTTTCAATAAGAAGAATAACAGATCTCCGTTCATATTTTGTATAAATATGGTACCATTATTACCGAACTGTAATATCTTTTTAACATAAAGCAATAATGAATTTCTATTTTATTTATTTTTCCTATCAACTTTTTATTTGGCTATCTCATTCCTTTACAATGCAATTTCATTTCAACTGACTAATAATTGTGGAAGAAAAAATACATCTTTATTTTGTTAAAAAACTATTTTAACCCTGCAATCATAAAAAACTAATTTAACCCTAACTACATCTAGTATGGACCTTACAAACCTAATGATAATCTAAATATTATCAATGAAAGAAATTCTTTAAACATTTATATTTAAAAAGATGTTGTAACAAACGGAAATTCCCTTTTTTTTTTTTCAAAAAAATATTTTTCCTCAAGCATATTATTCATAAAATAATGCATATTTTATCGTAAAAATAATGCATTTCGAGCTATGTGAATTCTAATGAAACTACTGTTTTCATAAAATTTAACTGTAACCTCAATTTAAATAAAATAAGAGAGAATCCTGTCCTGTAAATCACCAACATCTTGAAAAATAAAAAAAGAAAACTTTTAACCACATTTTTTTGTAAATATTGCACCTGATGTAGTGCCATTTGGTATATTGGTTGCTTGCCCATTAATATCTATAGTTTCAAATGAATTTTTGTGTAAAAATCTGACTACCACTCCGATAAATAAATTTTAAAATAGCATCCTATAGAGAAATTTCAAGAAATAAAATTACCATAAAGGTAATAATGCTCTATTACGACCTTTTTCCTCAAAAAATATTGTAAACATTTTTTTTCCAATGGCAGGCACTGAACCGTATTCTAAACATAATTCGTAATAAACATTTTTGTAGTGGGATGCCAGAACCCGAATCTATATTTTTAGTCACTTAACAACTTTCTTTTTTTTTTTTAAATTTTTGAATTCATTTTCTACATTGCTAAGTCTTATCATTTTCCAATTGCTACGCTAACATTTTTGTAGTGGGATGCCAGAACCTGAATCTATATTTTTAGTCACTTAACAAGTCTCTTTTTTTTTTAAATTTTTTGAATTCATTTTCTACATTGCTAAGTCTTATCATTTTCCAATTGCTACGCTAACATTTTTGTAGTGGGATGCCAGAACCTGAATCTATATTTTTAGTCACTTAACAAGTCTCTTTTTTTTTTTAAATTTTTTGAATTCATTTTCTACATTGCTAAGTCTTATCATTTTCCAATTGCTACGCTAACATTTTTGTAGTGGGATGCCAGAACCTGAATCTATATTTTTAGTCACTTAACAAGTCTCTCTCTTTTTTTTTTTTTTTTTTTGAATTCATTTTCTACATTGATAAGTCTTATCATTTTCCAATTGCTACGCTAACATTTTTGTAGTGGGATGCCAGAACCTGAATCTATATTTTTAGTCACTTAACAAGTCTCTCTTTTTTTTTTTAATTCATTTTCTACATTGATAAGTCTTATCATTTTCCAATTGCTACGCTAACATTTTTGTAGTGGGATGCCAGAACCCGAATCTATATTTTTAGTCACTTAACAACTTTCTTTTTTTTTTTTAAATTTTTGAATTCATTTTCTACATTGCTAAGTCTTATCGTTTTCCAATTGCTACGCTAACATTTTTGTAGTGGGATGCCAGAATACATTGCTAAGTCTTATCATTTTCCAATTGCAACGCTAACATTTTTGTAGTGGGATGCCAGAACCTGAATCTATATTTTTAGTCACTTAACAAGTCTTTCTCTTTTTTTTTTTTTTTTTTTTGAATTCATTTTCTACATTGCTAAGTCTTATCATTTTCCAATTGCTACGCTAACATTTTTGTAGTGGGATGCCAGAACCTGAATCTATATTTTTAGTCACTTAACAAGTCTCTTTTTTTTTTTAAATTTTTTGAATTCATTTTCTACATTGATAAGTCTTATCATTTTCCAATTGCTACGAGGTAGATGTGAACTACTCTTCTTTTTTCTTGCATTCGGCTTTGCATAGAATTTTTTAAGTAGTTTAATTGAAATTTTAGTTTACAAATCGTATGTTAATGCTTGTTCTATCCTTAAAATATTCATTGAATGTAAAAAAAACAAAACTATGAGACTAATTTAATAGATTTTTTATTAAAATCTAGAGAAGTTAAATCATTAAATAATATTTTTCTGAAGTGTTGATCAATTCTCTCCTTTTCCTCTGAACGTGTTCTGATCCTTGAAGTCTGTTGCGCAGGTTCTACAATGACTGGCCAATGAAAGAATATCTTTTGACATACCTTGAATTCATATCTATGTAGACACGCCCATTCATAAATCGATTTGACCAATAGGAAGAAGAGGAGTTATAAAATTTAATCCATGTCAGTGAATACTGGAATGGCATGAGCTCTAAGTAAACTTGTCATATTTACAGCTCAGTGAATAAAGTTTTTGCTTCTAGAGCAATGTAACTTATTGGAATGTACTGAGCTTTTGTAATTAAAAGTTTCTGCTCAGTACGTTTGTTACAATTTCATACCCTTAAAGTTTGCCCCAAATAATTCAGATTTCAATTTATTAGATATAAAAGTTTTTTCTTTTATATATTAAGCATATCACTGTGAATTATTTGTTACTGCAGCAGCCCTAAGTGAAAGGATTAACAGTTGACTGGCTACATCTCAACAGTGTATTCATCCTTTAATTAATAAAACAACACCTAACCAATCCCGTTCGGAGAGAGAAAAGGGTCCCACTCTTATGTCTAATTCTAGGCTAAAATAAACCCATCGCCTTAATGGAAGTCCAGAAATAAATAAGTAGGCTCTGAATCGATCAGTTACCCCCTCCCTTCCCACGCAGGCCCTGCCAAGAAATCCATCAGAACTCGTTATCGTGGAGGCCTTTTCGCCACCTTTAGGCCTCCGATAACTCCGGGCATAATAAAGATCTCAGTTTGTTAATCAGCAGGCTCTCTTTATGTTGTGTTGTGCCCCCCTTTTTCCCTTTTCTCTAAGTTGCTTAATTCCCATTCGGATCTTGGGGGCCCTATCTTGCATTTTCTCTGCCCACCCCCTGTCTCCTTCATTCGACAAAAGTAGCCCCAGTGTAATTCGAGGGACGGTGTTGTCGTTGTTCGATTGTTATTTCTCAAGACTTTCTCATAAATTCTTAGATTGATTGATTGATTAAGTATAAAAAGAAGAGTTAGTTCAGTTATATGATAACATTGCCAGAAATGAAGCATAGCTTCAATCTGTAAAGAAAATAACTTTCTTATACAATTTCAATTTTCTCGTTAGTTCAAGTATATAATTTTATTTTATATTACCACTGGCATTTAACTGTCGACTATATTGGATATGCGGCTATATCGACGTTCAACTTCATAGTCTAAAAATTTTGAACCTAACCCACAATCAAGTGAAATCCTAGCAGGGGATAGAGCGTTCATCTCCCAATGAGGCCACCGAATTACAGAGATGGCTGGTTTAAATGAATTCTACTCCCTTCTAGCAAAATAGTGCTGACGTAAAATATCCTCAGCAGTAGATTGATCATAGGATAGAATCTCTTTGCCGGCGAGCTAACCATGGGAAGTTTTCGAGATTTTCCTATGTAACGTAAATGTGGGTTAGTTCCATCAAAAAGTCCTCCATGAAGGCATGTTTGTCCCAATCCAGGAGTTCATTTGTCTTCTTGATTGGGTTCAAAATTACAAAGCTACGAAGTTGAGCATTGATAGTCGTCAACTCGAAATTGGGTCTTGCTGTTCAATGCCGGTATTAAAATAAAATAAAATCTGATTTATAAATTTAACCCGTACTAACGTTGCATGCAAAGAATACGGCCATGGTTGACCTAACAACAAGGGAGATCTAACTTATGATCCATGTATATGATCGATTTACGACTGGAGATATTTTTCATTAGAACAGTAATCGGTGCGACCCGGGAGAATCATTACAACTGAACAGCAGTCACTGAGATTCGAACCTGGGCGGTAATCGCTCCATCCCTGAGCTATTTTGGACAAATAAGGCAAATAATCTAGAGATATTTTAACCCTTATATATTATTTCATTACTTGACGAACTTTCAATCCAATCCGCAAATTTATTTTGAATTAATCTTCAAAATTTTCAATATGATTCAGGTATTTGGAAAAACTTTTTTATTTTCTGAGCAAGAGATGATCTTTTCTGCGCCATAAAACCGATTTCTACGAGAAAATAACGGCTCGACCCATTAACTCGGGTTCAAGACGAAAGAAAAGAATTCAAGCTATCCTAGTACTTTGTGCTAATGAAACTGAAGTTTCATTTGCAATTAATATTTCTGATATATATTTTTCATTACTGATATGATAATGCTCCCAGAGGTGAGAAAATATTCCTTAAGATATTTTTACATCCTTTGGGATGTTCACCTGTCAGCAATGCTGTTTTTAGTGTTTTCTTAGGGATATACGAGAATGATTTTTAAAGCAAGAACCGATTACGCGTCAAGCGACGTCAGTTCAAGGTCTCTTGTCAAGTCTCTCACTACACCGTCATTACGTTTCATGTGTCGACCGGTGTTGGTTGTATGGTCATACTGCTCTGTTTGTCACCATTTCAGTGGTTTTTGAGGATGAGATCAAAAAGCTGGTGACTTGACAAATGTTTCAGTATTAATGATGACAATGTTGAAAAGGGAATAAATGTTCATATTTTAGTTTGTGATACAGTTTAAGTTCGTAAAAATAGTTTCTCTTTCTCCATCACAAAACGGATCTTACTTAAAAAATGACCCTCGTAAAAACATTCTAATGACATTTATAAAATTGAAAATTTTGAAAGCAATATGTTATACCTGAGCATTTTTCTTGGATTTCTGTACAAATTAAAAGTTTAAACAGTCTTGCATGTAACATCCTAAAATTTTAGCATAATTCACTGCAATCCAATTTCTGCAAAATACGTATAGAATCTCAATTTTAACTTCTTTTTAAAAAGCTTTTTAAGACAAAAAAGGATCTTGATAGTCTTAAAAAGACAAACAATATGATTCTGTACTATTTATTTTTCTACTGAAATATTGAACAAACACTAACATTCCATGAGATCATTTCATGTTAATTATGTTAATATGAGATTCAGGTTAATTATTAACCATGTTACGAGGTTCATGTTAATTAAGATTAACATGAGATTTGAAATATAAAATAATCTTGGACTTCTCTAAGAACTTCTCAACTCTTGTATTTAAGCATTGGATATCTTCTTCAAAATAAACAAGTGTTCAATAATATGAACACATTGATCAATATATTTAAATAGAACTGAATAACTTCAAAAATAATTGTTAGTTTCAAATAAGAAAAAAGTGTTTTTAAGGTAAAGTTGAAAAATATTTGTGTTGCTAAAAATTAGGTATAAAATGAGTGCTTATAAATACAGCTTCACTAAAAGGTAGTGTCTGCTCAACTAAACTGAGTGAAGTTTAAAAAACAAGCCCTGTTCATTTCAGTTTCTCCAATCGACTGTATCTATAAGTTCGTAGTAATTTAGTCTCTAATTATAATTAAAAATAAGAAAGATTGTTGATATGTTTGTAGAGAAACTAAATGACCGAAACAACACCTAAAACAGATACAGATGCAACAAAGCGCCAATCAGAATTACTTTTGATCTAATGATCAGATCTTCACGTACTCAATCTTAATGGTTTCGAGAGAAAGACTGCAAATATTATAATTAAATAATATATGTCGATGATATTTTTAGTTACGAAATCAGACAGAAAAACGTAAATTTTCTGAATAAACATGCATTTTTTACGACGAATTTGGGTTTCTTACCCCCCAAAACATAAATAGTAGTCGCAATCAGAGAAATACGGTCCAAATAGTTTGGTCAGGAGAAGGGTGCTTTTAACATTAATTTTTAAAATTGAAACATATTTTTAAAATTCTATTTTCTCAGGAACTGTTCGACCGATTTTGCTCAAATTTTGTATTTTTTCATGTAAAATTATATTCTTTAAAATTATATAACTTACAATTCAAAATTGTTTCGTGCCATATTTCCCAGATTGCGACTACCCCCTATAGTTTGGGTGTCAGAAATCCAAATCCATTTAGAAAAACTACGTTTTTGTGTCTGATTTCGTAACTTAAAATATCATCTGCAATAATTAATTAGCATATTTGAGGTCATCCCCCCCAAACTGTTAAGATTGTGAGTGAACGGGATGGATTAAGATGAATGTGAAGACCCGACCATTATGTCAATCATTCAGAGTGGTCCATTTTTTTCTCATTGCACGATTTTTAAAGAAACGATTAACAGTTAATGTTTCAAAATGTGATAATTCACAAAGTTTTACATTCACAAGAAAATATATACTAAGGTAATTGCAAGAAAATACGACTTTTTTTCCAAAAACGTTTTTTTTATTTTTTATTTTTTTAAATTTAAAATCTTCAGAATAGTTTTTTTTTTTAAATATTAATTTAATAACTCTATTTAATACCCTATAGAAATCAGCGTTTATAAACATCATGCAGTTTACAATTATTTCCTGACATTCAAGACATTCCAGGATAATGGCGTTTTTATCTTATCGCGTTTTACTTCTTTCAAATCGATCTTCGAATTTCCTAGTATTAGACCTTACACTTTTCTTTGTGTTATTCACAACAATGATTCTTAGAGTACCTTATACTTAATAATATACTTCATGTCATTAATAATTCAGAGATAGCAGAAAAATAACAGCATAATCTCTTTAAATGTATTTTTCTTTTAAACTGTCTTCTCTGTATGTTTTGGAAGAATTAATCTAACGAAATGGCTAACTAATCATACAAAACTAATCATACAATTAGACAAAAATGATTTTCTCTAGCGTCATGTATGTATGTAATAAAGAAATCAGAATAAGTGACTAGGAAAATGGCATATTTTCGAGTGACATACTCTTTATTTATTGACTAAACTTATTTTTACAAAATATTTTGGAAATCATTCCTTGTGCACAGAAATACCTTAAGAAGACGTAAAGATTTATATGCAGTTTTAAAATATCGCTATATGTATATACAGTAAAAAAAATGTGTATCAGCCATTTGAAAAAATCGCTGGTGATATGCCAGAAAAATGGCATCTTGAAATTTAACATACATTTTAAAATACATATAATTATTAAAGCCCGAGTAAAATCATTCTAAAAAGCAAACAATAGTGGAATTAATTACATTTTCGAAACTATTCATCATTTTACTGTATAATATTAGATTTTTGTGTAATTGGCTGTGATTTCTTACAGTAAATTGTATTTGGTGAGAACTTCCCGGATAAAAAAACTTGTTCTTCTTTAAACGAATCATATGTTCGTAAAAAATAACGTTGTGTCTTTAAACAATAATTGTTTTTAGAAAACGGATAATGGCCATATTTTTAAAACTGTTTATATTCGTCAATGCCCTGGACCTTTCATAGGGGTGGGTGAATACCTAGAACACATTAAAAATTTGGACAGCAAAATTTAAATACTTGTTAATATACTTATGTTGCAAGTTTTTTTTTCTCTCTTCAATTTCTTGCTACGTTAAGAAAATTTCTTTACCTCTTTATAAATTACACTTCTGTTCTCTCTCTTTCCCAGCAGAAAAGGTCATTTATCTTATAGCCAGTTCTTGTGGCATGTGGAAACATGCTAACAGATTTCTTCCACTGGGGGTTGTGAAGAAGATATTGTCATTGTCATATATACTCATCTTGCTATTTAGTTACTGTCAATAAATCACAGTTTCAAGAAGGACAGTGAATACTGTTTTAAAACAACCTTACAGTACAAAACCAATCTCTTTGATGGTATGCCAATTTTATGATTGCTTTAAGAATTACTATTTTTACTGCTCCCGTAACTATTATATTACAGATCGTTCATTTCCAAAACAGAAACTGATAAAAACATATTTGAGATCAATGATGACTAATGCCAGCCTCTTATCTTTGTCACCCATTCATGGCATTCACAGCAAATAATGAAGATTTTATCACTGATCCGTGAAGCGCTTATGCGTGAAGTACGTTCAATATCTGTAAAACCGTTTTCCTGCAATCTGACAGTTTCTGTAAGAAAGCATTCTCTCAGGGGCTTCTTTGCAGTGGGTGGAAAAAAGAGCGCCTGTCCTTGTTTTCTTTCAAGTGCGGAGTTTTCCTCAGATCAATTTATCTTTTATTTATCTTAATGATCAAAATTTTATTTTATTTGAACCTTAAGGTATTTTTATTCCATAATCTAATCAATTCTCTGCACCTTCTGACGCAGAACTTGTATTAAACATATTTTTCCTTTTTTCATTATTTTGTATTAATTTAAGTCAAAATAAGTGCAAAATGTTATATTTAGCATTTTAATAATTTCTGGTTATATAGCATGAAACACCTGTGTCTTTTTCTACATTAAAGGTAAAATTTTCCAATCACGGCTCACTTCCAAACAATAATATTTAAAATTTGCATTTATTTGCAGTTATTTAGATCTAAGATAAACAGTTATTCCTTAAAATTTCTTTAATTTTCAGAATCATTTATTGATAAGTATTTGAATATGATGAAGAAAAAAGTTTTTCAAACTACTTTTTTCGGATTTTATATTTTAGTACAAATATGATTCTGATAATATAACAGATATTTTTTTAATAACTATTAGACTATTTTTTATAGTTAAAAAATAATTTGGGCGTTAAAAAATTTATACAGAAAGGATACCGGTGTTCTATCTGCATAAAATGGTTAATAAGTCTAGGTCTAAGGGTTTTCCCTATTTACTATCTGTAAAAAACATATTACCTAAGCATTTAATAATGATAAATAATCTTGAAAAAATTATATTTGTCTTGAAGTTGTCTTTTGATGAGTAAGTCAAATACTAGTTGGGTATTAAATAATATTTTATTCCCAATATTTTTATTTAGAAATATGAATAATTGTATTTTGATTATTACAGGTCTACTTTTCCTGTTCATTACATTTAACTAACTTTTTTTTAAAATTATTTTTTGTAATGTATTATCAAAACTAACTCAAAAATGTTAAATTTAAAATCTTTAATGGTTCTGAATAATATTCTAGACAAAAAAATATATATATTCTTCTTCTTCTTCTTCTTTTTTTTTTTTTTTTTTTTTTTGTTGATTAAAATTGGAAAAATTAGATTTCTCATTATGTACTTTTTATTTCATTTTAAAATAGAAAACAATAGTTTCAGTGTTTCTATAAACACATTAATAATGAAATTCAGAGACGTGCAGTTGCAACTCTACATGGGGAACTTTTATTGAACCACACGATAGTAAATAAATTGAAAAACATACAGTCGAAATACTAAGCCGACGATTTTTATTAAACCACATTAATAACATTAAAAAGAAAACTGAAAACGTGCAGTTGAAACACTTAATGGGGGACTTTTGTTAAACCGCACTAAAAAGACTGAGAAACTATTAGCCGAAATACTAAGTTGATGATTTTATTAAATCACATTAATAATATTAAAGGAAAGCCTTAAAACATGCAGTCAAATTACTTCATGTTTTGTTTTTTTTCACTAAAGCCTCACTATTGTGAATAAACTGGGAAACTTGCAATCAAAATACTAAATCGACAATTTATGATTTTTATTAAATCACACTAATGGCATTAATAAGAAAACTGAGAAACGTGCAGTTGATATACTACAATGGCAATTTTAATTATGAGCAAACAGTAAAACTTGTGTTTCGTAAATCCAAACTGTTACAAACAAAAAAACATATCTTAAATATGAGATAATATTTTAACTTTTATCAACTTATTTCTGATCTCAATTAAACAAACTTGGTTTTATTTTTGCTTTTATCATACTAATTTCACCCCTGTGGGAGTGTGTTTCCCATATAATGCACTCAATATGCACAATGCCCCCATGTTCTCTCTTGAGATAAGAAGAGGGAACTAACTTTTAATAGAGCCCTTCTACTAATTAAGTTGGCCGTTGTCTGGGGGCGGAGGCCTTAATCAGGGCTTGACCACAAACATTTCCCGAATACTTTCGCATCTTCGTCGAGAAGTTAATGAGGGTTTTTGTCCACCTTTTTCCCCAACCCTTCCCCTCTTTCTTTCTCTCTTGAGTTATTTGCCTTAATCCCTTAATCATCTATTTCTTAGAAGCACCCCCTTCAATTTCCTGTTCGGATTTGCTTTCTCTATTCACTTTGTTTCAAACTTCCCCTCCTAATTTTTTTTTTTTTTTACAACTTCTTAAGTTTGCTTATCTTACGTCCCTTGGAGATGGTCACTTTGGAAGGAAAACAAAAACGGTATTAGAGAAATACGGAAAGAGCGAATGAAAGAGGAGTAATTAAAGAGTAAAAATACGTGAAAGTGACATACGTTTAGTTACTTTTAAATTCTACACTAAACTATATTTAACTTTTAATTTACTAATATCTTAAGAAAAGTAGAAAAGGTAAATTTCCTCAAGTTATAATTTCCGTGAAAAATTCTTCATAAAATTATAACACTTATTTCTATTAAATTTCTATTTTCTTTCAGCAAAAATTTAAGTAATACATGAAAAATACTACTAATAGATTATTAACTAGTAATTTCATACTATAAATATTAGAGAAATACGTAAGGACTGAATGAAAGAGTAGCAATTGAAGAGTAAAAATACGTAAAAATGACAAGTGTTTAATTACTTTTAAATTCTTCACTAAATTATATTTAACTATCGATTCATTAAAAAATTAAGAAAAGTAGAAGATATAAATTTTATCAAGATATAATTTATATAAACAAATTCTTCATAAGATTATTAGTCTTATATCAGTAAGAGAGTACTCTTTTCACTAAAAAGTCATATAATATGCAAAAAATATTAGTTATAGATTATTAACTAGTCAATTCATAGCTTAAAATATAAATAAATAAAACAGACATATGTTTTATCATCAATATAGTAATTTCAGCAGTAAGAAATAGAGTATAACCCGGAGAAACGATTATAAATAGAGGTAATTTCTTTATTGTAGTTAATAAAAAATTTAGTAAAATATAATAAACGTACCATACACTTGAATAAAAACATATAAAAACAACAGAAATAATATTTCTTACATTAAAAGTATTGGACATCATTTTTTCCTTCAAATGAAAAGATAAAAAGACAATTACAGCAATAAATACAAGAAACACTATAGAAAAAAAAACATAGAAAAAAAGAAAAACACTGAGAACAAGAGAAGCAGTTTAAGTGATAGTCTATAAATACAAAAGGCCCCTGGCCTCCCAATAGCAGGTCACGAAAGAATATTTGGTCCAAGCTCGACAACGGATAAGATGGTCGTCATCTATGACCCGTCCCAGATCATAGTGACTGCAGATAGGACTTGAAACTGTGTGAAAACGGTGCAAGTGTTTGCGAGCCTAAGCTCAACTACCATTTTGTGTTTTAGCCATTTTTAGACTAGAAATAATTTGTCTTTCTTCTAAGAGCGAGATTCTTTTCGAACTCTTCAGAAATAGTATTTTCGAGTAACCGTTTTAAGGTTCCAAAAAAGGTACTGGAAGGATATGTTTTTAGAGTCAAAGCATCCTGTTTGGCTAGTGAATCAGTGATCCCTTTCCCTTGGATTCCTCATTGTCCAGGAATCCACTGTAAGCCACCTTTTTCATTGACAGATAATTTTTATAACAGTCTCCGACATTCGAGGACCGCAAAAGACAAAAATAACTTAACGTTGGAATTGGAGATAGCAATGTAACCCGATAGTCACTGATCACGACAGCTTTGGAGAACTTATTTAAGTCGCAGGTCAAAAAAAAGTAATCTTTAGTACCCTCAATTCCCCATTAAATGCAGTTGCAAGCACGCCATTGTGCAATATTATATTCATAGTAATTGTTAATCTCTATACATTTTCAAATGATAAATGCAGCTAAATATTTAAAACAAATAATAAATAAAAGCGATGCAAATAAAATTAACATTTTCAAAAGTTAAATTAAAATGATAAACATCAAATAGAAATTCGTCCTAAATATTAAAAATGAATAAGCGTATATGATCTGCTTAACGATAATACAGGGTGTTTATAAAGTCCCAGACCCATTTTGATGTTTAATAACTCATAAAATAAGGAAGATATAAACAAACTTTTGGCATTTACTGATGGAATAACTCATATATTTTCCTTTTCAGGGATGAATATCTTTACTTTTGTAAATATCGTCTGCGTGTGTGGTTAATTTCAGATAATTTCATTTTCCAGTCTAAATATCTGTACTTTTCTAAATATCGTCTGCTTATTAATTGCATTTTTCTCTCTTTTGTTTTTGGCAAATATTGCAATGTTATGTTTACTTTTGATGTGTTTGTTCTATGTAGTACTTTTCTATGTGATGTTTCATTCGAATGGATATTAAGGAGAATGAATACACCACAAGAGAAAGCACAGATTTTATGGTGGTTCATAGAAATGAAATCGATAGTGCAAGCACTGAGAAATTGCAGAAGAATTTACCAAAAAGATCCTCCATCCAAAGGCAGCATCTTGCGGTGGAAAAAGAATTTTCTAGAACCTGGAAGTATCGCAGATAAGAAACGTTCCGGACGTCTTCCGTAGTTCTTCCATTTTCCAGGAAGATGGATTGGGCGAGGAGGTCTGATTCCTTGGCCACCCAGATCACCTGATATAACGCAGCTGAATTTTTTTCTTTGGGGATTTATAAAGAACAATGTTTACAGGCGTATCGTGTCGAACAACGATGGCCTATAAGCCAGAATTACAACCGCAATAGCCTCTGTGGATGCCGACACGCTTGCCGCTACATGGCGTGAAATTGACTATCGACTTGATATTCTCCGTGAGACGAAGGGGGCACACGTGGAAGTTCATTGACAAGGGTCATGAAACTTTTTGAGTCCATCTAACCATTTATGTTATTGATTTTAATCTATCTTTATTATTTTATAAGTTATTAAACATCAAAATGGGTCTGGGACTTTATAAACACCCTGTATATTAAATCTCACTAAACAAATTCTATGTGATTTGAAAGCTAACTAATTTAATAATTGACTTGATTGTGTGATGCAAATTTAAAAAAACTATAGTTGTCTGTCTTTAATATTTTTAAGCAAAGGAAAAAAAAATTAACTATAGATTTTCAATGATTCTCTTTTAAATGTAATAAATTCGTAAATAAATATCACTATCAAACAGTAAAATAATTATCAGTCTATTCTTTTATTTATTGAATTTCGGTAAAAAAAAATATGCATACATTTCCAAATTTTATTCTTTTTTATAACTTTTTTCTTCTTCAATCAATCAGTTACAATACCAACACTCAAGCGAGTTTATTTAATTAAATTCTCCCGTTATTTTCCTTTAAAAAAAAATAAACATAAAGAAGAACTCCGTCCCTTAATTTCAAATACTGTACATTCATTTTAATGTCACACTCAGATTTCATTTTGAAAGGAAAAGAAAAAAGAAACTTATAAAAGCAACTATATTAGCATCTTAAAAAGAATTAAGCGAACTTGTGCGATATTATTGTTGACACTCTACTTGTTTCAGAATTCAGTATGTCTGATATTTTCTTGAGAACTTAAACATATGCATTTCTCTCACCCCCCTTCCCTTGCTCAACCCCACCAGAACTTTTTTTTTATCTATATTTTTATCTTTATCTCACGTGCTTATCATTTTTTTTGCTTAGCTTTTTTTTCTTGCTGATTTTGTTTCACCCCAAACAAGAGAGTCCTAAGTAGACGTCAATTCATCTAAAAAGCCATTCTAATTGACTTACAAAAGAAAAACCCTGCCGAAGACAAGAATTTGGCGCAGCGTTCTTGCGCTCAAAATAATTCACTTAAAATATAGAATTAGATTTCTTATAATGGATTAAGGATGGAGAAACGGTAGTAAAGAAAAAAAAAAAAAGAATTTCTTACGAAGGATTTGAGAAAAGAAGCAAGGAAAAAAAAAAGGTAAATACATATAGAAAACTGTTAGGCGCGCATGTATTAGATTCTATGCTATAATTGTGAATGAAGAAATAGTGTTAGCTGATGAGTAAAAAGAAGAAGAAAAAAAGTTTAAAAAATATCTTTAGTAAAATCTCGAAAGACATAATTATACATGACAGTATGCGACGGCTAGTACAAGGAAACTGCGTTTTGTCGTTTAAATTTTACTCCTAATTTTTTTGTTATTCCGTGGGTATGCAGGAGCTTTTAGATTAAAGCTACAAAAACATTTCTTTTTTTAATGAAGAAGAAATCTTGCTTATGTGACATATAGCTTTAAGCAAATTTTCTTCTTAATAGAAAAGATTTGGGAAATTCTAGGAGAGTCGAAGCTTTTTCTTTGCATAATTTAATGAACCAAATTTAAGTTCTTTGTGATTTGTTTTTTATGTTTTAAAGACGCTGTCTTTATGTATTTTCTTACCTATATATTTACAGTTTTGTTTATTTAATTACATGTTGGCTGTAAAATAACTAAGCAATAAAGTTAAGAACTATTATTATAATATTAATAAATTTGTATATATTTAAAATTATTTCAAAATAACTTTTAAACTTTTATGTCTAGAGCTTTGCATTTAAAGAAAGGTTTTTGTGAATTAAGCCATACAATAACTACTTATTATTCTTTACTTCAATTCAAAACAAATGATCCACAATACTTATTTTTACATTCATAATCTGACAGAGAGAGCTTTTCAAGAGTTTTAAATTAAAAACAAAAGTAATTATTACTGTTATTTTCTGTTACTTTTCCAAAATATCTTTTACCTATATTCTTAGAATCCTTGAATAGAGTGAAGAAAAAAAATTGCATGCACATTAGTGGCCTCAAATTACTATTAAGCGAGGGGAAAAAAACAAAAGCTATTCATTAGAAATCATCAAAAAGGAAAGCGAGATAAAAAAAATAAAACAAATTTGATTGCCTGTAGATACTGGAAAGCTTTCCTGAAATTACCTTTCAATTCCCCACTACTCCCTTCGATCTTCGATATTCAAATAGGCAATGATGTAAGGCTGTTCTTCGTAGGCTCCGTCGTGATATGAAATAAGGCTCTTTTGAGAATAATATGCTCTTTTTATGACTGCTGTGATTTTGAAACTGTTACTCATGACTGTTAAGTCAAATTTAGCCTATCTGAAGCTAGCGCTGTCTACTCTTATTTTGAAAATACTGCAAAACTTCAATATGGAGAAAAACTAGAATTTTTTGTGAAGATGAAAAGAGTTTGTGGTCTTTATTATTTATAAACTTACGCCAATGCAGCAGTACCTGGACTCATAAAAATTTGCGAAAACTGAGAATAAGCCAGTGGTTTTGATAATTTTCATCTCGATGATAAAATGTCACCAAATTGCGGATTTTTAAAAAAATTTTATAACTTTTAAAAATATTTCAGCGATTTGTCTGTTCTAAAGCCCAGATAATTCTTCACGGCAAGTTGATATATATAGTTTAAAATCATCGCATTGCTTCAAGTGTAAGGCACTTTAACTATGGCTTTTTTATTTTCCTTGGGGAAATCTAAATGTCTAAAGCGTTTTTAATTTTTCATGGCTTAAATATTACGTCATGATCTCTAATGTTTTTACTTTTTTTTACTTAATTATTCACAATAATTGTGAAAATACATATTAAGAATTGTCCTTGTAGAATAACACCCAGCATAAATAAAGTAATAATATTTATATTTAAAATTTCAATTCATTCAGGATCACTACTGTGGCTAATGTGAAGCAGTGAGTGGTTCTTTTAAAAAGACTTACTTAACATACTTAAAATCTTATATTATAATGATGCTATGGTATTTTTCATTTTAATTGTACTGCAAATACCTTTAAATTATTTACAATAAACGCCAGAGAAGATTTATAAGATTAATATAGTATGATGAAATTCAAATTCTCTTTAAGTTGACAAGTACAGCAGGCTATGGAAACTTGATGTACACTGAGAAAAAAAAGCATGGTCAAAATTACCAAAATAAGGTAAAATGTGCTGTTTTACTGACTCTATGGGAACACCAGAAAACTCGGTAATTTTTACCGAAGTACTTTGGTATTGAATTTGGTAAAATTAACAATAAAATACAGTTTTATTATAGGTGATGAAATTTGTTAATTTTTTAATGATAAAGAGCATGGTATAAAAACTATTTATTCGGTTAAATAAAATTTTTTTTTTTGTATTTTTTACTAAATGCGTTGTAATAAGAATTTAATTTTGAAAACCAGAATTTCCGGTAAACCTTTGCATATAAACGGAAAAATTATAAAAGGAAATGCATATCCTATATTTTGTTACCAATTAAAAACTTTATTCCCTTCAAAAATGCAGTACCAAACTATACGGTTAAAGGAAAAATAATTCTATTTTACCGTATATTTTGGTTTCTAATATCAGATTTTTTTATGCCTGAAATGTCATTAACATACAGTGCGGTAATTTTACCATATGTTTTTTCTCCATGATGGAATGAATCATATTAGGTTCACTTTTATTCCTATTTAAACCATTTAAATATGATGGTTTAAACCTTTGGTTAAAAATGAGGCACGTCTAATAAATCTCGTATACAATGTTTAAGAAAAAAAATTTAAATATGTGATATAGGAAAAGTGGGAAAGTGATTTTAACATCATAAGAAAGCTTCATATTGGATTTGTTTCCTTCTTGAAACTTCTAAATCAACTGTGACTAAATTTTCAAATTCTTTTGATTTTGAATCACGGAGAAATGAAACACAACTTTCACTGGGGAATACTTATATGATACTGAACTTAATAAGGGCAAATATATTTCAAAAAATTGAAAATTAATATTCAGAAAAGAAAGCTGGATATAGTTGCATGCAGCTTACACAAGTTGAACCTCATTAGTGACACTTTTCAATAAATCTATTGTGTCAAGCTGAACTCCCACACCAGTTGTTAGAAAATGTTTTAATTTGGCTAGATATATTGACCATTTGGTCAATGGCTAATTTTATTGTGAAGGTCAATAATTTTTGAATACCGTAAATTTCATTTTCCTCTCCTGAAATAATATATTATAATAAAATAAATGAGTTTTTTCCTTCTTAAAAAATAGTTTTTTTCGACTCTATTTTATCTATTTTAGATTCAATACTAGTTTAAGGTAAAGAATGGGAAATTTACTTTTATAAACTCAAAGGATGCTTATAAATATTAAATATTTTATGTGTCTTTATGAATTTTTTTTTTAAATTTTAACAAGTTATAAGACACTTTTATTCGCTTTCATTCTTACATGCTTTAAGACAGGAGTTTTTAGGACACTTTATTGTTGTTTGTAAAAAAATTTCCAGGGATTAATTTTGAAAAAAACTTAACGAAAAACAACAAATTTAGAATCAATATAATAAAACAGTCACAGAAGTTTTAACATCTTGAATCACAGTAATAAACTAGAATGGAAGTTACACAAAATTGGAAGTCAATAATAAAAAAAATAATAATATTCATAAATCACTCAAAAAAAGCATAACACAATGGCTTCTAAAACCTATTTTTTCTTGCAAAATGAAGCAAACATCATAAAAGTGTGGACGCCATTCTCCTAATCCTTTAATATTTATCGATTGCTAACGAACCTATTCTCTCCTTGTCCTCTGGACGAAGCGCCGCTCTTTGATCTTTGGAGTCTGTTGCGCAGATGCTACAATGACTGGCCAATGAAGAGATCTCCTCTGCCATATCTTAAATTCATATCTATGTAGACACGCCTATTCATAAATCGATTTGACCAATTGGAAGAAGAGGAGTTATGAAATTTAATCCATGTCAGCGAATGCTGGAATGTGGAGGAGGAGAGAGATAATTTTTGTGAGCCTATTAGAAAAGAATAGAGAAATGGGTTAATAACAAAACCTTTAGGGTTTTCATAATTGAAGTAACATACAGTTAAAGTTTTTGAAATTAAGATGACAGATTCTTAAAAAAATTATAAGCTGTTAAAAAACAGTAGTCTCAAGTGGCAATGATTTTGATAATCAATTAAAAATATTATATAAATACATATTTTATTTTACCTTTTTAGGCAAAAGAATGAATTGTTTTTTAGTCATAAGCATTATATTATATTCATTCTGCAATCCAACTTCCAACTATGCATGTTCACACTAATTTGATGCTTGTATTTTTGACAAAAATTTACGAGAATGTGCTACTCTTAATTTGATCAGGAAACCTTTTGAAAATTATATGAGATTACACAAAAAATCAGCTAAACCAAAAACGAGATTTCATTTCAATATAGAAAAGATAGCTGTGAGGTTCTACACTAGATTTAAAATCACAATATTTGATACGGATTTTAAAATCGTTGTGAGAAACGAAATTAATTAGTAAGCACATTAGAAGTCAAGAATATGTATATTTAAGAGATTAAAAGCATAAATGTTGTTAAATCTGACAACTCACTGATGAGACAGTAAAAACGACAAAAACAAATTTGATTACCATATCCAACTTGAAAGCTTTTCTTCTGTTTGCTTTTTATCTCCTCTCGCTAGCAAACAGGTTTTAATACTATCTTTTCTGTACCGACACTTCGAGTTTTGACATTTTTGCTCATTGTTCATCAATTGCTTTAAAAAACAATCCTTCTGTGTATATTTTTTAACTTCATTTTCAATACGGATTTTAATTATAAGGGCGGTGATTACGGAACATATCTTAGTTCTATCATAATAAAACGAAATTTTATCTTCACAAAATTAAGAGCTTTAAAAATATCTTATAATATTTCCAATATTTTTTTTAAAAAATTGATTTGTTCATATGCAATAAAAAGGTTTAAAACGGTTATGCAACGAAGTGTCGAAATTTTAACTCAAATACCAAAGGTAAAAATTTTAAGATATCTATGCTGCAAGGAATTTATAAGTTTATATATGTTTATGTTGAAATCTTGACAATTAGAAATACACACACCTTGAAAAAATTTTGAGGCCATTATTATCTAAAGATATCAAGATAAAATGAGATCCTAAAATACAGTTCAATGTTTTGCTTTCATAGGGCATATATTTCAATCATTAGATATTTAATAACTTTCTTAAAAGAGAAGTAGTTTTCATGTACTATAAGATCTTGAACCTTTCTTCGTTAATTTGTCGTTCAAATTCTTAACGTAAACATTTTATTTCTAAAGCAATTTCCTAACTTAACTCAAACTGCTTTGTAAATAATAACAGTGTTAAGAGAGATGCAATCTCTTATCTACTGCAACCTTTGTAGGAAATATATAGTGCAGTTTTTTAGACATATAGCTGTTATTTTTCTGTGAGGGAAAAAGTTTCGATAATTCTTTAAAAATTTGATTTGTTAATTACACTGTTTTTCTTTTGATGGAAAAAAATCAGACGGATCTCACTATAGTGAACTATCTGTGGTCCTTGTACACTATAAACGATGGTTCACTAAACCCAAACTCTTTGAAAGAATGCTTTTTCAGATCATTACAGTAGTAATGCTAAAAATAAAGATCGTATTACTTTACAATTTGTTTTACAAATTATTAGCTAACCAAGTTAGTCACATCCCTGGGCAACAAAATTTCTTTACGGCCATTTTTTTCTTATAACGCAATTTTTAATAAGTACGTTAAATAACCATCAGAATATTTTTCATATAACAAACTAGTTGTCTTCCTAGAAAGAATTTTTTAGACGTTTATTTTTTCATTTTTCATCATTTTTAGGATTTTCTAGGTGCTCATATTTTTTACTGTAGTCATTTCTAAAGAAGTTTCACTTAAGTGGTGGAATATTTGTTCAACCGATTCGTTCTGCCAATAATGGGCTTGTTTCTGGAACAGTATGCTTCTAGCCATTACCTATATAATTTCTTCCGGCGAAATGATTCGTTTTAAACATCTTTTTATAGCGTGCATTATTTCCCTTTTAATCAAAAGACATAATAATATACTTTTTATATCATAACATTGACTTTAAATTCTGTTACATTCATTCAAATACATGTAAAAAGGAAATGTAAATCAACTATAAACAAACTTCTACATTTTAATCTGTTCACTATAAATGAATGAAGTAACATTATTTAAATAACAGTTCGGACGCAACCACTAAATACGTTTATTACATTAGTGTTCATTATAGCGGAGTAAAACTGCACATATATTTTTTGCCGCCTCATTCCAGATGATGAATGAGAACAAATAAATGAACATAATAAATTTTTTTTCTCTAAAAAAATGTTTAAAGAAAGGCAAGTTGTTTCTATCTATGTTTAGTTTAGTGATCAGACCATTTAAAAATAAACTTTACGGAAAGTGGAAACATTTCTATCAACAGAGCCACTCAATATCTGAGTGTTCATTATATCTCGGGAACAGATGGGGTCAGATTGAATATATTTTTCCAATGATTCCTGATCCCAAATAATTAATGAAAACAAATGAACGAAGATAATTAATATTTTGTTTCAAAAATGTTTTTAAAACAGCAATTTTTCCATCTATGTTTTTTTAATGCTCAGAACGTTTAAAAATAAACTCTACGGAAAGTGGAAACATTACTATCGCCAGTGCCTCTCAATATATGAGTGTTCACTATATCCGGGGTTCACTGTATAGGGGTTGTGTTAGATTGGATATATTTTAGTAGCAATTTTTTCTCCATCTATGCCTAATTAACGCCAAGATCATTTAAAAATAAACTTTAAAGAATCTGGAAACATTACTATCAACAGTACCACTCAATATCTAAGTGTTCACTATATCTCGGGGGTTAGACTAGCTGGGTTAGACTAAATATATATTTTCATTTCACTCTAAATAATTGACAAAAACAAACGAGTAAAGATAATTAATATTTTCTCTTAAAAATTGTTCAAAAAAAAACTTTTTTTTGAAATCAATGTTTATATTAATGCCCGGAACATTTAAAAATAAAATTTACAGAAACTGGAAACATTGCTGTTGACATTGCTTCGCAATATGTGTGTTCATTACATTCCAAGCTCATTATAGCGGGGATAGACTGAACATATTTTTTGTCACCTCACTCCAGATAATTAATGAAAACAAATGGACGAAAGATAATTTATATTTTGTTGTAAAAGAATCATAGGAAAAAGCAAATTTTTTTTCCATCTGTATTTACTTTAATGCTTAGAACGTTTAAAAATAAACTTTAGAGAAACTGCCATCGACGGTACCACTCAATATCTGAGTTTCCCTGCAAAGATATTTTGAGGAGAAATCCTCAAATTGGAATGACCAAGGCGCCCCATTTTTGTCAATGGGGAACAGAGACACCAGGGACCAGTTATAAACGACCAAAAAAACCACTTCGTTGCCATGGTGACCATGTGTCCCTGGGGAGTGCCAATCCTCACTCCAGAGGGCCCCTTTTACGTCGGACTTTCGCATTTGCCCATGGCAAGGGCTAGTTCCATCATCCTCCTAATGGGGCAAAGTGCCGATTATCCAGTGGAAGCAGAAGGTTCTTTTCTAGTTTGAAGGGATAGTTAAGGGATTGTATGTCGCGTTAAGGGAGAGAGTTTTTGCGCATATAAAATGTGTTTTAGTGCATCACCGTGACCTTCTACGAATATCAAGAAGGAGATGCTTAGGGAGTAGGTGTAACACGTATTTTGCATTATTTCGACACCACGTTTTGATGCCTTTTTGCCATCTGGTGGAAAAACGTTTTCGCCCGTTAGAGTTATGCGTCTTTTTTTTATCGCCATTAAAAAAAAAAGGAACTGCTTATGTGTGCAGTTGTACCTTTTTCGAGATTCGTAAGTTCCTGAAAAAAGTATCAGTTTTTAATTTCTTTTAAACTGGTTTTAACCACAGAATTAAAAATTAAAGTCATTATTAGAAGTTGGGTTTAAATGTATTCAGTTAGACTTATTAAATTATTCTGGGGGTAAAAATTTTTCATCTTAATTAGACTTTTAGAGTTTTCCAGGTGCGGAAAAGCTGGTTTTTCTTAACAAGAACTTAAATACAAACAAAAATTAAAATTGCTTTATAAACGCTTTAATTCTTTAATGCTCCCCTAGTCGTATTTTTTAATAGTATTTATGCTTGAAATTTAGTTAAAAGAACGTTTGTTAAACGTCGTGAAAACTAATAAAAAATTCCATAACAAACATTTTCGTCTCACTTAAAATTTGCGCGCAATTCATTTAAATTTGTTTAAAATTAATTATTAAATAATACTAGATCATTAAATAAACAAATCTCGTTCTTACATTTAATACAGAAAAAAAAAACTGATTTTTTTATTTTTTTATTTCAAACAATAATTTTCTGAATCATTTTTAGAGTATTATTAAAAAAAGGGAATCTCAATATGCAAAAGAATAAAATGCTCGAAGATAAATTTAGAAATAACTTTTGAATTAATAACTTTTAAAATAGTAAGTTTTATTTTTGTAACTGGTTTGAAAATAATAAATTAAAATATTTCCTGTATTGAAAAAAAAAATGATGCTTTAAAAAACACAAAAAAATAATAATTTAATGCATATATATCACTACTATAAATAAATAATTAATTTAATTGTTCAACAGTCGAGTGTAGCAACACTATTCCGTTACTTTTTTTATCAACCCAACAGTTTAGACTTTTTTTTTAAGTTTGTACCTTCTAAATGTTAATAGCTAATTGTTGCTTGAGACATTAAAATATACTTAAAAATGTATGTAAGCCCCAATTACACATGACACAATCACTACCATTTGGCGTTGAACAGCTGATGACTTCTTGATTTATGGCTATCAATATATATTACGCCGTAGGCAAAGTAGTCATCGAACCCATAAGACAAAGGAACTTCGGGATTAAGTATTGAAACAAACTAACCTTTGTGGCTGACAGTTTGCTGGAACTTACCAGAATTTGTCTTACACGGAAATGAAAAGCCCTAAAAGATCCAATGGTTATCTCGAAAAAACGAATTCTAACTCCTGATCAGTTTTTCACTCGCGATATTTTATATCAACCAACCGAGAGTCATATACTAATCGATAACGTTCAATTGCGTATATTCATGACAATTGCATCCATAAACCTGGTTCTCTTCATTTTATTTTACTTTTTAACCGGCGTTTAACAGATCCAATTCTCAGTTTACAACTATCCATGCTCAACTCCGTAGCTTTTTAATTTTGAACCCAACCCAGAAACGAAGGGAACTCCTGGATCAAGCATTGGAAGGAATTTGCCTTCGTGGTGGACTTTTTGATTGAACTAGCCCGTATTCTCGTTACATTGAGAGGAAAACTACGAAAACCACCCATGGTTAGCCTGAAGGCAAGGTGATTGGTTCTTCTCATTGGAAAGTGAGCGAGCTTACTTTCCTTATTACACTTAAAAGCGCCTTATTCTCAACATCCGTATTGAAGATTATGTCTTATGCCAAGCTATTATCATTAGCACAACAATATGAAGCATTAAAAAATATAACCGGGCTACATTTTTTTAAAAACCTTAAAATGAATTTTTTAAAAATCACATAATGTGTCATAATTGTTAAAAACTAAATCTACGAAATCAGAAATGTAGAAAAACTTGGGGCCTTATAGTAATGGAAATTTAAAGCAATTTATTTATACTGTAATTTATACCCTAATGAGAAATTTTTCTACCTTCATCAAATGAAAACAGTCCTTAAAGAAATAAGCTTATTAACTAAAACGCACTCCTGAAAAATAAAAATTCGCTTCAAAATGAAAACGCTGCATGAAAACTCTCCTTAAAGAAATAAGCTTATTAGCTAAACAAGGTGAGACTCGATCACTTTAGCAACTCAAACATTTGCTAGCAACTCCGACATCTCTAGCAGCTTACAGTAACTTGTAACTTTGATATCTATAACAGTAAGCAGTAATTTCATCTCAAACATTACCTAGTGATTTCAACGTCACTTTCATTATCTAGTTACTTCGAAGTCTCTAACGTAATCTAAATACTTAAATGTTTAAAACATTAACAAGTGACTTCGATGGTAGACGGTAAAAAAGTTCCCTGAAAAAAAGGTACGGAAAAAAAGGTCCCGGAACAAAAGGTACCTGGAAAAAAAGGTCCCGGAAAAAAAGGTCCCGGTAAAAAAGGTACCTCCATAGGGAAAATCTGTAGGGATATTTCCCCTCTCGCTTTCTGGGCAGCATGAATGCTTCTCGCTGTTTCAATGAATATTCTTTTTATCTGAAATAATTCAGATTAGATCACTAAGGTAAGGAGAAGGGTAAGGGGGGGGGGGGGGCTTATGGGCTAGTTGTATTACGCTTTTTTTTTTAAATTTTATTTCATTTATTTATTCTTCTTTGATTATTTTTTAAAGCGGGAAGATACTATTTAAATTTTTCAATAATGTTTTACTTTTTTTTTTTTTTTTGTAATTTTTTTAAGTGAAAAATGTGTTATTTTCTATTTTAAATTATATTTTGTGAAGAAGTTGCTAATGTGAGGCTTAAAGTAGCCAATCGGGGAAGTTGGGAGGATTTATGTGTTGGATGTTTATTCGTGATTAGAGGTGAAAGTATTGGTCCTTTTTAATTAGAGTCGCGAGGGCCGGGATAGCCTGGTCGGTAGGGCGCTGGGCCCATATCCTAGAGGTCGTGGGTTCGATCCTCGCCGGCCGAAGGCTCCCCGTGTAGTAAATGGTGACTGATGCACGTTAAATCTGTCGAGTCTCAAAGTCCTCCATGTTCCCATAACAAATCAATACCTCTGGGGGTACTGATCCAGGAGTTTCCTTGTCTTCTGGATTGGTTCAAAATTACAAGGCTACGGAGTTGAACATTAGTAGTCGTAAACCCATGAAATTGGGTCGGCTGTTCAACAACGGTTATAAAATAAAATAAAATTAGAGTCGCGGTATTTCTTTTCTTATGAGCTGGGTGTATTTAATTTCTTTATTGCTTTTATTTTTCTAAGGGGAAGATTTAATATAAAATATGCTATCTTTTATTTTAAATGTAATCTTTTATTTGTAATCTTTTATTTTTTTTTATTTAATCTTTTATTTTATTTTATTTTTTCAATCTAATCTTCTTATTTCAAATATTTTCCCCTACAGAATTTTCCCTACACAGGTACCTTTTTTACCGGGACCTTTTTTTCCGGGGACCTTTTTTTCCGTACCTTTTTATCCGGGACCTTTTTTTCCAGGTACCTTTTTTTCCGGGACCTTTTTTTCCTAGAATCAACTTCGATATATCTAACAGTAACTAGTAACTTCGACATCTATAACAGTAACTAGTTACTTCATCTCCAACATTACCCAGTAATTTCCTTATATGGTAACTTCGAAATCTCTAACATTAATTACTTCAACATCTCTAACATTAACTAGTAACTTCGAACTCTTTAACATTAGATAGTAACTTCGACAACTCTATAAGTGACCAATAGCTTCGAAATCTCTTACAATAACTACTCAATTCTAACTAGTAACCCGATACATAACTCTTCTATAAAAATAAATAAATAAAATAATAATAAAAAGTCTGTGTTCATTGATAAGTTTTTCCTGGAATATTTCTCCATCAACTCTTCTAATGCCTTATTCATATATAGTATTTATTTGACTGATATGAGCAGCAATAAGATCCTCGGACATCTTCCGAAAACTTTTCCGAATCTTGAGCGGCAATCTCTGACATTCAATAGAACGCTCATGTTTAACGCATAGCCACACACTGCTCTTCAAAACCTTTGCTATGTATCGTATCTCGAATATCTCTTTCGCCTTCATCCCCAGAGACAGAGGGGGTCGTCCAGTGATTGATGTGCCCCTCTATTGCTGATAATGCCCTGCAGCGAGTGTTCTTGTGGGAGACCAAGATGGCGGCCAACAGAATACAGCATCAATTAATGCGGAATGACGTAGATTAATGCGATTTTGATTAGGGATCAAACGACTGGATGTCAAACGACAGGGTGATGCTGCTGCGGAGGTCGGATGTTCCTTAATTGCTTTTGTGCTGTGTTGGGTATTGGTATGAAATTCGCTTTGATTAATTTTGATGGCATATTTGTGAGATGTAATCGCGCCCTGTTAAAACCAGGCAGTGCTTTTTTTTTAGAAATTGTTAGCATTTTATCGAATTAATTAACAATGAATTAAAAATGAAGAACAGCTTCGAATTTAATGGTAATTAGTATTGATGACTTGAGAAAATAAATGAAGTTAAATTTTATATCGTAAAAAATAAATTTTATTCTCGGAAAAAAATTTGGATTCTTAAAAATACTGAATCAGTTAACATTATAACTTTTATACAAATCGTCTAAGTCAACTATTTACATTCTAAATGATGAACTATATAAGTTGAATACGCCAATTTGAAGCTAAAAAATTGATTATTCAATATTTATTTTTTTTACGATTTTTATAATCGCTGTTCCATTTTGATGTTTCATCAAATTATAGTATTAAAAACCCCACCTAAATTGATAAACCCCTGCTAATATTATAAAATTCATTCAAACATTAATCTTAAAAGATTCGATCAAATTTCACTTTTAAAAATAATGGCACATATGTTATTAAATAATAAAATTAAATGCAACAATGAACTATATGTTATTCATCAACAGCACTGGCTTAGTGGCCCTTTGCTGGTCCTCATCTTTTTCAAGCATTTTTCTTAATCCACCTTCTTTCCAGAAATTTATCTCCGTTTTTTTTCCTTGCCTTCCACATTGCAAAATCTTCATCTTTAAATTTTTTTTCTTCTTCATTATTTTCCGTAGAACAAAATGGCTTAATGCTTTTGAATTATTCTTGCACATCTGATTTTATTCAATTTTATTGCTGTTATCATGTCCACCCTTTTACAGATTTTATTCAGTTTAAAGTTATATAAAATATTAATTTTTTTTTTTTTTATTTTCGTTAAAAAAAATTTAATGTACTTAATTTTCCATTTTTAATAATTCACCGTCGCTATTTGTTAATTTTAACCGAATTCAAAAGACTAGAAATGATTAAGCAGTCAAATTAACATATCCCCCTGATAAAATCCTCATTTTTAATGCAACTTCTTCCAATATCAAACCAATAAATGTTTCATAATTTAGACTTATAGAGATTAAAAATATAACACATCATTTACTGACACAACTTTTGCCAACACTAAGTAATGAAAAATCTAAGTTCAAAACAGGTACTTGAATATCAAAACTAGGATTCAAATCAGGCTCTTTTGTTAGTAAATAAAATTAATATTATTGGGTATCCCCTTTTTGCCTATTTTCTTCACTTTTATGCTTTCTTTTCGGGTGTGTTGACTTTTCAATCAACTGAGGCACAGAACTATACTATTCATTCCAGAAATTTTAAATTTATAAAATGTACAAAGTATAAGAATAGAATAAAGAAACATAAACACAACAAAATTATTTATACTCGAGGCAAACTTTACTTTGAAAAATTTTTTATAATATGTAATAATCTACCATCATAGAATAGCTCGCTTAAATATTCTTTATTGACTTGTTAAAAGAGAAGACGATAAATTTAAATTATATCGATAAGAATCGTAATAACACTTAAGAATGTGAAGAAGAAAAACATAAAAATCCTGTAAATTTATATTGTGATAAAACTTTAAAGTTGGACGCCAGTGAAAATAAAAACATTCGGTTCACTTATTGACATTATTGTTGTAATCTTCTTCCTATTTGGGAGTGTTTTATTTGTCTAGTCCACGTATCTATTTTTTTTATCCACTAAAAATACAACAAAAATATTTATATATTAAGAAACTATGAAAATTTACATCACAATTTGACACCTCACGCCCGATTATTCCATAACTATAGTTACGAATTTCTATATATTTATTATTTTTATCATTTTATCGTATATTTAATAAATAAATTTAAACTTTTTTTTTCCTTCTATAAGAAAACTCGTAGAAGACGATAAATTAAAAATAATTTCGATTGTTATTGTTTTATGCATTGTATAACAGTAACTAGTTACTTTATCTCTAACAGAACGTAACAATTTTAACACCTCTTTCATTGTCGAGTAACATCGAAATCTCTAACATTAACTAGTAACTTCGATATCTCTCACATTAGCAAGCAACATCGACAATTCTTACTGTAACTAGCAACTTCGACATCTCTAACAGTTACAAGTAACTTAGAAAATCTCTCAGACTAGTCTAACATTAACAAGAAAGTCGTCTATAAAAATTAATACGTTGGCGCGATATTTGAGTTAGGAAGAATTGGTTTTCTGTTCGGGGAATTTTTTTTCTGGTGGTTTAAATCTTCATTTCCCCGATTCTGTTTAGTACTTTTCTGAACAAAGAACTACTGGAGCATATTGTCACATTTTTATTATTTCTTTTTATAATGGATGGTTAATGATACGGATAGTAATCGTATTGCAGGTTCTCTATCTATTTATAAATGTGCTCTTGATGTATATGAAAAATCTATTAAACGAGCAGGTTCTTGGGAGTCGGAATAAATGTAAAAAGTTAATATTAATTTATATTTGAAAGTTACTTATTAAAAATATTATAGTTGAATTAAGCATCTAATATATAAATATTTTTTAATTTCAAAAGGTTGTCAAATTAAGCCACAAAAAGCATTATTCGGCAAAACATTAGAGAATTATGTATACAGACTTCATTCTTCTCATCGTTTTAATTTCTTCTAATGTTGCTATGGTTTTATTCACAAAGTGACATAGAGTTTCATCTCTAGCATTTGAGCGTTAAAAAAGTGCCAATTTTCTTTCACTGTGCAAAAATGTATACACTAGCCCAAACGATTTTAGCGCCACGCAGTAGAAAAAAAGTTAGCTATGAGTTAGAATGATTAGTTTATCGTTTTCTTTTATTATTTTTAATTGAATTTATGAAATTCTTTGTGATCGTTTGGTTGTTTGTTTGTTTTAGTTCGATGAAATCCATAGATGTTAGTTCTTAAAAGATGTCATGTGTTAATGAAGACAAAAGTATATTTTGCGAAGTAAGTTACGATTAACTTTAAATATTTTAATTTGTCACCATTTTTCTTGTTCTTAAATTTATTTCAATGTTGAATAAAATGCACATTTATGTGGATGGTATACAGATTAATCTTTTAAACTAAAGAAGAATTTCTGAAAAAAGCTATTAAAAAGATTTTTTCTTTTCTACGCTTATAGTATAAATAAACAAGAGTAAGTAAAAATATGTCGGAAATACTTTTTAAGTATAATAGAACTAAAATCCAAAATAAAAGATTTAAAACTTATTAGGAGAATTTAATGTTTTAATATAAATGCACAATATGAAAAAGTTTTGAAACATATTTAATAGTCACTTCACTTTATATAATATACATCCACTTAATACTATTTTGCACAATATATTCTTGGGGGGATAAAACGGGGGTGAAATAGAACTTTAAAACTAATCCCACTCAGTGAAGTATTTCACTCATTCATACTATAAACATAATCATCATTTATGTTGTCGTCGTACAGAAATAAGCAAAACTAAGACGTAAGCACTAAATTATGACCATAGAGTGTTACGAATTTAAATCTAATACATCGATTAACCGTTTCTTTCAAGTGTTGAGAGAGAGCTCAAAAACTCATCGGGTAAGGAGAAACTTTTAGGAAAGAGTCGGGATGACGTAAGAGAGCACATGGTTTTATTGCTATTATTTTTAAATTTACTTTTAAACTAATTCTCTATAATTTAATATTTTCTCTATTTTAGCAATTTTGTAAGTCTGGCATTAAGTATTTTATGCATTTTGGGAACTTATCATTAATTTAATCTTATTTTAGAAAGACTTAATAATGAACACTAATTTAATTCTTTGTTTTGAATTTGTATTGTACTTACCGAATACAGAACTCTTTCTATTTTTTTGATACATATTATTTATTTTGGTTTGTTTATTGCTTTATAGAAATGGTACTATTTTTGTATCTGTCAAGCTATTTATATCTTTCATGTAAAATGTTACATGTCACATGTTTGCCAATGCTTAGCAAGTTTCGATCTAGATTTTACCAAAACATGGAATTAACATTACTACACTACCGATATTTGATTACTGTAAGTCTATTTACATTTTACAAATTTGAACCTTTTATTGTACTCTTAAAAAAAATTGAAATTGTTGAGTGCATTGACATTTTTAGTTTGCTATAAAAATATGTATAATCCATTTTCTGTTTGAAATTGTAGAATATCTCATTTGGATAATTTCGTTGATAACTTCTCAAGGACATTATCCATTTTGAAGTTTTTTGTTAAAAAAATAACTGCTAACGAAAACACTTTCAAAACCTCAAATTCACTTTAAAAAGAGCATTAACCACGCCTCGCTAATTTACTGTTTAATAAAACAGTCACGTTTCATTTATTCTTAAAACTTTTAATTCGTCATCTTCGTTAACAGGCCCTAGTCGCGCTAAAGTAAAAGCAGTGTAAAAAGATCAGTGGGGGGAGGGGGGGACAAAGCAAAAAAAAAAAAAAAAACCACACACATACACACACCTGTAATGCTTAATTGCCTCGCTTCGTAAGCACCGTTGCCACAAAACGATGTAATATCTTAAACGAAAAACTCGTTGGGGCGTAAGTCTTTTTAACCCTAATCCTGAGCGCTCATCGCTTTTCAACTTGGAGGGGGGAGGGTAGCATACCCCCAACATGGCGGATAAAACAAATACCGCCGCCTTATTTCCTTCTTCCTTTCATTTATTCCAACCCCCAAAACCCCCACTTCAACTTTCTCTATCATTCTCTCTTTCAATTTCCTCTTTTGTTGCTTTGTTGATAGATCATACCAGAGTTTAATTTCTCTCTCTCGCTCAAAACCTTGCTTCTTCTCTTTCAACTTTCTTAGTTGGAAATTTTGTGGGGATTCTTCTTCTGCTGCCACCGCTTCTTCTTTAATTTTCCTCTTTTTTTTATTTTCTTCTTTTTTTTTCTTTCTAGAAGTTACTATCTATCTATCTGGGTTATTGAACTGACATTCGTCTGTAGTCTTATCACACTCATTCTCTTCTCCAGGACCCCCGCCACTTTTTCCCATTTTTGAGAGAAAATGCCGGAGAGAAATTCCCAACTTCCTTTTTTAATGGCAGGCGATTTTTTTTCTATCTTTCTCTTTTATACTTTCACTTTCATCAAGAAAGAAATTCGTGAGGGGAACCAAAACGGGCGTACGTTCGTAAATTATGACCCATTCTCTGCTTGGATGGTCAGTACGGAGTAGTGTTGTGCGGAAAACTCGAAAAGAGAAGTTGTCAGTTTGTCGTGCTAATCTAAGGCACAGGAGATCACGCTTCATGTGATTTGTGGAGTTTTTTTCCAGGTCCCCCTTTTTTTGTTCTTTAGTAACTTATATAAAGTTTCCGCCCCAAAGAATCGTTCAATGAAAAAATTCATTTTTTTCTTACTTGCATTTTCTGAAATGTTAGTAATAGTTGATGAAATTAAAATTTATTAAATAGAGTTATGAACTTAATATTTATCACGAGATTAAAAACCACAAAGTAAATAATTCCGGATAAAATCACGGTGCAAAGCATCGGAATTTTGGGTACATCATCCATAAAATCCATTTTACCGTAAAAACCTTTTTTTCCCGTAAAATATTATACCGTTATTTTTTCAGTAATATTTATTAATTAGAGTGACAGTGATTTTACGATACCTATTATTGCAAAAATTATAATATATCAGATTTTTTATTTCGCAACATGTTTCGGTTAATTATAAATTTTACGATAAAAAAATACCTGCTACCGGAATACCAATACTTTTTACATTAATTTTATTCGGAATTTTTTATAGTGCTATTTAAAAAAATTGAAAATTAAACTTACACTGAAATAGAAAAATGAAATAGAAGCATTGATGTAATACATGACTTCTTCTGGAGTCATCCTGCATGCATTTACATGGAAGCTATACTGGTAACTAACTATTTAACTAAGCAAAAATATTATCTGCGCTCCGAAGCTCCATTTGGAAAAATACATTAAAATCAAAGAAATATAATCATTTTCAACACATGAAAGGCAATACAATTTGTAAGCAAAAATTTTTCCAAATGAAGCTTTGGGGCAAAAATGACACATCTGTTTTGTTAAACAGTTATTTTCAGAAAAGCTCCCACGTGAATGCATGCAGGATACCTCCTAAACAACTCCTGTATGCAATCGTGTTTCTTTTGTTTCCTTTTTCGATTTCAATTTAAATTTTCTCTAACATTTATAAATGTATATGAAAACTGATTTCTTGACATGTGCTGCTTTAGAACTTTCTCAGGTTTGCCTTAAAATTTAGATTTTTGTTTTTATGACGCATGTTCAAATCATTTTAACTGATTTTTATTTAAAATTTTATTGGATTCGAACCAATGTTAGTATCAAGTAAAGTTAAAATAAATTTATTAAAATTATCAATTAGTAAAAATAGAAGTTGAAATCCCTGTGTTTTCAAAATAAAATTTTCAATAATCAATTTTAAATAATTTTCCATAATATTGCATCATTTCCATGAAATCATTTTTATTTCATTTTAACAAAAGCTTGAAATTGTATAAATGTTTTACGAATACCGTGCAATATATTTATTAGACAGATAATGCATCTTATATATAAAATCAGATTACGTAAGATTATATTTTAAAATATATTTTGCATTGTTATAAAAAAAAATTCTGTTTTTAATTTATCAAAAATTGCAGCAATATTTTGCAAAAAAAAAGTTACATTTTTATCTCACTCAAATAGAAAATTACAAATGCAATTTTGAAAACTACTATACGATTTAGAAAAACACACAAGTATTTAGCAGAAACGATAAGTAAGGAATAATTAATGCTTAGTAGAAGAAACTTCCATTGAAAATTTCTAAGTAAAAATAGTATAATATTCCTTAATTTTGAACAAAGATATTATATTAATTCTATTTAATTTATATGTAGTTTTATCAATACTTAAAGTATTCCAAACTGTTAACTCCTTGCACTTAATAAATACGTTTTCTGACAGTAAAAATACTCAAAAGAGTTTTAGAATGTAAATTTTACATCTATCAAAACAACACACTTGATTCCCTCTACATTTTCTTAAGATATATAATTTTTTTCCTAAGATACACCGAAGAGCCATTACATTATGACCACCCTGCTAATAGCATGTAGGACCACCTTTAGCCCTCAAAACTGCTAGCACCCGCCGTGGCATTGATTCCTCAAGGTGCTGATAGGTAGTCTGAGGTATTTGGTACCAAGCGCTCAACAACTGGTCCTGCAATTCCCTCACATTGCGAGGAGATAGCGTGGCAGCACGAATTTGGTTTTCTAAGTAGGACCACAAATGCTCTATTGGATTAAGGTCAGGTGAATTTGGGGGCCAAGACATGACATGAAAGTCACAGGAATGTTCCTCGAACCAATCCATGACGATTCGACCCTTATGACATGGTGCATTATCCTGTTGGTAAACACCATCCCCCGCAGGAAAAACTGTTGAACCGGGTCTGGGTGAACCTGGGTGAACCGGGTCTGCAACTATGTTCAAGTAGCTTACAGACGTCGGGGATTGTTCTATGAGGATTATGGGTCCTAATGTGCCCCATTAAAACATTGCCCACACCATACTACCATACATTGCCACACCATGCATTGTTATAGATGGAGGGTGGTCATAATATAATGGCTCTTCGGTATATATCGACGAAAATTTAATCCGGTAAAATTGCCTTGTCTTCGGACACGTTTTTACATTAACTACTTATTCGACCAGTTTTTGCAAGATATATTTGTTTCTACATTTCTAAAGTTAGTTTCTGCATTTTACTGCATAGCACTGTGTTTGCTAACAAATACTGCCATATTTTCTAAAATACAAGTTACCTAATCGAAAAATCTCTGTGAAAAAATCCTGAAACATTTGAGATAACCGCATTAAGTGCCTCTTTAAAGTACCTTTAAGTTTGCTATCATAAAACTTACCTACACCACAATGAAAAAGTGAAAATAAGTTCTGTTGCAATAAAGTACCTTCTTTTAAAAAAATAAAACTTAAAAATTTGATGAACACTGAATTTAAAAGAACTTATGTACTGATGGGAAAAAGACATTGTAAAGATATGGTTTACCAACAATCTGAAAGCGTAATTGTTTTATTTGCCTCAGATATAGTTGTTTTTACCTTTAAGTAAATCATAACTACTATATCTAACTGCATAACTAATATTACCTTTAAGTAAATCATAACTACATATCCACTTTTACTTAAACCTTCTCGCTAAAATCACTTTTAAATATACAAAAAAAAAACACAGAAAAAACACTTACAAATGTACGGTTTGATACAGTTTGGTAGTTTAAACTTACTATATATTATATGGTTGTAAAAATACATTTTACAATATTAATATTTACAATTTTCATACCGACCAACATCTCGTATTGGCTACTCCTTCTATTTCACTAAAACCACCTCGTTGAAACCAAACATCTACAAGTATCTTTCCTGCATTGACATTCTTCTTGCAGGAATATGATTGAAATATTTTTTCATTGCCTAAAAAGTACTGATACGGGAAAGACATGTGTAAAAATGAGGTTTCGACACAATTTAGTGGTTTAATTTTATTGTTTGTTTTGGTAGTTGTTAAGTTTGGTATAGTTTAGTTGTTTTCTCCTTAACTGAATCATAAAGAAATTACGATAAAAGATTTTGTTGTTTCCAATGGCTAAGCTGAACTTATAGCTTAGTTCAGATCTAAGTCGCAATTTAACTCTAGTGGTGTTCTCTTGTCAAACGAAAGACCTGTCCAAGTATTATTGGAATCCCTAGAAAGAAATTGCAAATTAGCTCAGAACCCCCTCCCGGATATTTGGTAGTTTGGTTTGCACCAATCCTTCATGAAGGGGAAGGAATTTTTCTTCAAATCCATTTCCCCATAATACAGTTCTGTGGCAAACCACAGTACTTTAGATTCCACAAATTTTGCAAACTCATATATCGTGTGTACTCGGTAGGTGTTAGCGGCTTTGCGAATCAAACCCAAACCTCTTCGGACTGAAATCCGATGCTCAAACAACTGGGCTATCACGACTCTTTCACAATCTGTTTATCCTTTCTCAATCTGTATTACAACCCTTTCACAATCTTTATGTATGAAATGCTTGCAATTTTCATACTGACCAACACCTCGTGTTGACTACCTCCTTCATTTCACTGAAACCACTTCATTAAAATCGTATCTCTACAAGCATCTTTACTGCATTGACATTCTTCTTGCAGGAAAGCAAGCTCGCTAAAAAGTACTGATGCGGGAAAAACTTGCATAAAGATACGATTTGACACATTTTGGTGGTTTAAATTTATTATATGTTTCGTCTATCTTTGTTTTTATCTACTGAATCATGAGGGTATACATTTTGTGATCTTAATGTTTACAATTTATAAATTAACCAAAATTTCTTTTTGACTTACCCTTCTCATTCTTACTGAAACTACCATTTTGAAATCTTATGCACAAAAATCAAAAAATACTGATAGAGGAAATATAATTTATTATTATTCGGCTTTAGTTTTGAGTGATGCACAAATTGGTGATTTAACTTAATTATTTGTTTTGATTGTGCACAATGTTGTACCTTCAATAAATACATATTCGGTTAAAGGAATCATATTGATTCTTTAAAAAAAAAAAACAGTGATCCAGATCATGATTAAGAATTTCAGAAATATCCATACAAAATTTTTACCACTTTAAAAAAAATGCAGATTTTAGAAAATTTTAATTTTAAAATTATTTATTTAATAAGTTAAAAAAATTCTTGAAATATTTTTGATATGACTGTTTTGAAATGAAATTTTAAGCAGATATGCTTAAAAATTTATATAACTGAGCTATTGGAGCTTAGAAATTTAAAAAAAAGATGCAATGTTTTAAAAATAAGACAACCAAGTAAGAGATTTTTCACATTATTCCTAACTACTCTTTAAAATTATTTTCTTTGTTTTTTTCAAAAATCTGCTCAAATGCAATTTGTTCATCATTAAAGAAATAGCATTTAAGATCTTATATGCACAATTACAAAATAGAGTACACGCATAACTCAAACTTACAATAAATTTCGTTAGAAATTTTTTTTATATATATAAATAATTGAGATGGCAACTGAAATAAAATACACATTTTCCTTTAAAACAATTTAAAATAAAAAAAATAGCGTGAATTTTTTCAATTACTGACACACTCTTGTTTTTCATGTCATCATGTTTTTTCATCATTTTAAAAAGTTTCATTTTAAATTTAATATTTTATACCACATTGCTTGCTTTCGTGATTTTTTTATTTCATTGAATTCAAGTGAATTTCAGACTCGAATCATTATTAATTTGAGAAATTAAATTATAAAACTCGTTATTGATTAGTTTAGAAATAGAATAATTATAAATAGTATGATTTATTTATAGTTTTAAAATCTTTCAGCTGGTTAGGTTTATTTTCATTTAGATATATGTCTGCATTTTTCCTTTTTTGAAAAAAAAAAAAAAAAACATTTGTACGATAATTAATGTTTAGCCATACCTGTTCTTTTCTATTTCTAAAATACAAAATGAAGAAATACTGCTGGGGCTAAAAACGAAATCTGATAATTCATTGCATTTAAATGGTAAATAATTCCTTTAGAAAAAGAAACTAGAACTTTGCTTTAAAGTTTTTCGATACTAAAACAAAATAAACAGCCAAATAAAATCAGGTAAAAAAAAAACAGCAAATAAAAAAATAAGTTTTTATAAGGATATGACCGAAATAGAAGGTTGCGTAGTTGGCACAACCACCCCTTAATTCAACGTTGCCGCAACCACCAGTGCATCTTCCAACTCTTTCAAAACATTTCTCGAAAACTGGAGCTCTCATTAAATTCTTCAAAAAATAAAAAAGTAAGGTCGCGTCGATGGTGGGGTAGAAGGGGAAATGAAGGAAGGTACGCTCACTTGGCGCGGAATAAGATATGCCAATCCCTACCCTCCTCATCCACTGTTCGTCTTAAAGTACCCCCACCTCTCCTATCCCCCAGTGACCTGACCCTTCCCCCTTCCTCACGCACATCAACCAAAATCTACACGCTCGGATAAATCGAGCTCTACCATACCTCAACCCCACCACCCACACGCCAAATGGAACCCCCCCCCAACCCCCCACTTCCTCGGCATTAATCTTTAAATTGAGTCGCAACGTTGATTAAAAATATTCCTGAATAATTCGGATAGAGCGTGGTCCATTCAATAATTGAGTTTGTAGCCCCTGGGTGCTCACCCCCTTGTCTTGTCACTCTTCTGAAATAGGGGGGTGCTTTTCTTTCCACCTGTATGAGGCCTCCCGCCCCCGCATTTCCTACTCTTTGAAAACTCTTTTAACGTTTTCTTTATTCTTTTTCACACCCCGTGAACATCGTTGGGAAAGAGGTGGTTCATAATTCATCGTTTATCGCTCCTCTTTTTCTTCTTAGCGCCAATGTCAAAAATTGAATGATGTTCACCTACTTTTAAATAATTGATTGCATAAAATTTAAAGCTTAACATTGTGTTTGATCATGTTTTTTATTTGAAATATTTGTAATCATTAATTAACATATAAATATTTACCTACTTTTTTAAAAATTTTATACTTTATTTTTTAAAATTAATTTCAATAGAAAGAAAAAATTATGTGATTCTTAATTAACAAACATCATAAATAAATAAATAAATATTAAAAAAATTATAATGATGATAAATTATGAAATAGAGAATATTGTGTATACCGCAATCACTGGTAATTTGATATTGTAATTTTTTTTTCCTAGATAGACTTTTATAAACTCCTCGACATATCAAGTAATGGCTTACAAAATTGAAAAAAATTGATGTTTATCCTCCTGTCATCCAATGGGCCGGATCGGTTTTTAATTCCAACCAATATACGTTTCTTAAGAAGTCACAAAATTCTTTTCCTACTTCAGAATTTTTTTTTTTAATGAATTCGTCGCCAAGAGAGTGATTACGAATAAGTTAATCATGAAAAGAACATAAAAATATTCAAATTAATATTGTGGAAAAACAATGAAAATTCTGACTGGTAAAAATAAAAATAAACTCAGTCTAGAAAACAATGAACTCCGAGAAGTTCCAAATTTATCGACTATTTTTATTATTATTTATTTACTTGTTTGATCTTGCTGTGCTGCTTTTTATTAATGCTTATAGCCTGATTTTATATTATTCTATTTTCTATTTTCTGCTTACTCGATGATAAGAAGCTGATTGTTTTTATTCTAAGAATTTTATACATTTATTTAACATATTTTTTAATCCTAATGCTTTGATTTAAATATTTTTATAAAAATTTTTTAAGGCGTTAAAGTTTATTAAAAATATAAATACTTTCAAATGTTTTAGAAGTCTTTAAATATATTGCACGGAGATTTTCATAGAAACAAAGAATTTTTATTTTTAAAATATATTAAACACAAATAGAAAATGAAACAAAGCAAGGAATTACTATAAAATTTAAAAAAAATCATTTATATTTTTGATAGGTAATTAGTCGGTCTTTTTCTCTCATAAAAACAGTGCTAAACAATAGAATTTAAATAGAAACTTGAAGTGATGTCAATACCAAAGTAAATTACATCACCTCGAGCACTAAGGTTGTCAACAACTGTCAAAAATTACAGAAAGTTTTATAATTTTACTAAATAAAATATTTATTCCAATAAAAAATGTCATTTTTATTTTAAAATGGCTTGTTAAACTATGTTATTAATTAAGGCGGCTACTAAAAATACATTAAAAAAATACTTGAAACATGAAAATGTAATAAAAGTGCTCTATTAAATTATTTAATGTGAATTCCATTATATCCATAGTTTAAAAAAATTCTAAGTCTTTGTCGTTTGGTTATAATTTGTTTCTTTTTTCTATCAACTTACTTAAAAACAGTTTAATATCATTTTTATACAAAATGATACCGCAACGATTATCACATATATATAACGTCTTTAGTGCTTATAACTGGGTGTGTCAAATACATATTTTGCCTTTACCGCATTACTGAGAATAACACAGTTCTAGTTATAAGCAACATTATTTGCACTACGTCACTAAATAACATCTTTCCCGTGTGATGAATTCTCTTTCTGTAGGTAAAAAGGGGAAGTAACTCTTCAATGCCTTAGAATCCTATTTTTAGAAGAAGAAAAAAACTCTTTATTAAGAAATAGTTAAAGTGCAAAGTATTGAACGATCTAATTTTGACATTTGTTTTGGTAATTCTTATGATTTTCATAATTGCTAATAGCTTACATTGTTTACTGTTAATGTTAATCTGCTGAACATAAGAGACTTATGAAACTGACAAATGAATGAAACTACTGAACAACAACTAAATAAGACAACTTGCAGTAGAAGGCTTTTGTAGAAAAGATACTTATAGCGATACCAAAACGTATCTCTATAAGTATCTGTTGTTGTTGTTTCTAATGTCACTAACCAATTTTACCAGCAAGCCTGCCTGGTGAGACCAAGCGTATTTCTGCAATTCAGCACCCTCATAGATATTGATTTGTTAAGGGAACTTGGAGGACTTAGTGATCCGACAGATTTAACATGCACCGATCACCATTTACGGGAGCATTGAACTTACGACCTCTTTGACATGGGCCCAACGCCCTACCAACTAGGCTATCCCGACCTTTTATAAGTATCTTTCCTGCATAAGTCTCCTTATGAAGAGAAACTGGCAAATATTTCTTTCACCGCGTAATTTCTGTCGAAATGCTTGTAAAAACTTATTTACAGCGCCACCAAATGAGTGATGCAATTTTATTTTATGTTTCAAAAATTATTATATATCTTTTTTATAATTGTTATGATTTTTATTATAGTTATTGTTATGGTTGTTTAAAATTGTTGATTATTTATAATTAATAACCGATAATGGTTATGATTTTTACAATAGTTCATATTGTTGGTTAAGTATTGTGACGTTGTTAATTGTTAGGATGTTATGTGCTTTGAAATACCAAAAATTTTATTTTTTTCTACCCTACAATTTAAATCTTAATTAAAATTTCAATGAATTTAAATTTCAATTTTTAATTAAATTTTAAATTTCTCTTCTGATATTCTAAATTTTTAAAGTAGACCCTTTAATGCACTTAATTAATTTTTTTTATGAATTAAATGTCTCACTTGCTAAAACTGATTAACACCCATATCTAATACAAATTAGTATTATTAGAGTTGTTTATATTTATTATAACTATTATAACTAAGATAAATGTTTCTAAAAACAACTTTTTATAAAAAGTTGAATGTCTTAATTTGCAATCTACAGCAAATAAAAAATTATCTGAATACATAAATATATTCTCGTTAAATACATAATTTTTTAACGATAGCTAAAATAATTAGTACTTTAGTGCTATTAATACTAATTATTAAGGAAACTTGTTTTAAATATATAGGTGTCAAACAGCATATATAAGCTCAGCTATTTACATTAATTATATAATGCTTTTTCCCATAAAATAAACTTAGATTTCTCTTGAATTAGTGACTATTAAGTGATTAATTAGTAATAATGCTTTAATAATGCTTTTTCCCATAAAATAAACTTAGATTTCTCTTGAATTAGTGACTATTAAGTGATTAATTAGTAATAATGCTTTAATAATGCTTTTTCCCATAAAATAAACTTAGATTTCTCTTGAATTAGTGACTATTAAGTGATTAATTAGTGACTATTAAGTGATTAATTAGTAATAATGCTTTAATAATGCTTTTTCCCATAAAATAAACTTAGATTTCTCTTGAATTAGTGACTATTAAGTGATTAATTAGTAATAATGCTTTAATAATGCTTTTTCCCATAAAATAAACTTAGATTTCTCTTGAATTAGTGACTATTAAGTGATTAATTAGTAATAATGCTTTAATAATGCTTTTTCCCATAAAATAAACTTAGATTTCTCTTGAATTAGTGACTATTAAGTGATTAATTAGTGACTTTTAAGTGATTAATTAGTGACTATTGTAGTATTTACCTTGACTAAAAATATCGTCGCTCAGCCCAGCTATAATCGCTAAGTTCAATTGTGGTCCAATACTGCTTTTAAAAATAAAAAAACATTGAATGAGATTTGATTTTTTTTCTTTGGGGGGGGGGGGGTTTAACAGCTAGTAACAACTCAGAATAAATGAGGACAAAATGTTTCTTACAATCGCATTAAACTTTTTCAAGCATTTTTTTTTTTTTTTTCTCCTTTATTTTGAGTTAGTGACTTCAAGCGCTGGTTAGAATTAACCATTTCACAAACTTTTCCAATTTCAAACCTTAACCGTCTTACACTTCTAGTTTTACGCAGTAATTTGTATCACGATCAGTTTAAAGTACTACATATATGTTGAGTAGCATATTGTTTCCAAGTATTTAAAAAATTTTTACTCTTCGCCTTTATATTGTATAAATTTCCAATTTCAATGATACGAAAGGTAGAAATTTGGAAAATGTAGCTTAGTCAGGAGATTTTAATTTCACTTGTTCGCCATATCTTAAGAACCTTTCGGTGAATAGTGGAATAATACAACTATTGTGGTCAGAGCGTATTACTATGATCCCGAAGGTCCTCGGTTCGAAACATGCCGGCATCTAACGAACATCTCTCTCACACATCTATCTATCTCTACTTCTAACTAAGTATTTAGCCCAAAAGAGACTAAGTATTTTTTTTTTTAATGACTATATGCTGTTTCAATTTCAAGTACACGGAGTTTCAAATGTGATTATATTTGTTTAAGCTATTACGATACATTTTCGTTCGATTTTAGGGAACCCTTTTTTTGCAGTATGTCTATTTATTTATTCTGTTTAGATTTCCCAGTGTAATGAAGAATCTTAAAAATGTATATAGATTTTTTTTTTTTAATTTCGTTAACTCTCTTTCCACTAAAATGGCTAAAGTTCGAATCCTGTTTAGATCTCACAGTGTTATGAAGAATCTTAGAAATGTGTATAGATTTTTATTTTTAATTTTCGTAACTCTCTTTCCACTAAAATGGCTAAAGTTCGAATCCTGTTTAGATCTCACAGTGTTATGAAGAATCTTAGAAATGTGTATAGATTTTTTTTTTAATTTTCTTAACTCTCTCTCTACTAAAATGGCTAAAGTTCGAATCCTGTTTAGATCTCACAGTGTTATGAAGAATCTTAGAAATGTGTATAGATTTTTTTTTTAATTTTCTTAACTCTCTCTCCACTAAAATGGCTAAAGTTCGAATCCTGTTTAGATCTCACAGTGTTATGAAGAATCTTAGAAATGTGTATAGATTTTTTTTTTAATTTTCTTAACTTTCTCTCCACTAAAATGGCTAAAGTTCGAATCCTGTTTAGATCTCACAGTGTTATGAAGAATCTTAGAAATGTGTATAGATTTTTTTTTTAATTTTCTTAACTCTCTCTCCACTAAAATGGCTAAAGTTCGAATCCTGTTTAGATCTCACAGTGTTATGAAGAATCTTAGAAATGTGTATAGATTTTTTTTTTAATTTTCTTAACTCTCTCTCCACTAAAATAGCTAAAGTTCGAATCCTGTTTAGATCTCACAGTGTTATGAAGAATCTTAGAAATGTGTATAGATTTTTTTTTTAATTTTCTTAACTCTCTTTCCACTAAAATGGCTAAAGTTCGAATCCTGTTTAGACTTCACAATGTGATGAAGAATCTTAGAAATGTGTATAGATTTTTTTTTTAATTTTCTTAACTCTCTCTCCACTAAAATGGCTAAAGTTCGAATCCTGTTTAGATCTCACAGTGTTATGAAGAATCTTAGAAATGTGTATACATTTTTTTTTTAATTTTCTTAACTCTCTTTCCACTAAAATGGCTAAAGTTCGAATCCTGTTTAGATCTCACAGTGTTATGAAGAATCTTAGAAATGTGTATAGTTTTTTTTTTTTAATTTTCTTAACTCTCTTTCCACTAAAATGGCTAAAGTTCGAATCCTGTTTAGATCTCACAGTGTTATGAAGAATCTTAGAAATGTGTATAGATTTTTTTTTTAATTTTCTTAACTCTCTCTCCACTAAAATGGCTAAAGTTCGAATCCTGTTTCGATCTCACAGTGTTATGAAGAATCTTAGAAATGTGTATAGATTTTTTTTTTAATTTTCTTAACTCTCTCTCCACTAAAATGGCTAAAGTTCGAATCCTGTTTAGATCTCACAGTGTTATGAAGAATCTTAGAAATGTGTATAGATTTTTTTTTTTAATTTTCTTAACTCTCTCTCCACTAAAATGGCTAAAGTTCGAATCCTGTTTAGATCTCACAGTGTTATGAAGAATCTTAGAAATGTGTATAGATTTTTTTTTTAATTTTCTTAACTCTCTCTCCACTAAAATGGCTAAAGTTCGAATCCTGTTTAGATCTCACAGTGTTATGAAGAATCTTAGAAATGTGTATAGATTTTTTTTTTAATTTTCTTAACTCTCTCTCCACTAAAATGGCTAAAGTTCGAATCCTGTTTAGATCTCACAGTGTTATGAAGAATCTTAGAAATGTGTATAGATTTTTTTTTTAATTTTCTTAACTCTCTCTCCACTAAAATAGCTAAAGTTCGAATCCTGTTTAGATCTCACAGTGTTATGAAGAATCTTAGAAATGTGTATAGATTTTTTTTTTAATTTTCTTAACTCTCTTTCCACTAAAATGGCTAAAGTTCGAATCCTGTTTAGACCTCACAGTGTTATGAAGAATCTTAGAAATGTGTATACATTTTTTTTTTAATTTTCTTAACTCTCTTTCCACTAAAATGGCTAAAGTTCGAATCCTGTTTAGATCTCACAGTGTTATGAAGAATCTTAGAAATGTGTATAGTTTTTTTTTTTTAATTTTCTTAACTCTCTTTCCACTAAAATGGCTAAAGTTCGAATCCTGTTTAGATCTCACAGTGCTATGAAGAATCTTAGAAATGTGTATAGATTTTTTTTTTAATTTTCTTAACTCTCTCTCCACTAAAATGGCTAAAGTTCGAATCCTGTTTCGATCTCACAGTGTTATGAAGAATCTTAGAAATGTGTATAGATTTTTTTTTTAATTTTCTTAACTCTCTCTCCACTAAAATGGCTAAAGTTCGAATCCTGTTTAGATCTCACAGTGTTATGAAGAATCTTAGAAATGTGTATAGATTTTTTTTTTTAATTTTCGCAACTCTCTTTCCACTAAAATGGCTAAAGTTCGAATCCTGTTTAGATCTCACAGTGTTATGAAGAATCTTAGAAATGTGTATAGATTTTTATTTTTAATTTTCGTAACTCTCTTTCCACTAAAATGGCTAAAGTTCGAATCCTGTTTAGATCTCACAGTGTTATGAAGAATCTTAGAAATGTGTATAGATTTTTTTTTTTAATTTTCTTAACTCTCTCTCCACTAAAATGGCTAAAGTTCGAATCCTGTTTAGATTTCACAATGTGATGAAGAATCTTAGAAATGTGTATACATTTTTTTTTTTTTTTTAATTTCGTTAACTCTCTTTCCACTAAAATGGCTAAAGTTCGAATCCTGTTTAGATCTCACAGTGTTATGAAGAATCTTAGAAATGTATATAGATTTTTTTTTTAATTTCGTTAACTCTCTTTCCACTAAAATGTCGAATCCTGTTTAGATCTCACAGTGTTATGAAGAATCTTAGAAATATATAGATTTTTTTTTTAATTTTCTTAACTCTCTTTCCACTAAAATGGCTAAAGTTCGAATCCTGTTTAGATCTCACAGTGTTATGAAGAATCTTAGAAATGTGTATAGATTTTTATTTTTAATTTTCGTAACTCTCTTTCCACTAAAATGACTAAAGTTCGAATCCTGGATATAACTGGGGTATTCGTATACTGCTTTTGGCTTTTACAGACCATAGTTTGGACATAAATGACTCACAGTGGTAGTCGTATCACAAGGTTTTGCCCTCACCAGATGAGAAGTTTTCCTCTCCATGTAACGCTAATTCTGGTTAATTTTACTCAAAAAGTTCATTACGAAAACGAGGTTATCTCAATGCCATGAGTCCTCTTCTCTTCTATTTCCGGCTCTAAATAGAAAACTTATGGAATTAAATATTGGCAAGTGCAAATTTTGCATATGTTTATTCAACGCCGTTTATTCAATGAAGTAAAACGATAATAAAACAATAAAAATATGTAGCAGAATCGATAAAGATATTTGGCGTACATAAATAAACTAATAAAAACTATTAAAAACATGATTTTAAAAAGTGGATAATTTAGAGATAACAAAATAAAATAAAAATTTAAAATAAATAAATAAAATTTTAATTACAAATTTCGTTATATTTGGTCTGATATAAGGGAACACTTTCTTCCATTATTTGGCTGCTTAACGAATTATTTCAATATTCATTGGCGACAAAAACTTCTTTATGCATGGAGTTAATGGCTAATAATAATGTGCAAAATCACGGCAACCCCTGTGATCCCTCCTGCGACACCTTTTGTATTCGGCTGCTTGTTTTGCAGCAAAGACGCATTTCCATGACAAGGCCTTGGCTGTCTACAGAGGCGCGCGGGGACCGCCTAGGGCATCGCAATTATTCCATTCTTAATGGATAATTCCTCGCTCATTAATGGAATTTAAAAGTTCAGAACAAGTATTCATCTATCTAAGAAAAGATTTAAAAGAAGAAGGAATAAAAAAAAATACGCTTTCCCTCCATTTCGAAAAGGCATTTTTCCCAGATGGTTTATCGAGTAGCTTCTAAATTTGCATTTTTAACTCGAATATTGAGCTTTTCGCGTTGTTGTTATCTTTTTCGGCTCCACCATTGGCAGTTAACTCCAATGCCGATTAATCATGGGCCGACAGGAGAGCAAAGTAACATAATAGTGAAAGTTAGAGCTTCCTTAAGTGTCTTTAAAAGGGGAGTTCTTCATTTTTATTTCATCCCCCTCTTCTTTGAAGATTTTATCGAATGAAGACCTCGGTATTTACCTTAGGCGCGTACGCTTTTAAACATCACTTACTTTTTAAAGTCTCACATTTTCAGTTCCGTGTGGGGTGTCTTTCTGTTTTCTTTTGATTCACAGTTATCGCTGATTTGCAGGAAAGGTGATTGCGCCAGAAATCTAATTATAAAATCCTAATTAAAAGATTGAGGGTTATTGTGGGAATTCAAAAAATTCTAATTAAAACGATTGAGTCAGTTTTCGAACTTTTGTGTTTTGATTACGGGGGGAATAATTTACGAAGCCTTGTTTTAAGAGAATATCGTAGAGAGACTCATCGTGTACGATAAATGTAAAACCGTTTAAGAAAACGGATTTTATTTTTGTTTTATTTATTTATTTATTTTTTTGACGTTTACAAAAGATGGGAAAATCACTTATAAAAGTTATTTCAAATGATGCTTGCTAATGGTTGCCCTTATATATGTTTTTGGCATCCTAACCATTAATGAAAGTAAAAAAAAGTTGGCATTGTGGGCATTAATAACTAAGAAAAATAAATCTATAAAAAGTTAAGAATCACTATTGAAGAAGGTGGTGGAGAATATTGATGAAACAAAAAGGAATTGAAAGTCTTAGTATGAAACATTATGTCATAAAATTATTATAAAAGCTTTTAAATCTACTATAAAAATTTTTTTTAAAGTATTATAAAACTTTTAAATTTGCTGCCATGTCATGCTGATTTTTATCAACAATAGATTCATTATAAATAAAGGAACATCCTAATAAATTTTATATATAAAAAAAAAATAGTTAATATTATGTTAAACCAGTTTCAATGTAATTTTTTAATTACCTAAATGAATAAGAGTACAGAATAAAAAATAAAAAAAAATCCGTTATAACTTGAAACATTATGTCATAAAATTATTATAAAAGCTTTTAAATCTACTATAAAAATTTTTTTTAAAGTATTATAAAACTTTTAAATTTGCTGCCATGTCATGCTGATTTTTATCAACAATAGATTCATTATAAATAAAGGAACATCCTAATAAATTTTATATATAAAAAAAAATAGTTAATATTATGTTAAACCAGTTTCAATGTAATTTTTTAATTACCTAAATGAATAAGAGTACAGAATAAAAAATAAAAAAAAATCCGTTATAACTTTTAAACAAACAGATTTTTTTTTTTTTTTTTTTTGTACAAAAATGAAATTTCATTGATTTGAGGATTTGAATTAAATTGTACATGCGATATCTTAAATTATAAAATCACGCACAAAATCGTACTTTCTTAAATACACAGTTTAGGCAAAAGGGCTGTCAAAAATTTGGAACTTGTAACATTTTATGTCGTTTTCTAAGTTTAATACTATAAAAAAAAGGTATTTTTAAATTATAATTGTTCAAGAATTATTTCATCGATTTCTTTCAAAATTTGGATTTTGTCATTTAAATTTATATAGTTAAGAATGATGTAATAATCTGTATACCTTATATAATAGTTTAAATATTGTTGGACCATTATTAAAATAAATGGTAATTATAATAAATATTTATAAAAATTTATTTTTTACGTAAAATTATGTTTGGATAAACGAGTTTTCTAAATGCGTGCAAAAATTATTTGATTATCTTTAATTGTAGAGATAAGGTGAAGTATACATACTGTGGAATATGCATTAAAGTTTCCAAACTAATGGCTGCTCTCCTATCAAAACTATTGGGACCATGCTTTCTTCTACTAAGGTTTTGTGGGTAATCCCAATATTTTGAGGGTCAGAAATTTAAATTCGTAAAAAAATAAACAGCACGTTCACCTAGAATAATAATTTTTTTTATTCAATTTCGTAACTTGCAATATTGTCGATCATAAATTAATTAACATATTTAAGATAAATCATGAATATTTAATCTTATTACCAGAAAATTCAATCATTAGATCAAACGTTATTAGGGTGGTTTGTTTCTCACTGTAAACAAGCCTTCTATTTTTGTTCTGTTTACACATTTTTTAATCGATTTTACTTTGTTGAACGGCATTTAAATATTTAAAATAAGCATCAAAAATTGAAATCTTTTTTTTACTATGATTGCAAAGATCGAAAAATTATTAACATTCTATCCGTGACCTAGCCAACAAATAAATAAATTTAAAAGCAAAAATCAATTCCCTGGTCTCAAATTAATCGTTATGGCCGGTCAAAGACATTACAAATTTTAATCTTTAATATTTAAGGCACATATTATTTATTTATTTAACACTGACGGCGTAATATTTATTCTCTCCCTCAACAGACAATTCGTTTTTTTTTTTAAAAAATAAGAAAAGAAAATTATCACTTTTCATCCAACAGTTTTTGAGTTTTATTTAGCTAAATGACTTTTTTTTTTACACCTATACATACCTTCATCAAATTTTTCTAAAATACCGTCAGCCACCCTATCCTTTCCTTTCACATTTTTTATCTTCTGTTTTACTTTATTCTAACATTCTGCAACTAAAACTGGTGCGAGATTCATTTTCATGTGTATTAATCTACCACTAATGATGATTAATGCCCCCCTTGAGGGGCTGGGGGGAGAGAATACCATTGGGAAGATTTTTGCAGAGAAAGTCTTCTAACTATGACACCGCAATGATGAATTAAACTGGTTTTGTATTTCGCCGAAACTTTGCAAAAAGAGGGATACGGATAAAAAAATGGGAAATTTAGAAGAAGGATCATTATTTTTGTAGCTCCCACGTGACACTAGATGGCGCGAACATTGACGGATTGAAAAAAGAAGCATGAAAGAATAGGCAAGGCTTTTGCCAAGTTTTTCAAACATTCAATTTCTCTGTTTTCTTTTGTTCTTCATATGTAGTACTTTACTTGGGTGAATGCCAAAGGGAATTTTATTTGGCACAATGCTCGCTTTCACAAAGAGATGTTGATATTTTTTTTTTATCTCGCTAATATCTTTAGCAGGTATTTTTCGCTCGATATCTGCTAGAATTTTTTATGGGGGAAGAGTGAAGAAACACTTAAACTTTAACACTTTGCGTAGATTAAATCAAATATTTTTATGGTTAACGATTTCATCAATCATTTAACTGAATCATTAACTTCCAACATTTTTTTTTTTTAAATCCTAATTCATTTCAGGATTTTTTTTAGCAATTATTTTGTGTTGTCTTGTTTTTATTTTAATTTAATTTTTGTTCGTTATAAAAGAGAAAAAATAATCAAAAGCTTTAAAAAGAATTTTTTTTATTTCTGTTCTTTATTAGTGAGGAGATTGCGAGTAATTTTATAGGTGTCGCTGTTTTTAGTTTGTCAAAATGAAACATTATTCTCGGAGAGCGCATGAATAAAATTTAAAAGAATTATTTTTCGAAATTAAATTCAAATTCCCAAGAATTAAAATCAATAAAATAATCTATTTAATGAAATAATCAGATTTTTCATTTTATAAGAAAATAGTATAGTTGTTTTAATAGTTAATTTAAAAAATTAGAAAATGAAAATTGAACTTCTGAAAAAATACTATGCAAACAGCCAAAGTTTTTATTCTGAGAAATTAACACTTACATTAACACTGAATTGGTATAAAAAAATCAACAAAAAGAATTTCAAAACTTAATATTGTAATTAAAAAATTTTAAATGCACACACACAAGTTTACACAAATTCAACTTTTTTTATCTAGTTCTAGTAGCCTTTTATAAAAATAGGATAGTGATGTAATCCACTAACTAATAAAATCTTTCTTTCAAGCAATCAATAAAAGTTAGTAAAACTGTATGTAAATTGTTGTTATCATAACACTGTATTTCTGTAAGAACAGCATTTTAACTTCCTACAATGTTACAGGAAGATTTTAAATTGTCAAGAAATTTTGAAATGCCTTGATCAAAGCTTTCAAAAAGAAAATGTCAACTGCATAAATCATTCTTTTTATAATTTGGAATGAAAATAACATTTTCGCAGAATTTTTATTTATATCAAAACTGTCAAAATATTTTTAAGTGAGTTGATCAAAGCTTTCAAAAAGAAAATGTCAACTGTATAAATCATTCTTTTTATAATTTGGAATGAAAATAACATTTTCGCAGAATTTTTATTTATATCAAAATTGTTAAAATATTTTTAAGTGAGTTGATCAAAGCTTTCAAAAAGAAAATGTCAACTGTATAAATCATTCCTTTTATAATTTGGAATGAAAATAACATTTGCGCAGAATTTTTTTTATATATGAAAACTGTTAAAATATTTTTAAATGAGCTGATCAAAACTTCAAGAAAATATATAATTCCTTTTGAGGCAGTTGATAAAAGTAAGTAGTACTTGAGCTAGAAGGAGCATTCTTCGGTATTTCCTTTTATTAATTTTCTCTAAATACTTTAATCGAAGCTTTAAAGAATTTTATTAATAATTTTAAACCACGGTCTTATAGGTTATAATTTGAGATAGAAATGGTAAATTCAATACTTACTTATTTACATAATCTCTTTGCGCTATTAAGTTTATCTTGTCAGATTCTCCTGTCCTTTTCTTAATCCAGATATTTCTCCACTGCCACTCTTCTAAAGTGATTCTTCTGTTCTTCAATTTCGGTTTTCCTCTTTATATTTTTCATTCAGGAGCTCGATTAAGTACTATAGATGATATCTTGCTAACAGGCATTCTTAAACATTTGGCACCTCTTTGAATAACAGCATTTCAATTCTTTTCATATAAATGCTACTGATCAAATATTTCAGAAAATTTATTATTAGTTTGAAGGAAGATTACATATGAGATAAAAACTATATTTTTTTCAAAATTATAAATTGTAATATTTAGCGAAATAAAAATATCGTATTAGCAAAAAAAAAAAAAAAAAAAATGTTTTTTTCAAAAACTTAATATCTACAAGAAAAACCAAATGAGAAACAAACTTCAGTATATTTATAAGCAAATAAGACTTCACCCTTCAACCAAAAGAAAAATTTTATACCTTTATTTCCGCCTTCAGTGAGATTGATCTCAACAGTGTATTATGCGATTCAATTGCTTTTTTTTCCTCTTAAATATGTCTTTTACTGCCGCTAATAAAGTGCAAATTTTTTACCAGCATTTAAAAAACGTACATTAATGGTGGTGATAGCAAAAAACCTTCTATAACTAGTAAAGCATAAATATATATGTTTATGAAAAGGTGAGTTTTTCGACATAGATTGAATGGAACAAATAAATAGGTTAAAATACATTTTGCTTAAATAGTAAAATGAAGTGCGGCATTTATCTCTCCTGTTTTTACTAATTTCCTTCTTAATCGATCTTACTACAAATATTGAATTTTTGCTATTAAATATTGCTCTCCCTCCAGGTTATAAATATTATGTATTTTATAATTTTAAGAAAATTCATGTTCACATTGTTTTGTTTTTTTAATTAATTTTTTTAATGAACTCTAAAACCCTTTTTATGTTACTAATACTCAGCTATTTTTTTCACACCTAAAATAATATTATCGATTTACTTAATTTAGTAAAATAAAAAAAAAATACAGAGAAGATGACAACACAAGTAAAATATGAAAAAATGCATACCATATAAATCAATTACAATACAACGATAAGAATATGTAAACAGCTATACTATGCAAAATAAAAAAAAAATATATAGTACTAAAAAAAATAACTTAACAATGCAAAGAAACAATACAATATCATATAAAACTGTAAGGGATTAGGAACTTCTTTAAGCACTTCAATATTTCCTTTAAATTTTATTTACATAAATAACATATTTATTTATTTTTTATTTAAATATTTAAACGAATGTTTAATTTTTATTTCCATGTTATTGAACTAAATCTCATATTTCATGTTTTTATTACAAATTTTAAAAATAATATTTTAATTATATGAAGTTCAACAATGGAATTTATATAACATTGGTAGAAAAAATAAGTATCGCTAATACTATAACTCATCTCGTGACAGTAAAAAATATATATATAAATAATGATAACATAAATACGCTATGAAAAATATGTATCATATAAACCAAATACAACAGAAAGAAAAAATAAGATATGATTTAAGAAAGCAGCAATATAATACAAAAGAGCAACAGAAATTTACAGAACAAAAAATCACCTTTGCAATGCAAAGATACAATGCAATATCGTATAAAATTGTAAGTGATTAGGAGCTTCTTTAAACACTCCAATATTTCCTTTAAATTTTATTTACATATGTAATATATTTATTTACTTTTCATTTAAACACTTAAACGAATGTTCAAATTTTTTTTTTCTATGTAATTAAACTAAACTTCATATTACATAATTAACATTTTAATTTTGTTTTATTTCCTTTGCTACTTTTATTTCTATTTTTATTCTCTCTTTTTTTGAAAATTCTGCTGCTTTTTAGCGCATTTTTTTAAAAGAAGTTTTGTCCATTTTGTTTAGATATTAATTGTATTCTTTTAGTACTTCATATTACATGTTTTTCATTACAAATTTAAAAAATTATTTTTTAAATTAAATGAAGTTTAAAAAATAAATTTAACATAAGTAAAAAAAAAATATCGTTAATACTATGACACATTTCGCGACAAATGCTCTTAAACATAGCATATACATAATAATGTAATTTGATTTTGTGTTCAATCAAAGAACATTAGACGTGAAGAGCTAATCAACGTGTTAACCAATACTATAAAAAATACAAAGCTCTTTTTGAATTGATTTAAAAATTAAAGAATCGTGATAAAACTACTGTTACTTCTTTAAAATAGCGTAAAAACTTCGAAAACAATTTATTTTTATCACCCATTAAAGTTTATAATGAATTAAAAGTTTGAATAATTTAAACGTTAAATAAAAGGTAAAAGTGCAAATGATAATGAAATGAATCAACCATTGTATAGAGATAAAAGAAATTACTTCAATCGCCATTCCAGTTTGGCGGCGCAATTTCTTCTAAAATGAGCAATTAAACGTTAAGAACTTTTTTATTCGCAGTCAAATTGAAGATTCTAAATTTTCCAAATTAATTTAGCAGCACACAAAAGAAAAAATTCTAAGGGGAACAATGTTTATTTTGCATGTTTCGACCCTTTTCGGTGAGCCCAATTAAAATCATTGAGCTGAATTCAACTTGTATATTTCGCTATTCTTTTATATTTTACCTCCTACGTTTATACGAACATTAACTAATTGTTCTTCTTTGACAAAATGTTTCTAATAAATGCTGTGCTAATTGACTTAAAGCTAATGTTAAACCTCTAAAGCGGGGGAAAACTGTATTCTAACGTTTTCCACCGAGAAAAAAAAATAACGTTAACTTTAAAACCATGCACAGTTAGCAACTATATTATTGTGAAAAAAATAATTCAGTTTTTCTAATCTAGACATTTTTGAAACTTTTTAAACTTGTTAGTTGTTTTAGTTAATTGTTTAAAAACTATTTTTAAGTGAGAAAAAGAACATAACTATTTAATAAACAATTTAGGCTGTGCTTATTAAATCTTCTTATTAAGTTCTGGGATAATTATGAAAAGGCGTTTACTTTAGTATCCAGGGTGTTCTGTAATCATTACTCTTAATATATATTATAAGAATCCTTAAATTATTGGAAAAAGTAGGTACTTTAGAATACGAAAATTAATATTTAATCGAGGAAAAACATATTCTAATGAATCACTACTAAGGGAGGTAATACTGAAAACATTTCTCTGATTGCTGAAGGAAATAGATAAAAATTACAAGGAAATTGTTAGGAACATTCCTAAGTTTCATCATGAAATCAAATTGGTTTTTTATGTTTCCCGTGTCACTGTTTTCCATTGTGGACATTCATCATTTTGTATTAAAGTTTATTTATCAAGCACAAACACTAGTCATGTAAATGTCATGCTTCTGAGATTATTTTTTACCGGACTATCCAAAGGATTTTTTTTTAAAAATTCTATAATTAACGATATAAGGCAAAACAATAATCTCTAATTTACTAATAAGCCAGTTCCCGTACTCAAAAGTAGCCGAATACATAAATAATTCAGGGAAAGCTGGAAGTTATTTTAAAATTTGAAAAGTTCTGGTTTGAGCCTAGTATGAAAATCTGAATTTTGCCTTTTTCCCCAAGGAGAAATTAAGCCACAATCTTAATTTTACTGAAACGATGAGGATGTCGAAAAGATTTAAAACTTTAACATTAACCAAGTGAGATCTTGCTTCCTGTGTTAATTATTCCTTTAATGCTAAATTGAATGACACAAAACCAAGTTGCTAGAACTACACTCCATTGCAAGTCTAAAAAAGGGACCATTGCGGTATAGGATTTAAGTAATCATCCGCGACTGCATATAGTACCATTTTATTTAATTATTAAATTATATAATTAAGCTTTCAAAACAATATAAAAGCTTTTAAAAGTGAAACTCGTTTGACAGAGATATAATTCGTGCTATTTTTTATAAACAAAAAGAAGGCCATGCTACGTCGTTTCAAGTGTTGGCGATGTTGATATTCGTTCGCGCTAGGAACTTGGCCTTTAGCGTGCAATTAACTGCAAACAAGCTCTCTCCATAAGGATAATGGTTTTTTCTTAACTTGCAACACAGTATAATAGTTCAGAAGTTACTGCATAAGCTTTACGGTTATATAAAGTTACTGGGAATCAATTTTGAAATAGTTTTCCAACAGCGTCAAAAATATTTTTGCTTTACCAGTGTTATGTACATACATTCAATAACATATTTACTAAACAATTTATAAGATAACGGGCTGCATTCACATAGCCACTTGATCACACTTCAGCTTATGAGATAACGGGCTATATTCACATAGGCAGTTGATGACAACCTTGTTTATACGAAAATTTAAATTATTCGCATTATCTGAGAGGTAAAAAAAGAGAAGACACTACGAGAAAAAGAAATATCAATGCCCGAAAGGGGAAATCGAAGCCACGTCTACTGACTTTGTAGTACAGCACGCTATCAATCAGAAAAGTCTGCCATCTTTTACTTTTAAAATTACTCCGACTATTTTTATATCACTTTTTATGCAATACCTGGCTAAAATATCCGGAGCACCTCCTAAAGAAATGGAAATGGCTGTTGATTCCAAACGTTTTTCCTGGTTTGGTCTGGGTCCATCAATTTCTGCTATTAAAAACCTGAACTCTGAGATGTATTTGGACATTTTGAACAATGCTGTAGACCTAACTTTGTGATAATATTTCGGGGGAAGGCCTATTTTTCTTCCAGCAGAATAGCAGCTCCAGTCACTCATCAAGGCTTGCACTGCCATGATTGGACAAAATGGGTGTTCAATAACTTAACTGGCCTTCTCAGATTTTCGATAGAAATACCATAAAACTTATTAGATCATAGAATTAGATCATAGATTACGTAGCCAGACAAATCGATCATCTTCACTTGCAGTTGTGATGGACGTCTGGAAGTCAATTCCTATGACCAGTAAACTGGTGAAATGTTTCTCCAGGTGTGTGCAAATTGTCATCAGTCAATACTGAAGAGAGACCAACACCACATTAACCCTTAACGGTCTGAGAGTATTTTAAGTTTGCTTCCCAACAGATAGTATTATAATAGTTAATTATAATATTAATCACAAATATAGAAATAATTATACTTAAATTCAGTGTAAATGCAACAGACATAAAAGTGATAAAAATTATTTTTACCATGATATACGTGGAATTTGACCCAGTAAGTAAAGGTACCATGCCGCTTATATAGTGTTAATATATAGTTCGAAGCATTTAGAGTACGTACCAGTGGGTGTCCAGTTCCTTTTGGATAGATAATGTAAGTGGATTATTTCAACTAAAATACATTTTTGAGAACGTATCCTAATACTCATTCAATATTTCACATGAGGTTTTCAGAAAGGAAAAAATGTTTTATATCAGTTTAGTGTAGAACGATTTTAAAATTTGTTTCCAAAAAAATTCAATTCTAATGTTTATTTCTACTCCATTTAATTTCACATCCCTAACTAATTTCATACCTTCTTTCTTAATCGACTTATACTGTTTATCTGATGGAAAATGTGAAAAATTGTGTGAATGAAAATATCCTGTTTTTCTAAATAAAAAAGAAGAAACGAAACGTAAAATAAAACCATAATTATTTCAACTAAAATTTTCTATCTTACCAAAAAGTCAGAAAGAAAATAGTTTGAATTTTGCTCTGTTATACACAAATTCTAACTCGCTTCCATTTCACATCGCCAACTAATTTGATACCTTCTTTCTGAATCAGCACATGCTGAACAAGCCGTGAGCAATTTTAAATTCCATGCAAGGCACGAAGCCTATTTCGGAAACCCTTTTTTCTCTTCATCGATGAAATTATATTCGACTTGTGTTTTCATTGTTTGCTTAACACACGAACCCAAATGTGATCCTATTTATCCACTACCTCCGATATTTTTTTCATGTTTTTTTTACTTTCATTTCTTCGAAACCAGCTCTGCAAAACAGAATCCAAAGAAGTAAAAAGTTTTTTTTTTCTCTCCCCATCGACCGGAAGTGGCTGTCTGGTTGAATCGAGGCCTGTTAACCATTACTCACAGGAACATTAATTTCCGGTACGGATATTTCAGTTAGGGACCAGAGTCCCTGTCCAATGCATTCTGGGCGAACGGGAACTGTTACACAGGGAGAGGATCAGAAATTGCAAGAGTAGAGAGAATATGGAATATGTACGAAAACACGCGGATACACTTTAAATATTTTTTTGACTGTTATCTTTAAATTTTAAATTCAAATAAAACTCTACATTCATATTTTTTAAAGCAAATAAAAGCTAACTTTCTGAAACTTGAAAGTTATTGTTATTGAACAACTTGTTGCTCATAATTTTTATTGAAATATTTTATTTTATTCAACAAAAATAATTAATGTTGAAAATGAGAAAATTAATATATATCTATATATATATATATATATATATATATATATATATATATATATATATATATATATATATATATATATATATATATATATATATATATATATATATATATATATATACATATATATATATATATATATATATATATATATATATATATATATATATATATATATATATATATATATATATATATATATATATATATATATATATATATATATATATATATATATATTACAATCTCCATTCGATGGGGAGAGAATATATATAATCTGCTATATTACAATCTTTAATTGAGTGTTAAATAAAATCTATTTTCATGGATTCTATTTACATCTGCCTAACACATTAACATAATCGAAAATTGTTACATGGTTTCTATTCTGTTTTGATTTTAATTAAAATATTATTTTATTCAGCAGCAAACTGTAAAAAAATATTTAATGAGATAGTGCCAACTGAAAGGAAAGCATCCTATCTTTAGCTCATTTTTGACACAAATCTCACATAAAATCGCTACGTCGATCACATTCTAATCAAAGCTGTCGGTGCTTACAACAGTATCAGTATCGTTCCTGGTTCCAAATCTTAAACTTCATTTTTCTAAAACACTTACATGATTCGGCAAATTCTTTACATGATTCTTTAATTCGTTACATCATGAATGTATCCCCTTCATGATGTAACATCAAAGAAACTCAGCTGAAAAGAATAACTAGATTCCGAAATAAAACACTTAAAAAAAGAGCTGGAGCATTCAGAACCATCAAAGAAATATAAATATTTAAACAGACCTAAAAATTTATTTTTTCCATCATTATTTTGCCAAAAATAATAAATACTTCTTTAACAAAACAATTAAATCTAACGTGACTGATTTCAATAAATTATTTGAATATGGAAATTCTCTGGAAGAGAACTTATTGACCATTGATTATATAGCAGTAACGCAATTCTTTCATTGTATTGATCTAAATTAGGTCTTTTATTTCTTTGGGTTTTTTTTTATTTTTATTATTATTATCAAAATTCACCAAATACCGTAATTCATTCCACCTCAAAGCCAAACTTCATGATTAATAAGCAAACTCCATTTTAACCCAAGTATCCAGCTATTCCAACAAGAAAGAGAAGAACGTTTTAAATTAAAAATAAACGATAAGAAAATGTATATGAAATTTTTATAATCGTTTGCCAAAAAAATTTTATTCATTTTTTCACTTCCAAGTAGTTTATATATTAATTTTTAAAAAATACATAGAGACGCCTTTTGAATGAAGAATTATATTACAGGAATTGCTTGTAAGTTAAATACTTGCACTTCAAGAAGATCACATATAACCACACATGTGATCTATGATGTAAGCGTCAGCTGATCGTTTGTAAGCAAAATGGCGTGTCTAAAATCTAAGTTTACCACATAAGTTGAAATGTCAATTAAAGGCAAGTTAATTAAAGGGAAGTTAATTAAATACAGTGCCGTATCACACATCGAATTTGTTGAAATATAATTCTTTCTCGTCAACGTCTTTTTTTAAGTTTCTACATCCAGTTTAAAGTTGATACTAGTAAATTCTCCCGATGAAATTATGAAAAAATGATCGAAATATTTTTACAGCATTTCTGCAATTAAACTGTTCCAACATTGCAGTCCAAGTTTACGTCGATAAAAGCTGATTTTGAGAAAAATGAATTTCAAGTTTTGAGCGAGCATTCGGTTGAAATCATAAAAACATATACGAGAGTCCACACACTTATTTACATACCCTGAAAATTTCAAAATTAAATATGCAATTTTTGATGTTAATAAAAATAAATTTATAGTTCAAGTTGGACAAGAACTACTTTTTCCTCAAAATTCTTTCCTATTTAATACTTCCTCACTAGTCTACTCTTCGTCTTATTCGCTGTATTTTTCTTTGTTCTACTGATCGACGTATGACCAGAAATCATCTTTTTCACAGCACATCCCATCTTCAAAGTGTAATAACTTCTGAGGAGAACCGATTTTTAACGTTTTTGATTTATGGAAATGATTTGTGTAATGCAAAAAATGGTGATCCAATCGTCATTTTTGTGTAAAATTGACAAACACCATTCTTCCTCCTTGATTTTTATTGGATATTAATAACAAAAAGAATAGAATCAAATAATATTTTGTCTCAGATATGGGATAATTTTCTGTTCCATGTATTTTCTGTCACCCTCATGGCGCAAAGATATAAATGTGTTTTTTAAAGAGTTTAAAATTCTTAAAAAGTGATATTATTGTTAGAACACAGTAACTTATTAAATAAATAATCCATGGAAATTCAAGCGGTAAGATATTAATTGATTAAAAGACTAAAAATTATTAATATTAAGACTAAAAATTATTAATATTAAGACTAAAAATTATTATACAACTATTAATTGATTGAGACCATTTTAAGGACTTGCCAGGTATGAATGAGAAGAAACAGAAGTGATTTGAAAAAGAAAACGTAAAGTTGCGAACGAAAAATAGAAAAATAAACGTGAGAAACAAAACTAGGTAAACCACCGTAGCCGAGAGGAAAAAACAGATGAAAAACAAAATAATAAAACCCACAGTGACCGAGAAGGGTAAAACAGAATAAAATGAATTTTCACGCGCTATGGAGAGTTAGATCGGAACTAATGTCGTTAACAATCACTTCTGTTTCTTTTCATTTACATCTCCCAAATCTTGAAAATGGAAGCCTATTTTTGACTGAATGAAACATGTCGACTGCTATTTCGATTTTGTATATTTTTAAAGAGAATTAAGTTTTTAATTACGTAACAGTAATTTATTGTTCTGAAGTTGCATTTTGCTGTTTTTGGAAGATTTTGCGATTATCTTAAAACATTTTATTCATTTTCAAGGTATGGGTATTTAACCCTAGATTAATATGGTTTTTAAAAAAGTTAAAATATAAATATAATTAAATTTTGAATGTGAATGGTGATAACTCTTACGAATCCAAGCTTTTGATAGTAAACAAGCCTATATATATGTAGACATTGCTAGACAAGAACTCAAATTCCCAAATGTCCTTTATCTCATTATGGCGTCCACATGTTTGTATGAAAGAAATATCGATAATCATGAGCTATATAAATTATGAAGATAGTTTAGAATGGTGTCAATTTTATCTAATGTACCTAGATACGAAGATGGATACAGAAGATTACAAATAAATGTAATTTTAATCTTGAAACTCATGTTTTCGACCATCATTAGCAATTTTTTTTTTTGCCATTTAAATGCTTGTTAAGAAAAATACAAATGCAGAAATAAAAAAAGTTTTATGTCCTCTTTATAATGTTACTAACTAACATTTGAATTACATTAATCAATTTTGAACAAAATTTTCTTTTTAAAAAAATTTCATGTGTCAAATCTACTAACATTTATAGAATCACCCATATAATGTTATTTATAAATAATTTACAATCATTATAATATTTCATAGCAATTTATATAGAATGGTATTTACTTAATATGAAAAGTTTCCATTTCTTCTAATTTTTTATGAAAAATAAAAACGTGTCACATTTAAGAGTTTGATTACTTCTTGAAGAGATGGCAGCACCAACGACATTGAAGTAAATGAAGAAATGCATCCTATATTTTTAGACCGTTAGACGATTTCAAAATTCTCTCTGATTACCTCATTTTTCTACATATTTCTACAGTATGATTACTTATTCTCACGTTCAGCTAGATAATTATGGAAATTTTATTAAAGTCTAAAAGTGGGATCAAATAAATAAAAAACTATGAAAGCAATAAAAAAAAATCCTTTGTGCAACAAAAACTACATTTGCATGGATAACTGTTTAAATTAGAAAGTTGTTTTAACGTGTGTGAAAATAAAATATATAATTTTGAGAAAACAATGTTTAAAGTTCATGAAAACCTTCTTCCTCTATATAATTATCTGTCTTATTTCTGTGTTGCATTTCAGCTTTAATTTTCAGCAAAATATCTTCACAAGCAGACTGTAAAATTATACAAAGACAAAAAAAAAAAAAAGAAAAAAAAAAGAAGAAAAAAACAGGTTTTGAAAATAATTTCTGTCTCTTAAGATATCATCTTTCACCTTTGAATTAATGCTGAAAATTAACAAACCTAAAATTTAAAAAAATACTAATTTATTGAAATGCACTTAAACTTAACTTAAATTCCTATTTATTTAGTCTAAAAGTCTAAATCTTTCTGCAAACTGAGAGCGTTTTAAAAGTACAAATATTGAAAAAAAAATAACCACTACTCACAATACTGAGTGCATTTTAATATTTATGTAAATAAAATCAAACATATATTTTGATATGAAGTTTAAAAAAATTATATATATATTTTTATAATTCGGTGTGAAATTAAATCGTCAAAATTTTCTTTACTTTGAGAGAAAGTCATTTCATTACTAATATATGATTTTAAAAAAGTTGCAAATCCATCTTTAAAAAATTCATTTCAGTAATATATGTTTTGAAAAAATGTGGAAAATTTATTAGTAAGAAATTTATTTCATTACTAAAGTATGTTCTAAAAAAATATTAAAAATTTCTTATGTATATATTTTTAAAAAAACACTTTCAAAATATAGTAATAAATTATCTAATGAGGAAAATTTTTAAAATGGGATTTGGAAGAAAGAGAAATATAAAAACGAACAGAACTTCCGTTGAGACGAAGTTTCTCGTAAGATGCTTTGCTGCCGCATCTTCCGCCTTGCAGGGAAACAGTTTTACAGATTCCAAACGTGAAACTTGTTTTTTTTTTAAAATATCAGCTTTGTCAAATGTTCCACTAATCTACTATTTCTTTAGTCATATTGCTGCGATTCTACTTGTTATTTTTAAAGAAAATTTATTAATTTTGATTAAATATATAAAAGTAAATCTATACTTATTTTTTTGACTATGATAAGATAGTTTAAAATGTATAAATATCAAAATCTAAATATTATTTTATATCAATTCATTCGTGATATAAATAAAAATTTATGTATATTCCAATGTGTACTCTAAAGTATTTAAATTAAAAGCATTTAGGAATACATTTGTTGAATTGTCTAGTCTATATATATATATATATATATATATATATATATATATATATATATATATAAATACAAAAAAACACGAAGAAAATTAAGAAAAACAATAAGTTTCATTTATTGCGCATAAGCTGCAAGTAAATGGAACTCATTAAATAAGTTCAAAACGAAGATTAAGCAAAGGAAAATTACAGACAAATGAAAAAAGGGGAAAAAAGAAAATTATTAAAATAAAAAAATAAATAAAAAAAAAGATAGAATGCTTTTAAAAAAATCCAGGAAAAAAAAAGATATGATCTTTTCATTAGCCTACACGATTATATCTGCAAAAAAGAGTGCTTTCTAATATTGTATTAATATAGCCAAAGCAAAATATATCAATACAATAGTGTGAGGAGAACTCAAAAACTTTTTACAAAAATTACAACAAATAAAATAGAACACAATAAGTACTCTTTTTTGCAGATATAATCGTGTGCGCTGATGAAAAGATTATATATTTTTTTTCTGAATTTTTTTAAAAGAATTCTATCCTTTTTTTTTAATAATTTTCTTTGCTTTTCTTTTTAATAATAACTTTGCCTTCAAAAATTATCACTAATCTTTATAACATTTAATCTGTATAACATTTATTATTAATCTGAATCATTTGAACTTAAATATCAGTTATTCATAAATCAATTACAGGTGTGTCAGTTATTGATATAAACTTGATCTACTTGACCATGAATAGTCATTAAGCTCAAAATTTTACTGTCAAGTGCACTGCAAGCCGTCCATATTTCCTATCGCTACTAATTCTCACTGCATGAAAGGGAATTTGAAATTTTTGTACAACGATCTCAACAAATTATTAATTTGATTCTTTTCCATTTTTTTTATTTACTATACATGGTTAAAAATCTTGTAATAAGCTATTTTTTTCTTTTTGATTTTTTTTAAGTACTATATTTCTTCAATTTTATAGTCGCAAAACAAAATTTGAAAATAAATTTAAAAACATAATTGTGCTATCATAATTTTTTAACTACGCATTTTTCTTCTTCTCATGAATATAGTACATTTAAAAGATGATCCTAATCAGCGTCGTTGGCAAATAATTTCAAAATAAAATAATTGAAATGTTTCTTATCTCACATTATTCATATTTATCCACACTTTTTGTACAATACAATTTTCTAACAATTTAAGATTGAATTGTTTTGGTGTACAGAAAATTAAATAAGGTATGAGAGTAGAGAAGTTGTTAAACGATTTCCTTATAATGCAGAATTCTTTGAATTGTTTAATATATAAGATCTAATCTACCATGTGCACTCTATTTCATCCATTAAATAATCAATAAGTTGCTTATAACTTGGTGCAGAAGCATCTAAAAGGTGAGCTTATAAATAACAAAGAATTCATAAACTTTCCCCGCGACTTTCTAATTTACCAAAAACTCATCATGTCCCAATAACACTTGGAAATGATGGTACGCGAAAATTCCATCGCATAAATCTAAAGCCAACTCTAATGTATGTAGCTCACTCCATTCCAGAGAACAAGCGAGCTGCATCAAACGATATCTAAAGATAGTAGACAATGCTTCCCGCCCCCATTTCAAAGCGCCAAGACCCTGGCGCTCATCTCCGTTTCATTTGCATGTGAATGATGCCTCGCGCTTATGAACTAAATTGGATTCTCAGAAACTGGCAACGCCACGCGTCTACGGTAATTCTATGAGGCATATGTCGGCTTCCCGCTATTTCCGGCAGGGACCGCTGCACTCGCTAAGGTCCCCAATCGCATTTACATGTGTCACTTGCTACCAATGGTTCTAGGTACCCTTCCCCTAATGCAGGTCAATTCTCTCTGTAGTATATTATATACGTCTACAAGAAGAGGCTTCTATTTGTTTGGCGCGAATAGGGCATAGGAAATTCGTTTTGCTTTCAAAGAGACGCCATCGCTTTTAATACTTGACGCATTAAACTTAGAGTAGGATTTGAGATTTGTATATTCGCAAAGATTTTTCCCCACTCCCTCCACCCTATTTCTTTTTGGAGGTGTATGGAAATTGAAATAAGATGCAAACTCTTTTCTTGTTGCGTTAAATATATTTTTTTATTCCGCCTTTTGTGCCACGGAAGTTTCTTCTTTTGTATGCTTTTTTTTTCGTGATGCAGATGCATAAAATCCTACCGAGAAAATGGAGTGTCTAAGAGGTGTAACGGATAGGATATAAGAAAATTTAATTTTACAAATTTGCCGGTGTCGGGGATTTATACTTTGGCGACAGATTGGATGCCAAATTTCGTATGCGGTACTTTTGGGAAAATTAGAATAAGCAAAAATGTTAGAAAACATAGATGAAATTAGAGTTTTAGTAGAAATTTTAAATAATAAATAATTTTAAAAAATAAGTCATTTATTTTATCTGTGTTATTTATTAATGAAGTTGACAAAAATATCTAAATTTTTTAGCATTGCATGCAGTGCGTAAAGCATAAAACGGACCATCTTGAATAATTTTTCATCTAGTGATCGGATTTTCACGTTTTAGTACTCTATCTTAATGGTTTGAGGGATAGATCTTAAATATGTTAATTGATTTGTGCAGGCGATATTTTAAGTTGCTAAATCAGAAACAAAAAAATGTATTTTCTCACAATAAAAATACCTTATTTTGCCTAATTCGGAATTTTGATCCTCAAAATATAGGGGTTAGCCGCAATCTGGGAAATATGGTCCCGATAGTTTGTTTGGGAGAGCAGTCTTAAGTTTGGGCCCATTAATGTTATTTAACTTTTTGCGTTTTCCCCCAATAGAACTTTTAAAGCGAATTGAAAATTTTTTGCACACAGTTAAAAAATTCGTTTAGTTAAAGATAATTTAATCCAAAATATAACTTTTAGTAAATATTTATTATTTTTTAATTAATAATCGTCAAAAACATTTTAGACTGTGAAGTATAATTTTTTTTACATAATTTTAAATAATGTAGTTTTAAATGGCAAAATACAAAATTTGAGCGAAATTGGTCGCATAGTTTCTGAGAAATCGAATTTTAAAAATACGTCTTCTTTAAAATTCGATTTCTCGGAATTCAGTGTGATCCATTTCTTTTCTTGCGCACTGCATAAACAATATCATATCTTATGTGTATCATTTCAAAATAATAAAAAATTGAAGCTTCTCAATTATCAACCCTTTAATTAACTAGCAGTTTGAACAAATTTGTGCAAAAATTTCCAACTGAAAAGTGATCCTCTATTGAATAACATAAAGAAAGACCAGTTAGTTTCGCAGAAAAGCAAATAAGATCAATCAAGATCTGGAATGTCAATTTATCCAAGGGTACTGCGTCTTTTAGTTGAATCAAATATGACGTTTGCCAGTTCCACAATCAAGCCAATGCACTGTGGGCCAGAAGACCATGATCTTTGGACAAAAGTCAAAATTAAATTTTCAACTAAAATATGTGTAGGCAGTTTTAATATCGCCCTAATTAAGTATGCATAATCATTCCAAACATTGCAATTTACTTTTTGGACCGACAAGAGTACAATGTAGTGAAAAATATGTTAAAAAGAATTTTTTTATATCTAACTTTTAAATTTATATTTCAGAAATATATAGGAATTTCACCTTTCTGTTACATTCTTAACAGAGTAATTAGTCTGAAATTATAGTACAATTTTTCAATTTGTTGGATTAGTTAATACTCTTGACAAACTTATAGTTTATATCTTATCATTTGACATTTTACAATGTTTGAATGACTTTCGAAACTTATCTCCAAAAAGTTCCACGAGGTAATTAGCTAAATTTTTTTTTGTTGTCTTCTTTGATGTTTCTTCTTTCGAAAAAACCCGCCCCATTTTGCCCATATTGCAAAGGTGGACTAAATATACCGAAGAACAAAAATTATGTTTTATTCATGTTTTAGCGTTATTTTGTAATTAATTCGCGTTATTTTGTAATATTATTTCGGAAATATAATTTACTTTTCATTTTTAATATAAAATTACGAAAATTATTATATTTTCATTGCTATCTTTAATTATTTAAGCGTACTATATACCTTTTTTTTTTTTTTTTGTCGCCATATTTCAGCCGCCATTTTGTTTTTGTTTTTTTGGTATTTTCAGTGTATTTCAAAATTTCAACTATGAATTCAATTTACCTGCACATAAAAACCCTAAATAAAAAACTTGAAAAACTAAATAAAAAATTTTGAAACAAATTTTATCGAAATACTAATTTTGGCCACGAAACCTTGGATGCTGGCCCTCTGTGCAATGATTTACAGAGGTTTCTGCGTGGAAATCTGAAAGGGGTTTTCCATATAGGTAGATGTTCATAATTGCGTTTAACGCTTCTTGTTTAAGACCAGTACGTATTGTGTTTTTTTGTAAGTTCATCGTTAGAAGTCCAAATGCACATGCACAGAGCAACTTTTCTTTTGTTTAACGATTACGTGAGCATGCGCATTTGGTCTAACGATGGAATTAACGAGATTTCTAGATTAGAGGGTTATTTTAGAAGTGAAGCGCTACACTCTTGTAAGATAGCAAAAATTGAAAATGTATCACGAACCTTAACGGGAAAATGGCCGTCCGCGTGGACATCGGATTCGAGAAATTCGTTGTCCGCGGGGAATTTTTGACCGCCGAGGACGGACGGTTTTTCGAGCCCTGCCATTATATATTTAATATTTCAGTTTTTTGTGAAATTATTTAATTGAAATTACTGTGAACTAAGAAAATTGAAAACAATATTTTTTTTAGTAACAATATAATGAATAAATTATCAAAAGAATATAAGCATTTTATAAAAAAATTTATTAGTCTTTCACAACGAATGAAAATAACTAAATTTCAACTAAAACTTATGTTTATTTTTGTCCTTTTTCGATTTTGTTTTAATTAAAACCTCATTTCAGTCAATTCATTTTCAATTCAGGCATACATTATCAAGAATAAGAGGAAATGCCACCCTATCAGAATCTGGCATTATACCCAACTGTCAGATTTATCTTGATTAACAGATATGATGAATGAATTTCATTCTCCATTAATTCGCTATTATCAAAATGATAAATAAAATTTAGAACATAACATTTTTTTCAAAATAATTATATTGTTTCGTTAATTAATCTACTAACAATCGCTAATAAAATTTATTCATTCAGTCTTGGAGTTCTGCCAAAATAAAGTCGATCCTTTAGGGTGCCACGGCTTCACACACCAGGTATGAAAGATTAACAGATTTCTAGGTAATGTAGCTCTATAGGATATAGTTACGCACTGAACAGTTATACTTATATAACCTTTCTTATATATATTCATTAGTTACATTTATATAAATAGATACGGGTAAACTTCCGAACACAATTCTTATTTTCTACTTTTAATCACTATTTTTTTGGAACCAATAACGTCTCGGCAGTAAAAGTTATGGAAAAAAAATTCCATAAAAAATATACAAAAAAATATTACTTGATTGAACTCATCAATTTTTTCGTATGCCTGATTAAAGTACACATTAAAGCCTAGAAGTGCTACAAAAATTATTTATCTACAATGTATATTTTGAAAGACACTTCGTCATTCTTTTTTGAAGAAGTAAATTATACATAGAAATACTTTTGGGTGAACTCCTAAGTTACTTAACTAAGGTTTACTTAAAAACAAATTATTTGTTCTTTAAAGCAAACTTGAAATTGAAACAAAAAAATAAAAAAAAAATTTTTAAATATATTAATATATTAAATAAATGTCACATTCTAACAAGACTGTTCTAGCATGCATTAATAATAAAAATAATCTTTTTTAGAAAAAGTTATTAAATTTTAGGTCTAATCTGTAGACATATATAACAAAACATAAAAAAAGATTAGAATATATAGATAAATGTACATTTTAAACTTTATTAAATTTATTTCAAAACCTTAGTTTGTTAAAAAAAGCATACCGCAAGAGTAAGAATTTACGTTTAATCTTTTCAGAGCCGTGATCACATGGACGTGATTTCTATTTGAAATGCTTACTTTCAATTTTCAAACAACACTAGATGGTGATTGAAGTCCATTATAATATCAAATAATGTCTTACAGAGGGTTAACCTACAATATGCACTTTCGGTTTTAAGGTGTTTTTATTATTATTATTATTATTTTAATGCAAGCAACTGCACATAAATAACTGCGTTCTAAGTTTGTGTTTATAATCTGATTGGGTAGAAAAGATCAAGGGCGCCGGCAGGAGGTGCAAGGGAGTGCGCTTGCACCCCCCTGGTTTTTTTTTAAAACAATTAAAGAAATACTGAAAAACTATTTTGTTATAAAAAATTTTATTGAAAATATTTTTTTTTCAAAAACAAGTAATTAAGTAATTATATTAAGTATATTAGTACATGACAATTAAAAAATTGTTTAATCAAACAAGAATTGTAATCGTTTTGTTTGCTGTCCAAATCTGTTTATAACTTTTTCAATGTATTCTGAGTCATCTTTGATTCTTTTCTTATGCACATTGGGCATGCACAAACTACTTAATCTCTCGTGAGACATTGTAGACTGATTCCATGTTTTGATGCGTCGCACTGTACTAAAAGTGCGCTCAACCTGTTTAGCACGTAGTAGTTAGGCCTATTTTGATTGCCTCCGCTACAGCTGGATAAAACGGTGTGGCCTCAATAACTAAATCGATGTATTCGAGGGATTCATAAGAATTTTCTCTATTCCTCCACATTTCGTACCACGATGTAGCTTCAGTGATATATAAAGGTCTGCTCTCATTGTATATATACATAGAAGATATATACTATGTCTACATAGTATATAGATATCTTTTAAAACTTCAAGATATGACGCTTTGCCCGCTTTGCTCCTCGCATTCGAGTGAAGCTGTAAGAGTGAAAAGGCTTTTCTTTGTGTAGATTGTGAATATTTTTAATTTTTTTAGGGAGTAATTTTTAATCTTAGGGAGGTATTTTTAATTTTTTTAGAGGATTTTTTTAGTTTGTTGGAGGATTGCATCCCCTTTTATATTATTCTGCCGGCGCGCTTGAAAAGGATAAAATGCTTATTGGTTTTTAAGGGTGTAGACTTGTTTGCAGTTTCGGATTTACTAGATAGTATTTTGTATGCTTTAGGCCAGTTTTGCAATTTATTTAAATATCGTGGACATTTTATTACATTATATTCAGTACTATCAATGATAATAAACTGTAATTGTCACTGTATTTGAATTAAGTAATGATTTTATATGAATTTTTATATTAAATTAGGCTTAATGAGAAACACCTCTCGGTCCTTTGCCTATGTATACTCTCGGAGCGTACGGTCCTGGGTACAAGTTAAAAATACAGCTAAAGAAAAAAATTACATTATTTGCATTGAAACTTTTAATATTTTATTGTGCTTATAACTTCAATCAAATTTAAATACCCAAATTACTATGCATCAATTGACTTAAAATATTTGCATTGTCAAATAAAGCCTCCCCCTTTCTTTGGAACTTTAGTCTAGACGTTTCACTTGGTTTTCTTCAATGGGAAAAACCAATTAGTGTCATCAGAAAGGAATCAGCTTAAAATTCTTTAACATTCAAAAGACTAAAGTATTTAATGTATTAACTAGCGGTGACTAGAGGAAAAAAAACTGTTTTTCAATGACGTCAATGGGATTCTAAGAGCAATGAGACACTTACCACGAAATATATTTTTAGACTCCTTCTGTGATTATTGTAAACTAAAGTTGGAGTTCGTGTTTCGACCAAAATTTCGAATGAAAAAAACATAGTATCATAAGTCTTTCCTTTTTTAATTCAATTCCAGAAATGTAAAAAAATGAACAGGATTATAAATTATGACATTTAAGATGTAGTTTACAGGGTCTGTTTGCTGAATAGAGTCTTCAAGGGTGGCATGCATAAACGAACTCACTGACATGCATTCTTTGAAAAAATACAAAATCTCAAGTTTCACAAATACTCAAAAGCAAATTCAGGTTGGTATACTGCCAAAGAAGAGTGAAATGCCTTAGAAAATGAATAAAGAATGCAAAGTTTATACGAAAGAAAATGGAATATTATAACTAAAAATATTTATGAATTAAAAATGAGAACAAAAATTAAAACACACTATCCAACTTGAAGAGAGTGAACTTCAGTTATATTATAAGAAGAGAAATCAAAATTATTAAAAAAAAGCAATTAGAAACTATATTTCCAGTGGAAAAACACGCTATGTAGCGGAAATTTCATAAGAAAATTGAAACCAATAAAATATAAACAATGTAAGAAGTAAACAATGAAAAAATGAAAAATATGACATTACAAAAACTAAATACAAAAGTATAATACTTAAACTAATACAAAAGAAAACAATGTTCAAAAACTTACTTTAAAATAAAAAATCTTAAAACCATAGAACACTACAAATCTTCAACTAAAATGATATTAATGAAAAACCAAACCAAGTTTTGCATTTATGACTTCTACGGTTGGTACCCCCTGACGACGTCAGCTTCTGTTGTCATATTTTTCATTGTTTACTTCTTTATATATTTTATTGAAGTTTAATTACATTTTTTCGTAGGCTGTGCAAGTAAATGCTTGCTAGAACTCATAACTATTGAAAATACCATAAAAATGATTTTGTAAAAGAAACTTTTAGGATGCATCTTCAGTAACGTGAAAAAGCCTTTATTGGAATCCTCTGGTCATGAGAAAAACAGAAACGGTGGAAACTGATTTAACCCATTCACGTTTATGGCCGATTTGGTAAAATTGTGGGAATCCCGACCACCTTACAATAAAAAAATTGCCCTAAAAATCAAATTATACTTAGGTAATAAACTAGCTGATGTTCTTTTCATAAACAAATCTCGATCCCTAAATATTTTAACATAACTCAACAAGAAAAAAAATTTATCCTATTAAAGGTTAGATATTCATGAAGGGCATTTATTTTTGCTACACCTTTTCATGTGGCTGCCAAAACGAAAGATAAATTTTTAAAAAAGGTAACCTTTTGAAGTACCTAATTACGAATGCTACCCCTCAGCATTTGTTAAGAGTATATTTTGATACGAAAGAAAAGTAACCTTCTTCTTCTTCTGCTGTCAAGCCTTTAATGTGGGTGGCAACAAAGCTTCGAAATATAATCTTTACTGGAGATCAAACTCTAGCGGGAATTCCTGCATGAATGAAATATTTTGGGGGATCGTTCTAAAATTTTGTTGTTCTTTTAACCTTAAAAAGAATCAAAAGTTTAATTTTAAGATTTCTTTATAAACTAAACCTCATTGCATTTATCTGATTTGCAATGCATTGGATTTTTCCTTTTTAAATCGGACGATTTAAAATTTCCTTGCAATTAATATTTTAACTTAAACTTTCGTGTTGTATTCAAATAAAAAATATTAGAAATTATACAGAATGTTCTCCAATGGCTGTCCTTTATATGTATTTCTGAGAAGTTTAAGTCAAATAAATATGCTCATTAGGTATCTCAAACTAATATTTATGCGAGGGAAAAGCAAATACACTATCAAAATCTACCGAATCAATACTGGGAAAGGCAGAATTGAAGCGATCAAAACCTGTTTGAATGCCAGAGGAAACAGAGAAAATTTAAAAGGAGATAATTGGAAACACCAGTAAAGAAGGATTATAGGAAAAAAATAAAAGATATTATGGTTAAATTGTAAGGAGATATTGAACTGGTTTTTCCAATAATCTCTTTTACACTAATTAAAAACTATTGGATATTCCCATAATCTCCTTTTCATCAGCAATCAAACTGGTTTTCATATTTTTGCGTCCGTATTCCGCTTTAGGAATTCTGTATACTCCAATAGGGATTTAAATAGTTACTTCCTTGCTTAAATATCAATTCGCAACTCCTTAACGTGCGAAATTTATTATTCCATTTTTTACAGGGATTCTAAAAATGGACACAGTAAGGATGTTCAATACAGAACACCCTGCTTGCTTCTCATATTTTAATGAATATTAAAAATTCTTTTATTAAATATTTTTTTTCCTTTTACAACAGATAAGAAGGAAAAAAAAACAATTAAAATTTACCACCATAGAAACACTATGTTAGAAACAGTCAAACTTTCGATATAAGAAAACTTATGAAATAATTCTTATTAGAAAACCAGAAATGATTGTCGTTAATGCGGAAAAGAAAGTTCTTTATTCCCTAATTCAATTGAACAAATATTCATTGAGAAGTTTTAATTGGCCTTCTTAAAGGGACTCTCTTGACAAGCGTAACGACTCTTTTCTCTCCCGTTATACTTATCAGACGACTAACATCATTGCTACATTTAAATTTCCCTCTGAGCTGATAACACGTCTATTCCCTTTCTCCGATTATTTTCTCTCCTCTGAAGTGAAGTGAATTCAATAAAACAAAACCAGAGAGACAGGAATATGAGTGCACCCTCTCCCGCTGCAAGTATTTGAAACGAATTAAAGGTATACAACTGGTCGGGTGAGAAGAACAGGGGATTAAGTCACATCTTTTATAAATAAAACATTTTATGTTTTGAAGCAGGTACAGTCTATTCGCGGTTACTTAAATTTGATGAAACCGAGAAAAAACTTTGAGCCATTAAAAAACCGACTTTTTCAATTTTATTCGATTTTAAAATAATAACAATTGTAACGAAGGAAAGGGTATGTTTTGAGCTATGTAGATTAAAGCTCGTAACGTAATAAACGTAACGTAACGTGATAACGTCAACGTAAATAAAGCACAAATGAAAAGACATTAAAAGACATATTTTAGTTTCAGTTCTATAAACAAGGACATTCCTCAATGTCTAAACATTAAAAAAAATTGTCACTTCAAAAATCTTTTTTTTTTTTTTTTTTTTTTGACATTTAAACACTGAAAAAGGTTCTTATTTATAGAACTGAAACTATATGTCAATTTATGCACTTTGATTTGCGTTTTATTCAAATTGTTTTTTGCTTAGATAACAATTGCGTTTGGATAGTGTTTGTAGATTCATATCGCTTAAGGATATTTACGCTTTCTCTTAATGTCAAAAGTGTATTTAAACTCAAAACTTCGACAGTCTATATTAAGCTGAGTTCGTTCAAGGTAGAGAGTATTCGTCCTCCCATGAGGTAACCCAGGTTTGAATCTTGGTGAAAGTAGATTGATTTTCTCCGACCAAAGTTCTAATGTAAAATACCCCTAGTGGTTTACTTGTCATGAATTGGAATCTCCTTGCCGTCAGTCGAAACATGAAAAATTTGTTGTGGTTTTCATCTGCATGTAACGACCAATACTTGAACCAAAAATTTCCTTGTCTTCCGGGCAGGATTCAAAACTACGAGCTGCTCGTTGATATAGCTGCGTATGAATCGGTTAATAAAAGCTGGTAGTAAAAAAAAAATTAAAAATAATAACAATTCAAACAAATGGATTCTTCTTCATATTTGGATTTCTATTCCCATTATTAATAAGATTAATTTTAACTTTCGAGTTGGATTTTTTAGTTCCCGCTATAATATCTTTTATGGTAAATACCTCACCTATATATACTTTTACAGCCGACCAGGTGGCCGAGTGGTTAGCGTGTCTGACGGAGAAGCCCATGGTTGCGGGTTCGAATCCCGCTCTGGGCATGGATGTTTCTCTCTCGTGTTGTCTTCTGATGTGTGAATGAGTGAATGTGGCCCACCCTTTGAACGGGTATTTGTGGCAGTGTGGCGTGGGTACCGTTGCTCGCCGCCGTGACTTTGGTTCACAGGTGCCCACTGGGTAACGATAAATGAGCAACACTTCCGGAATCTTCTATGGCGAAGAACGAAAGTTCAGTGCCTCCCGTTTATATATATATATATATATATATATATATATATATATATATATATATATATATATATATATATATATATATATATATATATATATATATATATATATACTTTAACAGTAATTTATAAACGCAAAGCTCATCTTCATGAGTTTTAAATAAATCAGATGATTTGAATGCATATATTTATTTATTTCCACATTCTAACGAAATAATTTTCTGTAATAATGCTGACAATGAAAACAATACCCGCAAAGAAAATCAATTTTCACCCTTCTCTATAGGGGTTATCATCGTTTTTTCTGACACAGACTCAACTTGAACTGACTGGTAGAGTTATCGTGCGCTGAATGTATGAAAACAGGAAATAATTGTCACTAGTTTGATTCGGGTTATTTCCTTCTTTTTTTTTTACCTATAATATCGAATTCTTTATATAAAAAATGAATTGAAACTTTAAGGAACATAAGCTTAAAAGAGACCTTACAAAAAAATTTAAAGTGATATTCGACTTATTGTCTCTTCGAATAAAATACCATATTGACTGCTAAATGTTACATCTTGAACTAGTTTCATTTTGGAGGAATATTTTTTAAAAAAGATAATCAAATTAAAATATAAAAAAATTACACATTTTTAAGTTACGATTTAGTATGACACAAATTCGAAAAACAATTTGGAAACCTCCTTTAACATTTTTATCTTATTTTATTTTACTATATTTATTTTATTTAATCATTATTATTATTATTATTATTATTGCATTTTATTCAAAAACATTTTGATTCCAGCACAGAAAAATATTCAGATAGATTGTTCAATTCTAAAATGCAACTTAAAATGTGTAAAACTTTATCACACATTTCATTTTACCATAAACCTTTCAAAATGCGAGACTACTTTGAACAATTAATTTACATTTAATTTCTAGTCCACTTTTTTCATAGTTTTGAAAACATCATAAATTTCCTTTATTGCTACTCAAAAAAGAATTCAAATACGCTAAAATAAAAAATTAAAATAACAATTTGGTGAAAAGCAACAGCATTTTATGTTCGTGGAATTCGTTTTTTAATTCAATTAAATATAGAGGGCGAAAAAAAAATCGTTAAAATAAGAAGTGCAGCGAAATATTTTTCATCTTACACCTGATTTACAATGAAGAGTAAAAAAAATACTCCTTAAAAATAGAATAACAATTGATTTTCGGTAAAACAGAAAAATTTCGTTCTTTTTTTTTACTGTTGTTAAGGGTATTACAAAAGTTAATAATAATCTTATTTAAAGCGCTTTCTATTTTTTAATATTACTGACAAGCTCTAAGTAAACTTTAACGCTGATCTGACAAGTTTTAAGTATTCATATCATATAAATTCGTAGTCCATTTCAATTACTGTCCTTAGTTTTTAAATTGTCTAGCTTCTTTAATCTACTACTTAATAAGAAAAATTACAATTGAATTTTTTGGTAATAGGAGAAAATGTGATTTTTTTAATGATGTTAATTACATTTTATTTTTATTTATCCGTCGTTGAACAGCCGACCCAATTTTGGGTTTACGACTACTAATGTTCAACTCCGCAGTCTTGTAATTTTGAACTAATCCAGAAGACAAGGAAACTCCTAGATCAGTACCCCAGAGGTATTGATTTGTTATGGGAACATGGAGGACTTTGCGACTCGACAGATTTAGCGTGCATCAGTCACCATACGGGGAGTTTTCGGCCGGCCGGGATCGAACACACGAACTCCTGGACATGGACCCAGTGCCCTACCAACCAGGCTATCCCGGCCCATGTATGGACATTATTTTACATGGTCATTGGACATGGACATTATTTTAGAAAATAAAGCAGTAATAATTAACAAACATTCAACTAAAATCCATTTACATAAATCCATTACATTCATTACAACCGCAATGGATATATAAAAATTATTCAGGATGTCGTCTAGTTTAAAATCCGGCTTTCTGACTTAGTTCAAAATCGCACGTATGTTCAAGACTCAACCCACTGTCCTTCTGAGCAAGGTGTCCCTTTTGGAGGCAGAGACATATGCGAGATGTTCCCGTAAGCATAACTCTATTATCTTAGAGTATTCTAGAAGCTGCTCAATCACGAGCTAACGACGAGTCCTTATTAATTTAAAGGCAACGCGAAATCGACTTTCAGAAAGAGAGGGGGAGCATTCGAGGCTGATTTTAATCGAATTTCTTTGCCCGTCCGTCTGTCTGTCTACGTCATTATTTCCGATAGAAATGCCTTTTGCAAACTGGCAACAAAGTTTTAACTTCCTCCACTAGTTCAATACTTGGAAGAAGTGATTAGAAATGTTGATAATCACCACCAATTTTGAACAGATAAAGTAAAAACGATAACAAAATATATTGTTAACTATTGAGAAAAAAAATTTGAGGAGTATTATGCATTGTATGTTAATAAATGAAAAGTTATAATATATACGGTTTATTAACTACAGTTGTGAACGGGAGTACATAGCACTACTACATTGTTGCACTAGTTCCTTCATTGACATAATATTAGAATCAAACTCATTGATTCGCCAATTACTGATTCGTTTATTTGCCTTTCTTCTCTCTCCCTTTTCTTACTTTATTCACTCACTATAATAAAATTCTTTCACAGTAACGGCTGTTATGCTGAAGCGCCATTCATTACAAATTATTAAATGATGATTGTTAGGAAATAATCATAGTTAAAGTATATATCATCTCTTTACCAGACTGATTTAAGTTAATAAATAAAAATAGAAATAAATGTAGAAAAGGAAAAAACAAAATTAAAAATATTAAAAATATGACCACTGAAGCCGACGTCTTCAGGGGGTACCGGCCCCAGTGGCCAAAAAACAAAACCTTTTCTATTGAGGAAGAAGGCAAAAGCCTAAAAACCTTCCTCAGTACCCCGAAGGTTTTGTTTAAAAGTCCAGGAGAAAAAAACAAGAACAAGAAGCTTTGGTTGAATGTAGTAATTAAAACACATACACTACTGGTTTGAAGCACAGTCTAATAAAATGCTTAAGCATTTTATTAGACTGTGCTTCAACCATTATGTTTTGTTTTGCATAAAATAAACCAGTTATTAGAATAATGAAAACTATTATACTAAGGTAGGTTCTTCGAAAGCTCAGTCGTCATATGAAATTGCACTTTTTGCCATTAAACTGTTATGAGTTTTCAACAGTTATTCATGAATGTTAGGTTTAGACATAGTTTTATCCACCTTTAGATCAGTTATGAAAATGATGCAAATTTTCAATGTAAAAAAAAAAAAATCCACTGTTTTGTAAAAAGGAAAATCGTTTGTTATTTATTTATTATTTTAATATTTGAAAAGTTACTATAATGATGAATTTTTTAACTAATAGAATTATGTAAAGAATTAGTCATTGATTTTAATTGTTTTCATCTTGGTAAAAAAATTGAGGCTAATTAACGGTTTCTTACTTTTATGTTTTACCATTTAAGCCATTTATCCGTTTTAAAGTCCAGATAAATGTTTTAAACAACATAGTTTAGAATTGTAGACTTGCTTCGAGTTTAAGAAGTTGCTTTCTTTACTTTTTTCTGCGTTTTCCTTTGACAAAAAACATTGAATAACGTCCTTAACTATTATCATGATTAATTTTTTTTTTTTAAAAATAGGTTTTAAGTAAATATGCTAATACCATTTTTGTAATAAACAACCCAGCACATACCATCATTCTTCTTTGTTTCAATAAAAGTTATTATTTCTTCAACAGTTAATCAAAAAAGTGATTCAAAATATTTTTTTTTAAATTCACACCAATTTTTAAAGAAAACAATCCCAAATTCTATCATCAAAGTTCACAAACATTTGTAAGGTTTCTACATGAGCAAATTTGGCAGCAGCAACAGGCCATCTGGGCTAAGGTGACGCCACGGAGCGGAAATTACTATTTCCCCATAACTTCCGTCCGCCAGCAAAAGATTTTCTGTATTCTCTATATCTATATAACATCTTTCTTCCTACGGTTTCAGATTTCGTTCGCGTTTGATGACGCGGGGGAGAAATGAAACGACAGAAACTAAAGCCGGCAACTGACTGGTATATAATCTTTTTTTTCACGCTCTCACATTCTCGGCATCTTGATGGGCATAATCTCTACACTATCTAGTTATTATTTCGGGTATTTATAAGGGAAGGGATCATCGAAACTTTTTTTTTTCTCGTTTCGCTTTTTGTCTTTCGAGCAATATCGCTTTGTTTCCTCATTTACTTCTGGTAGATGTATCATTTAACAGGGTTTTTTTCATCCCCTGTGACAGGAAATATAATATGAACGCCCATGAATTTCTTTTGTCATTTCTTTATGTGTTCAAAAGATAATCTTTTGTTCCAATCTTACTTCATGCTACTTAGTTTTTTGTTTGTTTTTTTTAACATGAGGATACTTAATATCTATTAATTTCAACGAATTTTTCTGAATTGACTGAAAATGTTATTTGATAGGAAATTCAAAAAGTTTTCCACCAAACTTTTTCTTCTTGATATGCTATTTAGAGGAAAAAAAAAAAAGATCTAATTATATTTTAAGGATCGATCTTACATTAAAGGCATATCTTATTTCATAATGTTTTTTTTTTTTTTTTTTTTTTTTTTACGGCAGGCACTGAACTTTTTGTTCTTCGCCATACTATGCCGGAATTGTTGCTCATTTCGCGTTACCCAGTGGGCACCTGCGAACCAAAGTCACGGAGGCGAGCAACATTGCCCACGCCACACTGCCACAAACCCGTTTATCGGGTGGGCCACATTCACACATCATTTACACACACACAACAGAGGACAGCACAAAGAGAGAGATAAATATCCATGCTCAGAGCGGGATTCGAACCCGCAGCCTATGGCTTCGCAGTCAGGGACGCTAACCGCTCGGCCACCTGGCCGGCTTATTTCATAATGTAAAATATTGTCTGCGTAAAGTAACATGTTTTAACTTTTTTGACGCAGAAGTTTTATTATATATATTTTCTTAGTTTTTTCCTTATTTTGTATTTAGGTCAAAATAAGTTAAAAATTTAGCATTTAATAAATTAGCATTTCAATAAATTATGGTTGTGAAATACAGCATGGAACACCAGTGTCTTTTTCTGCGGTAAAGGTCAAATCTTCCGAACACGGCTCTCATCTAACAATAATTTTTCAGATTTGCTCTTATTTAGATCAAAGAGAAACAATTATTCCTCATTGAAATTTCTTCATTTTACAGAATCAATTATTGATAAATGTTTGAATGTGAATGATAAGAAACTTTCAAACTACATATTTTAGATTTTAGTACGCATGTAATTCCGATGATCTGAAAGATTTTTTTTAGTAAAATATTTTTTTTTCGTGTAATTAGAACATCAGAAAAAAGTATATGAAAGGGACAACATTGTCCCGTTTGCGTCAAAGGATTGAGGAGAGAAAAGGTTTCGATATTTAAGGTTGAACACATGGCAGCCATTTTATACTAATAAGTATATTGTTCTTTAAATTTTCATAACTCCTGTTCTAATTGATATCGAAATAAAATTCAAATGGTTTTGAAGAGTTAAAAAAATTCTTTAATTATATCTAAAAATCTAAAATTTGATGATTAAGTCAAAATTGGTAAAAATAAAGGGAGTCTGGTAGCATAATCTAAAATTCGCGCCTTTAACGATACAATTTTCTTTTTCCTTTCTTTTTACAGTGATCGAATTATACAATCATTTTCAAAACAACTAAAGATCAAGATCATTTGAATAATAACAAAAATGTTAAATTTTATAAATTCTTTATTATAGCAACAATATTTATTATTTTAACAACAATAAAATAAAATTTCTTACTTTTGTTTATGAATTTTTACTTCAATTTTCGAATTTTAAATAAACAACAGTATAGAAATAAGCAATCAAAAGTAACTACGATACAAAAAATGTAAAAATTCGAACAAAACATATTATTCTCGCAGGAAACACGATATCAATACTGAGGATAGAGTGATTAAAAACAAGTTAAATGATTGTTATGCATTTTTGCAGAAAATAACTACGATCTTAAACTACTCCATTTCTTTACAATTTAAACTTGTTTTTCTAGGAATTCAGAGAAATCAGGACAGTAATTTTATCGATAAAGAAAGCAATTCTAAAAAGCAATGTAAGTGATATTTTACCTCCCGAAACGTGAGATTTCAAACAAATTAGCGAGAACAACGAGACGATAACTCTTCTGATGAAAAAATATCATTATTTTTAAACTTAATCCTGGATCTATATTCGTAATTAATAATTACGAATTCAAGTCTAAGAAATTGTATTTGTTATAAATCAAAATTAATTTTTTTGATATTAGGATTTTTTGTTAACTTTTTCCCAACCTTCCTTCTAATTATTTACTTATTTCTAATTTTATATCTATAAATTCTTTTATTATTTTTTAGATTTTCAACTTTGCCTTAATGGTAGATTTAAATAAAAATTTAGTTTGGAGGGAGCAGGGCATTGTATCCTTCTGGGCAGGCCTACGAGACACATCTCCATGAAACAAATGCACGAAAATTATTTTCGTACATTTGTTTTTGAAACATTTGCTCTAAAATCATAAAAATAATATTTTTTTATTTGAATTGTTTAATCCCCGTATTTTGGGATGTCATTTTAATTCGACCAAAAATCTCAATTCACAACAAGAAACACAAAGAACTTTTGATAAATCCCTCCTTTAAAGAACGCCAGCTTAAAGCAAACAGATAAGAAGGATTTTTCTGTCATAATCAAAAGTAGTAGGAAAAATTCGAGTATTCCATCCATTGTTGGCTAAAACTTTTAAAAGCATCGAGTAAAAAGCAATTCTTCTTAAGCGACGAAAGTGAATGAATTTAAGAAAGAAAGAAAAAAAAAAAAAACGATAAAGTAAATAAAACAGATGAAACTTGGGAGAAAGTGGACTTCATTCGATCTCTATTCGCTGACCATACAATCTAACACTTGGATGAAGAGAAGAGTGAAGTGAAATCATTTCAAAGTCAAAAGCCCGGACATGTTCTCCGAAGCTTTATCCCCCCTCCCTCTATTACTTATTCCCCTTTTAACTAGGGTTACAAGGACAGTGGGAAATATAAATGGTCTTTACGCTTTGGCGTACTTTTAAAAATCAAAAATCACATCTGCCAACATATTTTCATAAGTATAACACGGGGAAAAATTTTGTAGAGGAAAAGATAATGCTTTTTTTATTTTTGCGTTTTGATAATTTAAATTTCAGTTAACAAGAGATAGACTCCAGAACGACAGTTTCCAAATCGTGTTCTGTGAACCTTAAAATTATGTAGAAGGATCACAGGTGTTCCGAGAATTAGTTAATTTCTTTTACAAGTTATAAGTTGTGAAACTCGCAATTCAATTTACATATAATTAGTTACCAATTATTTATTTGATATATTTTCGTTATTTAATAGGAATTATTTAATTAAAATGCTTGTTAAGAAAGAAAGTAAAATTAAAAAAAAAAATCTAACAGTAAATTGAATGAATAATGAAAAAGACACAATTAAGGAAAATTGTATTAGTGTTTTGCATAGAATGAAAATAACCAAATTCAACAATAACAAATTTATGTCTCTCTAATAACCATCCTCAGCTTTTATTTTGGTCTTTATTTTAATGAAAACCAAGTTTTAACTCATGTAGATACTTTAAAATTAAATGAAAAGACTAAATGCCGCTCCAGATCTGAAAATTTAACTACCTGACATAATAGTATTGATAAAATGATAAGATAAAAAGTTTCATTTTTTATTCATTAATTTCATTTTGTATTATTATAACCGTCCTTAAACAGCAGACACGATTTTGAGTTTACGACTACCAATGTTCAACTCCGTAGCCTTGTAATTTTGAACCTAATCCAGAAGACAAGGGAATACTTGGATCAAGTATTGGAAGAAATTTGCCTCCGTGGAGTACTTTTTGATGGAACTAACCCGCATTTGCTTTACATGGAGAGGAAAACCACGAAAACCTCCCACAGTTAGCCTGACGGCAAGGGGACTCTAACCCATGATCCGTCTACCAATGAGGATATTTCACGTCAGCACTGTGGTCGGTGCGAGGCGGGTGCGGAATTCGTATCGACCAGACGTGGCTCTGATTCAAACCTAGTTCACCTCAATGGGAGGTGAACGCTCTATCACCTGCGCCACCAATGATCTTATTCATTAATTAGATGTTTTTTTTAAAATTATTAATAAAATTTCAATCATTAAATATTTTATTTATTTATGAATTGATTGATTAAGATATGGGGTTACACCAATCATTTGTGTTCCATATCCAAGAAAAATTGGGAACCACAGTTTTAGAAAAAGGTTTTCCAACCTTTCTTAAAGTATGTGATCCAATGTCAGCAGCCAAACCAACTTCAACTATTTTTAAATTAACTTGTTTACTGAAACTCTGATTTAAACATAAAATGCAACAAAATTTGACTTTCGAACCAGAAAAAAACCTGTAAATAAATATCCTGAAAACTTCTTTATAAAATAGAACTATATGATATACAAAGTTTTATTTAAAAAAATAAAATCATATGAACAGTAATCTAAATTCTGTATTTATGTATATAGGAAGCTGTGCACCTTGCTCCCCAACCTCCGAAGCACCCCAAATGATGTAATAACATTCATTTTTTTTGTAATTTTGAAAATGATATACATATAAACAACACGTCTTCGAGGTGTATTTTTCGAGTGAAGCTAAGAAGCCTCTAAGTTCTTATAAAATTATAGAATCTAATCTGTCGAATAGCTGTTAATTTCAAATACAATGCTAATCCTGCTGATCACACCCAAGTTAAATAGATTCTAATTTAACCATTGTAAATAAAAACAAAAGAAACAATTTCTTTTTACTGAAGTGTTCAATTCTCTGATCTGTCATCTTCGTTTACATATATTTACAATCGATAACAAATTTTTCACCTGATTTTGAATAATGAAAGCAAAACATCTAGGAGAAAGAACGGTTCGTCTATTTTTCACAAAAATGACGATCTTATCTCCATCGGTCGCGTTTTGAAGATCACTAGATTTTCACCTATCAATAGCAGGAAAATTGATTCTTCCTGCGAGTTATTACACAGTGAAGACAGATCATGCTATTTGAAAACACAACTTGTCCATCATTTTTTTCTCAGAAACCGTTCCACCCCTTTGATCTCCATTTGCTAACACGTGACTGAAATTTTTATCTTGTAGGCTTTAGGTGAAATATTTAAAGTTAAACCTATCTAAAGTTACTGTTTATCCTTAAAAATACAATAGATATTTATTAATTTGCTTACCATCTTACTGTTATAGGTAAATAATTAATTTTAGGTATGGATGAATTATATGAGTTGGTCGCCAAATGGAACACACTTGGCGATATTCCTCTCCTATACGGAGAATATAATTTTGTAACAAAGTCTGCTATTACAATATTTGCTGTCTTTTCCCCATCCCGTCTTCCCAAAATTTTCCCATGAGTCTTACCACCCCGAATAAAGGGGAGCACCAGAGCTTGTTTACTCAAATAAAGTGAACATATGAATCGACTTTTTAATAGTTCGTGATGCGTTTATTAATGCAACCTTTTCTCATGGGGATAGATTCAGGTGGGGGAAAGGAAGAAAGTATCTTCATACATTTCTAAACAGATGATACACTTACTTTCCTTTGGCGAACTCTAGACAATTCTTCCACCGAAAACATCATTATAATACAGCAGAGTTTAATAATCCTAAAATATTAGTTAAACTATTAGAGAATTAAACTATTAGTTAATTTTCTATTTTTGAATTAAGAAAAATTAAAAGCCTTTAAGGTACCAAGAAAAAAAGTAGTCTCTATCCATGGCAAATTTCGAGTAAAACGGAAATTTTTGATGTCTCTAAAACAATTTCTTGAAATCGGAGTGACAATCTCAGCTTGCCGTACTCAAACTGTAACTGCTTTCACTGTTCCTTTCTGATTGCTTTGAAATACAAGATCGCTTCTTCACTCATTGGACATAGATCTATTTTTGTATAAACTCTATTGTAAGTTAAGAAAAAATCATTGTACCTATGGACCGAAGAACACCGAATGGATACCAAGCTCCCAGGGGGAACGTATGTCAATATCACCAACTCTTAAAACGAAACTTTGAAATGCACAGCCTTCTTTTTTGCTTGCTTTCTTATTAATAATAATAACAGTTAACACCAATAATCAATTAACAAGTAATAAGAAATAATAATAACGATATCTAAGAATCGTAACAAATATACGTCTTTCTGTTCGTAACTGATAACGAAAAATAAATATTGTTACTTGCAGACTATTTTTTTTCTACAGCGAAATAAAAGTAAATCTTCTTTATCACACATTTTATTTGTTAAGAGCAGGTAAGCATCAGACGGGCCAGTTTTAGTGGTCCAATCAAATCCAATTGTTTTGCATCTCCAATTATTCAACGTTAAATAGTTGCTTCTGTTTAAAAAACGAATGTTCTCCTTATTCATAGAAATACGTCGCCGAGGCTAGGATTCCAATAGGGCTTCGAAACTATAATAATTTTTTTTACTTTTTTTTAAAAATAATTCTATGATATATATCGTAAAAGATAGCAGGAATTAAATTTCTGCTTCACGTGTTTAACTTTTAAAAGCTTTCATATTTGAAAGCATATTTATACAATTTGATATCGGAATGAAACGGAACTATGTGCTGTCGTGAATGATTACTTAAATCCTATACCGCAATGGTCTTTTCATAACTTGCAATGGAGTATAGAGTTGTACGAATTTTGATAATTACAATTCTAAAAATATGCAACGTAGAGTCCACAATTTTAAATGTCAATGTTTGGGAATACAACAGTTTCAAATCCTTTATTCTTACATGATCTTACATGTTTAAATACCAGAAAAAAAATTGGGAAGCATAGTAATAATGTTGGAAAAAAAAATGGAGGTATCATTATAACAAAAATATAAGTTGAATCGATGATCAGAAAAATAGGCCCTCCTGAAAATTTATAACATTTCCTGACAATTGTAAATTTGAAAATAATTGCCAAAATAGTTCCGTGACAAATAATGGTTAGATTTGAAAATTCCACGTATTCAAAATTGAAGCAGCATATACTCATTTTTGAGCAAAATGCTTAAGTAAGGAAAAAATGCGTGAGCGAGAGATGTTCGTTGGCTGCCGGCAGGACTCGAACCATAGACCTCCGGGTTCATAGTAGGTTGCTCTAACCACAACAGTTGCACACCACCCCAGTTCAAGCAGAAATAGGAAGTTTTATATAGTGGCCGTTGTAGTGACAAATCATAACATAAATTCCATTCTTGCAACCATTTGTAGCAATAAAATTCAAAATTACTATGTTGGAAATCATGTTGGTATATGTTTACTCACTGTAAACTTTCAGTATTTATTGGTGCCATATTTTCAAAATTGCAACCATTTGTAGCAGTGAAATTGGAATTTACTATATTGAAAATTGTTTTGGTATATGGTCACTCACTTTCAGTACATATTGGTAAAATATTTTTCAATTTCAAAACCGTTTGTAGGATTGAAATTGGAAATTAGTATGTTGGAAATCATTTTAATATATGTTTACACACTGTAAACTTTCAGAAGATGGGTAAAAGAAATATATGAGTTTCGAAAAGTTCGGGATCTCTTTTAATCAAATCAGTAATACTTTTAGGTAATAACTTAATTGACTAAGAATACATCACTTGTTATAAATAGAGAGAATATCCCTTTTATCTTATAATGAATGTATGCTTTGCATCTGGACTGGTAATAATTTCCTTTTTCACATCTGATCGCCAAATATTTGACTGCCAAGTTATATAACCCTTTTAACAACCAACAAGTGTCCAAGATATATCCAAAAACTAATTAAATGCATCAAAGAGTGAAGGGAATATTAATTAGGGGGCATAACCTCTCTGTTTTAACCCTTTCGCCTTCTCTGCTCTTAAAATAAATATCTCTCCAACCCTTCTGTCAAATATTGACTTACATACTCATCGCTAGCTATATGCGAGAGTGTACAAACAATGGAAAACGTGTTTGTAGTCTTAGAAAGAGCGTAGATAATATAAAATGGAAAGCACTTAAAAATGAACACGTTATTCATTTATGTGGGTGTTTTGTTACCATTTATGTTGTAAAAAAAAAGCATTGTGTTAATTCTTTCACAGAAAATACCGGTATTTATAACACATGTTTTAATGATGATCTTTTAATTTATAATAATTGATCTTATATTGTGTTTCAAATTATATCACAAATTCTATGAATCTAGTATTATTTTGTTCTTTTAATATATTATTATAAAAAGAGTAAAAAACAGGTATTTCATGCAAATATTTAATGTAATTTTAAATAATATATAGAATGATATTTAATACAAAATAAAAAATACAACATCCAAAATAACTTTTGATGTGACGGCCAGATTTATAACTACTAATTTGCAATCCGATTGGTTTGAATGGTAGAACTTAAATGTGCTAATTAGTTATTTGCACTTCAAGACGAAGATGATCACGGATACTCACACATGAGACCTATGACGTCAGCGTCAGCTGGTCGTTTATAAATAAGCAAAATGGCTTTTTAAAGTTGAGATAAGTTTCTCAACATAAGTTTCTCAACATAAGTTAGCATGTTAATTAACTTAAAGTTAATTAAATACAAGGCCGTATCGTACATCAAATTTGTTGAAATATAATTCTTTCTCGCTTACGTCTTTTACTTAACTTAGATTTATTATTTGTTTATGTATTTTATTGTAACGTGATATATTTTTGTTTTATGTACCTGGAAATTTCGATCCAGAATTAATTGATGTTCTGCATGACTTCGTGCCTGTCTTTCTGATCAGTAAGAAATATATAGAGAAAAAAATTGAAATCTTTGGGAAAGAATCTTCGAGTAAGAAGTTCACTTAAGAGAATTGATACGTGAGGGCTTGGCTTACTTAAAATAGAATGGAAAGAACTGTTGCGAACGTAAATAAATGCCACATTTCAAAAATAAATTAGAATAGAGATACCCACTCTACATCACTTGCAGATATCCCATTATGATTATGTCAGACGATGTTTTAAATTGCAAAATCAGATACTAAAACGTTCTTTTCCGAAAAATAACATATTTTCTCAGACGAATTTTGATTTTTTTTTTACGCTAAAAATTATGTAAAGTTTGAAAAATAGGGTCTATAATTTACACAGAAAAATGGTAGAAAGTTTAAGAAAGGTAATTCAAAATTTAATTAGAATAGGTCTCAATAAATTAAAATTATTACTTTTTCTTCTCACATAGTGTGAAATAATGAATGTATTAAAATTTTATTTTTTCCAATGCAATACTATTATATTAAAAAAAATAATAATAATAATTTTAAATACTGAGTAATTTAGGAAGATGAAAAATTTTTTTACTCATATCTGGCTCACACACACACAATCAGGGAGTGTAACATAACTCTATACTTAAATATCTATACGTATTACATCTTTGAAAAAACCCTTTTATATATACTATTACAAAAAAAAAAAAAAAAAAAATAATCTTGCGTAATGAAGAATGTAGATTTTGGTGCAGATGGCTTAATTATGATGACAATTTTGATATTGGTATGGGTGAATGATTGATTGTGAATGAATTTCGCTGATTATGACTGAAAACAAAACAAGATGATACTCTTTAACATTTCAGTATGAGACTGATGGATGATACTTAACACAGTAATTCTAGACAATATATGCTAATAATTGAATAAAGTATAGACTATAAGAACAGGATAATAATCATTATAAAACTTTTGTTTCATATAGTTATAATGCACAGCTCGAGTTGCACAATTTAAAATAAAAATACCTCATCCAAATAACATTTTAGATAAAAGAATAAATTTTTATTGTTGATATTAATAAAGAAAATTTATTGGAGATAAATCCTCCATGACCTTCCTGATTAAATACCAATTTTTTCAAGAAGTTAGTGCTAAATCGTCGCTTTGGAGTACAAGAAGAGATCCATTTTAGGTGATTTATTGAAAATAAAAATGGCCAAAAGTCAAACCATCTAAGCCAACCGCTCGATATCTAATGTTAATGTTTCAATTATTTAGCTGAAGAAATAAGGCCAAAATGTTAGTTAAAAATTAAAGTAAACCTAATAACGCACATGTTAATGATTAATGCAGTTTATGAAAGGTTAATACTCCGTTGCCGTGATATTGAATTACAATGAGATAGTTATACACTTGCGTTGAAATAAGAAGTTGGCCGTTACATTTATTGAGAAGAAAATATATTTACATTCGCTCTTTATAAAATTGAATAAAAGTTAATTAAATGATTTATTTATTTTAAAAGAGATTATGAATGATTAAACACGAATATAAAATTTATGAAAGAAATTCGAGAGCTTGGAAATAGGTAATGTCTATAATGGCATCACAACATGATTGAGAGGAGTTGGAAAAATACAGTCATAATCTACATTTGAAGCGAAATTAAACATTTCATTTCAAAGTCTGATAGAAGACTTTTAAATAAAAGATAGGTAGATAGTGTGTATATTAGGAAATTAATAACGAAGTTGTATTTGAAAGTCTGAATGAAATAGAACCGTGATAGTGTGCATTTGATATCCAGGCTGGTGTAAGAACTAGAGATAAATTCGAAACATTTGATTGAGTAGAAAGTAGTGAAAGAGCAATGTATGAAGTTGTAACTAAAAAAAGTGCTTATGAAAAATTATGACTAGAATAGACAAGAGACAATTTTTAAAAAAAAAAAATTTTTGAAAATTTAGATGAAGCAGAGATTAGAAATAGATAAAGGAGAATAGTGCTGAGAGGTGGTATATTTGGAAATAAAAAATGAAATAGATAAAATGTTGTGCTTCGAAGGCCTAAAAAAGAGAAAAATAAAGTAAGAAAGATAGAGACAAGAGGAAGTTTTTGTGGAAAATACCGTTATCAGTTAATACTGGTCTGTTATGCAGTGTTAAAAAATGATGATAATTGAAGAGCTGTGGGAATGAAAGTTTTAAATTACATTTTAGTTCATTTGAGTAAATTAGGTTTAAATTTACACTTCTCTGTTTTGTGTATGAAATAATAAAACTCAATGCATTATACCTTTATTTCTTTCAGTTGGCTGAATCCTTAACATTTATTATCGCAATACTGGTCGCATAATTGGTTTTTTAATTTACTGCCAAATACCAAAAGAAAGGATTTCTAAGACTACATTCTGAATTTTTTGTTGCCAAGTGCACATGTAACTTTCTTTTACTTCCAAAATTTGCAAAGTTTACCATTTAATTCCTTTATTCACTGAAATCTTTGAAATTTATTGGCTTGGATAAACAAATTCACGTTGTTCGGTTATAGGAGACAACCGAGCGTTAACCGAGTAATTTCAATTTTCTAAGAAATAGCTTTTATATCTATAACTTCAGTCCATAGCTTTTCAGTCCATAGCTGCTGATTTTTTCAATCCAAAAAAAGATTAAACTTAGTGGAATATCTTTAAATCTAAATTTATTTTCTAAGAAATAGTTTTTCAATCCATAACTTCACTATACAGCTTTTTAGTTCATAGCCGCTAAGCTCTTCAATCTATAAAAGATTAAACTTAGAGGAATATTTTTAAATGCAAATTTATTTTCTAAGAAACAACTTTTCAGTTTATAAATTATCCAGTTTATGGCCACTAAGCACTTCAATCTATAAAAGAAATATTTTTAAGTTTAAATACATTTCCTAAGAAAAAGCGTTTCAGTCTATAGCAGCTAAGCTATTCAATCTATGAGAAAGTAAGCTTAGTGGAATATTTTTAAATATAAATTTATTTTCTAAGAAATATCTTTTCTATCTATAACTTCAATCGGTGGCTTTTCAGCATTAGCCACTAAACTTTTTAAACCGTAAAAGATCAAACTTGGTGGGATATTTTTTAATGTGAATGAGAGTTGTATTTCAGGAAAAGAGTGCAAAAAAGCATTCTAAAGAAGTAAAGTTCTAAAGACCATCCATAAAGTTTTCTCTTATAACAGTTTTTTTGTTTATTTGAACCTGTTCAGACTTTAGATCTCGACCAAACGCACTTATGCTATTCTTATCTGAAATAAAAGAAAACTATGGCAGAAATAGGAAAGGAATTAAGTGGACAGGATTTACAGAAGCCTCCATTTTCTTTTCAGAAATGACAGAATCTGGAGTCAGGACTTCCATTTTAAAACTTCGGTCAGCGTATAGGAAATAGGGGAAAGGGGCGCGAAGTATTCTTCGTTTTTCTGGACATCACCCACCCATCACCTTGGTAGATACCCTGAGGACACTTCTTCAAATTCCCCAGGGCCTCAAATTGAATTTAATGTCAACAGAGTCCGAAGGATGGCGCGCCAACTGTTTACCGCGAAGACTCACGGGAGAATACTAATTGCGGGATCTTCAAACTGTGAGTTTCTTTTTCACTCTCTAATCCATGAAGTAAAAGTACAGAATCGTCCCTCTTTTTATTCCCCCCTCTCTCAACTCTCCATCCCTTTCAATCTCATCCTTTTTTAGAGAGTTTTAAGGCATGGCAGGGAAGGGGGGTGGAAGTGAAAAGATGACTTTCTTGTGTTTATCGGCTTTTAGGGGACTTTTAGTTTGTTATCCTTTTTTTGCTTTTTTGTTTCTCTCTTCCTTTCGTTGCGTGTGTGTGTTTGGAATCCGATGGTAAGGAATTTTTATAACTTTTTCTTTTGTTTGACCTGTGCGGATGGTACTATCTAAGGCGTTGCGCAATTGTAGCCTGAAGGCGTCCCTAACTTCAGGTATTTTGACGAAGGAAGAAACGAGCGAAATTTCTCTTATTGAATTCCGTGGACAGCAGATGCATTTTCCAAGTAAAAAAAAAAAATCGTTTTTCTTTTTGGGAACCATTTTTTATTGTTGCTTTTGTAAACTTTCGATTCCCGAACGCTTGATTGCTTGTGATTCTTATTAAAGACTTCGCAATGTCACGTAATAGTTGTAGTATAAACTAATCTATAAGAAAGTTGAAATTGTTCATTTAAAAATAAAATAAGGTATTTTATTTCAGTCTAGGTAAAAGCATACATTTTGGAAAGCAAAGTAGTTTTCTTCAGCACATGTTTCCAACACACTCAAAAAAATCAGTTAAATTTTAAACCATTATGTCGCTGCCTTGAACTATAATATCGTACACTTTCACTGCAACTGTAACAATGGTAACAATATGTTAAGGTGAATCATGATTCCACATTCTAGTTAGCCCACGACATCATGTAAACAAATTTAAGAAGTATGACAATATGATGTAACTGAGCACCATATTAAGGTAGCACCAAATTTGAACACCATGTGTGCTCTCTACAGCAAGTTTCGAAAATTTCTAACGGTATCCATATCATGCATTTAGGATGTAATGTAATGACCATTTTTAATGTACATGTTTAGAATCTTTGTTAAAGATAAAATCAGAGCATATTTACGTTAAAGATTACAATCTAATATTTATGTGAATGAAAAATATTACCAGACCTACCTTGAATAATCAATATCGGGCCTATTAAGAGCAAAGATAATGATCATTTTAGTGCGAGTGGGAAACATTTGCCTTTCGTTAAGGTGTTTCCTACTTTGCAAAGATTCTAAAAATCTATATTAAGAGTGGTTATCACGGAACACCGTAATAAATAATAACGTAGAAAAAAGAAATTTAAAATAAGAATCTTTAAAACGTCAAACACATAAATCAATGCTCTTTTCCAAAATTATTGTGTAAAAATCTAATTTCTTCAAATTGAAGCAAACGAATTTTTGATCAGTTAGCGATATATACAGAAAAGAATAACATCATCCATTTTTCTATTTAATTGAGACAAAAATCTTTTCTTTTCTGATTTTTGAAATGTTGCTTAAAGAACGAATTATCAGTTATGCTGATAGAACAAATTTTATTTCGTTTTATTTCATATATTTTGAAAGTTTGAAAAATATTTCCATTAGTCCACAAATTATAATTTAGTCTTACTTTTTAAGGTTTTCATCCCAGTTTGAACAAAATAGTGTGTAATAGAATGTAAAAAAATAATAATAAATAAATAAAATAACTGAATAGGAATAGAATAATAAAAATTTTACTGATTCATACATATGCAGCAAAATGCTTTATTTATTTGTTAGGTTTACTCTGGTACATTCTAACTTGGTCAAGTTCATCACCTGTCTAGTTGTTCTTAGTAATCAAGCACCAAATTAAAAAAAATAGTTAGACCACCTAGTTATAAGTTGACCACTTGTTCATAAGTTGATAACGTGGCTAAATTGGTACATCACAAAATAACCAAGTTATACAGATTTTACAATAATCATATTTTACAATGTAAAAAATTTGTAACGTAGACAAGAATTCTTTTTGAAAATTCTACAAAATTTTTAAATTCATGAATAAAATTTCATTTTTGAAATTAGACAGAAATTCAGAACCAATATAATAGTCTCTTTCTTTTAACATATTTTTCAATATATATTTTTAATTTTTAAAATTGTTATCAATAATTTTTTTCGTTTATTATGTTACAACTACTATTAGACAACAGTCTCATATTATCGTGGAAAAAGAATTATATTCTTTTGATCAGGGAAAAAAAAAACTTGAACGGATACTACGGAGTTATATGGCCACTGTTCTTCTTCTATCTCAGTTGTTCCTGATTGTGAAATATAAATTACAGTTTCCATTTTCAAGATTCTGAATCCTTAGGGTCCTTCAATTCTTTGGTTCAACATGCTTTGACATTCCTATGTCACCGTCATTAAAGATTCCGAAAGTCATGTTTAAAATCTAACGTTAACCTCTTCCGGTGCAGTGTTACCAAACTGGCAACACTTAATACAAAAATGTTTAGACCACTAGAAATGTAAAACTGTTTGTTTCGTTTGTTTCACCAATTTTTAGCTCCCGCTATTCTTTAAACAACCAAGTGATAAAATATGCCTCTTCAATAAGAATACACTGCCTGACGCTAATGTGTTGCTTGACTAAAAATTGCAACGAAAATTTGCTGTTCCGCAAAGGGTAAAACCATTTTACGCCGTTACCGTTCTGTAAATAAACAATATTTAAATGGTTTTAGAATGTAGTCCGCACCACAAAAAGAGTAAAAAAAAATGAGAAAGGAATAAAAAATATCTCCTTCTCCAAACATTTAATAAAGCAATACTAAGTAAATTCAATTCTTTTTACGTGCTAGAAATTATATCAATTTAAATGAATTAGTTTTTCTGAATTTGTTTCGTTTAACTAATATTTATAGACGAAATAATCTTTTGAGATTAGCAAGAAAATATCTGAGTAACAATATCAGTTACATTGTCATTGTTCTAAGAGTGTTTTCAGAATACATTCTTAATTGAAACGAAGAATAAGAAGAAAAAGGTCTTATTCTCTCGACAGAATAAAAAGGCGTTCGCTTTTGGAATTGTCACCCAAAGTGCTGAGTGCGATGTGATGAAATTGCTTTCTCGCTTGCAGCCCAGTGATTAACTTAATGCCCTTTTTACCCCTTCGAATAAGCAACGAATGGAAGTCCCTGCTAATGCATCTGTGATTGGCAATGGACACTACGTGGTTAAGTGAGAAGGCCACTCTTAATTTAGATTGTTTTTTTGTTTGCCTATACATATACAATCAGAGGTTAACATGTCCCTTCAGAATCCTTTTTATTATAAATAGAAGATAAGCATAGAATACAGACGGTTAAAATACATTGTTCAAATGAAATTAATTTTTGTAAAACTAATAAACAATTTTCATAATTTATCCTAAAAACAATTACTAAGCAGATCTTAATTATTTTTAACCAATTAATGCCGAGAGTGCCTTTTTAGAAAATAAAATGCATAAACTACCTTCGAGTAAATAATAAATGAAAGTTCTCGCTAATGTATTTGTGAATGGCAATGGGTACTACTTGGTTAAGCGAGAAGGCTACTCTTAGTTTAAATTATTTTAGTTGGTCTATACATATACAATCTTTGTTTGTCTATAAATGTACAATCTTTTTAACGTCTAAATTCGATTTTTAGCGAATAAATTGCATAGACTACCTTACAGTAAATAATGAGTGAAAGTTCCTGCTAATGTATTGGCAATGGACACTACGTGATTAAGAAAGAAGGCCACTCTTAATTTAGATTGTTTATTGTTTGTCTGTACATATACAATCAGAGGTTAACATGTCCTTTCAGAATACTTTTCATTATAAATAGAGAAGATAGGCAATGAATATAGACTGTTAAAGATACATTGTTCAAATGAAATTAATGTTTGTAAAACGAATTTTCAATTATCATAATTTATTAAAAATACTAAATATTAAACAGATCTTAATTTTTTTAACCATTAAATGCATAGGGTCACCTTCTCGAGAATAAAATATGTAAAATACTTTCTAGTAAATAATAAAAGACAGTTCCTGCTAAAGTATCTGTGTTTGGCAAGGGACACTACTTGGTTAATCAAGAAATCCACCCTTAATTTAGATTACTTGTCTATGCATATATCAGAGGTTACCATTTCCCTTCAGAATGCATCATAATAGAAGATAATCAAAGAATACATGCTTTTAAAGATAATGTTTTTCAAATGAAATTAATATTCGCAAAAATTAATAGGAAATTATATAATTTATTAAAAATGATTAGTAAACATATCTTAATTTCTTTTAAGCAATTACTGCCTATAACGAACTTTTTTAGAAAAAAATTTCTATTGGGAAATAAGCGAAAGTAAGCAAGTTAGTTTAAGCTTAATTTCTAAGTTGTTTTACTACCACTAGGGGGCTCAGCTCACCAACCTACATGATTGCCTAGCATTAATCTTTGTGTTTTTTTATTTTATTTTTTTCTCTTAAAACTGATTTTTTTTTTTTTTTTTCTAAATCATTTTGTTTAGAAAATACATAGTTTTCATAATTTTATGTAAAAACCTTTTGTTAATATGCTAATCGGAAAGAAATGAGATACTACTTGGTTTTCAAAAATAACTTGAAAAAATATTTAAATTTAAGAATACGTAATATGTGATTCAATAAGGAACAATAAATAATAAGTAATTTTATTTGCTAAAAATATGTAAAGTTAACCTTATATTGTATACCAGTTTAAATTGCAAACGATTTTTGATCGCGCTTAAGTGCTTTATATTTTAAAAAATTTCGATATAACACTTAATCTAGCAACATTTAATAATTTATTCTCTTATTTTTTGTACTACATGAAATTTAATTTTTTTTTTTTTTTTTTTTTTTTTTGCTACTTTTGACATAAAATCAAGCGTAAGAGGTAAATGTTTCAACAACAATGGATAAATAGTAATTATTTTAAGCAAAATTAAAAAAAAGGAAAAATGGAGAAAAATCGCAATTCGCAAAAAGTATTTAAAACTGCAATAACTTTCGAAGAAGTTAAGATTTGGAAGAAAGAAAATTTCTCATTAATTTCAAATTTCAACTTAGTTGTATTTTAGCGCTTACATCAGCCCATACAACACTTTTTTTCAACAAGTTTAATTGTTGATAATTCTCGAACGAATCCAATCTAATCTTAAATTTCCAATCAAATCAAACGAAAGTATGAATATTGAATCTTGAACGAATCGAATCTTATTTTCTTTATTCCATCGCAATGCTTCTAAATTTTTTATTAAACATCTTCGTGAATTCAAGTTTCTAAGTCATACACTTTTTTTCTGCACAAAAAACAAATGTAGCACAATTCAAAAGCAGAGAAAAAAATCGCAACGAAAGCAATTATATTCGCCATAAATTTCAAACTATTAGAATTTCAAAAAAAAATTATTGTTTCGTTCGAAAACAAAATTGACCCTTTCAGCTCATCAAATTTCATTCCTGCAACCTACGAGGTGTTTTTTGTTTTATGTTGAATGCATCGTTATCATGTTAAATGCTCGAACTAATTATCGAATGCAATATTTTTTATTTTATTGTACTCCCTCTGTGCAATTTTTTTAATTACCTTCGTAGTTTCAAGTTTAGGTTCAAAATGAAATATAACATTAAATTAAATATCCAAAACAGTGGCTTACGTTTACATTTTTTTTTTTTTTTTAATATAGAGCGAAATAAAATGAAAAATATATTTGAAAAATATCCATAAAAAATAATTTTAGAATTTAAATTTTTTGAAATTTTTGCATCATGTTTCTAAAGTTCAGACGTTTGCCAGCGTTTTCAAATTTTGTATTATTTTATAACCGTAGTTGAACAGCCGACCCAATTTCGGGTTTACGACTACCAATGTTCATCTGCATAGCCTTGTAATTTTAAACTCAATCCGGAAGACAAGGGAACTACTGGATCAAGTATTGGGAGAAATTTGCCTTCGTGGAGGACTTTTTGATGGAACTAACTCGTATTTGCGTTACATCCTGAGGAAAACCACGAAGAGGTTTTCCTTGCCCCTTGCTTCCACGGTTAGCCTGATGGCAAGGGGACTCTAACCTATAATCCGTCTACCAGTGAGAATATTTCTACGTCAGCACTGTGGTCGGTGCGAGCCGGGTGCGGAATTCATATCAAACAGCCATCGCTGGGATTCGAACCCTGTTCTGAAAATATTGTCTTGGAAGATTTTTGTCATAAATGCATTAAGAAATACTGACATTTTGTAATATACAACGATATTGTGAACATAAAATTTAACAAAAATAAAGTGCGAGATAAATATCAAAATTAGGAACTTGTCTGATCTAATCTCAATCAAAAACTTTACATTATTTTGTATACAATGTGTGCTTGCATAACTAAAATGTTAAAAAACCGAAAAGTTGAATCGGTTTTCATCTTAAGAGAAGAGTGGAAATATTATTTTCTTATCTTATTGTTATACTAAATGATTTTGTGTAAAATTCAAATATTTTGAAAACAAACATTTATTTTAATAGAAAATATTTCCCAAAGCTACAACGACAATATTTTTTTTTGTTTTTACGACACTTTTTCATTAAAATAAAAATTCATATAAAATATACATTCAGAAATTGAGAATTTGATTGACTCACTTAAAGTAGAACGATCAAACCAAATTCAGTAGGAATGTTTCTACTGAATGTGATTTGGCAAAAATCATGAATTGTATTATTATATAATTCTTCTAAGATTTTAACTTTTTATTGCAGTTTAATTTTCAGAAAGAAATATTTAAAATATTGATAAAAGAATTATTATTAAATAAAGAATAATGACGTCACATGAAAATTATGAATCGAATCAATTGAAAAATTAACTGTTAAACGAAACATCTCAATGGTTGAAAAAATTTAGAACGGGCTCCAAAAGCTCCGTGCCGTGGGATCATTATTTCTTATATAATTAAATTTTTGTATTGTTAAGATAAAAAATAATATACAATTTTGCATAAATATGTAATCTAACCAATGAATAGTCTAATTCATTAATCTTGATAATAATATAATTGTTACATCTTGTCAATTCTTATATTATTAAAATAAACTGCGAGGTTACTTCGCTATATTGTTATATATTAAGCATTAAATTATGCATGTGTAAGGTAGGGGGTTGCACTCAAAAAACAATGCTTCGTTTATGGAAAATAGTTTCTTCCTATAACTAGAATTTTGGGAAAATTTTAACTCATTTTGAAACGCATTGAGCAAATTTAGAAAAAAAAAAAGAAAATTGCGTGCATACAATTATAAAATTCTTTTGTTTTTAGTTTTCTGCAAAAAAAAATTTTTTTTATTCTAATTATATTTTATTTTTTACTAATTACATATATATATACATTTTTCTACATATTGAATGATAATACAAAATTTTTTGAATCACATTAAATACTTAGCATTAAACGTCAAAAGACAAAATTTTTAAATAATTTATTTGAATATTTTTTCCGAAAAAAAGCTTACTATTTAATAAAGTTTTTTAATATTAAATAAAAGCCGTCTTTAAATTTTTATTTCTCTGAAAACTACATGACCGTTGAATTTCAAATTTTTGTCTGTTACATTTAAATTAGTGTAATGATTGAAGTTTTTTTAATGATTTCGTTTCAAAAATTAATTTTAAAACTGAAGAGAACAACAGAAAGTACTAAAATTTGAAGTGTACTATATTTTAAAAAAATGACTCTAAAAAAATTCTATTACATCTTTCAACAGAAAACATATTATATAATGAAATGGATTTGAGGTTTCAAAAATTCAATTAATAATGCCTTCTTTTAAACACTTTTCAATTTAACATAATCAGAGTAAAATATAAGTTTAAAATCAATTATTTAATTATCTGCATTACTATTCTGCTTGCTTACCTGCATTTACTAATTTCAGTAGATCTAGAAATATACAAGATGAACTAGAATTAATTTTCCAAAAGAGACTTTCATAAACTCCCGGAAAAAAAACTGCTGTTACGTTCTGTTACAAGTAACTAAAATGATTACACATTATTATGTACCTTTTTTTTGTGTGAATTGTCTGCAAATCACATCATTTCAATTATAGACGCCTCTAAGAGGAAACAAGAAGATTCTACTACATTAAGCGATCATTTTTTTTCTTCTTTTTAACTTTGTTTTTTCTTTTTTTAATGCAAACGTTTCAAAAGTTTTTTTTATTTGTATTTTAGTTTTCTATCATGAATAACGATACAATATCGTGAAAATAAAATCAGTGATATATTTCTGTTTGATGTTTAATCGTCCTTTTCCGCAAACCAGATTTAGGAATTTATCGTAACGATAGTGATAGGATAACATCACCGTGTTCTTAATTTTCAAACAACTCAGCATCTTTAGTAACATGTCTTCTACTGAAGAATACCTATGATTCATTGGGTTACACTCGTTTTAGTTATAATACTAATATCATGCTCCAATTCATGTTTGATTTAACACGCATACTAAACAATTTCATCACCACTAATATATTCATGATATGTGTAACACTAACTGATTCATCCCTGTCGGAATCATTAGTTTCAGATCATTAGATTTAATATGAATACCTAACAATTTCATCACCTCTAAACTGTTCGTGTTAAGTGCATCACCATCTGACTTATCATGAATCTGATACACTTATCATATATTTGATTCACTTATTATATATCTGATGCAATCTAATGCTGTTATTACTTTTATCATCCTTGTCTGATATATTAGATTAAAATTCTGTTTGATGCATACGCATCGAACACTTTCACCATTAATTTATTCATGATACCGATAATTTATTCATCATACGAATTACTCTTATCGCAGTTGTTTAACCAACCTAAAACTTCATCAGAAGTACTTTCAAAGTTCGGGATTTGCAATGACAATGAAATAAAATTTAACACGCCATTAGTTACTTTCCTAATCCATCTTTTCTTCTAAATTGTTCGACCATAACTATTACCAACTATGTCTCAAAACAGCTTTTTTACATTATTATTATATTTTATAAGCTTCCTACCTTCAGCTAAATTGAAAGTGGCATTCGAGCCACGTCGTAAGACTTTAAAAATGCTACAACATTTATTATTATAAGGACAGCTTTGAAATAAAATTAATCGATACAACTTTCCAATCCATTCTTTCAATCCATAAGTTGAAATAAAAATAAAACGCGAGTCGGAATGCTTTTTTCACGCATCAAAAGAGCTGAAGTGTCGAATAAACCGAAGTGTCGTATAATCTGAGTTTTTTATGTACTGCATTTATATTTTAATTTTAAATTAATTCGAATCTAATGTATGACTAAAGTTATAGTTTATCGAACAACTTTTATCATTTTTATAGAAGAGAAATGAAAATTTATGGGATTTGCTTTAATTTAAATAATTGAAATAAAGTAAATAGCACTTTCGGACATCTGCAAATCCCAAAACATTAACGATTCTCTTATAATCAATTGTATTTCATGTTATAGTAACGACATCTAGCGAGAAATAGTGTCAACTAAAAGTATGTCTAGGGAAAGTGATAAAAAGGCGGCGTTTATGACGTGGAAAGTAAGAAAACGCGGGCGAAACCATAAAAATTGCTGATGTAAAAACAAAACCACGGTAAACAATTTCAGCCGATCGCATTATTGGAGGAATTACCCGTAATAAAATCGCTTTAACTTTTCGCTTTTCCATTTACTTTGCCATTTCGTTCGATTTACGCGAAAGGAAGACACTCTCAATCACTCAACATTTATTACACCCTCTCTTTCTATCTCCTAAATACTTTTATGAAAATAATAACACCAGTAATGTCAGTGACTTAAATGTTTAATAGCACTTTCATTCTAAATATTACTTATTTCATATAAAAAAAAAAACTTTTTTATCATAATTTGTGTTAGTTGAACGCTTTATTGGAATAATATAACGAGAAGTCAAACTCTTACAAAATGTTACATATTTTGTCAATAAACTGATTCTTAATATTATTTCTAGATAGGTACTCTACAAGTTTCCTAAATTTCTCCTTTACAATGGCATAATACGGCACATGTAATAGCCAAATCGTAATGTTTTCATCAAAAAGGCTCTCTCGAAGAATTTGAAAATTTGGATTCTCGTAATTTTATTCTAATCCTTATGACTGTAACAGAGAAAAGGTAATATCTGAAGTTAAAAAGTAACATTTCTCGTTTGCTGACTATTTAGAAACAAAATGATCTGAGAGATATAAGCACCATTTTTTCGAAATATGGGGACAAAATTTTCCATCGTATTGTTTTAAGAACAAATATTGTTCTCATAGATTTAACAGAACTGTGTTTATTGAAATATCCATCAAAATATATTCATTAATTCTTTCAAGCAAAAAAAAAAATAATAATAATAATAATTCCAGCTAAAGGTTCTTATTATGGATGATCTCAATTCATGTTTAATAGGATTTAAATCATTATCATTCGAAAAGATGGTCTATGAGTTTTAAAAAAATTTTAACAATTTTTTAAAGAAAATGGGTCAAGAACGTTTCAGCAGTTCCTAACTATTTTTTCTTCCTTTATTAGTGAAAATATCTTCAAAAATGCTAAAGCATTTACAAGCTTATTTTCCGTAAGCAAAATAAAAATTTTATAGTTGTTTTCAGATTTATATTTATTCAGAGCAAGAAAATGTGCAGCATTACTGTACTATAATAATCAGGATTATTAATTCTGAAATGTAGGAAGTAGGAAAAGTACATTTGTTTTTTTTTTTTTTTTGCTTTAAAAAAAAAAACATAAATAAATACATAAAATACTAAATATTTATATTTTTAAACCACAGTGCATAAGCTATTCCATAAATGCTTATCTTAAATGTTGAAAATGTTGCAAACAATTTAAACAGAATTACTTGAATACATCTTAAACGCACCTCACTTATTTTTAATACATGTACTTTTACTAATTTACGGAAAAAAAGAAAAAAATTATGAATACGAGTGCATTTGAAGTGTTAAGTGTGTGAAGGAAACAGAAAACAATTTCGAGATCATTCTTTTCACTTTTCTATGCTATTCATATTATCATATTTTCATTTATACAGGGATTTCCGTAAAGACCACCTTTGATTTGTTTTTTATCAATTATTAAAACAATAAAAATAATATGGGGTCGCAAATGAATATTTAACCGACGAAAAGACAAAAACGCTATCAAAATCTGATAAATCACAGTATAGGTGGGCCAATGTTATAAACAAGGCAGAGAGAATTTAAAAGATGATTATTAGAAACACCTACAAGCTTTAATCTCCAATTAAAGCTGTTTTGATGTTTATTACCACTATCGTATTTTATGCGATTTTGATAGCATTTTTTTCTTCCTTCACTTAAACCATAAATTTTTACACCAATGCTTTTTTTGTTTTTATTTTTGATAAGGATTCTAAAAATACATATTAAGGACGTTCTTTGCAGAACAATCTGTGCAATAATTTTATGATACTGTATGCGTGAACTAAATTTATATACTGTTAAAATATGATGAGTATATTTTAATAGAATGTTCAATAGATTTCGTAAATTTCTGCAAACTTTTAGAGACATCTTTCTTTACGACCGAATTTAATAATCAAAAGGATTGTAAACAGAGAAGGGATGTTAAATATGATTTTAGCAATTTTTATTTATTTACTTTTTTAAAAAATGAACTGTTGTTGAAAATTTTTTTCTACTATCCAGCGCAAGTTGAAGCCTTTAAAATACAATGACATTGCTTATTTAGATTGAAGCTGATGTAGTGGGAGTTCCAATGGATTTTTTTAACAAAATTATATCAATATAATTCTGTTTGAGACACATTTAAAAAGTTAGTATTATACATTTGCTTGTTGTTAAGAGTTTTGAAGATCATCCTTAGTTATTGCGTAATTTATGTTAGAAGAACTTTTAAGCGTCAATTCAGTTTTTTTTCAGTTTCAACAAAAATAAAAGTAAAATTTAAAAAAATTAAAAACAGACAAATATGCAATATTGAATTATCTAACCAAAATTACTAACCTCATTATAACTTTAAAAAGTGAGAAAAATCTGCAGAAGTTCTAAAAGTTAGAAAGTGTTTTTTTTTTTTTTTCTCAATCTTATAATGAAACATATTCTTCATTCCTGATCGTCATTAAATGTATCACATTCAAACATCTAAACTTTTAATTGGGAACAAAAGTACATAGTACATCGTATAAATTATTTATTCATTCTTAAACTATAATAATTCAACAAAAAAAGAAATGTTTTCACCTTTACGAATTGATAAGGTTACAGTAAATTTGCAGAATATTATTTCCTAATAACGTGTTTAAAACGATTTTTCTATGAGTACACATCATTGTTGTTACACAGTATTAAATAAATAGCTGTAAATTCTACAGAAGAAGAAGAAAAACATATTTATAGCAGGAAACAGTTTAAAGATAAATTCGGATTCTTTCTATTTTTAATCGTTATCCGCCAGCTGCAAAAAATTCCCTTTTTTTTATCCTGTGACGGTTTAAAACTCTTTTTCACAAAACAGTTTTTATCCGTTTGTCACCCTAATCACAAACGGATTAAAACTCTCAGTTCAAATTCTAGTTTTTGCCATGCAGTTTTGCTCACCGTTAGATAACTTTATTTTATTTACTTATCTTTTCAAATCATTTTGCGTTTATTTGCTCTTACTTATTGTTACTTGCTCTTACTTTTCTGCAATTATTTAATGGTTTTGAACATAGTGTAAATAAAATTGCGATTCGTCTTTATTGTGAAATTGATACTCTACCTGATTATTATCTATCTTTAGATATAATTTTACGGTAAGTTAAATTATCAGACATTTTTAGAAGGGTGGGGGCCACTATAGTTTTAAATATTTTTACTCTTTAATACGATTCCAATAAGTAAAACTTTTAAGGTAAAGAAAATTTAAGATTTTTCTTCAAAACCAAACAGTAGAGTTGCCTTTTTCTCAAGGGACTGAAAACTCGCCTCCTTATGAGGTGACCCGAATTCAAATCCTGGAGTTGACTGATCATACGAATTCTGCTCTCGACTCGCCCCGTGACTGACATAGTTATTTTATAAAGGGTTAACTTTTTCGTCAAAGTAACAAAGTTTGTTTGTTAAAATACTTATCTTCTTAAAAAATAGGGGTATGTTTTTAAATAAGAGCATTTTTCTGTGAAATAAACGGTTTAATACTGGTGTAACGTATCATAAGCTATATAAATAACTGTTCAGTTTTTTTTAAAGTTTTAAAAAACTTTATTTCACAGACAACACAAACAGTAACAAATATAAAGTACCCGTAACGGGATATAAGGAAACTCAAATTCCAAAAACAAAAACTAATCTAAAGAAAACCAACAACTCTGTCGTTCTAAAAATTGACTTCTAATTTTATCGTCTGCTTATATTTTATTGTTTATCTCTTTATGTGTTTAGTTTATTTTATTCATGCTTTTGCTAACCCGTTATTTTTTTAAATATTTCTACTTTTATTCATGCTTTTGCAAATCAATTATCTTTTTCATATTTTTAGACTTTATACTGGCTACACAACTGACAATTTTTTCTGTAAGTTTAACAAATTTTTTTCGTAGAATGTAGTACTTTAAAACAATTCCACACTAACTCAATTTTTTCCTCAGTTACTAACCTCTCTCAATTCAAAAGTACTAATTAAGTTAATTGAGCTTTGGAGGCTAAAGCTTCAAGGGAGAGGCTATGACGAGGTTCGCCAACACTTTTGTAAGAATCGGGAGTTGCTTTTTAAGTATAAGAAGTGCAATATTCTTGCTCCCTTATCGAAGGCCAAGCATGGCATTCCCATAAAATGCTTTCACCGGAATCTCTAAGATATGAGCTGCGAAGTCGTTAAATCCACGCTATGTTAGCTTTACGACTTTTCGCCGCCCCTATATGGCCGAATTTTTGGAGGCCTTCATTTCAGCTTTTATTTCATTTTCCGGCCACACGTCATTGTTTTATTGTATCTCTTCGGAATGGAGAAAACAACAACTCTTGGCCAGGACTTTCCTTCCACTTCAGTAAGAAAGAGTGGAAGTAATTACTTTTCTGTTAGGTTTTGGTCCACCATAAGAGTTTTATAAAATCCCCGGCCTTCGAGGATTTATATATTTTTATTTTCCACTTTCCGCAATCATGTACTGCCATGAAATTGTTGTATCGAAGTTTCGAAAAGTATTTCTTAGTACCTCGTATCCTATGAATGTTGCCTAGTTTTTTTTAATTAAACAATAAAATGATTTTCTGGGTGTTAAATTAACCAATATGCGTGTTTGGAAATGGAGGGAAAATCGTACACACCGCAACAGCTATATAATGAAAGTTATATTACATAAAGAGCCAGTCGGATTCAGAAATGGAGGCGGAAAAAATCAAAAAAATATATATTTCTTGAAAAATTTCAACTGAACTAGTCATGAATTTAACGCATCATTAAGCATGAATTTTATTGAATTTCGGAACATTTTTGACTCTACCAATATTATGGAAATATATGACATTCTCAGAAAACTCATAAACATCATTATAGAACTTTACAAGGATTCAAAGAGCTGCATAGAAGTTAGTTGAAACCTGATGACAAAGCGTTTTTACATCGAGACTAGGGTAAAACAAGATCATGCCTGGATTATTATTCCTAATTACTACTTTTTTATTTTAAAACCGCGTTGAACAGCCGATTTTAAGTTTACGGCAACGTCGTAGCCTTGTAATTTTGAACACAATCCAGAAGACAAGGGAACTCTAGGATCAAATATTGGAAGAAATTTTGCCTTTGTATGTTTTTTTGATGGAACTAAACCGCATTTGCGTTACATAGAGAGGAAAACCACAAAAGCCTTCACGGTTAGTCTGACGGCAAAGGAACTCTAACCCATGATTCGTCTCCCACTGATGATATTTTACGTCAACACAGTGGTCGGTGCGAGCCGGGAGCGAAATTCGTATCGACCAGCCATCGCTGGGATTCGAACCGGGTTCACCTTATTGAGAGGCAAACGATCTATCCTCTGAACCACCATGACTCTCGTAATTACTATTGATAGGATAATGAGATATATAGTTAAAAATTCACAAAAAGAAATAAGGTGGGATTTTACTGAAGATTTAGAAGATATAAACTAAGCCGATGATTTTGTACCAGGTGGGTTGACCAACCTGGTTGTAAGTTAAGATCTGTTGACTGGCAGAGATAGCGAAGGTCTTATACCGGATCGGACAGGAAGCATAAGACCCAGAGGAGCACTTGAATTAGGACCTCTTAAAAAATGAACTGCATTCGATCTCAAAGAAAATTTTTAAAAAATATTGCTACTGATTTTATTATTCAGTAAATAGATTTACAAATTTTATTAAAAATTTTAAGCTTTCTACTTTAATAAACCAAATATTTTATGCTTCAATTTTAAAAGAAACTTTATTTTAAAATTGACGTAAATACTTATCAAATTATTTTTTAATCATTTTGAATTATAGAATAATTTTTTTTAGTTCATAACAGCGTTATCTACAAAATATGTAACAGGTAACAAGTGCTTTTGTTCTATAATAAGTAAAAATATAGTACAAGAGAAATTTTGCGTTGAAATATTTTCTTTCCCTTTTTTTACGCTTTTGGAACTAATCGTTTATCGAGAGGGCCCTCGAGTTAACTTTTTACACTAACTTTGTATTTCATTAATGTAATTATACAAATAATGTAATAATTAGAATAAAAACCGTTTTACAATGAAGAATTGATTCTTTTATGTACTAAAGCGAGGTACTTCATGGTGAAAGAAACCCACCTAAGATATGCTGAAAATTTATTGCGGGTTACAAAGTCAGACATAGAACGTATTTCGAAACGTATAAGAATAAATATATTCTTCGATAGCCTCTAGCAGACCTTAGCTGTCTCGACCACACGCTTTTCCAGCTATATCTCAGCAGAGATTCTTATAAATGAGGCCAAAAATTATTTTTCTCATAAAATTATCGTTGGCTGAATGAGTTTTCTAAATTGGTGAAGATAGTTTGATTCTCGCAATTAATGTTTTAGATATCGCAAAAAATAAAAATTAAATTAAGGAGCAGAACATTTTTAATGATCTTCTGACTAAACACTCAGAACCATATTTCCTAGCTTCGACCACCCCCACAACATGGCAGTCAAAAGACCATATGTATCGAAAAAAGGCATATTTATTCAGATAAAAGTTACGTTTTTGAGTCTAATTCGATAACTTGATCTACTCTAAACTCGATCATCACATTTCAGGAGGCCCCTCTACATGACAATAACATCTTAGTACATAAAAATACGAGATAAAAGTTATTTAAGATATAAAGTTTTTTTTTTTTATTCCGCGCACTAACTGTACTTTTTACTTTCTCAGATTTTACTTTTTTTAAGCACAAAGTGACCCCTTTGTAAAAGTTGACAACCGATCCTGCAATTTTTGATAGTTTATTTACACAAGTAGTCAACGTACGTATAAGAACGATTCAATTGCTTTCGACCATTTGGTATTACTTACTTGTGGTAGAAGTTGAACTCAGATTAAAGATGATCTTAATAATGTCACTGTAAATGGTTAAAACATGAAGTTTTGGCACAAACTTCTAGGATAATTGTACAGATATCCTAATACTCCTTTGTGTTAAATGAAAGTAATTAAACAAGGTTCATTGGAATTATCTGATTCTGCAAAACATCTAGTCCAGAGTGCGAAATTTCAACTCGCCATTGGTGACCGAATATTTAGAACTAGAGAGTAAGTAACAAAGTTTCACTTTAGTGTAACAGATTTTGACTCAACTGTAACAGACTTAGACTCTAGTGTAACAGAATTTGACTTGAGGATAACGGTTGAGAGTTAGACACTAGGGTTACAATTGACAGAGGGTATTTCTGATATTTTTTTACTCCATATTAATGAAATTTAATAATGTGTGTTTGATATTGAAACCATCCGGACCTTACGGGAACCCTATTTTAAGTTTCTTAGATATTATAAGGTTCTTTAGAGCCTTATTATTAGTTATCATTACTTTGCAATATATGTTGTCCATTTTTTAATTTCTACATTCTTTTATGATTCAAGACATCTAAAAGTTTCATCTATTAATACTTGGTAGACCAAGCGAATTGCGTCTCAGTATAAGCTAGGCATCTCTTATTTTTAACAGCTACATCTAACTATTGCCAAATGGGAAGATGACCACGATCGGTGCTAAATGGGAAGATGACCACGATCGGTCATGTGTTTGGAATTTACAAGACAAGATCGGCAAAGTGTTAAAACTTAAAAATTGTTTATATTTTTCGTGAAAATAATTTTTAAGAAGAAAATCACCTTAAAGAATCGATGAAAGTAGAAAGAATTATCGAAACAATTTTTAATCGAAACAATAAAATATTTTTTTCTAAGAAATTTATTTTTTATTGACTAAACAACAGTAATTTTTATTTAGACTAAAATACTTCAAATGATGCCATATTTTCCGTCATTTTCAACGGAAAAATGTTTATAGTTTTTTTTTTATTAGATTAAATGCAATTTTTTTTATTAAATTTAATGTGATTTTTTCTTATAAAACTGAAGGTTGCTTTTGATTTTTGAATGAAAATAAAATTGTTTTAAAGCATAAAATAACTCTGAAGTTCAAGTTTAAAAAATTTTAAGGTCTTAACAATTTTAAAAACATAAAATATAAACAAAATCCATACACACATAATAAACAGTAAAAACATGAACTAATGTACTATATAAATGAATTTGATATACGAACATAAATAAAAGGCAATTTTTATATGACCATTCATATAAACCAATTCCAACAGTACATAAATACACAATTTTAAATGTATTAAATAATTTAATGCAAACATTTGCTTACCTCCTTAGAAATTAATCTATTTTGCACTTTTTTGTTATCCAAAGAAAAACTTTCTTAAGAATGGGAATTAGAAAAGACATTTGCAAACAATTTTAATTAGTCTCAATAAAATAAAAATTTAATTTGAAATACTGAGCAAAATAGAAGCTAACAAAAAATTTATATTTGAATTAAAAATAATAACCTAATTTAAACGGTGCAATTAAATGAGCTAAAAAATTGTAATTTAACAGATAAATTGATTGGAACGTTTGTCTCAGAAAAAGTATCTTGACAAAAGGACCAAAGTAAATGTCAACAAGAGTCATCCCCTTAGATCCTTTAAAAGCATATATTTTGTTTTCCTAGAACATCATTGCTTATTTAAGACAATTTTTAAATAGATATCCAACAAATAAATGGTTCTGTGAATATAGACATTTTATAAAAGAACAAAAGAGATCAGGGTCATAAAATGATAAATGCAATTTAAGGAAGCAAAGGACATTTTCCCATAGTGTAAAATGTGGTGTATATATATTTTTTTTTTAAGGAGTCATATAACTGTGAGTTGTCTCTGTGAGTAGTATGAAGAAAGGTGTTGAAAGTGAAGGGATGCTTTAAAATAAATCTATTTGTTGAAGAAGGATGCATTTTATTGCTTTATCCAGAGTAAGGGTAAAAGAGTGGAAATTACCTTAGTTTTCTAAACACTTGCCTATTTTTTTATACTTCACCCTTTTTTTGGAGCATTTTTTTAAATATTTTAATACATTAAAAGTTGCTAACGTAGAAAAAAAATTGAAACAAAACAGAAGTATTTGTCTGGGGGGGTTCTTTTTGGAAACTAGCGACAAAGTTGAAGAAAATGTAATTTCTTTTTCTGAAATTACCAATCCTATTTTACTTTATTGTAGCGAATGTCTAAGTTTTCAAAAGGGGCAGAGCATATTATCCTCACCGTCAATTAAATTTCAGAGGAAAACAAAGTTTTCTATTAGGAAAATAGCTTTAAATTTGAAAAAAAAAAAAAAAAAAAAAAAAAAAAGAGCTGAATACTAATTTTACTTGACTTTATTTTTGCGAATGTCTGAATTTCAGAAGGGGTGAAGTACATTCTTCGCTCCTTCACTATAATTTATGAGGAAAATAAATCTTTTCTATTTGGCAAATTGCTTCAAAGCTGAAAAAGTAGTTTTTTTTCCCTAAAACTGCCAATTTTTCTCCCTTCATATGGGGCCCCAACTGCCACGGTGTAATTACAGCTTTAATATATATATATATAAACAATTCGTAAGTTGCAGTATTAGTATACTAATTTTAAAGAAAATTCTTAGTTAAAAGATTATTAGTATAGGTTAATTACTTTTATTGGTAATTGAATTTTTCATAGTGATATTAATTTTTTTTCAGTTTGTTTATAAATTACTAGAGAAATAAATGCAGCAATTCTTATTTATACGTTCTTGACAAAAATTTAAAAGGAGGGGGAAAAAACTTTTATTAGATAGCAGAATTTTTTTTGCAATTTATATTGGGAAAAGTTGTCAATTATATAAAATCTACTCAGAGCATATAATCAGATTCAAATTTTATAGCAATAGTCCTACAGTTAAATAGAATTAAAAAAAAGTGCAGAGTTAACCTAAAATATTCTAAGACTGAGTTTAGGAATATATTTGAGATTTTTTTTTATTGGATGATATGTATACAACCTAATTAAATAATAATAATAATAATACAAACCATTGAAATCTTCCATGTATCAGATTTATTTTTATCATAATAGAAAAAAAGAAAGAAAGCATAAATGGATACTTATATTTTTATTATTGTTCTTGATTAATTTTGTTAAATTTTGAAAAATATCAATGTCAGACTAACTTTCTACAAAAATAGATACATCCCTGAATGATATGGGCAGCTTTTGAGAATAAACACTGCCATATGACACTTTAAGTCAAATATTAATATTATACATTGCCCATATAACTTATGAATCAATTTGTTCTAAAATAAGATAAATAATTTGATACTCTTCAAAGTTGTATTGATTTAAAGCAGTGGTTGTGACAGGTTTTAATCATCCTGGTTAATATTAATTTTAACTGCCAAAATTAAGCTTATAAAATACTAATTCTTTTCTTATATAATACTTTTTAGCTTATATAATACTAATAAAATGCATTTTATTAGCAAATGTGATGAAAAATAATTTTTCTAAAAACGTCATAACACCAAGATGCAAAACAATTGTTTTAATTATATTTTTACACAAGCTCTTTTACATAATTTGTAATGAATTTCAAAAACAATTACAAGTAACAAGTTTTTCTGTTATTTTTAAACTGTGACATTTTTGTAATTTATTTTAGATTATTCCAAATTTAAAATTTTTGTTAATGAAGAACTAGCACAACAGTTTATTAGACTAGATGTGAATCCATTTATTAAGCTTGTGTTTTAACTATAACTAGCTTAGATTTTATAACTGCATGGTAAATTTTAACATACTTATTGGATAAGCATATTTTATAAACTATCCTCATAAACTTGTAAATGTATAGTCAGCCCCACCTGCGAATGCATATCTGACAATTAAATAATCTGCTCATTAGGAATCAATTTTAATCGTACCAAATTAATTTTAATGAAACCAATGTTAAATTACCTTGTTTAAATTATTATTTATGATTGCCAGTTCTTAATTATGTGCATAAAGAAAAGAAAAAATGAAAAAAAAAAATAATAAAATAAAGAAATGCTTCATCAGAAAGAATTTCTTTTTTCCAGTTAAGAAGAGAATATAATATGTGGTCACTTTAATAGAGACTTTCTGTAAAATTCTAAATCCAAACAGATCAGGTGGTAGTTTAAAAATTAATTGAATCTTATCAGCAGTTTTACAGTAAACAGCAGCAGTTAGTCTTGCTAGCAGTGTTTTTTACTCCTGCTTGACACACTTCGTTAGCAAACACGATTTAAAAAATGTTTCGTTAAATGTCAAAACAGTTTCTAATTACAGATTAGTTGGAAGGAAATAAATAGTATAGTAAGTATATAAGGTACTTTTAGCTTTGTTTAATTTTTACATAAATTTCAATCACGTTAATATTTTATGGTGCTAACACCATTAACTCTAACTATTATTGTTAATTGACCATTAAAATGAATTTATTGTTTAAAAATATTATACAATTACATACTATTTCATACAATTTAGTAAAAACATAGCATTTAAGATTGACTAATGCACTTCCCTTGTAATTGAATAACCCACTTATTTAAATACATTTGGCAGAAATCAATGGTAATCCTTTAAGCAGGTCTGACTGTTTTATTTTCTTAACAGCGCTCTTACTTTTATTTATTATTTAATTACTTTTACATGCAAAAAATAAACAAATAAAGAAATAGAAATAATTATGACATTTTAAAACCATTTTTAACTGTCCAGATCCTTCAGGATCATTTTTCTAGGGTCGAGTTTTGACCGGTTAAAATTACAGTCTTACATTTTAGTGCATTTCTAATGAATTACTATTTGAATTTTCTCAACATTAACATATGGATAAAACTCAACATTTGATAATTTATAAATTTAAACAGAAATGTAAAAAATGACTTCTAAAAATAAATGTTCAAATACTCCCCGAAAAATTTAAAATAAACTTGCAATGTCATTACTTCATTCAAAATGCTGTAAATCCAAAAAGTATGTAATCAATTAAATATGTCATGATGATAAACTAAAATATTATTTTAAGCATTCCTAAAGTCAAAGGCACTAACATGAAAAAATATGATTTAAATTAAATAAAGTTAAAATATGACAATTGCACATATATTGTCACATAAACATAACATAGTTTTGATATTATACTGATGCACCTTCTTCAGTGTTAAGAATAAAGAACTAAACTAAAAAAGGTGATTTTTGATGCTAATGAAGATGGTTAACCAGGAAGAAAATACTAAAATGATTGTATGTTTGTTTACATAACATAATTTGAATGTTTTTTTTTTAATATTATTTATATTCACTTTGATTAAGCACAAAGTAAACTCTTTTTTATTTGACTGGCTCAGTTAATTTTAAACTCTTCCCTTATTCTGTCAGGTAAAGTATTTTCTCTTTCATGAATACGATAATGTGTCTTAAGAGAACTTCTCTGAGTAAAGCTCTTGCTACAAACTTCACAAACATGTAATTTTTCTTTTGTGTGAGTCACAAGATGAACTTTTACTTTATGAGCTCGTGTAAAACCTTTCCCACAAATAGGACACAAATGCTTCCTTTCTTGATTTGTATGAACACGTATAAAATGTGAAGAAAGATGAGATTTAAGAGAAAATGTTTTATCGCATAATTCACACAGAAATGGTTTTTCTTGAGTGTGAACAGCAATATAATGTGCTCTAGCATGCGTAGTGCGCCCAAACCCTTTATTACAAACTGGGCATTTATGTCGTTTTTCTTTAGTATGCATAAGATAATGACTTCTGAGAGTCGATTTTAAACCAAAACATTTATGACATTGATCACATTCATATGGTTTCTCTTTAGTATGGGTACGGTAATGGGTCTCGAGAATATGCCTTTCGTAAAAACTACCTTCACACAAATCACATTCATAAGGTTTTTTATCTGTAAAATGAGCAAGATAATGTTTTTGGAAATAGTATTTATTTGTATATGTTTTATTACACACATCACAATGATTGGGTGGTTTAATGTGGCGTTTTTGATGCCGCCGAAAACGACCTCGACTGTTAAATTTTTTATCACAGATAGTACAAACGTAAGTCATATTTAAATGAAGTGAATAATGCTTATGATACTTATCCTCATTCGTAAACTTTCTACCACACACATCACATTCCCTATATTTTTCGGTATGAGTAAATAAATGTTTTTCTAGACGAACTTTATCGATAAAACTTTTATTACAAATAACACACACATGACGATCCTCTTTCTCGTGAACTTTACTAATATGAGCACTTACTGAGGTCTTAGAGGAAAATTTTTTATCGCAAGCAACACAATGATAGGGACGATCTTTTTCTTTATATAAATGACAAGTTTTTAAATGATGATCAAGAAAATATTTCTTGTCTCGTACAACTGACGTCCTTTTATAATGTTCAGGCCTTTGAAAATGCCTATTAAGACTTGATTGATACGGAAACCGTAAATTACATTTATTACAAACATACGCCATACTTTCATACTCTTCGAGGCAATTGCAGTTTTGAATCGTGTCTGAATTATCGCTATCGTCGTATTCTTCTTGATGCAAAGCTAAATAAGGACAATCTACGAATCTACGCACAACAAAGCTTTGGTTATAGACATCACACATATGATATTCATCTTCAGTAAACGTAAGATTTTCGAGATAATTCTTCTGTAAATAACTTTTCCGACGTATATCACAAATATAAAAAATATTTTCAGGTGTAATATGAATTTTATTCATTTTCCAACTGTTATTTAATCTATGCTTCCCATTGCTCCATCAATTAATTCTCAATAAATATATATATAAGTATTTCGTCCAATTTCGTAGATTGAACAACCCTCGATTCAAAATAAACAAATGAAAATGTTTTCCAAACTCGTACGTTAAATTACGCTTTTCAGCTGGAACTTTTAAAATCAGTCAGATTTTGTTCATAAATTAGAATCTTTCTATGGTCCAATCAGTTTTAAAGGTTGAAAAGATTCAAAAGTTTGAGTACATATGACTCTGTAGACGTGTTGCATGTGACTCAGCTTATAACTTTTATATTAAAAGTGAATCAGCTGCCAGAAACATCCATCCTTAGCAACATTTCTTTTTGAAATTGGCAATATACACGAATTAATAATGTTGTCATTATGGCCAAAAATGTAAACAAAGATAGGCCGTCTGACTTTTATTTCAAGCTAATTCTATTAGGAGACTATAATGTTGGTAAAACGTCAATATTTCGTCGATTCAAAGATAATGAATTCAAAGAAAGTGGAAATTTAAGCGTCGGAATCGACAATTATTCAAAAGTTATTGAAGTTGACGGGCAAAATGTTACCGTAAGACCTAAGTTTATTCCTTATAATTATTCAATTTATCAAATTTTCTTAATTAAGTAGCTCCAATGAGAAAACTTTTGAAAAAGCAAACTTTTAATTTTTATTCAATGTGAATATTTTATAACCCTTTAAACTATACTATTTTACTTTTGACAGATTTCTTCAGGCGAACAATTATGATTATGAAGTATTTAATTTATGACTTATTCTCTTAGGAAACTATTTACTTTCCTCAGAAACTTGGTATTGAGAGGACTAAAGTTCATATTATTCATTGACATTTGTAATGGTTCTATTTTTTCCAAAATGAATTTTAAGACATTTTTTTTTTTTAAACATCTCATTAATGAAAATTTTTCTTAAGCATCTTACCAATAAATATAATATTTAAGTTTTAATTTCGTAACCAGAGTTGAATATTAGAGAATTAAAATAAATGTCTTTAATTTACATATCATTTTATTAAACTTTTTCTTTTCTTAAGTGTAAATTTATGTTAGTTTGTTGATGCATTATAGAAAGTTGCATGTTTTTGTGCGTTTTTCTAATTGAGTTTTAAATATTATGATGATATTTCTGTATCGTGATCTGTCATGTCAACTACAATGGCCTAATAGATTTTAAATTTGAAAATTTTTTTGAAAAAAAACATGTAGAGGTTTGCTGGGGTGGCTACAAGTTATACCCTTAGAGTTGTTTTCTTTCTATGATGTTTTATTTTTCTTTTAGTTTCTTGCTGTTCCGCTGCCCAGAAGTTCCCAGCAAAAAATTACCTTTCTTAACAGTATCCTATGTGTTAGTTATTTCTATTTTATAATAGCCTTTCTTGTCCCTGAAAGCTTCTATGAATTAGTTAAGTCATTTTATGTACTCTTTTTGGTTAAATTGCTGTTGTTCTGTGTAATCTTACATCAAAAGTATAAAGTTTTTTAAGATAGAATTTTGTATATTTTAATGTAAATCACATATTTAGAAAAGATTTTTTTTTTTTTTTCTAATGAGTTAAAATTTTTTTTTTTTTTTTAAATTCTTATCAGCTGAAATCACTTTTAGTAAACAGAGTACTATTATTATTTTAATAGAAATCTATTTTACCTTTCAAGCCTGTATAATATAATATGTAACCTTTAAAGTTTTTATGAATTGTAGTTAAGTCAGTTATTACCTATCACTTAGGTTCAACTGCCGATGTTTAGTATGCACTTTTTTTTTTAATGTATGCATCAGAGAATAGCTCACCGGTCTGGGCCTAAACTAGCAGAATAACCAATCAATTAATTAATTTGGAAAATAGGAAGGACACTTACAAATATTAAACTGCATTTCTAAGTACACCAAAAACAAATTATAACCTCTTCAAACAAAAGCCAGTCTCATTCTGTTCTAAAAAAATATTAAATAAAAATCATATGCAATGTTTTTGATATTTCCTTATTTTGCTTTTATCAGCCTGGCTAAATTTTACATTTAAAAGTCCTGACAGTGTGTATTAATGATTATTTATTTTATTTATAGCTTGTACTTTGGGATACTGTTGGGACAGAGCGATTTCGAACTCTTACTAGGAACTACTTTCGGAATGCTGATGCTTGTCTTATTGTATTCAGCTCTAATGAGCCTGAGACTCTCACTAGCTTGACACAATGGGTGCGAGATGCTGATGATTTTTCAGAAAATGGTTAGTATGTTAAATAATAATAATTATAAATATCATCTGAAATCTAGCCATTAATGAGTAAAATTTTAATCCTGCTTTGTATGCTCATTCTTTTTCTGGGACATTCTTGTTATTACTTTATGTTTTATTTAAGTATGTTTGAATCCTAATATTTACTGCTAACATTTTGAATACTATGTGTACCACATTATAAACATAATTAAATATTAAGAGAACATTGAAATGATTAATTTATTTAACAATCATGTATTAGAAAATTTAACAGAGATATTGTTGCATTTTTAACTCAACAACATGAAGGGTCAAAACTAAATAGTTAAAAATTTAGTAATAACATAATTTTTTTTTTTTTTTTTTTTTTTACAAAATATGTGCATAGTTTAACGATTTAATTTCGTTTTTTTTTTTTTTTATTTAAAGTTTCATCCAAGATAAAATTTAACTCACTTATTGAATAAAATAATTCTTATATATGAACTTATATATTTATTATTTATTTATGCTTAAAGAACTTATACTTGAAGAACTCATATATTTATTATTTATTTATTATAAAAACAAAAGGGAGAAAAAGAAAAACAAAGAGAATTAAGAAAAATAACAATTTTTATTTACTGCGTACAAGCTGCAAGTATATAGAACTCTTAAAATAAGTTAAAATATAGAGAAAACATGAAAAGTAATGAAGATTAATGAAAAGAAAAGAAGAAAAATTATTAAAATAAAATATTTTTAAAAAATTATAAAATGATTATAATGAAGAAAAAAAAAACAATTATATTCGATTATATAAAATGATCATATTGTGATAAATCATCATATAAAACGATTATATCCGCAAAAAGAAGTGCTTTCTAATATTGTATCAATGTAGCCAAAGCAAAATATATAAATACAATAGTGTAAGGAGCACTAAAAAAAATAGAAACAAAGTAGAACACATTAAATCAAAAATATATTACACAAAAAACAGGAAATAAAATGCAAAGAAAAAACATGAAATGAAATCTGTAAAGTGAGTGGCGAATTCAAATGAACTTGCATATACCGGAATCTTTCAAGAATGATTTAAAATATTTTCGTAATAAGATTGCCAGATTACAGAATATGAAAACAGAAGTGCAAAGGGAGTTAAAAGTGTAAATAGAGGGATTTTGTTTATGGCACATTCTTACTGCAGTACTGAACCGTATTTGATTTGTTAGTTACTAAGGATTGGCCCGAAAATGGATGTGTGCAAGGTAATAATATACTAAATAATTTAAAGAAGTTTATAATTAATAAGGTTGATATTTAATTACACAATTTTAATGATTTTAAAAAATTAACATTTATTAAACAAAAGATAGAGAGGGAAACAGGATTTACCCATTTTGCACAGATTTTTAGCCCTGGATTTGCCCATATTGGATATTACTGTTGAAATTCGTTAAAATAGGCTCAAAGAGCAAAATCCCAAACAAACAAAATTAGAAAAACAAATTAAAAGTGGAAACAGAATGAAAACAAAAGTAAGTTAATCGTAGAATATTAAAAGCTAAAGCTGCATTAACCCACTGACTGTTCTGCACGTAAAAAGTCGTATTTTAACCTGCAGTCTTCACTGCATAGCAAAACCGGTTTCCCCATGTTAATGGATAGGGGAACTGTGTGTAGGGGAGAATCATTCTCCCAATTTCGCCCATTTCCTTAACTGCCAGTGGGTTAAATATGATCACTAAAACATAGCAGAATAAAGACAAAAGGAAAAAAGAGAATTACGAAAAATAATAAGTTTTATTTACTGCACATAAGCTGCAAAATATCTTTTCATTTTTTTTGTTTTCTGAATATTTAATATATGTATATGTTATAAATATTTTAGAATTTTTCTTTTCTTTTGATTAATTTTTATTATTTTCCATGTTTTCTCTATATTTTTAACTTAAATATATATTGACTAGTATTACTCATTCACAATTATTTTTCAGCATTGAAAGCATTGATAAGAAATAAAAATGATTTAAAATGTCTGATTGCTCAAGAAAAAGTTAATGCTTTTGCCCATCACCATGACTGTGATATTGTGTTTAACGTTTCTGCAAAGACAGGTAATCTCTCTGAAACAGTTCTCTTGTCATATTTTGTAAAACTTTGCAATTTTTTTTTTTTTTTTTTTTTTTTTTGCTGTATTTTCTTAAGCATAACTTCATATTTAACAAAATGATTTGATTCAAAATTTATTAATACTGAAGAAAAAAATCGCTAAAAAAATAAGACAAAAAAATTTTTATTGTATTTTAGACTATTTATGACTTGTTAAAATTAGGCATATAATGCATGCTTTTTTTTTTTTTTTTTTTTTTCAATAAAAAAATTATCACAAATTAGCATTGCTATAAACATTTTTTCAAGCTTTGCAGTAAATACATTAATATTTTGTTGTTTAGGATTTCTAAATTATTTAAAGTAATTTTATCTATTAGTTTTTAAATTATGATGAACAAAAAGAGACATATCATATTGACCTTTTAAAATTATTTCACTTGCATCTTTTTTTCACTATATTTTTCTTTTAAAAAAATATATTTTATTTATTTATCTTAAGACTAAGAACATATTTAAAAAGGACCTCGATGTATAATTAATGTTAGTGTAATAATTATTAAATAATTTTCAAGTTTTTGGTGCTATTCATTTATCTTAAAAAGAAAACATGCAACCTGAGATAGCAAAACATTTTTGATTTTTGAAACATGAAGGCTTTAAGTAAATAAAATCTATATTTTTGAAAAATGTGAAGAATAAAATAAAACATCCAAAGATATTAAAAAAGACACCTAAATTAAAAATGTTTGCCTATCAATCATAGATTTTTCATACGAAAGAAAACTGGGTTTCTTCCTCATTAAATTTATTCTTACATTGCTAATTCTCAATATTTTACTGTTGCTTTTAATTTAGCTTGAATGTGTGCTTAATATTCTGTCGTCATGATAAGTTAAATTGATGTAACTCCAACACTTTTTTTTAACATATCTTAATCAGTCTTAAAAATAACTATTTTGTGACACTAGAAAGCTTTAAACCCAATTGAGTGATGAGTTAAATTGCAAATTATATTGGCCATAACTCTTATTTAATGTCGATAAAAAAAATGTCCCTTTTTTTCTGTAAAAAATGTTTGTCCAAGAAGAATTTTCTATATTATGGGGACAGTAGAAGCGTTTCCTATCCAAAGGCTTATAAGACTTCGAATGTTGTAGTCACCCATAACATTGTAACACAATTATTGTAAATCTCTAGTGTGTTTTTTTTCCATGTTCCTTTAGTTTGTTTCTACTACAATGTTTCTTTAATCATTAAAAGTCTCTTGGAAATCATCTAAGTTACAGATATCTATGCAATTTAGATTTAGTTATCATAAGTATTTACTAAGAATCAATCTGAACTGCTACTTATAACTTATGTTCAGGAGATTAGTTTTGTACAAGTTGTACCTTTTCTTGTCTAATTTACAATTTTTGCTTTAGGTTCTTTTCTTGAGATTTATTAAACTAAACATCTGTGCTTTTTATGAAACCTCATCATTTATGAAACCAAACTTGCACAAATGAACTTGTACTCCTAACAGTATTATGATTAAAATTAATTGGGTTATAATTTTTTAAGATTCATTAATGTTAATGAAGAAAAAACTACTTTATGTTCAAACACCAAAAAAGCTATAATATAAATTTACAGTTTAAGATTGCCTTCCCTTAAAATTATGGTTTCTAGCTACGTATGTAATAGGAGTATAACAAATAGGGATTTGACCAAATACCAAATATTGGGCAGAAAAAATTGGCCAAATATTGAATTTTTAACTGTTAAATAACAACATTTCTTTTAAAGAAAACAAAATCATTAATAAATATTATGTTTTATATATTAATAAGTTTAGTCATTATTGAAAATAATCACTAAACTAATAATATAATAAAGATAATTAGATATTAAGAAAATTATAAATATTTAAGATAAATAAAAAACTAACAGCTATTAAAAAAATGGAAAAAATATACCCTTTTAATTATTAATACAAAACTTAAATGCTAAAAATAATATTTTCCAGAAAAAAATTGTCTATGAAGCATTAAAAAAGATAACGTCAATCAGAAATGCTTTTAAAAATGCAACGCTTTCATAAAAACACCAATTAAAAAACAAATATTATATGCAAAAGCAAAACGAACAAAATTAAAATCTAATAGACAACGAAATAAATATCTTTTAGAAACAATTCACTATAGTTAAAACGGAAAAACAAGCAATAGTGAAACAAAAAATAAAAAAAGTTTTAAATTCTTAAAACACAAGGTGTTGAAAAAATTACGAAATTGACTTGCCTGAACATAGGTAATAAAAAAAAGAACAAAACCAGCATTACAAAACACATGGTTCAGTGTAAAATAATCTAAGTTTTGGTTCTTTAAATTTCCCTTTTCCATTTGTCTTTTAGTACAAAGATTAACAAGCTTTAGAACTTAATATGTGTTAAAACTACCATTTATAATAACATCTAGTAAAAAATCGTTAAATCTATTGAAATTTACCCCCCAAAAAACTTGGAAGAAAAATACTTTTCTTAATAATAATTTGCTGAACCGGATTATTCAATACATCCCTAGTTTGTAATGAATAAAGGGGGGGGGGAATAATCCATTCTATATTACTTTAACAGTGTAAAAAGGGTTCAATATCTCCTCTTCATCAAATGATGAAGATTACTTTTCACTTAAAATTATTTTAAAGCAGAATTTCTGATTTTGGAATAAGTAACTTTATTAAAATAATCCTGGGATAAAAATTATTTTCTCTTAATACATTTTAGTTATATTTTAGTGATTATCTCTGTAATTGAATTAACAATACATTTTCTTACCTTCAATAGGGGAAGGGATTCAAGAAATGTTTAAAACGATTGCGCAAAAGCTCATTTTAAAAAGCAGTCGTGTACAGAAAAATCAATCATTGTTTGAAAGAGATGTTCATCAATTAGATGCTCATGAAGTGGATGTTAAAGCAACCTGCTGTTAAAAAAAAAAGTAAAAGAAAGACTTTTTCAAATGAAAATATTTATTTTTTCCTTATACTTAACCTTTATGAAAGCAAACATATTTTAAAAAATGTTTCAAATAAATTCAATATCTTAATGTCTTTTTATAATACAAAATCTGATATTATTTTCCAAGTGCACCCTCTATTTTCAGAGCTTAATAAAAGAAGGTTTTTAGTGATACTAATTAGAAAAAACCGGTTCAGAAAGATAGGGCAACAACATGACGCTATTTATAAAATATATTTTCTCATTAAAATAATCCTGGGATAAAAATTATTTTCTCTTAATACATTTTAGTTATATTTTAGTGATTATCTCTGTAATTGAATTAACAATACAAGCATGTTGTTTAATAACCTGGCACAAAAACAAAAAAAAATTTAATTAAATATATACAGCTAACCATAGCATGCTTTTTAAACACACAATTTTGCACTTTTTCTGATTACCACTCAGTACCTTCTTCTACTAAGATCTTTATTGTAATTGTAAATGTGTGCTGGTTACTATGCTTTTACATCTTGAGATAGTATATAAAGGGGGAAGAACGGTTTCTGTCCGTTTTTCACAAAAATGGCTATTGGATCCTCATCTGTTGCATTTTGAAGATTTCTAAGTTTAGACAAATCAATAATGTGCAAAATTGGTTCTACCCGAGAGTTATTTCTAATTGATAAAAGGCTATGCTGGATGTAAAAGTTTCCTGTCCATACTTAAATTGGTCAAGCCAGTTCAATTGGTTAAAGTCAGCCTTGGTGGACACAAACCATTTTTCCTCCTGATATTTGTATGTTTTGAAAAAAAATTTAGTTAAATTGAGAAAAGTGTTCTACAATTGAAATAAATAACTTTGAAACAGTTTAAATTTTGGTTTTTTAGCTGTTTATTATAGAAAAAAAATTTAAAAGTTTCTTTTTTTTTTTTTTTCCTTTTAATAATTTATTTTTACAGAAACACTGAGTTCTTTTAACTGTGAATTATCTTGAAAATAATATACAAATTATTACTCGAATAGTATTTCTTTTTTACTATTTTAAAGCAGTAGCTTTTCAATTAAAATAAAAAAATAGTTTCTTTTTAATAATTGTGCCAAATGATCTCAAATCTATATTGATCATATATTTACATTGTACAATTGTTACCCGATGAACACATTGTCACAATCAACAAATTTTAACTTGTCAGCACCAGCGTATTTCCCCCCTCATAAACACTTAACTATAATTTCAGTTCTAGTATACTGATATTTTTAATTTAGCTTTCTATTTAGTAATTTTTTAAAAAAATCAATAATTATGTACTCTTAATCTTTAAAAAATTCTTAAGTAACTTATGAACATTACTATAACATGTGTGAACAAAATTAAACTATATTCTTGATATTATATAATCTTTAGTTAGGGACAAATTTCATAATAAACAGTTTTTATAACAAAAGTCAGATGAATCATTTCTTCACATCTGAAATGTGATAATCACTTGTAGTCCTTCCTTTATGTATCTCACAAAAAACACTCAATATTTTTATACAATTTTGTGTAAAAATGAATCTGTGCATTATAAAATAAAAAAGTATCAAAAATATCTTATACAATTTCTAAGAAATCTTATTTTATGAATCTCAGGACTTTAAATCTAAATATTTTAATGGATACTTAATTTATTTGCATTAATTTTTTTAAATTGACACAACTATTTTTTTTTTTTTTTTTTGTATTTATGATATATCAGTTAGAGTTCTCAATAAATTTTTAAATGTATCGTGTTATTATCCAAAATCCTATATTTTATATAGTTTTCAATCAATGCTTTTACTGAGGAATTAGACTTTTTTTTTTTTTTTTTTTCTAATAGCTATGTTTTAAATGTGCATGTGAATCTATTAAGTTTTGTTAGTATACATCTCCATAAAAAAAATCATCTTATTATTTCTGAAACATTGAATAAGTTCATAATAATTATCAAACTTATTCATATTTTAAGAAAAATGTAGTTTATTTAATATGTATTATAGTTACTTATTTATTATTAAAATGCTATCAAACACAAATTAATAATTCTTTTTTTAACTTTGCAGCTTTAGTTTATTTATTTTCCTAAAAAGTTGGCTTAGAAAAATTAATCAGACTTTATAGTCTGTCAAAGAAAAAATCTAGACATTTTTCAAAAAAAAAATCAGAAAATTTTTTTGGGGACAGTATACATATATGACTAGCTTTGTTAAAGCGCAAACTAAAAAAAGTATAACTTGCTCTACTTAAGTGTAATAAAAGGAAATTTTATCACAAAATAATTATAAAATATGATTTTTTTTATATCAGAATTACTTTGTTTTAACAACTTCTAGTATAGTTTTATCTGCATTTAACAACACATGATAGCATTAAATCAATGCATGGTAAACTTTCATAGTACTGTTGACTTAAAAGAAAATCTAGTATCAATTAGTTAATAAACCCTCATACCAATATTTAATTGAATTAAAGATTTCCTTCACCATAATTTTATAGTAAGGTTTCAAAAATCTTGAAATGAAAACACAACGAATATATATTCGTTGTGTTTTCATTTCATATACTTAACATTTTTATACAAAAGTAATTTAGTGGATGATCCCTCAATTCATCATTTAAGAATTCTATAATGTGATTATTGTACTGTTGATTGAAATCATTAATTTTTGATGTCACATGAAGGAAACCAATCAATATCTGTGAAATTACAAAAGTTCATCCTACAAGATTTGTCACTGCTTGTAATATAGTAATAATAATGTAATAAATAAGGGTTTAACCTCCGAATTCATGACCATGAAAATTTGAGAATATGAAATTGTTAACTAAGTTTGTTTTTCATAGAGTTTAAACAATGAAACCTGTGGGTAAAGCTAAATGTTTTGCTATTTCTAGCAGCATTTTTAATAAATAGATCTCAGATCAAAAAGAGATAGATTAAAATTCCAAATCTTTCGCTTTTTCAAATCTACTTTGTATTCTTGAAAATTGCATGTTCAGAACACAATCAAAAATCAGGAATATCAGGACAAAAAGCTGAGAATCAGGGCAAATAAGATAAAAAAAAAATTTTTTTTTTTTTTTTTTTTTAAATTTTTTTTATAAGGAGTATCAAGGCAATTACGAACTCTGTATTAATAGAGAATTTTTTTTTCTTTTTAGCTTGAATAGCTTTGATATTTATTTTTAAAAAGGATATCATTATTTTTATTAGTAGTGTTGATCTTTGCCCATGCATTTTTTTTTTTCTAGTTTGTATTATTTGTAGTTTAAAGGCAAACAAAGCATTTATTTGATGAATTTGTGTAATCCCTTTTCTTTTCTATGCCTATAACTTAATAAATATGGTTGTAAGTAATTCAATATTCATGCTGATATCATTTAGATATAATTAGAATACAATTTTTATTATCAAGGATGTTAATTTAGCAACTATATTTTTAATAAAAAGTTGTCTTATTAAAAACTTACTCTTATTTAAGGCTTTAAAGCTGCTATTAAATTTGTTATTAGTTGAAACTTACTTAAAATGCTAATAAACCTGTGTATGCATACCACACATTATTTCACAAACTATTGTATATCACTGTAGTAAAGTTTTGAAAGTATGTCATACTTTATTTGAACTTGGATCTGTTTAGTATTGAAATTTGTTTTTAACCCACTGGCGGTTAAGGAAATGGGCGAAATTGGGAGAATGTTTCTTCCCTACACACAGTTCCCCTGACCGTTAACATGGGAAAACCGGTTTTGCTATGCAGTGAAGACTGCAGGTTAAAATACAACATTTTACGTGCAGAACCGTCAGTGGGTTAAATGCATTAGTTGAAGAAGTTACAAACAGTATTTTATTCAACCATAACAAGTTACTTTCAAAGTTGTAATGTAACACTGTAAGATGTTATTGCAGTGCATTATAATTCTTATGTTTTATTTAATATTGCCTGTGATTAGAGCCAAAAGTTCAAATGTTAACCACAAGGAAGTAAAATTTTCAGACCGCATAATCATAAAATTGGTGGTAATTAATGTTTTGTGTGGAATTCTTTTTTGTAATTAATTCAGACTTGGCCAATATGAATAATGTATGGACCAATTCTGAGAATGTTAGTATTCTTGTACATGTTAATTCCTTTAACTTAAATATATGCAATAAGATGAATATATACAACTTATTTTCATGCTTAATTCTTCAAGATTTTTTTTTTACAAGTTTCTTTAATTTCAATGTTCAGACTTTTTATATAATAATATAATTTCTCTCCCTCCCAAAAATTGCATTTTTTGATGAATTTTTGGAAAATATCTGAACCTATTTGTATCATTCCAAAAAGTCAAATATTTGCTCATGTAGCCAAATTTTTTTTATTGATCATATCATGATGGAAATGTTTCAAAATTCGTGCTCTTTTTTAGCTCTATAAAATCGCGTATACATACTTCTAAAAACTATTGAAAAAGTTAAATCAGATTTGTAGGTCTATTTTTATAACAGGTCCTATTGTATTTCTTTTTATTTTATTTTCTTGGAAAAACACTTCAACCAGGTAAAATTAGTACTCATTGCTATTCTGCGGCTATGATCCACAAAAAACTAGTGCAGCTCTTAGGTGATAATGGCAAGAAAAATTCTGTGTACGTATGAGCTTATGATACAAATAGATTATGGGCCATCCAAATTCTATCACACATTACTTTTGACAATCATTAAAAGAATCTTGCAATATACTTAATATTTCATTTGAATAAGTTAATATATGACATTCAAAATATATTTTCTTCCGTGAAGAAGCTGGTTTTTAATACTTTTCGATTGCAAACATGATGTAGTTACTTTTTTTAGTATTATTTATGAAAAAAATGGATTTTACATATTTAATCTTTTTGTGATTATTCAGTATTTATCTATAAAATTCTATACTTTTTTCTCCCCTCACCTCTCACTGTTATACAAAACAATGTATGAAAATATGTTTGAAATAGTTACTGCAATATTCATTTTTAATTGATGCATTCCATTGTTTAAGATGATTTTCTGATTAAAACAAAATTTGACCTAAAATTCTAAAAAAAATTTATATATATATATATATATTATTTGCGGATATAATCGTGTGAGCAGATGAAAAGATTATATCTTTTAATTTTTTTTTCTATTTTGTTTTCCAGCTTTTAAATATATTTATATATATATATTTTATTTGTTTTTTTTTTGTATATTTTATTTTAATAACTTTTCTTTTCGTCATTCTTTATTATTTTCCATGTTTTTTCTATATTTTTAACTGTTTTTATGAGTTTAATATACTTGCAGCTTATGCACAATAAATAAAACTTAATAATTTTCTTCATTTTTCTCTTCTTTCTTTTTATCCTTTTTGTCTTTATTGTGCTACATATATATATACACACACCCATAGCCGAACTTCGAATTTGTGTATTTTTCTGTATCACAAAAAAATATTCTCTATGTATTTTCTATCTTAATAATGTCTTCTTCTGAATACAATGAAAACAAAAGAAATTAATTTCATGAAGACATATAAGTAAGTAAATCACTAATGATAAAATGATGATAATGATAAAATATTATTACTTTGCTGTTTTTAAAATAAGTGCCAATGCCATGTTAATATGATTTTCTGTGTCTCAAATATTTTAGTGTTTATTCAAAAAAACGAAGTTTGACTGACAATATAAATATTGTTTTTGAGTTTTTAAAAATAAAAACACTTGATCTGGAATTTTTTTAAAAAAAAAAAAATTTTTGACAATGCTGAATCTTACTTATTTATTAACATTATGTTATACATTATGGATTATATAGTATGCATTATGATATATTCTCACTTTTTTTATTATTTTTTCATCTTATTGCATAAATCTCTTCCTATTCATGCTTCCATGTTCATTCATATGTACGTTATGTAAATAAAATTTGTGTAGTTAAAAAACATTAAAGGACTAACTATTCATTCGTCTAACGATAAATGGTAGACTATTTTATGTATTGATAAGTTGTGTTTCATATAATTTTATGTGCATTTTGATCTGATTGTAAATAATTCAATAACTTTTTTTTTAACTGTACATTATTTTTGGTATTTTTGCGTTTGTAACATTTTCTTTGCTCCATGTTTATATTTACTTTTTATACAAACTAATAAATTACAAGAAAACTCTGTTTGGTTTGCATCAATACATTACCTTTTACCAACCTGTTTCAAAACCTTTAAATTGTTCAAGATGCTAGCATACAAACATAAATTGCAAATAATTAAATCAGTTGAATTATATATTTTGCAACTAGGAACTCGTAAGCATTTGAGATGAGACAGGCTCGGTCCAAGAGCCCAGATCCAACACAGGCATTTACTGAAAAAAAGGTTTCAAGCTCAATCTCATGATAAAATTTTCATTAACTTTTTTACTACTTTTAAACAAATATTTGATTTAGTATAAAACTTGTAAGGATTAAAAAATTACATCGATTTGCTACTTCTGTTACTGTTTTGTCCAGTGCTTTTGCTTTGTGAAGATAACACTAATTGTGAAATTACTTATATTTAGTTTACAAGTTTTATTTTAATTTTAGTCGGTACAATACAAGGCATTGGACTTCTTTCCCGAAGGGTCAATGTCAGCAAATTGCAAATAGAGTTAGTGTGGTGAACTTATTGTATTGAAATGCCACAGTGAAAGATTTTGTTGTCTTATAGTAAACAAAAATATTAAATGTATGTTAGTGAAACGAGCACGTTCGGGAATGAGCCATTAGTATATCTTTATATAAAAGTATTTCTGGCTTGGATTTAAATTTTTTTAGATGCAGAACTTCAAAAGACAAAGGCGTTAGCCAGAATTCATCTCTGAAAAATACCCACACGAAAGAAGAGAAAATGATTCATTCATAATTATTTCTTTGTTTTAACATTTATAGTCGAACTTTCGTTATTGTAGCAGTTGAATAAATCTGTTTTTAAAAGATCTTTGAAAGGAAATGGGCCTTATAAATGCAAAAAAATTGCATAGTTAGCTAAGACAAACAATTATTTTAGTACTATGAAAAGCACTATTACCATCTGCATTTCGACGATGATAAGGAATCTTTTGGTAGTAATGAGACGAAAGTATGCTTAATTTGAACTTTTATACTTTGTGTTCTGCTTTATTATAATATGGCACTAAGATATCATTTTTTATTATTATGTTAGCTGATTTAAATATTTTTATTTCTGAACTTTTTATTAAAAAAATACTTATAGATTAATGTTGTTTTGATAGTGTTACTTGTGAGAGAATAGTTCATGTGATTTCGGTTACTTAACTTTTGTATTTTTTTTCCAACTAAATGTACTGTATTAAATTTCTCATTGGGTATTTTTCGTCATTGTATAAATGTTTAGCTATGACTCCTTAGCGATATTTTTATTAATCTACAACAAGTTATTACTATGTTTTTCAGGATTTGTTTCATGCTCCTTAACACCTTTTTTGTTAGTTTTTGATTTTTTAAATCTTAACTCAAAGGTGTTTAGCTCTGACTTCATAATTATATTTTATTTCTACGTTCAACTAGATTTTCTCTATAATTTATTTGAAGACTAGTGTTCAGATTTTATTTTAAGATAGTTTTTTCAAAAAAGAATTGCCAATGAAAGTTATGACTTGTTTTATTTGAATATCAACAAAATAATTTACAGATGACCACTTTTTTATTAATAGAAGCATATTTGTTCATCTTGTGACTTGTAGGTGCTTTATCATGAAATTTTTAAAGTTCACTAAAGGTTCAACAGCACTATCGAGTGAAGGAACGATTATGTCTATTATTCATATCTCTACGTCCACCTCCTCTGTTTGCAGAATTTGGTGTTATAAATCTGAAAAATAAAGGTATGATAAAAATTATTATGACAACATTACATATAAGTGCTATTATTTAAATCACATAATTTGAATTGCATTTAATTTGTTTACGCTTTTCATAGATTTTACTTCTATTTTGCAATTTTCTGTTTATACACTAATTATTTTTGTCTAGAATTTCTATGCTGTTTTAAAAATATTGTTCTTCTAGCTGTTATGTACAAAGAACAATTTTTTGGCTTGATAGATTTCCTTAATGCAAAGCACCATCTATATTTCCAAGTTGACTAAAATATTTTATTGACTTTGAACTGAGTATTTTTCACACTTCAGTTAAAACTCAAGCTACTTATGAGAATGTAAATTTTTCTATTTGTTAGCTAAAATGTTCCATAAATAGCGCAAACTGTATTTTTATCGGGACTATACTACAATTTTATGTAAAAAATATATATTTTTTCCTTTTGAAAATTTCAGAAAAATGCTAGAGGGTTTTGTTTATGTTAACTTTAATACCTTTGTAGGCAAAAGATTATGTAAGTATTAAGTAGTTTTATAATTTGATTTATATTTTTGTTTATATGTTTTTGTAGTTTTATATTTTTGACTTTTCAAGTAAATGTTGGAACTCCTTCACATTAACTCTACTTTTTTTTTTTTTTTTTTTTTTTATCTATGGAGCTAATTATGCATATCAAAAAATTTTACAACCTCAAAAAATTTTAAAACCTGTTAATCCTAAAAGACAGTCAGAGAAAAGAAATTATTTTATTGATTAAAAATTTTATGTTACTTGCAAATCAAAATTTTTGATGTAAGGGTAAACAAAATTTAAAACCAATGAAAAAATTTTATAAGACAGAAAGATTTGCACAATTAGTTATACAGATATGGCCAAATTAACAAAGGGATTTAAACTCTTAACCTCTGCGCTGGCTATTGGAGCCATATTTTGTGTCAAAAGCCTGAATTAGCTAAAAATATGTATTCAAGTAATTGCTAGCACTAATTAATAAGAATATCTTGCCAGCTCTTTAAGGCTGTGCAAGACAAAACAGTTGATCATCAGGCCAAAGGTTATTCAGTGTAACTTTTCCTGCATAAAAAAGAGAAGTGAACACATGGAATAACTTTTGATCTAATGATAAAGTTTTCCACAAATGAAGACTCAATGTTAGTAGTTTGAGGGCATGCTAATTGGTTAATAAAATATTTTACAGAGTGGGGGAAAAAAGCCCTATAATTTATTAACATACCTTTATTAAATATAAAAACATTAACAAAATATAATAATAAATTTAATTGGTTTCAATTGGCCATTTTTTTCAGCGATTTAGAGGCACAAATGCTTATTGATATTTTCAACAATGAGCCACGAGTCATCTACTTTTAATCTATCCCATTTTCGCTGAAGGGATTCCTTTCAAAACTTTTGTTTGGTTTAGTGCCGGCCTCAGACTGTTAAATGAACCTTTCACTGTAACCTAAGGATTATGGACTAAAATTTGATGAATAAGTGACCATTCCTCAGATGATATCCTGTTCAGAAAATGCCCCTTGCACCAATCTTGTATATGTTTAGCCTTGTGAGCTGGTGCAGAGACTTGTTGAAACACCCATTTTACAATGCTGAAGTACAACAGCTTTGAATGTCCTGTAAGCACACTCTTTGACTCAATTTTTTCCTTGATCTACAAAAGCCTATGATATTTTGCCGTTTGTGCAAATAACGCTACAGATAATAAACTATTGGCGATGTCCAACAATTGCTGAGGTGCTTAGAGCGTCTACAGACCAGATTCTGTCATTTTGGGAGTCATGAGCTTGTTCGACAATGAAGAACTTCTCATCAGTGAAAAATAATCTCTCCCAGCGCTGACTTGCAGATCATAAACTATTGGATTTTGGTGATGTTCAATAATTGCTGAAGTGCTTGGAGCACTTAAGATCAGATCCTATCATTTTGGGAGTTATGAGCTTGTTCAATAGTAAAGAGCTTCTTATCAGTGAAAAAGAATCTCTCCCAATGCTGACTTGCAGCCCATCTCAAAAGTTATGATATTTTTGGAATAAGAGTTTGAGAAACTCAACTTTTTTGAACTTCAAAAGCTTCAGTCCAAGTTCTTGCCATTCACAACACTGCTCAGCCACTTATTCCCATTTTCATGGAAACCATCGGAGATATTCATCGGTTCGTTTGACATTGACCAACATTTCAAAGCTCTTTGGAATAACAGATTGCATCAGACACTGTTTGCCGAGGTATATTAAACAATTTCGCACTGTCATTTTCTTGCTTAAACAACTCTAAAATGGCAGATCTTTTGCTTGACATTGTAAAAAAGCCACAAAAAAAAAAAAAAAAAACAGTGTAAACTAAGAGATAAATTATAAATATTTTATATAATTTAATTGAAGGAAAAAATTAAATGAACAAAGAAATTAGTTATTCTATTATGCAATAACTTTTTTCGAGTTCTTTTTATTATTAGGTCACACTCTGTAAGTTATGAAATCAGACACTTGCCTTAATATACCTTTTATCAATAGATTTGGATTCTTGACCCTCAAAATATGGCCAGCCACAATGTGGGAAATATGATCTTAATAGAAGTGCAGCCGTAAGTTTGGACTCCTTAATTGAAAAGTTGTACACAGATAAAATTTGTTTAGTCAAAGTTAATATTAAAGTTAGTCTATATGAAAAATTTTATTATTTTGTTTAATAATAATCTAAATTATTTTACATTATTTACACAAAATTGAATAAATAGTTTCTGAATTATCTAATTTTTAAAAGACGTATGTTTGAAGTGCAAATGTTCAACGTTCTTGAGAGAATTTAATTTGACTGATTTTGTGTTTTATTTAAAATGTAAAATGAGAAAAAATTAACACAAAGAAGTAAAAACTTTTGACCACTCTCCATCTAGACTATAAGGAACTTTTTAGACTGTAGCTACGTACAATATTTTGAGGCCAAAAAAGGACATGTGTATGTAAAGAAATATGTTTACATGTCTAATTTTGTAACTTAAAATATTGTCTTCTCTAACTAATTAGCATATTTAAGGTTAGGCCCTAAAACCATTAAATCTTAGCAAAAATAATACGCTCTCCTAACCAAACTACGGGGACCATATTTTTTCAATTGCGGCTACCTCCTATAATTTGGGGGTCAAAAATCATAACTTAAAATAAAGTCTGCACTAAATAATTAGCATATTTAAAGTCACCCTCTTGAACCATTTTAAGATTGAGTCGTAAAATGTGAAGATCTTATCATTAGATCAAAGGTTATTCAGAGTGGTGCTATTTTTTATTGCACTGTAGAGTGTGCAAAATGAAAATGTGAGGAACATAACTTTTGATCTAATGAATGATCATAGGTTTGAGGACACAGTACTTTTTCTGAATAAACATACCTTTATTTTAACCTTCAAAATATGTGTGGTAATCAAAAACCCAAATAATAAAATATAATTAGTCACATTCTGAAAAATATGGTATCAATAGTTTAGGCAGATGAAAGTTTTCGCCACTGGAATGCTCATTGCTTACCTATTTGCTTGTCTTTATTTTTAAATTTTCTTTCCTCAAGAATCGATTTAATGTAAAAATTTTTTTTACTATTAGTAAATTGAGTACTAAAAAACAAATGTTTCATAAAATTATCTTTAGATAAATAAGTTTTATAAATGTCTTCAATATTTCTTAATTAGCTTCATTAATTCCAGAGATAAGGCGAAATACACAGAAAGGAAAATCAACATTAAGAGGCCCAAATTTTGTAACTCTCCAGCATAGACTATACAAACTGTAATTTTTGCTGATTTTGTGTAATTTTTAGTGTTTGAAAAAAAGGGAGCACTCTGAATATCTAATAATTGGAATTTCTCATACTAAGATTAAATGGTTTGAGGGCCAACCTTAAATAAGCTAATAAATTAGAGTAGACAATATTTTAAGTTACAAAATTAGACATCATATAAACATATTTTCTCTACGCCCTTTTAGGACGGATAATTGAATTTGTGATCTCAAAATATTGCGGGTAGCTACAGTCTAAAAAGTTCCTTATAGTTTAGCAGGTGCGTAACGTTTTTAAATAGTGCTTAAAGGTGCTTTTTCCATTGGGTGTTTTTAAAAAGTGCTTTATTTTGACATGGTAAAAGTGCTTTACCATGTTGATTTTTGCTACCAATTATGCAAAAAGACACAGTTCACATTTAATTCACCCCCAATCTATTTTGGCGTATTGTCAGTCCGTAGCGTATGAAAATGCCATACGTTTTAAATGATTCAAAATTTAATGATTTTTAGCAATTGTCAAAAACAATGCCAAAGGGTTGATGTTTAAAACCAGATAAAATCGTCAATTGTCAAAAACTTTCGAACCCTGCGTAACTATGATTTTTTTTTAAGTGCTTAAAAAGTCTTTAATAGATGCTTATTTTTTGTTGAATAATTTGGTTACGCACCCTGTTTAGGTAGGAGAGTTTTTTTTACTTCTCATTTTACTATATCTTGACAACTTTTCAAATGAATTGAAAATTTTTTCCAGACAAATATAATTCCATGTGTAAAAACTATTTAATAATAGACAAGAAATTTTAAATCGTGAGGCATACAAGATTTTACATTCTAAAATACAAAATCTGTCAAATTAAACTTTATTGGGAACTTAAAATACATCTTTTGAAATGAAATTATTAAGAAACTATTCATTCAATTTCGTTCAAATGTTTCACATTGAATTAACTTTGACTTGCTAAAAGTAAAATTGAGGGATCCAAACTAATGTCTGCCCTTTGACTTTGAACTATTAGGAGGGACCATATTTCCCAGATTGTGGCTATCCCCTATATTTTGGGGATCAGAAATGCAAATCCATTGAAAGAAAGTTTTTTTTATTCAGAGAAAGTACGTTTTTCGGGTCTGATTTTGTAACATATAATCTATATCATCTGCACTAATTTAGCATATTTGGAGTCACCCCCTTGAACCATTAAGTCCTAAAACATGAAGAACCAATCATTCATCAGATCAAAAGTTTTTTTTGATCTGATGATTATATAATAAGTACAGTGGTACCTTGAGATACGAGCTGTCAAGCAAGCAAAATTTTGTTTTGAGATACGAGGAACTGCCATGCAAGCCCTTCTCGTCCTCGACAATGCTCCTGCTCACCCGCCGAACCTCGAACATGACATCCTCGAAGAGTTCAAGTTTATAAAGGTTCTCTATCTACCACCGAACACCACTCCTATCCTGCAGCCCATGGATCAGTAGGTGATTTGTAATTTTAAAAAACTGTACACTAAGCATCTGTTCCGGCACTGCTTTGTGGTGACAGAGAACACAAAACACACCCTTTGAGAGTACTGGAAGGACCACTTTACCATCGTGATATGCCTCAGAATTATTGATCAGGCCTGGCTGAGTGTTACAACGAGGACCCTGACCCATGCAGTGAGTCTGTAGCCAAAATTTGTACTGTCGTCTGAGTCTGTAGCTTCAAAGGATTCGAACCCGAAGTGCCAGAGGAGATTGTGTCTCTGGGAAAATCCATGAACCTGGTGATGGGTGAGAAAGACGTAAACGACCTCGCCGAGAAGCACTCTCAGGAACTGACAACCGAGGAATTACAAGAGTTACGGTTGTAGCAGCTTTCGAGGGTTCTGCAAGAAATTGGATGTGAGGAAGAGCCAGAGGTGGAGGAGGTTATCTCTACAAGTGAGATAAAAGAGTTCTTGGGAATGTGGGAGAGAATTTCACAGTTCATGGAAAAGAAACACCCCGAGAAAGTTGCAACTGGTCGTACATCGGAGCTATTTAAGGACACTTGCCTAACTCAGTTCTGCAGCATTCTGAAAAGGAAGAAGAAACAAACCTCCTTGGGCAGTTTTTTTTATAATCCGGCTAAAAAAGCAAAGACCAGCGAAAAGAAAAGCAGTGAATAAAATTAAGCATACAGTAGCATTTAAGTTGTGTGTAAGTTGCATTTAAGTAACCAAAATACAATATGTATGTACACTTTATAAACCAGTTTTTTTTTTGCTTTACATTCTCTTTTATTATGTTTGTATACAATATTTGTCATTTATAAATACAGTTTTCTTATTCAAAAACACATAACAAAAACAATTGGGGGTAGCATTTTTGGGGCTGGAACAGATTAATGGCATTTCAATGGGGAAAATTGTTTTGAGATACGAGCAAGGTTACGGAACGAATTAAACTCGTATCTCGAGGTATCACTGTAGTTGAATTGCTAGAAAAACTAATAAAATTATTTCCTAATATCATATTGTAAATTTTTGAAAATATTAATACCAGACAATAGTACAGAAATACAAAAAAATAATTTAAATCACATCTGACTAGTAAGATTTGAATGCAATCTCATTTTAAGAGAAACTAAAAAATGGAAACTTTCCAGTAATAGAGATGTCAGTTAACAAGGCATTTTTTTTTTTTTTTTTTTTTTTGAAAATGTCAGTGATGAAGGCGGAATTGAAATTTAAAGGGCTACAGATAAAATTTCAATGTGTGTGGCTAGACTCAGACCCTTATAAGAGTGTACAGGCATTAAAAATTTCAGGAAATACTACTGTTCACGAGATTGTGGTGAACAATCTATTGATGAGAAAAAGGTGTGAAAAAAGACTTGGCACTCTATGTTCTTTGCGTCTAGCTTCTAAGGTGGCTACAGTTTCTCAGCCACCTTATAGTTCTGACATTTCATCTCAGAGTTCTTATTCCTGCTCTCATCATTTTGAGAATTGACAATTTCAAAGGATTGCAGCAAAGCTTTAAAGTAAATTTTGGAAAAGACACACGTCTTCTTCATCACTTGCAAATCTTACAGGAGGCAATATATTACCACAAGAGGAAGTTATTATGAATCCTTTCAATGTGTTGTAATAATCACACCAGTCAGTGTTTTAAATTAAGTCATTGACATCGTTTTTCAGAAAAGCCGTGATGCAACTAAGTACAAGAACCAGACTGATATATGATATAAATATGAGCTAAAATATTTAATTGGTAACTGTGAATACACAGGATTGTTTTTTTTTTTTTAATATGTATAACAGTAATTGCACTCAACTTTCTATTTTATTTTATTTTTAAATCTTTAGAGAATAAAAATTTTATTTGAATTTTTAATTAATTTAAATATATACAGCAGAAGGAATCTAAAAAGCTTCCTGGATTTCTTAAGTACAAATCGCCGTGAATTATCTTCAGAATTTAATAAATTCGGTTTTCTTATTTGCTTATTATTATTACTCTCGTTGATACCATATACTAGGTTTACAGAAGTGTTATACTCTACTCTTCAGTCTATCTATAATTAAAAAGGAATAATTCTTCATTTAAATGATACCTGTATAAATTGTTAAAAATTCACATTAAATCTGATTTACAATATATTCCATAATGATAACCAAACATAGCACAATATTCTCTCTAATGTGTTAATGTTAGATAAATGAATAAAAAAAAATTGAAGGAAAAACCGTTAAACATTTTAATTTCAAAAAACGTGTAATCCCTGTTTAATTCTCACTGAGAAGTTGAACACATATGCAAATATAATGGTGTTAGTACCTTTGATTTTGGGATTTGTTTCGATTGTCTTGCCAATGGCCTTGAGATTGTTGTCCCATTCCACCTCCAGCTCTAGAACCTCTTGAAAATCTTCCTAATGGAATAATATTTGAAGTTCGACCCATATCGGGATAAGAATCTCTATTTCTTTGACCAGGTCTGGAATCTTGTTGTCCAAATGGAGAATTATAATCACTTCTAAAACAAACACAAAAAAACAGCCTAAATAATACAAATTATGTTTGTTAAGCAATATTTTTTAAAACTCTTATAGCTTGAAAAATAATAATTTTTATGCACACAAGCTTTAAAACATACTTGTTACAACAAACAGCAAGAAATAATTACTGAAATGTAATTTAAAAGCATCAATGGAATATATGTCTCGTATCTTGGTCATGTAATCTTGTCTAACTAGATCAAAAAATGTTTTTAAATTATGGAGAAAAATGATTATGTAATTATTTAGAAAAAGCAAAATGCAGAAGAGAAATGAATTCAAGTAATAGTATTATGCATTATTTTACAATTATTTGTTTTACATTAACGAAAAACAAGGCAGAAATAAAAAAATTTTAGCAAATGAGCGGCATTTATATTTTATGGAGAAAAATTATTAAGCTTAGTGTTTTTAATCATTGCCAAAGATCATATCCTAATAATAAAGTTTAAGATAATAATATTTACCCCCATATCTTTATATTTTTTTAGCTCAGGATAGATGAATTCCTTAATCAAGTACCAGCAATGAGTCTTATTTCTTTAAAAAAAAATTTGTTAAATATTTTATATTTTCTTTAATTATATATTTTTGATTTTTTTTCTTATTCCTTCAAATAAAACCTTGTAGTATTAGTCCAACAATAAAAAGGCTAATCCCTCTACTTGCATGGTCAAGAAGTACTATACAAATTAATCAACTAAGGCCAGGATTTGAAATTTGACCGAAATCTAAATCTAACATTTTATTTTCTGAATTACTCAGATGAATAACAACTAATTGTTGGAATAAAATATTGTACTTCAAAATTCATTCATACATCTTCATAAAGAATTTGAAAATTAACAGCTAAAAAAGGAAAAACATACCTAAAATTATTTCTTTGATTATTTCCTGGCGACAGCTTTTGACCAGAGTTTTGATTAGAGCGATTATTCCAGGCATTATTAGATATTCTTCCACTGCCACGATTTCCTCCTGTAATAAATATGTTAACACAATAGATTATTTTGCTTCTTTTCACACAATAAGAAAGTACTTACTGTAAATTATTCCATTCCAATGAATAAAACCTTCATCTACAAAGTTGTTTAAAGTAGCAGTGACACAACAATTAAGACATTCATTATGTCTCGCATCAAAACAAACTATAAGCTAATTTGCATACAAACTAAAATGTTTTTGACAATGAAAACTATCGTTAACCAAACTTGAACTATTTTAATGTTCAAAGCATTAAAATATCAGAACAATGTATTTTTTTGTTTACCTAGAGAGCTGATCTATCTTTCCTTATAAACTTAATGCCACAAATAATCATATTTTCTTTTTAAAAAACTGTGGGTAATTAATTAAAAAGCCAATTATTTTTCGGTATTTCATGTAAAAACTACCAATAAAAAGGAAAAGCTATATATTTTATTCACATGGACTTATGAAAGCAGTCAATTACATGAAAAAATTAGAAGGGGGGAAATGGTCAACATAACCATTTGCAGCATCACAAGATATATGAGTTTCAAACGTTCAGCATATATTTTTTTTTAACAAATGTTACGGAGAATTATTCCCTCAAATACTAAATACAACACATACATTATAATATAAATTTTAGCATGTAGTTTTTTACAAACTAATTGATATGCGCTTATTCCTAAAGTGAAAAAAATTATCTATGCAAAATACGTTTTAAAAAATATTTAATTTAATTTTAAAAAAGGCACTTTTCTATTCTTGCCAGGCTAAAAGAAAAATTTGACTCAGGGTCAAAAAATAAACTGCAAGATAAATAGTGAGTTATGTTATGATCAATGCTGCATATCACATTTTTTGCAACAATGACAGTTTTAGGTATGTTAATTTCAAATGATATTTCATACTTAAATTAATTTAAATCACATAATATTATAAACTATTTAACTACCTTATCTGTCAACCACATTCAAAATGTTAAGTTCAAAGTTGAGAAAATGTTAAATAGGCATCTTACCTCGATTATTATCCCTCCTGCCATAGGGTCCTGGTGGGCTAAAAAATCTACCACCAGCCCCCCTTGTAGAAGAAAACGCTTGATTTCTCTCAAATCCGCGCCCTCTGCCTCTTGTATTTTCCTAAAAAAAAGAAATTTATATTGAATGAGGACAATATTATATAAAATTTAAATCCTTTGTTATTATAATACTTCATAAACATTGAGAATAATTTTAAAATAAAAAAAAATACCTTTTGTGGTCTTTTAACTTGAGTCTGAGATGTACCTCCCGAATGATGGCTTTCAAGAGCTACAAAATCATCTACATGCATTGATGGAGGACGACTAGTATTAGGTGGTCGAGATCTAAATGGATCATTGGCCCTTGATGTGTGGGAATTGCCTCTGTTAAAGCCACGGCCTCTCATTGGTGCAACTTAGATGAAGAAAAGTTTAAAAAAATCAAAAATCACAACGAAGATATTTATGAATACTTAAAAATTAGTTTTAATTCATTTTTAAATGTCAATAAATAAACGTAGTTCATTTTAAATGTCATGAACTTAGTCAAGTCTAATGACCTGTATTTGAAATAGTTTATAGCTATATATATAAAAATAATCACTAATATACTCAAGTAATTAACCACATTATTTATTCTTAACTATTATCGTACAAGAAATAGTGTGTTATGTTGTGATCAATTTGATGACATTTTTTGCAACAGTGATAGTTTTAGGTATGATAATTAAAAATATTATATCAAATTTCAAATAATATTTCATACTTAAATTCATTTAAATCAAATGATTTTATAATGATGAACAACTATGAATATAATTTACATATAATTACATTCAGAGCTACAAAATCAATCTTTCAAAATCTTTCTCCATAATAAAATAAGACATTTCAAAATTAAATCTCTATCAGTAAAAATTGATGTAAAATTGCAGATAAAAATCAAAAGATATTTGATTGAGGGCTGAATGCATAATTCTTCAGATTGTCAGAGAGAGAGAGTAAACCCCAAGATTTTTCATTCATAAAACTCAAATTTACCTAATAGGTAGAATGTTAAGAATCAGTAAAGCCGGTATAAAAATGATTACATTGTTACAAATTACAAAAAATAACTCATGTGTATACTCATTGTGAACAAAAAAACTTTAACCGCTTTTTGTTAAACTAAAAGCAAATATATAGAAATTAACCTTTCAACTCATAAAAAAAAAACTCTTAAGAATATATACATATATGTTTAAAATAGGTCAGGCCTGTAAGTTTTAGAAATTAACTTAGCATATAAATGTAACTACGGTGGGACCAACTTCTAATGACATTCAAGACTTAAGGATAAAAATTTATACAATGGTATGAATGTTTTAGAGTGTAGATGAGGATGAGTGTATAGTTTTAACATTAGTATAGTCAGGGGCTGAAATTACATTTAAAGATAGGTCAATGGTCATGTATATTCAATGACATTTACTTTTCTCTTCACCTTTTATTCCAAAAAAGGATTCAACCCCATTCGAAAATTATCCTCATATACTTCTATTTTGATATGTATTATCACTGTGCTTCAACTACAACCACCCATGTAGAGTAAGTAGTAACACTCAGCTTTCTTTTTTATGTATTTTATTAGAAAATTATAATGGAAATAAACTCACTAAATGGTCTTTTATTGTTTACATCCACAAGAGCTGGATTGATAAAGGGAGCATATTTTCTCTTTCCACAAATAGTGCTGTAACACAAAAAATAATTTCAAAAAAAGATATTAGTAATATAACTTCATCAACAAATAAGCAATTTATATATATATATATATATATATTTACCTTATGCCTTTCTTTTTTGTCTTTAAATCATTATCACCTTCTGTACTTAAGCATAAATTCTCTAAAGACAATTTTAAATTAAATTCAGGAGAGATATTCTTCTCAGCAATAGATACCAAATCAACAGTAACCTACATAAAACAGTTAATAAAATTTTCAAAATGAATAAAATTTTTACAAAATTGAATTAAGAAATAATTAACTAATAGAAATATTCTTAAAAGGGCAAAAGGAAAATATTTTTCTTTTCTTTTTCATTTTAACAGAACATAAAATTTAATGTATAATAAATAAAAAATTTATAGTAGTCAATTGTTGTTTTTAAATAATATTTTACAGCAGTTTATTTATAATAAAACAAGTGTAAATTTGTTTTGTAATTTCTAACAAAATAACTACAGCTTTCAAGACGATGAGTAAATGGCAGTCCAAGAATTGCTCCTTAAGTTGAAGTAAATCCAGTATTTTAAGGTAAGAAAGGATGAAGGTGAATAAGAGAAGTAAAAACTAAATTACACCTACTTTTAATGTTTAAATGGTGAACATAACAAAACTTTATAAATGCAGAGTAATACTATGTTGAAAAATCAAGCTTGTTATTTAGCTATCAACAATTAAAGAACATTTTTTTTAATAAAAGAAAATTGATTAGAAAATTTAGTTATAAAACATTTTGTTAACAAAATGTAAGTAAATTCTAATATTTATTTCAACTAAAGATCCCTTATCAAAAAATGTATGGAACATCATAAATATAAACTTAAGATTTAATTAAAAAAATCAGCTGAGCTTTGATCTTAAGATACGAAAACTGGTGGATAAGAAAAGGCTTTATGGATTTCATATATGCTACAGTGATTTTAAGTACATTAAAAATCTCTAATACATAAAATGTTTTAAGGTAAAAGTGACATTGAAACATAAGTTGAGTTTTAGTTATAATTAAAGAATTATAAGCACTCTTACTTGCTCTTGTTCTTGATCAGCATCATCAGCTCCAGGTAGAGACAACCAATAAGCAGGACTTAGTCTGCCTTCTTCCACTTCACCAATCATGAAAATAGCCCGAGAGGAAAACTGTGCAGATTGACTTTCAGGTGCCGGAAGTACAGGTTCTACAACCTCTGAAATAATAAAAATTTACAAATTTTAAGTGCAAACTAAATGGTTTATAAATCCCAGTAATACCCAAAGATTACATGATTCCTATAACATTACAGTATATGATACCCAAATAAATTATATAATTTATCTGCCAACTGAAACATAGTTAACCTCATTTATTGCAAACCTGAATTTAATGAGTAAAAAGTTAGCAAGAAAATTTTTAATAAATTATTGGTTTAATGTTAAAACATCAAAAATAACCTGTTATTACAAGAATGGTTCTGATTCAAAGAGGAATTTTTCTGTTGAAAATTATTTAATTATAACTTTGTGAAAAAATTGCAATTCACACCATAAAACAATATTCAGAAAAAAGTGCAAATATTTCTAAAATAAATAGGCATTAGTACAAATTTATTTCTTTATGTGCATATTGTAATGTCTAATGAATACAAAAAAAAAAATCAAGCAATCAAAAAGAATTTTCTGAATTATTTCAATTTGTTGTAAATAAAGAAATTATAAAAAGTAAGCTGTGTTTAAACATTTTCTAGTTCATTTTTTTATATCATAGCTTTTATTTTTGATAAATTGGGTCAACTCAAATTTACAAATACCGTGAATCAATGAGTGAATTGTCTTGATTGCATAATAAAAACAAAGGAATACATATCACTAGCATAAATAGATATATCATGAAATAAGTAACAAAACAAAAGAGTACCTAATACAAAACAAAAATATTCTAGAACATTAACCTATATCCATTTTAGAAATAAACAAAAACAAGGTCATTTTTAAATTTTATTTCGCTAAAAAGAATTGAGCAAAAACTTTATTTTATGAAAATTATATGCAAAATCAAAAAATATGTTTCAGCTACTTGATTACAATTATACGCTATTATATCATATATATTTTATTAGTAAATTAGCATTTTATAGAAGAACGGCGAATCTTCTATGAATAAACCATTATGTACATTCTCCGCAAAGCGGACACTCGCGTAACCAGACGCGGGCGGTTAATTTTTACCTGAAACGTTTTTTCTATTTCTTTAAACCGGACACTTGCAAGAAAAAAATTATGCAACTTCTCGCCAATTTTAAAGCATGTAAGTTTTTTTCTTTATCCATAACTAAAAAGTTAAGCTATTTCACTACTGAAAAATCAATCTTTCTTGTCATCTTGCCTTATATTTGCAAAGAAAGGAGAGAAAATGATACTGCTTTTGTGAAATAATATGGACAGTTATTGTAGATTATTTAATTATTTCTATATGTTAGTAGATATTCTAAAAACAATTTACAGTGGTAAATTTTTTTATTAGGATACCTTTCCCGTAAACAGAAAATTTTTTGGTCCCAAGAATGTCACCTTAAGCGAGGCTTCACTGTATTTAACAATTTAGGTTAAATTTCTTGTGGGGTGTAAACAATAGATGAACAATATTAATAACAATACCTTTCTCTGATTTCTTTTCTTTAGTTAAAGTGCTGTTTAGTAGTGTGAGAAGAGATGAAATGCTTTCAATTAAACTTTCAACAGCATCTTCATCATTTCCAAATTCCTTCAAATAAATAATAATAAATTTTCTTGTTGATGAAATAATTATAAAAAACAGCTTTGCACATGACAAATATATAATATTAGCATAATTAATATTATCTATCAGCAAAATTAGATAATTCAGTAATTACATTAATTGTTTTGTATCTCTTAAAAAATAAAATATAAACAAAATTTTTAATTCTATGCTATGATCAGAATAATAAATAAAATAAAAAAACAATTAGAATAAAAATGCTGAGCTACAAATTTTTTTGCTAAAAAACATTGCATCAAATGTATGAAAGTATTGAACAGTGTTTTCCGAAGTTCTTCTAGCAAGGAAAATAAAAAAGCAACAGTTTAATCTAGAGGCAAAGTTACTATACATCATCCGGCTGTGGAGAATTATCTGAGCTTTAGAAAGTACTCATGGTTTAAATATTTTATAAGGTAACTTTTTTTAAAAAATCACCACTTGGCAATTTTTTTCATCTAGATAAAATTTATCAAAATCAATAAATTTTAAATTTTTATAAGTTGAGATAATACAAATTAGATCAAAAATGCTTTTCGTATTCTGTGGCTACCCTTCCCATTTATGTTTTGCACCATTTCCAGTATTAGGCACAGGCTAAAGATAGGTTTAACTTGATTTAACAGTCACAAATAAAAACTCACATTAATTATAAAAATAGTATATTATTCACAAAAAAGCATTATTTTATATGATGACAAAGCCTTCATAAACAGCCCTAATAAGCTCCATTTAACAACTCATAACAAACTTCAAAAATAAAAGTATGGAAATTTTTTTTCTCTTTTAAATGATTAACTTTAAATGTATGCCAAAAAGGGAAAAAAAAAATTTAAATAAAACTCTGGAATTCTGAAGGATTAAAAAATGTTAATGAACACTATCTTCTAGTTTTCTTAATTTACTATGTTTATAAATGAAAAGCCAGGTTCCATTTACAATTTTCATTCTCACCTATTGGCACTATTTTCCAATAGCTTTTTTTGTTGTTAAATTAAATGTGTAACCCCATTTTTTTTTTTTTTTTAATTGTTAGCGAAACTGACCAATAAGAAATGTCTTCTCAAACTCACACTACAAAAAAGTTTGAGAAGGAGAACAAGAACACAAAGCAATGTTGCTAAAGACAACAGAATCAATGCAGAGCTGTAAAGCAGTAAATTTGTGAGAATATACCAGTGACCTGCTCTATGTGACTAGTTCTGAAGGTAAGAAAGGCACTTAACTCTGAATTAAATACATCAACTACCTTTCTGTCGTTTTAAAATAAACGTACAGCTTTTCTTACTTAGATTTTATTTTTGTTTCCAGCATACGAAATGTCTTTAAAAATATTCTAACTTATCTTAATCATCTTTTCAAATTTAAATAATTCAAATGAAGAATTTAAAGAGAAAAAAAGTAATTAAGATTGACATTTAAATAGTTAAGTTCAATTATTCACACTTTGAAATAAGTTAATGAGAAAAATATTTATTTATTTTCTTAGTAAACATTCATAATTATCTTTTAAAAGAATTAGATTTATATTTAATAGCTAAAAAAATTGTTATAGAAATCAACATTTACTTCTAACTGCTTAGCAAGCTCTGTCACAGGCTGGAAAGGCGCAGGTGATTTAACTTCTTTCTCTTTGTCTTCTGTTTGCGTGAAGTCACCTCTTAGAAGATCCGCTAATTCTCCACTAGATAAAAACATGGTCCTTCCACTTGGAGCACCATCTTCAAAACTGCTTTCCATCAGTCTTAAAAATTCTAAAGCAGTTGATAAAGTAGACAAACAGTCACTGGAATCTTTACTAAAGGACTGACTAAACCGGGTAAATAAGGAGTAAACTGCACCAGGGTGTTGTTCCAATCCCCTATGGAAATAAATATTTCTACAATTTCTGTACCAAATCAAACACTTAAAAAAGGATCTTAATTATACTCTAACAGTAAATATTATTTAAACACAAAATAAAATGAAAATATGGCAGTTATTTCGCTATTAAATCACATTCATTATTATAAACTTGATCACCATCAACAAGTGTTATAGTAGCTTAATATTAACAACACTATCATATGCATTCATTAACAAAAGATACAGGGAAGAGATCGTTTGGTTGGCAGGGCATTGGATTCATGTCCGTGAAAACACAAGTTCGAATTCAGCCAGCCGAAGACTTGTGTTGTACCTGCTGACTGGTGCAGGTTAAATCTGTAGACACTAAGTTCTCCATGTTCCCATAACAAATAATACCTGTGAGGGTACTGAATTGGAGATTGATCGTTCTCTGATTCAGGTCAAAATTATGATCTGTGGAGGAATGAATGGATGTATGAGTGGGTTCGCCCTATAAAATGGGTATGACGTATGGATGTGGCACAAGTTTAACTCTTGGCCATAGATGGCGCTCCTGGAAAACAAGAACAATCGCACCCTTTGCCTTAATGGCCTATGATAACAACAACAAAAAATACAGATGATTTATGTACTAATATTGTATATTAATATCTATAGTGATATTGTGTTTGCATTTAAAAAAATCAAGAATTACACCTCTTCTCAACCTATTGAAGGTTGTTTTTTTTAAATGAAAATAAGAAAAACATACTGTTTAATGTAATAATATCCATAGTCGTATTCTGTTAGCATCACTAAAGTTCTTAGAGTAGGTAGAAGTGAAGAGTAGCTATTTGTATGACAACCGATATGTTGTATTAATGCACCACAAATTAAAGGCATTTGCTCTTTACTAGGTAGATTGCTGGAAAGCTAGAAAAAATAATAACTAAATAAATAGATATGCTATGATCAAAGAGATTTTTTTAGTAATAAAAATCAACTATACTTGTCATACATTTTAATAAAAAAAATCAGACTGTTAATATAGTGATTGACTCACCATTGCTAACAGGCCGAACTAAATTTTTTTTTAAAATTAAGAAAAAGAGAATTTGATGAAAAGAGGTAAGCCAGTTCAGAGGGGATATTTTCTTTATTGATATTGTTATAAAATAATATCTATTTTAACACATGAGAGATTGAGAATTTTTAATGTTGACATTTATTGTTAATAAAATTTTATTTTCCGTACCCACCAGTTTAGTTAATAAATTCAGTTATAATTAATCAGTAGCGAATTAATCATTATTATAACTTCGAATGACCTGTAACTTAAGAAAACATAATATACACACTTTTTTTTGCAGTATAATCATCTTTTGTGATAGCTAAAGGTAAGAAACAGTATCCAGCACCACAGGGTGGTCTCTCATCAACTCCCAGGGAAATAAAAAGTTCAAGGGAAAAGTACCAATTACAGGGGTGAGATTTTTCCACTTTTTAGTGGATTTCCGCTTTTGTCTCCCGAATTTCAGCCTTTTTATCAAAAACTTCGATTCTCTAAAAGTTTCAGTTTTGTTTTTTATAAATATTCTGCTTTTTCTGAAAATTCAGTTGTGGAAATAAAATAATTATATTTATTTCCGATTTGATATATAGATATAATATATTGAAAGATATATAGAAAATTCAAACTATGTAGCTGCCAACCCTTCCGCATATCTACTTATTTTAGCTATTAGCTTTTTACAAGCAGAAAATAAGATTTTCCTCATTTTTACCCATCCGCTAGATAGCTCGTATTTTGGTAATCCAGACGTCGCTGCATTTTAATATCAAACATCAATTTTCGTATTTACCTGATTTAAAACTTGCAAGTTGCAATTCTTATTCAAGCGATTTCAATATTGTTCATTGCAATTCTTATTTAAGAGATTTAAAAATCCGAAATCGCGATTTGTATTGAGGCATTTTTAAAATTCTATGTAACGATTCGTATTCCCGCAAGTTTATCCAATGACGTAATTCGTTTTTGTGGTTGTAATAGCCAACATCTATTTTCGTATTTACACCTGATTTAAAAAGTAGGCCTTGGATTCGCATACACGCTATTTTGAAATTATGCATCGTAATTCGTATTTACGCGATCTGAAAATTACGCATCATGATTTGTATTTTCACATTTCTGAAATCCAATATCGAGTTTCATTGACGTGATTTTAATATTGAGATTTATATTCACGCGGTTTTAAAATCCTTTATCGCAATTCTTGTAAAAAGTAAGTTTTTTTCTTGAGTTAGTTACCATAAATGTGGCAGTTTTTTTTTTTTTTGGACGATTATTGCTGTATATAGGCATTACAACATCAGAGAAACTGGATGAGAATATGTTACGGTTATTTCTGCTATAAATCACGTAAGATTTACTCGCGTGAAAATTCAACTTTTTTGCCTTTTGACCAATCTCATCCTTGCAATTAGGAAATGATTTTGTAAATAAAATGTTAACTCGTTAATTTAATTGAAAACATGGGAAGGGAATGGTAGAAAATGTTTCTGGATCAAGAAAATAATCGGTTTTGGATTCAAAAAAGGAAAAAAAAGAAGAAAAAAAAGATCGAAATTAAATTCTGAAAATACCAAACTATCTTGATATGAAAGGTATACTATTGAAGAAATAAATTTTTGAAACCTGAATTTGAAAAAGTATCTCTTTAGAAATTTGAGTGCATAAATTTCGAAACATTTATAAATAGGCAGAGAATCTAATAATATAACTATTTTTAAAAGCACAAACAAAGGTTTAGGCGAAAATTTCTGTCAAATCCTTCAATTTTACGGTTTCAAATTCCTAAAAGATCTAGAAGGTAATTATTTTTTGCATCCCTCAAGAGGTTTTGCAATGAAAAAAAGATACCAGAGAGAGCTTAGGAAAATTTTGCTAAATTTAATGAATAATAATGTGTGATTGATATTTTTTCCATCTCTTACTGACATATTTTGCAATTTTATATTCTAACACACACATAAATGAAAGAAAATGAAAAAAAAAATTATACTTTATAATTTTAAGAAAAGTATATTAAATTAATCATTTTAGTAAATCAAAATATGTAAAAAGCAAAGGTGCTCTATAAATAAGTATCTAATATTATTAACATTATGAAATAAATCCTTACCACTTCATTAATAGTATTTCCGCTTTCAAAAGTTATGAAGCCAATATCTGGATCACAAAAAGATTGCAAGATAGACTAAAATAAAATTGATTTCATAACAAATTAAAAAATCCCCACTACAATAATAAGCATAATACAAAAAAGTACCAAATACAATAATAGTCAAAAAATGAAAAAATTTGATTAAATAAGAATTAGGAAACATGGTTAAACATAATATAAACACCTACAATATCATAATATAGTAGCATAACATATACTACATAAGTAGCAAAAACTTTAAAAACATAATGCAAACTGTTATGAATCTATTATTTTCTTTATTGTGAAGGATTTGAGTCATTATTGTCTAATCATTATCTAATTTGTCCATAAAAGTTTTTCATTTCTTATAAACTTCTTTCAGTTATACTTGCTAACTTTTTTGTCATTTGAAGAAATTTCATAGTTTACCACTGAAGTGAAATATCAGAAAATCATAAATAATCCTTAAGCCATAGATATTTATTGCTTTTGAAATGCCAGAGCATAAGTTGAGTAAACACTCTTACTCAAACTGATTGCCTTAAAAAGTAGCTTTACTTGCTGAGTACCATAGTTCATTAAAAAAATTTCCACCAAAGTTCTACATAAATTTTTTAATAATTCATATATTGTAGTTTTAAAAGAAAAATTTAGATTTCTAAATTTAAAGTTTGAGTGACCTCTAGCAGATAAAGAGGGAGTTTTGAAAAAAAAAAAAAGAAAGAAAGAAATGTATTAAGTATACTTACAACAATACATTCTTGAGATTGAATAACAAAAGACTTTTCAGATGGTGTATTGAAAAGTTCCAAGATAAGAGGTAAAACATCAAGATACTTTTCGTCAGTTTTTATGCTAAAAAGAGTATAAAAAAAACTTAAAACGTTTAGAATTTTTATTACATTTAATCGTGTTTGATAAAAAAAAATTTAAGGGGGGGAGGAGTTAGTAGGTACTATGATTCTGCTTTAGATTCTTGGAGACATTTCTACATAAATTTTAATGTTTTTTTTTTTAGTTCTCCTACCAATTTCTTCAATAATCTGTTTTCAGCGTGTAAAATAAAAAAACTGGAACTCGAACTATGGATCTAGTGATAAGATTATCACAGACTAAGATGCTATCATAATTGTTAATATGAAAAATGCTAATGTACTAATATAAATAATATCAAGTCATGAAATCAGATACAAAAAAGTACTTAGCATAACTAAATAAATAAACCTTTTTTCCCTCAACAAATTGGAATTTTTTACACTCAAAAAGAGAAATAAAAAATTTAAAAATGCCCCTCTTTTAAAATTTATTACTCAAAAACTATTTGATCAAATATTGTGTTTTGTTGTTTGAAATTATACAAGTTATTGTTTAGTAAAACTTTGTATAAAATTAGCCTAGTTTAAAATACCGTAAACCGGGGCGAGTCTACCCATCCAGGGGCGAGTCTACCCATTTCAGTTTTATTTAATTTTCACTATTTTAAATTGCAAATAAAAAAATTTTTACCGACGGAGGACTTAGTTCAGACTCTAAGGAAGATGGCGCTGTAGTAGTTTGATCCGTTTTTATTTATTTGGTGTCTTTTTAACCGACCTGTTCAAACGTCTTTTGAGAGATTTGTATTAAAAATCAGCAAACTTTTAGTTGGTGCTCCGTAAGTATATTATTATTATTACCTAAAATTAATGTAATCTTAGTCTTAGATAAGTTTATCACTTAACCAAAGTGAAAATAGTAACAGAAATTTATACATATATACAAAACAGAAATTTATACATAAACTAAAATGAAATATTATAAAAGAAAAGTAATTAAAATTATAATTTTAATAAATTTTTATTATTCATTTGTATTGTTCATTATTAAATTAAAGGAAACTATATATAATCTTTAAACAAAAATTTTAGCATTAAATTTTCTAAAATCCCTGAACCATATTTAATAGAATGTTGTAAATACCCCTTAAATATGATAGATCAAGAACTCAAATCCATCAAACAAAAAGCTGTTATTTAAAGAATACTTGTATTTTAAATCTTATTTTTTAGCACAGAAAATCGATGGCATAGATTTGTTACCATAGGTTCGAATGGTTTGAGGTGACACCTCAAACACAGTACTGAAAAATCTGATCATTAAATCAAAAACTATTCAAATGTTTAATGTTTTTATTTTATGCTCAATGTTATCGTTTTACAAAATCTAAATATTCATAGAAGTAGAATTTTATGAAACGTGGCTTCCTTTTATTAGGAACATGTTTTTAATGATTTTTATTTTAAAGAAAATGCAATTACAAAATTTGTGTGTTTCATTCATTAAATAGAATGCTTCAAAATTTGAGTACTTTTAATAGTTTTACACTTTTATTAGTTTCAATTTATAAGCTTAATATTTATAGTATTTTTTTATGTTTTATCCCCTCCATTCACTGAAATATATGAATAGGAAATTAAATAGCGTCACATACCTTCCTTTCATAACATGCAGAAGAGGTACTTTAAATGAAGCATGAGAAACAAGATAAGCTACGAGATTTAAAATTCTGGCAGTTGTAGAAGTGGGAGTCTTCAGCATAGGTTTTATTTCCTGAATAGTAGCAGGAACTGGATCCAAGTTCTCTTTTTGATCTGGTGGAGGCAATAGCAGTGTTTCTAGCAAGGCATCTAAAACAGCTCTGAAAATTTTTTTAAATGATGAATAATAATTACTTAACAATTAGAATACATTTATTTAAAAAAAAAAAAAAAAAAAAAAAAAAAACTTCTAGAACATTTGTTAAAAAAAGGTTATTAAACGAAACTCCTTTTAAAAGAAAGTATTCACAATTATAGGATCACATTCATCACATCTGCATAATTTTTTGCTTCTACATTAGATATACAAAAAAAGTTAATGATTTCTTAAATTTTCATTAATTATTGAATCACTAATTCCATCCAATCACAATTACAAAAACTCAAGAATATCGGAAAAAAAACTACTAAGCTTAAAAAAATTTTTGAAAGAAGGAAAAAATCACTGATTAGAAAGAAAAATTTTTTTTCTCAGTTAGAGGATAAGATTAAATACTAATAATTTCAAAGTCTCTTTGTTTAAATAATAAAAAATAATTTCAAGAACTTTATAAAAATACATAGTCAAAACAATTTTTAAAACTAAATTAGTATAAATTCACTCAATTTAGTATGTTGACAAACTTATGATTTTTGAAATGCTAATTTTAAATGTTTTAAATAAAATAAAAAATTATTAATCAATTTTTTTAATGATAAATCTAAATCATATAAGATTTGTTACTGCATTTGCTAAAAATTTGAATTAGATAAATGAGATTTTTAAAAATTTTGCTAATAAAAAATATTAAGTGCTTTATTGTTTTTTCGCCATAAAATAAATAAAAAAGTACTGAAAATTCTTAAAACCAGAAATTTAGTTAGATAAATAGGAAACGTTACTATTTTAAAAACTAAGGATCCAGTTCCTCAAGTGCAAATTTCATGCTTTTAAAATTACAAATAAATCTTATAATCATGCACAGTTTTGAAAAGAAAATGCTGAGCTTTGCTTGGAAACATAAATTTTAAAAACCTATTTCAAATTATTTACAAAAAAAATTACAATTTTAAAGAATCATTATGGTAAATAAAATATAAATTAAATTATTATATATCTATAAAAACATATTTAGTAATTTTACTTTAAGTTATATGACACTACTATTAATTTATTTAAATTTTCATTACTTACAGAACTTTCAATTATTTCTAATTACATAGACAAACAATCTTTAAGAGACAATCACATAATAGAATATGATTTTCAAATCTATTTAAAAATTAAACACGTTTAAATTTTTTTATCAGAACATAATATTTTTAATTAAAGACTTTTTTTAATTGCAAATAAACCAAGCATTTTTTTTTTTTTTTTTTTAATTTTAGGTTTTAAACCTTAAGTTCTTAATTTTTCACTTTTTTTATGTACTCGTCAACATCTTTCAACCAGGGTTCATACTCAAAAGGAAGAAATGTTTTCTCTAGTTTTTCTGACAGATTTATGTAAAATTTATATTTGAAGAAAATGTAAATTAAAATTATAAATAAAATAGTAACTCTAAGAAAGCGTTAATAAATTAATTTTATTTTTAAAAAAAATCAGGTGATTTAAATAATGTCAATTGTGACAGAAATTGTCAGAACTGTAAACATGGCTGAAAGGGAAAATAAGAGTAAAAGAATTTACTGGTCAATACTAAACAAAAATAATAATAATAATAATAACAATAAAAATATATAAATAACCAGCATATTATTGAAGTTAAATCATATTTGTAAGAACATTTTCAAAAACAAAAACACAAGAAACAATTAAAACAATAATTAATAAACAATAATTATTTAATTACGGGAAAGATAAGCATCAATAAGATTGCAAAACATAATTGAGCGATAATTTAAAAAGAAAATAATTTTAATCTAAGAAACAATACATTTTTTGACACAAATTATCGAACCATCCTAAAAAAGGAAAAACTACAAATAAACAATCCATATTTAATCAAAATTAATTTATATTTATTTAAATAAGTCAAATAGAGTAAATAACTAAATAATAATACTTTTTATCAACTGACCAGTAAAAAAATATATAAATAAATCAACGATAAAAACTTAGTATTTTTAATCCTTAGTTTTAAAATAAATAAAGTATCTTAAAATATGAAACAAAGCTGCACGAAAAGTTTAAAATAATAATCAATAAAAGAAAAAAACAACTTTTCAACAACTAAGTGATTCAAAAAGAAAAAAGAAACTAAATTAATAAAAATATTATACAAATAATCTGTATTTCGTTGAAGTCATATTCAATCAATTAATGATCGTTTTTAAGAATAGAAATATAAAAAACGGAGAGAAAAAAATATAAAAATGCAAGATGTTAAAATTTTCTACTTAAAAAAGAGTGAATCATAAACAAGATGGATAGATAGATAGAAAATATAATCACAAATTTAGTAAAAAAGTATTTTAAAAAAAAATTGTTTGAATAATAAATATCAAACAACAACAACAAAAAAAAAAAAAAAAAACTAACAAATGCACGAGTTAATTGATGTTATTCAGACTTTAACAAACAGACAAAACAGACTTTAGAGGAAAAAGAGGACCATTTATGGACCCTGTATTTTTTGAAGAGAGAGGGGCAGTTGAAAGTGTGCAAAAAATAAATAAATACCACTTTTTCAAAGTTAGCAGTTCAGTGAGACATTAACTTAAAAAATAAAAAAAAAACTGATTTTGAAAAGCAATTGAAATAAGTAGAATTAAAAATGTAAAAATAAAAAGTAATAAAATTAAACAGTGAATATTTTAAAATGTAAATATACTAACCTAACAATAAATGAAGCTGTTGGAGCAGCTAAATCAGCTAATTGAACACATACACGTCGCAGAAGTTGTTGTAGTGGATGGCAGCTTGTAGCTGAAACAATTTAAACATTTTCAAAATGCTGAGAATTATTAAGAAAAATTAACAATCAGATTTGTTTCAAGCAAGCCAATTATGTTTTATTTTAAATTCTAAATGTTAACTGTACACAGCACTTGCAGATCTCGAAGCAAAGTTAATATAAAAAGTTTCACTGTCAAAAAAAAGGACATAGTTCTTTGATTTTATAAATGTTATTGCTACTCAAACCTTTGAATTTTAAACAGCCTGGTATTCACACAATATTTGCATTAAAAATGAATGAAAATAGTAATACTGACTTACCTGCTAAACTAACAATCACCTCTTGAATAGTGCTGCTCAGGGAATGTAAATGAGCACTCCACAACTTACGGTAATTAACCATTTTAACAATCTCGTCATCAGAAAGAGGCTAATTTATAATGAAAGCATAAAAACAGATTAAAATCCTTCTTTTATTATGATTATGCATAAGCAAAGATAAATATTTATAAAGGCAGATGTAAGCCCTTACAATTTAAAGATATTGAACATGGTAAATGAACATTGCTTATACATGGTGTTCTAAACAAAAAAGGGGTTGTTTTACACTTGACTCCACCTGGTAGCATTCCATCGTCAAAAGAGTAACAGGAGTGGAGTTTGGTATCATTAGGTTAGATATAGGTTTTTCCAAATATGAAACACTTCCATATTTTTTCAATCTGAATTATACTATTTTTCGAGCTACCTCAATTTGAAACAATTTGTACCCCATTTTAAATTTGCCATTGCAGTGTCATTTGTAAATCAAACTTGCAAGTCAAATTAGTGTATTTTTTCTCACAGAATTCAAATTTGCAATAAAAGAAAGCAGTTACAATTCAGAATTTTATGTTATCTGAACCCCATTCCGTGAGTTTGGGGGAGGGGGGATCGAGTTTGATATTATTGAACACAATTTTAAAAAATATTTCTGGCGTGCAGTTTTAGATATTTGTTCTGACTCATCTTTCTTGATTGACATTTCATAATTTCCAAACTATTTGGACAGCCCATGTAATTAAATAATTTATTTCAAAACCAAACAAACATTTTACCTCTCTTGTCTGCAATGGCAGAGGTAATGGTAACAGTTCAGATAATACTGTTAAACCAGTAACAAAGTTACTAGGAGATAGACTTATAAACTTCAAGACTTCCTGGACCATTTCAGTCCATAAACTTTTGCTCAGAGCTGTAAAAGAAAAAAATATCACTTTACATCAAGTTAAAACAAATATAATGAGTAATAAACATCGCAAAACATACACATAGCTTATGTTTTTCACTTTAAATAACTATTAACAATTTTCAGAAAGAAAAAAAATGTATTAAAAAAATTCTATAGAATACTGTTAGAGACCAGAGATGAGTTAGCAAAAACTATTTTCAAGTGCATAATATTTTTTATATCAAGAAAAAAAAACATACCTTCTTCTGACTCTGCAGATCCTAAAAATGGTTGTGTATAAGTTAAAAGTGCTTCAATAATTTCAGCTTGAACCTAAAAAATTTTAATCACAAATAAATCATTATTTTAATACTCAATTACGTTTTTAAAAGTTAATAGTAAAACTAATCATGTAAATTCTTACCATCTGGGAAAGTTGGTAAGAAAAGGATGTAGGTGGCACAAGAAGCATTAGAGAAAAAACTTTCAGAAGAATTGGAACAGCTGTTAAATCTTTGAACTGCAAAAAATGATGATAAAATTAAGAATTTATATTCAGTGAGTTAATAATGAATTAAACATTATACTAAATAACATTGAAATTCGGAGTACGATTATTTTAAAATCTAAAATGAAATATTGTTAAGCATTATAACTGAAAAAATTAAGATGTGAGAATAGTAATTGGAAGCAATTTAAAGTAAATTCTAGCAAACGTCTTTTTAGTTTAAAGTAATACATATTACTTTTTAGGCAAATTACAGATATAATCATGAGTACCAAGGATAGTTTTAAAAAAATTATACAAATTTATAAGCATTAATTGAATCAAATAATTTAAAGAACTCAGTAATTCATAAACTAGATTCATATTCATAAAGAAAGCTACACAGCTTAATTTATTTTTTCTATGTTGTTGAACAGCTAACCCAATTTTGAGTTTACAACTATCAAAGTTCAATTCCGTAGCTTTGCAATTTCGCAAAACAATATTCAAACCAATCCAGAAGACAAGGGTACTCCTGGATCAAGTATTGAGTACACCTTTATTATTGAAAATAAAGTAAAGATGGTCTTACAATAAAATCATTCAAATAGGAGGCTTGCAATAGTAAAGAAAATATCTTAAGTTTCTTGAAATAAACAAAATTTATTCAGCTGTGTTTTAAATCTCAAACTATCTACTTTTACGAAAAAACAAGACAATTAAATGTTCAGCTTAAAAAGCATTTTAATCCAGAATAGAGGCTTTAAAATCTAATTCCTGGATAGAAAAAGACAATTTTTAATAAAAATAACATGTAGTTTTGATAGTTTGAATTTAGTTGAATAAAGCATAATCAATGTGAAAAGAGAACATATAATGTCATAAAATCAGAGATATAAACACCTAGCCAATATAACGTAGCACCTTTATCAGTGCCAAAATCAAAATGGAAAATACAGAAATGCAGAAGTAATTACATACAAAATTTTTGCTCATTCAAATTTGCCTTGATACTCTTGTTTTAATAAACAATAAATAATCTCTATAAAAATAAAACTTACTTCAGTGCCCCGACTTGATATTAGGTGAGCTAAATTTGATTTCATTATGAAAACAGAAGGTTTTATAATGGCAACAGTTAAAACACCTTGCAAACCAACTAAAGCTGGAGACTGGTGAGATGGTTTGAGAAATGTATCACAAATATTCTAAAAATAAAACAATACTTTTTTGAATAAGTAAAATATAAATTACATTTCAGTATGCAATAGTACAAATTAATTTTAAGAAGAAATTAAAATTATTCTAAAAGTACTGTATTTTAAATACTGTTAAGAACATCATTTTAAACTCACTATATCTTATATAACAGCCCAAAAAAACTTTAAATAACATTTAAAATAGAATAAACAAATGTTACCAAAAAAAATAGAATACATATGGTCTAGCTTCATTTATTGAGCTATTGGGAATAAAATTAATAAGAAAACATAAAAAAAAATAATAAAGCAACATCAGATAATTGAGTATTTCTTTAGGGAGAAATTTCTATTAAAAACATGTCTACTTTTTTGCCTAAATAATTTTTTAGATATAATAATATTTATTTATCCATTTGAAATTTATGTGAAAAAACATGCCTATTAAATAATTACTGAGAAATTTAAGAAATGTTGAAAATTATCTCATTGAATACTAAGGTAAGTTTGTTTAATGAACTAATGAATGTTTAATGAACTAAAAGATAATCTAACAATTTGCATAGGTACAGATTTCAAGTCTTCATTTTCCCAGTAATTCATAACCGTCATTGAACAGTCGACCTAATTTTGGGTTTAAGATTACAAATAATCAACTCTGTAGCCTTGTAATTTTGAACTCAACCCAGAAGTCAAAAGAACTCTTGGATAAAGTATCGTAGAAATTTTGCCTTTATGCAGGACTTTTAGATGGAACTAACCCGCATTTGCATTACATGGAGGAAAACCTCCCACGCTTAGCCTTACGGCAAGGGAACTCTAATCCATTATCCGTCTACCACCGAGGGGATTGTGTTGTGCTCAGTGCGAAATAGGTGCGGAATTCGTATCAACCAACCATCAGGATTCGATCCTAGTTCACCTAATTGGAAGACTAACGCTCTATCCCCTGAGCCACCATGGCTCTTTTTCCTGTATTAAAAAATATATATTTAAAATGAATAAAAAATTTGAAATAAAAAATATATATTCATCAGATAAGTCAGAATGAAGCTGGGAATAGGTCTAGCATTTAAAAATTACAAAGTTGGATTAATCTATGGGGAAAAAATAATAAACATGATACTGATGTAAATTTTTAAAAAAATATTAATAAATTTTACAAATTTAATTTTTTGACAAAAGTTAATTACATTTTTAACAAAATGGAAAGAGAATGGATAAGATTAAAAATTATTAATATGTATTTTCAATAAATATTTTGGTTAAAGTAATACAATTTACACAAAAAAAAAATTAAAATTGAAGATACACACCTGAAGAATATTTTTTAAACTATCCATTCCATCATTTGCAGCAATTTGAATTACAGCATACATGTATTTTAATTCCACACGCTCATCCCCAAATTGACCTAAAAGATGTTTTTAAAAAAGCAAACTATTCGTCAGATGGAAAAGCAAAATTATATTGCATATTGTAAGCAAGCGGTCACATATTTATTTTTAAAAAGGAATTATAATACAAGACAAATCACACAGCAAGATAAATAAGAGAAGATGATGTCCCCAACAGGTTACACAAAGAGAAAAAACATAATAGTGAACAAGCCATTGCTGGGAGATCTTTTTTTAAGTCCAGAATTAGCGTTAAAGATTTATACAATAATTAAAATATAATAATAATATTTTATAACATAACATTAATCATAAGATGATATTTTTTAAATGTTACGTAGTTAAACTATGCAATAGATGTATTTCAAGCATAAAAATATTACAATACAGAGGTCTCTCTTTAAGAATGTCCTGGAGACCAGATTCCACTTTTCTCTAACTCCCACATTCAACAATAGTGAAATACATGAATACCAATTCCCTATTAACTAAGTCAGTAACTAATATTTAGGAATATTTCTTGTTTCATTTTATTCATTAAAATGTATTTTATAGAACTTAATTAACAATAATTTTAATTACGTTTTAAGTCTTTTCTAAACTTAGTCAAACTTCACTTAACTTATTATACCAATTTCAATTTAAAAAAATATTTAAAGCTTTAAATTTGATAAAGAAAATCTATAAAATAAATTTTGATAAATAAAATAAAATATTCTATAATAATTATTCATAACTTAATAAATAGAGAATCGGTATTCACATAATTTTCCATAGCTTAACATGAGAGATGGGGGAAGTAGAACCAGGCACCAGGACAACTTAAATGTGGCTCGACCAAGATGAGTTTCCGGTTGATAAGATATTTGTGGCTCTTACCACTTTTTTACTGTAATTAATTAAACAATTAACTACCACACTAATTAATTAATTAATTAACTACACGTAGGTATTTCTTTATGTGTAGTATTCATTGGATTATGACAATAAATTTCATTGTATCTTTATTTACTTCTTACAACACAGCAAAAAAACATAGATTTTTTACTTTGCTAGCCAGATAAAATATATTTGAAACATGGCGGTTGTTATTATTTTAGACAGCTGCAATAAGAAACATTTGTTGTATTATCTAAAATGCATATTCAATCATATGAGACTTTCAAAACAGTATAAATAAATAAGGGTTTCAAGAAAGAAACAATATATATGTACATGCATATAATTTTGCTTATTGAAGTTTGCATTGGAATATCCAACCATCAAAACTTGCTGAAAGATTGATAACTTTGTAGTGAGCTAAAAAATAATCAGAACGATCTTTTTTCAAAAAAAAATCAGGATATTTTTTTAACTAAAAAGTATATATTGCTCTATTTAATAACACAAGAAATTATAAAAAATTAACATTTTAAATTTTAAAATTACTTTGTTAACAATTTTTAAGATAATTTTATCAATACGGAATAACTCTTAGTTTTATAAAATTAACCAGCATCAATTAGATAATATTCTTTCACACCAATGTTAAATTAAATTTCACAATTGAGTTCAAAACGTCTTTTATCAAATACTTTGAAGCAAATTTTTAAAAATCTTGAAATGGAAACACAGTGAATAGGCCATTCAACTATTTTTGTGTGAAAATAATTTTGCAAGTGATGCCTTAATTAACCATTTGAAAATTCCATGATATAGTTTCTGAATTGTTTATTAGAATCAATTCTTATTAATATGAGATGGGAAAAAATTAATTTAAAAAATAAAAAGCTACGCTTGCTAATAATAAGAGTAAAGAATCAATCAATCACGTAAAAATTTGATAATGCAAATTTGTTAGTTTCGTTTCAATAAACTGACTGAATTCCCAAAAAAGTTATAAATAATGAATTCTGCAACTACTATAACTGCCTGAACTAAGTATATATTTGTCCCTGAGTTTGAATAATCAAATTTTTGCGATTATTACCAGCATTAATTAAAATTAAAATAAAAAATTGGATCTATAATTCAAATCTTGAGATTCTACATATCAATTGTTCAAAACCCAAAATTGTTCAAAACCCAAATTTGCATTTGTAGAAAATGGAATGTTTGAAAGACACATACAAATCAGAAATATCAGGACAAAAAGCTAAAAATCAGGACAAAATATTTTTTTCATTAATTCAGGAATATAAGGACAACTTCCAATTCTGTAATTAATAATAAGAAAGTTTTTAAGATTACCTTGAGGCAAAGAAACGTATTGTAAAATCCGGAGGGCAGTTATTAACTCTGGTGGTAGAGAAGCAGCATCATCCTTATGTGCTTTTAGAATAGGCATCAAAGCATTAACACACTCATATGTGTAATTTGAAATAGCCCGAGTAGGAGCCATCCATAAGCCCAAATCATGAAGTTTAGGAGTGATTTCTATGAAGCACATTATGTAATAAAACAATTAGTAAAACACTTAATCAAAAATAGGCATCTTAATTTATTTATGGATAATTATAAAATTACTGGCAAATAATTTTTAAAACAAAAATTATGAAGGTATGAAATTTTCGAAACTATCTAAAAGGAAATTATAAAATGAAAAAATATTATTTTCACAATGTTAAAGAATGGAGAACAATATATTTTTACAATGTCAAATATTGTATCATCACGTTCATTGTTAACAGTGACATAACATAAATACAAAGTGATGCTACCTGTGGGATGAAAATTAATTTAAAGTGTCTATTGTGAGAATAGCATGTTCTTCCATGAATTTCTCAATAATTTATTTTAATACTCTATTATGAATTTATATTATTTAAATTATTTCAATGAAAGTTCTAAATCGAAGAATATTATTATGATCCACAAAAGCAAAAATAAAATATCATTATGAATTTTAAATAATAGGACAATTAGGAAAAAGTTAGAGAAACAGATAAAAATATCTATATTTGTAAAGAATGCTTTTGTTAGAGTAAGAAAATTAAAGCAGATTGTAAAAGAACTACCTTGCTGACTTAAATTAAAAAAAGCATCCGAAAACTTTTCTAGAATCTGCACATCTTCTGAGTAATGAGTTACCAACATCAAAAGTTCAGTCACATAACCAGCACATGATGATTTACTTAGTTTCAAATCCCAGCTTTCTTCTCCTAAAAGAAACATTAAGAAAAGGAAAAAAGTTAAGTTAAAAGTTACTAACTTTAAAAATATTTTAAAGCATTAATGACCACAGTACCTTTTTGGGGACAGTTTAAAAATTACATCATGAAAATCACTGGGGGCATAAATTTTACAGAAATTATTTGTAGGCGTTCACTTTTTTTCAGTTTTATAAACTGTTATTATTTAAAATTGAAAAAAAATGAATGACAAACAATTAATAATGTAAAAATGCATGCATCATTGTTTCATAGAAAATACAGCATTTTTAAGTCAAACTTAAAATTAGTTTTTCCAATGTCAAAAAAAAGGTTAATTTGCTCAACTGTTTATGAACTAATTTAAACGAAATCAAAAAATATTTTAGAAAAGGCAATTGTTAAAAATACATTTTTTTTTTTTTAATTTCCCACCATTCCAGAATTTGGCATTTCTTATAGCAAATTTTTCATTACAAAAGTACAAAGCAAGAACACTACACGCAAGAGAGCACTGCATTACGGCATAAGTAATATAATACATATAAATAATTATAATCACAAATAACTACAATTATAAATAATTATTGTGACTTTTACTCTTAATTATAAATAAGGGATTCTTGGTTGTATTCTTGTTTAGAATCAATCCAAATACTTTTGCAAGGATTTAACATTTAAAGTTTTATAATGATAGCATTACTCTTAATTATCCATATTTCAAAAAAAAATAGTAAACATGAATGACATATACATATATTCATTACAGGTTGTAAAAGAAAAATAAATTTCTAGTTTGACAGATGGTTCTTTAGTTGACATCTGTAATACTACTATATCAAAATTCCTCTTTCATCACCATTGATGAATAGAACATTGATTAGTTGTGTGGTTAAAAAGAAATAGCATACATAAGCTTAACCTTGAAGTTTTGATTATAACAAGAGAAGACAGAAGAACCTCTAATAAGTACAATATCAAGAAGTACAATAACGGGACAAGTTTTCTTTATTAAAGACTTTTTTAATGAAATAAACTGTATTTATGTTACAAAGGGAAGAAACATTTAACAAACAGCTAGATCAAATCTTTCACTTATCTGGCTAACCATGAATGGATCACATGATCCCTCCATCTATTTTATATTTCTGAGAACTAATTTGTTGTCTAAACAAAGATAAAAAGCAAACCTTTTTATTTAGAAAAAAAAACTTTCTAAACTTAAGAATAAAAACTATTGCGCCAAAACATTAAATCACCTCATTGTAATTAATTAATTATACGTTAATTTCATATTAATACGATTTTAGTTTTCATTATTTTCTTCATTTTATTTCACTTTTTTAAGTAGTTTAAACTTCAAAAACTTGCTTTTCTTAAACCTGGGTAAAATCTGGTAACCCAAAAAATTTTCTTTTAGTCAAATATAAACCAAATTGTTTATAAAAAAATTTTATTAAGCTGAAACATCAATAAAAGAAGTTAGAGAAAACATTTGAGTGTAAGAAGGTAAAAACATACTAAATAGCCTATCACACAGTGCATCTTTAAAGCATAAGCATAATAATAAAATATGACATGAAAATAAAAACAGGGGGGTTGAAATTTAGGTTTAATAGCATTTTTATTTTTAGTCAATTAATTTCATATTTGTGCACCTATTCCTTCAATGTTAGAATTTGAATTGTTACATTTATAAAAATCTATATATAAAAATTTTAAACAATAATTTGTTTTAGCATTAGTACTTTAAATATTAATCAGTAAAGATTCTTCTTTTTTCAATAAAATAGAAAAAAAACCTGGCAATAAATTTAACCATTTAATAATCGATTAAATACTCAATGCATAATAAATGAAAATTTTAACCAATTAATCAAGTAAATTTCACTAACCAGTTAGTTGCACAAAAGGCAGAAGTGCTCGTAAGTTTTCAGAAGTAGTCAAAACATTGACTACAGCAGGACGGCCGATAGGAGAGAAAATCATAGTATACATGTGGTGGAGTACAGAAACAATTTCTGGATCATCAGGCGCTTTTTTAACACCACCTAGAAATTTTAAAGCAGTAATATGAGAAGCAAATCATGAAATTAATTTATTAAGCAAAACGAGACTTTAATGCAGTTTTGTATCATTTCAGAAAAACATTTTAATGAGTGTGAGATTAGTACCAAAACAGTGCAGCTAAATTTTTGATTAAAGGAAGAACATAATCTAAGATGCGTTTTTTTTTTTTTTTTCCTTTCAAATTAGTTCACTTCCCATATTCAATTTCCTACAGAAAAGGCTAGATGCATGATCAGATAGTATTTTATTTGATCATTTAGTAGTTTGAAACTCACATTAAAATAATGTTTCTTTTGGTTTTGAAGTTGTATAAGTCCACACAATTGATGTCTGGGTTGCACGATATGAAGATTCCACAAAATAATTCCATCAACTTTTCTTATCTAAATTGTAGTAGCGTAATGCACACATGTGCTAATCTCTTTTGAATATCAGTATTTTTTTTTTATAATAGCCTATTGGTGTAGTTCTAACCTGACTAAAAATAACCCATTTTTAATGCCAATCAATATTTTAAATGTTATGAAAATATTTCAGATAATTTGAAAGTGAAAGGATTTTAAATTTATATACATATATCAATAAATAATGAATTTAACAAAACACACCAGTTGTAAACATGAAATTATTATTAACAACAATTTAAAAAAATGTTAGATCAAATTATTTCAAAAATTAAGATTAAAAATCAAAATTAATTTAAAAATTTAGTAAAGAATATTTAAAATATTAGCAATACATACAAATAAATAATTAAAGATAGCCCACAGCATAAAGATATAAACTTGAATCATTTTTATCAAAAAATTGTCAAACAAAGTAACTTTCAGTATTATTAATTACTATACCTCGTTCATGATAAGCCAGTAAGGAATCTACATATAGTAAAGTTTGTAAATGATATGCGATTTGCATTCCTAAGTTTTGTGCAACACTTTCTTCAGCACCTTCTTCTCTAGTTTCGTCCTATTAAAAAGAAGAAATTTGATCATCAAGTATGAAAGAAATATATGCTGAGGAAAATTGTAGATTAAAGTAAAATCTAAATTGTTGCATAGTTTAAAAATTATAGTTCATTGATCACTACAGTTTCACTAGCCAAAGGTACAATTTGTAGATATGTGCAATCCACAATTAGCCTCCTTGCTCATTGTTTCACAGAAAAAATTAAACCAGTTTATTAAATTACAAAAAACAATATGGGTTCATACTTGATCTTAAGACTTTATGTTACTTATTTTACTTAATGCTTTTTTCTTTCTTTATGTTGGTTCATTATATTGTTCTTAGTTTTTGTTGCTGCAGTTGCCTTTTAATCTTGCCATTGTAAATAAAAGAAATTAGGATTTATAGTTCATCCATCCCACTTTAATGATTACAAAATTTTAAGATCAGCTTATGATGATTTCTGTGGCTAATTATCACCCTTTTGTTAACTTAAATATAAAGGTAATAACATGCCTCAATTTTAATAGAAATGGCCCGTTTTAAAACTTTGATGCAGAATTTTTATAAAACATATCTTTTATAACTTTTTTCATTATTTTGTATTAATTTAGGTCAAATTAGTGAAAATATTATATTTAGCAACGTAATAATTTATGGTTATGAAACACCAGTGGTACACACACTAAAGGTAAAATCTGCTAAACACAGCTCACTTCCAAATACTAATTTTTCAAATTTGCACTTATTTAGATCTAAAAGAAAGAGTTATTCATCACTGAATTTCTTTAATTTTAAAGCCATTATTGATACATTTATGAATAAAGAGGGAAAAAAATTCCAACTACTTTTTTGGAATTTATATTTTAGTACAAATATAATTCTGATAATCTAACACACTTTTTTAGTATCAATTAGACTATTTTTTATAATTAAAAAACACAAATATATAAATATATAAATATATATATAAATATATATATATATATATATATATATATATATATATATATATATATATATATATATATATATATATATATATATATATACGAGGTTTTTTCTTTTTCAACCTCCGATGGGCTGTAAAGAAAAGACGGGTCAATATAAAAAAAAGATTTTATTACCAAAAGTAATGTACAATACAGCTTATTTCTCTACATAATCACCTTGACGATTAAGGCATTTGTCATATCTGTGAACAAGCTTTGCAATACCCTCTTTATAAAATGTAACCGCCAATGATTGGAAGTGAGTTATGAGGGTTTCTTTGAGCTCCACGTCAGTTTGGAAGCGCTGCCCTCCAAGCCACTGCTTCGGTTCAGGGAAAAGATGATAATCACTCGGTGCTAGGTCGGGACTGTATGGTGGGTGCTCGAAAATGTCCCATTTAAAGTGCTGAAGGAGTCGTTGGGTTACACGAGCGCTGTGGGGACGGCCATTGTCCTGTATCAGAACAATTACAGAAGTCAGATTGCCTCTCGTTTTTCTTGAATAGCTCTCCGTAAGCGTCGCAAAGTTTCACAATATGAATCTGCATTAATTGTTTTTCCAGGCTGCATTAACTCCACAAGCAACACACCTTTATCGTCCCAAAAAACAGTTGCCATAATCTTACGGCTGTTGAAAGGCGTGTCAAATTGAACCCTTGTCTCATCACCTGTCACAATGGATTTCAAAAAATCTTCTCCATCAGTATTGTAACGGTCAAGAAAATCCAAAGCTGCACCCATTCGGAGAGTTTTGTGGTTGTCAGTCAACATCCTTGGGACCCAGCGAGCGCAAACTTTTCTGTAGTGCAACTGTTCAGTAACAATAGAGTACAGGGCAGATCTTGAAACACCTGGAAATTTAATCGATAATTCACTTATGGTGAACCTTCGAGTTCCCCTAACCGCTTGGTCAACGCTCTGAACAATGTCGTCTGTAGCGACAGACTTGTGTCCTTGACCGCCTTCGTCACGAATATCAGTTCGGCCACCTTTAAATTTTTGACACCATTCACGAACACCGCCATCACTCATAAAGGTGTCTCCATACACTCAACTCATTCTTCGATGAATTTCCGCTGCACTGTTTCCTATTGCCTGCAAGAAACGAATAACAGCTAGCAATTCACAGTTGGCGGGAGAATCAATAGCGACAGCCATGTTTATGTGACTGCAACTCAACTGGAAATGACCTGTTGGAATCGGCATGACAGAGCGTTTGAGCGGGGAAGATGCGCAGTCCCCTACTGCGCACACCAATCACCTGCTGCATTCCTGGCCATCATACTGTGCGATCGGAGGTTGAAAAAAAAAACAACCCTTGTATATATATATATATATATATATAACAGTTAAAGAATTAAAGAACTTAATAACTCAAATAGATTAATTTAATATTTAGAAATGTAAAACTGAGTTCAATCTGTAAACTTGAAACACTATAACTTAACTAAACTAAATAAACACTATTACTAACTGTAAATTAAACACAAGAAATAGTTAATACTTTGTGTAAATACTTACAACAGAATGCAAAAGTGCTCTTCCAATATTGTTCATAAGTTCAGAATTAGATAAAAGAAATAACATTCCTTCTTGTGTTGAAAGAAATTCTTGAAAAAGTTCTTTTATAGCTGATAAAACATATGGATGTCCAGACAAAGCTGGAGAAGACAGCAAAACAAAAATGTTTTCTAGAAGTTTGCTATAAACAGGAGGAAAAAAAAGAGACTATAATCATGAAAAACTCGCAATATAGAATTAATTTAAATTCATATAATAAACAAAATTTAAGAAAACTGTTTGTTCAAATCAGATTTATTGAAAAAATTACCAAAATGTGACATTATAATTACATTTTCAAATTCCTTAAAACTCAATCAATGCTCTCTTTTTTTAGGGGAAAAAAATTTAACACTAAATTACTTTTGGATGGCATTGTTGAAACACTTTACTCTTAAGAGTTCTTAAGAGCTAAAAGTTCTCTTAAGAGTTCTTAAGTGAAAAAAGTCTCCATAATATTCTTCCTTCTGTCTAAACCAGTTTGTGCATTTCTGGATAATAAAATATATTGATCTCAATTGTTAAAATATCTATACAAATAAAAAACAAATGTTAAGAATGCAAGTAGCTAAAAAAAAATTTAAAGTTAGAATTTTTAATCAAAAATAAATTGAGCAAAACTTTCTTAACAGCAAAAAAGAAGAGAGAAATCTACGTGATTTATTCCTTCTTCTATCTACTCCAGTTTTTGCCTTTTTTAATAATACAATAACACATTCTATGTGCATAGATATTTTGTTTATACAAATAAGAAATGTTGATTATGCAAGTAGTTTAAAAGAAATTAAGCACTTACTATTGACATAGTTATTTTAGCCAGAACATAATTTTTATAAGAAAACTTGTATAAAAATTTTATCATAAAATAATAAAAGTCAGATATTTAAATGATGAATATCTTCATATTTATTGTTTTATACATTCATTAAAATATAGAGCATTAAAGAATTCAAAAGAGACATATCAATGCCGTGCATTAAAAATTAACAAATTCAACAATAAAAGATTCTATTCATACAAATAACACATACTTTTCTTTAAACATTCGAAGCAATGCAGGCTGAGGATTATCAGGAGATTTCTGAAATTCAAACTGAGATCTGGCTGGCAAGGACCGTTTCATTTGAGCCTTAAATAAAAAGACAGTTCATGGCATACACAAAATAGTTAAACTTTCTTGATTAATTAAAACCACATAGATAAAATGTGATTTTTTTAAAAAAAAAAAAAAGAAAAGAAAGAGAGATATTTACTCTCAGTTTATTTTTAAAGATGTTTAGAAAACTATACTGTGATTCTTGTGAAAAATAAATAGGACTGCTCAAATGACAAGAAGGGCATGTGTCAGAATCAGAAATATAGTAGCAATGACAGAGCCACCATTCAGGGTCATAAAGGAAACTAAAAGGATTGTACTCTAGACTACATGTGATCAATAAATTAGCTGACAAGTGAATGTAAAGTCATGTTAAGATGGAAGAATCCGAAGCTGAAAAATTTAAAAATTATATAAATTTTAGTGGCAGATGGTAATTGCATCATCATTTTACTCAGAGAAAATGCTGCACACACGCCAGAAATGGTACCATTTTGATTAACCAAAATCACAGCACCAGTAAATCCTAAATCAATGTATGCTGTTTGTTGCCATTAATAAAAATTTTTACAAACATAGCTTTGCAAATCTAATACTAATGTATTTCCTGAAATTTAACACAAAATTTAAAAAACTCCTACAATTTTTATGAAAACTGTTTGAACAATGGCAATAATCACAAAAAGAATTGCAATGGTCACCCTCCATCAAAAAAAGGATTCATAGATAAAATATGAAACGCAGTAGGAATTCTCTCTTTTTTTATTATTTGTTTGCCTTTTTAATGAGTTACTTGATATTTTATTTTTGTTATTATAAAATTATATGTTACATTTTGGTAGCAAACAAACAATATTTTATTGTAAGAAATTATAAATTATTTTAAAATTTGCATTTTGTTTTATCAATTTCAAAACTTTGTCTTTTCTTATCAAAAATAAATGTTAATGATATTTGGTACAGTGAGGAGCATAGTGGAGGTTACGGCCCTAGCATCAAACCAAAGGGGCATCCAATTGATAACTATGCTCAAAAAAGCTTTAAATGTATTACTTTTTTTATTATGAAATAAAATTTAAAAAAATTAACAAAAAAATATTTGCCTAAAGTAATATAATTTATGAAATAAAAAATAAGAATTTCAGGCACATTTTCAGATTATAAAATTTTAAAAATTTATTTCTTTTAAGAAGAAAATTTTTTTTTTAAATATTTTGGCGAAAATAACAAATTTACCCTAAAATAGATTTTATTGTAAATATGTATATAAATATTTTTCTTAACTAAACTAGCTTTTTTCCTTGCAGCATTTATACTTCTTTCTTTTAGGGCATTCAATCAGAGTTTGCACCGAGAATCTAAACATCTTTGCAGTAGTCATTTTTCAGTAGTGAGGATTTATACAAAACAAATTTTTGATCAGCCCTGGGTTTCAATAAAATCTAAATGCAAAGAAATAAAAAACTAACCACATTCATCCAGGCATTATGATATGAGGAAGTCATTTCTTGCAAGCAGGACACGATCACCTGAATTAAGTTTTCCCCAGAATTGGAGACAGCTTCTAGAACTTCTAAATCTGGTTCAACAGAAGTTGCCCTAGGCTCACCCGCATCTACAGAGTCTTCAGAAACAGAAATTTTCGATTCAGGTAAATGAGTGCTCTGGATGACTCTAGTAAATGGAAAAACATGTTAATTGATTTTTTTGGAATGAGTAATAACATCAGGAAGTCATTAAGTAAACATTTCTTTTCATTAAAAACTATTAATTTAAAAGCATGGAAGAATCCATAACAGACTCCTAAACTCCGTAATTGGAGTTCCAAGAACTTCACTTAACACATTATTTTATTCTAGACTTCCCAATAATTTACTAAAATTGTTTACAAGTTAACTTGTAGAAAAAACTAAACGTAAATCATTTAATGATAGTATGAAATTAAGAAACTCAGGAACTTAAGGATTTTCAAAAAGGATTTACAACTTAACTGAACTAACCATAACTTGTTCTTAAAAATCAAAACCTTAATGTTTAAAAATGTTGCTAAGCGTGTTATTTTATTAAGCTCTACAAATTTAGACACAAAAATATTATTGTATATTGGTTTTTGTGTGGCTAGTAGTAAAATTGAAAATGCATGGAATAAATAAAATTTTAAAATTTGGTTTCTAATGATAATTTTTAACTTGCTTTAATACCACAGAAAAATTACTTAAGTTACATTTATGTTGCATCAATATCCCAAATTAAACATTCCTTTATAAAATGACTTTAACTATTTGCATGCATAGACTTAATAATAATTTTAAAGCAAAAATAAATCAGTTCCAGCAATATAATAAAGAAAACGAAAAAAGAAATACAATATAAAATGTTAAAATAATCAAATTTATTTATCGTCATTTCTACCAAGGGTAATTTTAAAAAATTTGTAAGAAGTAAAAGGTATAAATCAACAAAAGGATAATGTGAAAAAGTTGTGATGTTATGGCTAATATTTTTCAATTTGCTACAATCAAGGATATGTTATATTTAGGTTGTAGATGTATTTAGAAAAAAGTAATTACAATCAGTTTAAAAAAAGATGGTTTAATCTGCATTTTACAATATAAATTTGTGTATGCAGAAACATAATTAAACTAACAGGGATTGTAGAAACATCCTGACAAAAATCAAGACATTGCTTTTAAATTAAAATTTGGTAAAAATTTAATTCAATGCTAAACCACATCTTTTTAACTGAACCACAAAGTAATTCTTAATTTAAAAGACAGAACTGAACAAAAGATACTCTAGAGGCTTGCAAAGTAAATTGGAATGGTTTATGATTATCATCATCAACCATTATCAAGCCAACACTGGATGAAGGTGTCTTAGCCAAACTTTTACAAAAAATTTGACCTGCTACTTTCCTAATTTCATAAAACTCCCATGTTTGCATTTTTTTGGTCCTTCTTTTTTTCTTTTTGGTGGTATGAATGATATCACAAGGATAGTAAATAAAGATGATTTAAGATCAACAATTGTCGGTTCGACAGCCCATTGCCATTTGGGGTGTTTAACTCTCAGAATAACATTTAAACCTTTTGTTTGCAATCTTATATATGTTTTTCGGTACTTTCCGGTGATGATAAATTGACACCTTTTCAAACTTAAGTTGCTCTAAGCTTTTGTATGAAATACATAGAGCCCAATAAATTAAACAAAGATGTGAAAAACTATAATTTACAATTGTACACATATTTGAATCTGCCGATAAGGCCCAAGTTTCGTCAAACAGAAATAAATTTTATGAAAGCTGTTCTACTTTCTGACCCAGAATAAACAGCTAATTTAAATATTGATGGCGACTATGCACTTAAAAATATTCCAAGAATGAGTGATTTATCCATAAAAATCCAATTTGTTACAAAAAAAGAATATGTTAAAGAACTATACTCAATTAGATTCAGAAATACAAATTTTAAACAGCTGTATCCTGTTACAAATGAATTTTACAAAACAAAATTTGAATTAATGTTCAACTTCTCTACTAACTTAACTTCACTTTAATAATCATTGAAATGTTGAATAGGTAATGTAGTTAAAATCGTTGATATAAAAATTTAAAATCAATAGTTAAAACAAAAATAAGTTTAATAAATTGAGTTTTCTTTTTTTGCTCTGTTTTACTTGTTTCCTATGTTATCTGCAACTTGTCCACATTATTTCATAAATTGACCAAACCTTTGTTACATAGTTATAAAAAATATTTCCACACGATTCATTGGCTCTAGTAATACACAATAATTAAAAACTATTTTCTTTAAAGTCTCAGAATAACATGTAATCACCATTGAAAAAGAAAATACAAGAAAACTTTTAAAAAATACAAGCAATACTACTAATGCAAATTTTAATGAGTTTGAATACTAACTTTTCTACAGAATCTGATAGTTCAATAAGTAATTCATAAAGATGAATTTTATTCAATAAAGCAGATATCGATACCACAGCTCTTGTTAACTGAAAATAAGGAACCATATTTAAAGATGCCTTTTTCACAAAATAATTAACAATAAAAGATAAATTATAAACTATGTACACACTTGGTTAAAAATATATCAAAAGTCAATTCAATATTAAACAAAAAAGTCTTAAATAGTAAAAGTTATTCAGTAAATAAAAGGAAGCACACAACAGAACATTATTTTACAATTACATAGTTAACAACAATTATGACGCTGCAAATAAACTAGGCTATAGACAACTGAAGTTTTTTTTCCCATATTTAATTATCAATTTGTGTAGGAAACTTCTTTTTTAGTGTTCATAAATAAAGCATACTTATTCTACTGCAAATACCTACAAATATTGCTTTTTTTTTAAAAAAAAAAAGACTAGTACCATATACAAATACAGTATATTGAAACACAGATTATTAAACAGACATTAAACACAACTTTACTCAATAAAATTTGTTTGAAAATTAACTTTCAGCAAAGAAATTAGTATTTTTCTTATTTTGTTTTCTTTTACATTTATTATCTAAAATAAACAACTATGAGTAAAATTTCCATTTTTCCCTCCAAATAAAAGATTTTAATGAATAAATGATATGTAAATGAATATGTATGAAATGAAATGCATGATATGTATGTGATATGATATGATAAATGATAAACGTAACATAACATACATAGCACTTAATAATAAGGAAGAAATCCAATACAGACACAAGAAGTTTTCATTCCTACTTTTTTAAATAATAAACTTTTTAATACTCAAATTTTTAAAATACACACCGGTTTAGATAATAATAAATCCAAAAGCCTCTGATAGCATGTTTTGGTTGAAATATTCAAGGTAATATCTAAAGAATGAAAATGAAAGAAAAAGTTACATAAAATGATTAAAGGTAATAAAAAAAAGTAAGACATATACAAATATTTTATTGCATCTAAATATAAGCTAACAGATACACTATATTTTTATTTTCTTTCTTTTTTTTATATTAAATACAAATAAACTATCAACACAAACAAACTATTCTTCATTTTACTATTTTGAACAATTTTAATTACAACAAATTTCTATTTTCAGTACTTGATATTACTAAACATCATATCTTAAAAGAGCATAGAAACTACTACATAAATATAGAAAAAGGTTGAAATTTTAATATCAAATAATTAAAATAATTTATTTTTAAAAAACAATGTAATCTTTGTCATTAAAATAATATTGCAGGGGTGATTGTGAGCCCAAGTCAAAATTCCGGAAAACTTCTTGAGTAAAAAATATAAAAAAAAGTTTAAATCGAAAAATTAGAAAAAAATTTAAACAAGGTCTCTTTCTTTTTCTCATTATTTCTTAGTTTACTTAAAATATATTTACAATTTTACACAACCTATGATGACCTGGAGAAGTAATTGAAATTTACAAATATGTCTTTCTTTCTTGAGTTTATGATTTTAATAACTATTTACTGATAAAAAAATCAATATAAATCTTGAATATAAGCTTATAAAGTAGCTCTCCTTACAAACAAATAAAACAAACTGTGTTTTTAAGTTCCACCTTTGAAAATTTGAATTCCGAAAATTTTTGAGATTAATGATTTTTTGAAACATCTGAACCTTTGATCTCCGGAAACTTCCGGATCACGCTTAGCGAAAAAATCCGGAAATCCGGATTTTTTCCAGAGCACAATCAGCCCTGATATTGTATAAAATAACTACTGATTAATCATTTCCAATTATATAGCAAGAAGCATATGAAGAAAAAGAACTATAAAAAACAATTGACACTATTAACCACTAAAATCTACTTAATAATTGAAGGTTTAAATTATAAATACAAACAAAATTACTTAAAATAAGGAACAAAAAATTAGACCAAAAAAAAAAACTTTTTTGGGTAAAATAAGTCCAAATATTTCTTTTTCAACCTATCAAATAAACAATCAATTGGTTTGTATTAAATTCCCTTACAGCATAAACAATTTAAATCAGAATTTTAAATTTATAGACACTTTTTAAACAATCAATTACAAAATATTTGTTTAAAATCTTTAATAAAAATGTGGGAAAACAATGGGTGATATTAGAAACATAAAAATTATTAAAATAACCGTGTTTTGGTATCTCCGTTGTTTGCTTCACAGCAAAACTTTTAGCTGCAGGTATCTGCAAAGTTTTGTGAACCACATATTGAAGTCCAGCTTTTGTGGATATTACTGCATCTATGCCTCGTAAAATCAGCAGCTTGACCGGCAGAACCATATATGGTTGATCAAATAACTGTACCAATTTCTTTGGAATATCTCTCTCCTAAAAAATGAAATGAAAATATACATTATTTCAATAATAAGGTTGTCACTAATAATAACTAACATTTAAATTTACGGCTTTTTACAGCATACCTGCCAACTCTTCCGAATTTCGCGGAAGATTTTATTTTTATATATAATGTCATGGCAAGATTTCACATTCATTTTTTTTCCAGTTTTAAAAAAAAAATTTTATTGATTTTACCTATCATTAGATTTAAATAGCTTGAGCATAGTTATAGCAAGTCTGCTAGTTATTTTATTCGGTTCTAAGTGTTTGCTAAATAAGAATAACTTCAAGGAAATTTTTTCAATTGGCATTTCACTCACTATTAATAGATAGAAGTGCTTGCCTTCTAATGAGATGACCGAGGTTCGAGTCTCAACGTGGGTTAGTCAATACGAATTCTGCACCCTGCTCACATTAATTAGAAGTGAGTGGTAGAAGGATTATGGGTTAGAATCCTTTGGCCGTCAGGTTAACCATGGGAGGTTTTCATAGTTTTCCTTTCCATGTAACACAATTGCAGGTTACTTTCTTCAAAAAGTCTAGTTTGCCCCAATGCTTGATCCATGAGTTCCCTTGTCTTTTGGATAGGGTTCAAAATTACACAGCTACAGAGCTGAACATTGATAGTTATAAACTCAGAATAATAAAATAAGGTTAACAAGTCGGTAATAAAATAAAATAAAAATATCACTAGGAAAATACTTCTTTGAAAAGTGCAGAAGTTGGCACGTTAGCTTTTAAGATACTTATCAGGAATAATTTCAAATTTTTTAGGACACTTAAAACATGATATTATTAAAAAAAGGATTTAGTTTTAAAAGTAATAATCTCAAAATAAACATATTTTGTTAAAAAATATCTGTTTATATTGAAAATGTAAATATATACTGTATTTATATATATGTCTGAAATTTGGTAATTTTATGATAAATACATTTTTAACTAAATTAAACACATTTTTAATGTTCATTACAGGTTTACAATAGCTAAAAAAAATCGGTAGATGCAGAAGTGCAGTTAACTAATACCATCAGCATATTGATGATTTCTTTATTTGTTTGGAACATTAAAGTTGCTAATCGAATGCCTGCTTTCAGATGACGAACTTTGTAGGCAGTTTGTGGTTGCTTCAATGCTAAATCAAAATCAAGTCCTTCAACAATCCAATCAACAATCACCTTGATGATATCTATTGAAAAAAAAAAATTCTTGTAAAGAAATGCTCTGTATAACTGTATAACAGCAAGTTTAAAAAATAAATCTAAAATTATAAGCTTATGTGTGGCAAAGGTTAAAGGTCATATTAAAAGATTATATTTCATAGAAAATAATTGAAGATCAAGATAAAAGAATAATTTATGACCATGAAAGTTGATTTTGTGAAACAATAAATTTTAAGGTGAAATACCTAGGCCAATTTTCACTGTGTAATAACACTTAGAGAGAACTGATTTTCTACAATTTTGATATGTCAAAATCAAATCTTAATAATCCTCAAAATGCAACAGATTTCGATGTAAATGTCATTTTTTAAAAAAGTGGGCAAAAACCATTATTTCCCTTTGATCTTCAATTGCGGTCTTTATAGTTTGTTACACAATCCCATATTCAATTACCCTGATTTTAAGCGTATAATCTATTTGTTATGCAAGCTGATTCTCTATTTTATACTTCAAAATTATGCATTTCATTTGAACTTTTACTTTATAATTATTGGAAATAAAATTTTAATTTCTAAAATACAAAATAAGTATAAAAATTAATAATAAAAAAAAATTTCAAACAAAAAACATTTGTGATGTTACCTTATTATATGCCATCTATTTTTCTCAAAGAACAAAATATATGATTTTTGCAAGAGAGTGATAGCTCTTGAACATGGATATGAAAAAAGAATAGACAAAACTGAAGAAGTAAGATTACTGCTGCTATCATATTCACTATAGGGACTGCATTGCTACTATGAAAATGATAATGTGATGGCAGTCCTTTAGAAGACTTTAGTTTATTAAATAAGTAAACAAAATAATTTTATGGAAAGTAGAAATTCTAGTAAAATATGTGAAGATTATCCTTTGAAAATTGTAAATAAATTGATGAAGATGTAATAATTTTTGATAAAATTATATTAAGCAATAATTGATACAGATAGCAATATTTCAAAGATTAGTAGTGAGTTTTATGAGTAAATTGGACACACATAAACATACATACATTATGAACCATGAGAAGTATGCAGGTATTAAAGAGGAACCAAGATACTAGATAGATCTATTCTCATGCCTCTAACACAGGAATATATAGTAAATGACTATCTGGTTTTTAAAAAAAAGCAAGTTTTGAAGAGAAGCTAAGAAATTACTCTTAACATTATCAGCAAACTTACCTTTTATTTTTTCTGAGTTCTTTAAACTTAATAAGCCAAACAGAGATTCTTCATTAATTGCTTCTAAAACATCAACCCACCTAATAAAAATAATGTAAGCTTTTTAATTCAAAATATCAATTAAAAATAAATAAAATATTAAAAATTATTGAGTTGAGTTTCACAAAAATTTTTTTAAAAAACAGTGATTTTTTATATTATTTCAATAAAACATTTCAATGTTGAAAGATTTAGAGTTTAACTATAGTAGACTCATTAAATTCCATGTCATATAATCATTATTAATTCTAGAGAGAAGTCATTTTAAGCTAAACAACAACATTGTAAACAAAATCTGGTGTTATAAAGGAACCGAGCAGAAAAATTTAAATGAAAAAAGAAGCTGGCAAATATATATATATATATATAAAAGTTGAAATTAATGACTCCACTTCTTTGGTTTAAAACAATATAATCTCCATCATTTAAAAATGACCTTTGTAGTTTAGCACTTTTTGTGAATCCCCAAATGAAACAAAGAAAATGAAAAAGTTAAAATTTACTTTTATCCCTTAAATCACAGATTTGTTTTAAAAAATGTTATTAAAATCACATCAGAATTGAAAAAGTTGGCTTAAATTAATAACATTTTTCACTTAAGCACTGCTGAAAAAATAATTTTATCAAAAATATGACACCTTTCATCATGAGGTTGATCATCAGGGTAAATGAATGGTGCAAGAATGCTTTCAGTGTCTTCAACTTGATCAGCTTCAACTGATTTCTTAAACTGTTCCTTTTCAGAAACTTCAAACAGAAATAATGTAGGATCTGAAAAATGCTATTAAAAAAATAAATTTGAGTGAATGAAAGATAGTTGGGAAAGGACAAAATATTTTTTCTCTAATTTTTAATTTTTTTACGAAAATTTTACAATTAAATTTAACAAATATTTAATGCTTGTTTAAGAAAAAGTAAAAAAAAAAACTTTTTTTTAAATGTTTTTTTTTTTTTTTTACAAATAAAAAAACTTTTTTTTTTCTTTTTGAAATATCTAATATGCAAAGAAAATTTAATAATTAAACTCAAAGAATAAAATATTGTGTTCAAAAGTTATAAAATAAGAGTCATTTTTAATAACTTACAATTTCTTTTACAAAAATATTACAAAATAACAATCAATTCAATGGTTACCAAACAATATTCTTCTAAAAACACAAAACATTTATAAAAAAAAAACTAGAAACAATAAAAGAACTAAAATACCTTCTGTTACTTTTTTTTTTTTCAAAATTAAATAAAACAACAAAATTTATGTTACAGTTCAGTTAAACAAGTGACTTGTAATGCTTCCAAAATATAAAGAAATACATTTGATATCTCTCTTTTTGGTTTAAAATAAAATAAAAAACAATAAATAGACATGGTGATAAGATGGCCATCATATAGAATATTCAGCTTTTTTTTCTTTTTTTAAATTTTACATAATCTTCAATATAAGGACCCAGGAAAGACCACTGAACAAAATTAATCAATATCATAACATTCACTTTGGGAGTTGAGAAGAATGCCCACAGAATAAGAATATGCTTGCTTAAAGAAGAAAAAAAAGAATAGAAAAGTAGTAATTATTAAAAATCATATTTAAAAAAAAGAATTAGAAAAAAAATTGGAAATCTAGACAACAATTTAGAGGCTTGGTTACTTTAGCTAAAATTCACTAATTAGGACCAAAAGATTATACTTCTAAAAAAATAACTAATTGAGTTCAATTACAAAAAATAAAAACAGCTATATAACTCAACTGCAACATCGAAACTATTAACCAAAAGCAATAAAAAAAATTATAAACATTGAAGATCATAAAAAATTAAATAAAATTTCATTTTAAATCTCAATATAATGTAAAGAAAAATTCTAATCACAAGTCACAACAGATGTTTGATTAAAGAAGTATAACTACCGTATAAAATTAATAAAATGCAAAACAAAAAAAAACAAAAAACAAGATCATAGCTATAATAAATTTCAAAAAGAATTAAGTAATAACATACTTGAGAAGCTGTGAGCTCACAATTATAAGGTGAAAAGCTTGACATAAACTCTGTTTCATCACCTAAATCATAATCTAATTCAGCCTGTAATGCAATAAAAAAAACAGCTAAAATTACTTAAGATTAAATAAAAATGTAGACATTTCTTTCTTTTTTTTCAATACACTACAGTCTTTTTTTATTGTTTTAATAATAATGAAATACCATATCTCTCAGTGCATAAATTTGCCCCATATTATTTGATTACGAGATAGCGAATTTCTGATCTATCAGGTGTATAAGTGGTTTGGTCTAGAAAAAAACAATTCAGAAAATTTCTAAAATTAAAATGCATAAAAAAATTCAAAAGTCTGAAAAATTTTCTCATGTTAAAAATCACATCAAAAACGCTTACAAAAACAGGAGATTTCTGCACTACTCTTAGAGATTTGATGTGTCAAATTATATTAGGCACATTGCAAAAGGCGAATGTAGATGTTATTGTAAAATCTTTTGAAAAAAGTGTAGAATTTTAAAATTTTTGGATGAGGGTGATGAAATTTTTTTTTAAGGGACACAGCGAATGAGGATGATGTAGAATCCATAGCAGAGTGCGATTCATATGACACTGTGAACATTATTGAATCCAAATCAGATGATGGTCTGGAATCTTTAAATTTGTAGCTTTATCACATATTTTAGGAGTTTTCATCAAAAAAATTCAATGAGAGAAAATACAAAACTAATTAATTAACATATTAAAAATAGTTTTTGATAGAGGTAAATTGATACATAGATATTGATATCTATATAACGCATCAATATTTCTCAATCAAAGAATGTTCAAATTTATTACTAATATATAAGTCAACTGCCAGACTTTTGTAAAACTCTAAAGGATTGAAAAGTCGACATATACTTTGATATACATAATAACTTTATTCTTGAAATTATTAATAAAATTTTTTACACTAAAAAAGACTTAACTTTATAATTTATTTAATTAAATTTAAATGAAATTTCATAGCTGCCTAAAATTTAAATGAAAAAAAGTCACGAGTAGAAAACTACAATATTTTTTATAGTAAACAGCAAATTTGAAATAGAATTGATATTTTTTTACAATACTCAAAAGTAACCCAAAAAAGGCAATTTTACCTTCATATTGATATTACTTTCATTAAGAACAAAAAAGAAAATGTCATTACTCAAAGTAAGAAATTCTTAACGAGCAAGAAGATATGTATGAACAAGCTCAATCTCTAAATAAATATGTTCAAAAATCACATGGAAAAAGCTCATTAAGTATGGTGAATAATCTTAACTGAAATTATAATCAAAAGTACCAAAATTGTAAGATCATGCATTGTAATTAATTTTAAATACATGAATGAAAATAATATAACTTTTTTACTTAGCTTATTACATGTTATTTTTAAAACATAAAATTTTATTCTAGAATGATTCTTAACACTTCTGTGTCTGAATCGAATATCCTACAATTATACAAAAAAGTAGATTTAATAAAGAGTTTTTTTTTATGTTTTTTAACAGTAAATCTAAATTAGTATAAACTTTCCTTAACTGTTTAAATTATTTTAGAAAAAGATTATATTTTTTACTAAAAATTCCAAATTATATATTTTTTTTTCCTGACAACAAAAAAAAAAAAATCAAGTGAATAAAATACTGACACTGGTTTAAATCACTGATTTAAATCATTGGAATTCTACAAATATCCTACAATTAAGAGCTACTTATCGTTATTTCAACTTTTCTACTTATCGTTATTTCAACAGAAGCAATTTTACTAAGAATTTTTATTTCTAAAATATCTTTATACCCATGGAGGTGTATGCATAAGTTTTTTTATTCCTGAGAAATTATGTATAATTTCTCAATACGACAATATATAAACCAAACAAACACTGGCATATCGATCAAAAATGTCAATCAAATCACAGTTATTTCCCATCTCCTTTTACTTCAAAATATAAATAAAAATCTAAAAGAATTTACTACTTTTTTTGCAATTACTATTGTAATATACTCTTTCACAATTAAATTGAGCAAAAAAATAAAAATTTATACACTGTTGAAAAAAAAATAACTGTAGTCACTAAGTATAAATATTATATACGCTTTAAATTAGAAAAATAAAGCATACAAAAAATTACCATATCTAACACAACTCTATCTTCAACATCAGACATATCTTCCTCTTCACTCACAATTTCTTCATAACCATCATCTTCCTCAGTGTTATCACCTTCTTGAATTTCACCTTCAGATAAATTATATAAATGCTCCCCAGGAACACGTTCTCGCTGAACAGGTTCAAAATAATTGGTATGAAGTATTTCTTCCCCACCTCTGTCCTCATACGTATCCATTGGTTCATCCTCTTTAGGAGTTCTAGGACCAGATATCAGTTTTTCAGTGTCAGGTGGCGTTTGAGGACTACGAGGTCTCGTTTTTCGTGGGGATGGCGGCGTTGTAGGTCTCTTAACGTCTCTCACATCTTTGCGATTACCTCTGTCTACGTATGGACGATCTCTGTTTCTATCCCTGTCTCTATCTCTGTCGCGACTACTGGGATCTCTATTTCTATCCCGATCTCTGTCCCTTCCATCTCTGAACCTATCTAAATCAGCAGAATTTCTCTCCCAACTAGTTTCTCGAGATCTCCTTCCCCTGTCTTTTCGCTTTGAATCGTGATCTCTTGACCTTATATCATCATCTTTATAATCGTGAATATCTCTGTCCCAAGGCCGATCTCGGTTGCGATCCTTATCCTTATCTCTGTGTAAAGAGGGAATTTCAAGAAGGGCGGGTCTAGGATAGGAGTCATGCTCATGGCTAGGAGCATCACCAGGACCATGATGGTCTTTAGGATCCCACAATTGTCTGCTATTATCAGGCGGTGGTTGATAAATATTACTGTCTGTGGGTCTGTTGTATAATTGATGATCATACTGATCACTTGTGGTTTGATATTGCTCCTCTTGGGGTGGCCAAGGTTTAGAATAATGTGACTCATACTGTCCATAGGTTGCAGGAGCTGCTACAACCTGTGGCACTTGAGCAGGGACACAGTCTTGATATACAATTGGGGGTGGTGGTTCTGAAAAGTTTGTAATGACACTTGGAATTTCTGATTGGTAGGCTACATGTTGTTCAGGCTGATGAACTAAGGGGGGAACATCTACAAATCTAGGAGTGTCAACAACAGAAGAATGAGATCGAACTGGCATAGGAGGTGGTTCTGGTGGCACTTCTGGAATTCTGGAGTTACGTTCCCAATCACTAATTGTTCCATCTGCAGCTGGTGAATCAAAATCCTTATTTGAACATAAATCTAAAAATATCATTGCAATGTTAGCATTTATTATCTTATTATATATTATTTAAATATTCTTTCAATTTCAACTTTCAATGGTAAATCTTTAAATCAAGTATTTTATTGTTCTAAATAACTTTAATTAAAATGCTATAAGAAATATAATAATAAATTACGATAATAATGAATATTACTAAATTATAATGGTGTATTTATTTGAGTTACAAAATATTGTTATAAATTTTTGTTCATAGCATTGTTTGTTGAAGCTAAAAGATTATTTTTCAAAACTAATTAGTCAAAAATCACTGTATTAATCTGAAATCTCAACTTTTTTTTAAAAGACATTCATCATTTTTTAAAAGACAATCATTATGATTTTCACACTAGGTGACTAATTTTTGAATTGATGATTTTAAGTGATTTTCCCGGGATTGAAAATTTTTTTTATTAATATTTGAACATTATTTCTAAGTGAAGAACAGTTGAATTAGCACTTGCCATAGATGTTAAAATATAATTACCAACATGTGGAATAATATGTATAATGAAGGATCACAGTAATGGGAGTATGTTTTAAAGATTGTAGAATCTACTGAGTATATTAGCATTAAAAGGAGTTAAAAAATTTTTTTACAAAAGTCTTAATTGGAAATCAAAAGTTCATAAAAAATTCATGAACTATCATAAAAAGCTTTTAAAAATATTTTTAAAAAAAGGATTAGATTAAATAAATACAAAAGAAAAAAAATTATTGAATCAAACCGCACCAAAATATTCGTGTAATAATAATAACAACAATAAAGGCAACATAATAAAGGTATTGTATTAAAAAAACAAAAAAAAGCATGATGTAAAACCTTGTGAAGATCCTCTAGAAGTCGCTTGTGGGGGAGGAGGGGGAGGTGGAGATGATCGTTCTTTGCTAGTTGTTTTTGCTAGTACACCATATACAGCTAAAGTGACAGCACTATACCATCCACGTAAAACTAATCCATCTGTAGGGATCTGAAATTATAGGAGTCTGAATTATAGGGATCTGAAATTATAGGATTATTCAATTTACATGTTAGATTTCTTTACATTTTTATAAATCTAGTATTCTTACCTTAAAATAGTTTTAAAAATAATTTATTTTTTATAAACATAAAGAAACTTTAAATTATTAATCGAAAAAATTCACTGGAAATTTTGTTTCCTTCAAAACTTTCATATAAGTAGAGTTCAAACATTTATATTATTATTAATTTTTTTAAAAAAATATTATTTTAGGCATTTTCTCTATAAGAGAAAAAAGTTCTGTTACAGGAAAATTTTGCTGAGCAGTTTACAATTATAAAATGTATTATTATTATAATGTAAATAATACAATTTATAAAATGTATTATTTTCATTGAAAGATGTTTAAATTACATTCATTAAGACAAAACATTTCTTGAATGAAAAATAATATTTTATTTAAGTTATAAAATGATGCGTATACACACCATTTGCCAGATCAATGAACAATTCATTTAGTTCAACAGTTATATTTTTAATTGAAACATTCTAAGCCTTTTGGATGCAAATAAACTGTGCATTTAATGCGTAAATAAATCGTGCAATTTTTGCACACTTTACATCATCTACGGACTTCTTTATCATACTCACTTATTGTATGTCCAATTCTATCAGTCCGTACTTCTTTTGGTAGAGCTGCTGATGATGGGCGACCTTTATTAGGATCAAGGCCGGATTTACGTATAAGCTATAGCTTGGGGCCCCGAAATGGTAAGGGCCCCCCAGATCCCACTTTTTTCTTCTTCTTTTTCTTTTTGGAGCTGGGGCCCTCTGAAGTCCAAAATACATTTTTTTATTCGTTTTTACATTGTCGGGTGCTTACAAAGATAAAAATTATTGTTGCTCTTCTTTTTTCTAACTAAAAGAGCACTAAAACACTCGTTCGACTGATGAAAATTTCCCTGCTTTCGTATCTATCATCCACCGACTTGTCAAATAGCCGCCTCACTTCACAGTGTGGGAAAATGTTTTTAGCTTCTTTAAATTGCCTTGGGGCTCTTTTATCCTTACTTCGGGAGCATCAGATATCCACAGAAACATTTGTCTGATTTCTGGTCATAAATTCCTTGTAACAAAAAATTTCTAGGGCTGTAAATAGGGAGAGCAAGTCTTATAAGTATTTCTTTGGGTCACTCTGTCTTGAGATTATCGTTGTGTCACATCCTCATTCAATTCTAATTTAGATATTTTTAGACAAAATTTAAATTTTTTTTTTAATTTATTTCAAACGCTTTTTTTCCCTTGAATTATCCTAAATATTTAATTTACTTAATTATTATAATTGATTTTGTTTTGTTATTTTCCAAATTAATCTTACATGAACCCGTAAACTCTGAATTTCTACATCAAAATTTTCGTAGGATATTAAAAGGACATAAATTTTTCACTTTTGGAGGGAAGAAAATGTGTTTATTAAATCAACTTTGGTAGTGGTTAGGGAAAACATGGAAGGTTTGCGTAGTTTTTAATTCATAAATTTTTTATGTTAATTTAACGAGAAGTCATAACCAAATTGCTACAGAAAAAAATTACCCTGTTTTTTGGTCCTTGCACAAATACCCTAAATTTTACTATATTCTAATAGTTTTGACTACTTTTTTTTTCAGTGCGGTCAGTACCATGGTTCAAATTTCAGAAAAGGTACTGTGTTGCCGCATGCAAACAGATGTGTTTTTCTCAAAACTTCAGAGGATCTGCTATTTTGACACTTCAAATTAAAAAAAAATTTATTCGCAAAATTGAAGGAAAAAAACATGTGTATAGTTTTACATGAAGAATATATACGGAAATTTTCAACAAAATCAAGAATGTCAAATTACACTTAATTTATTTAATTTCAAAAAATAAATAGATAAAAAAAAACGATAAGGAGTTGTGTATATTTGGGGCTGATGATTATGAAATCTAACGCAAAACCGAGAGATCGTGGGTTCTATTCCAGCTGATGACAGTTTTTAATCTTTATTCCTTAATACTGAAAAATGTTTTTCTTTCTTTTTCTAATGTATGCATGTTAAAAAAACTAATAATTTAACTAATATTTAAAAAAAATACAAGGCTGCATCCCTTGTTCAATTTGCTCACCAACCCTCGTGGTTGCTTCTCATTAATCAATGCAGATTAAGAGGAAGAGTGGTTTATTCCCATTTTTTTTACACAGATTACGAATGAGTTACCATTTAAATTTTTAAGATGACTAAATTTTGGCAAATAAATAAAATTGATGCCTACCGCAGAGTTATTACTCAGTGAAGATGGGCTCAAGGGATAGAGCATTCACCTCCGCGTGAGGTGAACCGGGTTCGATTCCCTGTGATGTCTGCTCGATACAAATTCCACACCCGGCTCGCACTGACCACAATGCTGACGCAAAATATCCTCCGTGGTAGATGAATCTAGGTTAGAATTCCCTTGCTGTCAGACTAACCGTGGGAAGCTTTCGTGATTTTTCTTCTCCTAACTCAAATATGAGTTAGTTCCATCAAAAAGTCCTCCACGGAGGTAAACATTTCTTCCAATACTTGATCCTGGAGTGCCCTTGTCTTCTGAATTGGGTTCAAAATTACAAGGCTACGGAGTTGAACATTAGTAGTCGCAAACTCGAAATGGGTCAGCTGTTCAATGACAGTTATATTTTATTTTATTACCGTCATTGAACAGCCGACCCAATTTTTGGGTTTATGACTACTAATGTTCAACTCTGTAGTCTTGCAAAGTTGAACCCAATCCAGAAGACAAGGGAACTCCTGGATCAAGTATTGGGAGAAATTTGCCTTTGTGGAGTACTTTTTGATGAAACTAACAGCATTTGCGTTAAATGGAGAATAAGTCCACGAGAACCTCCCACGGTTAGCCAGACGGCAAGGGGACTCTAACCCATGATCCGTCTACCACTGAGTATATTTTACGTCAGCACTGTGGTCGGCGTAAGTCAGATGCGGAATTCTTATCGCCGGGATCAAACCCTGGTTCACCTCATTGGAAGGCGAATGCTATATCCCCTGAGACATCGCGGCTCTCAATGACGGTTATAAAATAAAATAATAATTTGGCCTGGTTGGTTGAGGTTGGACTCGTGTTTGTGAGAATGGGAGTTTGAATCGGGCCGGCAGAAGAATACCTACGTACAAAATGGTGCACGTGAAATCTATCAGGGTCAATAAGTCCATCAAGTTCTCATAACAAATCAATACCTCTTGGTACTGATCCAGGAGTTCCTTTGTCCTCTGGATCGGGTTCAAAATTACAAGGCTACAGAGTTAAACATTAGTAGTCGTAAACTCAAAATTAAGTCAGTTGTTTAATGGCTGTTATGAAAAAAAATGGAACTAATAATCAAATTGTATTTTCTTGTATTCTTTCAAACTCTTTGCATATTTTCTACACACCTTCATAATTTCTAAGTCTTATAATTTTTGAGCAGCAAAGCAAAATGTAACGTGAAAAAAAAAAAAATTTAGAAAAAAATCATTTAAAATTTCAAATGACATATATTCAGAATTTTGAAAAGAAAAAAAAACTGTTTAATATGCCCTTCCAGCATGCCAAATTTTTACTCTGTGCTTATGATGAGCTTAAAATGTGCTTCTATTGTAGCTTTTTTTCCTCGTTCAAAATTTATGTGCAATAAAAGAAAGGTTCAACATTATAGTCTCATCACAATCAATATATTTATCAATCAAGTAATATTATCATATTCTCTAATAATATGCTAATACTCAACAATAAAAAATAATGACAATTTACTTCAGGTTTATAAAAATAAAATTGAACTTATAAGGGCCCCATCATTTTCAGTAGCTTTGGGCCCCACGAAGCTTAAATCTGGCCCTGATTAGGATGGGTAACTTGTAATGTACTTTCCACAGATGGATTGTTCTTTGATTCAAATTTTAATAATGCTATAGCTAGACAAAATCTAAAGTCTTTAAGCGATATTTTTCAGCTAGCTGAAATTCTATGAAGCTCTCATGAATTTACTATAACGCTATCAATGATGTTTGTAAATAATTGCCACCAAGGTTGGCAAGTTTCTGCCGAGGTGGTTAAAACTACTGGTAGAAACCGGTTAAGACTGGCATGGCAGATACCCTTTTTTGCCACATTTGTGGCAGAAACTGGCAGAAATTCCAAAAATGACATAAAAGTAAGTACTGAGATTGACATACAATGGATAATTCATAGAAAAAACAATTAAATGTTAAACAAAGTACAATTTATTTACAAAATTATCACCATTAAAAATCAAATATAACATTGTTTGCACTCTGCAGTAATCTATAACAAAAAAAAGTTTTGATGCAGTTTCTAAACCTAATCAATTTCTCAATTTGCTATGTATGAACGAGAGATTTGAGAAGATTCTCTCAAGTCCAGCTGAACTAACAGGCATTTCCATCAAGGAACAAGCAAGATTTTTGAAACTTTCTTCTATTGCATATTTTTTAAAACTGGACCACCATGCAGCAGCTGGGAGCTGAGGTAGTTGTCAAAACTTGACTGGAAAAATAAGTTTCAAGAAATGGGACCGATTTGTTTTGCAAAGCTATGACATAAGGTACAAAATCTGGGTTAGTATTGGCGAGTAAATTTCTGACGCTTTCTTCTTGAGCACATGATAATTTCAATCCTAAATACTTTAGATGCAGCATATAAGCTGGCAAATGATAATCAGTAACTGCCTGTTTAAATCTGTATGTCTCCTCATTTTCATAAACAGATAAGATTCTCTTCCTTTGTTAGATTAATCCAAATATCACTAGCGTCTGCAATTGAACAGTTCTCCTGCTAAACTAAATTAAGGGCAATAGCGACGGGTTTTATCTGTAGCAACAGGTGTTTGACTTATTTGTAGATGGAGTTACATTTTTCAGTTTACTTAAACAAAATTTCATTAAGCAATTACTAGAACTAATATAGACGTTTTTTTAGTTTCTGCCAGTTTTTACCGATTATAACCAGTTTCTGCCACTGGCATGGCAAAAACCAGTTTCTGCCAGCAAAAAGCCAACCCTGATTGCCACCACCATTTTTTACCTTGAATCTTGATGCGGTAATTAGCTATGTCATTGTCATGTAGGTCTATAGCTCCCATATGCTTATTGCAGGGGTGATTGTGAGCCCAAGCCAAAATTCCGGAAAATTTCTTGAGAAAAAAAAAAGTTTAAATCGAAAAAAACTTAAACAAGGTTTTTTCTTTTTTCTCAATATTTCTTAGTTAACTTAAATTATATTTAAAATTTTACACATACCAATACCATTTACACATACCTATGTCGACCTGGAGAAGTAATTGAAATTTACAAATATGTCTTTCTTTCTTGAGTTTATGATTATAATAACTATTTACTGATTAAAAATGAATATTAATCTTGAATATAAGCTTATAAAGTATCTGGCTCTTCTTTAGAAATAAAATAAACTGTGTTTTTAAGTTCCACCTTTTAAATTTTGATTTCCGGAAACTTTTGTGATCAATGATTTTTTTAAACGTCCGAATCTTCGATCTCCGGAAGCTTCCGGATCACAGTTAACGAAAAACCCGGAAATCCGGATTTTTTCCGGAGCACAATCAGCCCTGTTATTGTAATCCGAAATAACGTTGAGTTGTGAAATCAAAACTTCTTTTGTTTCTTTGCGACTTTATCGTTTAGCATTTACAAGGGGCAAAATGGTACCGTTATTAGTAACAACTATTACCACAGCATTGTCATTCCATTTTATTACACATGTTTCTGCATCCTTGGTAAATGCAAAATCGTAGGAACCACAATGTTTTTTTCGATATTTTCCGAGTCATCCAAAGTACAACCAGCTATGCGATTTTCGCAAGCTGTGCCAGATGCAAAGAAACCCTTTTGTTTCAAAATTTTAAATAAACTATAGAAAGAGAAAAAGTTATCAAAATAAATTTTGTGCATCTCAGGTTTTGAAACAAAGTTAAGCAACTTCAGAACAACGCTTGTTCCTAATGACATGTTTTGTTGATCACTGTTAGCCTCAACACAATAAAAATAATAAAACTCTGAATATACAATAAAACTCTGAAACCTTACATAAAAAATGGGTTTTCAAATTTTGCCTATTTCTCATGCATTCGACAAATAGTGAGTTAATGCACCATAAAATTTGAATTTAAAAATTTTAATTTTTTTATGATATTTTTAATTTTATTTTCAGAACTTACAAATGTAGCCCACTATAATAACATATAATAAATCTCAAGTGGAATAATTATAGTTTCAAAAAATGGACTCTTTCAATAACCGTTCAAAGTTAAAAAAAACTAGCGTGTTTTGAAAATTTCTCAACAGAATGTATTTATTAACAGAATTAAATTACTAGATGTCTTCAGAACCCTTAAAAACAGATGTAAAAAAAATTTGAAAAACATTCGCCACAGTGTTAAAAAAAAATTATTTATTAAAATGAATTCTGTATAATGAATTTATTAAATTGAATTCTACAGAAGTTAAAAACTGTAGATGCATAAATCAAAAAACGAGGTACAAAATGTTTGTACAAAACATAAACTCTTTAAAAATGTTAGGCTCACTAACATATTTTTAAAAAATTGTAATTAAGGCTTTTCATATAAAATTTTTACAAGCTACGGTAAATATTATAATTTAAAGCTCGATGTACTTTCAAGATAATGCTTTAAAAAATATTTATTTCATTTGTGTCAGCATTTGGAAATTTTTATACATTAATGTGTAAACATTTATGTTTTTGTATAAAATCTAATGTGGCTAAATATTCAGAATGGATTATTGATGATCAAATTTGGCAGAACAGAAACAAAATATTTAGTGCATAACTACGAATTAAAAATTCTACAAATATTTTTTTTAAAAAATCAAAATGAATAAATTTATAAAACATTTCTTTTTTCATTATTAAAAAAATAAAAACACAGTTTCACAGAAAACACTGAAATTCAACTCAAAGTAAAAATTTATAAAATTAAAACTTACCTTGTTAGGTACGGGAAATTGAATATCTACATTCTGCTTGTAATCTAGACTAAAAGAAAAGAAAAATTCAATATAAATTTGTCACAAGAAATCAATATTTATTTAGACTATTGTATCATTTGAGTAAAAATGAATTTAAAGAAGGAAAACTCATGCCTGCATGAAATTATAAAAAGATAACTGTTATTTTAGACCAGGGCACATAGCCAAATTATTCAACAAAAAATAAGCACCTTTTAAGCACTTTTCAAGCACTCTAATAATATTTTTAAGCACTTTAAAAGAATATAATTAGGCAGGATTGGAAAGTTTTTGACAATTGACGGTTTTAACGGTCATGTCAAAAAAATTATTTTGTCATTGATTTTAACAATTGTCAAAATTTTTGAATCATGTAAATCGAATGGCGTTTTCATAAGCTACGGTCTGATGATGTGCCGAAATAGATTGGGGTTGAATTAATTGTGAAAACATTGAATAGAACAATGTGAACAGTGTCTTCTGCTTAATTCATAGTGAAAATCAACATGGTAAAGGAAAAATCTCAATTTGGAAAAAGAAAATTAAGCACTTTTTAAAAACGCTATGCACCCTGTAGACATTATGAACTTTTATCAAGCATAGGTAAAGAACCCACGATTCAGCTACTATAAATTATTATCAAGGTCTAATTTCTTAGCCTTAAGTCTTCAAAATGTGTTGATAATGTAATCAAAAATGTCTTTATTTTATAAAAACAAAACATTACATCAACCATATAATAATTTTTCATTTTATCTGATTTTTAAACTTAATTAAACAGTTGAAGAAAATATCTCTAAAAATAGAAATTACAGTTCGGCTTAATGAGAAGCTTGCTGGAAAAAGGATATCAACAACTACATTGAGGTGAGAATTAAAAGAAATATAATCTAATTTTCAAATTATAAATATGGTATGGCTATTTATAAAAACTGTACTCTTTTTTACACAGCAGAAATTCCTACAAATATTATAAGAAAAGAAAAAATATTTAGTGTAATGTGATGTCTAGAACACATAAAAGTGAATAAATTTTACTCTTACCTTCCTAACCTTTCAAAAGTAGAAGCACTTCTTTTACTAAGATCATTAACAAAGAACTCCAGTTGAAAAGATGAAGGATTAGTAGCTCTAAAAAATAGTTTCAGAATTTTAATCATAACCATAATTGTCACACATAGTGATAAACCAATTTTAAAATATAAAAAAACACCAATTAAACTATACACATTTCAATAAACATGAACTAACTTAACCTGATTCACGTTCAATGAACATGAAGTATGAGAACAAATAGACTCCGGGAAAAAAATACAGGACTGAAACATTTTACTGAAATAAAAGAAGGGAAATTTGATTTGCAGGGGTTTAAATTAGTACTATTTTCAATTTTGAGGATTTTTTTGATATTTTCATTAATTATTTTTTTTAATACATACTATATTATTTTCAAATTATTATTTATGCCTGTTATATTTTTGTAAGACTGTTTTATTTCAAAAGTAATTAATTCCTATTACATTTTCATTCATTTTACTAACTGAAATAAATACTTATTTTAGTTATACTATTTTAGTTTTGCCCCCAGATTGTTAAGGAAACTTACTAATTTATTTGATTGAGAAATTTACAGTATAATTATAGAAAAACTAGTTTAGAAGATTAAGTAACATCATTAAGTAATGTTAATTTTTAAAAACATAGTCATTTTTGTCTTAATAGGAGATACCAAAAAATAAAGCAAACTGTGAGAGACATTACCATAAGCTATAAGTCAAAGTATGCTTAAAATTCAGTCATGTCTTTTAATGACATTGGTGAGCATTATTGGATGTGTACATATTTTGGAATAAAAAATGAAAATTAAAGTATAAAAACATTTAATCTGCTAAAATTTTTATTTTAACAAAAATGTGGGATATCACTTTTATTATTACCACTTCCTCCCAACAAACGTTACATTATTCGTTTAGGGTCGGACTGGCCATCGACCTGAAGTTTCGATTTTTCTCTTAGCCCCTAACTATTATAATGGGATCTTCTTGAAGTTAGGGTCCTGGTAATTAGTATACACTTAAATTGAAAAGTGTAATGAAAAAATTTAACATAGCTTTAAAACAGGTTTTATTAATGAGCAACAGAATTTGGAATAAAATTATTATCAAGTCTGTTACTTATATACAAGTTAATATTGTAACCAAAACTATGAAACAAGGTTTCCATGACCTGGAAAAAACAAATAAGTAATTTAATTACTAAGATTTTTCAAAACTACTGAAAAATGCCTAAATTTATCTTTTATTTGTAAATTACGAAACTATTCCAGAGTTATTCCTTTATACATATTTCTTTCATATATATTTCCTTTAAATTATACATGTATTGATAGATTAAAAACATCTCACTTTTGCTACCACTTTAAAAAAAATTACATGCCATGGCCACCCTGTGAAAATTGTAGTGTCTTAAAAACAAATACTTCCCATAGATAAAACTTATTAATTTAATGTTCATGAGAGAAGAATTATAATAATGCATTATTACTTTAAAAAAATGTTTTGCAGTAGAAAATGAATAATGGAAATAAGGAGAGATTTCCGTATCGTGATCTGTGACAGAAAAATCGCCAAGGCTTGGCAACTTCAGGGGACGTGACCTGCAAAACACTAAAAAAAAATCACAGAAAAGGACCAACTCGAAAGATATAATTCATAGCCACCCCCGAGCAAATATTTACAAGTTTTCTTTAAAAAAAAATTTTAAAGTTTAAAATCTATTTGGCACTTATGCGATTGTAGTTGGCACAACAGATCATGATACAGAAGTAATATCATAAATTTTTTACCCAAGACGATGTCCACCAGGAAAATCAGCTTGAACTCTTGCACCAAGAGGAACAACTCTAATTTCAAATATATAAACAGGCAGCGGGAACTGGACTAAATCAAGATTGAGCTCCTAAAATTTTAATTAATCAAAACTTTAATTGCATAAAATATCAATAAATACAAAATAACTAAGCATCAATTACATTGCAATTTATATCTTCAAACTTGTCGAAATTAAGTAAACTGTTATGCTTTAAATATACCCGGATTCACAAAGAAAAACTGTTAAATTTTGAGCCATAATCAAATCTGAATACTTTGTTTATGATATCATACATCTAAATTTTGCATCCACTACGATAAATTAATCTGGAGTAGACGATGAACATCAGTAACTGTTAACAAAATTAATTGGGCAAATAACGTTCAACTATTTTGTAATACAATTCAATTTAAAAAGTTTCATTCAAATAGCTAAAAATTTAAAACAACAACTTATTTTAAAGATGAGTTTACTTTTTTTCACATTAAAGCACTTAATATATTGATTTATTCTGATAAGAATAAAGGTGGATCAACAACTCACTAATATATATTTCTTACAACACTTTGTAACGAACTGTAAAATGTAAACTTACTTCACATGAATCATGAGAGAATGTATCAAAAAACAATAGTTCGCAGTCATCTCCCATGACCATTCTGATTGATCGATAGTAATGAAAAAAATTCTTTACAAAACTTTATAAAGATCAAAAACAATCAGATGCGGAACGCAAATAAACAAACCGCAATAATTAGTTACGGTTACAATGACATTTATATTTTCTTCTTGAAAACAAAGCTAAACCAGTAACTGTTAACCTTATATTTTGCAGAGTTTCAACCAGCGAGGTTTCAACCTTATTGGTCGAAATGAGCTACAGGTGGCGTAGAGCAGAACTCTCTAACTATGGCAACATTTCACGCGCTTTCACGATTAGTGTGTGGAGAGTTATAGTACGAAGTACGAGTCTTATATTACGGTTTTCTAAAAGCTCTACAAGTTTATTGTTGACTAACATAAGCATAATTTGAATAAGCAACTGATTAAGGTTATGGGTCATTAATTGGTAGGATCTTTCGGATTTTTACTTGGTTTAGAGATTGCAACTACTAAAGATTTTCGTCAGACATGGGAAGTTTTCTTTCTGTCCAGATTCTATTGTAAAATTTTAAGAAAATGGTAAGATCAGAATTTTTAAAATTTTTCAGCATGTTATTATGAATGTGGTCAAGTCCCGGTGGGGTATTTTCAAACAAAACGGTTTATAGAAAATATTAGTTTAAAGTATGTAATTGGTAGATATATTTATCAATTGAATATAACGGACATTTAAGAGGAATTTTTTTTTAATCTGTTTTTTTTTTTTTTTTTTTTTTTTTTTTTTTTTTTTTAAAAAACTTACTGAAAAGATTTAGAGAAACTAGCAGAGATAACCTAAGAAAATTTATCTGCAGGGGTATCAGCTAAGCCCTTTATTTGTGTTATTGAATTTCCATTTATTTCTAATTGGATAATTCTTTGAGATGGATAGTGACCTGTTGTCTTCTTAATCCTCTAGCAAATTTCTCTTGAAGGTTTTTTAGTATTTATATTATAAACATATTGAATCCAGGAGTCTTTTTGGCTTTCTCGCTGATTTTTACGTCTGAATCCGCTAACTTATTCAAAATTTATGAGATTAACAATAATTGGGGAGTCGTGAAATTTTCTCCAGGCTACACGTTGTTCTTTATGAGCTTGAGCGCACTCTTGATTTTACTAAGGTTTTGGGTATCTAGGATGTTTCAATGATGTGTATGGCATTGATTTTGATTTTTCTATGCATTGATTTTTCTGCAGCCGATAAAATTGCTTTTGTGACATATATTGTAGCTGCATCTCTTATGGAAAAATTGAGGTATAAATAAGGTATTTTTCAAAAATGACTTCATTCACCTCAATAAATACCTGGCTCTCTCTAGTTGAAATAAGGTAATTTTTTTTTATGCCTCTTTTGTTATAAGTGTCAGAAAAACAACCTGTATATCTAAAAAGTCAATCCCTCAGTCTGGTTAATATGAAGTCAATTTTAAACAACCTTAAAATAAGCTTTGGTATAAATAAAATAACTTCATACACCTCAATAAATATCTGACTCTCTTTAGTTAAAATAAGATAAATTTTTTGTACCTCATAAATACCTATTGTTACAAGTGTCAGAAAAACAGCCTGATATACCTTAAAAATCACCTTATCAGTCTGGTTGATATGAAGTTAATTTAAAACAACTTCAAAATGAGCTTAGGTATAAATAAAATGACTTCATACAAATCAATAAGTACCTCACTCTCTTTATTTGAAATGAGGTTATTTTTTTATACCTCATAAATACCTTTTTTGTTATAAGTGTCAGAAAAACAGCTTGCGTACACTTTGAAAATCTTCTCCATAGCCTGGTTGATTTCAAGTGAATCTTAAACAGCCTCAAAATGATCTGAAATGTATGTAAAACAACCTCGTACACCTCAGTTACAACCTTTATTAGGTATACTTTTTATTATTGTTTTCTTACCAACCACAAATATACCTCAAAATAACCTCAACACCTCAAAAAAACCTCAGAAATACCTTAAATTTTCGAAAGGGATAGCTTGCAATGTAGTATTGAGAGGAATGTTAGAAAATGGGTACTTTTTGAATGAAAATGATACACTTACATAATCTTTTCTAAGGTGAGAATACCATCTTATGCTTGCTGTGTGAATTGGCTTCGTACTGACGTGTGTGAATTGACTTCGAACAAATGTAATTAAATCTACGAATAAATTAATATCAAATCGGATGTAATAAATATTTTGGACATTCACCAAAGCGACTATGTGATTGTCAACATTCACTAGTGTCAACAACCACCGATTTCGGTCATTCACAGTAACATGCACATCATTTACATAATAACCTCACCGGGACGTTTTTTTCATACTTTGCCTAAATATAACATTTGGCATTCTATAGAATACCTAGGCAATGTGTGAAATATAAACCATTTCACACTTTGCCGGCTAATTTTAGGCATTCTATACAATGCCGGATTTCATACTTTGCCGGTAACATATATAAGAAAACAAAAATAATCATAGTATCAGTATTTGGTGGTAAATGTAGTTTAACGTAATTGAAGAATATACTGTGCGATATTTTATGGTGAATTTGCAAACGTAAGTTTCTAAATGTATCGAAGCATAAGGAGGCTATTTGCTAATCATCTTTATCCAAAGAAAACCTTGTAATCTAAATATCTATCAGAATGAAGTGATTTTTGAAACAATGAATCATACTATATGCAACATATTATTTCAATATATTATTCTTAAACATAACATATTTCAATGCTTTTAAAATACCACTAAACATTCAGCAATTCCTTAAGTTATAGGAAAAAGAAATATCGTAAATTATAGAAACACTTGTGAATGTGCATTAGAATTACTATACAATATACATTTTATTTTTCACGCATTTTTTTCCCCTTCAAACTTTCTTGCTTAGAAGACTCGATTAAAGCTGTAAAAATGATTATCCCTAAAATTTTGTATATAGCCATAATAAGTTAATTTGATTTTAGTATGAAATCCTCGAATAAATATAGCAAAAACAACATAATCTAAATAATATCAGATAAAAAGGTCATGTATTTAAATTTTAAAAACATAGAAAATCATAAATAATTTATAAATCGATTCAAATTTTCTTTTCAAAGGAGATTAAAATTAAAAAAAATTTGCTTTTTGAACAGAAATCAACTTAAAAATTGTCTATTGCCTAGAAACTTCGAGATATTTTCTATTAACTATTAATTAAACCTGTCCGAGCAATCACAGAACATTATTTCAATTTTTTTTCTTCCAGTCAGAGCTTGGTTGCTTAGCAATCTAGTAAAATTAAGCATTCTTCTTTTGAATTAGTCAATGGGTTATCTTAAAATATTCATTTGCGCTGGCGACTTTTTTTGGCGGTTTTCTGAACTATCGCCAAATATATAGACCTTTGTTGCGACCCTATTTACCACCCATTTTTTTCAAAATTTTGTCTAGTATTCAAGTATCTGGATTCCAAATATGTAAAAAAAAATATATATGTTTATTCAGAGAAAGTACGTTTTTGTGTCTGTTTTCGTAACTTAATTAATAGTTAGCACTAACTAATTAGCATATTTGAGGTCACCCCCAGGAACCATTAAGATTGACACTTAGTTCGTGAAAATCCGATCATTAGAACGAAAATTATTCAGGGTGATATCTTTTTTTTCTTTTTTTTTTGTTGACTGTGCATTGTATAGCAATTCTAATGCACATTCACAAGGTTTTCTATAATTTACGGTATTTCTTTCTTCTATAACTTCAGGAATTGCTGAATGTTTAGTGACATTTTAAAAACGTTGAAATATGTTATGTTTAAGAATAAGATATTGAAATAATATTTTCAATATTGTATGATTCATTAATTAAAAAATCGCTTCATTCTGTTAGTTATTTAGGTTACATAGTTTTCTTTGGGTAAAGATGATTTGCAAATTGCATCCTCATGTTTCGATACATTCTGAAACTTACGTTCGCAAATTCATTCATAAAATGCCGCACAGCATATTCTTCAATTACGATAAGCTACATTTACCACCAAATACTGCTACTATGATTATTTTTGTTTTCTTATATATATCTGATACGATACTCTCTTTTTAAACAGAGTTCGTAAGGTCCTTAAAATACTGAAATGGGGGCACAAAAAGATAAAATATCTAATTTCATTAACTCAAAATACCTGCTCTCAAAATTTTTATTTTAAAGTTAAATATAACTTTTACAATATGGATGCTCTTACGTTTTTAACACTAAACATACCAACACTTAAAGTATACCTATTTCTCCCATAACCGGTCAAATGGCCGGACTTTATGTTTTTTGATTGAATGTATAAAATAGGGATGTTAGGAAGGAAATAAACTAAAGATAATTTACAACAATGAAACAAAATTGTATATTGCCAATTTTTATGCATTACAAACACAAAGAATAAGAATTTTTAATTCATTGCTCAATGCATTTTTTACACATACAGGCTGTTTCCATTACACATTTTCCGCAAACATATTTCTTCTAATGACTATCATTTCTATAATTATTCTTATAATTATAAGAATTATAATTAATATTATTTCTTCTAAGAACTTGTACTGTCTTGATTGTTTCGATATTTTTCTGGGTAAAAATTAACAGCTGGTTGGAAATGAAGTAAAGCTATCAAACTAAAACATAAGCTACTTACCAAAACATTTAGTTTTTGTCACTTTTTCAGACACAAAAATGCCAATCTAAAATTTTAGGTACTTTCTTGAAATTTGAATTCACAGTTATTCTGATTGAACTCACGACGCAACAGTCTTTACAGAAATGTGCAACTCATAGAATACAATACGTTGAACACTTATTACATCGTCATTTCTGATCCGATAACCTTATTAAAGCAATAAATTGTTCTCTCGGTCAAATGACCGGTTGTGGTAGAAATAGATATACGACAAGTATTATTCGAAACAAACAAAATAAAAAAAAATTATAATAATAGAATATTAACTGTATATAATTATTAGAAAAAGTCATGAAGTCAAATGTGCAAAAATGATGAGATAATAAGCGCATTTTTGATGAAAAAGTTCTTAAACGGTCATTTGACTGGTTATGGTATGTTTAGTGTTAAAGACCACATGAATCCTGTTAAAATATTAAAATGCATATGTTTACTTTTTTTTTATATGTTTAACGAGTGTAAAATCCTTATCAAAATAATGATCAAGACCTAAATGTAAAGCATGTAATTGATGATAATAACTCAACTGGCTTCAAAAAATATGAAGAGGGAAGTAAAAGTCGACATGTTTCGAGCGTTCAAATACAAGCGCCCATTCTCAAGACTTCTCAGGCTTGAATAACTTGTGACCTTAATTATTGGACGCTCAAGACATGTCTATTTTTATTATCATCTATTATTTTTTAAATCAAAGAAGTTTTTATATTTTCGATTCAGTTTCTTGGGATTATCCATTTAGTAACACAACATATTAAATTATTTCACTCGATATTAAAATAAGTTTTACATAAGTTATAGGCACTGGTTCTTGGATTGAAAAAAATAATAATTCACTACTTTGTAAAAAAATCAATGCACTACAATTTATTTTTATTATTTATTTATTTATTTATTTTTTTTTTTTTTTTGCAGCAAGCCTTTACATTTTTAAGGACATAAAAAAAAAAATAATACTTTACAATTGAAATTTTAAAAGTCGAATGTGAAAATGGAATGTCCCCTAGCACCAAGAATCGAAATCAAATAGTTACAAGGACGGCTATTTCAAACAAGTTAGCATTTTTGTTCTACTCGAAGTTGTTTGAAACGGTATTTTTTATCTATCGATTCCAAAGTTTATTCGACATATATTTTGGGGTATACTTTCGGAGTATTTCGATCGAGTTCATTTTTACACCCTTATTTGATTAAAATTATTAAATAGTTTGCTTAAAATAAATTATTCAAGCTATATAATTTAATGCATTTATAGTGTAATAGTAAACGGGGCTTCCATTGCATATCCTTAACCTTGATACCGCTATCATTAAATAAATGGAATAGGCTTAGATAAATAATAAAAGTTAATTTTTTTCTCGTTTTAATTTTCAAGAAATAATATGTTTCGATCAAACAGATTTCATTCTGGAAATAGCGAAATTATTGAGTAGGTTCCTTGGAGAAATATCATTCTTATCCTCTTTTGACAAAATATAGGAAAAATTGGTTTTCACAGTTTCTGTAAAAAGTATGTTAGCCTTCTTGTCTCGTTTTTTCTTCTTTATCAAAATAAGTTCGGAAATTGCGTATTTTTTATTGATTTTTTTTTTTTTTTTTTTTAATCAGATGATTCTAAAATTGGCACGGCTTCTGAATCTTCTTACAAATTTAAATTTTTATTATTTCCTGCTTAACAAAATAAGGCATTTTCCTGATAACAAATTATACTACAATAATATATCGTGTTAAAGTTAAAATAATCGCGCTAAAGTTAAAAATTAGACAAATTAGTATAGTATATTATCCGGAAAAAAATCTACATGGTATCATAAAGAAAGAGTAAAAGATATAATGAAATAATTAGTTGGATAGTTCTGCGAATCACACGTAGTCAGATAATTAAAAATGTAATTTCACAACTAAGATGCTAAGACGACATTTAAGATACTGAGATATTTTAAGACGCTTAAAAACTTTGGCTACGTATTCAACAGCTTTTTATGTTCGGTATATTTATACTCTTTGTAGTGACTTATTAAACATCAACACTATTTTAGATAATTTTTGTTGAAGTCACAAGAAACAAAAATAAAAAAAAACAAAAAAATAAAAAGACAATCAATAATTTATATTCCTTTTTTGAAAAAAATAGTATGCTTAATAAATAATCAGCTGTGTTGCATCAAATAATTTTAAACAACAGAATGTCTTTAATTTCTTAACAAGGTTTTATTCTTAGCTAGCAGACAATAATTCCTTAAAAAAAAAATTGACAATAATTTAAAAAAGGAACTTTGCTTGAAAGAAAACCTAAATTAAAGTACTAAAAAAATTGCTTAGTAGGGTAAACTAACCAGTGAAGGTACACTTAAGCTTTGCTTGCCTTTAAAAAAATCATAAAAATTTCAAAATTTGTAATTTTAACTAAATGGCGGTGTCAACATACTTGTTATTAAATGCAAATTACGTAAAAAAAATTAGATAACTTACATAATAATGTTTTAAGCTTTTGGTGGTTCAAATAATAAGTAGTAAGATAACCAAGTGAAGGAACAGTTCTTACCAGTGAATAAACACTAAATTTCCAGTGAATGAACACTTAATTTTGAGAATGTTTTGATGCTCGTTAGGAATCCATAGGCCACACAAGTGTCTAAAAAGCAGTATGAGCAGTATAGAGCAACTATTTGATAGTACCAGGTTCGAAACCCGGCCACGGCTAATTTTCAAAAATTATGTTTAAGACTAATACTTTTTTTATATTTATTTTACAATATTGTAAGCATAAATAATACATTCTTTTACTTAATAATATTATCTTTTCCCTAAGTGTGTAATACGAGACTTAAAAAAAATGCTAAAATTCAGAAATCGTTGCTCATATACTGTGCATATATATGGTACAATATCTCCCCTTAATATTAGCCTATAATTTTCAAACTCGGTCAGATATTAGATTTTAATCTACGATATTACCATGCGAAAAGAAATACAGACAAATTAGGAGGTCCATTGTGTGGTTACTTTTGGCAAACAGCATAAATTACTTAAAAGCTTGTTATAAGCCGGCCAGTCAGATGATACGTCAAAGATAATTAGTATGGTGCAACAAATTGCTAGTGCTGGCTAGCCCTTGTCCGAGACCCGGCAAAGGCCAGTTTTTAAAAATTATATATAACAATAATAGGTTTTTTAAAATTTATTTTACAATGTTGTAACATCAATAAATATCCCTGTAATTAATAATATGATTATTTTTCTTAAGTGCGCTGCGTAATAAAAGCACTAAAATTAAGAAATAGACGCTTACTTACTGAATATATATTTGACTACATACCTTTCCTTAACCATTAGTTGAACCTAGACTTTTCAAACTCGATCAGAAATTAGATTATAATATAATATATTGCCAAACCAAAGAAAATAATTATAGACAGATTAGGAGGCCCACAATGTGGTCCAATTGGTGACAAACCGCAACATTAACGAACCGCAGAAATAACTTAAAAAGATTGTTATAAGTCGGGGAATCAGATGGACCGGTAGGGTTTAGTAGTATGGTGAAACAAATTGCTATCCCCGCAGGACCCTGGTTTAATGCCCGGCGTCGCCAATTTTTAAAAATTATATTTAAGAAGAATTTTTTTATTATTATTTTACAATTTTGAAACATAAATAAAGTATTACTTTACTTGATTATAATGATTTTTTTTCCTTAAGTACGTTATATAATAAAAACATTTTAATTATGAATTTGTTGCTTATATTCTGTATATATATATAAATAGCCCTATATCTCCCCTTAATATTAGCCCATAATTTTTAAACTCAGTCAGATATTAGATTATAATTTATTATATAACAATAGTAAAAGAAATAAGTATAGATAAATTAGGGGGTCAACAATATGGTACAATAGGATTACATTGACAAACCACAGAAATCATTTAATCATTAAAATCGGTCTGCCAGATGAACCGGTAGGATTTGTAGTATAGAACAACACTGTAATACCCTGGTTCGATGCCCGGTGATGACCTATTTTTATAAAAATTATATCTAAGATTAATTGTTTTTTTTAATATTTTTTATTTATTTATTTTACAATATTGCAATATAAATAAAATATCCCATTATTTAAGAATATGATTTTTTTTTCTAAGTGCGTATAAATAATAAAAGCTTTAAAATTAAAAAATTGTTGCTCATACACTGTACATATATATGACCCCCATATCTCCCTTTAATATCAACCTATAATTTTCAAACTCGGTCAAATATTATACTTTAATATAATATATTACAATACCAAAAAAAAATAATTATATATAAATTAGAAGACCCACAATATGGATACATTGACCATCCGCAGAAATTACTTGAAAAGCTTGTTATAAGTCTGTCAGTCAGATTGACCAACAGTGTTTAGTATTATGGAGCAACAAATTGTTCGTTCCGGATAGGACCCTATTTTGAGACCCGACGGTGACCAATGTTTTTTTAAAAAAATTATTTTTCTAATGCCCACCTGTGTTAACATTTTTTGTTAACTCAGACATTAACAGGGCGGATTTGTTGACCTCTCGTTCAGGGGCACCATATTAGGTGGGCCAGCGTTGCTCCCACAGTAATGACAGATAGTACAGAGAGGGAAAGAACATCCATGCCTTGCTCGGGATTCGAACCCAGAACCTTTCTGATGCAAGGGCAGTTCCCTGTCCCCTACACGGGCCGGTCGGCAGTTTAAAAAATATATTTGAATGGATTTTATGTTACAAATTGTTTAAATTTTTTGATAATTTGAAATAATTTTCTATCCCATTGCGCTGAGTTGATCGCATGCAATATCAAAATAACGTGTTTTTTTCATTGTTTCAAAGTTGAGCTTTCATCGAAACATTATTGTTACAAAAAATGTTTAAAAAAAGGAAGTAGACGAAATCTTGAGAAGGAAATTAAATTCATAATTAAAATTCGCTAGGCCAGCGATTCTCAACCTGTGGGGCGCGCCTCCCTAGGGGGGCGCGAGCACACTAGAGGGGTGGCGCGAGAATATCCAAGAGAAAATATTATTCAAAAAAATTTATTAACTGGATTAAAGTAAAGTGCATATACTCATAGAAAACAAAATACATTTAAACATATTTAATAACTTATTAAAGTAAAACAACTTATTAAATCAAAACTTAGGTGGGGAACCAAAGGTGGCTTTGCTTTGAGGATTTTTCCTAATTTTCTGGTTAAGTCTGTGTGGCTGAAATTTTTTTTGTAACATATTACACCTATCTCTAACACATATCACGTATTCTTTTAATTGTAAAATAAAATTTCAATTATTTTATAGTATAACTTCAAAATTGTAGCTTCTGAGCCTAAGGTTCCAAATGTGGCCCATATATTGAAATCACTTTTTCACTTACTCAAATTGTCTTTAGAAAAGACACTTGGACTGGCAAACGTCTTTTAAAAAGGTACGCTGGTACGGACAAGTTTTCCGACTTTAAAAAAGATATTTGTTTTTAGAGTATATAATTTGTTTATATATCATTTACATTGATAGTTCTTGTGTGACGTCACTAGCTAATCTTTTGAGTTAACTCATTAGAATAAAACAAGAATTACGGAGTTAGTTCTTTCAAAAAGATTAACTAACCATAACTAATTAGTAAGAGTTAAAAATAACTATACTAGAGTTAACTAATCTAACCCATATCTGGTATAAAAATACACAAATTTACAAGAAAATACCAGAATTCACCACAAAAACACTCATAACTACCATGAAAACACCAAAAAAACACCTGAAAAATTGCTTTTAATGCAAACAAAATAAAAAATTTGAAACGAAATATCGCAAACTCTACTAAAGTGCCGAGAACGTCAAAATATTATAAAAATTTAAAAAATACCTTAGTTCCACATTTGCTTAAAATTTAATAAATCAATTCAATTAAATTCAATTATTAAATTAAATTCAAATATTCAATTAAATCATTCTTTTTGAGAAATAATATACTACGTACTGATTTATAATTAATTCTTTTATAAATTTCACGTTTGCTTCCGAAGGTGGCCCAAGTGTCTCCAAAGTGGCACAGGTGTCGGGCCACCTTGGAAACATGCATATGGTCCCCATTTGCAAGACTTAAAACTATTAATCTGATAGATTAATTCAAATTAAAGTAATGTGGTTAAAAAAAAAAGAAATAAATCTTCAGAAAACACATCATAACTCAAATTTATAAGAATTTAAACACGTATAAAGAACCATTTCTTTCTACCCGGAAATTCGAATGACAACTGCAAAAAAATTTATCACTTCATACAAAGAAGGCCATGAAGGAAATCTCTTCCAATTCAGCTACGTGCACCTCAGATACAAGATTTACAATGCAGCAGGGCCATCTTGTGATTCAAAATAAAAATAATACTACTTTTGGGGGGTGGGCTACTTTAGGAGCACTGGCCAGCTTAGGCTCACCCACCTTACTTAATCAAAACATACAAAATTAAAAACAAATTTAATAATTATTAGTGATTTCCTTGGGCCTGCCTTGCAGAGCAAAGTTTTTCGAGGTAAAGCTTAATATTAGAAATAGCCACTCTCAGTTCTGTTTCTATATTTAGTCGAGATCTATATTTCGTCTTCAAAGAAGCCACAGCAGAAAATCTAGTTTAACAACAGTAGGATGTTGAAAATGGTAATAGAATACGAAATGCCTTTGTTTTTAGTGCAGAAAAATCATCCTTTACTTTCAAATAGTGATTTATTACTAAATTGTTTTTTGGTTTCGCCACTCGTCGTGAAGTCTATGAAGTTTCCTTCCTCATCAATTGAGAGTCCTTCGGGATTCTTATGAAATGAATTCCTAACCCACTCGTAACTTGCCATCAGTTTGTTGTCAGTAAGAAATACTTTTTAAAATTCTTTGCCAGCACGGCTAAATGATTTTTAATGGTCAAACATTGTTAGGTTTTTTTACTTTAAATTTATGTCCTCTATAATTCCAATTTTCTACAAAAAGCTTTAACTTTATCATTCGTACCCAACTTATGTGTATTTGCACCTTGGAGTTGAAGATTCAAGTTATTTATTTCTTATTATTCTTTTACGAATGACATTTCAATTTCAAGACCTTTTTTTTTACTTATTAAATTCTAATAGAAAAACCTTTTGTTGCCAAATATTAAAAATAAATAATATTTCTAATATCTCTTTTAAGCACAAATTTTTAATGTTCTAACTGTTTGTTATCCTTTTAATAAAAGTATCAAAAAATTCATAGGAAATAATTCAGATTTTTAACGTCCAGGGGCTGGGTACCGAAAGATGCATTAAACGTTTATAAATTATATGTCTGTTTTCTCACTTTAAGACTTAGAAGTCTGAAATTATGGGGATTTAAGTATTTAGAAAGAAAAATTTTAAAGCAAAAATAAGAATCTAACAAAGTAAAAAAAAAAAAAAAAAATTAAGAACTAGGAAAAGAAAAACATATTTTCTGAAATTTTTTTTTCCTTCGCAAAATGCGGATTCGTGTTTAGAAGCTCCCTAAAAGACTTAACAGAAAAACAAAAACTCTCGCCAATTTTGTCAGGAAAAGTCCATTTTTAAGCTCTATTGTCTGCACTATACGATATAAACCTTAATATCTACATTAAATAGTTTGCAATTAATATTAAAAAAAAAAGCTTCATTCAAGTAAGATTCAAAAAGACTCTTTAACGAGGAAAAATGCTTCATATTTATTACTTCTTATTGTGTTACACATTCTGTATTCGTAAGTTTGCATTTTATTCCAATTATATTTCATTATTTTTCAAATCAACGTAATCGTTCATTTCATTACGTTAAAAATGATATCAAAGTTTTCTTAATTAAAATTATACTGGTTATAAATATATTTTATTAACGGAAAATTGTTGTTTCTTTTGAAAATATTGACTTAAAAAAAAAAAAAAAAGTGATACGCAATAACGGGTGTTATTGAGCAAATTTTACTAAAAGCATTTAGAATAATGCATATCTTAAACACACTTAATTGTAAGCGAGTTAAATTTTCATAATTTAAATCTAAACACTTCAAACGTTTGAGAGGCTCAAACCTTGTGCACGTGTACTCTTCATGGCTTTAAAGTCCCACTTGTCCTCACGGTCTTAAACTAAATATTACAAAATTCAGTTTTCACTTTATAATAAAAGTCAAACTCAAAGAATTTTAAAACATTTCTTTACTACATCAATAGCAGACTTACTTCCATATTTTTGATAATTTCAACAATTTTTAAAATTTTCAGAGATTTTTACAACAAGTACAACCTTTTATTGCTATGAGTAGCTAATAGTAAATATTTTGATTTAGGAACCTTGAGTTCTTCCGCTAAACTGACAATTGAAATCTTTTTTTTTTCTTTCTAATCTTTAAAATTGATGAAAAAATGATAATTCAAAATCACCATATATTTTAAAAATTAATTATTGTGTTATGTTGCCAAGCGTAGCAAACCGAACACCAAGGTTAAAAATGCTGCCACTAAACTATGAGAGATGTGATTATTTTACATATCTTCCAAATTACCAGCAAAGGCATTCAAAGTTACTATACATTTTACTCATTAATTACTGTCTTGTATAGTCAAAAGTAGAAAATTAAACACTGTAGATACAAAAAAAAAGAAAACATTCCGTTAAACTAACCATCCGAGGCTTGATTATTTGTTCGATCTTCCAAATTTGCAGTAAAGATTTTCAAAACTACAATATATATCACTCTCTAGTTTTGCCAAGCGTAGCAAACAAAACACTGTACGTTAAAAAAGCTCCCACTAAACTAAATATCAGAGACCTGCTTATTTTACCGATATTCCAAATGGTCAGAAAAGCAGCAGGAAATTTGATGTTTTTAACGTGTTTTCCGTTTGAGAGTGAATTCTGTTCTTTAATTAAAGCCATCCTGCAACGATCGCCCGCTTCGATAACTGTGACTGCCGAAACCAAAAGTAAAAAAACTCTAATTACATTGAAGCAGGTTATTATTCGGGCCATGTAGGTAGGGCGCTGTACATCAGATAAAAACGTATTTGCTGTCATAAATATTAAGACCAGAGCTGATGACAAGTTCAAAAAGACTTCGAAATTGCATGCACTGTCCATGGCATAAACTACATACACTATGTGCTCGAACCTTTGAGACTGCATAATAAACGAGTCATTAAGTCTCATATTCAATCTCAAATTGTTCAGAAGTTTTCTAAACACCAAACACAAAAAGCAATAATATAGACAGAATCCACCGATGAATCCTATTTGGACGAGTAAGTAAATAGCTCTTGAACACCACAACGAGCGAATGAGAAAGGTGTGCCATATCGCTTGAGTTTGTTGGTGGACCTCTGGTGTGTCAATTATAAATACGGTTAAATATACTATACAAAATAAAGCGAGAGTAACCGTACTCACACTTGAAAAGAAACGCATTGTCTTAAAAAACCGAGTGTTGAGACTGTTAGTTGCAGGTTTGAGTTGTCTTATGAGAGTTGCGTAATAATTTTTGCCGAGAAGAACCGAGCATCTCAGAAGAGCATCTGCCGCCAAAGCCAGTAAATTCGTGTATCCAACCATTGAACCCATCTGAAAAGCATTTAATGCCATGTACATGAAATTCAAAAGCACCATAAGAAGGCAGAAGTAAGTCAGAAAACACTGCATGATTTTTTGGAGTTTGGTTACTTTTCTCCTTTTTAATATAGCTACACCGCACAAGCGCAGCAATGTTGTGATAGGATGCAGAGCTTTTTCAAGATTGATGTTTTCATCTGAGTTTACATAGGTACTGAACTTTTTATCTCCAATCATGTTTGAACTTTATGTGTATTAGAATAAAATTGCTTCTAAAGAACTGAATTTAGTCTTTTTCTTATTTCAAACAGAAATCATTAGCTATAAGCTTTCACGACACTAACAGCAAGTAATAAAATCTTGCTTCAAATGGTCATTTTATGCATACACTTGTTACTTGCACAAACGTAAAAAAAAGAAGCATTTTTTCTAATTGAGAAAACTTTGGTGAGACATTTCAAAAATTCTTCTCGTAATTTTTCTCTTAATCTGATGTCACAATCTTAAACAAATGATGTACATTTGATTTTACGGTTAAGAAATACTTTAAGTTTAGAAAACTCGCATATAATATTTTAAGAATTTTTTGAATTATTAAAGTTCAACCCTTGATGATATCAAAACCTTTCGGTAACCAGACGCACCTTTATTTATCACAAAAAATTTCAAATTGAGAAAAAGTTGAAAAAATATTCCACGAATTCTTTAAAATTAAAAATGCTCTTCAGTCCTCAATGATGAAATAATATGTCAGTAACTGGACTCGCTTGACTCAAAGTTCCGAAAGTCGTTTGCAAAATGTACAAAAAAATTTCAAATTTAGAAAATATTAATGAAATATTTCAAGAATTTTTTGTATTATTAAAGTTTAGTTCACAATATGCTTAAATCCTGAAGTAATCAGATGCCTAGGAATTACTGTTGAATAATTATTTCAAGAATATAATGTTAAAATAATAATTTAAGATTTCTTCATACTACAAAAGTACAACTTTCAATTTTAAAATCCTCAAGTAATCAGATGCCGTTGAAAAAGCATTTGTAACAGATTTACCACTGAAAAATTATTTCACGATGGAAGAAATGTTGAAAACATCTTTCAAGATTTTTTTTTAAATATTAACCACACCACCTGATTTATTTAAAGTCATTTGTATTTGAACTGGTGGTTTTATTTTGACATGACGGCACATAGAGCTTTTTCGTTCACGATCAATTTAAAAACCATTAAGTCTTTTCGAATGCCCTAGCAAAGCCAATGTTTCACCTCTTTCTTTATTTTATAATTATTTATTTATATCATATCTTTATTTATGACAAAATTTATATGGTATGCAATTGGAAAAATGCAAATAAAAAGAATCACGAAATAAGACAATTTAAAAACAAAAGTATCAATCGAAGCAAGACCAATTTTAAATCAGGAAGGATTTAATATATTCCCCGTATCATTAGGAAAACAATAGATAATCCATAAATCAACAAAACCTATGAAAGATAAATGGAATATACATGTTTAATGTTGTTAATAAAGTACTAGATAATTCATAAATACTTAATTCATTTTTTAAAGTCATTAACAGTTAACTATGGACTCGAAGAAAGAAAAGAAAATAGGAAAATGTAAAGTCACGAAATTGTTAACAATAAATTGATTAAACCGTCATTTTTAACTTTATTTTAATGAAACTTTGGCAAATTTAATGATTTGCTTTTATTATTGTATTTTTTTAATCGTTACGAATAGCATCGTAGCACGACTTCATTGCAAATTATTGCTACGGCAAATCCCAATGATTAGGGACCCCCTTAAAAAAATTTTTTTTGAAAATAAATTTAAAAAAATTAAAAAACAATGATTTTTTTTTAAAAAATCAATTTCAAATATATATATTAATAAAATACGATAATTTTTTTAGTTCTAATTTAACAAAATAGAATAAAATTTAATTTATTATTATTTATTTATTATTTTAAATATGCTTTCTTAAATGAAAAGATGTATAAATACTTTTATATTTGAATAAATAAAAAATACACGAGAAGAAAATTTAATCAAAGGGCCCCAAAAATTTGAATGGCCTAGGGCCCCATGTACGCTTAATTCGCCCCTGGAATTATGTCTTCCAATTTAGTAAACAAACCTTCACGGTTTGTTTTCTAAAATTGTTTTAATATGGTAAAAAATTATTTTAAAAATTTATCTTTTAAAATGTGAAATTTTTATATTAATCAAATTGTAATATTATTAAAGCATACCTACGGTTGCAAGTGTCGATCCTTGCCCATAAAGATCCTTCTGGGCTTTAAATACTCGAATAACAAAAGAACAATTTGTTGATGCTCACGGCTAGCATTAGTTGACGTGAAGTAGTAGTCAGAGATCAGGATAAAATATTTTTCGGGATTTGCAATATATGTATGACAGTAAACAGTAAATGAGTAAACAATATTAGGCTAAATGGAACTGGAACGGTTTCTCGTATTGTCCTCTCAAAATAAATTGTACTTCTTTTAAATTCTGTACTTTCTTAGTGAATGGATCCTAAGGAGATAGGGATATGAATTATGAAATAACCTTTATAAGGAGATATGAAGTAACCTTTCTTACCTTTTTAATCTAGAAGTAGGGGACATAACGTTTAGAGAGTTTGTATACAAGTTGAGCTTGTTAAATATATCATTATGATGTATATATGTATTCATAATTTATTTTTGAATTCCTTAATCTGCACAGTCTTCTTAATTCTTGCCCCTAAAATTACTCACCATCTTCCCTGGCCCTTTAAGAATTTTTATCTAGATGGCTGAAAAATATAACAAATTATTGCTTTTAGTTTACACAACTAAACCTAAAATTATTTTTTCGCATTTTATTTGTTATTGTTATTTTCTTAATAATATCTGTGAAGAAGGGACGATTCTGAACGTAGTACTCTAAATTTTATATTTTTTCTCTCATACTGTGTTCGCATGAACAGCATAAATTTGATCTTGTTAGATTCTCTTACCTCATTTAAGTCATTTAAATCAAAACTTAGAACGAGAAAACAAATCATTAAATCAAAAGTTATTCAGGTACTAGGGTTTTCTTCTCATCATACAGTAACTCATAGACTTTAATAGTTTAGGTCAACTAGTTACAAGAATGTGACATATTCACGTCTCAGCTTATAATCATACGGTGACTCTTTTGAGACGTAAACGTCACAATTTCGTCATATCGTGACTCTGTTGAGACGTGAATATGTCACATCTTTGGCACATGGTGACCCTATTGAGATGTGAATAAGTCAGATGGTGAACAAATTGAGATGTGAGTATGTCACCTCTTCGTCCTACGGCAACCCTGTTGAGCCGTAAATAAGTCATAGTTTTGTCACACCGTTATCATGCTGAGATTTGAATAGGTCTTCGCATGGCATCTTCGTCGCATGGTGCGCCTCAATGCGACAACTGAATGTCTCCATGTGGTCTCATGTTGACGTCTAGGTGACGTCAAAAAGTGGCGTCACCAAAGACGTACATAATAACCTTTTTAGACCCATGCATTAACATAAATCACATGTGACTTCACAAATGAGTCTCTTTGACTGTCGCAATCTTGTAATGGTGTTATCAGAGGGACAGTGTTTTGGTCGATTATCGAATATTTGGCTAACGATCAGGGATTCAATTTCAACCTTGATTTAGTTGATAAATTCTTAAAGTTCTTAATTAAAAAACTTAGCTAATAAAATAGAGTGCAAATAAATTTTATTAGTTTTTATTTTTTATTTTTCTGAACTTAACAAAAATGCCCAACATTTAAATATTAAAATATTTTATCAGAAGAATTCTTATGATATGTTGTTGTTGTTGTTGACGTATGCCATTTTAGGCAGTGGGGGTGCGATTGTTCTTGTAATCCAGTGGCGCCATCGATGGCCAATAATTCGACTTCTGCCACATTATATGCCACACCCGTTTATAGGGCGAACCTATTCATTCACCCACAGATCGTAATTTTGACCTGAATCAGAGAACGATCGATCTCTAATCCAGTACCCCCAGAGATATTGATTTGTTTTTCTTATGACGTAATATTATTTTATGATCATAGTTCGTTCTCACTAACTTATTAGCTTTAGTTGTTAGGTTGTCATTTGTTATAATCAGGGTTGTTATTTTGCCCAGTAGAGACCTATTTCTCCTAGAATACTGAAAGATAGTAATAAAAAAAAAAAACGGAAGAAACTAGAAATGGAAGAAAATAGACGAAATGGAAGAAAATAGGCGAAATGGAAGAAAATAGAAGAAATTTAAAAAAATAAAATTATATTTAATAGAGAATTCCAAAAAAATATTAATTTGAAAATTATTATTTTGTTCGGCTGCTTACTTTTTTTAATGTCAATGAATTTTTTAGAAATTGTAAACAGCGATTTTATTTTTATTTTATTTCCTTTAAACAAACTAATGTAATTTAATTATAAAGTACTAGTTTTTTACAATAAAGTTTTAATATAAGTAAATCTTAAGCAGAATACTGTAAAACTACAAAATTGTTTTTAAAAAAATTGCTATAGCATTCATATTTAAAACTTACAAGTTCTATTTAAAGTAATTACTCTATGATTGTAAATTTATTTCCAAATGTTCATTCGTGGTTTTATTGGCACATTTTCATGATTATCAGTTCAAACATTAAAAAAGCTATAAAGTTTTTTTCCCACATGCATTTCTTAAAAATTTATATAATTAATCATCTATGAAAAATTTGAATTCGGTAATTAGTGATTGAAAATTCTTATATTTATTTTATAAGTTATAATTAAGTTATAGTATTATGATTAAGTTTGTAAAAATGAAATTTGTATTAAAAATATAAATTGATAAATATCAGCATACTACCTAAGAATTGTTTTGAGTACTCATTCTTAACAGCATTTGATTATGGATCATTAATATGCTATTTGTAATCATCAATACTATGCGGGGAAAATTTTCGTATCGTGATCTACGGTAGAATAATCGGCAAGTCTTGGCAACTTCCGGACAGCGAAACGACCAACTTCCCGCGAGTAACAAGAAACATCACAGAAGGGGACCAACTCAAAGGATATATAACTCTACCCCAGGCTGGCGATGGTTTTCCATGTTTTTCATTTTGGAAGAAACTTGCCCTCTCTGGTTGTAATAAACTTGAGTTTCTAAAAGATGGTTTTACATATGACAATTTGAACCAGCGTTATTATTTTATTTGTAAATTAAATCATATTTTACATTATTTTTATTGTACAGTATAATTGCTATTATAAATTAATATCAAAATCAAAAAAATTCAATCAAAATCAAATGCAGTATTCTATGTTAAATTGTCTTTAATACTTTAGATTGTCAATTAATGCTTATTTAGCTATTTTTAAAATGCACTGGGAAACAAATACGTTTCCTGAAAAATATGTCCTTATCTTTTCTAGCCTCAAAAGATTTGATTTTCTTCGGAACAAATAGTCATTTCAAGAGCCTTACTCTTTCCTATACATCACGTATTGCTTTACATTTTTTCAAATTTTAAATAGCACTTTTTCTCATGTTTTTCATGTATACAGATAGTTTTTTCATTAAAATCAAAGGCTTATCAAATTTATATTACTTTATAAAATGTATATAATTTAATTAAATCAAAAATAAAATAGTATTTAACACTTAAAAGTTTTTTATTATAAATTTAAAAATTATTCGAATTTTCTTATTGCGTTAATTCACGTATAATTTAATAGCTCTGTATAACAATATGTCAATTGGAATTATGGTAAATGTAAATAATGTTAGTAATGCTCAACAGAATTATTTGACTTTTGAGCCGGATACTGAATATGCTTTGCATAACTAATTTTTAAATTTTATTTATAAAGTATTCTGCGCATTATTTTATTTTTAAAGCATTCTATCTACATTTTTAGAATTAATACATAAAGTTTAAACTCTAGAATTTAGTTTTTTATTTTCAATTAATTTAATTGTTGCTACACATATTTATTGTGTTGCTGAAATATACTATTGTGCGGCTTTGAGGAAAACTCCTCCAGACTAAATGTCTGGGGCTGTCTGCTGTTATGGTAACAAGCGAGAGCACATTTCTAATGGGGGGGGGGCAAAGGAGGAATGAAGGGGTATTGATTGGTTTATTCACGCTGACCTATGCCTAGATCAAGACGAAACTATTCACCCCACACCCCTATTCGAAGTGACTTTTTCCGGCAACCATGGTACCCGCCACGACGCGAGACTGATGTCTGGAGGAGTTCTCCTGAAAGCCGAACTATACGTAGTTTACTAGAGCATCTCCAAACATTCATAATAGAAATAAGAAATAAAGAAATGCTAATGAATTTTAACAAGAAATTGGTATTCATAAAACGCTACTATATTATATACTTTCTAAAAACCGCTTGTAAAAAGATGCAAATTTCAAACAGTTATTTATTACAGGGATACAGATAGGCTTATATTTAAAAAGTATGTCTATAAGGTATAAGATGTTTATTCTTTTGAATGATTTTCACCTATTGACAATCTCTGCGTTTACATTTTTATAAATTGTGAATTAAATTTAAAATTTTACACAAATTATTATTTGCATTTTAAGTAATGGGATTAAAGAAACCTAAAAGTATCTGAAAACAATATATGCTTCAATGCAAAGCGTTTCATATTCTATTGAATATTTCTCTTCATTTTTTCCCCCCTGAAAATAAATCTTTGTAGTGTAAACATTATCAATATTAGTCCAAATGTACGCAAAATAGAATAAAGCATTTTATTTAAAATTAAAAGATTACAAAAATGCTTTGTTCATGTTTTTGTTTGTTCAAAAACTTTATCTTTCTACCTCTGCAATAATACATTCGAAGAAAAAAAATATGATCAAGACGGTTTGTGTCGATAACAGTTGTGTAAAAATTGAAATTTTTAACATGAATCTTTAAGAAAACGTAATTGTATACGTGTAATTTAAAAACATAGGAAGAGATATTATTGAAATAGATTCATTTAAATGTTGTTCTGTAATTTGGGTAGGGAGGAATATTTACATTAATTTTTTTTTTCTGGCACTGTAAGCATTAGAGAATGTACGGAAACAATTTTTTATGAACCAGCACGAGTAACACAACAAAGAGTAACATCAAAGTCACATTAAGACCTCAGACAATTCGAAACGGTTTTACCTGTGAGTGACTGTGACTGCTGTGACCATGTTTGACTTTTTATGACGTCGCAGTGACAATCTGTGCTATCAGTGAGGGATGTTTGAGATCCCGACGCAATAGCTCATTGTGCAGCTCTAATGCGACGTAAATAAAAGTAATAATAATATTACAATCTTTAAAATGATGTAAAAATTTGTATACTTTAAATTTAAACTTTAATTACAAAAATTCCAACAACTATTTAATAAAATATTAACAAATATTAAATAATTATTACAAATTGTTTTCCACAGGGATTTATTTTTGGATAAATGAATTTTATAGTTGGGTGCAAAACATTTTCGATTTGCTTAAAAAGTTTGGAGTTATGGCGAAATACACAAAATGTAAAATTAACAACAAAAGGTCCAACTTTTCGTCCGCTGTCCTCACTAAATATTGGGACCCTTTTTTTTTCCAGAATGCCACTACTCCCTATATTCAGGTTAGGAATCCGAACGTTTCGAAGGAAAGGTATGTTTATTCAGAGAAAGTACGTTTTTGTGTCTGATTTCATAACTTAAAATATCGTCTGCATTAGTTAATTAGGATATTTAAGATCAACCCTTTGGACCATTAAAGTTGAATCTTAGTACGTGAAAATCCGATTATTAAATCAAAAATTATTCAGGGTGTTGAGGTTTTTTTTTTTTTTTTCCCCTCTGCACACTGTACGACATATAAGTACAAAGTACATATTGATTTTGAGGCATTTTAAACCAGTTTAACTTAAAGTGGAGTGACTTTTTTGTGTATAGTAACTGAAACGGGAACGAAAATAATTGCCACCGGAATAAATAATACACTGAAAATAATTGTGATACACTATCTTTTAACGTTACAAAAACAATGAAACAAGAGCTAATTGAATCAATAAAGGAAATACATGTAAAAACGTAGCAATCGTAGTGCATTATATTTATCATTTTTGAAAATAAAAACGATAAACAGAATTCATGTTTGTAAATAATGCAGATCAAGTTTTAAAGATCAAAATGACATCGTTCTCAACACGACTCATACGCTAAATCTGAAACAATGTTTACATTTTTATGTTCTGTCTAAAATATGAATAATTCAGAAGGCTGTTTTAAACGAGAACCTTATTGTTCTCTCTTATTATTTATTTATTTATTTTCTTGGCATCAGTAAATAAAATATTGGTTTTCAATTAGGAAAATTCAATTCTGGAAGTATTTATCAGTTTTGCCGTTTCGTAAAATTATTGCTTTTTTTTTTTCAAATCAATTATGAAACCTAACCTTAATGACAAAGTTAAAAAAAAGAAAAGAAAAAAAAAAACAACTCAAAACTGTTAATCGTTAAAGCATGTATGTATTACTAAATGCACATAACATACCATGGCAACTTCATCGAATCTTTATTTTTTATTTATTTTTTTTTTTTTTTTTATGCCCCTCTGATAATTGGTTTTTAAAAAAAGAACTGGTTCGGTCGGCCTAAGGCCACTGGTTTGGATTACCGCCCACTTTGTGTCACAAAAATTTCCAACATCCCCCCCCCCCCAATCCATTATTTGCTTTTTCAGCTATTAAAAAAAATCCTACTTTATCAAGTTTTCTGAAATAAACCGTTCTTAAATCGGAGTTTTCCTAACCGAGTTATAACCCAGGTAGCAGATTGTCACAGTGAAGTCACATTAAAGTCAAAAAGGGTCACAGTCACAAGTGCGACCGTTTTGAATTGTCCCAAGGTGGTCATTGATTTTGACGTTACTTTAGTTTGTGCCTTCACATAAAAGTCACCGTAACTATTTTATGTGACTTTTGACACTTAGGGAGCCACAATTATACATTAGTAGGACTAAAGTTACTGAGAAACGTTGTTGCAACTTCGTTCCCATTGAAGGTAACATAGAAACAGTTTCACAACTTGTCTTACTAAAGTCACAGAAATATTGTGATCTAGATCTGTCACATTCTCTTCTTTTTTATAATTTTTAGAAATTTTGTTTCATTGAAGTGACGTTTATACTTTCATGCGACTTGTCTCACTAATGTTATGATTCCACTCTATACAAACCAATCACTTGAAAGGTTTCTAAGCAGTTTTTTGAGACTATAATCACATAAATTTATCAATATATAAACACCACAGTATGTACTATGTCACAACAATTACATTAATAGGTTTGACCAGTTTAAATTGTTCCGAAGGCCTCTGAATATGACTGAAAAAATTGTTTCCGCACCGTTGCTTCCGTTTGAATACTACTCCCTTCTAACGCTCATAGTGTCAGAAAAAAAGATATTAAATGTAAATATATTTAACGAAATATATAATATGTTTAACAAATATATTTCTTTAATATATTCAACAAAATAACATATATTTTTATATATTTTTGCAAATAGATTTTATTTGTATATATATTTTTACAAATTACCCAACATTACTAAAATAAATTTACTTTAATATTATTTATTTGAAGAAAGAATTTGGATGACTTTCCCATCTGTTTTTAAAGAAGATGTGTTTATATTTATTTTAAGATTCATGTAAAAGTTTCGTGCAATACACAATTTTTATAGCCACGAACAATATTGATAAAACTTATTTTATTCAAAAAAAGTATTGACAAGGAAGAAAAGCATTTATTATTTTTTGTTTTAGAACATTTCCGAAAACTAAGCATTATGTTCGCTCTAAGATTTTTTTTCGGGAAGAAAGGTCGACGAATTTTTAATAAAATATGAAGCCCTTTGCATGGAAACATATATTATTGTGTTCAAGCCCTTCTAGGTTTGTTAAATAATTTGTACTAGTTTGAAATGCATATAATAATTTGTGTCAGTACGCGATGGATGAAAGACAATTATTAAAAAATAAACTTCTAATTGATATTTCATAGCGAAAAGAAAATGACTTTAAAATCAAGACAGATGCCTCTTCTACCGTCAGTTTTTTTTAATATTTATTATTATTATTATTATTAATTTGGCGACATAGGAGGTGTGCCTTAAAAATTTACAAGAGATGATTTTTACCTCCGAAATTAAACCTAGTCTCCCGTAAAAGAAATTACGCAATGATGAAAATTTCAATTTGAGTTGCAAAGGCTGGGACAGCCTGGTCGGTAGGGCGCTGAGCCCATGTCCAAGAGGTCGTGGGTTCGATCCTCGCCGGCCGAAGACTCCCCGTGTAGTAAATAGTGACTGATGCACGTTAAATCTGTCGAGTCTCAAAGTCCCCCATGTTCCCATAACAAATCAATACCTCTGGGGGTACTGATCCAGGAGTTTCCTTGTCTTCTGGATTGGTTCATAATTACAAGGCTACGGAGTTGAACATTAGTAGTCGTAAACCCATGAAATTGGGTCGGCTGTTCAACGGCGGTTATAAAATAAAATAAAATTTGAGTTGCAAACGTTCTATTCTAATCATCTATATGTTGAAAAATATTGCTCTATAAAACTTCTGTTTCAGAACTTTTTTCCTTCATTTCCCCGCCTTGAAGAGAATATATATTTTCATCGTCAATTGCATCGCCAGGTAAGTAGTGTTATTTATTGACGTAAAATTTAAATCATCAGAATTTTTTTAAATGTCTTTACTTGATTATTAGACGGATTGATTGTTATTAAATATCGATTATTATTTTCGTTTTCAAAATAAATCTGCATTTTTTTTAAAAAATATCGCAGCTCTTAGTGCTCTTACATCGATTACTTCAACTATTATTAATTAAATAAGTCGTAATTAACAATTTCTATTATTCAGTTAACAATTAAATTTATGAACGAGAAAACATTTGACTGGTCTTATAAGTTTGAAACGTATTCAATTATTATTTTACTGGCATTATTTTCGCCATTCCAAAATTTCTTTTTTAGTTTGAACTTGTCAAAATTCTCATATTTTTCGAAATCTTTCAACTGAGTCGTAAAATAGTCGTCAGAAAATAGATTGCACTCTACTCCCAATAATGTTTTGTTTTGCAACTTAAACAATTTCCTTTTTTTAAAAAATGAAAAACAGCAATAAGCTATTTATGCTATTTTAAATATAAAAGCTAAAGCCATAAGATGGATTATATATAATGTATCATTTCGTGAAACAAGAAATTTCTTAGCCGTTTAATGTTTTCTTTTATAAAATTGTTAATATTCTATTCGAGTGTCAAAGAATAAAATTTTTTAATTGCAAGTTTAATTGCAAAATTTTTTAAGATCGATTGAAATAAGTCTAAAAGAAAAATGTACTAAAACAATACAAACAATTTTATTAATTCAAAATAGACAAAACTTCTTTGAAAAAAAATGCGCTTAAAAGCAGCAGAAATTTCAAAAAAAAAAAAAGAAAAGAAAGAAAGAAAGAATAAATGTAGCAATAAAGGAAACGAAGGAAATAATAAAAATATAAATAAAAATATGACGACCGAAGCCGACGTCTTCAGGGGGTATCGGCCCCGGTAGCCATAAAACAAAACCTTTTCTATTGAGAGAGATGGCAAATGTCTAAATTAACTCCCTCAGTACCCCGAAGGTTTTGTATAGAAGTTCAGGAAAAGAACATGAAATACATAGAGCCAATTCAGAAAAGAAACTCAAACAAAATCATCAGAAAATAAAAACTCACATTAATCAGGTCAAACAGCGATTTCACAAGCAAACCAAATGAAAAGGAAGCACTTAAAACAAAAGAAAACAACGCCCTCTATTAAAATGCGCAGATTGAAAAAAAGAAGAAGTCAAAGAAAAGATTAATGCTTAATTGGGTTGCTCAGTTAAGACTTGAATTGCGCCCTGTTAAAGGAAATAAAAAACAAGTATTCTTCAATCATTTTCTTAATTAAAAAATTAACATTACAATAATTAAAAGGAAAATCATTATTACTTAAATTATTCAAAAAATTATTCACAGCTTCCCGAAAACTTTCAACATTATTGCAAACATTTTTAATCCTAACCAATTGCGAAAAAACTAAATTTTTAAAAATTTTATTACACAAATTAGTATTAAAGTTGCAGAAAAAAATAACTTTAAATCTAAAAGCTTTTCTTTTATCAAAAACACCAATTTTAATTATTTTGTCAACAATATCAATTTTAAAATCTAAATATTCATCATTTAAACAATTCTCATTAGTTTTCTTCAAAACCAAATCTTTAGGATAAATACTATGATCACAATTAAACAAAATCAAATCATCAATATATCTAGAAGCAATAAATTCATTATACTCAAGAAATTTAGCTTCAAAAAAATGCAAAAAAATATTAGCAAAAGCACCAGAAAAGGAATTACCTTGTGGAATTCCAATAATTTGTTTATAAAAATCTAAACCATTAAAAAGAACATTCTCAAAAAGATTAAACCTACATAAATCCAACCAATTAGACTTATCTATTTTCTCATTAAATAAATACTTATAAAAAATGCCGCAATAAATTTCAATAATCTTTTCATGTGGTATACTTGTATACAAATTTTCAAAATCAAAAGTATTAATGTTGGAGATATCATTATTATTAATATAATCCAAAACTTCAACATTACTATTTATAACAATATTTTTCTCTTTTTTAATTTTAAGCAAAATAATTTTCAGAAAACTAAAAAACTTTTTACTAATAACAAAATTGTAACAATTAGTACCACACGCTATAAACCTAAATTTAACCGGATTTTTATGAAATTTAACAATAGAAAATAAATATGGAAATGTAATCCTATTTAATCTAAATTTTAATTTTTTACTAAATGCAATAATTCTTTTTTTCAATAACTTTCTTATCTTCTTTTAATTTTAAATAAGTATTATTTGCGTTATATTCTCCAATAATAAATTTTTAAAAAATATATTTACACATCATACAAAAATTATTTGAAGCTTTATCCACTACAGTAGCAATAAATTTATCTAAGATTTTTAATATTTCTAGACAAATCATAATCAATAATAGTACCACTAGGATATGAACTAAAACTGGTATTAAATAAATTAAATTTAACTTTTTATTAATTGACTGGTTAATGTGAGTTTTTAATTTCTGATGATTTTGTTTGAGTTTCTTTTCTGAATTGGTTCTATGTATTTCATGTTTTTTTCCTGGACTTCTATACAAAACCTTCGGGGTCCTGAGGGAGTTAATTTAAGCATTTGCCATCTCTCTCAATAGAAAAGGTTTTGTTTTATGGTTACCGGGCCGGTACCCCCTGAAGACGTCGGCTTCGGTGGTCATATTTTTATTTATATTTTTATTTATATTCTAATTTCCTTCGTTTCCTTTATTGCTACTCTTTATTGTAATTATAGTTATTTTCATGCAACTGTAAATTACTTTATAAATATAATCTACATACTAAAGAATTAATATATAAAAAAATAAACAAATAATTAATAAACGTCTGGAAATAAAATCATCTAATCGAAAACATCAAAGAGTACGAAACTAATTCATAATGAAAATAAATTGTTTTATAAGTATTATAAGTATTTTCGACTTCGAAATAAATGAGCTGTATAAGAAATAAAGAAATAATAATTTCACTGAAAATTAAGTATTCGGGCAAATTAAGAAAAAAAACTTCGACAGCCAAAATGTTGATTTTTTTTTCTTCATAAGATGACCAAAAAAACTAAAACAAGATTTTAAGTCTGAAGGACGAGGAGTAATTAGTAAAAAGTCCCTAAATGTTAGTTTTCACATGTTTCCGATTTAAAAAATTATCAAAGTTAATCATTTTTAAATAAAATAACAAGATGTTTAAGCATTCCAAAATTATTAACTTTTGAAGTGTATTAAAACTATGCAATAATTAGAGAATACCCCCCCCCCCCCAATTTAAAGACTATTTTCTTACCTTATTGGAATAAAATAAATCTTTGATTAACTACAATTCGAAAATAGAGTACAATATGACTTTATTACTTCCTACTTTTAGATAAAGAAAACTTTTGATAAAAACTAAGAATTTTAGTTTTAAACAAAAGTTATATAAAATGAAAGACATTGAAGAAAAAAATAACGTTTGCACTACTTCTCTAAGGGAAGAAAAAGTCATTTCTGTAACAATAACGTAAGAAATCGGCAGTAAAAGAAGCCAAAATGACTCACTATGTTGAGCCACTTAATAATCACAGATATTTATTGATGCAAAAAAATAATAATAAATTTATAACAGGAAATAAGCTTACTATACATTAAATAAGCTTACAATATTTTCTAGAATTGGAGCCACAACAGGATATTCACAGCAATATTTAACTTTTATAGCAGGCATATTTTGGAGTTCACAAGTTCATATTCAGATTTACTGACTTACGATGAAAAGATGCGTAAACCGAATAATGTATTTATTGATATATAGTAGTAAATGTATTAATTGAAATCTATAAGCATAATTTTTCAATAATGTGAAGCTGCCTTTGCCAGTAAATACTATTTCTTACTATATATAAAAATCTAATGATGGTGTCGCAATTTCGTGAGTTTTTATTGGCCGCGAAATCACGTGATAGGATCCAGTTTTTCCTCATTCATTTAAATATTGTTTTGGTTGTCATCAGCATAAAATTAATAATAGTCGTAAAGGTATTGTTTTTCTTTAAATATTTTTGTATCCCTAATTTAAACTTATTTTCCAGTACTGCTATTATTAGCGAGAATATTAAATTATGGCTGTGAACTCATCAAATTTGTTTGAACAATATAATGTTATAAGAATATAAATGTTATTTTAAAAAATGATTACTTCGAAAAATCACTTCCGTTCATCAAGAGATCCAAATGTTTATAATACCAATAAATAGTAATATTTGGACTTGGGAAGTAGAGGCACAAGAGTAAGCAAACAGAATTCCTTTTAGTACATATATGTTAAGTGAATAATTTTAACTTATGTAGAAAAACTGTTTTCTGCCAAGAAAAGACAATTATTGCGAAGCAATCATCGGGGTTGGTGAGCGGCAGCGAACAGGGGGTTTAGCCCCCTAGTGGTTAAATAAAAAAAAAAGCGCTTGTTAATCTTTTTATAAGCGGCTTACAGAAAGTAAAATATGGTAGTGTTTTTAAATACTAACTTGTTGTTAAATTTTATTAGCAATCTTTTATTTCTATATTGAATCATAATGCTTATCGATGTTATACTAAGCTACTTAATATACTTCAGCAATAAATATGTGTAGCAATAATAAAAATAATTAAAAATCAGAAAATAAATAATAGATTTTAAGCTCTATTGATTAATTCTTAAAATGCGTTCAAGTTGGCTCAAAATGCTTGGGAAAAAAAATGCTATTTAAAAATTAGGTATGCAATGAATAACTGGTATTTGGCTCAAAAACCGAATCTTTGGTTTGGCCAAATAGTAAAGTAAGACCGAATAGTTCAGTTGAAGATTACTAACATTATTTATATTAATAACCAATTCAATTGATATATTTTGAATAACAGAATTATTGAATTATACGTGTCTATAATACATAAGATAATTTAGAAAATTTTTAAATTTATAATTAAATTTTATTTTACATTTCTAATACAAATTAAGTTTAGATTTAATTTAAACATGAAAACATAGGATAAGTGAAAATAATAAGAATAAAGGCTATTTAACAATTGAAAAAAAATTTAAAAACCACATGTATTTAAGTTCTGTTTTTAAGATGAATGATTCAATTAAAAAGGAAACCTTTAGAAACTAGAAGCGATACGGAAGTATTTTTCAGGAAACGTTTTTATTTCCGGATACTATTTAATGGCTGAAAAAATATTACTTAATTAGTCAAAGACAATTTAACATATGCTCTATACTATATATAATATTAAATTTAAAATAGCAATTACACTCTTTATTAATAAAAATTACGCACAAAATGTTTAAATTTGCAAAAAAAAAAAAAAAACTATAAAACTGTCCAAATTATACTTTCTAAAAGTCAACATCAGATAACAACCCACCAGCTAAACTCTAGCTAAACCTACGTGAGGATAAACAGTTCAGAAAGAAACCATTCAAAACTTTTTCTGACAAAATATTTTAATATTTAAAAACTGGATATTTTTATTATTTTTAAAATATTAAAAGCTATATGAAATTGTTTACACTGTATATTATTAGCTGAATTTTTTTAAAGGACTGTATGAATACATCAACCAAATCAAGGTTTGAATTGATGCAACGGCAATCTACCAAAACACTGTCCCCCCAGCTGTTACCAGATAAGCAATAAAAATGAGACAGTCACGGAGACTCATTTGGGAAATCAAATGTGATCTCTGCTACGTCACTGCGATAGTTTTCGAAATTTACCATGTCTGTTTTTGGGAACGCCACATTTTGACGTCAATATGGGACCACAATGGAACATTTAATTGTCGCAGTGATGTTGCCGTGGGACGAGAAGAAAATATGACAAATTTACGTTTTAAAAGGGTCACGCTGTGACGAAACTGTAACATAATAACGTCTCAGCAGGGTCACCATGTGGCGTAGATATGACATATTCACGTCTCGACAGTCATGATGTGACATTTACATCTCATTAGGTTTGTCGCGTGACTAAACTATGACGTTAATATGTCACAGTTTTGTCACACAGTGACATCACCGCGATGTGTGGTTTCGTGTTGACGTCTCCTTGTGGTCTCGTGCTGACGTCTGGGCATAGACATAAAGGATTGTAGTCATTGCGTCTGGTTGATGTCGAAATGTGACGTCCCCATAGGTGGACTTCAAAAACCCTCGCAATGACGTCGCAGATGTCACAAATGAGTCTCCGTGACTGTCGCATCGCCGTTATCTAATGCTGGTAATCAAGGCCGGATTAACCAGTAAGCACACTAAGCACGTGCTTAGGGCACCAGAGGATAGGGGGGCACCACAAAGCCTAACTAAATGTTCGCAGTACATAATGTTTTTTTTTTTTTTTTTGGTTTTTTTTCTTGAAACATTGATATAATAAATTTATTATTTTGAGCTTCCATTTTAAGAGTAGATAACAACCATTTCTAAGTACGAAATTTGACATAATAATAATAATAATAAAAAAAAAACGAAAGATGTTTTGTATCAAAAATTTTTGGTCTTATAATGAAATTAGGTAGGGAATTTCTATGCGATAAAAGCTCTATTTATTTATCCATCACAATAATTCTATAACATACTGCCACGATTCATGTTTACAGAATATTTTTCGAAGTTGTAGCAAGGTAATACTTCGGCAATTTGATTTTTTTATGAAAAAAAAAATTTGATTTACAAAATTTTGATGCAATGATTTGATGTAAAAAAATTGATTTTTGATGCGAAAAAAAAACTATGTCATGCACGTTTGCAGTTCTTTTGCATGTTTTTGTTTATACTATATAAAATATTTGCTTATACTATACTTTTAATCATATTCTTATTGCAATTGGAAAAGAAGTCATCAAATTACGTAAAGGTTGTGTTGCAAAATTTTATTTCAAAAATTTACGTCAAATAATTTTTTTTATTCACTAAATTAAGAAAAAGGAGCTGTGTTTAAGTATCATTTTTCGAAATTTCTTTGCGGAGGCGAGGTTAAATTATCGAAAAATATGACCACAGACTTCGCATTACTTATGATTTTTTTTATCTATATATATCGAAATTAGATTTTAAGATTTAAAATATATACTACGTAATATGAATGCAAGCAGCTAGTTTTTGAATAAGGAAAGAATTATAGGTTCCTTAGTCCTTAGAGTCTTGTATAAATACAAATGTTATAAAAGTTGAGCACAAAAGATGTGTAAATTCACAATGTGAACCTGATGTTCGTTGACGGTGAAAAATACGTTAAGAAGAATACCCATTAAAACTAATTTAATTTTGAAATCAAATGTAAGAAATAAGTAGCAATAAAATCAAATTTTCAATCATTGAATTGGTTTTAGTGCAAGTAAACTATATTTTGTACATCTTATAACGAAATTTGTAAAAATTAAAATTAAGAAAAGTACTGAAAATTTCAAATTAAAAATAAATAGCAAATTTAAGAAAAATATTTTTATTAATTGAATTTAAAAATATGTTTAATAACTAATAAGGAAAATACTTAATGATAATGATTATATATATATGCAATATATGTGTGTAATTTCATCAACTTTTATTATGATGATTAATTGAACATGTAAATATTTTGAATGTAATAATATTATTTCTGTCACTAAAAATAAATTTAATAGTTGTGCTTAATTTTTACTTGTAGCTGGTGTTAACATCAGAATGAAATAAATAAATAATTAATTAAGGTATTTCCATTGTTCATTTAACTTTCTCTTAAAATAAAAATTGGTCATTCTGCATAAAGGAGTGGGAAAAATATTGTTGTTCCTGTTATTTTATTATAAGTAACAGACTGCTGGTAAACGTGGTTCAATTTCAATTTCCTGAAAAGGACCACCGTGATTGTCACCGATATATGTGTTAGAATTAAGAGCTAAATTTTCCGAGAAGAACCACTTTAAGGACAAGACAAGTCCAAGTGTAACCAATTGATTTACTACAGACAGAAAACATCCTTTCATCTCAGATATCTTTAAGCATCCTATAGGTGACTCATCCCCCTTCCTTTTTTTTTTTTTTTTTTTTTTAAAGAAAAAAGCTTGCATATCTCAGAAAATTCAAATTGTTTTCTTGTCTTCCTTTCGGGGGGGGGGGGGGGTAGAGATACAAATAAATGGTGACTTAAGATTGAAGAAAGTGGGAGGTCTAGGAAAAGAAAAGTTTCTTGATTGACATAATTTTTAACCAATAACATTATTTATGCTACAATCAGTAACTAATTTCCTGTATTTACACACCCCCGTATATACGTGAATGCACTGAATCCTACATGAATGCACAGAAAAAGTTTATTCTACTAAAACATTATTCTAAATTAGTGCTTTTGAAAGCAAGCTGTAATAGTGTAAAGCTGATGTTGCTTCAGGTAGTAGCTAAACCCTTCAAATAATTTTATCAATAATTATTATTTATCGATCAATATTGATTTTGTCTAAATCAATATAAGTGAAGAGTTTAATTTTCCTATAGTATTATATTTTAATAATAAAAATTAATTAAACTTAAATGTAAAAAAAAAAAATTACAATTATTAAAAATGATATAATTTTTTTACATTTTAAGCATTCTATTACATAATAATACTCAAAAGTAATAAAAACAAATTTCAAGTTTTTGTTAAAAATACAATGTGACATGTTTTTTAAGAGGGGATGCCATATTATAAGTTTTAAGAAGTAATTAAATTTTTTAAATGATTGATCTTATCGAATTTTTTAAATGATTGATCTTATGACGTTATAATTAAAATAGTTATTCGATTTAAAATAAAAAATTTAGGTAATAATACACAAATTTTATTTCGATTTATTTGTCTTTAAATGTTGTAAAGAATATGTAAAATATTTAGTACATAAAATTTTAGTAGGCAAAGTAGATTTCAGTTGGTTTAAGATAAATATTGGTTTAATAAAATTACATACATATGATTATTTACATTTATGATTATATTTTTCCAAACCTAAAATTATTTTCTATAAAACTTTTGTGGTATTATGTACGCGTATGCATACAGGAATAAAAAATATCGTAACACAAAAAAAAAGTGAATAAATTAAAAATGATGGTCTGTTATTTTCTACTGATTATTATTTAAGTTCAGTTTTTATATTATATTCATTGTTGCTATATTTATGTTTTTGTTTTGTATTATAAAAACACGAATATTCTGAATTTGTAAATGAAAATCTGATCATTGAATTTATAGTTATTTAAAGTATTTTGTTTATGCATTTATTTACTTATTGAGGACAGAGTGTTTATTTACTGTAACAGCTTTTTCAGACCTAAGTTTCTGCTATCACTTATGAGAATTTCAAGTACAGGTTTAATGCAGTAGTTTTAAGTGATTTCTATCATTTTTTCTAAAAGGTCATTTTTTTACTAGTCAAATTAAGATTTAATTGATAGTAATTTATTGCTCTTAAGCTCTTCTGCACCTTTGATTTTGACAGGTCAACTAACTACGAGAATGTCCAAAATATAAAACAAAATAGTAATAATTCTATTAGATAATTAGTTCTGTTTTCCACAGATGCAATCTAGAGTGAGTTGTTGAGAGCGAGTTGTTGAAATAAGTTCATTTCTGATTTTTAATCCAGATTTTATAGGATCTTTAAAGATAATTGTTGCATTTATAAAATTACTCATCACTATTTTTCCCCTCATTTCTCTTCCTATCATTATTAATATATTAGGTTTAATGAGGAAAAAGGAATAATGAAAAGCATTATTAATAGTAAAAGTTATGCTGTATTATATACAATGCGTAAAATAAAAAAAAGTAAAAAACCTGAATAACTCTTGATTTAATGATCGGATTTTAACTTACTAGATCTCAATCTAAATGGTTTGAGGGCCAAACTTAAAATATGCTAATTAGTTGGTGCAGAAGATATTTTTTTAAGTTATGAAATCAGGCAAACGTGCTTCCTCTACCTTCATATATAAATGTTGTTGTTATTGAATTTTGATACTTGCCTCTCAAAATATTGATGGTATTCACAATATGGAAATTAAGATCCCAAAAGTTTATTTAGGTTGAAAGTTTGGACTCTTTTATTCAATTGCAGTTTTCATGCATTTCGCCTTTTGAAACGAATTAAAAAAATTTTGCACCTAATAATAAAATTCATTAACTTAAAAATAATTCCCTGTCAAAAATAGTTTTTTTTTAATTATTTATTATTAATGGTCGGAACAATTTTGAATTTAAAAATATACAAATTTTTATATAATTTTAAAGAATATTAATTTAAATGGTAAAATATAAAATTTGAACGAAATCTGTCGAAAAGTTCTTGAGAAATTAAATGTTAAATATATAACTTTTTTAATATTGAATAATTAAGGTTTATTTGATTGATTTAGTACACATTAAATTTTGTATTTTGTCATTCAAAATGACATTTGTTAAATTTTCAATTTAAAGTTCTTTCGACTATTCTCTTAATAAATAAAATAATATAAAATGATTAATACTTCTTAAAAATTATTTTTACAAGGAACTATTTTTAAGTAAATGAATTTTATTATTGCGTGCTAAAATGTTTTAGTTCGTTTGAAAAATTCTCGAGATATGGCTATTTATTTCGAGAGTCAAGAATTCGAATCAATTGAAAAAAAAAGGCATGCTTTTTTTAGAAAAACTACTTGTCTGTTTTTTTAATTTAAAGTATTTTGAGTCTTAGAATATAAAAGTTCAAACTTTCGATCATAAGTTATTCAAAGTGTTTGCTTTTTTGCACACTGTACATACACACAAACATAAGTTATTTTTTTAATATTAATTGAAAAGTTTTCAATTGATTCTATTTTAATTTTTTAAAATTTAATTTGAATAAATACTTTTTTTTACAAAAAATTGTGATTTTATATTTTGAATTAACTCGTGACTTAATACTAGATATATTTTAATTGTTAGAAGGGGGGGGGGGCACCAAAATATTTAATTAATAATCCGGCCCTGCTGGTAATGGTGCTGTTATCTGGGAAGATTATGAATGAGTAATGGTCTCAACTACATTAATATGCAATTCTCGCTGAAGTTGCTTTTTCCCGTAATGGAAATTTTCTATGTTCTCACAGTTTCAAAAAACTCCTTGTGCACCAGTGCTTATTGTTATTCTTAATTCGTAAATTTCCAGATACTCTTCGATGTGTCTTGCTTAATTTTAAGTGGAATTGATTAATCAATATCTTAATTTATTTTTTTTAATAATTAGACACACATAATTAAAGAGTATTTTTCAAAAACAATTTGGGCAACAAAAAATATTAATGCGTTATTTATTTGACAGTTATCAAAACCATTTAAATTTATTTAAATACACATTAATAACGTATTTGCGTAACGTATTTGTATAACGTATTATTATAACGTACACATTAATAACGTAACGTAACATTATTAAAAAAATGAAAATTCGTTCGCAAACGAGCAGTTTAAGTATCAACAATTAAAAACCAGAATATTAGCTATAACTTTAAAAAAATTTTCTTCTGAAGCATACCTACCTTTTTTCCTCGGTGTTCCATTACATCCAGTCGAATATGTTTCAAAATGAACCCAGGCAGTTTAATACATCAGCTGTTTCGCTGAAACTGGAACAGTTTTACGACACAAAGCCATCTGTAGGAGGACACCCCAGAAAATTCTTGCAGACATTTACTAATAAAGTGTTTTGTTGTTCTACAATGGTTTTTCAACTTTTAAATTTAAGGACTTATTCTCATATCTTAAAGAAATTTGGTTTTAATGCGTAACTGAGAAATTTAGCATAGTTTATAAGACATTCTGTACGGAGATTTGTTTCAAATATCTAGAAAAAAAATTAAGTAATAGAATAGTATACCTTTTTTTTTTTTAATTTATCGAATTAAAAATTTAATTTCCATATTTTGAAAAGTAATTACTTAGTAAGAAATATTGAAATACTCGAAAAATAAATAAAAGAATAGTTGAAAAGTATTAAATTATTAAATCTTAAATTTTACCTATTGATAATTTTAATCATGATACTATGAATACAAATTATTATTTCAGCGAAACTTACTGAAATCTAATGTCCATAGAGAGCCTACGATATATATTTTTTAAATCGTCAACTTACTTAAAATACAATATAGATGATAAATTATTTTTTTTTAATTATTTGTGAAAAAAGATTTTTACGTTTGCTGATTTTTATGTAATGATGATACATAATGTTAATTATTTTTTTAAATTTAAAATGGTAATATATATTTTAAATGGTATATATTAATTTTTTCAAACGAAGGTAGAACGTGAACCACTGTTAAACAAATCAATACAGAAATTCCAAATTATTACTAAAATGCAAAATCATTATAAATAACACATAAAACTATGTAAATAATGAAAAAAAGCTATAATTTGTCAAAAAATTAAAAACGATAGTTTGTATTTTAAGAAACTGGAGGGAAAAAAAACACTTTAGACTAAAATTTTCCTGTGTAAGACGGTAAATAAAATGGAAGTGTTGCTTACTTTAAAATAGGTTAACAATTTTTTTAAAAATTCAATAAGCAGCAATATTAATAACACAGCTTCGGTAATGTATGAAAATTGTAGCATTAAAAATGTAAATGATTTTACGATTGGAAAATATGTTAATTTTAAATTGTAATCATTACCGCGATCGCAACGCTCGAATACGTCACCTGGGAAGAAAGACGGATTCCATGGCTTGACCCTTACCCCTTCAGTCTCCTTCTTTTTTCAGTTGTATAGGAATGTATTACGATATTTGTCCTTTTCTTAATATTTCTCGTATTTAACTACTAAAAATATTTTTTTAAATTTCCATGACACTTTTTTTTTAGTACTATGTTCGATGTAGTTATCAGTTCCATATAGTTTCCTAAGTTAAAAGATTTTAATGTTTAAAAATCAAGACAGAAACTAACATATTTCCTTCTTCTAAGACTATCCACAGGCTAATGGTGAAAGCATGAGAAATGTTGCCATAAGTAGAGAGTTCTGCTCTACGCCACCTGTAGGCCATTTCCACCTGTAACCAATATAATAACGCTTATTAACATTTCCAATTAAGGACATTTCGTTATTTAAAGGAGCCATTAACTGTGATATGATGTTATATGAATATATGATGATACCGAAAATATAACAACTCTATTATCAGCAGATGGTAGTACAATAAGAGGTGTTTGTAAATTCCTTTTGATGATACGAATGCATTAATTTACAAATTTACACTAGAGCTTCTGAATTATAGTATAGGAGCCTTAATTTACACTAATCTGAGCTGTTATGTCATCATAGAACTGCATGACTTCCCTTTTTTAAAGAATACTGGGTGATATTCATAACTATGAGAGAGCATTTTCTTTAAAAAAAAAAAGTATCACAAAAGCACGAAGTTTTCCTCAGATTACAAAAAAATCACTTTAGCATATTAATTAAAGATAGTTTAATTTAAATCAATATTACACTGTGACTTATTTTTTGATTTATAGGTTAAAATACAGAGTTGTGATTATTTTATAGTTACTTCAGTTAACATTTATATTACAAATTGGTATAATTTTGTCATAAGATTGAAAGTGTGCATAGTTTTTTTTTTTAAATGGACTTTCAAGCAACAAGCAAACATTTATCACTTCCAAGGGCTCAGTTTACTAAATAAAAATTCAACAGTCTTTAACATATTATTTTCTAATAGTAAGCATGATAAAAAAATAATTTTCTTCACTAACATAATACAATAAGTTGAATATTTATAGATTAAATGGGAATATATTAAACTTATTTTATTTACCTCATATGGCTTTTATTTAATATCTTTTAATAGAAAACTAAGATTAAGATTGGTTAAGATTTTCTTATGAAATTTGATATCAAGAATAGAATGAGTTGAACATTTAGAAATTTGGAGTTATTATTCTTGCCAAAACATAAAAGATTCAAGAATTTTTTTCGCATAAGAAAATTGATATTTGTCTAATGAAAAGATATTGTTTAAATATAAATTATTTGAAAAGTAAATTTTTCTTAAAGTCATAAGTGCCATGATAATTTTATTGAAGAGATCTCTTCCAATAAGCAAAAGATATATTTATTGCTAAAGACACAAAAAATACTGAAAAATATTTTATTACAAAAAATTTAAAGCAACATCCGATAAGAAATCGATCATCAATTTTCATGAAAGCAAATATAATGAAAGGTACTTTTCTTTTAGCTGGGTGCAATTATAGGCAACTAGTTTTATTTATTTATTTATTTTAATACCTCAATTTACTTGTTCCTGGCTAACAGAAGAGAACCTAATAAAAAAAGTAAATTTTTATTTACTTACAAATACTTTTTACATGCAATGAATGAAACTGAAAGTAGAACAAGTTTTGAAAGGGAATAAAATATATACATATATACTGTATTTTTTTTCAAACATTTTCAGTAGGTTACAGAAAAAAAAATAAATTTTAAGAATGATATAATTAACATTTATAACTGAAGAGAAATCATAACTTGAGCAGTTCAAAATGAACAAATAATTTAAACATTAATGAAACTATTAAAAAACTAACATAAAAATGTTTTGACTTCCTTAAAAAAAATTGTATACATAATCTCTAGTCAACCACTTTTTGATTTCATAATGATTAAAAAATGTATAATTAATTATATTGAGACATTCTCTATTTCAGATACATTAATATTTTTTTCTCTCGAAAAACAGTAGACGTATAGCATAATACAATATAATCCCATGTATCTCGCACTCAGGACAGGAAAATTGGGAATTTTTTTTCATAATAATTTTGTAAATTATGACTATAAAAGGTTTTTTTCAATCGAAAAAAAAATCCACTTCTGTTTTATTTTCCAATATTACCGATATTTCATTTAAAAAATTTATTTATTATTTTCTGTTTCTAATTTCCTAACACCCAGATTTTGGATTCAATATCACAAGAATAAATTGGTAATTATAACTGCAATAATGATAAGCAAATGAGCATCAGAATGCTTTTTGAATAATTTAAGTGTCAATAATCAGGTGTCAAATGATAAAGGTTCTGTATACAATTTAGTTTTTTTTACAAAAAGCTAAAACAATATGATTGATAATTCTAGTAAATACACTTAAAAAACTTTTGTATTTTTAGGTTAGTTTTTGAAGGCTCAGTAGCCGCTTGAAATAACGCTTTTTTGTGAATAATATGCTTTTTATAACTGCTATGAGTTTGCCCCATTTACTCCTTACTGTTAGGTCAAATTTGACCTATCTTTAGCCAGTGCCATCTTTGCTTATTCTGAAAATGATGCAAAATGTCAATATAAAGAGAAGCCACAGTTTTGAGAAGAAAAAGAAAAGTCTTTGTGGTTTACTGTTGCATTCTCATAAAAATTTGCAAAAAATTATAATCCAGATAATGTAAGCATAAGCAACAAGTGATTACGTGAACAAAAGACAAATTACAGTAAAATACAGACTATTATGTTTGTTACTGATTCTTTCCTGCCGTTTATGTCGATGATTAAGTGGTAGTAAGATGCATAATATCATCTAACTATTTTTGCTGAAAATATATATTTTTTTTGTGACAATAACGTGGCAACAACATAATGCTGCTTCAGGTTTATCCAAATATACTGATCAAGCCTAAGAAGTAATCAAAAGTTAACCATAACCTATTCCCATTTACTGCTAACAGCAAAATGACTCTAGATTTGAATTTGCATTTTATAAAATAATTTTATTTATAGTAAATTTGTGTTTTGATTTAAAATTCTTTAGAAGAAAAAAAAAATCATAAAAATTTTTAAGTTTTGCCTTTGGCTAAGAATGTCGAAAATTGGCTAATACTTTTGATATTTGACTAATTTACAGGCTAATAATTTGAAATCCTTAGCAGCATTTTCAGATACTTAGCACAGGTCCTGGTATGTATGTAAAAATATAGTTCAAGTGATAATGTTTCTGAGCATTAAGTTTCTGAAAAACTTTTCTAATATTTCCATTTTAAGAATTGATACATTTGTGTTAGCTTAATCCCATCGCAGGCAGTAGGAAATAAAAATAGCAGAAAAATGTGAGTAAAAATATCCCCAACCAAACATAGCAAAAGCTTTAGCTAAAAACAATTTAACTAGTTAATTTACAAGTTGAAGAGAAAATAGTTAAAATTATATGTTCATTTCAAGAAGTAAAATATTTTATTCAAAAAAAAAAAAAAAAAGTGTCATAAAATAACCAAATTAATAATTAAAGCAATTGTATCAATCAATTTCATATTTTAACAGTTCACTTATTGCCTAAATAAGTCAAGAATAACACAGAAAAGTAGAATTTTTCTTTCAAATTTACTTAAGTAAAAGAAAATTATACAAAAACTGAAAAATAAAAGTTCATTTCAATAAGCCTTTTTTTTTTTTTAAAAAAAAAAAAAGAAAGAAAGAAAGAAAGAAATGTTTCAACATAGTTAACTAGCAAGTAAAGCAACCTACTTATCAGTTTCAATAAGTATTATACACATTTTAACAGTTCACTTATTGCTCAAATAAGCCACAAGTAAGACATCAGAGTATCATTATCTTTGAAATTTACATAAGTAGTTTTAACTCCATCATCTGAACAAGTTAATTAAAATTTCAGTTTCAGGTTGAAGTTTCAATTCTACATATGATTTTAATCATAAATAGGTTCAAAATCTTGATCAGATTGTTTTTTACTGATCTCCTCATTATTATTTTTTTGTGCCATCTCTTCATCACTAGCAGCAATTTCGGATTCATTTACAGAAATTTCTTGAGAAATTTCAAGAGGTTCTTGGGTACTTAGCACAGTTTGAGGAGATTCTGACACTCCTTCAGTATTATTTTCAAGTTCTTTCTGTGGAACCAGCATTTCTGGTTGTGCAGTTGAATTCCCATTGTTTTGTCCATCAGGATTATCAGCAGGTTCTGCTGATTCCATCAATTCTTCTTCAGTTGGACCAATATTTTCTTTGTCACTGGGGAAATTATCTTTTTGGTACCATTTTTCAACTTCTAGCAGTTCTTGCTCCATTTTTTCTCTCTTGTCACGAATAGATTCTAAAATACATATCAGAAAAAATCATTGAGTTTAGTTTTAAAAAAATATCTAAACTGTCAGTCAAAATGATTTATTGTTAATGTTTATTAAAGTCAGCAGGAGACAAAAGAGGTTTCTTTAAAAACACTAAAGTTATATTTATTAAAACAAAAAGTACATAAAAATGAAAACTAAGAGTGTACATTATGAATAATTTGATTTTTAAATATATAGATTTTAATAAAAAATAAAATTAAATACACGTCAAATGAAATGTAAAATTTTAAGACTGAGAAACACACCCAGTTGAGTGAAGGAAAGTCCCCAGTTTAAAATTCCCTAGTTATTTAATTAAGTTGCAAAACTAAAGAGAGCCTCAAGCAGTTGATAGAGACAGTATATTGGACAAAAGTCACCTAAATATTTTTGATCTAATGACCAGATTCTTAATAAATTTTAGATTTCAGTTTCCAGCTACAAAAGTCAAATAAAATATTTAATAAAACAAATTTTACATGTCAAATGTTAATTGAAATAAAAAAGAAATTACATAATAATATGATATTAAAAACACACTCATTAATCTTTAATACAAAAATGCACAGTGTTCACAGAATTAAATGTAAAAAACACTCCTAAGAGCATACAGATTGTTGGTGAGTTTTAAATCTGGACACAGCTTGAAATGTTTGTTTACGAAAATAAACCCAGCTCAAAATAGGTATTTTAGAAAATGTACATAGCATTCAATTCCATATTTAAACTTCTTTTATGAGTATCATACTCTTTTTCAGAATGAATTCAAAATGTGATAATGTTATTTGTATAAACTACTAGGTAAATTTTATTAAATTAAGTTTTTTTTTTTTTTTTTGTGGAAAGACTATCAAAGTCAACACTTGTCTTTACAAGCTTGCAACGGGTGCTCTAAATTTTTAATAAGTTTCAGTAAATTTATGTTGCAGCAATTTAGAGTTTTAAAAACTCATAGTACTGTTTAGAGTTCTGAATAAAGATATCACATGAAAAGTTACATCTCTAATAAACCAAGCCAGTCCAGCCCTGAACTTTGTCCTGCTATGTTCAATTAGTGTTCAAAAGAGTAAGAAAAATTAAGCATATAATTCCTTGTGTAGTTTTTAAATTTGAGTTGAAAACTAAAATTATGAATTTTTCTCTATATCCGATTTTGAAAACACGCATTTTTTGCTATCTTCATTTTCTTTAGCATGCCCTTTGTGCTCTGTTCGGGTATAAAAACTCACCAATGATATGCATACTTTTTTAAAAATAAAAAAGCTAGCTTCAGTGATATGGTTAGCTTAATTTTCTTTAATAACCTTTTATATGCAGATCTTATTTATCCTGAATTTGATATTAATATAATTTAATCAGAGCCATTTTTGATTTGAAAAGTTGAAATGTATGAAAAGGAGGAAAAATTATATAAAGACCACAGGATATGAACAGCTTAAGTCCATAAAAGTTGAATCTGAGAAAAGTACAATGCATCTTAACTGTGTAATAACTCTCGCAGAGAACCAATTTTTCTAATTATTGATTTAAACTTATTAGTCTTCAAAATGCAACACACAGTGTTTTAATCGTCATTTTTATGAAAAATGGATATAAGTTGTTCTCTCTTTTTGTCTTCTTTTGGAAAATGCAATATATATATATATATATATATATATATATATATATATATATATATATATATATATATATATATATATATATATCTTAAAATAAAAAATATAAATTTCTTTCTAAACATACTTTCAAAAAAAAAATTTATTGACGATAAATAAATGCTTTAAAAAATAATTTATTTAAGCTCTTGAAGCATCGTAGAAAACATCATTAAAAAGAAATGCTATGCACCAATAGATTAATACATGATAACAAAAACATACGTCTGGTAAAATATGAAAAAAAAGTTTTTTTCAGTAAAAAATTTCTAAAATCATCTTACCCAATACTTTAGCCTTGGATTCTTTCAAGAGTTTAGAAGATTCAGGAGTATGACTAGTGGGGAGAAATGTTATAGGTGGCTGAGTTTTAGTCACAATGAAATTTATCAAATGTTTTTGATTTTTTTCCCACACTTCGTGCTGAAATAAAGGAAAGAACAATTTGAAGTTTCAAAACAATTACAATACAAGTCTTAACAATTTATAGCTTAAACTTTTAATGTGCATTGTAAAAATTTAGATCCTATTTGAAAGTAATATGAATTACTTATGTAAGTATAACTATTTTTTTAATTTATTTTTCTGTTTTACATGAGAGCAGATAATAGAAATTACTAATCTGAAAAAATAATATAGTTGATAATGAAGCATATCAGACTAGTTATTATTATCAGATTAGTTACAGTCCTGCTAAATAAGTTAAAACATATTTGTTAATTTTACATTTATTAAAGATAGATATACGTGATAAGGTTATAGCTCAAATAGATATGAGCCAGATTATATGAACAAAAAAAGTTTTATTCTTCAGCTAAATGATAAATAGACTAGAAATATAAAACATCAGACTTAGATAAAATGAAAACTTTCAACGAACACAATTGATTAGCGCTTGTAACTAGTTTCAACCAATTCTCCGACGCCTCATTTTGACAATATTTGTTTTAAAATAACATATTTTTTAAATAAAGTTTTAACTTTTATAAAAGTACATTCAAATTAACCAAGCGACTGCCAGCAGGGCAACCTTTTGAAAACCTGCAAAGTTGTTGATCATTTTGCCGTAAAACATTGCCCAGTGTGCACCACGAGGTGGTAGATCTCCATTATATTGGGATTTTTAACCATCCAAACCGACCCCTTAGTAATTTGGCAGAGCCAATGAATCGAGTTCACCTCCATTATTGCTCATCGCTCCACCGCTCATGAGACGGAACTGCATTGGCAAGCAAGAGAACTTTTAATGAGACAATAACTTGCGCCAACTTCTTATGGTTTACTTTATTGTACTTTTTTTTTTTGACCTTGTTAGCTTTGTTGTTTCTTTTTTATTGCCTTGCCATTGGAAATAAAAAAATAATTTTTTTTTTTTATAAAAGTTTACCTTGATTCATACCAAAATGATGATTTTGGTAGAAAACCAAAAACATTGAAAATAGAAATTCAAAAATGTTATGTGCAAACACACTTTTTAAATAATTGAAAAAATACCTGAAATTTGAGCGAGAAGAAAGTGTATGTAGGCAGTTTCCTCCACAGAAAGTTATCAGTTTTAATAAAAATATTGATGTGAGATTTTATTTATTTATTTAAATTACGTGGATATGAATCTCAATGTGTGATTGCTAAATTAGGCAAATATGAATTCCAACATATAATTTTTAAGTCACTTGAACATGAATAGTGTAGTAAATACGAAACGCATATTTGATATAAAATCCTGAAAATAAGAAACATGCGATGCTTTATTTTAAATCATGTGAATGTAATTTTAAATTGAGCTAGCATAAGTAAGAAAAAGCAAACATTTTATTTTTTATCTTGGGATTTAAAAAATTAATAATAAAAAACAAACTTTATTTGTAAGAGCAGATTTTTTTTTTTTATTAAATTAAAAAAAGCAGAAAAACCTTACCCCTGATACCAGCAAGTCAAATGCAATGACAAAATTGTGGTAAAATTGTATCTGCACGAACCAGAATTTTTTTATATTTTTTATATCAATTTCTGCCAGAGTGCCCTCAGTTTGTATCAAAATAAAGGAATTCTATCTAAGCGCTTTTTCTTTAGCAATACTAAAAGAAAAAGATTTTCTGCGACCCCTGTGGCAGAATTGCAGCAATATTGTCGCAGAATGTTACATAGTTCTTGCAGAAAGAATTTTCCTATAGGAAATAAATTTTTTTAATTTTCTTTTCAGCAGAAATTTTCCGAAATTTTTTTCCTTCTCCAAAGTTATATTTAAAAGATGCCCTTTTTCAAGCAGCAGAGTGGAAAGAAAAGTTTTCTATTCCTATTTGAGAAGAATGAAGAATAAGGAAGTAAAAATTTCTTTTCTGCAGAAATGTTCAAGATTTTTTCTCTCCATAATTATATTCAAAAGATGTCTTATTTGGGCATTAGGGGGGAAATAAATGCTCCTGATTGTTCTATTCTTATTTAGGAGAAATGAAAAATAAAGAAAAATGAAGTAAAAAGAATTGGTTTTCTTCCCTACCAAGATTTTCAAAAGATTCTTTTTCTCCAGAGTATTTATGAAACAGCATATTTTATGTAACAAAACTCTTAATTCATTTTTCAAAAGATTCCTTTCACATTTATTGGAGGGAAAAGAAATGCTCCTGATTTTTCCATTCTTCTTTAATAAAAAAATTCGATAATGAATGGTTTCAGCTAGAATCTCAATTAGAAAATATAAGGGAAAAAAATGAAATTGCGAAAGTTGAAAAGATAGTTCTGCTCTAGAAATCATGTTCTTCGCTCTAGAAATCAAGTACACCATATTTTACATTTTAATTAAAGTTGACCGTGAGTTGGTATTTTATTGCAACTTAAGTTTTGTAGCAAAATAATGTCTTACTTCTTTTTTTTAAAAATTGGTTGAAATAAAACCAATCCAATAATTTTTTTAAAAACTACACACATGAAAATTTTAAAACACAAATTCTTTGATCTTCTGATCGTGTTTTGATAAAAAATTTTTTGGCAATTATTGCTATGAATTTTTTCTTTGTTTTCCAAAATCACAACGTCTTTCATTGCTTAGTTATTATTTATATTCTTGTGAATGTTTAAAATATAGCGATATTATTATGGAATGCGAAATTTGAATCAAGGATTCCAGAAATAATTCTTTGACACACTCATTTTGTGCCGATATTCTCGTTAACACTTGTGATATTTCAAGTGTTCTTTCAACAGTTAGTACACATTTAAATAATCACTTTTTTACACACTCACTTTATGACAACACTATCGCAAATCCAAGTAGATGATGCGATTGTACTTTCGGCAGCAATTGATATTTATTTTTACATGGTTTTAAAATATCCTGATATATTTCTGATAATATGGGAAATAGGAATCGTGCATATGAATATTTAAATCAATAATTCTATTGCTTTTTTGGGAGGCGGGGAATTTATTTACACACTGTTTTCAAAATTTCATATTAAGATTTTAATTATTAACCGGATATCAAAACAAAATACGCATTTAGAACTCCCTTTTTGAAGAGTCTAATTTAATTTGCTTGATTTCGACATCAATCTTTTTTTCCCGGTAATTACTGCTACAGATTTCTTGATTTTTAATCATTTCCTTTTGATGTGATGATGATTAATGAAATGCAAAAAAGGAAATAATTAGTGTATTCTACCCCCTGTGAGAATATCGCCCATGATATTAAAATAAAAAAAATATTACATTACATATTCATTTAAAACAAAAATTATATAAAATTTTATTTTATCGAAATATCTCTTCTTTTTTTTTTGTAAACACAATGTTTTTGTTACTTTAAATTAGTATCATGTATATTTGTTATTATTAAAATATCTTGCAGAAAGATATTAGTGCTAGAGTGGTTTGTCGCAGAAAGACCAAAAAAATTCTGTTACAAGGATGGCGACTAATTTTCTGCGTATGGCATTCACGTACATTATACAGTAAGACTCCGCTTAACGCTGTTTCGTTTAGAGCTCTTTTATTTCAACCTGGGGATTCCTCGAAATTGTGTGCAGGGACTCCCCCGAATATGTACATAACACATCCGAAGCAGTGTAGTTGTGTTTATAAAACACATATAAATTTATATAATACTATAATGATTAATACAGTGACAAATATTATGATCTTTAGTTTTTACGTAGGTTATAATGAAAAATAAGAAAATAAAGCAACTAGAAAAAGCATTTCACTGGAAACTAAAATGCAAGTGATTAGAAGATTAGATTCTGGTGACTTTACAATAAGGACCATTCCTAAGAATAAAGAAAAAATACTGTCATCGGCAATTGCAACTACGTCAAGCTCGGCAACTAGAATTACCCGTTCTAGAAATAACATTAAAATGTAGAGAACGACTGATGGAAAAACGACTGCATATATGGATTGACCACGAAATTGAACGCAATATGCCATTAAGCCAATCTATCATAATGGAAAAAGCTAGAAGAACTTTTAATTACATTCAGGTTGAGGCAAGTGATATAAGTGAAACTTTTGTTGCTAGTTGAGGATAGTTTAATAGATGTAAACATCGAAATAATCTTCACAACATAAAAATTACAGGAGAAGCAGCAAGTGGTGATACGAAAGCAGCCGCTGAATTCCCAGCGACATTAAAAACAATAATTGAACAAGGAAACTATCATCCAGAATTGGTTTTTAATGTTGATGGCCAGTTTTGGAAAAGAATGCCAAAACGGAAATTTCTATTCCGCGAAGAAAAACGAGCGCCAGGATTTAAAGCCGCAAAAAACCGCTTAACACTTTTACTGGGTGGTAACGCAAGGGGAGATTTCAAATTAAAACCACTACTAGTTTACCACTCCAAAAACCCCAAGAGCGATGAAAGGCATGCCTAAATCAACTTTACCTGTAATTTGGGAGTCTAATAAAAAATTATGGATAACTATGAAAATTTTCCAGGATTGGTTCACTGAACATTTCTGCCCGTCTGTTAAACGTTATTGCGAAATTAAAAAACTTGAACAAAGAGCACTACTATTAATTGATAATGCTCCAAGCCACCCAACAAATTTATCAGACTTAACAACATGCATTCCAGTCGAAGAGTTTTTTTTTTTTTGTTTTGCCGCCTAACACAACTGCCTTAATCCAACCAATGGACCAAGGCGTTATATCCAATTTTAAGGCTTATTACTTGCGGCGAAGATTAAAGCAGATGTTTGACAAAATAGACGGAGAAGAGAAGCATTCAATAAGAGAACTTTGGAAAAACCACAATATCATGAATGCTGTAGAAAAGATAAACCTTTCTTGGAATGAGATAACAGAAAGATCTTTGAAAGGAGTATGGAAGAACATTTGGCCATATTTAAGCAAGAGCGAAGACATTGGACACTCTGTCGATATGGATGAAATAGTGGAATTAGCAAAACAAACCGGTTTGGAAGAGGTAAATGTGGAAGAAGTCGAAGAAATAGTTCAAGAAACAGCAGCTAGTCTTTCTAATGATGAGCTCAAGGAATTAACTGAGCAAGAAGAAAACAAAAATATTGATAGTAGGGCCATTCCATTGTGACGGGTGTGACATTCAGACACAGTTTTTTGACGTAAAATCTGCATTTCAGGAAAATAAATAGTTAATAAATGCCAACAAAAATTTTAATTATGTTTAACGTTGCATTTGCTTGAATAATTGAGTTCAAATAAAACTGCAAGAATTTTCAATTTTCTTTAAAAAAAAATTTTAAATCTTGTGATGGGTGTGACTCTTTTGGGACATGAGTTTTCACTTGCTTCCACATTTGTAAAAAATCCTGTGAATATTGAAATGTATTATCGTTATACCAATTTTTTTCTCGTAAAAGACATTCAGATGGAACTTAATACATGTTTTTTATGAGTAGTTTTAATATTTTTAACATGCAGGAATTTTTTTTCTAATGTGACGGGTGTGACATTGTGCAAATGTACTATTTTCAGGGGCAATTTTTTAAAGAAAATAATTACCAGTACAACTAGTAAACTTGAGAATAGAAAATATGTAATTAAATTTTATTGTAAATAAATTTCATAATTACATATAAACCCTTTAAAACTTATAATGGCCTTTATTTGTTACAAGGGTCGGGGGAGCAACTTTCTTATTTATTATAGATATGTTTTCAGTCGAAATGTCTTCTTTTTCAGGCCAAATCCAATGGCGTCCACTAGGATGCATATATTTTAAGCTCACTTCTTTTTTGGAATTTATGCCTAAAATTGTAGCATAATAAAACTTACTAATTGAGTTCTTTTTGCTACTAACTGCAGTAGAAAATTATACTAAAACATAGTCTCCTAGAACAACATCAGGTGTCTGCATGATCTGAGTGGGGGAAGGATCTACTTCTTGAGTAGCAGTGACGGTTACTTTATTTAACTTAGATTTTGCAGTCCTTCCAATTAACAGATTTGTAGCATTGCTCTTTCATAGATTTATTCATAGATTTGTAGCGTTGCTTTAACTCTTTCTATGGAGAAGGAATTCTCCCATCTTGCGTATAATACTGATTTGGACTGCAATATTTGATTGGATGTCATATACAATGGTTTAATAGCACAACTTACATTCATAGTGCAGTTGAAGAAATCCAGAGCAGAGTTTACCACTACTTTCCTGGATTTTACCTGATGCCAAACTTTTGACTTTATTAGCCATCTACTGCACCTTTTCCATGGGAAGTAGCAAAGAAGTTCCACTCACAATTTAATTGAAAATCTTCCTGGAAAAAGCACAAGTTCAAAATTGTATACTTATTTTTGAATTGTGCCGCACAGCCATCGGAAAAGATCTTTGTTCTTCGTAGCTGAGGATACTCAATCTTTAAATCCGTTAAAATAGCATTTAAAAATGCCCATACAGCATATTTATCATGCTGAAGTTCATCGCTTACTACCACAAAAGATCGAATAATATTATCTTTTAACCAGGCACAGCATGTGAATATCGTAATTTGTGGATGAGTCCAGTGCGCACTTTGGATTTCATCCCGAGACACTGCACTGTAGTTCTCAGCAAAGTCCACTTGAAGTATCACTTCACTATCCTCAATGTTATTTTTAACTTCTTCAAAATAGCTTGCTTGAGTTGCTTTTACAAAGCAATGTAACTTATAAAATGGCAGCTGATTTTTCAATTCATTTAAAGCATCTGTGACAAAACAATTAATTTCCACAATTTTCAAAAATCCATTTACTTCCTTCCACTGCTTATATACTAAGCATTTATCTTCATTATCATCATTTATAAATATATTAGTTTCTTTTTGACAGTCTTCACAAATCCCTGTCATACACCTCTCACTCTGAGCAGAGCATTAGAGCACATCAAACTGAGCAATCATTACTTGATGCTGGGAAATCCACAAGTACACTTGTTAATGATTTAAGCAGGAAGTCGAAATTAGCATGATATTTGCACACACAAACATTGTGTGGTGTTTCTGATATCAAAACCACATGCTTTGGTCGTAGACTATAAAACTTTGATTTTTCAATCAAAATATTTTTGCTTTCTCTTTTGAATAGAGCAAAAGCTTCACCAACTGTCATTAACATATGCCGTTTTGGAACTAGAATTTGTTTACCAGATGATGCTTCCTTAACAGATTTCATGTCTTTTTTTCCAGGAGCTTGTCCGCTGATTTCATCACTATTATAAACTTTCTCTTCAATAGTAGTAGTCAAACTATGCTGAGTATTTTTCTTTCCTTTCAAATAATTGGTTATATCAGGAATAATTTCCATTGCTAACTTTCGAACAATCATTTTTTTCTTACATGGGCTTCTAGGCAAAACTTTACGAGAACGAGCCAATGCTTTCCCAAATGACTGTTTAGTTCTGAACGTACCAATTGGTGATTCTGTCAAAGGATCATCAGCAACATTTCCATTAATATAAACCACCCTTAATTATAAACTCCATTATTCAATTCCATTCTTAATTATAAACTTTTTTAAATTATAAACTTAATGTTATATAATTTTTAATTATTTCTTTAACATTATTTTAATTTATTTGGAAACAAAAATGGTTTAAACTTTTTGTTTTCATTTAGAAACAGTTTTTATAGTTATTTAAAATGTTGTCACACTGATCACAATGATTTTGTCACACCCGCCACAATGATTTTGTCACACCCGTCACAATGATGTTGTCACACTAAAATTTAGCCCAAAATAAAAAATTTATATATTTTTAATACTTTTCACTTATTAAGGAGCACAGTAATTAGACTTTTACAAAATTTCATGTTTTTTCATGAAGGTATGCATTTTCTATGGCATATTAAGTATATTTTTTGTGACGGGCATGAAAGAGACTTTATAAATATATTTGTATTAAAATTTGAGTATTTCCTTTTTTAAAGAAATATTAAATGCTTTTAAAGATAGATAAAGGTCTCAAATAGAAATATATGCACTGAAAATCAAAATGCTGTAGGTTTAAATATTATTTCGGAGTGAAATGAAAATACCCTGATTTTCCTAATTGAGATTTTTTATATTATGTTAACTTCAAGTTCAAAAAAATAATACAAGGAAAAATTTTATGTCATTTTTCCTTATAATTTCATAAACCTCATTCATTTACCTTTAATTTGATATATTACATGTTACAATTAAGACAAATTGAAATTTCAACCCTCATGTCCACTTTTTCATGGAAATGCTCAGTAGTGATTTCGAAGAAGAGCAAAAAGAACTTTCGATGGTGTTTGTAAAAAGGAGTTTGACCACTATAACTGAAATTATGGACCAATTTGTTGAAAAGGATCCAAATTTTGACAGGATTTCAAAAGCAATGCAATTATAGATGCATTATCCACTTATCAACAACTTCTAACAGAACGCAAAAGGAAAACACAAACTACATTTGATGCCTTCTTGACAAAAAGGCAGAAAATTGGAAACACAAAATAGACTGAATGATCTGACTGACTTAGAATTTTATCTGTTTTCATAAGTACGTATATTCCTTTATATTGTTCTTATTTTTGTAAGAAATAAATGCTTGATTTTATTTTTATTAAAAAAAACATAATTATTAATAATGTCTAACCAATTTTCTATCCATCTTCCCCTAACCCCATTCTTTACATGTTAAGATAGCCTCGTTTAGCGCTGTTTCGCAGTACGCTCTACTTTTATGGAATGTATCCTACGTCTTACTGTACATTTAAGTAGAAATTTTTTTAAAAATAGTCTACACTCTATAGAGCTTTAAGAATAATTTCAATTTCAAATTTTTTAGAGCAATGAAAAAAGCTTTCATAGGCATAAGTTAACAACAATAAATTAACATACAAGTTCAGCAATTTCCAATTTCTTTTCTAAACATCTCAATTGTGTTTGTTTTTCACGTCTTGTTTGAAACCATTCTTCTTTTTCTTTTTTAATTCTCTCTTTCTCTTCGGCAGAAGCAGCTTCAATTTTTTGTTCAATTTCTGCCCGCTTTTGGTCCTATGGGAAGATTTAAATTAATTGAGATTGCTTTAGATTAGAATGCAATATTGATAATCGAGACACTGTTATACTATCATTAATTAAATAAAAAGCACAATGAAATGAACACACCTGTAATGAATCTATAATGAAAACGAACACATCTATAGAAAGTATAAAATGATCAATCAATTTACGATTGTTCATTCAAACAATTGTGACAAAAAATTGAATAATGTGTATAATGAACATTCCAACATGATGAATTTTTCAACATCAAACAGTAATTATTTTAATCCAGGTGTATAAATTTTAACTCTTAATGTCTCAGTCAATAAAAACTTATCACTCATCCTAGTTTTCTTATCCTTGGGCTCTGGGAGCAGGTTTTCGATTTGAGTGGTCAGCCGAACATGGGGCAATCAAAATTTAGTACCCAAACATGTTTGGTACGAAAATATAACCTAGGATTTATGAAATGTGATCGTGAAGTGCTACTACTCAGCCACAGGGCTCTACATTCTCAGTAATATGTGAAAATTCTATTATTTTCAAACCTATATTATCATTTTTTTAAAAAATTACGCCCGCCATCGTCTTCTCTGACATAAGGCGTCTTGTAGTCCAATACAACAGTGAAGTAGCTCCAGAAGGTGAGAGGGCACGGAAGTCGCCACTGGAACGAATGTCAAGAAGAGAGGGGGAATAAAAAAAATGCTCCCCAGTCATAGGCGAAGTTTTGCAGAGCACACAAAGAGGTGAACTGGCTAGGTTAATCTTAAATAGATGGGCCTGCAAGTAGTCATGTCCAGTGATCACTCTAAGGCAAGCAACTCCCTCAGCCCTGGGAAGGAGGGGAAGATGAGAGCGCTGCTGGCCATCAAGAAGGGTAGCCCAGGATTTTCCAACAGCTAAGTCCCCAAGAGCAGATATTGTTCTGTGTCTGAATTTGCTCTTAAGAAGCCGCTTTGCATATCAAAGAGGAACTGGATAAGAGGGTGGATGCAATGCCGAAGCAAGGACACTTTGCGATGAACCCCACTTTATTCCAGCGAGGCGTTTTTATAGACCAAGGCTATTTGTCACGTTATCTGTCACTTTATTTACGTATTTAGTCCAAGTTAGTCTGGCATTAAGAGTTATGCCCAAGAAGGTAGCACAATCAGTACAATCAGAGTACAATTTTTGTAAACCAAGTTAACATTAAACTTTTTGGTACTAAGGGTAAAAAGTTCAAAATTTGTCTTATCCGGGTTAACCTTGAATTCGTTTTCCAGGGTCCAGGTTGCCAGAATGTCATATCATGAGTAATTTAAAGTGTTTCTCTCTATTTTTTAATTATAAAAATCAAGCTTAAACAAATTTTTAAAAAATACCTGTTCTTTTCTTTTTTTAGCATCATGCTGGAACTTCTGCAATGTACCCAATATCATTCCAAACATCCTACGATTTCTAAAATAAAAAGATTAGCACATGAAGTTAGCTAACTCAAAATTTTTACTCTTGTTTTTTTAAATCACAGACACTTAAGATATATATCAATAGTTGATGTTTTCCTTGAGAGGTAAATTACATTCCAAAACGTATAAAACAATTTCTAATTAAAGGGAAAAGTACGGAAGTAAAAAGAAAGTAGTAAAGTACAAGATTATATAATTAACATATAAACAGAACGAACAATATAGTACAAAAAAACACTAAAGTACAAGATCATATAATTAATGAAAAAGAAGTGAGTTTAAAAGGTTAACAAAATATTAAGATGAAAAATCAATAATTTTAAAAGAAAATAAACGATTATGTTTGTACTAATGAAAAATATATTCAATTTTAAAAATAAAAACTTAGACAATGAATAAAATGTGATGTCTGTACCTTGCTTTTACTTTGGAATTAACATTCTGCTCTTGAACAGCTTCCCGACGGCTTTTTAAGTCTTTTGGTGTGGCAACAACTGTTGATGGTAATGATGGCTAAAGAAATTTGATTAACATTCAATATTTTGCATGATATAAAAGACGGATGAACAACCTGAAGACATACATACTTAAAAATTTATAATTTATTTTTATTCTATTTATTTATTTATTTTGAAAAAAAAAAATCAAGAGTTTTGAATTGCACAGTCATCACTTTTAAATCATCTCAATTTGAGCAAATTCCACTGTAAATTTGTAGGATTTTTTTATTATTTTTCATCAGTTATAGCCATGGAACAACAAATTGCTAAAAATTTCAATATTTAGAATTATCTCAATGTTTATTACAAGTCCCAAATCACACATTTTAATAATCACTTTTTGACATGTCTGAATCTATTTGTGCCAATTTCAATATCAATCAATTTTCATATTTTGAATTCATATCATCATATTTTGAAGTCATTCCTACTCTTTTCCTCATATTTGTGAAATCTTGAAATTTGTAATATATTATTATTACTCTCAAACTTCAAATCATGCATTTAATATTTTGCATTTTTTTCTTCTTTTTAAAAGCAAGTTTAGTTATTTTTCTTTTTTTCAGTAATTATTGCTAAGCATTTCCAAGTGCTTTTAAAAAATCCAGATATTATTACTACATGCGAACTGTGCATTTAAATATACATTTTATTTGTGTCAATTTCATAGTAAATCTAAGGTTTTTTTCTCATTGTTTTTCTGTCGACACTGCTACGCTTTTTTACATGATCAGGAAAAATCTTGATATTTTTATTACAATATTAATAGCATTCGCAAGCTTTGGATTGCACATCTAAATAAATTTTTTTTCCATTGCTTTAATTGTGCCCATTTCACCATAAAACCATGTAATTATTCGGCAGTTTTTACTACGTATTTCCATGTGGTACTAAAAAATGGAAAAAAAGTGCAGGAATTTTTTAAATGCTTACTCTTTGTTACTTTGTTTGGAATTTTTTACAGTGTAAAAAACTGATAAAGCTAAAAAAATCATAAAACTTCATTCAATAAAAATGTTTTAAAGTTTAAAATATATTCCCAACTAAATGTTGAATCTTATTTTGAGCTATGTTTTTTTTAGTGAAGTTGTCTTAAACCTGATAAATTTTCTTTAATTAAAGTATTTCATTTGCTTCCATTTTTATTCTCAATAAAAAAAAATTTCATTTTTATTCTAAGAACATTTAAGTTAATTTATTAATTAAGAGTCATTTTCAAAAAACTGACAATTTCATGTTCCATTAGCCCTAAAGACATATTTTTGAAATTTAAAAAACAAAAAATGGTCAAAACAATCAGTATTATGCAGTTACACATATGAACTGTTATTATTTGCTTATTGGAATTCAAATAACATTTTAAGATTTCTCATGAAAGCAAAATGTCATTCACTAACTGCGTCCTTATTCGCACATGCAAATACGGTTCATCCCACTGTATAAGTAGAGTTTCAAACCACCAAAAATCAGGGAATAATACCATAATACTCCAAAACTAAAAATGATTATTTTTGCCAAGGACAAACACAAAGATATAAAGATGGGAGAATTTAATCTCATTTTCACTAATACACACAGTAACTTCTAAACATTAGCCAGTTTTTTCTTCTTCAAAATCAGACACAAAAATAGAATTTTTTTCTCTATGTTAGTCTACAAAACAGTGCCGATTAATATGGAAAATTCTATATGCTACCCAAGAGTTGGAAATTCGAATAAGCCAATTGGAAAATTTAATACAATATGAAATCATACTTTTAACAGAAAATTTCAAAATTGTTTGCCCTAAATTGGTTTAAAAGAGCACCCTAGAATATAAAGACAATAAGAACAAGCTAAAATTACTATTGAGTCTTATATGATTTAAGAGTTTAAAATAGTCTTATGACAATAAAAAAATGTGAGCAGAATTTATACTTATAGTTTTAAATTATGTAAGATAAATATAACTATGGATAAGATTACTCTTTTAGCAGGTATTTCTTCATCTGGACTTTCGTCATCTCTTCTTTCTTCCTCGTCGTCGTCCTCCTCCTTCATTTTTCTGAACAGGGAAATTTTTTTTTTTTTAATAAACGTTAAAAATAAATTATTTGAAAATACACTAATTATGAACAGAAATGGTCCAACAAATGTGAACACTATGAGCAGCATGACCATTTCAATCTAACTAAGTATCAATGTACCATGGTCAGACTTGGTCAATATGCTTGTTAACAATTTAATGTTCAGCCGAAAATGTTCCCCTTATTTATATTTAATGGATTTGGTAGTGTTTAAAGGAGGGTTAGATGGAAATTATTACAGGGGTCTGTCCAGACATTTTGTGAAAGGTCCGGTTTTCATGAAATTGTGAAAAAATTACTCACATTCTTTCAACCAGGGTCTGCTTTTATGAATTTGTGAAAATAGGGTCCGGTTATTGCAAAAAACTTTTTCACTGAGTTTTTAAATTGTAAATAGATGCAAAATTATGCTCGGCACTGTAAAATTATAATAAAAAAAAAATACTTTTTTTTCAAAATTAAACAGCAATTGCTGCTTCTAAATTAGAGATGCAACATTCAAATATTTGGTATTTTGCCTATACTGCTGAACGCAGAATATTCATTTCGGACGAATAATGGAAGAATCCTCTGCCCTAGACAAAACTTTCGTTTACATCCACCTTTCTTGTTTTCTGCCCTGGAAAGGGTTTATTCGATAAACAAAACAATAATGAAGATAAACAAATTTGTGAAGGGTCCGATTAAAAGAAAAATCATTTTGTGAAGGGTCCATTTTTAAGATAAAATATTTTGTGAAGGGTCCATTTTTATGAAAAGATATCTTGTGAAGTGTCCGTTAACGGACCCAAATATCTTCTAAACAGACTCCTGTATTAAATAATTAAGTTCATTCAAACTTTACAAATAGGAATCACTCATAAAAAATAATAAAGTTCTCTTATAAAATAAACTTACACAATAGGGAACAATGGTCTCTTGTTTCTCCCAACGAAAGGTTTACTTGGTTGCATTCCAGCTTGTTGTTTCCATTTATTACCACTTAAAAAAAAATAATAATAATTTTGTTTATTTTTGAAACTGCAAAATTTAGATAAAGTAAAGAATTTATTAGATGTTATTACAGGCAGGCATGTTAATAAAACATTGATATCATTTAATCTCTACAATTAAATCAATAATTAAAAAGGTTGGCAACACTTTAAGAATCATTTGCAAAATACAGATATTTGTAGTTCTAAAAATTCCACATGGAAATTATAAAGAAATTTTTGTTACAAATAAGTTTAAGACTCTTATAACAAAAGAAAGTTAGATTAGATAGATAAATACTTTGGATTAAAAAGCAATTTTTTTTTGGCAAAATAAAATTACACAGAACAATAAAAAAACAAGCAGACTTTAAATAAAAGTTTTAACAAAAGCGAAAAAATATGAAAGTTATATCTCTGTTATTATAGAATAACTGATCAAATACATTATTATAACTACATAAGACAGTGAGCAAAAAATCGAAGCAAAAAGAGAGATAAAAAAAATATTCTATTCTTCTAAAGAAATAAATAAAAACTGCAATTGAAAAGAATCACATACAAAAAATATATTATGTTGACAAGCGTGTCTTCTGTTCTGCTTATGAAAATAACTATTGCCTGTAATATTAAAGCAAGTTTTATAAAATATGCCTATGACAAGACCCACTAACTTTTACTGTTTCCGAGAAAGTATTTTTCAAATGGTAGATAAAATCAACTTTACAGAATTGCTATGGTATACATTCATTTTTGTCTCCATGACTTGTTCTATAAGATTGATTAATTTGTATTTTGTGGTTGTCAAAAAGCATATTAAATTATATTTATAAATCAAAGAATCAATGCACAAGATTCATTACCACTTTATATATTAATACAAGTTTTAGATGGTGTCTATGACAAATAATTTAAATCCTTATCTTTTAAACAAGAATATGATTTTTATACAAAATTAACTACAACAATAATTATGCTTTAACACTTTGATATATTTAAAAATGCAACTTTTTCACGCAGTTGAACATTAACATGAGTGTATTAATTCCATCAATAATGTCACATTCCTTATTATGCATAATTCAAAAATTCAACTGTTTATTTTGATTCAAAACTAGGTTTGCTTTTAATGAAGGTAAAAATTTAGATCTAACACAGAAAATTCTATTAAAAAAGAAATCTTTCTTGATGATTTCTTTCAGATAAAAGGGATATAAATCAAGATTATTTACAAAACAATTCAACTTTGTCTTTAAGATTTATCGATATGGTTACAGCAGGAGCACAGCCACTGAACATGAAGGAACGAGTGACAATAGCTAATAAATTATTTGCATTTTCAAAAACAAACAAAAAATCATTTAGAAATAATTGTCAGCATTAAAGCGATCAATGTTAAAAAGGGGTATGATTACGAAAATAAGTTTTTTGTTGGTTTTGGAATTTGTTCAGGTGAATGCAATGTTCAGAGTTGGAACGGGACAAGTAACATGGCTACATCTCGAGTATAACTTCACACAGTAGTTCTTGTTCATTTTTGAAAAGGGACATGTGCAGCACATGCCCCTTTTCTACAATGACTTGGTATGGTATTGTATACAATGTGTCAAAATATTTGTTTGGGGAATTAAATTATTACTTTTAACATGAAAGGATAATCCTTACTTCGATACTTTTGTCTTTTGTCAATGTTAAATAGGGATATGTGCTAGATTTTAAAAATGCACAGCTTCAACAGCTATACCCATTTTTTTGATATCAAATACCAAGTAATTTTTTAGATTGCTTAAAGAAGAGAATCCAACAATTTAGAAGCAATTAAAATCATCTTTTCACAATTGACACAATTTTTTCTTCCCAAAAGTGCAGATTTGAAACATACCCTCTTTTAACATTGATCGCTTCAATCATTATTACGACCTTTTAACAAGAGCAGACACATATGATAAACAAAAAATATTTTTCTTTCTCACAAAAAAGTGTTGGGTTTTAGCTTTTAAAAAAAAGTTCAACTTTTTATCATAAATGAAATAGGTAAGGATACAATATCTAAATTAAAAGAAAGATATTCTAATATCTGATACATATTTAAATAATTTAAGAAAAGTTTCACCAAAATTTAAGTGATGATGGTAAAAGTTGGCACGCAGAAATTTTTTTTTAATTGTTTGCAGATTTGATCTACAAAAGAAAGATTTACATATCAGTGATTGCATCAAATCGTAGTTTTTGTGACTTCTAAGCAGTAGCTCTTGAGAAACTAGGAAAAAATTTCCCGGAATAAGACCAACCCTATTGAAAACCTTTCTGAATTAAAATCCCTTTGCCGTTGTGCAAATTGTAGTTGACATAAACCGTTACAGGAATGAAAATTTCACTTTTTATCATACTATGATTTGGATAACAGCAAACGAATTACACATTTTTTTAATTATTTACTCAAACCTTTTCAATATAATATTGCATTAGAAATGTGTAACAGAAAGTTGCACTTTATCTTTGTCCCTTTAGGGCGAAATTTTAATTTCAACTAGATGAGCGGTTTTAGTTTGATTTGAAAATGACAGTTGGTTTAAATGATAGATTATAAATTGGTTAGGACATATATCTGGTTTAAACATTTAGGTGTGCAGTTACTTTATTACATACTTTAAAACACAAGTACAAAAAAGAAAAAATTTTTGAAGGAGGATAAACATAATTACAGATTTTCTACTTTAATTACGACTTATTAATTATAAATTTATTTAATAACAAATTTTAGGATTTCCCATATTTAAAAATCGAATGCTTTTTATATACAGATTACACAACCTAAATAAGGCAGAACAAAATCCTGTAAATATAGTTTCTGCTATAAAAACTCAACTATATAATCTTAAAAACGACTTGAAAAGTCAAACTCCGAATTAAAAATGACAACTTTGACTTACGGTCCAGATTGCCCTAAACCATCCTTGGGGAAAAGATCCGGATCGCGACCTGTAATTCTTCGAATATTCTCTTCAGCATTGCCCAATTCCTTTTTCGTCAGTTCAAACTGTTCTAATAAAGATTTAAAAGAAGCAGGATTTGATTCTTTATCCATAATCCTGTTATTCTTAAGTTCAAATTAAATATCGATAGACAATTTACTGACAACGCAAGGAATGATAGTACTTGATAAAACAAAATTTAACATTTTAAAAGCAATTTTGTACAATTAATACACATTTTTTATTTAATTTGAGAAATAGTAAGCAATAGTTAATAATTTTTATTTGTGCAACTAACGGGAGAAAAATTATACATAGACGCGATAACAACATAAAAACCTTGAACACGGTTGAGGAAGAATATTGATAGATTGATTTGAAGCACATTATTAAATTAACTTTAACCGTGGTATTGCACTATTAATTCATGTTTTAAAAGGTATCAAGGGATTAAATAATATTAATTATCCGTAGCTTTCTTGAAATGAAGTGAAGAAATTCAAATGAAATCAAAATATTTTCCTTTTTTGTGAACACTCTGGATACAGTAGTTCATTATATTTTCGTGAGTCAAAATGTTGTAAAAGCGGCCTGAAATCAAAAATTTTGAACTTCATATATAATCTAAACGTAGTAAATACAATTATTGAATATTTTGATAATAATAATTCAATTGTAAAATTTTTCAAAACGCCAAATCATTTAAAACAAGTGGGTAACTCTAAAAGCATGTGTTCATATATATATTTTTTTCCTTTTCATTATTTATCATTGCTGTCTTCGTTTTAATAATTATATTGATTTTAAGAAAATATCTTGAGAAGTTTTATCAAATCAATATTTAGAAGGAAAAAAAGATTAATTCGTCTTGTATTTTGGAAGCATATAATTATATATATAATTATAATTATATTATAATTATATATTTTATTCCCGAATGTAAATTTTTCTATCAACGTTCTTTTCTACCGGCTATATCTTATTAATGACATGGGGATATTAACATTCTATATCATTACTCTGACTGCAATTTAAAACAGCTTAAGAGAAACTATTATTGCAGTATATTAATCACTATTTCTTATTCATTTTTTGGTTCTTATAATTATGAGGGAATATCAGAAGCTTTTAATGACAGTTTTTCTTTGTTTATGACTGTGTGTGATATGTGGAATAGTTAACAGGGTGCGTAGCCAAATTATTCAACAAAAAATAAGCACTCAAAAAATATTTTTAAGCACTTAAAAAAAAAATTCATAACTAAGCAGGGTTGGAAAGTTTTTAATAATTGAAAGTTTTTACCGTCACGTCAAAAGAAAAACTTTTTGGCATTGTTTTTGATAATTGTCAAAAATCATGAAATTTTGATATATGTAAAACTAATGGCGCTTTCATATGCTACAGACTGACAATACGCCGAAATAGATTAGAGTTGAATTAATTGTAAAAACGCTGAATAAAACAATGTGAACTGTGTCTTTTTGCATAATTCGTAGCAAATTATCACACGGTAATGGAAAAAATCTCCTTTTGAAAAAGGGAAAATAAAGCACTGAATGAAAAAAGCACCTTTAAGGGCTTTTAAAAATCGAAATTAAGCACTTTTTAAAAATGCTACACACCCTGGTTAATGAAGGGAAATATATGTTAGAGAGTATTGATTAAGATATTATTAAAAGTTTGTTAATGGAGAGAATTATACTGGAAAGAATATATATATTGTGTGTTTTTGTCAGAACTTAGTGACATTTTTGCTGTAAAAACCAATAAGGAAAACTTCTTAAGTTCAGCAAAAAATCTTTAAAACAATATTTTATTGGTTAGAAGTCTTAGGAAAAATTTTGTAAATGTGAGTCACCAGATTATTTTGCAGTCCTACTTGAGAGACCTACTTGATTTACGACTTTTTGTATTTTTAAGAATTAAAAATGAATAAATCTGAAATATTAAAATTCAGAACTTAATTAACTTCATCTAGAAATATGATACTTTAGTTTTAATTTTTCGTTCATTTCTATTTACTAATATTGTCTTATTGAATCTAGTTTATTTTGATAATTTATCAACATTTTTCTTCATAGAAACCATGGATGAATCAAACAAACCTGAAAATTCTGATGTTGAATGGTCTGTATCTAAGTCAAAGAAAAGGAAACAAACTGGTATGGATGTAGACATGCAATCAGATAGGAAAAGGCATAGACCTCATTTTCCACCTGCAAAAAATGTTGATTCGGTATGAAAATTGCTCTGTCTTTCAGCAATCTAATTTTTAACTGATATTTAAATTTATCTAAAGCAACTGAAAAATTCTGATGATATTAATATAAGTGCGGGAGTAGAAATTAATAAAATATAATATCTTATCTGAAGGTTGCCAAAAGGATTAGCAAACTGACAAGACAATATTACTCTTCACATTTCCATTGATTCATTTATATGTTTCTATTAGATTTAAATGAAAGATAAAAAGAAAATATAATTTTTATACTTCTGTAGAAATCCATTCTTTTACAACAATTGATCTGGGGGACTACTTATTGTTTCATATTCAGTTCAAGATAAATTTTAAGATTAATAATTAAAATAATAAAACAAGATAAATTTTAAGTTTAACATAAGATAAGATTAATTTTAAGGTTTGAAGTTAACTAGTTACAATTATTCCTTATGCTAGAATTCATTTTAAGCTTATAATTTACATATGTTTTTTGTTTTTTTTTTGTTGCTAAAGTGACAAACAATGACCTATTAACATTGTTGCTTTTAAAATTAAAATTATTACTCACTAAAATACAGGGTTTGAATTATTAGTTCATTTAGAAGAGTTCTCCTTAGGAATAAAAAATGTAGGGGTCGCATTCCCCCTAAAATTCATATAATTCCTAAAACTATGTGCAAACCCTAAAATTCCTAAAAATCTGATAAAATTTTGTTGGTGATCCTAAAAAATTTGAGTTATAGGCTAAATATGAATAAAAAAGCAATGATCTAAAATATAAGAATTTAACTACATTAATTAAAACTGTTTTAATTTTGCCACATGGAAATTCTGATCCTGAGAGAGGTTTTTCGATAAATAAAGCAATGCTTAATGTGAGTCACCATGAGAATACTAGTGTGTCTCTTAGACTAATCAAAGATACCATTCGAATATATGGAGGAGTGTTGAAGATCACCACAACACTATTGAGTGCAGTAAAAGAATCTTACAAATCATATCAAGATTATATTAGCAAAATGATCATAATTAATTTGTTTTTCTCTAATTTCTAATATAAATTGCTGATTTGAAATCTAATAATATCACACAATAGTTTTTCATAATAAGGTAAGGTAAAGGGTAATAATAAAGTTTTGATTAAGACGGTAAAAATCAAATAAAAAAAGTATTCTATTTTAGAGAGGAAGGTTCTTTTTTAAAAAATTACTATAGAATCGAAATAGAATTTTAATTTATGGTAATAATTTTAATTAAAGGTATGTAGATTATTTGTTCTGATTTTTTGAAATATTTTTTTTTTAATACTTTTTTTGTTTATATAAACATCGCAGAGGATGAGAAAGGGAATTGTTTACAGTATATGTAACTTTAGTTAGCAATATTTTTGTCATGATTTCCTTCAATTTTTATCTGATATTAAATTTTGGAAACTTTTCTGTGTACTTTAATAGTACATATAAGTATCAGAGATATGAGAATTTAAATTGTTTTAAGTATATACAATTTAAGACAGTATTATTTTTGTTAATATTTAAGTTGATACAGTTTTCATATGGTATATTTTTACTTCATAAATGATTGAATCATCTTCTGTATACTTAATCTGATAAGGATAGGAAAGAAATGAAATTGTGAATTTTTTTAATATATATATCGCTTAAAATAATTTTAAGTTAGTAAAGTTCTAGTCAAATATTCCTTAATTTTTTATTTGGCGTTGCATTTTAATTTACGAATTGTTTTGGATTTAATAAAGTATATTTAATTTTTCCAAGTTGGTGTTAATTTATTTTTTCTCTTGATTTATTCTCACTTTTGCCTGTTCCTGAATTATGCACTTAATTTTTGATAGGTAGTATGTAAAGTTGAAATTTCATTTTTACACTTTGAACCCAATAAATTTGCATCATAATGATATGTAATCATTATAATAAATCATCGAAAATATTCTTTTGCGTGAATGTTAGGGCACAGAAAGTTAGATAGCTCATTTGCTTATCACCAAGTACTTGTACCAGATAGTGTCAAGCTCTCAAAACCGTAGGATGGAAACAGTATTCGCCGTTGACCTAATTCTTCTCTTTTATTAAATTCCCTCCACTTCCGTGTTTGAAAAGATTAAAAATAGCTCTTCATAATTTAAATTTTTATCCGTGTCTAAGTGAGTCTTTTGAAACCATTATTTTTAAATCGCTTCTAAAGGAATCTAAAAAATGTCCATAATGTCAGATGACCTTAAAAGTGGTAAGTTTCCCTATATATTGTTACTCTAAAACCACTTGCTCTAATTTCTTATATTTTACGGCATGATTTTATTTGAGGAATATCTAAAAAAGATACATCTTTGTAAAGTATCTAAAACTTTTAAAAAGAATATTTAATTGTATGCTGTTTTTAAAAGTGTTGTTTTATAAATTCAGTTGTTCATTTTTTAGACTGGAAAAGGAGAGATGAGAAAAATTCCTGTCCCTCCAAATAGGTATACACCTTTAAAAGAAAATTGGATGAAAATATTTACTACTGTTGTTGAGCATCTTCATCTTAGTATTAGATTCAATTTAAAAAGAAGAATGGTTGAAATACAAGTAATTTTCCGTACAATTAAATTAATTGGAAATAAATAACACAAAATACAATAACTGAAATGTTTTTTTGAATCCTAATCTATTCTTTTTCAGACGTGTAAAGAAACTAAAGATGTCAGTGCGCTTCAGAAAGCAGCAGATTTTGTTCATGCCTTCACTTTAGGCTTTGATGTTGATGTAAGCTAAAATTTATAACTTATTTCTGTTTTTCTTATGACCTTTAATCTTTATAAAGTTGTATTTACGCTTTTAATATTAATTTTCTTAGGATGCAATGTCTTTGGTGCGTTTAGATGAATTATTTTTGGAATCTTTCGATATTAAAGATGGTAAGTAAAAAAATTAAGTGTTATTTACAATGATAATGAAAATAGAAAAATTTTCTCAATGAAATATGAAGTGATATTTAGATAGACATTGTTTTAATAGATGTGTAATATAATATTAATTAATATTTTTTTAAAATTATCCTTTTGTGTGGTTTATATCCATAAACGAGCAGGCTGCAAAATGATAGCAATACACGTGATATTATTTAAATTTGTGATATGATAACAATTACATTATGAAATAAATTAAAAATGTTTAATACCACTAATTTAATGCCTATAATAGTTTGTTTATTTTATTTGTATATAAATAGCGATGTATTTTTATTTTCTTTATAATTGAAGAAATATTTTTTTTTTTTTTTTTTTTTTCTTCATAATTACTGTAAAATTGTAATAAAATTACTCACACTCGTAAAATTTTAATAAAAGGGAAAAGTTTTTCATCAGGAAGGCCGCACCGCCAAATATGCTGCACAAAATTTTACTGCATGAGCGATTGTAGATGACGTTTCTATTTACTAATTTTAAATTTCTAAAATTTTAACCTATCAAATGATGAGCAGCTAAAAACCTTAAAAATAATTTTTTAAAAATAAACAAATGATCTCATTTTAAGCAAAATTAATGCAAATGCATTATTTCCTTTATAATTAATTTTTAATATCCCAGCTAAAAATGAAATGATTAAAAAGCTAAATTTTGTTAAAATATTGAAAGAAAATTGTTAAAATGTAGAATAAATAAAGCAGTTTGCCCCTTTCACTGTTATCCATGTTCTCAACATGTTGCATAATTTTACTTGAATATCTCTAAATGTCAGAATTGTACTTTGGTAATCGTCTTAATACTTCTGAGAGTGACCTTTAGAGTAAATTGGAGTTAAACTTGACCTCCATGACAGACCATTTAAGCATTTTGCCGTACTCATTTGTTTTAGAGAATGACTTGAATATATTTCTTTCACTTTTTTTCTTTACGCCGGCAGGAGAAAGGGGGGGGGGGGGATAATGCTTCCGTCAATCCTTGTAAGAGACTTATTTATGGAATGATTGCAGGAGGGAAATTTGTTGCTGACTTCTTTGTTTGAAAGCGAGAGCATCTGTTGTGCTATTGTTGCGTTCCTGCAAGCTGTTTTTCATCTGCATTGTTAATTCTTTAAATTATTATTGATCGTGAATTATAAAGATAGATCGCTGTAAAAGATAAAAAGATGAAAATTAGTAATGAAATTTTGGAGAATCGATTTTTAAAAAAAAAACACTAGATAGGCCTCATAATTAGATACGCTGCACATACCATGGTTTAATGTTTTGAATCATTAACACTGTACTGGATTACATACAGATTTCAAGTTTTTTTAGATCTTTAAAATTGGTAAAGACGTGTAAAAAAAAAAATAATAAAAAAACTTTAAAATGTCTTACACCTAATTAAACATTTTACTGACATATTATCTAGTTTTATTTGTTGAACATAAATTTAAGAGGAAATCAAACAAATTTTATTTAAATTTACTATGCAGCATTATTTTTATATGTATCCTATTAATTTTCTTTCAAAGTGATTGTATCATCGGTTAAAATACAAATAGCCTTTCATTTGTTTTGTTTAATCTATTTTTGTTAAACATTTACCATTTCTGTAGGTATATTAGTCGCATTTATATTTATACTATTAGCATTGAAAACTAGATTAAAACAATTTCATAACTTAGAAATGACTAAACTAATTTACATCTCGTGAGGTTTCTTTTTTTTTTTTTTTTTTTCTTTTTTTTTTTGTCAATTATCAGAATCAATTCAATTATAGGAATCAATAACATGGAGATAATAAATAAAAACTATTATTTAATTTGTATTATACAAAGTTTAACATTTTGAATTAAAAACGTTTTATTTTGCAGTCATAACCTTCTTTCAGGTTAAAAGTGGACAAACACAAACAATCCTAGTTAGTACTTAATTTCTTTAAAAATACATCAAAACATTATCTGTATGTAGACGATGTGGAGATTTCAACATTTATGTAAATTGATGTTGTGGAAATCTTTTTTTTTTCTATGGGTTATATAAATCTGTGTTATATTTCAGTTCTGTAACATATATTGAGAAATTTAATAAACTAAAGATGATATTTTTCTAGTGTAATGGTAAAGCTTATTTTTTATACAATTGATATTTCATTTCTGTAATTTTTCCTTTTAACTGGGTTCATTTTATATTTTAGTTAAAACTTTACATGGTGACCATATATCTCGAGCTATTGGCAGACTTGTGGGAAAAGGTGGTAGAACAAAGTATACAATAGAAAATGCTACAAAAACTAGGATAGTAGTAGCTGATAGGTTTGTAACTATATTGCTAATTCCATTTTTATTTCTTTGCATTCTCTTTGTTTTGTGTGAATTTTGTTTTTTATCCTATGTAATCTAGAGAAATTGTAGTCCCATATGAGATAGGGTTTTGACTTGAGATAAAAAAGTACTTTTACATTTAATGCTATTATTTTGTAATCTATTTTGATCTGACTGCTGAAATATATCTTTCACTAAAAGAGGTGGAATTTTTTTAAAGAGAATTATAGTTATTAAAACAGGTCTTAATTTTTTACTTACACCCTATCCCATAAAGTTTATTAGTCCTAATGTAAATGTGTCATGTAGTGGTTTCCATTGTTGTGGCAATTTTATGCCAGGGAAGACAATTGAGCATTAATTTATTTACTCTAATGTTCTACTACTGAATCTACGTGGATGACATGGAATGGAAATGGATTTAAGAATCGGAACTGGAAGGCCATGGCACATAATAGATCAAGATGGAAAAAACTTATTGGGGCGGCTTTGGCCTGTCATAGGCTGTAGTGCCCAAGAAGAAGAATGTTCGACTAATATTGTTGATTGTTACATAAAATTCAATTAATTGTTAAGTTGTTAGTAATTATTGCAAAAGATTGATTCGTTGGTTTATTTTGGTGTTACATAATCCAATCAGATATTGTGTAGGAATAGTAGTGATTTTGTATTGATATAAAGGCGTATCAACTTAGTTGACTAATATTTTTATTTTGTGTATTAACTAATGTTTTGAATTGCTGTCTAGATAGTACTAGGACAAAATTAGGAAATTTTAATACTAGCCTGTGACCAGTTTTGGCATTTTAAGCTGTGGCTCCTTTTTCAAAGTTTGATTTTTTAAACAATAAAATAAAGCTAAAATCAATAATGTAAGGAATTTCTTTCGAAGCATTTTTCAAGATATGTTAAAATGTTCATTTCTTAAAAAAAAAAAAAAAAAAAAAAAAAATCAAGAAACAAGTGTGAGGCCAAATTTATTTTAAACAAAAATTAATAATAATTCTCATGGGTGCAATTTTGATGGAAAAAGTGATGAGGGGGTGCTGACTGGCAGTTAATTATTATTGTTGTAAACTACCATTAGACTTAAAATAAATAATATAAGGATTTCTTTTGAAGCATTTCTCTAAATTAAATATGGTACAAAATTTGGTTCTAAAAAGAAAGAAAAATTTGTAAAACAAACATAAAATAAAGTCATTTTCAGACAAATATTCATAATAATTTCATATTTTTTTTTTTTTTTTAAAAATAATAAAATTCCCATTGGGGGAATTTTCAATGAAAAAAAAGTGGCGAATGGCGGTGATTTTTCAAGATATGTTAAAATGTTCATTTCTTAAAAAAAAAAAAAAAAAATTCAAGAAACAAGTGTGATGCCAAATTTATTTTAAACAAAAATTAATAATAATTCTCATGGGCGCAATTTTGATGGAAAAAGTGATGGGGGGGGGATGCTGACTGGCAGTTAATTATTATTGTTGTAAACTACCATTAGACTTAAAATAAATAATATAAGGGATTTCTTTTGAAGCATTTCTCTAACTTAAATATGGTACAAAATTTGGTTCTATAAAGAAAGAAAAATTTGTAAAACAAACATAAAATAAAGTCATTTTCAGACAAATATTCATAATGATTTCATATTTGTTTTTTTTTTTTTTTTTAAATAATAAAATTCCCATTGGGGGAATTTTCAATGAAAAAAAAGTGGCGAATGGCGGTGATTTTTCAAGATATGTTAAAATGTTCATTTCTTAAAAAAAAAAAAAAAAAAAAAAAAAATTCAAGAAACAAGTGTGATGCCAAATTTATTTTAAACAAAAATTAATAATAATTCTCATGGGCGCAATTTTGATGGAAAAAGTGATGGGGGGGGGGGGATGCTGACTGGCAGTTAATTATTATTGTTGTAAACTACCATTAGACTTAAAATAAATAATATAAGGGATTTCTTTTGAAGCATTTCTCTAAATTAAATATGGTACAAAATTTGGTTCTATAAAGAAAGAAAAATTTGTAAAACAAACATAAAATAAAGTCATTTTCAGACAAATATTCATAATAATTTCATATTTGTTTTTTTTTAAAAAAATAATAAAATTCCCATTGGGGGAATTTTCAATGAAAAAAAAGTGGCGAATGGCGGTGATTGGCTGGCAATTTTTTAATCTCCACTTTCTATATTCAGTCACCTCGTGGATGCTAATAACCATTAATTTTGCCCTATAATGGATAGGAGGTACAATACAAATAATTGTCTTCCAGAAATTGTAATACAATAATTGTCTTCCAGAGTTTTTTATTAGACTTTTTCCTCTGTTGGAAATTTAAATTGTATTAATCCTATATGTGATTTCGACTGAACTTTTATGCTCACAATAAAATAGCAATAATTCTAAGCTAATTTAAAATATATTTTTTAAAAACCTTTTTTTAAAAAATACAGTAGAATATCTAATACTTTATTTATTGTTTGAAACTTAAAAGGGCTTACTTGTAATGTACTGTAGTTTTACATATAGTCACTAGTTTCTCATTTATTTTGATACTGTCTCTGCAATGACATATTATCAGAATACTTACTTTCCAAAAACAATTTTGCTTCTAGTGCTACTAATAAATGCAATTTAAAAAATGTTTATTATATAATTTATTGTTAATTAATATGATATCAAAAAAATTCTATATTTATATCTATACTACATTTATTTAGTAACTCAAAGGGTTGAAAAAATCAAGAGTTTTTATAATAAATCATTTTTCTCTAAAAGTCTAGTTGTTTCGATCTGAAAAGGCACAATCAAATTTATTTCCTATCATAATCTACTAATGTTAATTATTTTTCTGAACCAAACAAAATCCAAAGCATTTCTTGATAATTAAAAAAAAAAAAAAAAAAAAAAAAAAAAACATGAAGTTCAGCAAGATTTCTATTATGGAACTTTTACAATATTTTAGTTTTGCTTATAGAATTTCAGAATTTTAAATACTATGTAAAAGTCAAATTTTATCAATATATTAATAAAATTTTTTGGAGTGTATGGACAATCCTTTTTTTTTTTTTTTTATAACTTAGTTTGTTTGTTCAAAAATTAATGGCTTTTAAATTTTTAAATGCTTTTTTAACTCATCCTTTTAAATACATTGAAGTTTATTTCATTAATTTAATAAAGTGTGGCATTTGCAGGGCTCAGCACAGGTCATTGTAGAGAAAGTAGTGAAAAAAGTGACTAAAATGTTTTAATACATGATAAATAGTGACTTAATTTAAAACAGTGTTAATCTTCAGGCAACATCCTAATAACCTTAAAAATATACATCTTAAAATAAAAAAATTGGTTTAGAAACATTTATTGCTGCAGCTCTTTATTGCTTAATTTTAATGCAGTTGAAATTTTTATTTTTTTTTTTTTAAAGTTGCATGTTTAACTTTAGCTACTATGGCTTAAATTACTATATTAAAGAAGCAGTGAAAGTATAGAACAAAAGTATTGTTGCCATCATGTAAGTCAATACACATTTATTGAGATGTGATTCTCTTCAGGAGTCAAAAAAACGATGAGTTTTTAAATACAATCGTAAGAATTGAAAAAATATCAAATAAATATTATTGAAGAAAAAGAAAAACTTTTACAATAGAAATGGCCCAAAACAAATGTGGCAAAAATTAATTAATGAAATAAAAAATAATAATATCTTAAAAATATCAAAATTGGAAATATATGCGAAAATGGACACATGTAATCATTGTTCTAAGCTGGTGAAAAACGAAATATGTATTTGTAATACCATTGCATAAAAAATATATAAATGGTTGAAAAAACTCTCAGGGGAAAGAATGTGGAATCACGATAGAACCAAACGCGTTAAAAGCGGTTTTTGAATAAATCATTAACAAATTGTCATTACTGAAACCTGAAATTAAAGAGCCGCTACAACATTGCATTGCATTGATCAGAAATATAACATTGTATTACTATGAAATTAAATTAATGCAAAAACTGTCGGAAAATAACATTAATTTACAATGTAAACGCCCTGAATCGAGTGTGTAAAAAAAGTTAATTTTAAGGTGAAAAAGACAAGTAGTAATAACATCATATTAAAAAACCACAAGGTTGAAAAAAGAAAAAAAAATTTGAAAGAGCGCCTAAAGTAAACACTGTAACATTTCGCTGTGTTTATTAAATATTGACTTTTATGTTTAATATTGAAATTCTAATGTCAAAAATTAAATTTTTTTATTTGTATAGCAAAATTCACATCATGGGCTCTTACCAACATATTCGTGCAGCGAGAACTACTCTTTGCAATCTCATCTTAGGTATGGATAAGCATCTTATGTATTTGAAATATTTTATTGTTAGTAATTTAAAAAGAAGTTAAATGCTCTTTTCATTCAATACATGCCAAAATATTGTTTTAATATGTGTTTGTTGAAAAATTTAATTGGGAATATGAATTTTTTTTTTTTTTTTTTTGTAACCTCAACAAGCAGCTTAATTTTTCCTTTATATGCTTTTGTAGATAGGTGCTTCCTTCTTTTTAAGCACAAAGAATAAGATAACAAAAATTACTAAAAGAATTTTTTATCTTCTGATAATTTTAATTATTGTTGGGGTCACAATTACATTTTCATTTTAAAATAGGGGTAACACTTTCTTTGTTTATAACTTTCACTATTAAGTAGTTTTAAAATATTTCTTAAATTTTTAAACATTACCTGATTACCTTTTAAGCGTTAAATTTTTAAACGTAACCTTACCCAAAAGTTTGTAAAATTAGTATGTACCATCTTTTGAATCGATTATGACGTGCAAAGTTTATTTAGAACATTTATTAGTCACTTTTTTTTTTTTTTTTTGATCAACTTTTTCACACTGATGTCCACATGGTTTTTTGAATCTGGATATTATTAAGAAACCAGAGATTCAAATTGCACATATGAGCAATTCCTTTTTGATGCGCTAAGTCTATGCGAATGTATTGTTTTACTTCAGTTTTTGCTGTTGGTTTTCACATGGTTTTTTTAAATCTCGATATTGTGATACGAAAAATTCAAATCGCGCACTTGAGTATTAACTATTTGACTTGATAATTCTATCATTTTTTCAATCAATTTTCCAGCTGTTATTACAAATGATTTTCGCATATTTTTAATAGGATATTATTTAATACAACATGTGAATCTCGAAACATACATTTAATCAGCCTTTTTTACTAATCAAACTTTTTCCAGTTTTTGGCGTAAATTTCAAAATTTTTAAGGTTTTTTTTTTTTTTAAATGTGATGACGACTTGCAGAGTGCAAAAAAGGAGGAATATGTAACTTTTTGCTGTATATATATTCTTTTATGTGTTGATAAAAAGATAATGCATTAAATTAAAAAAAAATTCTTTTCAAAATTTTATAAATGTTATTTTTGTGCATAAAAAGGAGTCTTTTATTTATATTCGACATACAAAAATAAAATAAAATTAAGTGTTTAAAAAATACTAATGGTTGAGAAAAACATTTTCAGATAATTTCTTCTTTCAACAATCACATGTCTGCTTATAGAGCAGAGCATATTATTTTAGTCCCCTTTTGATAGAAAAAGGATTTTACATCCATGTTAACCTACAGAGAATTATGTGTCCAGAAATTCCCCATTTATTTCATAACTAATTTTTAAATAATTTTTGTTTTGTTTAATTAATAGAAATCAACCTTAGTTAACAAATTTTAAGGTTAAAGTATTTTTAAAGCTTTTAGTTTTAAGATACTTACAATCTTAAAATTCAAAATCTGTTAACTAAAATCGATAGAACACATTTCAATGAATAAAATGAAACAAAATTAATTAAAAAGTAGTTTTTAGTTACCTAAATAATAAGGAAATTCTGGTTATATAATTCTCCATAGGTTAACATATAGGAAGTAAAATCTTTTTTCCACCTGGAAGGGCACCCTTTATGGTTTTAATTAATTTTTTTAGTTTGAATAGTTATCCGTAATATTAGAATTCAGAATATACCCATAAAAGATACCAGGAAATGTTTATTGTAATGTAAATCTCAAAAAAAGAAATTTATAAAAAAAATTTAAAACTGCATTAATTTTTGAACTATTATGCTTATCTTTGCCATTGATATCATTAATTTATTTGTGAAATAAATCTTTAAAAATGTTTCTTTAAACATATTTGTGTTTTTAGGTTGTGCTCCTTCAAAAGTACATGGTACAATGAGACAAGTTGCCAGTCGTTTATCAGAATCCCTGTAGTTTTGTAAATAAATATTTTATTCCAAGTTGCAATTTGTTATTATTTTTTATTTATTATTATTTAATTTTGAACAATTTTAAGGCTGTGTTAACAAATCGCACTGCAATAATTTTGTTACAGTACTGGGTAAATTCCCCAACGCCGAACTTTTTGAGCCTACTCCAAATTGTTCTAATGATACTGTTGGAAAACAAAGTGAAAAGTTTAATCAGTTTTCATCTTAAGAGAAGAGTAGATTTATACTTTCCTTCTCTTTTTGTTATTAATAAACGATTTGGTGCTTCACTCAGAATTCAAATATTAGTAGTTGACAAATGATGAAACCACATTTAGTAGGTATGTTCCCTAAGGTTGTAAATTGTATTTTAGCATTTTTTAAGAGTTTAATATTTTTTATTGTAGTTTTAGTTTTCTAAAAAGTATTTAAAATATTGTTTAAAAAAATTATAATTCAATGAAGAATACTGACAGCACATGAAAATTATGAATTAAATCAATCAATCAACAGTTAAATAATTAACAACCATTAAATGATAAACAAAAGTTGAAATAATTTGGAACAGGTTCAAAAAGCTCTGATCATGGAACAGTTCCAATTTTATGTTTTCTCACTGCTCTTCTAAACATTAACAAATATTTTATCAATCATCATACTTTAAAGGTACCTAAGTTTTAGCAAAGAACTTTTTAAAAAATATAATTATGAAAAAAAAAATTTTTTTTTTCTTCATTAGAAACTAATGAGAATTTCAATTTAAATAACTCATTTAATTTTCATTCACATCTGTATGTAATAAAGGCCATTTGTAGTATTTTGTGAATTTAGTGTTACATTAAATCAACTAGAGTTCTAAAATATTCATACTTTTTTTTTCTAAGTTTGAAGTTGAATAAAACTTCAGGTTAACTTGTGTATGATTGCATAAAACTTCAAAATTAGTTTTAATTTCAATTCTTGAATAAAAATAAACTTGTCTTGATGTTGTTTGATCTAGTTTTTGACACTTTTTTTACTGAAAAAATAAAACTACTTTGTTTAGTGCAACAGTTTATTTTTCTCTTAGAAAATAATTCAAATGGAAGTACCCGCTTGATACTAACAAATTGAAATATTCGTTATTAAATCTTTTTTTTTTTTTTTTTTAATATTTAAAAATTTGCTGTTTTGAATGGAAAAACATGACCAATAAAACATGACCAATTATTAACAATACAAACTTATAACCACTGAAAATAAATTTATAACAAATTGATAAAATAAAATTCAAATCTATTCCCTATATGTTTGGACAAGACTCTTCTAGCTCTGATGCAAATAAATTAGCTAATATTGAAACAATGTTCTTTAAAAGCATCTCCATAGTGCTGCATTCATTTTAATATTAGTTAAAGAAATTTCAATACAAATTCGTTCAATATGATTGAAAAATATATTTTTTAACTAATGATCCATTTGAAAAGATGTAAAAAAAAAAGGATGAAAAAATATAGAACTGCCAAATGCATTTATTGTGCTAAAATATGCATAACATTTAAAAACTAAATTATTATCTTGTTTAATTTTTTTTTTTCAGTGAATAAAAATCATTAATATAATCCCTTATCTCTTATGCCACAACCTTGTATTGAGTGCAGAATATAATCTATTTTTAGAAATTCTCTCAAAATCTGCTTAACATATTAGCATATAATTCGAAAACCATTATATGGTTGCTAAATGTTTGATTTTATTCAAATTTGTTATTATTTCTCTCATTTTATTTTCTGCCAACTCATTTGAATGTGTATAAGGCTAAGAAAAAGAGCTATGGCAATAAATTAAAGCAATTTATAGGATTCCTTGGTGGAAATTATTTTAACATTTACATAACTCACATTTTTGATGGATGGGGGTGTGTTGTAAGACCTGGCCCTGAAACTGTACCCTTCAGGCCATTTTCAAAATTTATAATTTTACCAAATGCATATGTATAATAAAAATGAATAATTGTTATTTTGATAGAGCAAAATAACATATATTTGCAAAAATTAAAGCTTTTTTTTATTTATCATATTTGATTCAAAAAAACAATGTATGATTTTTAATAAATAATTGCTTATTTTCACTATAATTGGACAAATGAATAATAATAATTTCCTACAAGGATTTAGATTTCTTTAAGCAGTGTTTTTCATGAATAAACAATTCTTCTTTAACTAGTGATAAAATATATATAACTTCAGGCAAAATATATTCTCTTCTTCCAACATTTTCAAAATTATCTCATCATAGCAGTGTTAAACCTTTTAATGCCTAATCAAATATGAAGATATAAATATGATTTTAAAACTGCTTATATTCCCCTTAGAACCACTCAACAGACTATTTTAATCCTCTTTCTGTGTAATTCGTACATAGGATTATTTTAATATACTGATATAATTTTATATAAAAAGTTGTCATTTTTATTACTTTCAAAAACTTTTGTTTCATATTCCAAACTTTTCTCACTGTGTTTCTAAAATGTTTACTGCATGTCTAATTTATTCTTACAAAATAGCCTCTCTCAAAAAGACTGAAATAAAAGTTGCGGACTTCGTAACAAATCGTATTTCTCTTTCTGTATGCTAAAACTAATGTCCTTTTTTGTCCTAAGTCCTCATCTTATAAACGGTCATCAATCAGTGCTGATTGTGCGAGAAAATAACTTTTTATCCCCCCCAAAACTTTTAAGTCAGTTGAAATTGAGAATAAAGTGCAGCTTGCCACAGTTAATAACATTCATCACTTTATAAATAAACGAAATTCGGGTATCTTTTATCATATTAATCATTGTTTTACATATTATAGAATGACAATAATAAATATTTACGTAATACCCTCGACTTCATCTCTTTACTTTTTAGCTGAATAAAACAAAAATTGGCAGTCCGCAGAAAAGGTTTTAGGAACTTACTCCTACCTTTATATTAAGAAACAATATATTAGATTGAACATTTTAAATAAAACTGAAGGTTCTTTAGAAAATTTTCGTCATTGATATTTCTATTTTAATACACACAATCAGGATTTACAATATACTAAAAGAATTTGAATAAAAATAATTATAGAATTAAGAGAAAGAAATATGTGTCGGATAGTTACAGATTAAAAAGAAATATAACTTACTAGGAATTGGCCATTGTGTTTGTCACAAAATCATATCTTGGCTTCGATAAATTTAAATCTTAGCACCGGTGTAAAGCCAGTTTATTGAATTCTTCATTGCTTAGCAGTAGACATGTGATGAAACCTTTCTGGATAATGTTTCTTTTCTAATAACTTATCATAATATTTAATATACAGTTTACTTTTCTATTAAAAACTTTCAAGGAAGCATTCAAAAATTATTTTTCACGTTTGTTAATGGAACTTTTATCTTAAAAATGGGTCTTTAGCAATATTTTTCATTTTAAAAATATACCTTCCATATAAATCTTTAGGAAAACAGTTATTGATATCTTTAATTACATGAAAGACATGTACATATTTTCATATATTTATAAAAACAAGACCCTGGTAGAACAACCAAATTCTACACTAACATTTGATTCAGAAAATTATGATTCGATTTTTATCAAAAATAAAACCTTTCATAAATGTCTAAACAAAACACTGGTTTTTGTAATTTTTGCCTCAATTTCACAAAATTATGAGCATGTCATACATAATTTCCTACTTAATATACTGATGTATTTAAAGAAGCAATCACATCAGTTTTTAAATAAATGAACTTCGATTTCTTCCTTCTGTGGTAAAAATTCAAATTTGTTCATTCTAGAATAACTGGAGACAATCTGTTTCTAGTGTTATTTGAGGGTAGAAAGTAACGAAAAATGTCATTAATTTAGAAATTTCTTCCGAGAAACTCTTGTACTTACATGGAATTCTTTTTTTTTTTTTCCAAAAAAGAGTTAGGACAACCAAAATTCCTTAAAAGAAATGGAGATACATTGAGTGCAGCTAAACAAAAATTTATCTGTACTAGATATAATTATTAAATTATAACCTTAAAATAAATTAATACAGATATTTTTTTTTAATTATTTATTTCCAACAGTTTTTAATTTCTATACAAATAAAAACTATAAAATAAATGCTAATTAGAACAAAATAGAAATGAAATGCCCATATAAAATGCACATGAATACTTGGTTTACATTTGTAGAATATTTCTAAAATTCCTGAGTACATGTAAGCAATACATAAATAAACATCTCTAATTATAAAAATTTATTGAAAAAAATGAAATATCCTAAAGATGAATCCATTTTTCCTGATAAGAATACAAGCCTTAAGTTACAAATATGCTATTATGTAATCAATTCATATTACTGAACTACATATTTTTCATATAATGTTTAAGATGATTAATGATAAGCATTTCAAAAGTAATAAATATTTTATTCTCAACTTAAATAATTTTTCAAATATATGATAGTTGTAAAAAAAAAAATTCTTCAAAGATTTTTTTAAAAATGTTTCAAGACAAAATTCTATAGAGTTAATGCTAATGAGAATTAAGTTTGTATATATTATACCTAGTATCATTTCCTATTTTGAAAACAGGACAATAATATTTAAAAACATAAGTGCTCTAAAATATTATTATATTACAAACTATCATTTCAATAATCAATTGTTTATGAAAATACGAAAACTGAATTATATACAGTTGAGTAAATTCAGTTCCTATTTTAATAAGTTAATATATTTTATAGTATAATTAATAAAAATAAAATGCTAATTCTTCTACTTTTATATTACATCATCATTTATTATTTCATCATCTATTATTATTGTATCATCTATTTATTTCTGATGATAAATTACTACAAATGAACATAAATGCCATTATCAATCTTGAGCATTATTTGATTATTGAATTAAACAAAAAATTTTTATTTTATTTCAGTCATCTAAGAATTAACTATTTTTTAGATAAAAGTTGACCTTAATGGGTAATTTTGAAATGCATCATTTTTCATTTGAAAAAAAATCAGAAATATTTAAAAATAAAGATTTAAAAGAAATAAAAATAAAGAATTTCCTATATTGGACTTATGTGCTGCAACAAAGAAATATCAAATATTTTGCAATAAACAATATTACTAAATTTGAACAGATTTAAACTAACCATATGCACAGTTTTACATGAAATAAAATTTATAGTTAGTAACTATTTGGACATGCATTATTACTTGACATATTATAACAAAGAGGATGTTATCAACAAATTTATATTTTTAAATAGAATAATTTAATAAAAATCACTTAGGTGTTCAGGTTCACATTACAAAAAATTAAATATGAAACAATGTAGACATTTCAAAGGAGAAAAAAATGCTTAATAATACTAGTTTAAAATAAAAGTATGAATTAAAAAAAAATGAATTATTTACAAATGAGTATTTCAGTCTAAAAATGAAGTTATTCATTTTTTTCAAGAAATTTTTGAATTTTCTGTAAGTCTGATATATAATAATAGATAAATACTGATTATATAAAAATAAAGTTAAAAAAAAATTAACTTTGAATACAGAAACTATAGTAGTAAAGATAAGAAATAACTGAATATAATAAAATATGCTAACCCAGAGTATTTTTTTTTTTTTTTCAAAATTATTTTTTTTATCATTAATTTGAATACAAATCTTTCAAAATAATATTTTCTGTCAGACATAAAAATAATAATTAATCTTAAAAACTAAAAAATGTTTAATTTTTTTTTTCACAAATTTTTTTTTTAGAATTCATAACTCTTCTTTACTACATAAAAATTACATTTATTTATAATTTTTTTTATATATCTACTAGCAGACTTCTGAATTATTTAAAAAGGTTCATAATAGGATAATTTTCATAACACTGTGCTGTTTTGTTCCCTAATATAGAAAAATATACAGGGCATTTTCTATAAAATTAAAATGTACAAACAAAAAAAAAAAGGTTTAATTGAAAATAAACAGTACTTTGGTACTGTGGGAATAAATTTTTTCCACAGTACTAAATAACATAGCATGAAGAAAATCTTATCTAACATACAAATGCTTCCTTTTTAGTTTGGATTTAAAATAACATAAAATATATTTTAATTAATTGAGATTCATAAAATTGTTTCGTTGTGAATTTGACTTTCTAAAATTGAAACAGTTTCTTCAACAGATGGAGAATCCGTAACATCTTGCCCATATGCAGTCAGAATTGGAACATACTGTGTAGTGCTAAGTGGTGTCGCTATTTCAACCATTGACGTAGATGACGGTGGTGGTCTTGAATGATCACAAAGATTACTCTCCACAGAATATTGTCTTTCTAATTGCTTTTTCATTTTCCTGTGAGGGCCCGAATCAGACTTGCAGTGCTTTGGAATAGATTTTTCTGGTGTACTTTCTTTTTCGGATTTCGAGGATTGCAGATTATAATGACTAGAGCGATTCATATGAAATGGGGATACAAGAGGGGTATGCTCATCATCTGAAAAGAACCCATCTGCGTCTGATCCTGGGGTGGGTAAAGGCTTGGGTGGTAAATTTTTCGGCCTCACTTTTTCTTCAGTTTCAGTTGAACTGTCAGAGGAGCAGTCAGATTTTGAAGCTGATTTCTTCTTCAACTGTTTTACTTTGTTTGTTACGTGGTGAAATGCATTGTTCTTTTCTTGAAACTTTTTACTGTGCTCTGAGCCTGCATCAGATTTTGATTTGCAAAAAGTTTCATTTTTGTTCCCAGTTGGAGGATGCATATATGTGGCAGAATCATACACCAGTGAAGATGGTCGCTGTACAGTGATGGGCTTCAACTTTTTATCACGCCTTCTTAATGGACTTGAAGTAGTCGAAGCAGAGTCATTATCTTCACTCTTTGTTCGAGTGAGGGACAGAGTTGAAGTCTCAAGAGCTGTAGAAAGGTTATGAGATCTTCCTAATGACGATGACTCAAGATCAGTCATGGAGTCACTTAAAGACATCGCACTGTTAAAAAAAAAAAAAATTTTAAAAACATGTACTATAACAAGAATGAAAAAAATAGTGCGTGGAGTCCCTCCGCGCAGAAGAAGTGAAACTTCGTAATGTGGAAATGACAATAGGAAGGGGTAGAAATCGATTTTTAGCGAAATCATATTGTTTCTTTAAGACAAACTTTATTAACATTGCTTACAACCACCTATCTACATAACTTTATTTTAAAATCTAGCGCAGAATTACATTACAATAATAATAATAAACTTTGTAATGTAGAAATGAAAATAGGAAGGGGTAGAAATTGATTTTTAGTGAAATCATATTGTTTCTTTAAGACAAACTTTATTAACATTGCTTACAACCACCTATCTACATAACTTTATTTTAAAATGTAGCGCAGAATTACATTATGATAATAATAATAAAAAAACAATTATCTTAGTTTTAAACTCTTGACTTAAAAGCGTAATAATAGCGATACAGGAAAATAACATTAAATTAGGGATGCAAAAATATTTATAGAAAAACAATACTTTTATGACTTTTATTAATTTTATGCTAGTGAGAACCAAAACAATATGGAAATGAATGAGGGAAAACTGGATCCAACCATGTGATTTTCCGGCCAATAAAAATGTAGCGTTAAACGTTTAACGCAACCTTGTTGGAAGTCGCATTAGAAGTTTCACTTCAATAAACGAATGTTGAGCTTAATGGATGCGGTTGCACTTGAATGTTGGCTAAACTACACTAAATTCTAAAGAATTAGTGACTTATACATTAAAAAACTAGTGACAATGGATTTTAACATATATACAAAGATGATCATAAACTACGAAAATGAAAAAAAAAGGACGATACTTATCCTTCAATATTTAAAAAAACACAGAGTCACGCAGACTAATTTTTAAACCACACAGGTTTACTTTCACATATTCAACTCACTTTTTCTTCCATCAAAATAGTTCTAAGAGTTTTAATTGCAGAGGGAGTGATATCTATTGGTCTCTGTTGGTTTACGCTCACAGAGGTTTCGTTTTTCACATATCTCGGTCATTCGACTGGTGTAATCCTCGACACATGAGAAAGATGAAATTTCATTTTGGCGGGGTAACTTCCGACACCAAATATAAAGATGATCATAAACTATGACAGTGAAAAAAGCCATAAAGAACAATACTTATCCCTTAATATTTAAAAAAACACATAGAGCCACACAGACTCATTTTTAAACCACATAGGTTTATTTTCACATATCCAACTCACTCTTACTTCCTTCACATCAAAATAGTTCTAACAGTTTTAATTGTGGAGGGAGCAACATCTATTGCCCTTTTTTGGTTTGCGCTTACATATGTTTCGTTTCTCACATATATGGGTGATTCTTTTTAAACATGACAATTCGGACCAAAAAATTTCTTCAAATTTAAAGTCTTCAAAATAATCTAAAATTTCTTTTTTATACTTCTTTAGTTACATTTATTAATATTTTGCAGCCAGCAGTGTAGTTTATTGACATTTACTCGAGAAAAAAATAAAACAGAAATTCACCAAATCTTGAATGCCAGGAAAAGGACATAGTTTAAACGACATTTTGCGTTAATAGTAAGTAACTCTACTTAAGCCTTTATGTTAGATGGACCATAAATTGCTTAAATTGATTCTTTTTATCCACTGTAGAAAGAATCAATTTTTTTTGTTGCTGATATGCACAGAATAAAATTGTATATATGTAATAATCAATCATTAAATAAATAAATAGCTTTGATTACATCCAATCATATTACAATCATACATAAACTTGGTATTAGGTTAATATTTGCTTTTCCTTCTTACAGTATTAGCAGTTAAAAAAAATTTTGGTAACACTTCAATGTCCTGGCATTCATAAGCCAGGAAAATGACAGCCTGGATAATGACAAATTCACCATTTTATAGCATATAACATTACTTTAATTTAATATTTTGGCCTAAGACGTTTACATTCTGCAGAAAACAACAGGATTTCTTGAAATAACTCAAATAAATCTATATAGTTTATGTTATTAATGATTTCAAGAAGCCAATAAAATGATAACACAAAAACCTACTCATCTTGAAAAATTTTTTGAAATAGATTTTGAACCAGAAAATTGGTTCTTTATTCATGCAACAAGAGATGTTCATGTAGGAGGGTATCTAATCAATCTATTAACATAAGATATTGATTGCTGGCTCTATCTATTTTGGTTATAAACCACTAAATAAAAGTAGCCAGGAAAATGACAGATTTTCTTGGGACAAACAAATTATTGACAGAAAAAATTATTTTAAACGAAGTTTTTGTAAATAATACCCTCTGCGTATATTCTAGAAATGCTTACACCGGTTGAGATAAAAAAAAATTAGATATTGAAACATTTATGGGAAGTTTTGAAGCTAGTTATTATTGGAAACATTGCTTGGGACATGCCAGGAAAATGACATTTTGAAGTTCAATTAAATTTTTTAACTATACAAAACAGTCAATGCTAGTGCAAAGTCATTTTAAAATGCTAACATCAATGCAATTTATAAATTTTTTTAAAAAAAAAGATCTTTTAGTGTATTATAGTATTGGATCTTGGAGCAAGGGACAGTGAATTGTCATATTTCGTGAGAATCACCCATATATATGTAATACAAAAGTTATAAAATTACTTTTGTATTAATAAAAGCATTGAAACATATTCATTTTCATAAAATGTCTTAGTTAAAAATTAGAGTACAGATATTCTATTTTGGGAATTCAAGGCTGTAAACATGCCAATAAATTATAATTAGATTAATGTTTCGAAAGAAGAGTTATTTTAAGATCTTTCACTTCCATATAAGGAAGGATTAAACGATTTTCGATGAGTATTAAATTATTTGTGGTGAGGCGTAGGAATACAAGGTATGCAATATGATTGACTTCTTACCCATGTATAAAACCAGGAGCGCTGATTTTTGCGTGGCTTTTGGTGTTTAATGATTACCTACTGAACTTCGTCAGTTTTGACGAGATCTGTGTCTCTCCCCCTCCCGCTGGAGCGGGGCTGAGAGTTCACCGTAGATTAGTAAATAAAAGATTGTGCAGAATCTGGACTGATATTTCCTGATATGTTGACTATTATTCCCACAGAAATAACGGGGTTTTGCTCTGTTATTTGATATATATATTAATTTAAAGTTACAAAAAAAATGACTGTTGAATAATCTTGTTAATCTATTTATTGCATCACAAACATACATGTAAAAGGAAAATTGTTAATCAAATACGGTGGAACGTATATCACAATTTTCAAGACATTTATTCCTTTACTTATATATACAGGGTGACCTAGGATTTTTGGGACAAGGGTAGGTAGGTAAGGGTAGGCAGAAGACATACCAAGGATTCAGATTTGCGTAGCAACCCGTTGTAGGAAACGTTCTTTGCTGGGTGATGTTGTTCGCAAGATGATTGAAACAGAACTGCATTGCTGCTGTCATAGCCCTCAGAGGAGTAGAAACGTTTCATGGACACCAGATGGCAGATATGCACCAGCTGCAGAAGGATTATCCATGACTGTGGCAATGCAGGTCTGTTTTCTCAAATACTCTCGTGAACAACACCACTTAGCAGGAAACGAAGAAGTTTACAAACATGGGTTACTATGCAATTTTCAATTCTTGTGATGTTCCCTATCTTCCCTTAAAGTTTGTTACAATAATCCTGGGACACCCTGTATTTTTGATATTTATGGGCATTCACTAACATTTAACAACTTATATAAGCTAGATCTTGCATAAATTGTTTCTCGTAATGCATTCTCGTAAATTGTTTCTCGTAATGCTTCACTACAATTAATGGCATTTTCTCAAAATGTTTTACATACTTATGGTTTTAATAACTTCTATAATAATTTTTATAAATATTGATATAATATGAATATAGATATATTATAATATAAAAGATAACAATTTTTATAAATATTTTATGTAACTGGGGTTCCTAAAATGACTCACAATTTGAAAAATCAATGAAAGATATATAAAAGAATATAGAAATGAACAGTTTTCTGCATTCTGTTAAGGAAACGAATCATTGTTCTTTCAAACTTTTAAAATAAGTTATGAAATTAAACAACTGATGATATTGCACATTAAAGAAAACTGTAGAATGTTTTAAAAATAACCATTATTTGCAACAACATTGTGACACAGTCAGAGGAAAAAATTGATAACACCTAATGCAAAAATTTAGTTAAAATGGTTTGGCATGTAGCAAAAAACATCAATTTATAGTTTTTCAAGTTAGTAATGTCATCTGGATGAATGGGTTACATTGTTGCATCACTGGATGAATTTTTCAATTAATTGTTGGGAATAAATTTCCTGCTTTTATAAGCAGAATAAAGCAAAGTGTGCAATACTATCTTTTTCCTTTTTATTATTTTTTAAAATTAATTTTACTTATTGTCAATCATTTTTAAGAGACTCAATATCATTGAATATTAATATACACTATTAACAGACAGAACACATAGATAAAAATTTAAGTACTACAAAGAAAAAAGGTCCTACCTGACACGTAGAGTCGGAGAACCTTGAAGGCTGCATAAATATAGAGCATCCACTTCCGATGGAGTTGTAGCGACAATGGGCATATGATGATGAAGGCCCAGCTTTTCCTCAGAAATCAACTCTTCAGTATCAGACACAATTGGACTCAGTGGATTTCCAACTATCACCGATGGATTAGAACCTTTTCTCAGATTGTTTTCCTCCAAAGTATCTTCTAGCGCTTCTTCATTCAAAGTTTCTAAGGCTCCAACAATCATTGACTCTTCCATTGTTACCTTTAATTATTTAAATTGAAAATATTTTACATAAAAAAACTGTATACTTTACACCTCATTTTGTTTATGTAAAGAGACAGATTAAGCAGAAAATATTTCAAAATAAAAATTTTTCTTATTTCATTGAATAAAAAATAAGTTTTTACAATTAGTAATATTAAAAATAAGGATGCATTTTATAATTACTGAATTATAATTTAAAAAAATATTACTAAGCAATTAAAATACTTATATGAAGTTTATATAAGGTTATAAACTTTAATATACATGCATTTTTATACAAAGTTATGCAGAGTTTCAAAAATTCTTTTAAAGAATGCTTCTTAAATTTGTGTAACAAAAAAAGTATAAGTTCTAGTGATGAGTAACATACATGCAATTAATACTATTATAGGAAATTTTCAGAACATGTAAGAAAAAATTTAAATATGATTACAAGCTGTAAGGTAATATACATACGTAATACGTAAGATTTTAAATAAATGTATAAAATAAATATGAACAAATGATTGAAATCCCACCTCATTTAATACATGTTGCCAATAAGGTGAAGGCTTGCATGAAGAGAAAGAAAAATTATTGAAACATATATTTTTAAATTTCTAAATTTAAAAAAAGTCAAAAAGTCTTTTGACAGTTATAAAAATGAAGTGATAATAAAAAAATAACCCAGTTAGTAACAATATAAAAAAAAATCAGAAAATACTTATAATGCATAGAGAAAAAGTTAATAAATGTTAAGTATTTAAAGGTATTTAACAATTATAAAACCAAAATTTTATATTAACAAAAAATTTAACAACTGAGTAAATTGAAAAAGAATTGATATTTTATTATTTTACAAAACATAAATTTTATTTCATTAAATAGACAAAAAGTTCACTTAACAACAGAATACTGGTCACCTTAGAAATAGGGTAAGTTGCTGTAATCTGAAAAATATGGTCCCTATAATTTGATGTGGAGAGGGGTTAAAAAGTTTCAAGTTACTGTTAGCTTGATTTTTTGTATTTTTTTGCTATAACTTCTAGAACAGGGGTTTCCAACTGGCGGCCCGCATCCTGCCCACAGAGCCTTTTTTTTCCCCCGCTAACTAAAATATATTAGTTGTTTTTTTGCAGACAATTTTCGTAAAAAAAAAAAAAACTATATGAGTTTAAAATACTTTTCTTTCGTTTAAGAAAATCTAATTTCTTTGTTTCTGTGAAATTTAACAAACCAACGATGCAAAAGAATTTCTCTCTCAGGTTTTGCACCCAAGAAAATATTTATTCAAATACAAAATAATCATGTATCTTGCTCTTTTTTATTTAGTTTTTTTTTTTTTTTTTTTTTAGGAATATAATTCAGCATGTGCGTATCAGAAATTTTCTCGAAGAAATTCTCCCATTTATTTTTTTGAAAGTACTCATTTTTGACGAAATTATTAACATTTGTAAATTTTAAAACGCATAAAAGAGGGAATGAATATCATGTTTTATTTAAATTCCTTGAATTGAATATTGTAAGAGCAGAAGAAAAAAATTTAATTTCAGATGCTCGAGAATTTTTTTTGTTGCTATAATTCCTAATAAGTCGAAAAAAAACTGTTAATTTATCACAGAATTAAATTTAAAAGAAAAAAATTCTTCTCACAAAGTTTCTGATTAATAGAAGATTCAAAATGATATGTAACAAGCATTATTTGTAATGCTTGTAATTTTGCTTTTTGATAATAAAAAAACTTTGATAAAAAGTTTCTTCAAACATAAAAGAGTCCTATATAAAATTTTGATAAAGTTGCGGCCCGCCATTTGACTGGTATTTTTAATTGCGGCCCCCGGCCACATGTAAGTTAGAAACCCCTGTTCTAGAACTAATGATGTAAATCTAAATATATTTTTGCACACAATTAGAAAACTAGTCTAAATATAATTTCATGAAAAAAATTACTTTTAATAATTACTGTTTGATTTAAAATATGATTTGAAAAGTGATGCACTAAGAAGCAAGCTCACCTGTCACATTAAATGAATTCACAATATTTTATACTGAACATGGTAATTTTTATTTCACCAGAGCTTCTCTTATATATTTAATACTTGTATTATTATATATTATTATCTTTAAAAGTAATTTTTCAGCCTGAGCTGTTTCAGATTTTCAGCTTGAGTTGTAATAATGATGTATATAACTATTACCACTAGTTTATAGTTCAGTTCTGTGTGAATAAAAAATGCATTATATGTATATAATAATATGTTGAATATAAAATATTATGCAACTATATAGTCATGAAAGAATTTTGCATATAAAATATTATTTAAATATATAGTCATGAAAGAATTTCATAAGACTGCCTTAACATGGAAAAATTTGGGAACCTTTGTCTTAGAATCCTTTTCTTCATCTTTATTAAACATTAAAAAAAAAAAAAAAAAAAACATTAAAAATTACTTTTTGCACGAAATCATCTTATAATAAAATAGTTTTATATTTGTATGCAAATATCTTGATTAACACAATTTCTGAAGATAGGACAATAATCACAAAGTTAAATATCACATTAAGAGGGCCAAACTTTTTTCAACTATCATGTCTAAATTACTGAGGCAGTTATTACCAGACTGCAGCTACCCATATTTTGAAAGTCAATAATATAAATAGGTTGAAAAAAGATGAATTCTACATATAAAATAAAGACTGCCTTTTAACAAAGTGTGAGCCTGCCAAGAAATGTTAAATTTCAAAACTTACACCTCCACAATTTTTTAAATTATCGCTAAACAGGATTAAATATCTTATCCAAAATTTAGATCATTGTTGTAATAGGAACTATATATATTGCGATAAGAAAATGACAAGAAATCTCAAGAGCAGTCAAGAAAGTACTAATAAGTAAAAAATCTGATCATCCGGTACAAATTATTCAGTTTTTTTTACCACTGTATATAGACATAATCTATGATAAAAAAATAGCAACTAAGTCAAAAATTATAGACAGAGGATCATGGTTTTCTAAAGAGTTTGATAGAAATCTTTTTTTTTTTCAACACTGACTGATGGACTGTACATAAACATTTTAAAAACCATACAATTTTATAGCGTATTTATATCATTAGGTACAAAGTTGAATCTTAAAAAACTTCAAGAACTCCCTGTGACTTATTTTCCAGTTTGAAGAGAACATTTTCAAACTATACAGAAATAAATTAACATCCTAAATTAGCGGATTTTTTTTTTAAAATTAAAAGTAACTATAGAATATTTTTTTTAAATAATTAAAACGCTAAAAAAAATATTTTTAAAAACATCTTTTATTAAAAAAATATTTTTAATGTTTGCATAAAATACAAAAAAGAAAATGGTTGAACAGTTTATTAAATGGAGTTGAAATTGTGTGTTTTATACTGTGGCTCCTTACTAAATAAAACTTACATTTCATTATTCAAATTGAATCATATCTGTTTTTCTAAGAAATAAACATTCTATTCTCATTAGACAATGTGAGTTATGCCAGTAAATATGTTTAATTAATTTTTTTTGCTGCATTTTCTTTAGAAAATTTTCAATGGGGAATTCATTTAAGATTTAACTTAACAGTGATGTTTCAATAGTATGATATGAGTCAGATCTTCAATTAATAAGTATATATTTATAATTTTTGCAAATTCTTAATAGTAATTAAAATGTAAAAAGCAATGCTTTAATGTGCTCATAAGATAAAACAAATAAATTCTTTTTTCATATTATTTACATTAGAATAAAAAAGGAAAATAAATAAAACATTGGCTCTGTTTATCTTCAAGCAATTTTTGAAAATTAGTTGTTATCATTGTCTTCAACTGCCACAAAACTTATCAAAAAATGTTCATTCAATTATGGGTGGCCCTTTAAAATCTTAGAAATAAAGTAAAATTTATTTGAATGTATGGATTTATAAATTTTATCTAATTTTTCAAAAAGAGCAAGAAAAATTTGCTTTCTTTTCAAATGGTATTTCATGGGAAATGAATGACCTTTTTACTCAATTAAAATGAACATAAGGGATACAAATTATTCTCTTTTCATAGTCCACAATAATGAGAGATCACTGCACTTATTATAATACATTATATAATATTTTTATGAAGTGATATTTTTTGCTTCATATTTATAAGATTTAAGCATTTAAAGATAACAAACCCCAGTTTGCATTTAATATAATTTTTTGTTTAATTCTTGTTAATTAATAGTTTTTAAATGCAATCACAATATACATTAAGAAATAACTCTGGATTAATAATGATAATTTCCCATTCTTCATTAGTTTTTAAGAACAGTAAGTGTTAACAATATTCATTGCTTAATGTGTAGACTAATTTTACTAAGCACAAAACTTTATCTTAATTGAAAAATATTAAAATCAGATTTAATATGATCCTATATAGTGTATCAGCTATTACAATAGAAAATTTACCAATAAAAAAATATTTAAATAAATTAAAATTTTAGTTAATTATTCTAGTATTTTCTTACGTATTTGATTTTTCTTATGTATTTGATTTTTCTTATGTATTTGATTTTTCTTATGTATTTGATTAATTTAAATATTAGAATTTTTTATTATCTTATTTTGTTCTATGCGAATATTAAGTTTAAATGCTGATAAAACACTTTATGGGACAGCATAGACTTTTTAATAAGTAAACTGAAAGAGCAAGAGTCAGTTAGAACTAATCATTGATAATTCTTATTTCCCATGAGCACTGAGTTAAAAATTGTATTTTCTTTATTAAAATTTTACATTGTCTTTACATTAATTAATAAAACATAACAAAGTTATATCACAAGAAGCTTTTTTTGTTTACAAGTCAAATATTTAAAGAAAGATAAAATTTAAAAAAATGGTATAGTATTTATCACTTTCCATTACCAAATTAACCTATTACCTTCATTTAGTCATAAATACAATACCAATTTTTGAAGTACTACAAGATAAAAATTATTCAAATCCAGTAACTATTGTTCCCTCAAGCATATAAATATTAGATAGTGAAAAGAAAATTATGTGCAGATAGAAAAGTTTTGAGTAAAAATAAAAAATAGGATTAGTAAAAAGAAATAACATGCAAAGGTTTCATGCAATTATTTTATTTTCCAAAAAAGAATGCATATTAATAACAAAATTAAGAGATTTTACATTCATGCTAAAATCATTATAAAATGAAAATTCATTAAACTTGGCACAATTTTTTTTTTTTTTTCATTTAAATGTAACAATAATAAAAAATAACAATAGTTTTGTTGATGTGTAAACTTGGCAATAAAATTATTAAAAAAAATGGCATCAATTCGCACATCACACATCAGTTGGCACAAAATTGGAAGAAAAACTTACAATACAGCAAAAAAAAAAAAAACATTTATAATAAATTTATAAAAACTTCTCATTTATAAATTAGTTATTCTCTATAAAATTGAACTTAGATTGCCAAATTTTACTTTGGAACTTAGAAGAATAAGATCTTTAAAAATTTTAAAGTAAAATTTGTTTTATGGTAAATTAAATACTTTTTTTATTTTGTCACATTTAAGACATTTATATTCTTTAAAGTTAACTTTAACAATGCAATAATTCTTAAATTCATTAATCATTTTTCAATATTCTCTTAAATTATGAAAAAGAAGAAAATCTCTATTAAGAAAAGTCTAAGAAAGGATTATATAAGTAATATTAAGTCTGATTCTTTTTTATATACTTGAACACAAATAAGTATTAGAACTAAGCTCAATAAAACTACCAAAACTTTTATTTATTTATATCCCCATATAAAGCTATTGACTACTTAAAAACAAAATTTTATAACACACAAACACCTAATCTAATTAACAATAGCTTATTTATCACTATAAAATAGTATATGTGCAACACCCGAGTAAGTGCATATTATCTTAAAACTTGCACCATCACCAAAGAGGCATCCTAAAAAAATTCTAGGTTAACATGAGCTACTTGATAGAAAATAAAATTTTAAGCCTACAAAAACTTTTTATAATTTAAAACCCTCTTATTCATTACTACAGATCACTAGCATATATCTAATAACCGAATAAATATGTATTATCTTAAAATTTGCACCATTATCAAAGAGGCTCCTGAAGAAATTCTGGGTTAATCTGAGCTACTTGTTAAAAAAAATAACATTTTCTAAAAAACCTTTTATAATTAAAACCATCTGGCTCATTATTACGTATCACTAGCATAAGTCTAACACCTGAGTATATTATATGTATTATTTTAAAAACTTGGACCATTACCAAAAAGGCTCTTGAAAAAATTGTGGGTAAATCTCAGCTACTTGTTAGAAAATAAAATTTTATTACACACAAAAACCTTTTAAGTAAAACCATTTAGTTTATTATAACGAATCACCAACATTTGCCTAACACCTGAGTAAATACGTATTATATTAAAACTTGCATCATTACCCCAAGAGGCATCCTGAAAAAAAAAAAAAAAAACCCAGGGTGCATTCTTTGAGGATATCCTAAAAGAAAATATCAAATTTTCAAATAAGTATGATCTCTACCATTACACAATATTAAAAATACACCAAATTTAAACAAGTTTAAAAATAATGTTAAAAGCATTTAAAACAAATAGAAGTCTAAATAATATAGAAATTTCTAATAAACTATAAAAATTATAACATTTTATACAAAATATTGAATTTTATATGATACCTGCTTTTCTAAAACACTACTTCTTTGCTTTTGGATACTATTTTCATTACTTTCTGCTATAACTCTAGATGCTTTAGAAGATGCATTATCAACTACTTTATGTTCAGGAGACTTATTTCCAGTATTTTTTAGAGGCTGTTTCGACGTGAAGGAAGTGGTACGAGACAATTGTTTTTCTTCTTTGTAATAATAATTACCCGTACTTAAGTTTGCCATCTCATGCTCTCTCAAAGTCAAAATTAATATTCTGAAAAGTTCCCAATCACCAAAGCACATATTCAACGTGTCTTTTAATTCCTTCAAGTCACATGTAAGTAGAACTTGGCCATTTATGTTATTTTCTTCAATGACAGAGATATAGTGATCAAGCTTCTTCTTATTCAGTTTGTCTTGTGACCTTAATAATTCAGAAATGCCTGCCACAGATAAGGAACTAAGTTTCTCTTGATCATGTAAAATCTATAAACACATAAAAACTTTTTTAGTAGAAACAGCAATAGAAGAGGAATTGATCTACCAAAATTAAAATTTATCGACGATATCAATCTTCATCTTTATGGAGTAAAAATTAAGAAACCTCAGCAAATGTGATCAAAACTGGTTAACAATTGCACAAAAATTAAAATCATAAGGTTGATACTAGATCTAATGAAATTCTTAAAATTTTGTTGAGTGAGAAAAAAAAGCAATATTTATAAATTCATTTTACAGAATTCTTGATCATCTGAAATTTTAAATTAAGGTAATATCTGTATAATCATTAAGTTTCTTTAAAGAATAAATGTCTGGGTAATTTTCAGGGGGGAAAAACAGATAAAACCTTTTAGGTAATTAAGTAAAATCTAAAAATACCCATTGGGTAATTTAATTAATTTCAAATTTAAGCAGATTTTAAACAAAGAATCTCTAAGTAATGATTTGAGTAAATTTTAAAGGTATTTAAAAATTTTACTACAAATTACTAGGACAAAAAAAAGAGTAAGTAAGAGTTTAAAACAACGAATTAAATATATTAAAAACTGTATAAATATAAACACGCTGTTTATAATTATAAAATATTCTTTATAATGGTAAAAGAAAGAATTTGTATTTTTGTGTGCATCTCTCTTAAAACTTCAAAATCATTTGTGCAGATGTCATAGTGTAAATTCAAAACTGTGGCCAGCTGCTACATGGAGCAGTTCTAACCCCATAAGAGGATTCTAGATTACAGCTCTATATTCCCCTATGTAATCAAAAGCAAGTTTAGCCGGGAAGTTACCGAACAATATTTGATTATTATTTACCTTTGATTTTTTATGTAAGATAATAGTAAAATCAACCTTGGTTGCATGTTAGAGAAATGCCACTAAATATTTTGAAAACTACATAAAAAGCTTATTTTATTTATAGTTATGCTTTTGAAATGTATTTTTATAAACTTAATTAACAGTAATGTCAGTAATGTAAAAAAAATAAGGTACTTTGTACCAAATAACTGGAAAAATTACTTGATTGAGAATAAATTTACACTAATATGTGCTGGCCTCAAATAATTATATTATTATCAGTGCCTACCAAGTGTGGTGCTTTTGCACTAAACAATGTGAAGGGACATACTCTGTTTACACGCTGTATTGATTAAGAATGATTTGTTGATTATTTATGATTTATTTCATTCCTGTACAAAAACCAAGTATCCAGCTAATTTTCAAATAATTTATGACTTGAGAGGGTTTCCACATGAGACTGACATATTTTTAAAGACATAAAAAATCTTTTTTGTAATTATTTAATGGCATACCATAGCTGAAGTTGGTTTAGAAGAATGAAGCAAATTTTGTGACATAACCATATCATGCGATGGAGACATGGCCCACCATGGTTGAGGAGAAGCAGCATAATTAGGAACAGGCGGAACTCTGTTATGTTGAAACAGATCTTTTCTGTTAAAGGTGGCAGGTGAACAGTAACCCATTGTGAGCCCAAAATCTGGGGTAGGAATAGGAGTAGTCATTCGTTGGATTTTCATATTAACAGCTGCATTTACAGAATCCAACTTTGTAGGTGGATTAGAAGGTTTCAAATCACTTTTCAAAAACTCAGATATCTGTTGATGTGTTTCTAAAAAAGAATATATGAAGACAACATAATTTTGAATAGAATAAATATAAGTCTGCAGTGAATCAATAGAAAAATGTTTTTCTTATAATTATAATTTTTTTAATATGGTGGTAAATAAAAAAAGATCTCTCTAAAAGAAAAACTGTTACGAAATAAACCCTTAAGTTGAAAAATTATTTAAAAAGTAACAAAAATTCTCGCTTTACAAGAGAAAGTTCTTCGGGCACTTGATGAACAAACTCATCAGCTGAATGGTCCTTTCCTCTTTAACATTCAGAACTTTTAATTTTAAACTAATTGATGTGTTAATTAGAGGAAGGACTAAATTGATTAGGATTTTTAAAAAAAACAATGAGAGCTACAAACTGAAATGAAGTGTACCAAATATTGAAATAAGAATAAAAACAGTAAGCAATTGTCAGAGAAGTTCTACTTTACAGTTCAGAAACATGGAAACAGGCAAAAATAGAAAAAAAATCAAAAAACCTTTCAAGATAAATGTTTGAGTATCATTTTAAAAGTTTCTGGAGAACAAGACAACAAAAAAAAATCTTTTGATAAAAAGCTGAAATAAAGATGTGGAAAAAAAAAAAAAAAACGTTAGAAGTAAAAGGAAATTTTTACACTAGGAGAATTTCTTTAACTGGAATTTTAAAAGAACTTAGAATACTAAGAAGTAATTAGAATACTAATAAGAGGATAACAGAAGAGAAGAACAGAATGGAAAAAGATTCAAAATAAGGACATGGCCCACAAAAAGTTCTTAAATTAATTAAGAAGAAAAATAAAATAAATTTAAGAATATAAATAGGATAACAGGATAGGAACAAAGAAAATCGTAAAATAATATAGAAATTAGAAATATATATCACTCACCCTGTATGACCTTTCTTATGTAAGGATCAAGATTTATGGTAAAAGGCAAAAATACTTTCAAATCATTGATTAACAAGCTGCTTGAATGAAATGATAAAAATACTTCAAACTTTCTTTCATCATGGTCCAAATCAAGAGTTGGTTCCTGCTCTCTTGATACAGGCATATAAGATTTAATCCTAATAAAGAAATGAAGTAGGTATAGAAAATATCAACCTCACATAAAATAAACCAACTTCTTTTATAAATAAGACTTCTAAATATCAATTTTATGGAGAGAAAAATTCAGGATTATTTGAAAAATAGAATACAGTGTTTTTAACATTTCATACATTTTTTAAAAAAATGTATAAGGATTTGTTAGTACAAGATTTTAAGCTTTGACAAAATATCCATTTTAAAGTATAGATAAATTTACATACAATATCATTTATTACAAACCATTTCAACTACCAACTTTAACCGTTTAGTGCTTTTACAAAAATGCTGACTAACAATAATGCTTTTCCTATATACATGATTTAATTATTTCATAATAAAAAAGAATTTGCTTTTTTTTTTTTTTTTTTAAAAAATAAGCAGGCTCTGGGCACAGAATCATTAGAGGGTTTAAAATATATACACATTTTTTTTTAATATTTAAGTTCCATATTTATTTTAAAAACTCTAGAATTAAAAACTCTAGATTAAAGGTTGAAAAAGGTGGGCTTTATTCATCTAAACCTTTTCACTAGATAAGAACAGTTATATTTTTTCATTTCAAGGTAAAATATATTTTATTTTTAAAAATAAATATCCAGCAAAAATAGTTTTGCTAACAGAATATCTATAATTATTATGTTTGTTTTTTTAATTTTTAAGATTTGAAAGATATTATGTTTAAACACTTTAAATTATTTTTTATTATTATTTTATTTTTCTAAAATTATAAAGAAATGAAAATATTCAATCTTACTTTTCATAGACAGTTTTTAAAGGCAACATCTCATCAAATTCATTCTCATGCATTTCATAATACATGATAATCCAAGATGTTCTGTATGGCCATTGTTCTGTAATGTTAACCCAGGAGGCTAAATGATACCAATTGAAGTCAATATTAAATGCCTTTAATAGACGACCTAAAAAGGCAAAGAAAATAGTCAAAGTTTTGAAAAGACCATATGTTGTGTTTGAAGAAAAAAAAGAAAATGATTATATATTTTATATATATTATTGCAAACAGATATTACTTATTTACAATATTTCAAAAAGTAATAATTTCAGGAAATACAAAGAAATAAAGTTATATAACACAATATATTTGAAACCAAAACTGTATAATTAAGATTGAAAGCTTAAAGAAAAAATCAGAATATGTGAAACAATCGAATTCAAAACTATACATTAATAATAATATGATTTATACTCTAATGTAGTATATAACTTTGAAGATATGAACTGCTCAGGGATCTGTAAACAGATTTTAGAAATTTCCAAATTTTTGATCTTATTTAAACCAAAAGAAGAATCGAAATCATGGAGCAAAATTCATTAAAAAAAATTTCTTGATTTGATCATAAATCAAGGCCTTTTTTTTTGGGGGGGGGGGGGCAGTTATTTCAAGGTTTCTAAAGCTTCAATATTTTAAAATTTTACATCATGCAAATTTTAAAATGCTTTTCTTTTAACATGATTAAATCATAAATTCATTAAGTTTCCATGATTAATAGTTATTACAATGGAATATCACATTGATATCATTGAACTTCAATTTCCTGCGAACTTCCGAACGAATTCATCGAACTTCCTGCATCTCTCGTGTATGTATTTGTATTGTTTTAATGCTCCTGTCACAAATGCTATTATTATAATGTTAATAATATTCAAAAGAGCGTTTTTGAAACTAGAAGATTTCTGAACCTATCATTCAAAAATTCTACCAACAGTTAAAGAAAATATTGCAGTCAATTTGTTTTGAGAAGAAAAACAGTAACTCCTAATGTGAGAAATTGAGAAGAAAAAAAGGATTTGTTACAGTTTATGGAAAATGCCTTAAACAAGTTTGTTGTTTATGTATTAACTTTGCATTTGTTTATGCATCTTTAAGTTTGTTTTTTATGCATCAGTTGATGAAAAGTTAAAATTTGTGATGTTGGTCCAAACAGAAACTGAAGAAGGGTAAGGTCATACACATGAATACAAACTTAACCACAAAGAGTGCCAGCATTTATGGGACTACTTTGAAGCTTTCAATACAATGAAGAACTTTCTGTATTTACAAGAATTTACAGAAAATGAACAGCAATCTGTTAAAAAAAATTTTTTTTTTTTTTTTGCACTGAGAAGATGTACTCAAAAGAAAAAGGGCTCAAACCTAAGTTTCTAAATATTTCAAATAAATAATTGTTTCTTTATCTTTCTTTTGGATCATACATATTTTTGCATTAAGTTGTTATTTTGCATTACATAGTTTTTTTCATTAAAATTTTTTATACTTTTTGTAAATTTAATTATTTCCATTCCATTACTTCTTTATTATTTTTCATATATCTTGAAGTCCTTATTCGATATTTTAAGTTGTCCTGCAGTCATCATTTTACCATATCTATTATTCGTAATGGGTGGTCTTTTGAAAAACAATTGACCGAGGTTGTACTGTATTTCAATAGATAGTAACACAAAAATTTTGAATCGTCCATTTATGTACCTAATCACTCTTTGACTTTCATTCTATTTCTGTGATTGTAATGTAAACGGACCTTCTATTGTTGATCATTTTTACGGCGGAATTGTTACAGATTTTTTAAAATATCAGTGTTTTTAACAACATTATAACACTGCAATTTAAATTATAAATTTTTTCCATGATTGATTTGCCCCAATTTGGTAGTAAATCCAGGTGGATATGATAATCAGTTTGTCAGTTATTGCTGTGGATTTCCATAAGGTTTTTAAAATCCTGAGATTTTCAATACAATAGTATTACACAACTGGAATTAAATTTAGAGTTGTACATTTCAACAATCACATTTTGACACACTCAATTCAGGAAAATTTCATTGTTAAATCATCACTTATTAATTATATTAAATCATTGTTAAATGTTTTTCAGCAGTTATTGATTCCGATTCCTACATAGCTTTTTAAACTATATTATTAAAACAAGTGAAATTCTGGATTTTGCCTCTAGAAAATTGATTTAGCTAATTTTTTCTAGATTCAACTTGAAAAAATTATTTTGATGCTGAAAAGTTCTAGATTACAAAACTCTAATTGTTGAAGTTATATTGTATTATGAAAAGTTATACTACAATTTTTTTCAACTTACCAGTTATGTAAACAATATTCATTAACCTTCTCATAGATCTAGGATTGATGTCACTAAAATAATCATCTGTTAATAAAACTTTATTAAGGTCTTGAGCACCGGTAACTACCCTATGCAGATTGCTAATACTACTTGCCAAGCTGTCACTAGCTTTTAATTTTTGGTTTCCCTTTCCACGCTTTCTTAAGGCATCAGGTATTGACATGCTAGAATTTGAAGCTTTCCGTATAGAAGACTAAATAAAAAAGAAAATATATAGATTAGTTGACATAAATATTCTATTGACGGCTTTTGAATTACTAAATCCCTACTGTCGCTAATACGTTTTTTAAACCTATCAAATTTAGTTTTACTAGCCAAAATTTATTTTTAAGTTGTATTTATAACAAACAAACACATTAAGTTTCATGTTTTGAATGATTGAAGAATATTATAAACATATATACAGTGCTGATGAGTAATTATCTTAGACAACAATAATAAACTAGAAAAAATAACCAACACTGTGTCAGAAGTCAAAATTCAAGTAGGACTTACTATATTGCATGTTCAAACAACATAAGTAAAATGTTTAATGCTTATTCTATGAAAAAGGGAAACAAAATTGAAGATGCCAAAACTGAAGTAGTCCAGATATACATTTATTTAGAATAAAAATGCATAAAATTAACAGAACAGCGTCACGCATAAAATTAACAGAAGACTCAAAATTATTAGGAATTCAGGCTAAAACAGTGTCATAGTAAGAATGAATAATACCAATCTGTCTAAAGGAGAAGCGAGTAATCATTCTATACTATTTACACTTACTTATAGAGCAGAGACTTAACATCTCACTAGCAAACCCATTTAAAAGCTTTGGACAACAGAAAGATGTTTTCTAGGTATTACAAAAAAGGAACAAAAGCAAATATCCTTGATAAGTCCACAAACAAAAGTTTTTGAAGTCATTGAAAGAATCAAATGCCTAAAATGGTAAGTTAACCATTTAGCTTGAAAAAAAAGAAGACTGACCAATTGCTGAACTAATAGTATCTTATGGTATACTGTAACTAGGGCATGATTTCCTTTTTTAAAATCAGTGGCAAAGTTTGCTGAAGCTAAAAAAATGCTAGTTGGAAAACCTGTGTTTATGCTAGCCCTTTTTAAAGAAGCATTGCTATAATATTTTGTGATGTAGAAAATGCAATATAATCATTACTGTGACATATTGCGATAAAAAAGTACCACATGGTTAATATTAAATATGTATACTCATAAGAAAGTTCAAAGAGCATGTCTTATATTACTTTTATACTGCAAGATGTCTATATTTCATTACATGAATTTATGTTTTACTAGGATTTATAAGTAAAATTTTATAATTTGATTCATTAAAATACAAAAAAAGAATTTATGCAAAAATTTTATTTTTGAATCTAAAATTCCTTGAGGAAAAAAAGCAACAAAAAAAAAATATGAATATCATCAGAAATTTAGATCATAAGCGGTTATTAGCAATTTTTCATCTGCTGTTTTATGTAATACTATTTTATAAACTAGCGATTTGGTGCTTGTTAGTTGATGAAATCGTACCCAGCTGGTGACATCATATGATGATAAAAATAACCACCTACGAGTTTGTTTGACAAAATCAGAAAAACAACTAGAAATAGAAGCCAAGGAGCAGAAGATCATATTTTTTAAGAAAAATTAAATCTAATTTGGAAACTACAATTGGTGTAACAATAAAAAATTTCAGTAAAAAAAGCCCTTATACAGAAATGTGCTTGCATAGAATAATTAAATAATCTGAAAGAAAATTTTTTCTTTTTTTAATGAGAGAGAATCATATAAATTATCACATAAATTATGTGAATAAGATTTACGAACAGAAATTTAAATTTTTTATGAACTTACAACTGTTGGAACAGCTCTATCACATTCTTTATCTTCATTCCAATAACTTCCCGGTTTTTTATTTGAAAGTAATGCAGCCTGCTGAGCAGCTTTAACTCTTCTCAAACCACTGTTTTGCAAGTAAAAGGGAAGATGAACAACATTACGTAAATATTCATAACCAGTAATGTTAGAGTTTTGAAATGCTTTGTGGATATTTGATTCTATAGCCTAAAAAGAAGAGTAAAATTTAAAACAAATTATATAAATTTAAAAAGTAGTTCAAATTAATTTTATCTACTATTAACTTTCTTCACATTTTTTAATTTTGTTACTGTAAGAAACTGATTTAATTAGAGTCAATTATATGACTTTTTCAAACTGAAAATGCATTAAAAGTAGTAGAAACATTTGTTCCGAATTTGTTAATAAAAGACAAATATTGCTGTGAGATCAATGTATCATTAATAACATGTATCTAAATATAAAAGAAGTTTCAAAAAGACAAGGAACCTCAGTCAATTTTCACAAAATCTTGCCTTTATTAAAGGCTTTTTAGTGAAATTAACGATCATATTTATATATTATGATAAAGAAAAATTAAAATCTATACTGAACACCCAATAGTACAATGTATTTATCTTAGAAAATATGAAACATTTTACATTAAATCACTATTAAAAATATAATGCCTTGTTAAAATGTATTTTTCAAAATATTGTAAATGATTGAAAATTGAAGATACAATCTACAAACAAAAACAATACAGAATATACAAAATAGCTTTATTTAAATATACATTCCTGTAATTTTATCTCAAAAACGTGTAACATATGCATGTCAATGTAACATTCAAGAAGCTGTGTAACCCTGCTTCCATTTATTATTACATCACACAATCATTCATTGTAAAAAAAGAAAAAAAATATTTTCATGGTACAATTGGCAATTTCATAATGAAATTTAATGTTTTGTGTATGTCTTGAAAAAATTGGGGGAGGGAGAATAAATTGAAGTATTGAAATATAAAAGTAGTGTTAAAAGCAATGAGCCGTAGTGCACAATATTTTTCTTTTATACCTTTAACTTATAAATGATACATAAAGTTTCTAATGATATGCCGAAATATCACTGTTTACTTTTTTTTAAAAATATAAAGAACTATAAATAAGAAACTGCAAGTTTTTAGAACATAATAACATTAATACAACAACTATATAATTTTAATTCATTGTATTTATTTTTTCTTTAATTCGATTTTAAATATGTACAACTGACAAAAAAATGCATCAAACTATGAGGTTATTTAGGTTATTTAGAAAAAGTAAGGTTATTCATTGCATTAGATAAAAGCAACAACATAATATATTTTATGTTACTATTAAGTGAAATTAAATTAATGTTTCAGGTTTTTTAGATACATGGATACTCAATGTGTGCACCATTAACCACATAACACATTGAACCAGTAATCCATTAGAGGTATCTAAAACAATTGCAAGTATAATAAATGTGATATGATGAATCAATAAGTAAACAAGAGATATATATGTTAGTCATTAAGTGGAACCAAAGAAACACTTTTTAGGTGGTCATTAGGTCAATATCATTTACAATTGGAGGTTGTCTTAAAATATTCCTATTTTACAGCAACTGGAAACTGTATAGTTACTTATGCCTCACTCTATTTTAAAATTTACTTTGAACTATATTTCATTCTTTCAAAACTGAAATGAAATTACAACAATTAAAGTATACTTACTTGAATAACAATATGAGGATCAATCGCTAAAATAGTTATAAAAGGAGCATTTGCATCAGAAAATAAAGTGTGCACAGCATCCAGTAAATAAAGAACTTTATCTTGTTCACAGCTATCAAGGCCATCCACTATAACAACCAATCGTGTCTGTTGACCAATGAAAGCATCCAATCCTTGAATCTAAATAGAAATTTGTAAAATTCGTCAGAAACATTTCTAAATATTATTTACTTATTATTACATTTAGGAAGATCTTTAAATATTCTAATTTATACATACATCAATAAATTGTTCATTAGTTTAATGATTAAAGGGATTAAGTACAGTTTTTATATCCTTCTTATTTTAAAATTTATGTACAAATTTTGCATTATTATTTTTATATTTAGGTATGTAAGTCTTAATTATTACAATAAAGATCATTTTATGTTTAAAACATTACAATAACAAAAAGAACGAAACTTATATATATATGGTGCTTGCCAATTTTACCTTTACAAATATTAAAATTTTTAAAGAATGCAATTAAAAAGAAGTTTTTTTAGTGACATTGCAATAATCAAAAATGAGTTAAATATGAGAGCATTAGCAAAGTTTTTATTCAGATATACATCTTTTTATGTATACATATAATAATATTAAAAGAAATGCAATTTTAAATGATTTGAAATCAAAACACTTTAATATTTTATTACAAATAACAAAATTAATTTCTAAATTTTCTATTTATTAAATATTGTAAATAAAGTAAAAACATTGAGTTTTAGTATTTGTGCATTTGTACTCACCATTTGTACCAGTGCATCTACCTCCTTTTTTAGAGAACTTACACAACTCTCATCTTTAGGAGAGTTTACTTTTAAATATGAATTAGCAATTCGTCTTTGATGAGAAGAGACCAGAGTTTTTGCAAATCGAAGTAAAGTGTATAAATTCAAGGATATTGCTAGACCAACCGCTACACACAGCGATATAAATATGGATCGATATATGTGTGTATGGGCATTTGATTCTGAATAAAATGAAGTAGCATCAGTTTCCAAGCTTAAACCAATGATGCCTCCAATGAAAATGATCAATATAAAAGCAATGATGAAGTTGGGGATGCAACAGATATTGCGGAATTTCCACCACTGAGACACAACTAAAGTAAAGAAAAATTTATAGGAATTACTAAAAAATAATTATAATCATGGTTGATAATAAGTAAAGATTAAAAAATACTATTCTAGTTAAAGTGTTAGCTTAAGTTAAGTGTTAATTTAATACTGTAAAATATATCAAAACTTCATTATAAGTAACTATGAAAAAACTTGAATGGTTTAAACATTGACTACACTGTGTAGTAAAGGCTTGATCCCCATTTTGAGCTTGAAGCCTAGCCAACTTTAGATTCATGGGGAAATTTAAATGGCTCAAATATTAAAGGCACTGTGTTATCAAAGTAAAGGACTAGGGTTTGATCTCTATTTTGGTCTTGAAGCCTAACCAGCTTTAGATTGATGGGATCGTCTGGAAAATAAAGGTCACAACTGTTGTTTTGGTCGTGAAATAGTGTGGCAATGACTATTACACCTCTCTCCCCTGACACATTATGGGCTGTTGCAGGAATGCTTTACATTGCTTTTTATGAGAACTTTTGTACAACTTTTATCAAAATTTTAGTAATATATATCTTTTTAACATAAACATTTTAATTTTTATTAAAATTCTTTAAGTTTTCTTCAACTCATTAAACAATTGCAAATTTTGTGTAGCAAATAAAAATGTGATGTTTTTGTAGAAGGTATTTATTATTTTCAACATTGCGTTTTTTTATATTTTTTTTTTTTATAAATATATAATTCAAGTTTCACAATTTAGTAATTGTCGTGCATCAACATTTTAAGAAAAATCCATAGTATTAAGAAATTGTACATCAAATATAAAATCTGCCTTTTAGAAAACCAAATTAGAAAACATTCAGAATTTGTAAAACAAAAATATTGAGAATTCTCAGAATATAAAAATACCAGAATAGATTTTATCAAAAATCTAAAATAAATCAAAAATAAGTTTTTAAACCTTTTTAAATTATTATTTATAAACTAAAATATAGACTAAACTTAAATGTACCTTTTTTTACATACTGTAATCAAATAAAATATTAGGTAAAGCCGGCAAAAATAACTAATCTATACCTGGCTTTGGTTTGAGAACTCTGTACAGACGACTTGTAAAAAGACCATACACTTTTTCAACTGCAATGTGTAAATTTGTAACAATGCTTAAAACAGAATTATCTGTACCTGAGCTAATTACTTTTGTCTTTTCAGTAAAAATAAACCTAAATAAATATAAAAAATATATATTTATAAATTTCATACACTTAACTTTATCAGAAGTAACACTGAAGTATACAAAAAAAATTTCAAAGAGAGAAAAATGTGGGAAATTTTACAATATTGGTTATTTTACTCATTTCTTCATAAACAGGAATTAATTTTAGAAAGGTTAAAATTTAGTAATACAGAAAAAATTTATAATTCATTTATGCTATTATAATTAGTGTAAATATTTTACAAAAAATAAATAATAATTGAAGTTGAATTTTCCTAATCTTCTTTAAACAGATAAAGAGCACTTACAGAATAACAATTACAAATATATATAGGGCCTTACAAACTTTGCAGAAATATTTTATAAATTGTACAACCAAGAGGCGAAAAATACTTTAAAAATATGGGGATAGGTTTAGAAGGACCTAAAAAAGAACTAAAACAGAAAAAATAAACTTAATGTTCCTCCTTGTTTTAACTACAATGTTTCAAATATTACAGTAAAATTTTGACTAAGTAACCGATTAGTCTATTATCATTACCAATAACAGACTATTAGTCTATAAATATTACTAATAATAGACTATACTAAAAGGTATGCCTATTAGTCTTATTACTAAGTCAAGGATAAGTAGCATGACTCATTCTCAGAATTGTAGCTTATCATGGGAAAAAACATGGGGAAACTGGTCACGGGTGACTTATCATGGGAAAAACTATCAAGACAAAATTATTTGATAAATAAATATTTTCTGCAGAAAAATAATCATCACATACTAACATTTCCTGATACAAATGCTGGTAACAATAAAAGAAGCTCCACTTAACAAAACTATTTGAACAACCAAAAGGTTTTACTATATATGTTAGTAAATACATTTCTTTTGGACTCATATTCTTGAAATTGAAGTTACATATTACTTAAAATAACTTTCATTAAAATTAAATAAAGGCTGCTATTAAGAAGAAATTTAACAGAAGGAAGCGAGGTATACTGCTTTAGAATTAAATTTCATCAAATGAAATACCACTATTTTTTATATAAATAATTTTAAAGAAAATAATGACCAAGCTTATTAGAACCTATTTTAAAATAAATAATGCAAATTGACTATAATTAAGGCGACAATCAATTAAAAAATACTGACCTAACAGGATCAGCTGCGCAATCTCTCTTTGTAGCTGGACTGCAAAACAGGACAAATAAAAGAGTTTTAAAAGAGCTGAATTGAGTTGCCAAGTATAAGCTGATTTTATAAATTATAGAGACGTCATATTTTTTATTGCAATAAATAACACCATCTGGAATAAGAAAAAAATATATAAATAATCAATTGAAAATTCTAATACATCAAATTATATATATATATACAGTAAAACCTCGGTACAACAATATTTTGGGGACCAAATAAATATGTTGTTGTAGAGAGATATATTGTTATATCGAGGGCCTACATACTTTGCTGACACAATAAGATTATTTAAATTTTAAAGTTATTTATGTATTAACTATAAATATATTTATCTATAATATAAAAAAATAATTTCAGAGTATTAATTATGGTTAAATATTAAAGAAAATTTAAATAAATTCAGAAAATTAGATTGTAAACATACCTGAAAACCATTTTTATTGAATATAATCTGATACTTTTGTTTGTTTATTCATTTTTTTTACTGTTAAGTCAACCAACAAAGTATGCATTGAATCAAAGCATGAAAATGATTTTCGTTTGTGAATAATGCTCTACCCACCCTCTACGGAAAAAAATTCTATTTTAGGTGCGTCTATGATGCGTGTGGTCATTTGTGACTCATGATCAGCTTTAAACATGAAGGAAATGAAATCAAATAGGAATGTTGCATCTGTGACTTCTTAAGAGATAAGTGAGGCAATTCTGAGAAAGGAAGCTTTTGGGATGGTCAGCATTGAGTCTTCTCTGGTCAGAAAATATGGCAAAAGATGATAAAATAAGATTTTTTACATTATTTGAAAACCAATAATAAATGGAGAAAATAAGGTTGAAATTTGGAAGGAAAAAAATCGTATTACAGGGGTTTATTGCTTCAGAGGTCATCGTAACATTGAGAGGAGGATAACATTAACTCATATGCAAGTTCGTTGGGACCACGAAGCATTATCGTAATGGAGAGAGTTATTGTTGTATCGGATATCGTAGTAGCGAGAGTTCACTGTATGTATGTATATATATTTATATATATATATATATATATATATATATATATATATATATATATAGCAAAATAATGGGAACAAGACATAAAAACTACATTCTAATTCTTGGTAGAAAAAAATTACTGTTATTAGTACAATAAAATTTTGAATATATGGTTATTTTCATTCAATTCAGTAACAAATTTAATGAAAATTATTATAATTTAAATTGGCACCTTACAACTTGAATTTTTCATCGTAATAAAGCTATCTTTTTATATGACCAACCTTTATTTTATCACACATAGAAGGCAATTTAGGTGCAAAAAATTCCTAGTCAGAGAAAATAATTTTTTCCTCTCTCATAAAAATAGAACATTAAAAACACAAATTGTATGAAGAGAAAAACAAATTATTTTTTCTTCCGATTAAAATTTTAAAAAAAAAGTTTTTTTTAATTACAAATTAAAGATAGAAAATACATTTCTTGATGAAAATGCAGAGTATTTTTAAAGCTGAGATGATAATAAACAAATTGTAAAATAATTGTCCTAACTGTAAAAACAATTTTCTTAAAGTATAAACTATACTCATTCAAAAAAAAAAAAAAGATACGAAGTATTTTGTATTGATGCCTTTATGGATGGAATGGACTGCTACAAACTTTTTAAAGATTGGTTAAAAATTTAGCAGCATATATAGGACTATAATGAGGAATGAAAACTATGTGATAATAAAAAATAAAACCAAAATTAAAACTCAGAAATATATGATTTTAAAATAATAAAATAGCATATAAGTTTTAATGCTATAATGGAGCATCTTCAGTGCACAGTGAAAAATTTTTTTAACAAAATAATATCCTTTTATTGGGCACTGAAGATAATGTTCCAGTGAAGCATCAAAACCTGCATGTTATTTTAAACTATTTTAATAACGCACATTTGTGAGTTTTAATGCCAGTTTCTGTCATTTATAATGAAAATAACTAGTATGTTTTTGATCAAATTTTGTGTTTTTTGTCTTTGAGAATCTGTACGAATACTTTAATAATCTTAAAGCTTTGACAACCGGAAATATCATGAGAATGAAAGTGGAAAAAAATAGTTAAATTAAAACTCTTTACTTCAAAAAACACATTTGTACTTAATAAAAAATATTTCAAGTGCACAAGAAATTTATTTATCTACTACTATTCCTGATTCAGTCTAATAGAAAGAAATCAATTTTTATCATTACTTTATTTTTAACCCTTGTAATTAAAGTAAAAAAATTATCAGTTTTAGTATTAAAAATTTAAAACATTTTAATGGAACACAGTTTATTCTATCCTCTCACAACACAAATAAGATATTATGAAACTTAAGTTAGGTATAATATTACCTGTAACATTCAGCCGTTAATTCAGCCGAAGGATCTTAAAAGCTAAGGCATTGTTTTAGGGGAGCTTATTTAGTATTCCTTAGCTTTAGAAATGTAAGGAAAGTGATCACTTTTCATGGTTTATGGACTATTATAACCATATCTTGAATCATACTAATCCTCTTGCCTCCCTCTAGTAAGAAGTTTTTAATCCTCATACCAAAATAGAGTAAATTTGAGAAAAATTTTATGTTATAATTAACCAGGAAGTAAGATATTGTAGACTCCAAAGTACATCACTTGTTGCAAGCATATAGGATAAATTTTGTATCATTAATTATAATTGAAATGTTGAATTTTTTTTATGTATAATAGATATGTTCCCAGGAATAGAACTGCAGCTTAACCATTTTGGAGCATAGTTCGACTTTTGGAGCCAATAATTTTTATTTGGACTAATATAGTGCTTGTAAAATTACATTTTTGACCAGATTTGAGCATATAAATTTACATTTATATCATATTTAACGGAGCTCAGAAAATAAATGCATTATTAAATAAAAAGAATGTAACAAAATCCCAACAAAGAATTATGTAAATAAATTTATAAAAATTTTACTCAATAGCTTTTTTGCTGATATTAAAACTAACAAATGCCCAACAAATGATATTTAAATATGCATTTTTAAAAAAAATATTCCAATATTTTAAAAAAAAAAAAAAAAAAAAAAAAAAATTCCATATTAAAATTAAACTAAATTTACCATCACCAACATAAAAAATCATATTACATCACTAATGCAGGATTACTTCTATGTAGAGTTTGTGGAATGCCTAGCCTTGTTTGCTTTTTGGATGAAAAATTTCCACATTATCTACTTTTTGAGACTGATTATGTACCACAATATATAAAAAAGTAAGAGAAAATGTTGTAAAAACGGCATTTTCGAGCAGAAATTTTCTCTTGAAGCAGTCAGAACCCATTTGCGAGATGTTACAACCCAGTATTTACTCTGATTATTATTTTGTAAGATTAAATCACATTGTAAATTTTAAAATATCATCAAAGTAATCTGTGGAGGTCCACATACCTGGCATGTTGGGTCTGCTGGAAGGCCAGCTTGGTGATTGTGGAAAGTTGGTTTTGGCCTGCAGACCATAGTTTAGAAATCTTAATTCAATTGCATCTCATAATTCAATTATACTTGAGGTAATAGCATCAAAGTACTAAATACCATTATGAAAAATACATTTTATAGTGCACAATGCTTAAGATAAGAGAAAGATTAAAACTTACACAATAAAATATTTAGAAGAAAACAGGAACCAAAAGCAACATAAAGTCCTAGCATCCATGCTTTAGTACACATTACAAATATGAAACCAATTAGAAGAGAAATAAATACAGTGATGAAAAAGACTAGTCTGCTGTATTCAAAAAAAGGCTCTAACCACTGAATGGCAAAACTTTTCATCTCATCTAAAATTCAAAAAAATGTTTTTATTAAAGATTAATAAAAATCTAATTAATGTCTATTTCGATCAAAAAAAAGTACAAGTATCACATATTATTCTAGATTTGGTTTGCTGATATAGGCGTTCAAATAGCTGTAAATAATACCTGGCTATAATTAGTTTATTCTAATGATGTTTCAAAAGAATTTGCTACTTTTCTAAATGAAAACACATTCTTTTTATGTATTTTATTTTATTAAAAAGATTTAACAAATTTAAAACTGTTGCAGGTTATATTATGGGCATAAAGCATTTTGATAATAATCAAATTTTACCATATTAGGATCTTTATTTGCAAATGAGGCCAGAAATTTTTTTTAAGGTCTCTGCTGTCAATACCAGCAACTTAATTAAATTGTCATAGCTATTAACAATATGTCTATTTTTGGTTTATTTCTGGTAAGAGTAATTAGTATTAAAAAGCATTATTTAATATTTTCAATAAAATTCTGTAGCTTTGATTCTCTTTAATTACAAATAGATTTGCGCTAAAAAAGTTATGTAAAAAAGACTAACATTTAAATAATATCTATTATGCTCTTTTCATTAATGTGTAAATTAAAGTAAGATTACATAGAAAATTCATTAAAAATGCACTACTTCCCTGATTTTCAAATTGTAATCAAATATATAAGTGTCATACAATTTTTATAAATTTTTAAATATTATTTAGAATGTACGATTTTAAGTTTAGTTAAACAAGTTATGAAATATAACCAAATTTTGAAACCGTAATAAGACTCAAATTCTACTATGAGCAATCATATGGCATAAGTAAAATTTGTTAAAAAAATATAAATGGAAAAAAATAATTAGTAAAAAATAATTATTTTGGATAAAAACATTTATTATTTTCTTTTACTTTGCAGATAGTAATTTTTATTTGTACAATTTCCCTGAAAATAGTTCATATGAAATACAGCTGTTTATAAGATAAAGCCAAATATAAATAAGTTAAACATGAATACTAATAAGAAAGTCAAAAGTAAATAAGCAAAATATGGATACTAATAATTAAGTTAAATGTAAATACAACCAATATATTTTGTATATTGCTAAAATAAAATAAAATCAAGCATCAATATTTGACACAGATTATTGATATAATATAACATTTATATAATTAGAACAATAACATTTATATAATTAGAACAATAACATTTATATAATTAGAACAATAACATTTATATAATTAGAACCATAACATTTATATAATTAGAAAATTCAATGTGTTGATGTAGCAGTTTAAACTTTAAACAAAACAATTCTAAGTTGATGGCCACAAATGAACACAAAAAATATAAATGTTATACATACTTTCTAGTTTTTTAATCAAAAATGATTTGCCACTGCCCCATTTTGCATATAAGCCAACAGATATAGGTACAGAAAGAGATGGTTCACTTAAAATGTCTGCTAAAGCACTACTATACAAGTCATAACCCAAACGATTTTCATTATCCTCATTTGTATTAAGCTTACCTATAAAATAACATATCGCATATTATATTTCCAGATAAAAAAGCAAATTTTAAAATAAATAAGAAACAACAAGGAATAAAATAAAAAATTTATCACAATTATGAATAAAACAAATTTTAGTACTACTTCTAGAAATTACCATCACC